>LR990615.1:28749009-29999009 GCA_905147815.2 Phalera bucephala | reverse complement strand
AATAAAAAAAGTCAATAGAGATGTAAGTATTAGCTTTAAGGTCGCGACACAAAAGCACTTCAATGTTAAAATAAATTTAATGTATTTCATTTTTTTACTCTTGACCGAAGTAACTAGTTTACTATTTTTCATGTAAGATAGGTACTTTGACAGTTGTAAGTGTCAATGAAAATTATACTTTATTCAATGACAATAAGAGGTATGACCCATTTCCATAATTATGGTTGTATGCCTTAATACCATTGAAAGAAATATTAATTTCGTTTGGCACTTAAAACTGTCACTACCCATCTTATCTGAAAAATATTATAAATGGTGTCCTTGTTGTTCTAGTCAAAGTGCATCATAACACGGATAATGTAGGTCAGACCGCTATGTGAAGTAAACAGCTGTATGGCTTTCCCGTCTTGCAGACGAGTGTCGAGCGGTCGAACATTAATACATTAAGACCACGGGAACTGTTACACACTTAGGTATTGAATAAAATACTATCTAGATTTATAAATCGGCTTATATTGTTTCAGTATTAGACAAACAATGGAGGTGAAAGAGAATAGAACATGGTCCACGACGCGCAATCAGGTTATGGTCGCCAGCCGTTGGATTTTATCGAACCACATGCGATGTGATAGCCTAGTGGTTAGACCGTTGGACTGCAAAGCCAGGCACGCACCTCTGTCTTTTCAAAAGCATGTGCGTCTTAAAAATTAACTATCACTTGCTTTAGCGGTAAAGGAAAACATCGTGAGGAAACCTGCATGCCTGAGTTTCTCGAAGGTGTGTGAAATTCGCCAACCCGCACTGGGCCAGCGTGGTGGACTATGGTCTAAACCCTCTCAGTTTGAGAGGAGGCCCGTGCCCAACGGTGGGACAGTTTCTTAACAGGGCTAATATTATTATATTTATACATAAGGTGTAACATAATAAACGCAAGACCTCAGCCACCCCGATAAGAGAATTGCTACATAAATTCAAAACGAAAACCAAATTTCCACATTTAAAGGTTTTTAAGCACTTTTATACCCCAATTAACAACGAAACTTGTACGTGTATGTGTTCGTTTTCAGAAATACGTTTTAGGAGTGCATTTGAAATCTCTTTATTTCTTTGAATCAATAATAAATTTAGTTTGTTATAGCGCATTGAAGGAGTAAAAGCATGTTTTGCAAATTTAAAAAAAATGTCAGATACATTAAAAATTGTTGGAATCAATTCAGTTACCGATTTAGAACAAAACTACTTTCAGGTCTTGCGTTTATTGTGTTACAGCTTGTATATAAAGCTTCCAACTTAACTTGTTGATTACCAACTACATGTAGTGGCAGGTAGCTGGGACCAACCAACGACTTAACTTGCCTTACTGTACTATTATACTTTAGAATAACTCGTGTAAAAATTTGGAGGTTTCTTATCACGAAATATTTTTAGATCTTATGTAGGGTTGCTAGGGCGTCACACAAAAATCACGAATTCGATGTTTACCCTATGACCGCGGGCACCACGGCGAGACACCTAGTATACGCCCTCCCCCATAGCGACTGTCCAAACCGAGGCCGTTCCTCCTTGAGGCGCCCTCGAGCTAGTTGCCCCCTTGCCCTTCTGGCTCGAGCGAAGTGGTTGCGTGCTCGCCCTTTTGTCCGGTAAAGCTGTAAAGGCCTCGCGGCCAACAGCGTAGATCATTCACTCTCACTCACACACACACATCTGTGAAAGCCGAGGCCGTTCCTCCTTGAGGCGCCCTCGAGCTAGTTGCCCCCTTGCCCTTCTGGCTCGAGCGAAGTGGTTGCGTGCTCGCCCTCTTGTCCGGTAAAGCTGTAAAGGCCCCGCGGCCAACAGCGTAGATCATTCACTCTCACTCACACACACACACACACACATCTGTGAAAGCCGAGGCCGTTACTCCTTGAGGCGCCCTCGAGCTAGTTGCCCCCTTGCCCTTCTGGCTCGAGCGAAGTGGTTGCGTGCTCGCCCTCTTGTCCGGTAAAGCTGTAAAGGCCCCGTGGCCAACAGCGTAGATCATTCACTCTCACTCACACACACATCTGTGAAAGCCGAGGCAACGGCCTCGGCTTTCACAAGGAGGAACGCCTCCTTGTGGCGCCCTCGAGCTAGTTGCCCCCTTGCCCTTCTGGCTCGAGCGAAGTGGTTGCGTGCTCGCCCTCTTGTCCGGTAAAGCTGTAAAGGCCTCGCGGCCAACAGCTTAGATCATTCACTCTCACTCACACACACACACACATCTGTGAAAGCCGAGGCCGTTCCTCCTTGAGGCGCCCTCGAGCTAGTTGCCCCCTTGCCCTTCTGGCTCGAGCGCAGTGGTTGCACGCTCGCCCTCTTGTCCGGTGAAGCTGTAAAGGCCCCGCGGCCAACAGCGTAGATCATTCACTCTCACTCACACACACATCTGTGAAAGCCGAGGCCGTTCCTCCTTGTGGCGCCCTCGAGCTAGTTGCCCCCTTGCCCTTCTGGCTCGAGCGAAGTGGTTGCGTGCTCGCCCTCTTGTCCGGTAAAGCTGTAAAGGCCTCGCGGCCAACAGCGTAGATCATTCACTCTCACTCACACACACACATCTGTGAAAGCCGAGGCCGTTCCTCCTTGAGGCGCCCTCGAGCTAGTTGCCCCCTTGCCCTTCTGGCTTGAGCGAAGTGGTTGCACGCTCGCCCTCTTGTCCGGTGAAGCTGTAAAGGCCCCGCGGCCAACAGCGTAGATCATTCACTCTCACTCACACACACATCTGTGAAAGCCGAGGCCGTTCCTCCTTGTGGCGCCCTCGAGCTAGTTGCCCCCATGCCCTTCTGGCTCGAGCGAATGGTTGCGTGCTCGCCCTCTTGTCCGGTAAAGCTGTAAAGGCCTCGCGGCCAACAGCGTAGATCATTCACTCTCACTCACACACACACACACATCTGTGAAAGCCGAGGCCGTTCCTCCTTGAGGCGCCCTCGAGCTAGTTGCCCCCTTGCCCTTCTGGCTCGAGCGCAGTGGTTGCACGCTCGCCCTCTTGTCCGGTGAAGCTGTAAAGGCCCCGCGGCCAACAGCGTAGATCATTCACTCTCACTCACACACACATCTGTGAAAGCCGAGGCCGTTCCTCCTTGTGGCGCCCTCGAGCTAGTTGCCCCCTTGCCCTTCTGGCTCGAGCGAAGTGGTTGCGTGCTCGCCCTCTTGTCCGGTAAAGCTGTAAAGGCCTCGCGGCCAACAGCGTAGATCATTCACTCTCACTCACACACACACACATCTGTGAAAGCCGAGGCCGTTCCTCCTTAAGGCGCCCTCGAGCTAGTTGCCCCCTTGCCCTTCGGGCTCGAGCGAAGTGGTTGCGTGCTCGCCCTCTTGTCCGGTGAAGCTGTAAAGGCGCCGCGGCTAACAGCGTAGATCATTCACTCTCACTCACACACACACACACACACACACACCTGTGAACGCGTGGTCCTACTGCTTAGTCCGACCGTTGGGACCTCGTGATTTTTTTCCTTTTTTTTTTCTCTTCTCTTTAAAAAACGTAGCCCCACACTAGGATTTATTCCTGTGTCGTGGGTGCGTTTACAAACATGAAAATTCACATACACAAATACCCAGACAGGAACAAATAATTGTGGATCACACAAAGATTTGTCCCGTGCGGGACTCGAACCCGCGACTATTAGACGCAGTGGGCAGAGCGGCTTAAGCTCTTAACCACTGCGCTAAATCGTCCGTCATCAGACCAAGCGAAATCACAAATTCTCATAGTCCGATTAATCGGACTACAGGGAAATTCGAGTATTTATGTTTGGACCAAGTAGTCACAGTGGATTTTGACGGCACCTTGGCCCAAGAAACGTGTATGAAATAGTATGACTTAAAAAAATAAAGTTTACGACTGAACTAACTAAAAAGCAGTGACAGCCCAGTGGTTAGACCGTTGGACTGCCAAGTCAGAGGTCTCGGGGTCAAATCCAGGCGAACTCTTTTCGAAAACATGTAACACATAAAAAATTAACTATCACTTGCTTTAACGGTGAAAGTAAACATCGTGAGGAAACTTGGGAAGGTACCGGGGAAGACCTAGACTATCTTACCACGACCAAATAAACCGAGTCTTATCTGATGGAAAAGTCAAGAGTCTCCGTAACCGGCGAGCGTGTATGAGACGAACTATGAGAGTCGAGGAGGCCAGAGAGGTATGTAAGGAAAGAACCTGTTGGAACTCTGTACTCTCTGCCTACCCCGCAAGGGATCTGGCGTGAGGTTATAGATAGAAACTTGCATGCCCTAAGAGTTTTTTCGAAGGACTGTGAAGTTCGCCAACCCGCACTGGGCCAGCGTAGTGGTCTATGGCCTAAATCCTATCAGTTTGAGAGGAGGCCCGTGCCCAACAGTGGGACAGCTAATATTATTATTATTTTATAACTTAACCTCCCTTGGCCATATGTGGTAACTAGGGAAGGGTCAAGTCTGAGTTTGCTTGGTAGCCTATTTGGTTAGGTGGATCTTAATTTACCTAACCGAATACCTAGTCGTAATCAAAAGTTTCTGGCAAAGTTACAAACTAACGTCATTATCATTAATAATATTTTTATAAATTACTGTCATTCAAGGTCCATATCTGAATATATGACAGCTTACTTATAGATGATGCAAATAACACATTTTTATATTTATTACATTAGGATATGATTTCATAGTCATGCGGGGAGCAGCGCCGTTCGGTTGCGCGAGGTTGCGGCCGGAGATTAATTGCTAATATAATTATTAGATCGTTCAATTTACGAAAACGCCCCATGCTTCGTTCTAATTGCTTCCAGTGCAGTGGAATTCTCTACTAATGTGTTACTTCTATCGTTACATTATTGTCACACGGGCCGAACGTAAGGCAGCGGTCCGAGTGAATATCGATATTAACGCTAATACATGTTGAAAAGGTGTTAAGCGCACCAAAGATTGTGGCTTGTTTCCATTTTCAAACGCTTATACCTATAAGGCTTATCGATATTAGCGTGTTTCGGACCGCAGCCGAGAACTAACACAAAGTGCATAAACAAAATTTACAAATTACAAATACGGGTGGTTCCCAAACTAGGCGATTGCCTATATCTTCGGAGCCAAAGCCATGGCTTCTTCTGTCTGCATCATGATCTGTGGCTACGCGCGGCTAGGCGGCGCGGCTGAACCGCGTGACTATTATAAACCAGGCTTAGGTTTTTCAGACGCGACTTATTTAGCATACGTTACAGAAAGTGTACCGAGTATTATGACTCTATTACTACTCAGTCATTAAAAACTTTCACTAAAAAACCTTGTTGAAAATTATGTATATAATTATAGCAGAAGTTGTTATTACATAATTTTTAAGTTAAGAAACACATACGTACATCTGAGTGCATGTGATTATAATCTACTCTGTGCATACTCGACACGTGATCCAATTCGAACACAGATATCAGTCGCGGGTGTGTTTATTAGTTTGATAACGCTGCACCTAAACTCATCCAGATATCGATAAGCCGTGTTATGTTATTGTTTATTTAAGACAAAACATACGTTTGCATTTATTTAGATTTTGATTCGTCGAACTGCGGCGTGGAACTTACTGTATAGACCGACAAAAGGTTGTCCAGTGAAGTTGTAAAGGCACCGCGGCCAACAGCGTAGATCACTCTGACACACAAAAAAAAGGGCGACGAAAGTTCGAGAGAATTTCATCTTCATCATCATCATCATCATCAGCCCAAATCAGTCCACTGCTGGACATAGGCCTCTTCCAATATGCGTCACAGAGCCCGATCCTCGGCTTTATGCATCCAGTTCCTGCCGGCTATCGGACGTATGTCGTCACTCCATCTCGCGGGGGGGCGTCCTACACTGCGCTTGCCAGTTCGTGGTGTCCACTCCAAAACGCGTCTACTCCAACGGTTGTCCGTTCTGCGGCAAATGTGACCAGCCCATTGCCACTTTAGCTTGCTGATTTTCAGAGTTATGTCGGTGACTTTGGTTCTATGCCGGATAGTCTCATTTCTGATTCTATCTAGCATAGAAACTCCAAGCATAGCTCTCTCCATAGCTCGCTGAGCGACTCTTAGCTTACGGACCAGTCCCATCGTGAGAGCCCACGTCTCAGCTTCATAGGTCATGACCGGCAAGACGCACTGGTCGAAGACTTTCGTCGTTAGATTTTGCGGGATTGGTAACGAGAAGACATGACGGAGCTTCCGAAATGCTGCCCAGCCCAACTGAATCCTTCTATCGGCCTCCTTCTCGAAGTTGTTTCTCTCTAGCTGCAACGTCTGCCCAAGGTATACAGACTCCTGTACAATTTCGAGAGCAATTCTGTCGACAATGACCGGTCTCGGAGTCACATGACGATTAAACATGACTTTCGTCTTGTCCAAGTTCATCCCAAGACCGACATGTCGGGAGGACTCATTTAGTCTGTCCAGCATTTCCTGTAGCTCCTGCAAGGTATCAGCCATGACGACAATATCATCGGCAAACCTCAAGTGTGAGATGTACTCGCCGTTGACGTTTATACCCCGTCCTTTCCAGTTGAGAGTTTTGAAGACATCTTCCATTGCAGCAGTAAACAGTTTTGGGGAGAGAATTTAAAAAACATTATTTAAACTAAGTACTACAGTATCCATAGCGGGTAAGAGCTGGATAACTCAAAGCCGGTCATCGTGACGATCTTTGAGGTAGACCTGCAGCCCAAAAACATTAGTCTTTAGGCGGATGATGGTGATGACTGATGAATTACAGGGTTATAACGCACGCTGATTTATCATGATTAGATGGTTTCAGGTATATTGATTTGTTTACAAGGAGGACTTTACACACGGTGTCTCAAAATAGGGGACATGACGCCGAAAGGGAACAAAACAATTAAAGACTGGTGTACACTTTATCGGCTTGATACCAACTGAAATAAAAACAATTATGAGCTTTATATCATGTCAAGTACGGTATAATTTCCATAATTAATCATTATCATGGGCAACACACATTCTATCCGCACTATACTACTTTCACTTGAAAATTTAACGGTATGTTAAATTTCAATGCTAGTAGTTTTGAGTCGAGTTTGCGATGAATTCGACTTTCAAACGATCGGCGTTCGACATTTCATATATTTTCTTTTTTTATAAGTACTGTGTTCCAGTCGCCTCATTATATTCGTCGACACCGCGGCTGACCTTTCCTCAGTCGCAACCTTCAATTCACCTATGTTGATTGGTTTATCGTATTACTGCAGCTGCAGACACGTTCACGCCACTCGAATGGCGCTATGCATTTCAGTATTCTAGTTAAATTATGCTATCAGTCTTAAACAGTGCCTTAGATTACGAACCTTACATAGATATATTGTAGGGCAATTTTTGCCTGTAAAGAACTTAACAGAACGAAAGTATAAATTAGGTTAATTAGTAATTAGTATAAATTATTGTCAAACTATAAATTAGGTGCCAGGCTTCTACATCTTTTGACCTTACATAATAATTGTTAATTAAGACAACCTTCCTTTAAAATAAGTTGGCTTATACTGAAGGGAAAATGCATTTTGACAGAAATTTGAGGTGAGAGAAATAAGGTAATATTCCCCCACGCGGACCCTGTGCGGGATTGGTGGAGGCAGGTTTGTGGTCACGTGCTGTTGGAAGTTATTAAGCCGCCTATAAGGTTTCCATCTCGGCTTAACGAGTGCCACATAAAATGGTAACCGGGATTGACAGCTTAACGTGACTCTGAAATATGGAAAAACCACAGACGGTCACCCAAATCAGACTGACCGAACCGCACGCTGTTGTAATTTGATGTTCGCTACAAAAATCGAGATATCACAGCTCTACACGTGTCGAATTAAATATCTTTCTTTAAACATATGATCAAATCTAAAACCATTTGAGTAAACATCATTTAAAGAAGTCACACGTCGTGCATAATCGACTCAATGGAATCACTTGATTAATTTTCATAGACCAGTCCATCATATCATATACAGGTTCCGACAAATTACGCTAATTTTTTTTAAGTAAGAGAATTAATAAAGTTTTTTAAAGCTTTCAACTGACGACTTTATCAATTAGTATAGAAAAGAAGAATTAAAGGCCATAATATAAGGGGATATGTGCAAGTACCATAATTTAGATATGTCTATCAAGCACAAATAGGGCACTTTTACAGCAGGTAAAATGGAATTCGTTTTTTTTTGCGCGTGTGTGTCCCATGAAATGCTTCATGGTATGAATCATCAAGCAATGGCGTGAATGATCTACGCTGTTGGCCAAGGGGCCTTCACAGCTTGACCGGGCTAGTATGCAACAACTATGTTCCAGATGGAATAGATATAAGTATACAACTAAATCGTACGCAGTTGAAAAGAAATTGCCTAGAGGCGCATAGGTGGGTAGCGATGACAAGGTTGGCTTTTCGAATGCATGGTCGGACTTAATGTGGTTTTTCTATCGAGATCGATGTGCAAGGGCACAGTCCAGATGCTGGAACTGTGCTTGGTATGATTGCACCAGGCTCGGCCCCCGATTACAATAGGTCCTAACATCGTCCGCGATATTTGGGTGTACCTACTCAGTACTGTTCCACCTCTGTTGGGGTAATATTGACGTAACCATGTTTATTTCTATGTGTAAACAGAATGTAATTGACCTAATATTCATAATAATTTACCTCTGAATTGCGCCTCCCATTCTTTAACTGATTCCATTTCCATAGAGTTGAGGTCACTGAGATCATCGTACTCCTTATCTGACGATGTGACAGAGAACGTGGCGAGACCTCTGGACGCGTCCTTTCCACCAAAAGCTGCGTAAGGACCACCTAAAAAAAACATGGAATGAGTTTTAGCTAGTGGTTAAGAGCTTAAGTTAAGACTTAAGCTTATGACTTACTTAAGCTTAAGACGCCAGGACAAAGCTTTGTGTGACCCACAAATATATGTTTCGGTCTGGGTGTTTGAGTGTAAATTTCATGTTCGTAAACGCACCTACGACTCAAAAATATATTCTATATTGGAACTATGTTTTTTTTTAAACGATAGAAACGAATGTTGCCAGGGTTGTGATATTGTGGCAGTAGAACAGCACCACTTCAACTTCTGGAGGATCTCTTAAAGATGACAAATAATCTATACCATCACGTTAGATCCCTTGTGGAGTAGACAGAGGGTACAGAGTTCCAACAGGTTCATTCCTTACATACCTCTCTGGCTTCCTCCACTCTCATAGTTCGTCTCATACACAGACGCCGGTTACGGAGACTCTTGACTTGTCCTTCAGATAAGACGCGGTCTATTTGGTCATGGTAAGATAGTGTACACTGTTAGGTAAATAGGCTGAATAAACTGAGGCAAGAGAAAATAGACCACACTTCACTGCTCCGACCCAGTGAGGATTGATGAAGGCAGGTTTACAATCACTTGCTGTTGGAATTTATCAAGCAACCAAAAAGGTGTTTAACTTGGCTTAACAAAAATGGTGTGCATTGCATATAGACAATTAAGCAGTGTCTACCTCATAAGAATGCAATTACACTACTTTCAATTATTACTACATAAATAAAATAATATTAATCATCATACTTACTAAGTATAATGTTACGACCTGGTCATACCCCGATATCTTGAAAACCCTATATCGGGGGATGTTTATTTTGAAACACATTACATACCCGTAGGTATCATACATACCCCTATCGATCCGTGACGAAAGATCTAGAATCCGCGTCTGAGGGCCAAAACGTCTAGAAGGTCCCTCCCCTCATTATTATCGCTGGCGCGCGGTCGCAGTAAACAAATACCTACTTGTTTACGTACAAATAGGTACGTAATAATAATACAGCTTTGTGGGACGCGCGGGCTATTGATCAATGTACCTGGGCCTTTCTATCGATGTACTTGGGGGGTTCTGGTCCGTTCTAGAACTTTCATACGAGTATAAAAGGTACACTCACCACGGCGACGGACACAGTCTCTCTTTTGAAGCGACACCGATGAATTCGAGAACAAGCGATTTAAGTAAAATACACCAGCGACCTTAGCAACGATATTCGGATTCAACGAGTGACTCAGCGTCTCGGAACCGGGTACTGTCGAAAGTAGTACTACTGTGTGTTTAGTACTTACGTGTACTAGTGTTGGACGTACTGTTTTGTGCTTACAGCGCCCTAATAAAGTACTTCGCACGTTATTCGGCATTTAATTACCTCGAAACCTAACAATAGTAATTAATAAAATTTAACTACATTCAGTATATTATAATGAGGCATGCACTGCTTGAAATTGCCAGTATGCAATGCATGCTACTGCTCAACAAGTATCTCATATGGTAAATGGAAGTAACTGCATAGCATGCCTCCAAGCCGAATACCGCAACTTAACTTTGATAAAAGAACTGTGGCCATGCACCGCTACAACCTCCTCAGGAAAAAAGCAGCAAAATCGTTTGACATTGATCAAGCAGGCAGTCACAGCATCAATCAATTTAATAATATATTGATTAGTCCCAATAACAGATTCACCACATATGATAGGCTATATTGTTGATGGGAATTGAAATGTCTCAAATATTTTGACCACCACTTTTTGTAATGATATATAGTTCAGTGGCAATGTCAACCAAGCAGGTTGTGATACTCATATTTTAAGCACAAGATCATCAAGTTAAACACCAGCTAACACCAAGGTATTCCGAAATTTTGGTAAGTCACGAGACTTATGAATACTAATTATGACAGAGGACTATGGAAGCTAATATAAATATAATATTATATCCTTTAGAGACTTATTAACTTTTGGACTTGGGTCCAAAATTTTAATAAGTCTTCCACAGGCACATCATGTGATGTGCCTGTGGAATCATAAAGCAAATGTCTAGTAAATAATAAGTAGCAATAGCCTTGTGCTATTGCTACTTATTATTTACTGTAAGTAACAGAGGAAATATTTACATCTTTACCAAGAATTACTTAAGGTTGATTAAAACAAATACACACTCAATGATTATGTAGCTAATTAACAATGCATTATCAGCTGAAGATGCCAGGGCCATGTTATTATTGAAGTAAGTATTTTATGTTATGGCAATTTAAAAATATAACCATGTTTGTTTTGGCAACACATAATAGGCACATAAGGTGATAGTGAGAATTTATAAACAATCTCCAAAGATTAGTAGATAACACCATACTGTTTTTTTTATTCTACTATATAATATACCAAATAGATATTCCAGTATACTATAATACCTGCTTCAGTAGCTCAGTAGTTATAACAATAATCCCAACAATCATCAACTATGTGTGTTCGATTGTTGTCCAAATCAATAAGTTTCTATTTATGTTTAAGATTCTAATTAATTCTATACCATCCATAAATATGTGCTCTAAGTACATAAAAGAAATTTTTAGATTGCAAAAAGACTAATATTTTCTTCCAGAAGACATATAATCAAAAACATTAATAGTAATTAAAGATTTTGAACATTAATATAATAATTATTTGGCCCCCTGTAATAAGGGCCTATTGCCATATACTGGGCACAATTCCACACTCTGGCCTAATAATAATATTAGCCCTGTTAAGAAAGTGTCCCACCGTTAGGAACGGGCCCCCTCTCAAACTGAGCAACCTAATATAATAGGAACATTACATATTTACACCGGTAAAATAAAAAAACTTTGTACATAAAATACCTGCAAATACTTAATACACAAATAAAAATAATTATTTAGTTTTGCTTTACTTTAAATAATTACTGGGATGGTGTTTATAAAAAGAAAAAATTGTATTGTGGTCTTTTACTCTTACAATGCAATAACTATAATACCAACTAACTTATATGCAATAAAAAACATTGTTCCAAAAATACAGATTGGATTGATCAGAACAAAAACTTTGAAATCCTGCCAGTGGACATATTTATGGAAGATTCTTATTAGTTTCTCTGATCACCCCTTTAGGATATAGTCATGATGATAAAACGTGCCTATCATGATGAAGTTATGTTTCAAAATTTATAAAAAAGTTGGCTTCAAATACAAAAAGTAATCCAAAAATATCTCCCCTAATTATAAGAACTACAGCATACCAGTTGTTTGTTTATAAAATGCACACGGTCACTCGAGGTGCATGCGATTTGCATGGATAATATAAATGAGTCATGGTAATGTCAACTCTATTAATAAACAGCGCGCGGATGCACTCACCGGGCCCGTAGAAGCGCCGTCCTCTCGTTGCATCGAAAATCCAACCGTTCACCGCAACCAGAACCCTGCCATCGGGTTGGGTACCGTCATATGCCCGCAACTCCGCCACGGTCATATCCTTACGAAGCTTCGGCAACTCCACCGCCGGAGTATCAACAGGCACCTTTGTGAACTTCCTGACTATTTTATACACCAACACGATGATACTTGCAGTCAAAATCAAATTTACGGGACTGTAGATGATCTCGTATAAAAAACTAGAACTCGCGTCGGGGCTATCGGTCTCCGTCGATTTGGTCTCTGGTGCTGACATTGTGAACGGGATAATATGTACCGGTTACTCTAAACAGGGATTTTTAATGTATAAATGTTAGAAAACTAAATCCATTCGCTAAAAACTAAATTCACTGACGTCAGCGTTCCGGCAAGAAGCGACAATGTTTTTTTTTTAATTTTTGTGTTGTCAAGTAATAAAAAAAAAATGTTTCGTAGAAAAAGCAACGACGATGAAATGTAGAAAGCTTAGAATACATATAATCCAGAAGCCGCGTCAAGTCGTAATTGCACGCCGCGCGGTGAAGCTGAAGCAAACATGTGTAACACTGCGCTGCGCAGCGCAATTGCGCCAACTCAGTTTACTGAGCTAGATGGGTTAACTCACTTCCTCAAAATGGAAATTCAAGAGCTGTTGAGTTGCCCGCATAATACATTGAAATGTATTGAACATTTGTGGTATGTTCGCTTTGCTGCACACTCAGCGCGTTCCATTTTGTTGCACCATGGCGCAATTTTGAGTTTACGTAAGGCACCGTTGCAGTAAACTGCACCCGATTTACTGACATAAAACAAGAAATTCTGCTGAGTTACCCATGTTTAAGCTGATGCCAATAATTCAACAAACGTCCCACACTCACCGCTCTTTCTACCTGCGTAATGTTGGCAGACCCGAAAGATTATCACTTTTTGGGATAAATGTTGATGACATGAGAGTAGATGGTAATAAAATGATTGTTGCGTAACGTGTATTTTAATGCATATTAACTCAAGAAAAATATATATTAAAACTATTAAGGCTTGTAGTAATTTAATGTACGGAAAATATATTTCCATCATCGTAACTAAATATTAAAACTATGATGTAGTTATAAGCTAAATTAACACCATTTAATACTAGAATTAATAAAATCCTCGGTATATAAAAGTAGGGAAAAATAAAATTGTTATACAAGCAACACTAATAAATTGGAGCGTCTTTTACTATGACAATTATTATTACAGACGGAAGAATTAATGCAATATTTAAAAAAATACGACACTTGAATGCGCTGGTTACGTCATCACGTGTCTTTTTCAACACGACATCATTTTTACAAACATGAACGACACAAGACGGTCTAATTCAATTTAATTTAACACGAGCAGTTATTGCGCATGACGATCGCAGAGTGACATAGTATTATTATAATCTTTGGAATGACTAGTCGCGTGAACGTGTGACTACTTGCATTGCAAGTAGTAATTGTTGCTTCAATTTGATGCGCGCCCGCTAATTCTGCATTATATTTATTCTAAGCTAGAAAGTTAAGTTTTGATATAATTAGACTGATTTAACATTTTGTATAGTAAAGTTACTTTATATTTAAGTTAAAAGCTCATTAGCTTAGCTTTTAATGATTAAATATTATGTTTTAGAAGTCAATGGAAACTCCATTGACTTCTAACACATAATATTTAATCAGCAACTAAAAATTGTAAGACGTTTTAATCAAACACCTGCAAGATTCTTGAATACATTTCACAAAACGTCATATTTTTCACTTTCGTCATTATAATTTTATAATTATGCAAGAATAGTTGTCTTTGCTTGCTTGTTACACAGAAAATAAACAAAGTATATAGATAATGGCACTTCTTTACAAAAAATCTGTAATGGTAGCAATTCGCCACTTATAATTAGAAACACCAAACGTCGAGTCGGCCTAAAGGGCACACGTATAAAACAATTCAACTCTACAATTATAATGTCCATTACTGCTGATTGGAGTACAGGCATTTTATGAATTTTATTTTCATAATAGATGATTCATAATAGATTGCCGCGTGGTTCCCGGCTTAGAATAGGACCAACCCATCTCATCCCATTGGGTGTCGTACAAGGCGACTAAGGGAAAACTAGGGAATGGGCAGCAGCGTTCCCTTAGCACTTCGACGACCAATAACTGCGCTCGCCAACCCGCCTGCCAAGCGTGGCGAGTATGGCAAACACCCCCAATTATGGAAGAATGTAAGAAAACCAGGCCCCTAGTCCCCGGCGGTCCTGTTCGTCCTGGCCACGGTAGCAGCCATGGTAACGACAGGACAAGGGGTGCTAAGAATCTCCGGCAGAGATTCGGCTACCACCAACACCGAAAATTGGCCCTGGTGACATACAACGCACGCACGTTAAGGACAGATGAGAAGCTTGTTGAGCTGGAAGAAGAGATAAACAAGTTGCGGTGGAATATTGTTGGTTTATCGGAGGTCCGAAGAAAGGGCGAGGACACGATAACCTTAAAATCCGGCAACTTGTTTTACTACCGGGAGGGCGAACAGCAGTCCCAAGGTGGTGTCGGATTTATCGTCCACAAGTCACTCATAGACAACGTTGTGTCCATCACTAGTGTGTCGAGCAGGGTAGCGTACCTGATACTCAGAATATCCAAAAGATATTCGCTGAAGGTCATACAGGTCTACGCACCGACCTCGGCATACTCAGATGATGACGTCGAAGTAATGTATGAGGACATTAGTAGAGCCATACATACTTCCAAAGCACACTTTACAGTGGTTATGGGTGACTTCAATGCGCGGCTGGGCAAACGGGGCGATGATGAATTGAGAGTGGGGCAATTTGGATATGGGCAACGCAACCCCAGGGGTCAGAGGCTGGCCGAATATCTGGAGAAGGAGGGACTCTTTATGATGAACTCTTTCTTCCGGAAGCCGCCTCATAGGAAATGGACCTGGATGAGCCCTGATGGTTCCACAAAAAATGAGATAGACTTCATCATGAGCACCAAGCGACAAATATTTAATGATGTCTCCGTGATTCACAGGGTAAAAACCGGCAGTGATCACCGAATGGTCAGAGGCACATTAAATATTAATGTCAAAATGGAAAGATCGCGTCTGATGAAGTCTACGCTCCGACCTTCTAATGCACATATCCAAAACCCCGAGAACTTTCAACTCGAATTGTCAAACCGCTTCGAATTGCTAGACAGCAGCGCATCTATAGGTTGGTTGGTAGAGACTGTCCATACGGTCGGGTCCAAGCATTTTAAGCCCCACCGTAAAAATAGGCCTCAAAAGCTATCTGACTACACCCGAAACCTTATGGCTGAGCGACGTACCATGACACTCCAAACCTCCGATGATGCTAAGTCCTATAGGCAGCTCAATGGACAGATATTGAAGTCCTTGCGACACGATTTACGGTCCTTCAATACAAGACGTATTGAGGAGACCATAGAGCAGAACAAGGGCTCCAAAGTGTTTGCAAGAGACGCGTCTATTGGGCAAAGCCAGTTGACGAAGCTGAAGACGGAGGACGGAAACGTAACGTCGAATAGGTCAGAGGTGCTCAGGGAGATAGAGAGGTTCTATGGGCAGTTGTATACCTCAGTAGCTGAACCTGTTGTTGACTTGGTAAAAGACCCAAGAGCCAAGCTAACCCGACACTACACAGAAGATATCCCGGACATCGGCCTGTACGAGATTGGGATGGCTCTCAAACACCTTAAAAACAACAAAGCGCCGGGTGAAGACGGAATTACCGCAGAGCTTCTGAAAGCGGGCGGATCGCCGGTACTTAAAGTCCTTCAGAGGCTGTTTAATTCCGTCTTGCTCGAAGGAAAAACACCGGAAGCGTGGAACAGGGGTGTGGTGGTACTCTTTCTCAAGAAAGGTGATAACACTTTACTGAAGAATTATAGGCCCATCACACTGCTGAGCCATGTTTATAAGTTGTTTTCGAGAGTCATTACGAATCGTCTCGAACGCAGGTTTGATGACTTCCAGCCTCCCGAACAAGCCGGTTTCCGGAAAGGCTTTAGTACCATAGACCACATACATACGCTGCGGCAGATTATACAGAAGACCGAGGAGTATAATCGGCCACTATGCTTGGCGTTTGTGGACTATGAGAAAGCCTTCGATTCGATCGAGACTTGGGCGGTTCTTAGATCTCTCCAGCGATGCCGCATTGACTATCGGTACATTGAGGTGTTGAGGTGCTTGTATAATAACGCCACCATGTCAGTCCGAGTACAGGGGCAGTGCACGAAAGCGATCCCCATAAAAAGAGGAGTAAGGCAGGGAGACGTCATTTCTCCGAAACTGTTTACGGCCACCTTAGAGGACGCCTTCAAGCTCTTGGAATGGCAAGGACTTGGCATCAACATCAATGGCGAATACATCACTCACCTTCGATTTGCCGACGACATTGTGGTCGTGGCGGAGTCGCTGGAAGATCTAGGACGAATGCTCGGTGACCTCAACAGAGTATCTCAACAAGTGGGTCTTAAAATGAACATGGACAAAACGAAAATAATGTCTAAAGTCCATGTCGTACCCACCGCACTCACCGTTGGGAACTCTACTCTTGAAGTTGTCGACGAATACATTTACCTGGGACAGGTAGTCCGGTTAGGTAGGTTCAACTTTGAGAGAGAGGTCAATCGACGAATCCAACTCGGCTGGGCAGCGTTCGGGAAACTGCGCAACATCTTCTCATCCAAAATACCTCAGTGCCTTAAGACTAAAGTTTTTAGTCAATGTGTGTTACCAGTGATGATATATGGATCAGAGACGTGGTCTCTTACAATAGGTCTCATAAAAAAGCTCAGAGTTGCTCAGCGAGCTATGGAGAGAGCTATGCTCGGCGTTTCTCTACGCGATCGAATCAGGAATGAGGAGATTCGTAGAAGAACCAAGGTCACCGACATAGCCGTTAAGATTAGCAAGCTGAAGTGGCAATGGGCGGGCCACATAGCGCGTAGATCGGACGGGCGTTGGGGCAGAAAGATTCTAGAGTGGAGACCACGTATTGGCAAGCGCAGCGTGGGACGACCGCCTGCCAGATGGACCGACGATCTTGTGAAAATCGCAGGAAGTCGTTGGATGCAGGTGGCATCGGACCGGTTACGCTGGAAAGCGATTGGGGAGGCCTATGTTCAGCAGTGGACAAGTATAGGCTGAGATGATGATGATGATGATGAATAGATACATTATTATTTTTACACGGGGCTTTAATTTAGTTTTGAAGAATGGCTGTAGAGAGCTAGTCCCAAGGTTTTTAGTTATTATTAAAAAGAGAACTGTCAGATTTTGGCATAAGAGTGACACTGACGCATCCTGGTTTTTTTAATAAGTGATGCACAATTATATTTTTTAATCTGCGATAAATCGATTATTACCTTGACCTGAATAAGTAATTATTAATCGAATAATTGATAATTAATCTTTTCGAATATCATCTAACATTTTTTTGAAGAAATTAGTTAACCGGCTTATGTATCCGTCTGCAAAAGTATTTGATGTATGATGTAAGTATGATCTTTTAGTTGATTTGATGAAGTAGCAGTGTAAAGGTCGAATATGAAAATGTCTCAATCGGTCACCCATCTCAGACTAACCAAGTCAAACGCTGCTTAAGCTGGTGATCGCTAAGAACACCGTGGACGCACAACGCTACGAGCGCCTCGTACTGTGTGATATACATATACAAAGTGTAACATAATAAACGCAAGACATCAGACACCCCGATTAGAGAATTACTTTATATATTCAAAATGAAAACCAAATTGCCAAATTTAAAGGTTCTTACCCTTTTATAAGCACTTTTATACCCTAATTAACAATGGAACTTGTATGTGTATATGTGCGTTTTGAGAAATACGATTTAGGAATGCATTGGAAATCTCCTTATTGCTATGAACTAAGAATAAATTTAGTTTTTTATAACGCACTGAACCAGGAAAAGCTTTTTTTGCTAATTAAAAAAAAAGTAAGATTCATTAAAAATTGTTGGAATCAATTCAGTTACCGATTTAAAACAAACTACTTTCAGGTCTTGCGTTTACTATGTTACACCTTGTATTGATTATATTCATTGACGTACGTTCAAAATCTTATTTTACTCTAGCAGAATTAGCGTCAGTCATTTTTAAATGATCGTATCAATTATATAATGTCTTATGAAATTCATGATTGATAAACATCGAGTGATTTTAATCAGTATGTTAATTATTTATTATCGATTATGCCCTGCATCACTACTTGTTATCGAGCTGTGGTCCTGTGGTGCTGCGGTTTGAGGAGGCCGCCCGTTGTAACAGGATTGTATTTATTTGTTGGTGATGTTAAAACTACCACTGAACTTGAGTGAGCTTACTACTTCTGTTTACAAACACAAAGTTACCACATTCATAAAATATGAAAGAGCCACGTTCAGATCTGTGTTCGAAATACATCAAAATCTTTATTGTCGTATCCTGTTACTGGTAAGTTGAATTCTTTATTTACATTTCTCTGTGTACTTATTTATTTTAAATAAGGAAAGGTGTGGAATAAGGAAATGTTAGTAATACACAGAACAGGAAGTTTGTGTGTACGTCTGGGTTTTATTTATCTAACCCGGTTTTTCCGGTCAGTTGAGTACTCAACCCTTCAATCAAATGAAGGTAGCACCTGTATAATCATTACAGGGTTAAATGATAAAGCAGGAAATTTTTTACCCATTTTTGGGCAAATTAAATGTTACAACATTAAATCGAATGCAAAAATGGAATAAAAAAAGACTATATAGTTATGGTTGTTAAACTAAGTAAATTGTGGTACCTATTACATTAGATGCCTTGCAAAGTAACAGTTTATGTACAGTTTCAACCTATCCTTGTGAAATCTTGATATTCCCAGAAATATTGTTTCATGTCAAATATTTCACACCTACCATTTAATTAAATTATTTCATTTGACAAAATTATCAAGGACAAAAAAATGTACATTATAACCTCTGTACTACACTGTATAGTTTTGTAATGCTAATATATATACTATCAGTGTTAACAATGCTATATTTTCCACCTCTAACATTATGTAAATAATCATTCTTAAGCAGATTGAATGTTGGTTACTATAGAATGATTGTAAATATTTAAAAAATACATAACTTATGAATTTAAAATAAAAATATACAGTTGTATATACAAAGTAATATGTTGAATACATGTATTTAGATGTTGCATTACATGTAAATATCAGTTCCACTGACACTTTTTTCTACTTGTTGTTTTTTTCAGGATAGTGTCAATAGCAACAGTATTTGTAAATAAAACTTTACTAAGCAGTCAGTCTGTGGCGTTGGAAGCTCCACTGTTTATCACATGGTTCCAGTGTGTAGTCTCATTCAGTATATGCCTCACGTTGAGCAGTACTGGAGGTATCCCTGGAGTATTCTTATTTCCCAAAGGCGCACCATGGAATATAGATGTAGTAAGAAAGGTGAGACTTCTTATAGAATAATATTTATAGAATAATTAAAAAAGAAAACCTGCTTCAAAGGCTTAAAACCTGCATTGAGGAGCCTAAACCGTGATTTTCTGCACTCTATGTCTGTAATTCTTCATCAGATCATAATTTATTTCATCAGAATATTTACGCTATGAGTGGCGTTAGAAGTCCGATTTGACAGCAGCATCTGCATAGAATAATAATATTTATGATGAGGACATAGGCTCGAAGACTTAATGACGTAAATTTAAAGGATGAGTCACATACACTATGTCCTTTTATTAAATGTTAATTTTAATTGCATATTTGATCTGTTAAATCAGACTTCTTGTATGGATTGGGGTTTAGTGTTTTATCAAATCAGACTTCTTCATCTATCAAAACATACAAAAAAAAACAATCTGATAATTAAAAAGGAATGTACTTTAAAATAATGCTTAAAGTGACAGGGTTGTCTGAGCTAAAGTCACTATCTGTTAAAATTACCTTTTGAAGAAACTTTGACATGATCACATACTTTATTTATACTATCCTAGATTTTTTTTTTTTTTTCCTTTTATTATTGCAATCTGTCCGAGCAGGGGACATTTAGCAATTGGTTAGGATGTAGTAATGTCTTGGGAGGAACAGGTCCAGTGACAAGCCCTCGGGCAATTATCTACTCTGGAGTAGATCTTGTGGCATTTTACGTTTCAGCCTCCGATCTCTGGGGTGTCGGCTGTCAGTCATCAGATTCATTGCAAGTAGATTTAGGTAGTTTTGTATTCGCCTCTTGTAGGCTGTTGTTTGGGCCACGACTTCCTGTATCACTATTTTAATGTTTAGGTCGTGGTGTAGTCTGTCGCTTGAAATGTACCAAGGTGCGTCTACTATCATCCTAAGCGTCTTGTTTTGAAACCTTTGGAGGATTTCAATGTTTGATGTGGCTGCTGTGGCCCACAGTTGTATTCCGTATGTCCATATTGGTTTACTTATGCTTTTATATCGTAGCAGTTTATTTTCTAGGGACAGTTGTGATTTTCTATTTAGTAACCAATACATTTTGCGACTCTGTTGGCCCAGTGCTAGGCGTTTGGTAAATATATGCTTTCTCCAAGTTAATCGCCTATCTAGGTATTTTCCAAGATATTTTGTTTCCTCAGATTGCGGGATCTGGATATTGTTCAGAAAAACTGGAGGACAAGTTTCCCGTTGGGTAGTGAATGTTACTTGAATTGATTTAGATTCATTGGCTTTTATATGCCAGTCTTTAAGCCATGCAGATATTTCGCTTAAAGCAATTTGTACCTTTAAGAAGCATTTTGTGGTGTTTTGCCAATGGACATTACAGCAGTGTCATTGGCAAATGTACCCATAATCACCCCGTCTGTAATTGGTAAGTCAGCTGTGAAGATCAGATACATGATGGGCCCCATGGTACTGTCTTGGGGTACTCCAGCTTTTATGGGGTTTAACTTAGTTATGGCTTCTCCATACTTGATAAAAAAGTTTTTGTCTGTAAGATAAGACCTTATAAAGTTATAGTAGTTGATGAGCAGTGCCTTTTTGGTTTTAAATAAAAGTCCATCATGCCAGACTCGATCAAACGCCTGTGATATATCAAGGAAAGCAGCAGTACAGTACTTCTTTTCTTCGAATGATTTGTGGATGGTTTCTACCAGTCTATGGATTTGTTCTATTGTCCCATGCTTTAGTCTGAATCCAAATTGGTGATCAGGTATTACCTTGTTCTGTTCTATAATAGGCTTTAATCTTGTAAGGAACAGAATTTCCATCAATTTAGAAGCAACAGGAAGTAGACTAATTGGGCGATACGATTTCACGTCTTCTGGATTTTTTCCAGGCTTTTTTTTTTATTTATAATTAGACACTGCGGGCCCGGTTTGTCCCGCACCTTTTTTTGTTTAATTTATGTGTTAGTTAGTAGTTGCTTTTATATGCACTCGTATGGTATATGCCGCTTATTTTTTTATTTATTTTTTGGTTTTGTTGTTACAGTGATTGGTATTTGTTTGTTGCGGTACTTCAGTAGAGGTTTTTTTTTCCAATGATTTTTTTTTTTTAATTTATATTAAGGATTATGTAAGTGAATGAGGCTTTCTGTTTTGGCTTGCCTTTGAGCGAGAATGCCTCAGTTGTGTAGGTGTTTGGCTGCTTGTGAGGGTTTCCTTTAGGCCTCCGCCTCCAGCAGCTTTTTAACAACTACCATGTCTCGACTGCGAATAGCCATCTATATGTTGTATTCTTTTATTTTTTTGGTCGCAGCTGCCCTCGCCCTGCTTATTAGTGTAGCCGTTGATTCCCCTTCACAGCTGTCTGTGTAGTAGACGCAACTTCCAGTGTGGCGAGATATAGCTACGACCGCGTGTGGATAGCTTCCGTGGAGCTTCAGTCTCTTGGGGACCGCTCGCACTATCACCACGTTTTCACTCGTTAGTCCCTGAGACTCATGCACGGTGAGGATGCGCGACCCGTTTCCCGACGCATAGCCCTGGCCGAGGAGGATTTCCTTCTCGGCCTGGGTGTGCACCAGAAACAGGGTGTTCATCTGGTGTTTTGGAATTTGCGCTCCCGTGTACTTACTGAGGCTCAAGGACCTCACGAGGGATTTGGACGAGTATATGCCCCCATATATCTCGTTGAGGGCATACGCTAGGTCCATTGGGTTTCTGTGAGTGCAGAGCAGCTCCCTGTTGACACGCGCCACGGAGTCTGGGCGGTTGTAACGCAGTCGAAACAGGTTTGTTCCAGGCTTAGGAATCATAACAATCTGTGCCACTTTCCACTGCGGTGGGACAAAGCATCTACGTAGAATGGCATTTAATAGATGAGTGAGGAATTGTATGCCTATCTTTGGTAATTCTTTTAACAACTTGGCCGTTATCAAGTCATACCCCGGTGCTTTATTTGTATTTAGTTTTTTAATTGCATTTGTTATTTCAGTTTTCTTAAATTTGTCTATTGGTAGCTCTAGTTGATGGGTTTCGTTCAATATGTCTGATACCTAAGTTATCTTAGTTGACCCAGCATCTGGATTAGGCACAAATACTTCTTTGAGATGCTCAGCGAATAATGTGGCTTTTTCGAAATCGCTGGTAGCCCATGTGTTGTCGAATTTTCTTAGAGGCGGCTGGTATGATATTGGGCTTTTTAGATTTTTTGTGGCTTTCCAGAGTGAATAGTCTGTTGATGGTGTAGCGTCTAGGTATCGTAAGTTTGTTGTAACGCTTTCGTTACGTTCGTCAGTCAACACCCGCTTGAGCTTTTTTGTGATGGCGTTATACCGCGTTCTATCGCCAGGGAACTTTGTTTGCTGCCAGCGCTTTCTAGCTTTACGTTTTTCAGCTAGTAGTTTCCTCGCAGGCAGGGAGCACTTAGGTAAATATTGTTTCGTTCCTATCGAATTTGGTGTCGCTTCCCATGCAGACTTCTGAACAACAGAGTTAAAGTGTTCAACGGCTTCTGTAATATCGTCGTCGCTCTGGAGTGGCAGGTTCACATTTATAGAATCGGCGAGCTTTTCTCGAAAATAGTTCCAGACTATCCTAGATAAGTACACATTTATTAATCATCAAATTCAATTTAATTTAAATTACAAACAAGTCTGATTGCTTATCAAAGTTTACATTTGATTCATATCTCTTACATTAATTATGGATTTTAGTGGTAGATAGCTACTAGATTAGATTTTTTAAAAAGTTATAGATAATTTAGAGTTTATACAAAAAAATGAAGTGACTTCGACTTTGAAATGTATCTGCTTATCTAAATAATTGTTTAAAAAAAAAAAAAGAAATGTAGCCTCACCCTAGGATTTATTCCAGTGTCGTGGGTGCGTTAACAAACATAGAATTTCACATACACAAAAACCCAGACCGAAACAAATAATTGTGGGTCACACAAAGATTTGTCCCCTCGACTATTCGACCGTGTGGGCGGAGCGGTTTAAGCTCTTAAGGACTGGGCCAGATCGTCCATCAATCCTTATCTAAAGGTCAAGACAAACTTATTTGCCAAGGAATAACCTGAAGTGCAGTAATTTGTACCCTTAAGTTTGCTACTTAGCTGTTATGAACATTTAGTCAAAAAAACACATTTTAATTATAACAAATTTTCATTATGCTGAAATTCTAATTGTGTTAATAGCTGATAAAAATAATCGTGTTTCCTAACCGTGTGATAACACTCAAGGACATTACGTATTCCGAGTATGCTTTGAACGATTTTACTATTATTTGATAATACATATCGTTACGATTGTTATCCCTAAAAGTGGTCCAGAAACATTCAGAGTAAATTTACACACTTACTATGAACAATTTCACATAGAATGGAACTGTCAAAACTTATAAAAATAAATACCTTTATCTATATCTACCTCACCCCAGATAATAAATAATAATATTATCAGACTGTCTGTCCCACTGCTGGGCAAAGGCTTTCTCACACAAATCAAGGTGAAAGACATTAGCACATACTCCACCACGCGAACTATAATAAATAATATTAATAATAATTTAGCCCTGTTAAGAAACTGTCCCACCGTAGGGCATGGGCCTCCTTTCAAACTGAGAGGGGTTAGGCCATAGACCACCACGCTGGCCCACTGCGGGTTGGCGAACTTCACACACCTTCGAGAAACTCTTAGGCATGCAGGTTTCCTCACGATGTTTTCCTTCACCGTTAAAGAAAGTGATAATTAACTTTTAATACGCACATGCTTTCGAAAAGACAGAGGTGCGTGCCTGTGTATGAATCCGAGACCTCTGACTTTGCAGTCCAACGATCTAACCATTAGGCTATCACTGCTATAATAATAATAATATAAATAAATAAAATGTTTATTTATTAACCGACTTCTAAAAAGGAGGAGGTTCTCAATTCAACTGTATTTTTTTTTTTTTTTGCTTTTATTTTACGCGATCATTCCGCCAATTATGAATCGATTTTGAAAATTATTTTTGCATTGGGTTCGGTATCGCTCCTAGGTGGTCCTTTTTTAATCTTATCGGTATTGGACCTTGGATTTGGAAGATACACCAGGGAACTCCTTAACGACAAACAATACGAATGCGTAGATTGAGATATTATGGGTATTACGTCAATCCTATAGGTACCCTATATAGAACGAATCAGAATATTGACCGACTTCAAAAAAGGAGGAGGTCGACAATTCGTCTGTGTTTTTTTATAACGTCTTTATTTATGAACTGATTTTGATGATTCTTTTTGCGTTGGGTTTAGTATATACGAGGTGGTCCCATTTTAATGAAATCGGTATTGAACTTTGGACTTTGAAGATACACCAGGGGACTCCTTAACGGCGAACAGCACGAATATATAGATTCCGTTATTATGGTTATTATATCAATCCTGTAGGTACCTTGCAGTACAACTTAGCAAAATAATATAACATAGATATATAAATATTAGTAAATAATTCATTTGTCACTTAAAATTGTAAAATAAAAATCTTTACAAAAAAAACCGACTTCAAAAAGCAAGAAATAAATATTTGAAGTCGGTGCCAAGTAACCGACTGCACTAACCGGTACCGACTTCAAATATAAATTTCTTGCTTTTTGAAGTCGGTTTTTTTTTAAAGATTTCATTTTATCACCACAGACAGAACATAAGATGAAGTTTGTCTCTGGATACACCAAACATTCATAGAAATATTTATCCTGAATCTAATGCTAATTGATACCATGAGGCACACCATAGAAGCCGACACCATGGAAAGAAATTTACCCATGCGACATGGGTATTAAAGGCCAAGAGGACGCCACTTTTCTCAGGCTGGCATTGACTTTGAACAATTTGGTTTCAGGTAATCCCTCTATCAATAATGTTTACATTGATGATAGCAACAAACAACCTGTGTTTGAAGTACGTGGGAGTGCCTTTCTACTACGTAGGAAGGTCTTTGACGACGGTCTTCAATGTTGTATTTAGCTGGATCTTATTGGGTCAAAGGACTTCATACAGATGTATACTGTGCTGCGCTTTTATTATATTCGGATTCTATTTAGGTGTGGATCAGGAGACCTTACTAGGTATGCTATAATAATATAATATTAGCCCTATTAAGAAACTGTCCCACTGTTGGGCAAGGGCCTCCTCTTAACTAAGAGGGTTTAGGCCATAGTCCACCACGCTGGCCCAGTGCGGGTTGGCGAACTTCACACACCTTCGAGAAACTCTTAGGCATGCAGGTTTCAAGCAAGTGATAGTTAACTTTTTTAATACGCACATGCTTTCGAAAAGACAGGTGCGTGCCTGGGTTTGAACCCGAGACCTCCGACTTTGCAGTCCAACGGTCTAACCACTAGGCTATCACTGCTTTTTTTTAGGTATGCTATAGTTTGATTAAATTTTTTGTATTAACGGCCATGTTTTTTGTGTCTATCTATATCATCACGCCAGATCCCATGCGGGGTAGGCAGAGAGTACAGAGTTCCAACAGGTTCTTTCCTTACATACCTCTCTGGCGTCCTCCACTCTCATAGTACGTCTCATACACGCTCGCCGGTTACGGAGACTCTTGACTTGACCTTCAGATAAGATTCGGTCTATTTGGTCAAGGTAAGATACTCTAGGTCTTCCCCGGTACCTACATCCTTCCACTTTCGCATTGTATATACATTTTGTAAATAGTATAAATTGATAGTACATTAAGCACTCGTTGCCTGCCTCGTTGGTCTAGTGGCAAAGTGCATCGCTTTGTGATCACGAGTCCACGATCGTTTCGTGGGTTCAAATCCTAGGTCGGACAAATGTAGGTTTTCTGACGGAAAATTCCTAGTATGTGTCCGGAGTTTGGAACTGTGCCCGGTATATGGCAATAGGCTTGCCTATTACATGGGACCAAACATCTTCGGAGAAAATTGGTTGTACTCAGTACACCTCTGCCACTCCCGCTATACTATAAGCGTGACCGTGTTTTTTTTTATTTACAATAAGCAAAAGTATGTGTGGTTATTACAAAAAAAAACTTAAATACTATTTTCCCGATTTATTGCTGGTGCTTTGAGGTGTAGTTTGAGGTATCGTCAGTCGCTGATATTTAAGTAACTTAAATCTCTGTCTACTCCTACGATAGTATAGCCGTGATTATAAGCAATTCCTTTTTAGTTACTTACGGCAGTTTCCAAACTTTTTGTTACCCGTCGTCACCAAGGCTGCAACTAACTTGTTTACATCATTAAGTTTAAAATGTAAAAAGTATGTTTTTTATCATACTTTGAGAGAAATCTTGTTTTAACAATTGTTTAGGAACTTGATACTTACTGACTTCCTGAACAATGCTAATGAACCGATAATTGTTGTTGGGTTTCCTTTAGTGCTAACATATACGGAACTAAGAAAATTTGATGGTTAAAATTGTGGTTAAAAGTGAGGGTGTCCAATTATTCCCCTCCGTCTACATACTGTCTTTGTCTCTCTCTCTCTCTCTCTCTCTCTCTCTCTCTCTCTCTCTCTCTCTCTCTCTCTCTCTCTCTCTCTCTCTCTCTCTCTCTCTCTCTCTCTTCTTGTCCGGTGAAGCTGTAAAGGCCCCGTGGCCAACAGCGTAAATCATTCACACACACACAAGGAGTGAGATAATCAATATTATTTAAAAACAAGGCAACTAAAGGTGTAAAAATGAGAAAAGGTAATCTCCGTTGGTTTGGGCATATACAAAGAATGTCTGAAGAAAGAATGACAAAACAGATATACAATGCGAAAGTGGAAGGATGTAGGTACCGGGGTAGACCTAGACTATCTTACCATGACCAAATATACTGTGTCTTATACGAAGGGCAAGTCAAGAGTTTCCGTAACCGGAAAGCATTTATAAAACGAACTATGAGAGTGAAGAAAGCCAGAGAGGTTTGTGAGGAAAGAACCTGTTGGAACTCTGTACTCTCTTTTTACCCCGCAATGTATCTCGCATGATGATAAAGATAAATAGATAGACAAGGCAACTAGAAAAGAGGTGTTTATTATCTTCAAATGCTTAACCTGCCGTAAGCTAAAGGGATGTTATTTAAGATGTATCTTAAGTAATTTTTTATTTGTTTCAGGCTCATTTTCCTTAGTAGGAACAGTGTATGGTGTCATAGGTTCTCTTATGCTATCTCTATACTCCATTTATACTAAAAAGGTGCTACCCAGTGTGAATCAAGAAGTTTGGTTACTATCCTATTATAATAATGCATACTCCATCATATTGTTCCTTCCACTAATTATAATGAATGGGGAGTTGGAAGTTCTGAGAAATTATAGCAATTTCCATAGTACGTATTTTTGGGTTCAAATGATTGTTGGTGGTCTTTGTGGATTCGCTATTGGTTACTTCACGTCTTTACAGATTAAGGTATGTTGTTTGTGTTACTATTTGAGGCTGATTTGCACAAAATTCATAATGAATTATTAGTTAAGTTGTTTGAAGTTGATATTACGCATGTCGATTCATTCTAAGGAAAATTGATCTTCAGATTGATTAGAATCGAACGTGCAAGAATCGATTCTCGATTAAATCGATTCAAGCCAATGCTTATTAAATTGCCGACTTAATAAAATAATTATATTTTTGGAACCCTCCTTTTTACAATTTCTTAATGAATTTAAATTAGAGATTACCAAAAAGACAACTTATTTAAAATAAACTCATGTTTAGTACGTAGTATTTTTAACAATAAACATGTGCTGCTATTATTTATGTCCCTGTTTTAGATATAACTTAAATAAGTCATATTTTCGATTACCACTTTTTATGACTGAATTGAGAATCTATCCAATTGTCCAATTGGATAGATTGGATTGGATTTTGGATCGCTCTACTGAATCGATTCAGTGGATCAGATTGATTTAAAAAATGGAGTACTTGGCTCGAAAAAATCTATTTGAAATCGACATGCTTAGTTGATATAGACACAATAGTAATTATTTATTTCAAAGATATTTTCAATTAGTGAATAATAATAAAAGACTGTGATCAAAGTGGTGGGAAAAAGCTGGAACCCCTATGCCACTAAGAAAACCCTGTAGAATTAAATTATATTTTTACTAGAATTGTATCTAAAACATTGTGCAAGCCACCCTTTTATGTTTATTATATTTGAACAAATGCAAATGTATGCCAATCGGTAATTTAATTTTTATAAGATATAATATTTTTATGTATATAATTTATACGTTCATATGCTTCCATAGAGGTGGCTCACATTCCGAACATTATTCTATACTGAATCAAACTTCTGTTAAAATATCAATCAAGTGGTGTCGGCTTTTAGGTTATAAAACGGTCTACTATTCCTATATCAGCCGAAAGTCTTCAACCGCAAAAACACAGCAAGGATCATCACAACAACCGGCTTTTTACAGCTCTCTTTCAGCGTTTTCCTAAAGGGAAACAAGGAACTATTTACAGGAAAATAATTCAAAAACACTCTGATTCACCGGTATTTTTTTTCCATTACAGGTAACCTCGCCACTAACACACAACATATCAGGCACGGCGAAAGCGTGTGCGCAAACAGTAATCGCCACACAATGGTACAACGAGACAAAGAACGCCCTCTGGTGGACTTCAAACGTAATAGTACTAGCCAGCAGCGCCCTCTACGCGAGGTTCAAACAAATTGAAATGGAGGAAAACTCACGGAGACCGCTGCCAGAGGAAAAACGAAGTCTAGTTTGATGACTTTAAAGGCGAATGTGCTTTGATAAGGCTGTGTAGGACTGTGTAGTGTGGTAGACGACTGCTTTGTGAGTTAGATGTGATAAAGTAATAGGTCCCGATAGTTCCGCATTTCCATTTTGTTTTTAAGTTGAAAGAAGATTATCAGTTGCTGTAATTTGGTTCAATAAAGGATTTAGTCGAGGGTTTCCCAACCTTTCTTTTGTTGAGCCCCCTGGATTATAAATAATATTTTCATGCCCCATTCCCCTTTAATTTTTTCATACCGATAAAAAAAAAACACATTATTTTAACAACTTCTATTTATTTTAATTCTAAGTTGAACTGAGTAAACTTAAAAAAAAATTAAAACGTTTTTCATCGAAATCATGTATATCATGTAACTGAAATAATTCCTGAACTTCTTCTGAATTCATTTTGAAGCAGTGACAAACAGAATCAATGAATGTGATATTGTGATGTTAAATTTACGCGTTAAAAAAAAGATGAAAAAAGATGAGATGAAATTTTCGCGTTATTTTTTTTTTGTGTATCTCTCCCTTCGTATCTCTTTACGCCCCCATAGGGGGGCGCGTGCTCCTGGTTGGGACCTTCTGATTTAGTCCATAATGAACTTGCGGTCTCGTTTTGTCCCGCTCATGCAAGAAACGTGGTATTACTGAGCAATCAAATAGACTGCCAACAAGTCATCCTATAAACCCTCGTTCGCATGGATGCCTTTTCAATACAGCACTTTAAAGAAATATACTGTTAATCGTTTTTTTTTTATTCCAACGCTTTACTAACGCGCCTTGAAAAAGTGCTCATGCGAACATAGGCAAAGGGTTCCGTTTCTACCGATCGAGGTACAGAATCCTAAAAAAACTTAAAAAAAAAATGTAAACCGACTTCAAAATGCAAAAAATAAATATTTGAAGTCGGTGCTGGTTGGTGCAGTCGGTGACTTGGCACCGACTTCAAATGTTTATTTTTTGCTTTTTGAAGACGGTTTAACTTTTTTTTTTAAGATTTTTATTTTACAATTTTAAGTGACGAGTGAATTATTTAGTAATATTTATATACCGATATTATATTATTTTGCTGAGTTGTACAGTAAGGTACCTACAGGAATAATATAATGACTATAATAACGGAATCTATCTTATAAACTAGGCGGTTTCAGACAAAATATTGGATTGGATTCCACCAAAATTTATAAAACTGCTGATTTTTCCGGCAAGTGTCGCTATAAAAAATGTTGATCGTATAGTACAATCATAATGTTTCAGACTTTGCATACCTATCATTTTACCTTTTATAAGCCGTGCTATTGCAGAATGGACACCGACGAAGCGTGCCACTTCATTTTATTTTACACGATCAGTTAAACCATCTTGTGTGAGCGGTGTGAAAGGAGCCTGCCATTTGAAGTATTTTTTTAATCAGCCTAATTCACACCTTGTATTATCTATATCAATTTTGACACTCACCAAGCGAAATAAAATAAAACATATTTGTATTAGATTAAGATAGGACTGACTTGACGGACGATTTAAGTCGCGCCATCCACTGTGTCGAATAGTCGCGGGTTCGATTCCCGCACGGGACATATCTTTGTGTGACCCACAATTATTTGTTTCGGTCTGGGTATTTGTGTTAGAGAATTTATATGTTTGTAAACGCACCCACGGCACAGGAATACATCGTAGTGGGGCTACGTTTAAAAAAAAGAATAGGAATTGTTATACATGTTCTATTGTTAATATATAACTTGTTTATTTATGTATTATAGCGAGTAAGAAAAGAATTCCTATTATATATTTATAGTTTTAAAAAATATGCACAAATGTTTGGAGAATGAGTGGACATAAGATATAATTGTGTTGAGCACACATAAGGCAAGGCAGTTGATTATAAGTGTGTAGTTGTTTACATACCTATTTTCATGTTATGTTGATCCTAATAGGTCAATTTAAATAGTAAATCGTATGTATTGTATTGGTTTAAGAAAATTGATTTATATATATATATATATATATATGTATACGAAATCTACGATAGCGAAGCATTTATGAAAAATAGTACCAAAGCAGTGATAGCCTAGTGGTTAGACCGTTGAACTGCAAAGCCATGGGTCTCGGGTTCAAACCTCTGTCTTTTCGAAAGCATGTGCGTATCAAAAATTAACTATCACTTGCTTTAACGGTCAAGGAAAACATCGCGAGGGAACCTTCATGCCTAAGAGTTTCTCGAAGGTGTGTGAAGTTCGCCAACCCGCACTGGGACAGCGTGGTGGACTATGGCCTAAACCCTCTCAGTTTGAGAGGAGGCCCGTGCCCAACGGTGGGTCAGTTTCTTGACAGGGCTAATATTATATTATAGTACCATTGTGGTAGAAAGTATTATATATACAAGGTGTCACATAATAAACGCAAGACCTCAGACACCCCGATTAGAAAATTGCTTCATAAATTCAAAACGGATACCAAATTTTCAAATTTAAAGGTTTTTACCCTTTTTTTAAGTACCCCAATAAAAATTTTACCCAATTAAAATACGTTTTAGAAATGCATTTGAAATCTCCTTATTGCTATGAATCAAGAATTATTTGAACTTTTTATAGCACACTGAAAGAGTAAAAGCATTTATTGCAAATTTAAAAAAAACACACGCACACATATGTGTGTGTTTATTTCACTTAAACTACGTAATACGTATTTTTTGTTATTACATAGTTAATACTGTCTTTAAAAAATGTATAATGGTGATATCCGTATTAATCGCCGGTTTTCGATTTGTGAATTTCAATTTAATCAGTAGAAAATTTGACCAAGTTCTATTCATAAGCGTCATTTTTAAAAACCGATATTGGCCATGGTGCTATCACACGCCATTCCACATTCACAAAGCAGTTACTGAGGGAGCGAAATAGTATTATCTCATTGGTTTTATAGGTAACGTGAATATGACATGTTTGATGGCTGGCTTGATCCAGTGCATAAGAGCTTAATACTATCGAGTTCGATGCCCGTACGGGACAAATCTTTGTGTGTCCCACAAATATTTGTTACAGTCTGGATTAGGGTTGCCACCCGTACTTTATTATAAAGTATTGTACGTTATTTAGGGTAAGTATACTTTATGAGAACTATAAAGTACGCGAAAATGCTTTATTTCGCATAGTTTGATTTTTCTAAGATTCATTTTCATGAATCATTAAAAAGAAAAAAATGATTGTTTTTTTACGGCTGAGTGTCCTAACTGGAGTATTCGCAATTAAAAGCAAATAGGATGATGTGTTTTGTTAAAATCCGAATCTGAGGCAAGCTAGATTTAAGAAAAAAAACACATTGTTACATCTAAACTCACTAATATAAAGAAAATGGTAAATACTATAAACACTACCAAATTACTACTATCTTTCTCCAATCTACTCATGTTATCATAGAAGTTGTCTAGCAGTGATAAAAATGATTGAAAATTGCTAGTAAAAGTAAAGTAATAAAAAATATGTTTTTAAACAAAATGGTAAAGTGAAATAAATAATACTTTACTTTGAAACAGTGTACTTTTTTTTTGCCTACCTTTAAAAACCAATGTACTTTATTTGCTGAAATTACAGGTGGCAACCCTAGTCTGGATGTTTGTGTATGTGTATTTTACGTTTGTAAACGCACCCACGTCAGGAATAAATCCTAGAGTGGAGCTACTTCTTTTTTAAAATAATAATATCCAGTGACGTCTAGAATTAGTTGTCTGTATGTTAGACTAATATTTTATGCATTTTGTAAACCAAATATGTATGTATATGCTGTTTTCTTTATCAAATGTTTTAGAAATGGTTATGTTGCATACGATCAAGATAACTTTGATGTTATTGTGCTCTTTTTCTCTTCTCGGTCTAATATGAAAACGAGAGGAGCATATTGCAGACACGTGACCGATGTTTTGTGACATTAATACAAATCTTATTCGATACGCGATCTTAACAATGCAGATAAATGTTCTTTAACTTCTTTATATTCCTTAACTAAATACAGATTATTAGATTCCTCAGGATCTATCAAGTGATCGTATAGTTCTAAGCCGTATATTTTGTTCCAATCAATTGTAAATGATGTGTTATTAAAAGATAACCACTCAGTGTACCTGTATCTATGATTTCTTATACTATACCCCATGATTTTAATGTCTTTTAAACGTGGTTTGTCCGAGTTTTTATGTGGATATACGGATGGTCTAGGGTATTGGCTTAAAGCGAAATAGTTCCCGTATATTCGCTCGTTTCTTATCAAAGGAACTAAACTTTTACCTTCGAAACATAACGTCGATTTATCCATATTGTTCTTACATTTAGGTATATTGTTTGGTATGCCGATAAGATCGACCAAAGTCGGGAAGATATCGATTAATTCCACAGGTGTGTGTATTGTTCTTTTTGGAAGATTTGGTGCTAGAAATATTAGTGGCACTTTTAAAGCGACGTCGAAATTGCTATATTTAGCCCATAGACCGTTTTCACCCAATGACCAACCTGCAAAAATTAAAAATAAGGTATTTAGCACAAATATAAAATACTGATAAAAGCCTTAGTCTAGCCTGACACGAAGCCTATATTATGTCCCGGAAACGTGTGGCTGACTTTATATATTAGAAATTTATTCAGTATTAGTTTCTGCCCGCGACTTTGTCTGCGTTGACTTTAGACACGCACCTAACAAATTTCCGGGATAAAAAGTATCCTATGTGATAATCCAGGTAATAAACTATCTGTGTGCCAAATGTTATTCAAATCCGGTCAGCCGTTTTTGCGTGATTGAGTAACAAACATACAAACTTCCACATTTAGTAATATAAGTAATATTAAGTTGAATTAGTAGGATTAGCGAACTGTTGGAACTGTACTCTCTGCCCGATGCTCGCGAGGGCGTCTGGCGTGATGATATAAAGAAAGAGAGAGAGAGAGAGTAGGACTAGCAACCCGCCCTGGCTTCGCACGGGTGAATTATACACATAAACCTTTCTCTTGAATCACTCCGTCTATTGGTGGAAACCGTATGAAAATGCGTTCTGTAATTATTGAGTTTATCGCGTTCATACACACAGACAAACGTGGCGGGGGGACTTTATTTATAATGTGTAGTGATTCGAATTTAGATTTCTACAAATCCTTTAGTATAAAAAAAGGAGTGTAAGATACAGGCGCGGTAAATTTAAAATAGGTAGTAGGAATTATGTTTTACTAGTTTCTGCCCGCGTCTTCGTCCGCGTTGACTTTAGACAGGAAGCTAACATTTTTCCGGGATAAATAGTATCCTATATGTTAATCCAGATATTAAACTATCTGTATACCAAATCCCATCCAAACCTGTAAAGCCGTTTTTGCGTGGTTGAGTAACAAACATCTAAACATTCACATTTATAATATAAGTAGGATATATAACATTCCGGTGCAAGTATATTCGTAACTCTTCTCCGAAACTCCTGAAATAATCCAATGACCTGGTTCTAATATTTTTGTATAATATTTTATTTATTTTTGTAATTATAAGGTCACCAGGATGATTCTAAGCTATAGTTTGACCCGGTAGGTCGCGTTGTTGTCGACCGGGTGCGAAGCCGTGGGAAACTGCTAGTAAATCGATAAAAAATACTAACCGTGATCGCTGGTTAAAACTACTACAGTGTTTCTCATATCCACATATCTCATAAGTTCACCAACCAAGTTGTCTATATAGGCTATAGCCGCGTAATAACTTTGCCTTATTTTTAGTGACCATTTGTGAGGCATTGTGCCGAAAGGAAAGGATATGTTGAGACGGGCGATGTCGTCCCGGTTGCGGACGTCGGTCCAGGGGTGCCACGATACAAGAGGCATGTTATATGGCATGTAGGGGTGTTTTGGCGGTTTCACAGTGTGTATTGGGACTCTGGCTGAAAACAAAGTAAACATAAAGTACATTGTTATGTATTCGTCTTCACCGCAGCGGAAGGCGAGGTGTAGAGACAGTGGCGCGAGGCAAAATTAACGGGAGCCATCGTGTACTTGCAGCACACACGCGCCTCGCACATTTTTCCTTAATCATTTATATTAGTGTTCATTGTCGTCAAAATACGGTCCTCTTAGTAGAAAGTCCAAGCAGCATGAATACATACATACTAGAGAAGACTCCTCAGCAGTAAGTCAATATAGGCTGATTGCCTATATTGACTTACTGCTGGGGAGTTTTCTCTCACCTCGTGAGAGAGAATTGGTCATCACGCGAATCCAGTGCGAATCTTTGAAGAGAAGTATAACGATACTATTCTGCAGGTCCTTTTCCCTGATAAATATGTTTGTTGGTAACTCTTAAAGCAAGGTATTAGCGTCCGCTTGTCTATTGGTCTGAACGTAGACCTCCCATCTCACTGGATCCATTATAGGTTCAATCTGTGCACAACCACAAATAATTGTTTTGGTCTCCATTTTAGTGTAGATTTGAGTATGGAAACGCATCCATGATACACAAATATTTATTTTCTATAAAACGCAGCTTCTCAAATTTATTCTTGTCGTGGGTGCGTTTACGAACACGAAATTCACATACACAAACATCCAGACTGTAACGAATATTTATGGGTCACACAAAGATTTGCGTCGTGCGGGGATCAAACCCGCGACTGCTACATCTATTGGGCGGCTAAAACTCTTCCGGACCAAGCCGTCCGTCAATATATACAGCCCATATTGCTCCATAGTTGGGAAATAGCCTTCTCTCACCTCGTTGTGTGAGAAATGCATCATTATTGGGGACGCGGGTCTGTAAAGAAAAGCATCCCGCTTTCTCTGATAAATATTGTTCTTGGTAAGGTATTGGCGACCACTTGGTCTAATGGTCTGAATGTAGACCACTTATCTCACTGGATCCAATGGTTATGGGTTCGATCCCCGCATACGCACTAATATTTGATTTTGAAACGCATCCATGAGTTATCAAAAAATCCAGGGTACCAGAGCAACGTTTATTCCAATTTAAAAAAAAAATATTTGTGAAATAATGGCTTACCTAGATAACGTCTGGGATATTTTAACGGTACATGAGGTTTATGAAAACCAACCGCAAGCAAAAATGGTTTACTATGATTCCCTTTCAGTATATCTATAGCGTGCTCCAAAGACTGCAAATCTGGCAAAGAACCACCCGGCTGCTTCTTTACCTTCACAGGACATATGAGGTTACTTTGAAATCTCATAGTAGTGTGGTCTTTACATACTGCAGCATTCATGAATTCCTCAGTGGGAGGGTGGTATGGTTGTTCAGTCCAACTAAAAGGGTAGTCGTCAGTATGATTCGAGCTGATGCCTGGATGGAAAACTTTACCGACTGAGTAAGTATTGTAACCATTCTCTTTGAAGTATTGCGGAATAGTTGTGAAGTTTCCTGTAGTATCCCGCCAGTAGTTGTAAAAATCGTAAAGACGTAGTGAGTCTGGTCGGCGGCCGGTGAGGAGTGAGTTTCTGCTTGGAGCGCAAAGTGCTTGCTGAAAATATATCCTATTATTACATATCATACGTGCAGTTATCTAGTATATACAACAATGTTATAATAAGAAGTAGGTACCTGAGCAAACGCATTTTTAAAATTAACGCCATCAGCAGCCACCTTTTTTATATTTAGCAAGTTGACACTTTTGTCCGAGAGATGGCGTAAGTCGTCGATCAAAATGATTACAACGTTCAATTTTGTTGGAATAGAACACAAAACTGGATTCCAAAAGAAAAATAAAATAAATATGATGAGGGTCGTGTGCCGAGAGACTACACAGAGTCTTTTATTCATTATCTATTTGCTATGCACGCTGTAAGTTAGAGGTTTTCTTCTCTTGTTTTTCTGTTTTTCGCTAATGTGTGTTTTGATTTTGAACTTTTGTAGGGAAAATTTTATTAGTTTATACCTTATAAAGTATCTTTTTTGTCCGAACTTATTATGAAATGATCATTAATAAAAAACATTACCTTTAATAAGAACGAACATAGGAAGAACCTTAGAATTCATATTTATTCAAAGGAAAAATCTACACATTTGGTTATTATTGATTTTAAATATTCTGCGAGAAACGAAACGTTGACTGCTAGTGACTTTTCAAAGATTAAATAATTACAGACTCTTGATTACTTACAATGTGATATGGTAACTGTCCCATGTCAAAATACCAGTGCCAGTACTGGCACATGGTGCAGTCGGTGATCACGAGATCCAGAGTTCGAATACTAGCTTGTGAAAATATTATGTCTTTTTTTTTAAAAATATATATATAAGTTTGGAATTATACCCATTATAATGGCAATAAGCTGATCCCCTAAAACGTTGGAAACTAATATTGTCATTGAAATTTGGGTGTCCAAAGTACACCTCTGCCGCCCTCATTTGGGTAATGGAGGCTGCTCTGTTTGTGAGTTCTGAAATGTAAATTTACATTCACAAGATACACCGTCACGCCTTTATTCCCCAGCGGGGGTGGCAGAGGTGTACTGAGTACACCCACATTTCGCCGAGGATGTTCGGTCCCATGTAATAGGGGGTGAGCCTACTGCCATATACCGGGCACAACTCCAGACTCCGGACTCGTACTGGGAAGTTTTCGTTAGAAAAACTACACTTGACCGACCTAGGATTTGAACCCAGGATCTCGTGATCACAAAGCGATGCGCTTTGCCACTAGTCCAACGAGGCAGTCAACACATTACATTCACAAGATGTATACGTATAAGATGTTGCTTATATTGACTTTGGCTATTTATGATATGTGAAAATGATAATTGAAACGAAGTTCTTTTACGCGCCTAACAAAAGAGGGAAAAGCAAAAATCGTCACGTAAAAGCACTGATTATACCCAACCCCGACTCCGACTTAGGAAATTAATGATAAATATCAACGTATCGGTATAATATGCTATTGGTGTTGTGTAAAAAATGATGTGAAAATGAAAATGATTGATGCTGTATCGAAACAGTAATATTTATTAAGCTTTCTTAATCTGTATGTTCCTCTGTCTTTCCGGACTGAATAAAATAAAGAAATAGGTAGAATGAAAAATAATTATATCGATACATCGATGTTTTTCATAACTATGACTGCATGACTAAACGTCCTAAGTTGCAGTTGGGGTCGCAAAATGTAATTGCGACTTAAAGAATAAGCATTATGCTCCCTCCAGGCGACCTTTCTCTCTCTTTCTCTTTCTATCGTTCTCTTTCTCTCTGTATCTTTCTATTATATACAGTTGAATGTGTGTGTGTGTGCGTGCGAGTATCGAGCAGCAAGCATTGTGCGCAGTCAGCTGTATAACCTCAATTCTAACCACGTGTAAATATTGTTTAAACTGATTTTATGTTATTGTCTTAATTCACACGGGATTTATATTGGGTTATTTTTGCAATTTATTAATGGAAAGTTGAGAAACAGAAACTGCAGCAAGTTTTAAGCCTTAACAAAAGTAAGTTACTAAATGAAATAACTTCTTATTTAGAATGTTTTATAGAAGGTGTAACATAATAAACGCAAGACCTCAGACACCACAATTAGAGAATTGCTTCATAAATTCAAAACGGAAACCAAATTTCCAAATTTAAAGGTTTTTACCCTTTTTTTAAGCACTTTTGTACCCCAATAAACAATGAAACTTGTACGTGTATGTGTGCGTTTTGAGAAATAAGTTTTAGGAATACATTTGAAATCTTCTTATTGCTATGAATCAAGAATAAATTTATTTTTTATAGCGCACTGGAGGAGTAAAGGCATTTTTTGCAAATTAAAAAAATATGTAAGTTACATTAAAAATTGTTAGAATTTATTCAGTTATCGATTTAGAAAAAACTACTTTCAGGTCTTGTGTTTATTATGTTACAGCTTTACATTTACATTTAAATTTTAATAAATGACTCTATTTTCTAAAATATTAAATGGAATTTACTGATTTAAATGTTGACTTTACAATTTTGCTTTGAAAAAACGATAAAAAATAAAAGATTTGAATAAAAGAGGGCTGCGCTTTTTGACGTGACAAAAATACACTAATAAAATTAATAGAAATCTGTATATTAAATCTAGGAAGGAACTTCATTCCTGATGGGGGTCCCCCGACCGCACGATTTTTATTCAATTTTATATCTTTAATGAAATTACTTTGAGTTAAGTTACCTTGGTAAGTCTACTATTCAGTATACATTTTAAAAATTAACTCTAATATTAAAGATTTTTACACGGTGATAGTTGATAATATGTATATTCTACCAAATGATCAAAACAAAACGAACAGTTGCAGTTCACACGCTAATATTCCTAGGTAAAAATCAAATTTATTTCATCTGTGTGACACATCTGTTTTTCTTTGTTAGTTGTTGGCATTGGCACAGTGTTTTTCCACACAATGACAAATTGTTTATATGTGTGTGCATTTGCATTGAAATCGTACGTACGTACGCTGTCATAAGATTTACTTACGCACACCAGCACAACACAAACAAGTAGGCGTTCGGGTATTGTCATTCAAATCATCTGTTTCGTAAATTATTGTACATTTGTATATAAAACCTTATTTATTTTAAATTTACTTAATTGATGACGGATATAGTAATTATAACTATTCTCTAGTGCGCGAGTGAGTTATGTTTGTTTAGGGTTTTGTTGTTATTCGTGTGACGTCATTGTTTTTGACTGCCAGTAAGACGCAATTGCATTTTACAAGAAAATGGATTTAAAATGAAAATTGTTTTCGTAAACAAGGTGAGTTTATTGCGCAATGAATATTTTATACGTTGAAGCTATGTTTAAATCGCAAATTTCGGTCACATAGTAAGACATTTAAATTTCATTGATTTCCTTTGTCCTCGGGACCCCTTTTGCTGTTGTGTATACTCTCAGTGTAGTGCCAGTACCAGCTGTTTCGTAGCAACAGAATTATTTTTGTTTTATTTGTTTTTTTAATAAAGCTAGCGACTGAATAATGATTAGTCTCCGTGACATTGTTTTGTTTTTCTTATGTAATCTTTAGAAGGTGAATAATTAAATAACTTCGATTTGTTTAATTTCGCGCATTATACAACAGGTAACTCGTTTTAATTATGATACTATTATTTTTAACTTAAAAAAAAAATCTATTTGTGGATAATTGACAAATGGCAAACATAAGTGGCCTTATATATATTATTTTGTATTGTTATAACTTAGAATGAATATATTTTAAGTGTTATAGTTTGTTTACTGATGCAATAAAAATATTTTTGCTTTCATTGTTTCAATGAATAAACCATGTTCATACATTGTGCATTTTTTTCGACCTTTATTCATCTAACAACTGATAAGGCTGCTTATGGCCAGGATTAGATGATGCAATAATCTCTCTATAATAAATTACCACAAACTAAGGAGTTAAATTATATTATGAAAGGTACATTTTAACAAATTGATTGTAAAAGAAAAGCTATTTATATTTTATTCTTTAAAGCTGTAGAAGCTTCCATCACTTTAAAGATTGCAGATAAAATTAATCAAATCATATAATTTTTATTAATTGTTTTCTTTTATGATGGGAGCGTAGGAACCAACACACCATTGTGAATAGTCAGTCAAACCTTTGTTGAGACAGACTGACTACTCACCACGGAGCTTTCACTTTCATGCTATTGTGTATAATGTTTGTTTGGTTTTATGACAGGCACCGCTAAACCAACATGTCAGCGGAGTCGCCGCGGCACGCACGGACGGGCGGGCCGCTCACGGTGCCGTCGCAGCCGCCCAGCGACCGCGGCATCATCGACGCGGTCTCCGGGTTCATTAACGACGTCACACTGTCCTCGTCCTCCACGGTTGATCCCAAGGATGTTATACAGTGGGCGAGGTTAGCATATCTATTTATATCATCTATCTGTCTATCTATATCATATATCTGTCTATATCATCACGTGAGATCCCCTACTGGGTAGGCAAAGAGTACAGTTTCAACAGGTTCAGTCCTTACATACCACTTATTCTTTTTTGACTCTCATCATCGATATTGATGACTCTCATAGTTTGTTTCATACACACTCACCAGTTATAGGGACTCTTGACTACTGCCTAACTATTTCTTCTTATTTACTTCACTCTTAACGGAGTATTTGTGGTCTTGATGAGGCATTGACGCTTAACTATTTTTTTTAGTGACCTGCAGATATTTGTTTTAGTTGGGTATTTGGACAAAAGGAATTTGTATCAGCAGATCCAACACTGCAATTTGTGTCAATGTTTAAAGAAAGAAGGCTGTCACATCAATTATCATTGCATATTTTTTCTATCATAATAGGTCCAAGAGTACTTAAGTATATTATATGCAATGAAATTCAAATCAAGCCACAGAGACAATGTTTTTTTTGTACCAATTGTAAATTGGGCTAAGAAGAACTTTAATGTAAAGTTATTTTTGTATTATAACACTGTATTCCTACCATTCTACTATTGTTACATCTTTCGCCAGGTTCGAAACAGCAGATATAAATGAGCCAACACCAGAAGGGGACAGCGAGAATGACATATCACCGCTCCTTCTAATCCTGGGCTATGGGTCGGGGGTGCAGGTTTGGCTGATTCCTCCCAGTGGGGAGGCTCAAGAGGTGTTATCATGGCGACAAGGCACTGTGAGGGTGCTCCGTATACTGCCCACTCCGCAGCACGGCGACTGCTTCGCGTCGAAGAGGCCCCTCATTGCTTTGTGCGATTCTGCCAGCCCTGGACCTTCATTCTGCTCGCTTAGTTTTATATCTATTAGAGGCGGTGAACAGGTTAGTATTTTTTACTTACAAGTTCTTAGTATTTGTTTAGGAATTATCTATTATAGCTACTAACCTATAGCTACAGAACACCTACAAATATATGGCATTTCTATGTGATCCAAATAAGAACAGAAATGTGAATGATCTCGACCTGTCAACTCGAAAAGTTGTGTACTCATATGTACCTACATAACATTTATTTTGTTATTTAACTTTTATACAAATAAAGATTATTCCATGCTATTCTTTATCTTATTATGACGAAATCTTACCTAAAGTGACGTGAATATAAAGCGGAAATGCATTCCTTATCTTATTTGGAACGCATAATGCGTCATTTTTAACCGACTTCAAAAAGGAGGAGGTTCTTTGTTCGGTTGTATGTATGCTTTTTTTATGTATGTTCAGCGATATTTCCGTCAGTTGTGGACCGATTTTGATGTTTTTTTTGCATTGGGTTCAGTATAGCTCCAAGGTGGTCCCATTTTAATTTCATTGGCATTGGACCTTGGACTTAGAAGATACACCAGGGAAATTCTTAACGACAAACAATAGGCATGTGTAAATTGAGATATTATGGGTATTACGTCAATCCTATAGAACTAAGCAGTATATTAGGCAACTTCAAAAAAGGAGGTTCTTAATTCGTCCTGTTATTAAAACTTCTTTGCTTATGAACCGATTATGATGATTCTTTTTGCATTTGGTTCAGTATAGTTTTGAGGTGGTCCTATTTTAATGTTATTGGTATTGGACCTTGGACTTTGAAGATACAATAGGGAACTCCTTAACGGCGAACAAGACGAATGTATAGATTCCGTTGTTATAGTCATTATATTAATCCTGTAGGTACCTTACTGTGCAACTCAGCAAAATAATATAATATCGGTATATAAATATTACTAAATAATTCACTCGTCACTTAAAATTGCAAAATAAAAATCTTTAAAAAAAAATGGTAAACTGACTTCAAAAAGCAAAAAATAAATATTTGAAGTCGGAGCCAAGTAACCGACTGCACCAACCAGCACCGACTTCAAATATTTATTTTTTGCTTTTTGAAGTCGGTTTTGTTAAATGAAGTCATTTCACGAAATAACGTCTGGATAGCGGTCTTCTGTTAACGAACGAACGAAATGTTTACGATGAAAATATGTCTGTATATCGACGATAAGACTCGATACCTACATAGTAAACGCTGAATTCAACACAAAAAAAACACGATTCGAGTACAGTTCGAAATTTCGTATGAGATTAAGGAGTCACGCGTCTGATGACCCGCCCAACACGTGTTTCCAGATTAACATATCAATATAGGCAGACATAACACTCTAAATACTATACAAGATGTTTACGAATTCGTGTCACACGTATAAGCGTGGCAGTAATTCTTTCCTGCTATTGGTCCATTTATTAGGCGTCCGAAGTGACGTAGACAGCGCTCCAATCAATCCTGTACCTTATGATTATTATGCTTAAGGCTGATTTTTAAATATTGTACTGTACGCCTGCGTGAATAATGACGCATTGCCATATAATTGGTGTCAAACTGTAAAGAAATATACAGGGTGTAAAGGACAGCAGCGCAAGTGTTGTAAAAGGTTTTATTATTTATTTAAAAAGAATGATGCAGGTACCGGGGAAGACCTAGACTATCTTACCACGATCAAAAAAACCGAGTCTTATCTGAAGGAAAAGCCAAGAGTCTCCGTAACCGGCAAGGGTGTATGAGACGAACTATGAGAGTCGAGGAAGCCAGAGAGGTATGTAAGGAAAGAACCTGTTGGAACTCTGTACTCTCTGCCTACCCCGCAAGGGATCTGGCGTGATGTTATAGATAGATAGATTATTTAAAAAAAACGTTAAAAAAACCTAGTGTGGGGACACTAGGATTTATTCCTGTGTCGTGGGTGCGTTTACAAACATGAAAATTTACATACACAAATACCCAGACCGAAACAAATAATGGTGGATCAGACAAAGATTTGTTACGTGCGGGAATCGAACCCGCGACTATTAGATACAGTGGGCAGAGCGGTTTAAGCTCTTAACCACTGCGCTAAATCGTCCGTCAATATATGATACTTATAAATACGACTGCCCCTTCGCTTAGTCTCTGTTACAGGCGTCTCTCTTTTATTAGATCAATCATCTCATGTATCTCATCTTCCATACCACCTTTTAAATTCTAAGTGCCTATTCGGCACTCTGCACCCCACGACTCGCCTGCTTTCCAATACGACCAACTTAAACTATGGCGACACTTACTGGAAGTGAACCAATAAAATAAAGTTCAAAAACAAAAAGTCCAAGTTGAAATTCAATTAAGAAAATTAAATTTTTGATTATACTTATTAGTATCATCGAATGTAAACCATCAGTTACAAACAGAGATGGGCAAAATGTATTCAGATTAATGATTACAATTGCATTTTGTAATATTCTGATGAATGATCTACGCTGTTGGACGCGGGGCTTTTACAGCATCACCGGACAAGATAATTGTTAATCATTAATACACTATCACGCATATATTCCCCAAGCGGGGGTGGTTAATCATTAATCTGATTACATTTTGGTCATCTCTGGTAACAAATAAATAGATTTTCCTCTATTTGCAGGAGATGTTATCGACATAAATGCGCAAATATATAATTACTAAAAACATCTACATATATTAGAGGCGCTCGTAGCGCTGTGCGACCGCGGTGTTCTTACCGATTACCAAGGTTAAGCAGCGTTCGACTCGGTTGTCCCGAGATGGGTGACCGTTTGTGGCATTCTCATATTCGAGCGTCTCGGTGCTTCGGAAGGCACGTTAAGCCGTTGGTCCCGGCTACCACTTAGTCTGGTAGTCGTTAAGCCGAGTTGGAAGCCTTAAAGGCGGCTTGATAAGTTCTAATAGCAGGTGGCCACAAACCTGTCTCCACCAATCCGCACTGGGTCCGCGTGGTGGAGTATGACCTGATTTCTCTTACCTCGATTTGTGAGAGAAGGCCTTTGTCCAGCAGTGGGCAGTATAGGCTGATATTATTATTATATTATATCTACATATAAAAAAAATCTTTAGCATACTTGCGTTAAGTCGGTTTTAGTAAATACTTTTCCCAGGTCAATAACTTATCCCAGAATATTGCCAGAATATAACGGAGGCGTGGTTTTCGACAATTAAAATCATTGTAAAGACCTTTTAAAATGCATATGGAGATTTGGACTTTATTGGAGTCTTATTTCAAATAATTTCATTATTTGTTATTAATCATAATATTATGTTTATACACATAATATTATGATCATGTTATGATATGTGATAAGATACGGTGTGCATTTGTTTGAAAATATTATTGGTACACAGATAAGGAATTTACGAATGTGAAAACAAACAATCATAATAGACTAGAATTCTACCGAGGCCGTTCTATTATATCCCACAACTGGACAAAGTTGGACAAAGATCAGCTCTTATTAGTGTGTTGTAAAAATGAGCGCCGCGGTCGAGCGTTTGGCGCTGAGTCGACGCTTACGAGCGTTGAAGTACGTAGAAAACGCGAGCGTTTTATTGCAGACTCCAGCGTTTTTACAACACTAGCTCTTAAACATTACGTACTTTAGTACCTATGCCCGAATTGACTTTCGACGGTCATTAACGCTGATAAAAAAACTAACAAATGTACGGAAAGTATATTTTATTATGAAAAGTCAGATGAGAACCTTTCGGCCACCACCACAATTGAAAATGACCACTTTCTTAATTGACCACTACCAATGACCACTTCTCAAAATTCCCTCTATTGCAAGAACAGATACAAAATGCTTGCAACTTGGTTAGTCCCGCAGGGGAATAATCCCTTAACTTTTTTTGCGAATCGCGGAGACTCGTGAATGACTTCTTTGAATCGATATAATATTATTCGTACAGTCCTACAAGGATGTTTTGACCCGCGGCCACAAGAGGGCGATCATGCAACCAATATAGTCAAGCCAGAAGGGCACGGGGGCAACTAGCTTAAAGGCGACTCAAGGAGGCTCGGCCTCAGCATGGACAGTCGCTATGGGGGAGGGCGTATACTAGGTGTCTCGCCGTGGTGCTCTGCACCGAGCGGTGGCCAAGTGATTCTTTGACCTCGCCGGCGAGGTCGGTGTCTGATCCTGTGTGCGGTATCTGTATCCGAACGAAGGAGGGAGGGTCGGTGAGAAAATGCCGCGGACGGCGGTAGTGGCTGATGGGAGGGTAGTTAGGTTCGTAGTCGGCGGCGGCTACGATTAGCGGAATCCTATGATTGGATGCGTTCGCGAAATATCGGGTTGTCGCTTTTTTAATAAAGGCGCGAATAGGTTCGAGACCGTGATCGGAATGGACTTAAAACGGTTTACCGTACCGTGTATGAACATTACTTATTCTATTTTTTTTGTATGGGACTACAGACATCGTAATAATATATTACGCTAAAACTGCCACACATACTCACCACTGTTCTTGTAAGCTAGACTGTAGGCTAGCAATGGCCTTGTTAAATACATAAATATCTTTATATCCAGGTAAAAAGTATCAAATTCAAGAACCCAATACTAGATGTGTTGGCGAACAAGCGATCAGTTGTGGTGTCGTTCTCTGAACGGTTCGCCGTGTTCGACGCTGCGACTTTAGAAGACCGTATGGCCGTCACTACTTGCTACCCGTGTCCTTGTCCTTTGGGCGGGAGTCTGCCCATCAACCCGCTGGCGCTGGGTGATCGCTGGCTGGCTTACGCCGATAAGAAACTGAACCAGTCGAAAAGAAGCAGTGGGGGTTGTGAAGGTAAGTTATGCTTTTTATAGTTGTTAGATTGCGTTACGGTTTTTACTGTGTTACTGGAGCAGTGGTTTGGATTCCGTTCCGCAAGATGCGGTTGGTTCAGCGCTGGATCTACGATTTTTTCGAACTTGGGCAGAAACTTTATAGTTGCGCCCCTCTCTCCAGCGTTTGAGATAAATTACTTAAAAAAAAACGCACAAATATGTAATGGTTGCCTTTTTTTCGTGAATGGTACAATAAGAACCTTTTAGTAATTATGCACTCTTTGTTGTTGTTATCTATTCCCTAATAACTTTTTCATTTGTGTGAATGAAATTATATTCCTGGGATTTTGCGCCCCCTAAAACTGCCGCCCTGGGCGAGTGCCCCGCTTTGCTCCCCCCTAGATCCGGGGCTAGGTTGGTTTTAGAGGATTGCTAATAGTTATCTTGAAAGTGTTGGATTTTAGCATTCGAGAAAGGAAATAAGTCATAAAGGACTTAGTTCTGCGCCCATACATGATTTGCCCCAGAACCAACAGCAATGAAAAAATACTTGTATGATTCCAAATCACCCATAAATTCTCTTAAGGCATTTATTATTTAACGGACAAGCGGGGGAATCGCAATATTGCACAAAAAGTATTAGATTTTGAGGTTATAATTCAGTAGCTATTAATACATATGAGGTTATATTGTGTGTGTGTTGACATTTAGTAAAGATGTCGGCGACTTCGATATAAGTACTAACACTACTTTGAAATATTCGTTTAAGATTGCAAATTGTCCGATAGATTCGGATATTTGCCTTTATTTTAATAAAAGAGATGAATAATGATAGCATGGGTCAAATGTTTGTTGGTTCTGGGCCAATTTTCGACAATGGACTTTTGTAATCGAAGGTTCCAACTAGTTTGAAGGTTCGGTTCTGGATTTAGTTAGTTTAGTGAAGGTAAGATGTCTAATTTGTCGTGATAGTAATAGAGTTGATTCTACTAAAACAAGGCAAGTGGCTGTAAAATTATTTCGGTATTTTATTTAAGCAAAAGTTAGTACAGTGTGCAATAGTGCCAAATTTATGTATATCAGCCCTCGTGAAGATAATTATAGTCTTTTTAAGACTGATTTTCTATCTTTCAAATGCGATGGTTCTATAAAATTGCCTGATACTCGACAAACTTTTTAAATGTTGTTTTATGTTAACAGACTTCTAAATTGTCTTCTCAAATAGAACCGATTTTTTAAACATTTTCAAGACGCTGGCACAGCCCATACATAGTTTGGACACATATTTTTATGTACCTGCCTATAATTGTATGTATTAATTAAGATTCTGATCCGAAGGGATATTAATTACTTTTCACTTGCTTGTTTACAGTAACAGTTATCATAATGAATTATTGTCTTCTATCTAAAAGCAGTTCCTTGCATATTCTCATAAATAAACATTAATTAAGTTCCTTTGTTTTATCTCAATCGGGTAATGACTTATAAATTGTAAATGTTGACCTTAACTGGATCGTTGTAGTCATGCTTGTGTTGGTGCGTGACTAATGCGAAGTGTCGATTGTGTGTATGCGATAAGTATATGATTGGTAATACATACATTTTATTATTATATTTTAACAGACTTAAAAAGCAGCAGGTTCTGTATTCGATAGTATTTCTTTTATTTGTGTTTTGCCACATATTTCTGTCACTAATAACGGATTTGTGTTATACTTTATTTTATTTAGTATAATAATTTACTACATGTACTATGAGAGTGGAGGAAGCCAAAGAGAGGTGTAAGGAAAGAACCTGTTGGAACTCTGTACTCTCTGTCTACCCCGCAAGGGATCTGTCATGATGGTATAGATAGATAGGATTAACCAAATCTTCTAACGATAGGACTTTATTACCGGTATGATTCCATATGAGTTTTATTGTGATTCGATCAACCACTTAAAAGTTCATTGTAGCATTTTAGAGATAAGGGCGAAATCTCTGAAAGTGTAATTTCTGTTAGGCGGTTTGGTGCTAGTTTTGTTTTTAGTAGAACGTTGCGGTTCGGAGAAAGCATGGAGCACATCTTCGTGTATAAAGAAATTTACAGACAATGGTGTTACCATCTACTATATATCATCACGCCAGATTCCTTCTGGGTAAAACAGAGAGTACAGAGTTCCAACAGGTTCTTTCTTTACAGGCCTTTTGGATTCCTCCACTCTCAAATCTATCTATCGTTAATTTATACTTTAAGTACTACATTGTTTGTGTGTGTGTGTGTGTGTGTGAATGATGTACGCTGTTGGCCGCGAGGCCTTTACAGCTTCACCGGACTTAAAGGCGAGCGTGCAACCACTACGCTCTAGCCAGCCAGAAGGGCAAGAGGCGACATACTCGAGGGCGCCTCTTCGAGGCGCCCTCGGTTGGGACAGTCGCTGTAGGGGGACGGGTGCACTACTAAGTGCACCGGTCAGCCGCCGGCTATGGAAGGGGATCTACTACTACGTCGTCGTCGTCGCCCGTATTCTGAGCGGAAAGAAGGGATGACAAAGCATCGGGGGGGGTCGGTGAGAACATGTCGCGGCCGGCGGTGGCGGCAGGGGTCGGGGGGGAGATCGTAGTCGGCGGTGGCTACGATTAACGGATTCGCATGGGTAGATGCGTTCGCGAAGTGACGTGTTGACGCCTTTTTAATAAAGGCGCGAATAGGTTCGAGACCTAGATCGGAGTAGAGGTCGACGTTCCGTACGAACCAGGGGGCTCCTACGGCTTTACGGAGGAAGCGGTTTTGAACCACTTGGAGTTTATCGATGTGAGAGGGGGTCGAATGCCCGAACACAACACACGCATAAGTCATGATGGGTCGAACGCAAGTTTTGTAAAGTGTCACCTTATTTCTAAGGGACATTTTACTCCGCTTGCAGATTAACAAATGGAGACGACCGAGCACAAATGATGCTCGGTGACGGACCCGCTTGATGTGCGGGCCGAAGGACATGGTACTGTTTAGGGTGACCCCTAGATATTTGACCTCTTTGACCCAGGGAATGGGTCGGTCGAACATGGTCACTTGGCCGAGATTACTTCTAGGGCGGCGCAGGGAGTGGCGCGGGGAACATTGTTTGTTATCCTAAATGAAAAGAAAACTAGTAACAGAGAGTACGTGTCTTATCTTAAGGACAAGAGTCTCCGTAACCGGCGAGCGTGTATGAGACGAACTATGAGAGTGAAGGAAGCCAGAGGGTATGTAAGGAAAGAACCTGTTCGAACTCTGTACTCTCTCCCTACTTCGCAAGGGATGTGGCATGATGATATAGATAGATAGATTTACAAATAGCGAAAGTATATATAACTCCACTTATCTCGTTAAGGTGAAGGCGTGACCAGCTACACGGCGACCGTGCTTCACGCCGCCAAGACCCTCAGCAAGGGTCTACGAGGGCTTGGCGAGACCGTAGCGCATAGCTTGTCAGGCGGACGAAGTACATCGCAGTCACCTTCTCCGCCAAACGCCGACATACAACAACCAGGTGTCGTCACTATTATAGATATTGAGGTAATAATTATACTAATAATAATATCAGCTCTGTTAAGAAACTGTCCCACTGTGGGGCACGGGCCTCCTCTCAAACTGAGAGGGTTTTAGGCCATATTCCACAACGCTGGCCCAGTGCGGGTTGGCGAACTTTACACACCTTTGAGAAACTCTTAGGCAGGTTTCTTCACGATGTTTTCCTTCACTGTTTAGACAAGTGATAGTTTAGATATTTTTAATATACACATGCTTTCGAAAGACAGAGGTGCGTGCCTGAGTTTAAAACCGAGACCTCTGACTTTGTAGTCCAACGGTCTAACCACTAGGCTATCACTGCTTTTTAATATTAATAATTTAAATAAATTAATAGGAAAAAAAATCAAGTAATCTCTGCCTACCCCGCAAGGGATCTGGCGTGGTGATATAGAAAAAATAAAACAATTTTAAACCAGCTTTCATGCAGCCAGGTAATAGGGCAATTTAAAACAGCCAATGAACATTAAATGTGTATCGAAAATTTCGTGTCTATGCTGTTGGCGGAAGAGTTCCTGCGTCTGGAGCTGATGCTGAGTGTAGAATTAAATCATGTTAACTATAAAAATTCATTGTCATTGGAACTGAACCAACCTGTCGTATTTTAACTCTATAGGATAACAAGAAGTTTTGATCTTACGAGGCATGCCTTTTAAGTTTTGTAGATTGAAGAAAAACACACAACTAGAACCTTATAGTTCTTTTTATTGTTTTTCAAAGTATTCACCACGTAGCTTAATACACTTTTCCATTCGCTCAAACCAGTTATTATAACATTTATTCCACTCTAAAGTGGGGGTGTTCAAAATGGCTGACTTGAAAGCGTCGACTGCTTCTTCACCGGACTGGAACCTTTGACCACGAAGACTTTCTTAATTTTAGGAAATGTTAAGAAATTGTTAGTGCTTAGGTCAGGACTGTATGGAGGATGGTCAAGAATTTCTACTTTTCCTGCTTCAAATACTCAATCGTTTGACGAGCGCTGTGTGAGCTTGCGTTGTCGTGGTGCAGGATGATGCGTCGCTTTGAGTTAGATTTTCGAAGTTCGGCGATGACTTGTGGTAAACAAACTGTGGTATACCACTCTGCGTTAACCGTTCTACGATCTTCAAGTGCAATAGTCGCAACATGGCCGGTTTTTCCAACGAACGTGGCCACCATCTTCTTTGAAGTGCTTCGAGAACGAACAACTTTAGTCGGCTTTGGTTCGTCTTGAAAGACCCAGATAGTAGATTGTTGTTTGGAATCAGGATTGTAGGCATAGATCCAAGATTCGTCACCACTGATGATGTCGTAGACGTGATTTGACTCTCCTCGGTTGAACCTTTGCAGAGTTTTCTTTCACCATCTGACGCCGGCCGCCTTGTGATCGTCGGAAAGCAGATGCGGTATCCAACGGCAAACTAGCTTTCTCACACCAAGAGCTTCATGCAAGATCTTCTGAATGGTTGTCCCTGAGATGCCTTATAGAGCCTCTATCTCTCGATACGTCACATGACGATCTTCGAGAATTAGTTGTCCCACAGCAATGATGTTATCTTCAGTGAAGGCGGATTTTGGGCGGCTTTCGCGAGATTTGTCACTAACACTAGTATGTCCACGCTGGAATTCTAAATACCAGCGTTCGACAGTCCGCAGACATGGGGCTTCATCACTAAACACAGATGTCAGCTCTTCAAAATACTGAAGCCGTATCAGGCCTCTTCTAAAGTTGTAGAAAATTATTGAACGAACATTTTCCTTGGAAAGATTCATTACGTAACCTGACAGATTCCAATCGATGCTGTGACTAAACAATAACATTAATCCTAATACTTTCAACTGTTTTGAGATTCAAAATTTAAACACATTCAAATATAGAACCAAGTGCCCGGCAACTCCAGCCATACGGTCAACGGGGACGGACGTTGGTCACGTGGTGGAGTGAGGGGTGCTAAGAATCTCCGGGTGGGAAACCCAAACCGTTCAACAACATTGGCACGTGTAATTAAGGATACCGATATGCTTAATGTCTTAACGTATAATGTCCGCACTTTAATGGGAGAAGAGAGACTAATGGAGCTTGAAAACGCTTTAGCAGACATTCGGTGGGATATAATAGGTCTTTCAGAGGTTAAGATAATGGGAGAGGAAATACTGGAAAGACGCGATAGTATATTTTACTACTTTGGAGAAACAAGTGGACTACATGGAGTAGGATTCTTAGTGTCTAAGAAGTGGAAGAACAACATTATAGAGTTTAGGGGATACTCAGAGAGAATTGCCGTATTAAAGATCCAATTAACAACTACAAAAACCCTAACTCTTATTCAAACATATGCACCAACATCTAGTTATAGCGACGATGACATTGAAGACTTCTATGATTTGCTGGACAGAGCCTATTGCAATAACAAAGGATCCTATAATATAATACTTGGCGATTTTAATGCAAAATTAGGATAAGGCCAAGACTCTGATCATCCGAATATACATGGAAGATACGGCCTTGGTGTAAGAAATGATCGAGGTACACGTCTCATTCAATTCGCTTTTAGTCAAAATATGTACATATGCAATAGTTTATTCGCAAAGAAACCACAAAGACGATGGACATGGATATCGCCTGACGGTATGATTAAAAATGAAATAGACTTTATACTATCAACCCATAGACATATAATTAAAGACGTTAGTGTTATCAACAAATTCAAGTATAGTTCAGATCATAGACCCGTTCGAGCTAAAATTAACTTTAATTTTAAAGTTCTTAGAACAAATCTATTTTCTAAAAACACCAAAAAACTTACAATAGAAACTCTCACAAATAATCACGACCAATTTAACTTAGAACTCAAAAATCACTTTGCATCTTTAGCAATAGATGTTGACGATATAGAAGGCCAATATAACGCAATAACAACAGCAATTCAAACAAGTAGTAGAAAACTAAATAACAAGGTAAAGAAAGAGAAAAAACTTACTGTAGAAACAATTAATTTAATAAAACTTAGAGTAAAAACCACAAAAAAATACAGAAGACTATAGACGATTTGATAGAAAAGTAAAGCGGAGCATTAGACAAGACATTAGAAGATTCAATACCGAAATAGTAAAAAAGGCTATAGAAAGTCACACTTCTCTTAGAATTGCTCGCCAAGGCTTATGTAAAGGCAAGTCATGGATTAATAATTTAGAAGATAACAACGGAAGAAAATATTGCAATCAACAGAAAATACTGGAAATCTGCACAGACTTTTATAAAAATCTATACTCTGATGCGTCCAAGATCAATCTACCCATCTCCTACTTATGTCCTAGCTCGATTCGTCCTGTTACTTACGAAGAAGTGCATAATACACTTAAAACCATGCGCTACGGCAAAGGCTCAGGAGAAGATGGCATCACGACGGAAGTTTTAAAAATAGGCTCCCCTGCACTTTTGCCTCATATCACAAACTTTTTCAACACTATTCTAAGAACTGGTAAACTGCCATCTAAGCTGTGTCATGCCAACATTATACTTTTACACAAAAAAGGTAATAAATCGGACATCTCAAACTATAGACCTATAAGTTTAATATCACATTTATATAAACTTTTCATTAAAGTAATACTGAACCGAACAAACCACAAACTGGAAAGTCATCAACCCCCGGAACAAGCCGGTTTCCGTTCTAGTTATTCCACCACAGACCATTTACATACATTAAACCAAATCATTGAAAAATCTACAGAGTTTCAAAAGCCTTTATACCTAGCCTTTGTGGATTATGCAAAGGCTTTTGATAACGTATATCACAAGGCCATATTTTCAGCTCTAGAAAACCAGCAAATTGAAAGAACATACATGGATCTTATAAAAAACATCTACAATCAAAGTACAGCGTCTGTCAAACTTAATACCACTGGTTCCACGTTTAAAATAGAAAAAGGAGTTAAGCAAGGCGACCCACTCTCTCCAAAACTGTTTATAAGTACTCTAGAGGAAGTTTTTAAGATCCTAGCAGTTTCATGGGCTACAAAGGGGATAGTCGTCTGTGGCAAAAGATTAACAAATCTGCGCTTTGCCGACGACATTGTCCTTTTCGCCTCCGCAGCTCGCGACCTGGAAGATATGCTCCAAGAACTCAGCAGGAAGAGCCTTGAGGTTGGACTGATGATGAACCGGTCAAAAACACAAGTGATGACTAATAGTGTCAAGAGCAAAATTGAGGTAGATGGGCAAGCTCTACATTACGTCGATGAGTACATATACCTGGGCCAGATAGTTTCCTTCGAAAACAGGCAAAACAAAGAAATCGATCGTCGCATCGAAAACGCCTGGAAGAGCTACTGGTCCATGGGGCAGCTTATGAAAGGCGACCTGCCTTTAATTAAAACGGAAACTTATCGACATGTGTATCTTGCCCGTTCTCACCTACGGCGCTCAAACGTGGTCACTAACCGAGGCTCAAAAGTCCAAACTCAAGGTTTGCCAGCGAGCAATGGAGCGTAGCATCTTAGGCCTAAAACGTATCGATCGAGTACGGAACACGGTGTTACGCTCCATGACCCGCATTGTAGACGTCGGAGTTAAAACCGCGACATTAAAATGGAATTGGGCGGGTCACCTGAGCCGAATGGATACAAATAGGTGGGCCAAACTGTGTACCGAGTGGGTTCCACAACAAGGTCATCGTCGCCGAGGCAGGCCCAGGAAGCGGTGGCGCGATGACCTCGACGCGTATCGAATAGATTGGCCATTATTGACAGAGGATAGAGATCGTTGGAGAAGGGAGGGGGAGACCTTTGCCCTGCAGTGGGATACAATAGGTTAATAAAAAAAAAAAAAAAATATAGAACAGTTCCAAATTCAAAATTGCCGGGAAATATGGAAACGACAGAACTTAAAAGGCATGCCTAGTAACAAGCTAACCAGTATTGCTGGCTTTTATTAATTTTTTTTTTCTTTGGGACTAAGCCCGCCATACATTCCCACCATGGTAATTTCTGGTAGCCAGGATCCACAACGGTCTCCTTAGATGACACCAAGGTTTGAACCTTGGGGTGTCCCGGGAAGCGCTTTAGGTGTCTTGGAACCCGCAACAAATTTAATTAGAAAGAAAAACAGGAGAGGTAGGAATAATAAAAATTCCACTTCCCTTCTTTGCAAAGCAGGAGACACAAAAATATGGCAGATAAGCCAAAGAGAAGGAGACTACAACTAGGTTAAGCCCAGTTGTAAAGCACCACGAATACGGAAAAATATTAACACGGCCTATTTGTGAGCCTATTCCGATTCCAGTAATAGGTATGGCAAAAACCGATAAAACGCAAGGAACGCTTTTATTGTTAAAAAAATATATTATAAAAATGATGCTTTTATACCGAATGCACGACGGAGATATCTTGCTTAATTTAGGAGACTATATTCTCCTTCCGGCTCCATCAACAGACCAGCACCATGTATGTTAAATGTTAGCTTAATCGGATGTCTACTAGTGCTTAAAGAAGCCACTAGAATGTCCCCTCCTATCAGCCGCTACTGCCGTCCGCGACCCTCCCGATGCCCTTACATCTCTTCTTTCGGATACAGATACCGCACACAGGATCAGACCGACCTCGCCGGCGAGGTCGAAGAATCCCTCGCCCGCTGGCCGGTGCAGAGCACCACGGCGAGACACCTAGTATACGCCCTCCCCCATAGCGACTGCCCAAGCCGAGGCCGTTCCTCCTTGAGGCGCCCTTGAGCTAGTTGCCCCCTTGCCCTTCTGGCTCGAGCGTAGTGGTTGCACGCTCGCCCTCTTGTCCGGTGAAGCTGTAAAGGCTCCGCGGCCAACAGCGTAGATCATTTACACACACACACGCCACTAGGATGTGCTATATTCAAATTCCAATAGCTTATAAATTTCGATAATCACAGATGTTAATCGGGATTTGTGTATGGGCTTTCTCAATTAGGTTATCTAGCTTATTGAGGTGCGTCAGAATGTTTTTTTCATCATCAGGGTACCGAGGAAGAAGACGGCCAAGACGCGGAAGAACCATGCGACCCGATAGTCGCTCACTTCGTCGCTCACTCGGAAGCGATCATCGCGCTCAAGTTCGACCCGAGCGGCATGTTGCTAGTGACTGCGGACCGGCGCGGACACGACTTCCACGTGTTCCGCATCAACCCGCACCCGTGCGGACCGAGCCTCGCAGCTGTACACCACCTGTATATACTGCACAGAGGAGATACTACAGCCAAAGTGCAGGTAACTGACGTTGATTCTTAGCGAGACGAAAGGTTTTGCCAGATAGCCGACGCAGCGCGACGGAAGCGCGGCGGTAGCGCGGCTTGGGAAGTTGTAATGTACTGAAATGTACGGGAGTCGCCACACAGCGCAGCCACGCTCGGCGCGACGGTAAATATCACTACTGAACGTAGCCGAGCGCTTCTGTCGCGCTCCGTCGGCTATTTGACCAAACCTTTATTAAAGCGATTATCGCGCTCAAGATCCACCCAATATGACGGACGATTTAGCGCAGTGGTTAAGAGCTTAAGCCACTCCGCCCACTGTGTCTAATAGTCGCGGGTTCGATTCCCGCACGGGACAAATCTTTGTGTGATTCACAATTATTTGTCCTGGTCTGGGTATTTGTGTATGTGAATTTTCATGTTTGTAAACGCACCCACGATACAGGAATAAATCCTAGTGTGGGGCTACGTTTTAAAAAAAAAAAAAACTAGTATGCTTCTCGTGTCCGCAGACCGGCGCGGAAACTTATCCACGTCCAACTGCATGAATATAATCAAACAGAAAATTTAACACTGTCTATATCCCTTAAGCGAGGAAGGCACAGGTGTAGGTATTGTATCTAATGGCGAAATGCCACTCACATTCGCCGGCGATGCAAGGTATAATATTTGGAGGTCTGTGACGTGTTTCTTGGTTGGTGAAGTACTTTCAGGTTTTGGACGAGACGGAGGCGCCACCTGGGGAGTTATAATGTACTAAAATGTACAGGAGACGTTCGGTAAATGTACAACACACAGCTCCGTCACGCTCGGCGCGAGGGCAAACCCCACTACCCGCAGCCGTCGCGTCACCGGCTATTACAAACGAAGCACGGCGGGAGCGAGACGCCAATGCGCGTGCGAGTGAGACGCAGGTGTTGGGCGGCCGCCCGGCCGGCGCGACGTCACTCCCGCAGAGTGACGTGTGCGTCGCGATGGCGAGTTTCAGCCGAGCGTCTCCCGAGCGCTCCATCGGCTATGTAACCCTTTTGTATTGTCACCGATAGTGCCTTAATACTCGATACCTGAGCGTTGTAGTATTATAACATGATGTTTCCCTACACACAATCTCTCCAATGCCTATCTGTTCCAGGACATAGCGATCTCAGGCGACTCCCGTTGGGCAGCTGTGTCCACGCTCCGCGGCACGACGCACGTGTTCGCGCTGAGCCCGTACGGCGGCGCGTGCGGCGTGCGCACGCACACGCAGCCGCGCGTCGTCAACCGCCTGTCGCGCTTCCACCGCTCCGCCGGCCTGCCCATACACACCGCCGCCGCCAAGAGGGCCTCCGGCAGCCCGGTCAGTAGTATTCACGAACCAAATCCAAAGAGGCGATGGCTTCGGCTAGCGAGCACTTTGAAATTCTAAAAGCCTTGACGTCACCAAAATTGTACGATGAATTGTGACGCAGCCTACGTTGGAATTAGTTGCGCTGTCACCACTCCATCGATTTAAGTGCCCCCTTTTCATAGTTTTTAAAATTTCGGTTTCACCGGTTACGGCCGTGTCTGGTCCCCACCGTCCCAGCAAAGTCATGCCGCCAAGCGAACCAGTCGTGTTCCGGCTTGCTGGCTAGAGTTTTCATAAGAGAAGGCGGGTTTATTTTGATCAAAACAGAACTTTGTCTAACTTTCATCGACTTAACCCTCGCAATAAGTCATAAATTCATTGATAGATAGATTATATATTGTGACGACCTCAATACACCCCGATATCTCGACAACCCTATACCGGGATTGTTTATTTTAAAAAGCATTATATACCCTTAGGTCCCCGATCCGTCAAGAAAGACCTATAATCCGCGTTTGAGTGCTAAAACGTCTAGAAGGTTTCTGCCCTTTTTTATTATTATCGCCGCGCGGTCGCGGTAAACAGTAGATACAAGGTAGTTACATAATAATAATATCGCTTTGTGGAATGCGCCGGCTATTGTTCGATGTACCTGTACTTTTCTGTGTCTGTACTTGGCAGGTTCGCGTCCGTTCTAGAACATTCATATAAGTATAAAAGGAACACTCAAAGACAGCGATCAAATCGAGAACTAGCGATCTAACCGAAATACACCAGCGACCTTAGCAATGATATACGGATTCAACGAGTGACTCAGCCACTTGGCAGCAGTAATTGGGTACTAGCCAAAGGTACTAGTGTGTATTTAGTACTTGTGTGTACTTGCATTCGACACACTGTATTGTGCGTACAGCGCCTAATAAGGTACTTTGTACGTTATTCGGAATTTATTTAATAATATTTATTTCTCTGCCGGTAGGCAGAGAAATAAATATTGCGGGGTACCGCAAGGGATCTGGCGTGAGGTTATAGATAGATAGATAGAATATTTATTTTTGTCAGGTGGGCGACGGCATGTCGCAAGGGGCATGGTTCCCCAACCCGCGGCTGCCTCCGTACCCGATGCCCACTACAGCATCGCCTCTAGCCCAACTGCGGCCCACCGCCAACATACCAACTCACACCATCACACGCACCAGCTCCGGTGAGTACCAACCCTAGTGACGCACTTTGGCTCCAATAGTGTATGACACTCAATGACGTAATATACAAGATGTAACATAATTAATGCAAGATCTGAAAGTAGTTTGTTCTAAATCGGCAACTAAATCGATTCAAATAGTTGAATCGATTCAGTTCCCAAATTAACCACGAAAAATCTTTTTTTTTGTGCATATGGTGTGTGTGATAGACATTTTAAATAAAAGAACCGTATTGCTTTGAATAATGATCAAATTTTGTTTAATACAGCGGACTGAACGAGTAACAACAAATAATGATAATTAAAAAAAAATGTGACACTATAAATCTATATTTAAAGTATGCCACATTTTTACAAACAAAATAATTATTTATTAAATTTCGTGGTTAATTTGGGTACCAAAGAGCTTAGGAATATAGTAGAAAACTCCTTAAAATTGGGAGTTTGATTTTCGTATTGTTTTCGTAAAGCAATAATCTATTTGGGATGTCTGAGGTCTTGCGTTATATGTTACACCTTGTTATATATGTTACACCTTGTTATATATGTTACACCTTGTTATATATGTTACACCTCGTTATATATGTTACACCTTGTTATATATGTTACATCTTGTTATAGTATATGTTACACTAAACAACAATATTAACGTGCCAGTGTCGGGACGTTAAAATGGCGTCGGTCATACTGTAGCTCACGAATTTATATCGTCTGACCGTAGATGTACCTGACTGGTAACCATTATAACAGCTGGCCGTTAAAATGGCGGACCGGTCGCAATTTGATTTTTCCGCAGAGACAAACATTTCATGTCCATATATATTACGACATAGCATTCAATTTTGGTTTACCATAATCTCTGTTTCTGTAATATTGTAATTCCACTTTGCCATAAGAAAGAGACAGCTGTAAATTGTGTATATATAGGTCTCTTGTTCGTACTATGATAGGATGAAAATAATATATACAATGTGTAACATAATAAACGCAAGACCTCAGACACCCGGATTAGAGAATTGCTACATAAATTCAAAACGAAAACCAAATGTCCAAATTTAAAGGTTTTTACCCTTTTTTAAGCACTTTTATACCCCAATTAACAACGAAACTTGTACGTGTATGTGTGCGTTTTCAGAAATACGTTTTAGGAATGCTTTTGAAATCTCCTTATTGCTTTGAATCAATAATAAATTTAGTTTGTTATAGCACACTGAAGGAGTAAAAGCATTTCTTGCAAATTGCGTATGTGAATTTTTTGTTTGTAAACGCACTACCGACACAGGAATAAGTCCTAACGTCGGGTTACGTTTTTAGAAAAAGAAAAGGATTATTAAGAAAAAACAGACTTAAGATTACGGACGAACAAATATCGATGCGAATACAATTTTAGGTCGTCAACGTCTGTCATCGCTATCGGAAGACAGCAACGCAGCACCATTGCTAGCCCGAGCTCGTTTCGGTCTAGCCGCTTGCCCCAGTCCGGCCAGCGTGCCTGCTGGCCTAGTGCGGGCACCCGCCGCGCCCGTGGCCGCCCTATACCTTATGGCCGCCAACGGATCGCTACTACATCTGTTGCTTCATCCGAGACCTTTATCAAGTGAGTTATATTGTATGAAAATTTTATTAATAAGAGTCGACTTTAAGGTACTGAAAATATAGTTCGCTATGTCTCATATAGTAGATATTGATCCATTTACTACGAGTACCACTAAATTGAAAAAGACTCTGTGTAACCATTTCTTCGGCTCAGGTGTTTAGAGATTGCTGGTATAACTATAATCCTTGCATTACTGCTTTCCTGCGTTATTACAATTCTATTAGTGGAAACTTTTAATTGGCCTTATCCTATTTATTGTTATGTACTTACTCACTGTATTAGCTGTAAGTTTTCTCAAGTATTAAAATAAAATAAAATAAAATTTTGTCTAGGGAACCCTTGACCTTTATTAAGTGAGGCATTTATAATCTGTTTCACGAGTCATGGGCACGGTGACGTTTGGGATAGGAACGTCAACCTAGAAATGTGGTGATGATAAAATTGAATGAAATAGAATCGATTGAATATCGTATCGAGATAATTTATAACTTAGACAATTTTAATAAAAATAGTTTAGGAACAAAATGAAAACAAAACACATATTAATAACTTTGTTATTTGTTTTCCGAATCAAGCATTCGTCAAAAACATCGTCTATCAAATTGCATAGTTTGTCGCGCACGTAAATTTTTATTTAAAAATCTATGAAACGGTCTATTTTAATGTGTCAAGATAGCGCAGCCACGTTTTGTGTGCATAGCCTGTCTTTCAGTCAGATACGTATAATAATATTCATAAAGGTCGGTCCCTAAAACGCAAACGGTTCCAATTTACATAATTAAGTAGTAGAGTTTTATAAAGTTTTATGTGTTTTTTTTAATAATTACTTAAATCTATAAACAGTATATGATTTAAATGCAAATTAAAATAGATTTTTGATTTATCTTTATATTCTTGTTTATCTTCTGGATTCCCTGTTTTAAATATTCCGCAATACAACATGCGTGAAATGGTTGATCAATGTCACTGTACCCATCGCTCGTGAAAAAGATTAGTATAGAAATTAGTCAAATAAGACTCAAACTCAACATTCCGAAACTAGTTTAATACGTTGAGGAACCCGAGCAATCAACGGGCTCTTATGGCATTTAGCTATTGCTAAGGCTCTGACAAGATTGATTAAAGAAATTTATATAAGCTAGGAAAGTAGAATTTCTAAATGTGGATTTGTAAACCTCGTGACAGATGGATCACTGACAGTGGCGTGGCGTGGTCGATTGAGAAAATGATTCAGTGAGCCAATTCATCCCTCGAATCATATTGATTCACGTTACGAAAATAAAAAAATGGTTATTGACAATCTGCCTTAATGAGTATTGCGTTATCTACGTCAAGAATTAAAATATTCACGAAACACTTTTATTGCTAAAACACTAATTACTAAACGTGGATGAAATTTCAATTCAACGTATCTAAATATGGTGCTAAGAGAGGGATTTAAACTTTGATTTTCAATCATTGGCATACCTAAAATTTCGTTTGCATTAATCGTGAATGGATCTCATGATTCACGATTTAATCGAGAATTAATTCTAGTGAAAAATTTTTGGAACAAAGTTCCTTAACGCGGCTCGTCCCCCCCCACCGCACATTTTATTTATAATGAATCGTTATACTTATTTATTTGACCAGGTGTGCCAAAGGAGAAGATCTGCGACGACTCGCCGATAGAGCTCGAGGTGGAGTCAGTGGCGCAGTGGCCACTGCAGCGGCCGGCCGCCGCCGCGGATCTCCTGGCCCCGCTGCCGCCCTCCAACCCGCTGCTGCAGCAGTGTAGCCGATACGCCGCGCAGTTTGTACGTACACTTGGTCAAGTAGCCCACGGAGCGAGGCGGGAGCGCGACCCATGCGCTCGGCTATGTTCGCTCGTGCCGTGTGCGTGTGTGAGTGATCTACGCTGTTGGCCGTTGGGCCTTTACAGCTTCACCGGACATGAGGGCGAGCTTGTAACCACTACGCTCGAGCCAGAAGGGCAAGAGGGCAACTAGCTCAAGAGCGCCTCAAGGAGGAGCGGCCTCGGCTTGAGCAGTCGCTATGGGGGAGGGCGTATACTAGGTGTCTCGCCGTGGTGCTCTGCACCGGCCAGGTCGGTGTCTGATCCTGTGTGTGGTATCTGTATCCGAAAGAAGGGATGTAAGGGCATCGGGAGGGTCGGTGAGAACATGCCGCGGACGGTGGCAGCGGATTACTATGATTGGACGCGTTCGCAAAATATCTTGTTGTCGCCTTTTAATAAAGGTGCGAATACTTTCGGGACCGAGATCGGAATCGCGGTCGCGCCGAGCGGGGCTGCGCTGTGTGCTCTCCCGTACATTTCAGTACATTACAACTAACCGTCTCGCTGCGTCAGCTATGTAGCGAAACTTTTAGGCGACGTGGACTTGGGGTATAATGCCGAATTTGTTGCGTTAAAACAACTTTAATAAAACAAAAATAAACTCTGTCTCGCTTATATTCACAAGTGGGCGCGGCAAAGGTGTACTGTGTAAAGGTATACACCCACTTTTCGCCGACAATATTAGGTCCCATGTCATAGGTGGCAAGCCTATTGCTATATACCAGGCACAATTCCAGTCTCCTGACTAATAGTACGAATCTTTTGATAGAAAAACTACATTTGTCCGATCTAGGATTAAAACCTAAGACCTCGTGATCGCAAAGCACATTATTCGCCACTAGACCAGTAAGGTAGTCAACTTATTTTCTACACTTTTTTATTTTTTTGCACTTTTCCATACAAAGTTCTTCTATCTATCAGCTCTATATTCAGCTGATCAGTTTGTAATAAAAACTAAAAAAACGATTCTATACATATAACATTTGTACAGTAAAAATTAACATTATATTTTATGTCCAATAAAAGGCATATTCTATATTACGCTATTTATATATAGCTTAAGATATTAATAATTAATTAATATTTGTAAATTACTTTAAGCTATTTAAAAAATTCCAATAGCATTACTATTATGCCATCACGGTCGTTATTCTAGAATCTAGGGAATTCGCATTTCGCCAAAGTGATCTTAAAGTCCAGAGAACGTAATAGAGGGTAAGACTACCGCCATGACAGTGCCTTATCTAGTCTTTGTCCAACAGCGTGGTGCAGACATGTGTATGAGCGAAGAAGAACGATGGTTGTCGCAAGTGGAGATAGTGACGCACGCGGGCCCACACCGCAGGCTCTGGATGGGCCCGCAGTTCGTCTTCAAGACGTACAACTGCACTGGGTGAGTATAACAAGAAGTAATATAATATTTTAAGCAATCCCTGGCCACTGCCACGTCAGGCGCGTCATATAAAACATTTAGTGATGCCAAAGACCTTATCTACATAAAAATATTTTAAACAAAGAAGTAACTCGTAAAAATGATTTTGTGTGCGAGCGTGTGTCCGTCCGTGCGTGCTAGAATGCGTGCGTTTATGCGTCCGAGCGTGCGCTCATGCGTGTGTGCGTCCGTGCATGCTAGCGTGTGTGCGTGCGTGTGTTTGAGAATAACTAGCAAAAGCAAAAGACATTATCAAGCGAGAAGACGCCTAAGGTGCGTCATCCATCAAGACTATTATTAATGCGTCTATCTTGGCACCAGTTTTATGTACCCTGCGTAAAGTACTTACGTTAGTGAAGTTCAAAATGATTACGGTACGGTTCTATATGGGAATTATTGTTGTTGTGCTCTCAGGTCCAACTCGTCGCTGTCGGAAGCGGAGACGGTGGAAGTGGACACGAGCGGCGTGGCTCGCTCCAACCCCGTGAACATGCCGGGCGTGCGGCCTGTCGTGCCGGTGCTCGTCGACTCGGGCTCAGCCAGTGAGTTGCTTCCTCCCGCAGGTCCCACTCGTCGCTGTCGGAAGCGGAGACGGTGGAAGTGGACACGAGTGGCGTGGCTCGCTCCAACCCCGTGAACATGCCGGGCGTGCGGCCTGTCGTGCCGGTGCTCGTCGACTCGGGCTCAGCCAGTGAGTTGCTTCCTCCCGCAGGTCCCACTCGTCGCTGTCGGAAGCGGAGACGGTGGAAGTGGACACGAGTGGCGTGGCTCGCTCCAACCCCGTGAACATGCCGGGCGTGCGGCCTGTCGTGCCGGTGCTCGTCGACTCGGGCTCAGCCAGTGAGTTGCTTCCTCCCGCAGGTCCCACTCGTCGCTGTCGGAAGCGGAGACGGTGGAAGTGGACACGAGTGGCGTGGCTCGCTCCAACCCCGTGAACATGCCGGGCGTGCGGCCTGTCGTGCCGGTGCTCGTCGACTCGGGCTCAGCCAGTGAGTTGCTTCCTCCCGCAGGTCCCACTCGTCGCTGTCGGAAGCGGAGACGGTGGAAGTGGACACGAGTGGCGTGGCTCGCTCCAACCCCGTGAACATGCCGGGCGTGCGGCCTGTCGTGCCGGTGCTCGTCGACTCGGGCTCAGCCAGTGAGTTGCTTCCTCCCGCAGGTCCCACTCGTCGCTGTCGGAAGCGGAGACGGTGGAAGTGGACACGAGTGGCGTGGCTCGCTCCAACCCCGTAAACATGCCGGGCGTGCGGCCTGTCGTGCCGGTGCTCGTCGACTCGGGCTCAGCCAGTGAGTTGCTTCCTCCCGCAGGTCCCACTCGTCGCTGTCGGAAGCGGAGACGGTGGAAGTGGACACGAGTGGCGTGGCTCGCTCCAACCCCGTGAACATGCCGGGCGTGCGGCCTGTCGTGCCGGTGCTCGTCGACTCGGGCTCAGCCAGTGAGTTGCTTCCTCCCGCAGGTCCCACTCGTCGCTGTCGGAAGCGGAGACGGTGGAAGTGGACACGAGTGGCGTGGCTCGCTCCAACCCCGTGAACATGCCGGGCGTGCGGCCTGTCGTGCCGGTGCTCGTCGACTCGGGCTCAGCCAGTGAGTTGCTTCCTCCCGCAGGTCCCACTCGTCGCTGTCGGAAGCGGAGACGGTGGAAGTGGACACGAGCGGCGTGGCTCGCTCCAACCTCGTGAACATGCTTTGTGTACGCCTGTCGCCGACTTTGTTATAGTGTAATGTAAATAGACACACTTTTAAATACCGTACGGCTAGTAAAAATGCCCAGTCGTGGGCACATTTAGGCCGTTTTCGCGATTATGTATGCGCGCTAATATCGTTATTAGGCTCGAGATAGCAATCTACAAAAAACTATTAAAACAACACATTCTCAAAAGCACTACAAAATAAATCTATAATGAACCTGGCGTGATATAAAGTAAACAAACGAGCAGATGCTCGACAACATAACTACATATCCTGTAATTAACGAAGACAGGATAGAGTTATTATAATCTACCTGTATAGCTGGATATTTTCAAGAATAACGTTTCCTACACGCTGTATCTATGAACTTATATTTTAGTGTTAGTAGTATCTTTGAGAAATAAAGAAATTTTTAACCGTAAGACAGTATTCGCCTGCAATGACATCCACATTAGTCCTGGCACCTCATGGGAACCTTAATCTATACCAAGAATACTCGTTCCCAGGTTCCCTTGAGCATTCTCCGTCGGATAGCTTCCGTCGCAAGTCACTGCTGGCCGACGCGGGCCGCGCGCCCTCTGTCTGCGACGTGCAGCTGAGAGAAGACCTGGCTGAGGCCATGAAGGAGGATCACGGTGAGTTTTATTACTATCATTAAATACATAGATTCAGTAGAACTTTTTAAGGCTGTTTTTCTGCGAAGGTGGACGAGAAGTATACATAGCATATATACCCACGAGGTATTTTAGTTCTAATGTAAGAGAGGGTGACCTTGCTGCCATTATTTAGATACGGCATTTTAGATATCTTTCAGTTTTTGAAGGTTCTTTGGTAAAAAGAGATTTTCTCACGATGTTTGGATCATGTAGTTTTAGAAGCGATCCCACTTTACCAGTAAAGTTAGTAGGATCTTTTTACTTGGAAGATTTTATCCTTTTCTTATTCCCCATGATTTAATTTTGAATAGTTAAATGATATATCATTTTAAGGTCAATCTGAAACTTCGGTTAATCTTGTAACTGCAAAGTTTCAAGATTAAACGAGTGAGACAAACACTTACAATATAGCTTGAGCTGCTCCGCCCACTGTGTCTAATAGTCGCGGGTTCGATTCCCGCACGGGACAAATCTTTGTGTGATCCACAATTATTTGTTCCGGTCTGGGTATTTGTGTTTGTGAATTTTCATGTTTGTAAACGCACCCACGACACAGGAATAAATCCTAGTGTGGGGCTACGTATTTAAAAAAAAAAAAAAACCTATGGCGTACGAACTATGTATTGCTTACATAATATTGATTACATAATATGGAATTATTTTTTAGAATATTTGGCATATGTGCCTTAACGCCGTTTTCTGTAGTAAAAATTTCAAGATAAGTGTCGCATATCAATCTAGTATTTATGGTACATAAAACTATAACCATAATAAAGTGATACTTCCGATGTATGTTTAAATTTTATTTAAAATCGCCTTTTTTCATAACATCGATAACAAGAGCTTCATTTATTGCTGCTTTATGAATAGCCTAAGTATTTTTCAAATATGTAATTTTGAATTTGCATAATAAATATTCGTGAAGGGAGAAATTGTGCATCAATAAATTTCACTTTTAAACACAAGTTTCAGCCTGTTTTTAACTGTGCTTTACTTTACGTTGTTATACTTTGAACGCTATGAAATTGTACAATTTTTAATTATATTTTCATTAAAAGTATTTCATAACATACATATGTACATGCATACGATTCACCTATATCTTTAGTAGACACATTAATGGATCACAAATCATAAACCAATATGAAGTAACTTCTAAATTTTGTTTGGACTCAGGACGATAAATTTCATTAAATTCGTGTTGATTGTTAAATCTACGAAGAACCGCCCCACACAAATGTGCTAGTGTGTACTTTCTATCGTTACACATGTGTAATGATAAAACTAGCACACTAGTAGTTCATTGCACACTTGAATTGTAAGAGATTACAAAAAAAGGTGGGGCGTGTTTTGAAGATTGGACAATATAGAGATACTGGTCGTTAAATATTAACTAACTTAGGAATGTTTCGAATTTCAAACACCATAGTTGTTCAATTGGATTTTTAAATACGCATTTTTTTTATCGCGCTTAGCGTTTCGAAACGCTTACCATTTACGTGTACCGCGAGTGCCATTCGAACGAGTGACCCAAGAGCGAAGCTATAACCAGAGGAGTCGAATGAAGCGGAGCACACCGCCGCCGGCCCTATACCGAAGCCAAAGGCATCCATATAACCCTCTCTTGGCTTTCGAACCATCGACACTAACGCTAGCTCGCCTTAAAACGGCGATGACGCTATTTCGCTACTCTAACCTATCAACCGTTGACTCTACAACACGTTGTCTATACAAACAACGGCCATAGTTAAAGCTTCACAGGGATTTACGGACGTCTTTGTCCAGTGATTATGAGTTTAAGCCGCTCCGCGGGTTCGATCCCCGTACGCGACAAATATTTGTTTCGGTCTTGATGTTTATGTATGTAAATTTCATGTCTGTAAACGCCACGATACAGGAATAATTCCTACTGTGGGGCTACATTAAAAAAACCGTTGCCATTTGTATAGACAAAGTATGATTAAGTCAACGGCCGTTAGAGACGCCAAATATCGTCACTGCTCTGCAAGGTGGCCGTAGGTCACCCCGGGCCGGCGATAGCCCTCCTCCGTGTACAAAAGTAACGGTTGCCTTCGGTTTCGTATAGGGGCGGCGCGCCAGGAGAGCGGGGGACCGCGTCGGGAGCGAGGGGGCGGCGTGGCCCGCGCCGTGGACCCGCTGGGCACCGTGGTGCAGCCCGCGCCTACCCTCCCACCGGCACTCGACCCCGACCCGGAGCTCTACGTCACCAGCAACGCCGACGAGGCCACGTTCCGGCCTGTTGTTCGCGCGCCCGCACCGCTACCCGCGCGACCTGAAGCCGCGGCCCGTTCACTGCCGCATACCACCACTATTCCCGTGCAAAATGCGCCGGCAACTGGCGCCCCGCCCACGCCGCCTGAGCCACTCCCGCTCAGCACGGCTGTTGTGATCCCCGCCGCGCTCACCGCGTGGCCTCGCGAAACCGCGAGCGACGACCCTAGTTTTAATTTAGATAAGAATTTTGACGAGTGCGAGAGGAAGGATGCGAGATCGATTGAGAAAGTGCGCGAGAAGCGCTCGGCACATGCCGAGCGTATCGATCGGGACCGTGATGGTCCCACCGAGTCACTGCCAGGATCTAATCGGCCGTCGGGTGATATTCAGCCGACCGTCCGACCTAGAGTTAAGAGATCTCCCACCCCTAAGTCGGATAGCGTGAGAGCTAGCGACGTTAGTTCTAAGGATAAAAAATCTAGAGTTAAGCCAAGCCCTAAGGTCGAGGACGAAAGCTCGAAATCTTTAAAAATACGTAAGGAGCCTGAAATTGAGAAAGTAGAAATGGTAGAAATAGTTAAGACCGATCCAGAGGTACTGATAGCCGTTGTTGAGCCACAAGAAGAAGCATATACTGTTTTAACACGAGAGAAATTGCCCGCTGTTGTAACTCGAGAAAACACACCCCCTGTTGTGACCCGTGAGAAAAAAACCACATTTGTTACCCGTGAGAGAACACCCGTTTTAACTTTAGAAAAAGGACCTTCTGTTGTAGCTTTAGATAAAACAACCCCTGTTGTAACTAGTGAGAAAACACCCCCTGTTGTAACCCTAGAGAAAACATCTGTTGTAAGTCGAGATAAAACACCTCCTACTGCAACCCAAGAAAAAAATATTCCTATTATAAGCAAAATAAAAACGCCCCCTGTTGTGATTCCAGAGAAAACGCCTGTTCTATCATCAGTGCCATTGAAAGTATCTATCAAGGAAACTACGGAATTGAAATCTAGTAAAAAGAAACTTGAAAGTGATATAAAAACTGAGGAACAGGCGTGGGATATGCTCCTTAACGAACCAGAGAAACCTGTAGTATATAATATCCAGTCCATAGTTACTGATAAGAGTTCCGAAGAACCAAAACCGAAATCCAAAAAGAAAGGTAAAGCGAAGAAATCTCAGGAGGATTCGCAAGCGAAAGCCGAGGAGGATACATTTATTGAGATTCATGCAATAGAGGAGAAACAACAGCCATCTAGCGGCGAACTGGTTTCGATCTCATCGCCTTATACAGATTTAGAACCTATATCTTATTCAGCTAAAACTAAAAAGTCACGCTCATCTAAAAGTGCCACCCCCGAAAGAATTGACGTTAAATGTGATAGAAAAGATCAGTTTAGTGTAAGTTTTGAAAAGAATGAGAAATTTAGTGTTAGTTCCGAAAGAAAAGATTCGAGTGTAGTTAGTTGTGAGGTCGTAGCTAAAATCAGTTCTGCATATAAAACTAAAGAACGACTTAAAGTAAGTTCGGAAGAAACAGGTAAATTTAATGTTGTAGACGTAAAAGATCAATTAAGTATAGCTACTGAAAGTAAGGAACATTTTGATGATAAAGACATTTGGACTATAGATGAACCAGAGCTTACTAAACCAATTAAAACTTCTAAAAAGGGTAATAATAATCAATCCAAAACTGATAAAGAGCCAGAAAAACCTATAGAAATAGAAAAATCTAAGGTAGATACGCTTAAAGTAAGTTCTGATGTCACCGAAAACGCAATTGTAAAAGAACAGCATAAAACTAAAAAAGGCAAATCTCTATCGCCCTATTCTGAGCGCAAATCAGTGGAAAAGCGCCAAGAAACAGAAGTTACTGATGTTTACGTCATCGACACAGTGAAAGAAGATTATCCAGAGATCCAAATTACTAAAGGCAGCAAGATGCGTAAAAGATCGCCTCAGCCGGCTAAAAAGGTCGAAGAGAAGGAAATAGAAGTAGTAGAAAAACCTGTTAAATCTTGGAGTTCTATAGCTGCCTCTAAGAGTGTTAAAAAGGAAGAAAAGGTTACTGAAGAACGGGTCATAGTTGAGAAAAAATCTGATAACATCGAGAAGCGAGCAAGCGAACAGAGACAAGATTCAGGTGAAAAAGCGGCGACTTCCACTCAAGTGTCTTTACAAGATAAACTGATAGAGCTGTGCAAGCGAACTGATATAATGGTAGCTGAATGCGATGCTCCGTCTGAATCTTCTGAACTAAATTTCATTGAGGAACATCATTCAGTTCTCGATCTACCGCCATTGGAGCCTTTGGATTTCGGATTAGACGACTTTAAACTGGAAGTAATGAGAGACAGCCTTCTAGATGTGAACGATACAACAAGTCCGATATGCAAAATTAACATAAATAGTATACTGTCTACTATCAAAGAGACCACGAGCAAAGCAATAGAATCTAGCGCTTTCAACTTGATCGATTTGGAAAAAGTACCGTCGAAGAGAGAGAAAGGTTTTAGCGTCGTTGAGAACGATAACATTAAAACGGGAGAACTCAAGATTGATGAAGAGAGAGATGACAAAGACGTAGAAGTAATGGAGAAATCATCTGACGATGATATTACGTCACCTGTAGTATCAACGGACAGCGATAAAGATGATAAAAAAACAGGTGCTTCTAATGTTACAACGCCTTCATCAAAGCAATCTTCTAAATCTAAAAAATCGCGTAAAAGGAAAAAGTAGTATATAAAAATGTGTTCAGTGATATTTTATTCAATGTTTCAAATTGTTGCAATTCATCTTATTAATGAAGGTGGAGACATATTTAGCTTACGTTACATGAATAATATTTTGGTAATTACTGACATAATAGACGTGTATTAATTTTGGTTTGTAATTTATGGATAGTAAACATTTTATTTTGTACTAGACTGTAGACTAAAATCTCATTAAGATATTATTATTTATTGAACATTACAAACTAATTAATTGATAAAATAACTGAATATGTTTCCGTCTTTACGCAAGTAGATTTCAATATTTGCTGCTGTAGTAGTAATCTTAGTTAAGTGAAGCAAGCATTGTGGATAAGCACAGGTAAAAGACAAAAAAATATTAAAATAAATAATAAAAAATGTGATTTTAAAATATTTGCTACTAACGCCTAATATATTCAATGTGGGCAATAATCTTTAATCCTTGTTTGATAGGTAGCGGTATTGTATGTCATATCAAAAAAATAACATAAAAATGTGAAAAAATTGTAAAATAACAAAAAATAATCTCGATTAGATTTTTTATGATGATCCAAATGAAATTAAATAAAATGTTTACAAAATTAAAAAAAGGGATTAAAAATATACTCGTATTTTATACACAAGAACATATTGGGAAACTTTGAATATTGACTAATACTTACTAAGCACGATATTAACCGGCGACTTGTAATTGTAACTGAATCTTTACTATTAACAACTAACAAGTGTACCGTTCACAAGTCTATCCTGAGTTAAATCCTGCGTTTTTTACTATTTATGATTAGATTTGTGTCACAAATTTAAAGGTCACTTTGGGTTCATTATTGGGTTCGCAATTACGGTTTGCTAGTGAGTATCTTGGCCTTAGAGATCCTCGTAAAAAATGTAACATATATTTTTTGTAGTACCTTTTTAGTACTAATTTCTCTTGTTTATTTAGTATTAAGTTTAAACGAATTGCATACATTGTGGAACCAAAAAATAAAAAAAAATCTAAACACATTTTTCTACTCCACGCTAAGACCTGACTTGAGGCCAGTATAATTTGTAATAGAACGATGCTTACCTATATATATGTACCTTAAATAGATGACTATGATATATTATTATACGTAATGATTTATAGCTTTGCTTTTCATCAAAGTGTGACCTTAATATAATTGAGGCTCATTAATATTTATTTGTAATTGACGTAATTGTATCGCATTACCTTAGTATTAATTTATTTCGCTACGCCTCTGAGCTGGTTCTAACTAAGATTTCGCCGTCATTTTGTTGCCCTTTAAAAGTATTTTTTAACCATTTCGACTTAGATCTTATGAGTCCTTATTATAAGATTAAAATCGAAAAATAAAACGTTGATTCGATGGCAATTATAGTTGTATCTAAAAGTAGTATTATATTCTTTACTTTCCTCACTTACGAAGCGTATACTGGACACAAATTTTTAAATTTTCTCTTTGTTTATTTTGCTGTTTTTTTACAAACGTAATATTATCGATTACCTTCTTTAGTAAACTTGATTTTTCAAGACCCGTAAGTAATTTAATAAATAGTGAAATTATTTTAATCTTTAATTTTAACAGCAAAATGATAGAATTGTTGTAAAAATATGCTCTCTGCATATTATTGATTGCAGTAATTTAACCCAAGTAATGGTTTCTATATAGAGCAATACGGCTAAGCTTGTGCGCAGACGCAGGTGACACCTAAGTGGAATAATCGCAAACCTTAAACTGGAGAAGTCTTTGTAAATAAAGAAGCTAAAATAAGATTGTACTTGCGGATAACTGACTCACTGCATGTAATTTGCGCTTTTGCGTTGCTTACTGATGCGAAACAGTATGGCGTCTTGACAGTCCCGTTTTGATTTTGAGCGCATAATAATAGCGTCCTATAATAAGTCACAGACACACTATTCGACTTATTTGTAGAATGACTTTACACCATTCATAATTTAGAGTAATTTTCAATTTGCTGTGCGATTTTGAATATTATCTAAATCTTGTACAAACACACGCTTTGCCGCCATTACGGCGTACACCATCAGGAATTGTATCCTTGCTAGTAGAGTTTGTTGCGTCACCTGAGTCTCAAGCTAAGCTTAATTTGAGGTCTTAAGATATCTCTGCTAGGCAACAGCTCAGCACTTAATATTTTAGTCACATCGGTATATAATACCTCCCTGTACGGCTGTCTTTGTGTACAAATACTGTAACAATCGTCAAGTATTATACTAAAGTACATCAAATGTTTATTTTTTATTTTAGATTTAAAACGTTGAATCATGACAAATATTTATTTTATTTCTACGTAATTTATGGCATAATCACATTTTTTTTCTTGTGAAATAATAATTTTAAGAAAATTGTAAATAGTTGGTGCCCATTATGCTATTTATATTTATTAATTGAGGATGGATCATTTTTAATGGCCAGATTATTTTTATTCTAATTACCATTTTAGCAGATATTAGAATGTAAGAAAAAAAACTAGTTAAATCTACACGAATTAATTACGATAAACTACCCATTAATTATGTACTACCCGCTATTAATTTCAAGTTGTTTTTCTTATTTTTTGTCAGTAATAATCTAACCGTTCTATTATCACCCACTACTATATTAAATTCACTTTGATAATCTACCCAATTATCTTATTTCCAAAAGGCTCAATATCTCGTGAATTACAAAGTATAATTAAAAACATTGTGGCAGATGAAAAAAAGTTTAGAAACATAGAAAATTAATATCAGTCTACACATCTGCTCGACATCACCTCTGTAGTTTCAACGTGTTAAAGACATTGTTTGAAATTCGGCTTTGATAGCATCAAAATAGTTGTTATTTCCGCACAAGTAAACGTTTTGGTTCTGTCGAAAAAAATCGTTTTATTGTTTCGCGAAATTAAATTGTTTTATTAGAACACCTATTTTTGTACTTATTTTCGAAATTAGCTAAAATTGGTTCTATGTTGACATTATTTTTTACTTTCTACGGAATGGGATTACGTTTTTTTGATCTTTTATTAGTTTTTTTTTCAAATTATACACAAACGGCAGCATATAGTAAGTTGATATTATGAAATCCGCTGAAATATTGTTTATTAAAATGTTTTGTGAAGGACACTCCCAATTTTGTAGTTTAAACATTAGTATTTGTTTATTTATATACATATCTATATGTCAACTTATTCTCATTTTTAATACACTCTTAATAATTTAAAGATCTCAATATTTACACGCGGCAAACTCATTGGATGTGTCTATAATTATTTGAACGAAATAACTACTCGTCCATAATTTCTTCTACATATAAGTTTCAGTCGTCAATTAAAGCGTTATAAATGTAAGATCTCGATTTCCAAAGAATTTTTATCCTAAAGTATATCGCTTATACACTTTATTTTTATTTAGACAATCTATAAATTGACAACTATACGTACTTTAATTAAATGGCGTATGAAACTTAAGCTAATTCTTTTTAGAATTGGACATTCGTATAACTTTTACATTGTATAAAAGTCAAAAATTTAATATTTCAAAATGTATCCATTCTTTATAAATTAATATTAATGTTGTCATTTGACTGGCGTAAGCGCTCATAGCAATAAGAAGCATCGTGAATAACCATATTTTTTATCACATTTGCACAAAGCACGTAGGCAATAGCCATTATGCTATTACGGTCAGGATTTTATGTCTAAATTATGCTATTTCATATAGCTCTTTGGCTTTAGTTACCTTCAAATTCAGTATATTTCTTCTATCAGACAACCAATATATCTAATAACTGTTAGACTAGTATACCGATAGTGATATTAATGTGGTCGTAATTATGTCAAACAGATTTGTATGTCAGTAAAATATGTAGCTTTTATGTCAGTCAAATATTATGTAACGTATGCTAAGCATGCTTTGAAGTCTCGCGTGTAATATTTTGTAAAATTTGGCTGTCTCGTTTGGTGATAATGTTATGGAGTGTTTTAAAAGAATCATAATAATATCATACATACATAATAAAGATGAGAATTCAAAAACCGCACTTCTGTAGTTTTTTTCGAAACCTTTAAGTATCGCTAAAAGGCGCTGCTCATTTGTTGCGCATGGGCACGTTAAGTTCGTTTATTTAGCATTGTTTTGTTTGGAAATCTAGGTGATATCTTCCACAGCACAGAACAAAATATTATATGTACATTATTACTGAGTAATGATTACAAGTGCACACCAGTGTTGGGAATTTTTCAATTGTAGGACCAATCAATTGAAATATCATTTGCAATTAATCCCTCTGAGGTATTCCGAAATAACAAAAGACTTTTGGACGTCCAATGCCTCAGTCCCTTCCGTGATCATGGGTGCTAAAGAGCACTCGAAACGTCGGGCGCTTTAAAACTGCAAATAAGTCGCGACGAAATCCGAAATATATTATTGCAACTTAACTTTGTACAATTAATTTTTAACCAACTCTGGTACACACCCAGTTGCTATTTCCATCGTACCTTCCATATTTTATGATGTACTTATAATCCGTGGCCCACAGTAACAAACGCATGCTACACACGGATTAATGGTATGTAGAACGTAACAGCATATGAGTAAATAATAATTACTAAATATCCCAACAGAGAATATAAAACCCCGCTTGGAGAGTACACTACTACAAGACGCGGTGTGTGCGCGTCCTCTCACTATCTTTCGTACACACTGCCTGAAGACAAAATTGGACTACGTAGGCCATTGTCCTCTAGCGGCGGTGTACCTATTATTATTATTATAGTGTGGTGGTATGAAACTGTCTCTGCTGGGATATTTACTCATATGATAATAACGTGTGGGGCCTCTTATTGCACATCTATGCTGCAATAGAGCAATAGTTTTTTTTCTTGTTTTAAGAATCATTTGTACCAATCAAAGCATAGTACATACTAGGAAAGTTAATATGTAAACAGTAGAATGTCTTAGTACTAAAACGGTTCGAATAAAACCACGAAAACTGCGCTCTACGCGGCTTCTCTGAAGTGTTCAGCGGATAGTACACCTTAACGATTTAATTCACGAAGTAATGTACCCCTTCACGAAGTAATCTACCCCTTCACGAAGTAATGTACCCCTTCACGAAATAATGTACCCTTCACGAAGTAATGTAGCCCTTCATGAAGTAATGTACCCCTTCACGAAGTAATGTACTCCTTCATGAAGTAATGTACTCCTTCACGAAGTAATGTACTCCTTCACGAAGTAATGTACTCCTTCATGAAGTAATGCACTCCTTCACGAAGTAATGTACTCCATCACGAAGTAATGTACACCTTCACGAAGTAATGTACTCCTTCACGAAGTAATGTACCCCTTCATGAAGTAATGTACCACTTCACGAAGTAATGTACCCTCTGAGGCTGCCGCGCATAGGGGGTGGTTTTGTGTGTGATTCTTATTCAGACCACTAGTACTCATATGTTCAACTGTGTAGCGTAGTACCAGTTACCACCGGTACATACTTTTGTTCTCCGAATATCTGCTAGGCATGCTATATACGTACAAATCATATACCAGTCTGGGATTGAAATTTCTAAGTAAGGCTACAGCGTGACAATAATATCTGTTTCCAGGTGTGACAACCAGCGGCCGCTTCGAAGCTGAACCGGAGGAATTGAGCTCCAGTAGCTTCAGTTCAGCGTCGCGTGCATCCCTCGATCCCCCCTCCTCCCCCACTCCAAGCTGCAGCGGCGACAACCTTCTGCATTTTCCCGGAGACTCGAGCAGTTCCGTCTAAAGCTCGACTTATAAACTCTAGTGACAGTATGTTAGGTATTGGGGAAGGGATTCGGAAGAGCTGGTCTCCAGCAGTTTTAGATAGGCATCACGTGTCAACCTCGAAGACTCTCCCTTCTCCGCTTCGACCTGCAGCGGCGACAACCTCTTGCATTTCCCTGGAGACTCGAGCAGTTCTGTTTAAAGCTCGGCTTATAAACTCTAGTGAGAGAATGTTAGGTTGATTAATGGATTCGGAAGCCGAGATGGAGCAGGCATCACGTGCCATTCTCGAAGGATCTCCCTTCCCCGCTTCAAGCTATAAAGGTTTGGTCAAATACCCGACGGAACGCGGTCGGCTACGTTCGGTCGTGACGTTTGCCGTCGCGCCGAGCGGGGCTGCGCTGTGTAGTCTCCCGTATATTTCAGTACATTACGACTCCACAAGCGGCGTCACAGTCGCGCTCCCGTCGCGCTGCGTCAGCTATGTGACGAAACCTTAAGTGTGCCAACATCTTCCAAAGATTCAAGTAGTTCTCATTAAAGCTCGAACTATTCAGATAGAAGACCTGATCTCCAGCAGTTTTGAGCAGTTAAGTTTGATGACAAAATTCATGAAAGGGGAACTAGTAATTAGATTTTTACAAAATGATGCTATAGGGCAGTCAGATAACAAATCCAGTTTGTATAGACCTTAATTAGTCATCAGCCCGTATCAGTCCAATGCTTGACACAGGCCTCTCCCAAGGCATGCCACTGGGCCCGGTCTTCGGCTCTTCTCCAACCCCTGTCAGCCATCCTGCGTATATCATTGCTCCACCTAGCTGCAGGGCATCCTACACTACGTTAGCCGAACCGCGGTCTCCACTCAAGAACAATTAGTGACTCTAAAGTTACGGTCAAACCAACGCATCCAGCCGCGTCCGCGATGGCGGCCGAGGTGGCAATCAGTACTCATTTCCCTATGATCGCGCGAGGAGACGCCGGACAGACCGCACGTGGAGGACGCAGGACACGTTGGTGTAACCAAGTTCATTGAAATACTACTGCAGGTACTGATCGCCATCGTTCACGTCATCGCGGAAGCGGCTGGACGCGTTGATTTGGCCGTACTTTTATTTATAAAATATGATTTAAACGCAACGCTACATAAAAAAGAAAAGGTCTATGGCCTATATGGAATAAATTCCTCATTTTATTTTGGTCTAATTCAAGCATTTTTAGCGTTTGTGTAAAACTTGATTTGTGGTGGCCAACCAAGAATTTGAATTGTACGGGCGAATTTTTATATTGGCTAAAGAAAATATGAATTAAAAAACTTTTACGATTAAGAATATTGTAAAAAGAAATATTTATCTTGTGAATTGATATATGTTTTTTTTTTTTAAATAATATTGACAATGATCTTCATAATTAAATCGATAATTTATACTTTAGACTTTCGACGTAGTTTAGTGTTAAATAAATATATTTCACACTTATTTGTAGATTTAAGGAGAAACTGTGTATCTATACATATAAATAAAATTGAAGTGTCTGTTTGCTATGTCAAAATAACAGCTATTTACTGTACGTATATGAATACTTTCATACACTTTACACGATTCTTATAACAAAAAACAATTTTTAATTTTCGAAGTGAAAACTATTTCAGGCGCGTTGGGCATTTTTTGAGATGGGAAAAAACAATTGAACTCGCGACATTGTTACCGTTCCCGACACCTCTGCATATAAGTATGTACATATATTGTGTATGTACATACATAGATACACATGCACGTTGGCATTTTATGAGATGGGAAAAAACCATTGATCTCGCGACACTGTCACCGTTACCGACACCTCTGTATATATAAAAAAAATCCTGACGATTAAAAAATACACACGCAATTGTTCAAGTTTTCACTTCTGTCGGCACTCCCGGAGTGCCACTATTTGTATTTTTTTCGGTCTGTTACGGTTAATCTCTGAAACGGCTGGACCGATTTTGGCGGGACTTGACTGGCAGATAGTTGATGTTATACGGAGTAACCGAGGCTACATGTGTTTAAAAATTTTTTTTTGTTAAATTCCACCCATACGAAGTTGCGAGTAACAGCTAGTTTTGAAATATAATCGAAATCTTAAGATAGTGATCAATTCTAATACACTATTTTAAATGAACAATGAAAACCGTATCAAACAAATTAAAAAATATTTTTGCGATTCTGCAAATTAAATTGACACGATTTTTATTGTTGTTCTTCTCTAATACTGCGTATCTGAGCAGGACGCCTGTAGTCGTGTTAAATTGAACTTACCCCGTGTACTAGTAGTTAGTGATTCTCCGTTTATTATTTCGCATGAGATTTGTGTTTTACAAACAGCTTATTTTTATATATATGACATGATCTACTGATTTTAAAAAATAGAACACTTGACCCTATTATTTTCTTATAAAATACCTAATACTCAGTTTATACACTGCTACTGCCACTTCCCGACAAAAGCCATGAGTAGGACCGCGGCAGCGTCGACTGTTCACATACTCCCTGCGCACTTCAAGCATTCTTTTCTGTTTCACTTATATTTGCAAAAACTCCCGACATCAGATTTTCTTTTTCCCGAAATGATACTTTTTTTAATATAAATATCCCTAAGGCATTCTTTATACTCTTTTCCAAGGGTTTTCTGATGTTCCACCCTCTATTAATATAATATTAGCCCTGTTAAGAAACTGTTTCACCGCTGGGCACGGGCCTCCTCTCAAACTGAGAGGGTTTAGGCCATAGTCCACCACGCTGGCCCAGTGCGGGTTGGCGAATTTCACACACCTTCGAGAAACTCTTAGGCATGCAGGTTTCCTCACGATGTTTTCTTTCACCGTTAAAGCAAGTGATGGTTAATTTATTATTACGCACATGTTTTCGATAAGACAGAGGTGCGTGCCTGGGTTTGAACCTGAGACCTCTGACTTTGCAGTCCTACGGTGTAACCACTAGGCTGTCACTGCTTCTTTTATCATTAAGTGGTTTCTAAAATTAATGTTTTCCCCATCTTTCCAAAAAGATATCTATGGTCTGTAAGTCTTCTGTCTCCCGCTCAAAAAACCGCCAACGAAGGTGGCGCCGGGCAGTGATACGCGTTTATACGACTTAACTTCCCTCACTTCACACGGAAGTATGCAGTGTGTAAATTGGATATAAAATGTAACGGCAATAAAGTTTAAGGTAAAAAGCTGTTTTGTGCTACTTCTGCAAATCGGTTTGGTTTATAGAAACGATTTTAAATTAAGTTAATCAAAATGGTATTTTTGCAATCAAGTACCAATTATTTTTGTGTTGTATTTTCTGGGATCGAGTGTTCACCAATATTTTATGCATTTGATTACCGGAGACTGTGATATGTAGTAGAAATTATAGAGCTTGTGTAGGCATAGGTGGTGAAACCTTATTTCTGAAATAGTGAAAAAAGAAAGAAAATACAAATACTTGATTATTTTTAATATTTTACATTTTTGTTGTTGTTTTCATACATTCCGTTCTGATGAAATAGAAATGACAAGTTATTGGTGACGGACAGTAACATTTTGGCGGCAATTTGTAGAAAATAGTGGCGATTTTGGCACGAAAAAAATATATATTACATTTCAAACTCCACTTGGGTTAACGCATTAAACATCAACTAAATCTGCGCAATTACATCGTTAGGGCGTTAATTAACGCATCACGACGCAGGTGTCGACGTTTACAAACATGAAAATTCACACATAAATACCCAGACCGGAACAAAGAATAATGGATCACACAAAGATTTGTCTCTTGTGGGAATCGAAACCGCGACTATTAGACACAGTGGGCGGCTTAAGCTCTTAACCACTGCGCCAAATCGTCCGTCGAACTCAAAACTCAAATGTTTGGATCGTCATTATTTTCTACAACGTAACGTCATCAAATAAATTTGAAATTACCACCTTGTCGAAGTGAGATCGTCGCTTCCATTCAAATGTCTTCCTTGTATTCCCTTCGCAACTCAAACTTTCCATTCAGTTTATGAACGTATTTATTTATTTATTTTTTTGTTCTGCTTATTTAACTTTGATTAGGGCGTTTAATATATTATAAAGAAATTAACAGAGCACAGCTTGTGGTGTGAGATTTGTTTAAGAATGTAATTATGTTTGTAAACGAAGGTTCTGATATCAATGTAACATTAATACATTATTATTCTAAAATGTATTAAATATATGCGTAGACTAAAGACATGCCTATATACTAGATACCTAATATCTGGACACTGGACGATAGATGGAATTATATCTATACATGCAATTGAATCCACGAATAAGCGCCCCACCCTTTTTGCTAATTACTAACATTGCTGCGCCTATAGCCAATCTGCAGTCGTTAACGCTAATAGAAAGCGGAAAAATGTATGGGAATGACTTTTTGCAACGAAAAGTCACGTGGTCAAAACAATGCGCTATCGATTGCGACAAGAGAATAGAAACAAAACGCTTATAACTTGTCTAGGCTCTCAGGTGTGCAATGTTCGAAATTGTGTTAAAACTCAATTTATTTTGTATAATCCCTGTAGGGGTACTTACAAATTGTCAAATAACGTATATTTCTTTATCTAATCTAACTACTAATCTACCACCGGATTGGAACGCAGTATCCACTCAGAAGGTTCGGCGAAGAAACTCAGCGGGTTTGACTTTTTAACCGACTTCAAAAAGGAGGAGGTTCTATGTTCGGTTGTATGTATGCTTTTTTTTATGTATGTTCAGCGATATTTCCTTCAATTGTGGACCGATTTTGATGATTTTTTTTTGCATTGGGTTCAGTTTAGCTCCAAGGTGGTCCCATTTTTATTTCATTGGCATTGGACCTTGGACTTAGAAGATACACCAGGGAACTCCTTAACGACAAACAATAGGCGTGTATAAATTGAGATATTATGGGTATAACATCAATCCTATAGGTACCCTACTATAGAACTAAGCAGTATATTAGCCAACTTCAAAAAAGGAGGTTCATAATTCGTCCTTTTTTTATAACTCATTTGCTTATGAACCGATTTTAATGATTCTTTTTGCATTGGGTTCAGTATAGTTTTAAGGTGGTCCTATTTTAACGTTATTGGTATTGGACCTTGGACTTTGAAGACACAAGAGGGAACTCCTTAACGGCGAACAGCACGAATGTATGGATTCCGTTATTATAGTCATTATATTCATCCTGTAGATACCTTACTGTACAACTCAGCAAAATAATATAATATCAGTATATAAATATTACTAAATAATTCACTCGTCACTTCAAATTGTTAAATAAAAATCTTTGAAAAAAAAGTTAAACCGGCTTCAAGAAACCTAAAATAAATATTTGAAGTCGGTGCCAAGTAACCGACTGCACCAACCAGCACCGACTTCAAATATTTATTTTAGGTTTTTTGAAGTCGGTTTAACTTTTTTTTTAAAGATTTTTTAATTTACTTTCTTTTTCCATTCTATTTTTTTTCAAATAATTATGTGGTTACAATGTTTAGGTTACAATTTAGAAGTTGACGATTAGCTCCAGTGTGAAGCCTTCCGACCGAGATATGAGACTAACGATGTTATTTCTAGGAAGGTCTAAAATATTCCAGATGGAGCAGTCCCCACGAGCAGCACCCCTTCACGAGTATGACTACTGGAACAACCATCACTCCTCTCGACCATATTGGAGGGAAGGGAGTGAGCCGAGTAATGTAACGATGTATGTAACCATACAACTTACACTAAGCGAATAGGAGGAAAGTTAGGACGCGCCTTCTGGGATTAAACGATCTATATTATTTAGTAGCTTGGGAGAATATTTTTAATTCTTCGCCGGATCTTCTCAGTAGAGGTCGCGTTCCGATCCAGTGGTAGATTTGAAGTTAAATTAGATTTAAAAAAATGTAAATTGACTATTTGGAAGCGCCCCCGCAGGGCTTATACAAAATAAATTATTTGAGTTTGAATAGACACAGAATTGTCTGTGGGCGAAAAGAGACACCAGAAACGCTTCTGAATGATTTTGATATATAGACATATAATTGATGACTAAGTTAAATTGTTATTTTGATGGATAGATTGTGGTTCAGATCGCTTAACTTAGTACGTAGGTACAGTCCTACAAGGATCTTTTTGCCCGCGGTCAAAATCGGAACTATCGCTGTCATCAAGTGAAATTTCCCTTCATGACAGTCGCAGAGTTGCCGTTTGCTATGAAATTCACCCAAGATCTATTTTAGGACTGCCTTGTTAGTCTAGAGGCAAAGTGTGTTGCTTGGTGACGAGATCCTGGGTTCAAATCCTAGGTCGGACAAACAAAGTATTTCTAATATAAACTTCCCAGTATGAGTCCGGAGTCTGGAGTTGCGCCCGGTATATGGCAATAGGCTCGCCCCTATTACATGGGACCTAACATCGTCGGCGAAAAGTTGGCGTACTCAGTACACGTCTGCCACCCCCGCTTGAGGAATATAGGCGTGACGGTGTTAATCTATTTTAACTAGTAACCGTGCGGACCCATCTGTTAAAATACCTCCTTGGGAGTAGGAAAAATTTACTAAATACCCCTAACCTAATTTTACACCAACGGTCAATGTCATCCGTGGGCCAAAAGACCCTTGTCGGACTATATCTAGTACATTTAGTCGTGGAAAAAAATTGTCCAACATAATAATTCGTCCCTAATTATAGAAAAAAAACTCATGTAATCAGAACTGTAATGCGAAAATGAATAATTTATTGAATATTTAACGAAAAATTATGATTGGAATTGTTATTTTAAGCTACTTATTGTATTTAAATTAATTGTGAGTGTTAATTTAGTTGCTTAGTAGTTTGAATATCGTGAAAATTAAGGTGTAGGTTACGGAATAAAAATCTATTTTATACAAATATAATTGAATGGATCTATGTGTGATTATGAAAGTCCCGAAAAAATTACTGAAATTTTACATTGGTTTTAAATTGTTGGTTTGTATTAAAAGCTAATGAAACAATCTGTAAAAAAATAAATGCTTATGAAGAAAAAATATAATCTGTGACGTACCTTGGTTAATTTCTAAGTAGACATTTAATTCCAAATGATTTTCTTTGAATTCACATACTGTCCTACTCGCACCACAGAATTTAGAGATGAAAGAACGAGATGACGTGCTTTCTCACACATCATCCGCAGTTGTCCCGCGCTCGCTATTCATATTTTTCTTTCGAGTCATCGAGAATGCACGTCGTCTTGCTCATATTACAAATTTAGTCAGTAAGAATGAATGAGACGACATGACTTTCTGAACATATTATACAGCTGAGCAGATTTGCGTGCTCTGTATTCTGAAGGTGTATCGTGTGTCTCGTGTATCAATGTGCTTATAAATCTGTATATAAACTTATAAAAAGTTTGTTACCAATATCCCGTGTGATAGATAATTGAATGGTAGAGGCTTTAGTTTAGCATGCTTTCATTTCATTATATTTGGTATACATTCGGTTTTTCTCACTTCTTTGCCACATAGTCACTTCTCTGTATTTACAAATATGTTTCAGGTAGGTACAGTCGAAGGCAAAATTATAAGCCATTTGACAGTTTATAAGTATAATTAGCCCAGCGACACATCTCAAAAATATGATTATTCAAGAGTAATCTAATTTTAAAATTACGAGGGTGTATTTTTTCTGTATTTCTTTTTATTTGAGTTCATTCGGCCACCTGTATATTGTTTTAGTATTTTAAGATTTAGTTACTGGGATGAGAATTTTAAGTCAATCTGATAGATTTTTGTGTAGACTAATGATTTTAAGGGTATCTGTGACGCAATAACCAGCGGTATTAAGGGAACCTTTTTATTTTTTTCCTGGGGAAAATCCTGCATAGGACTTCCGCGAGCCTCGGGGGCAGCTCGCGGGGCGTGTCGGATTCCTACCGACTAAAAACCCCAGGGTGGCCGACATCAGCACTTTGGAGGGGCTCCGGGATCTCTGTATGGAACGCACCGGTGCCCCTCTTGTGCCGCGCTCTGAAGAGCCCGCCGTCGGGGGGAGACTTGATGACACGCTCCCCCCGCACCGACACGGTGCTCACGGCGACGTGGGCCACGCCACGTCGCCGTGAAGGCGACTTCTCCTCGGGGTCGCTCGTGAAGGACCTAACCTAAGAAACTTTATGGCACTATTGTTTTACTTTCGACTGTACCTGCATACATTTTAAAACTATAAATATACGGTGGAAGTCTTTTCACATTTGGGATGGAAGAGATTCAATGTTTCAAGCCATAAAAGGTAGTCATTTGTCATTGATTTTACATGATTTGGCCGGTTCTTTTTTGAGATTTCAAGTAAGTCGCCGCTTAAGTATGAGAATTCATTGACTTATTTGACAGATCACTGCGGACGCTGCATTTAATAGCTTATTTTGAATTATTATTACCAATGCGGCTATAAGGATATATATTCCACTCGTCCAATGTGCGAACTGTTTGGTAATGCACAATTACTTTTATTAGGCGATACATCAAACTAAACAACAAAGGTCTAAAATTTCTTTATCAAATGTACATTCAACAAGTGGAAATGTCACTAATATACGTAGCGATCTCACATCTCGCTAAAAAGTTTAAATTAATATTTATGCTTACAATTTAATAGTTAATACTCGTGAAATCACATGGTTGTAGGCACCTTTTATTAAGTGTAGTGTAGACAATAAGTGCCCCATTGGGCACCATGACCCACGATACCACTATCTTTAGCAGTATTACTGTTTTATCTACAATGATTTTACATTTACACTATAGTTTTTTTTTCTCATAATACTGCTAATGAGACTGTGGCACGAAGCAAATATGAAGAGGAGTTACCGTAAAAATTTCCTATACAATTAAGCGTGGCAATGCGCGCGGTGGCACAGGGCGAGAGGGACGCCCCACTGACATTTGTATCTGCTATCTGGCGGAGAATGGTAACAACTAAACGGTTCGTCCATGTAAATGTTACTTGTAAGTTCAATTATATCACGGTAGATGGCATTAGTAATAGAAGTAATCTAATAAATTACCATTATTGTGTGACCAGAACGCGATCCAAGTAATTTTTGCATACATCACTTCATTTTAAGGCTTTTATTTTAAAAATAAAAATAAGTAATATTTAATAGCTATGTGAATGCGAGCGTCGTGTGAATGGAGAGAGTAGTGATGTCAAACTGAGGGAAGCCACGCCCACCACGATGACATCAAGGCTTGGTGGAAATCAAAAGGCTCGCTAGCCTAGGTTATTTGCTTCGTGAATTGTGGTAATTCTCCTGTGTTAAAACGTTATTGCAATAACATTCGTAGGGTTTGTGAGATCGCTACTATCGAATTGTAACGACGAATATTTTGGGAGAGGAATCATTGTGATGGTTGAATGTGATAAGGCTCGTTTAGGCGTATATCTACAAGTGTAAGCTAAATTCCTATATTTTAATAAGACACAAATAGTTTGTAATGATTTACGTTTGTAAGATATGGATTTAATACCAATAAATCGATTCTCAAATACTTATTATTTTTATATTTTCCCTTAGCGCGTAAAATTCAGCATTATAGTTAGTGCATTAATTATCGCGTTAACTATGACGTAGGGCAGATGCCCAATGTTTAATGCGTTGATTGAAATACGGCGACGTGAATTTCTTGAAGCCTTATTTAAAAACTGCATTTTGACACGGGCATTAACGCTCGCGTCTTCTACGTTTTTCATCGCTCGTGAGTGTCGACTCAGCGCTAAAAATTCAGCGCTCATTTTTACAACACTAGTTAACGCAGGTAGAGCAGGAGGATGTGAAGGAAGATACACCTTCACAACCAAATGCCGCGAGACATAGTTAAGAACGTACTTACGGGCGACTGCGTAAGGTACATTTTAGTGTACACGAGAGCTATTTTATCGGTAATGATTGCGTAAGGTATTCATTTTTTTATGGGAGTAGTATTTGTTCTTAAGAACTTTTCTCTGTGCTCTAACTGGTACAGTACATTACAGTTTAGTCATCTATATCATCACGCCAGATCCAACAGGCTCTTTCCTTACATACCTCTCTGGCTTACTCTACTCTCATAGTTCGTCTCATACACGCTCGCCGGTTACGGAGACTCCTGACTTGTCCTTCAGATAAGATCCGGTCTATTACGTCATGGTAAGATAGTCTAGGTCTTCCCCGGTACCTACATCCTTCCACTTTCGCATTGTATATCAGTTTTGTCATTCTTTCTTCGGACATTCTTTCTATATGTCCGAACCAACGGGGCATACCCTTTCTCATCTTTACACCGATAGTCTCTTTTATACCTATTTGCTTTCTTACTACGCTGTTGCGAATACGATCGGTCAGCTTCACTCCGCACATCTTCCGCAGAGCTCGCATTTATCCTACTTTCATTCTCCTTCTTACATACCCAGCTCTCGCTGCCATATAACAGCGTTGGGACAAGCACTCTATTATGTATGGCCAGCTGCGCCTTTCGGCTTAAGTGCCGGCTCCCAAGTAGCTTTCCCATCGTGCCATTCACTTTCAGTTTAGTCATAATTAATAATAACATAAATTTAATTGTTTTAATTGTATTCTGTTTTGTGTCTTTAATATATTAATACGGTTTAATGTAGATTTAATTACGGGTGTAACGTCGAAATAAAATACCTTTCATAATTTACATCAATATTATATTCGTGTAAAAACACAACAATGTAAATTAAGTACAGAACATAAGGCACCAGTCTCCAATAATAAAATATCTACAATATTCACATGAAATTACTTATAATTACTGGACGGCGTATAGTCGACTCTATCACAACAAGTTGGAATGTAACACATAGTTGTGGCTTTATGATTAAACCTTGAACGCCAAGCCTTAAACGCATGAGTGTTACCCCTGAAGCTAGGATAAAAACATTTATAATAATATTAGCCCTGTTAAGAAACTGTCCCACCGTTAGGCACGGGCCTTCTTCCTAAACTGAGAGGGTTTAGGCCATAGTCCACCACGCTGGCCCAGATATTAATTCACGCCATTTATTTTACTTTAAATACCAATCACAATCACAACTATACAGAAATGCAAATTGATTTTTACTATAATTTATATGGAAAGCGCAGCGTGGGACGACCACCTGCCAGATGGACCGACGATCTTGTGAAAATCGCAGGAAGTCGTTGGATGCAGGTGGCATCGGACCGGTTACGCTGGAAAGCGATTGGGGAGGCCTATGTTCAGCAGTGGACAAGTATAGGCTGAGATGATGGTGATGATGAATAACTCATAAATTTACCTAGTGAAGGCACTAAAACCATGCATTAGAATGAAACAAAATTGGCATAGTTACAACTTGCACAGTACTATTCGATGTCATGTCGGGACTAGCCGACTATGGTGTGGCTGGCATGGATTTTTGTAGATGCTTTGGATTTTGAAATAGGTAAGGCTAGTGTTAATAAAAGGTTATATTGTAAGTTACACAATTTTTACGTATTTTTGGCCTTTAATGCCGGCGTTGTATTATTGTAAATACCCTCGAGTCGATGCTTACACGCACGAGTCTTCAACGAGTTTCAATGTAAGTGTCGACTCGGCGCTTAACGCTCGACGTTCAGCGCTCATTACGACACTACGGACGTTTGCGTTCAGGGAACTTTGTCGTTTGTCAGGGGGAAGCTGAACCAGGCGTTCAAAGAGTGTACAGTCATACAAAGATATTTTGACCCGCGGTCAAAATCGGAATTAACGCTGTCACCAAGAGAAATGTCACTTCATGACAATCACAGCGTTGCCATTTGCTATGAAATTTACCCAAGTTTTTTTTTTAGTTAGAAAATTTTACTCAATGATAACCCTAATTTCACACCAACACCTCTGTCAGCGTCATCGATGGGCCAAAAAATCCTTGTAGCACTTTGAAGTCGGTCGTGAATAATAATTACATTAACAATAATACTCTTTACTTATAATCTACATTATAGACATTTCAAAATCTATAATTAATAATTTCGAGATACACATTTTGCTATTTTAAAATTATTATTGAATAAGTACATTTATTTTAATATAAAAATAATAACTTACTTTATATAAAATACCTGTATAAGGTGTGGACGGAATACAATAAGCACGTCTTTAGTAAAATATACATGATCGCACATGTGTATTTAATCTAATAATAAAACTATATAAAACACTATAACAAAATAAATAAAGAATGCTAATCGGAGATCAGAGCAGTTAAACAGAATAACAAAAGTTTGATTTCCAGTTTATTCAAGCTTTAATGTAGATAACTCTCGTCTTGTGGATAAAGATTAGCATACAACTAGTATGCTAGTATTGCTTATCGTAGTTTGCCAAAGAAATGACTATAACAAGCGGCCAATAGTATCATGAAATCTCCAAAACCACAATAATACATACGGGTACATACATTAATAATTAAAATAATTAGTCTCAGAAACATTTTAACAGGCCAGGCGGGGTGACGGGGGAGGTCTGCGTATAATGACCGAAACCGGCGCTCTCGCTCTTTTCATTCCATTCTTAATTTTTTCTTCTACCCATATTTTTTCCCCTCAAATTCTAGGTGTTCGCCAAGTAAGCGTTGTTTAGAATACTTTTAGACCATTAAAAAACTACGCGTGTTTTTGCAATAAAAAAAAAAAGGTCTCGTTAAAAATCAACCAATAGCTCCTCACTATTTCATGACAAATTAAGATACATAATTTAAATCTCATTTTAAAACTGTAACTGCCCCTTCTCCGATCAGCAACCAAACAAAAAAAAATACTGAACAAAAAAGTCACTCCTCATGTCATACGCACTTTATACTCACCCGTACAATAAGGACGTCGTCTTTAACGAAACCGTTTCTAATGACGTCACTGACCACGGCGTACTCTGTGTACCCAAATCCTCGGACACAAATCTCGGCTGTGGGTTTTCTAAACGCTATTAAAGTTGAGTTAGACATCATAGTGTCTCGTTGCGTCAGTTCTGGGCTGTACTGGTTGATCATTGAGAAGGATATGCGTCCATTAAACGGCCATTCCAGACAGTCGTCGTTTTCGGTTTTCATTAGGTGTACATGGAGAGCGAAGCAGTGAGGATTTTGGGGAGATATGTTTAGACGAACGCAGAATCTGTAATATAAAGCAATGTACAGCGTTAGGGTGTCTGACTAGGTTAGACTCCAAACTCAAATCACTTATTTTGCATAAATCTTACAGGCATTTCCAAAGGACATTTTTCTGCGTCCATGCATGATTCGCCCTAGAACCAACAGCAATGAAAAAATGCTTTAATGATTTCAAGTCACCTGTAAATTATCTTCATGCATTTATATGCAAGAAAAAAAAAAAAAGAAAAAAAAAAAAAAAAATAATATAATTTTGTTGAACGGAATACAAGTGTTTAACCAATTACGATCATTTTAATTGTTTACTCGTGGATTTACTGAGTTATTCGGATTAAAATTTAGTGTAGTGCATTAAATAGTGTCATATCAATATAACTTGTGAATATTATTGTGCAAAATAAACAAATAATTCGTAATTAAACAATTTAACTGAAATGACAATGCAGCCCAGAGACTGACTCAGAGGTACGCGTAAGCGCCACGATATGCACGGCGCTTACGACCTTTTTCTAACGAACTTTTGCGTGTAGTCTTAACGTTTGCAACTGCGAAGCTATTTTGAACGTTGGACTTTTTACTTATCTACCTACTACTATTATCAATAACAATTAGAATAAACTATCGCGATGGCATCTAAAGCTAATATATGTGCAGGGTGTCCCAATGCTATAAAAAACAAGGACTTTCTTAAGTGTTCGTCTTGCAATAAAAGTTACGATCTTATGTGCGCCAATGTTTCGGACAAACGCTTCTCTGCTATGACCAAGGAACTTAAAACAACTTGGATATGTCACTGCTGCCGCAGTAAACAACCGAAGGGGGATAATTCCAACACGCCTATACGTTCCGGACAATCAGTCAATACTTCGGAATCGGATTCCCCTAGTTACATTAGCATTGACTACGTAACTCGTCGTAAGAACACAGTTCAATCTGAGGAGGACCTAAAAAATTACCAAACAATGGATATTGAGCGATCTTTACTAGCAACAATTAAATCCGAAATACATTTGGCCGTCAAAGAGGCAATTGAAAATACGGTGAAAACATTTCTAAAGCATGAATTGAAAGAAATAAAAACTAACCTTGCTGAACTAAAAGACCTGAAAAATTCCATTAAATTCTTAAGTGACGAATATGATACCCTAAAACAAGATTTGAAATTAGCCCAAGAAAACATATCGAAGACAACAAGAGAAAACGAAAGGCTTTTAAACACTACCAATGACCTGTCAATTAGATTAAATTTGATGGAACAACATGCTCGAGAGAACAATATCGAAATAAATGGTATACCTGAAAACAGATCCGAAGACTTACCGATATTGGTCCAGCAGCTAGGTTCTACCGTCTCTTGTCCAATTCAACAGTGCGAAATATTGAGCTCCGTCAGAGTAAGGAAATTGGATGACGCTAGTAGCAGACCTCGCTCAATAATAGTAAAATTCCCTAGTGTTAGAATTAGAGACAACGTTTTGGCCGCGGTATCGAAATATAATAGGAAAAACCCTAATGAAAAGCTGCACAGTGGATTATTAGGCTACAGTGGGAAGAAAGCGCCAGTTTATGTCTCGGAACATCTATCCCCATACCATAAAGTACTTCACGCTGAAACAAGAAAAATTGCTCGTGAGAAAGGGATCAAGTATGTGTGGATTCGAAATGGCCGTATATTTACACGTTTGAATGATCAATCTCCCGCACGGCAAATCAAGTCCAACGACTGTCTGAAGAAACTCTGAACAGTTACAAGACGAAGAATCTGTGACCGTACAGCTACTATTAAAATTCAAAGTCTATTATCAGAACTTACGAGGCATGCGAAGTAAGCTAGAGGATATTAGATTGGCGTCTCTTAGCAATGACTATGATATAATAGTTGCAACTGAAACGTGGCTAAACAACTCTATAGAAGACGGAGAACTATTCAATAAAAATTACAAAATCTACCGACGTGATCGACAGTCAACATGTTCGGCCAAAAAGGAAGGTGGAGGAGTTCTTTTCGCTGTTGCCCGAAACTTACAATCTAGGCGACTCGCTCACCTTGAGTCCCCTCAAGAGGACTTATGGATCTCGTTAAAAATTAGAGACAATAATGTGACAAAACATATACTACTATGTGTCATTTACTTGCCACCGCCTGTTACAGTGAGTTCATTGGATTCTTTTATAAATAATGTTAATGCGATTATGGCTGATAATCCTACAGAAGTCATAATATTTGGCGATTTTAATTTAAATTTTATGGAATGGCAAAGGGATAGTGATGAGGGCAAGGATTTGCTACCTACTAATTACGATAACATTATTGGCTACTCCTTTGTTGATTTCATGTCCCAAAATAATCTTAAACAACACAATAATGTCAAAAATAACAGCAATAGAATACTTGATCTTGTCCTAACTAATTTCGAAGGTATTGACATTGAGGAAGCTACGATTCCTCTTAGCAAAATTGACTCATATCATCCACCTCTAGAAATGAAACTTAATCTCCAGACCCCGCTTTTCCTCAAAAATCAGATTTTTGCCACTTATCACTTTAAAAAAGCTGACTACTCACTCGTAAATGACAAACTAAGACAAGTAGACTGGGAGTCTGAGCTTGATTTCGACGATGTCAACATTATGACACATAAATTTTATAAAATAGTTTATTCCATTATAGAATCATCAGTACCTAAGACAAAAAAGCGTACCCATAAATATCCCTTTTGGTTCACACGGTCTTTAATAGCATTGATAGCAGAAAAAGAGAAAATCAGACGCAAATACAGACTGAACAAAAACCCACGAGATTTGATTGAGCTAAAACTTGCGAATAAACGGGTAGAAAACTTGATGAAAAAATGCTATCATACCCACATAAACAATGTAGAATCATCAATATGTAGCAATCCTAAGAAATTTTGGGCATTTTTAAAACAAAACCGTGGCCAATCAGTTGGAATACCATCTGAAATGACGCTAGCAAACAATATTGCCAAATCAGGCAAAGAAATTTGTGATCTTTTTGCAGATCATTTTTCCTCTATTTTTTCAAAGACTGATATTGCCATAGAGCCTAAAATCGAGGAAATATTCAATCAATACTCTTTAAATAATATCCATGTGACTGAAACTCTTGTTTTGAGTGTTTTGAAAAAAATCAACGTCAGTAAAGGGGCCGGGCCAGACGGTATTCCTCCATACTTTATCAAAATGACGAGTAAAAATCTCTCCTTACCTCTCAAAATTATATTCAAAAAATCTTTGGACACTTTTACATTTCCCTCGGTCTGGAAAGAAGCAAATGTTGTTCCAATTTACAAAAAAGGAGACGTCAATAGTGTCACAAATTATCGTCCGGTCTCCATTCTGAATATTTTTTCTAAAACGTTCGAGAGTATTGTTTGCCCATCATTAACAGAATTTACAAAGAATATGTTGTCACCAAACCAACATGGATTCCTCAAAAATAGGTCAACCGTCACTAACCTAGTCAACTATACCACCGACTTATCGCACTCCATTGATCAACGTGCGCAAGTTGACGCTATATACACAGACTTTAGTAGTGCGTTTGATAAGGTAGATCACAATATACTTGTCAACAAACTGAGGAGATTTGGGATACACGGGCCGCTCCTCCTATGGTTTCAATCATACTTAGAAAATCGGGTTTTAAGAGTAACAGCACAGGGTTATAAGTCCAGGGACTACGTAGCATTTTCTGGGGTCCCTCAGGGCTCTCATCTGGGCCCAATATTATTCTTAATCTTCATAAACGACATAGGTGAGAATTTAAAACATTCTAATTACTCCCTTTTTGCTGACGATCTTAAATTATATATGACAATAAGTAGTGTGGAGGATTCGTATAAACTTCAAGATGACATTAATGCTATTAATGATTGGTGTTTTCAGAATAATATGCAGCTTAATGCAAGTAAATGTGCTCACATAAAGATGACGAAAGTTAAAAAGCCCATAGCAACTCGTTACTTTGTTGAAGGTGAGCAGCTACTTGAAGTGGCTTATATTCGCGATTTGGGGGTCGAGATCGATAATCAACTAAGATTTGTACAACATATTAACCAAACACTATCTAAAGCTTGGAAGCTGCTTGGTTTTCTAAAGAGAACGTGCGATAACTTCTCCAACACTCGCACTCTTATTTGTCTGTACAACACCTTAGTCCGAAGTATTCTCGAATATGCAACTGCTGTTTGGAGCCCCCAATACACGGTTCATGTTAATCGATTAGAACGCGTTCAAAAGAATTTTACAAAATTCTTAGCATATAAAGATCCACAAGGCCCGTACCGTGCTAGCTACAAGGAACGATTGCGGCATTATGGACTTTGTTCACTTGAAACCCGCCGTAAAATAATCGATTTAGCATTTTTACATAAGCTAGTGAATGGGACTATTGACAATTCAAACCTGTTGGAAAAATTAAAACTATCAGTACCCAGTAGGATCCCTAGATTCCCTTTAACTTCGACCTTTGTACCCGCACTACACCGAACCAAAATTAATTGCCCCTTGAATCGTATTATTAAAACATACAATGAAGTTAATAATGTTGACATCTTCAGCAATTCCCTGGTCATGTTTCGTTGTGAATTGTTCAAAATATTTGGTGACACCTAATTATTTTATTGTAATCTTATTTTAATTTCCATTATTCTCCTATTCTAAATTGATTGCGACTAGAATTATATAATAAAAATGACATAATAATAAAAATGACATAATAATAAAATGATTAAATACCATCTATTACAATTTTATTATATAATATCTCTAATCTCCATAATCTTGACTTTTTTGTTTATTTTTTTTTTTTTGTATTCAAATATTCTTATCAATAGATTGCATGTTCCTATAATAATCTTGTATTCTTTTCTGTAAAAGCTGTACACTCCTGTAATGACAGTTCACACTGTCCTAAACTGTTACAATATTTATACTGTGATATCTGTGATTCTGTCGATGGTATGTCTTTATCCTAAATAAATAAATAAATTAAACGGACAAGCGGGGGAATTGCATTATTACTAAAAAAAGTATTAGATTTTGAGGTTATAATTTAGTAGCCAACAATATATCTGTAAAATGGTTATGTAAAAATATGTTAGCAATAATCAAATCGATTGTGATTAAATATAACTGATTGATAGGATTGACATCTCTAGCCGTAATTCGATAAAAAAGTTTACATGCGGAATCGATGTCGGCGACTTCTATTTAAGTACTTACAGTACTTTAAAATTATCGTTTTGGATCGCAAATTGTCCGTTGGATACGGATATTTGCGACTACTAGAGTAAAATAAATAAATAATTATGGTGTAGGTTCCATGTATGTTGGTTCTGGGGCCATTTTCGACGATGTCGTCATTTACAATTTGACCTAATCTAATCAACTACCGGATTGGAATGTGGCTTCCATTGAGAAGATCCAGTTAGGCCATTTTTAATTAATTCCCTTTCCTTTCGGACTTTTGGAAGTAAAGAAATGATGTGTTTTCCGTCGGGAAGGTATTTATGATTACAAACCCAAGTGAAAATTAGTTAACAAAATATTTAGTAACAAATTCGACTATATGTTTGATTTTTCAAACCAAACTATTCTTCCATTATATTAGTAGGAAGATTAAACTCATCAATTGTTCACTTTATTTAAAAGTGATACAATTATGATCTATCTATCTATCTATCTATAACCTCACGCCAGATCCCTTGCGGGGTAGGCAGAGAGTACAGAGTTCCAACAGGTTCTTTCCTTACATACCTCTCTGGCTTCCTCGACTCTCATAGTTCGTCTCATACACGCTCGCCGGTTACGGAGACTCTTGACTTTTCCATCAGATAAGACTCGGTTTATTTGGTCGTGGTAAGATAGTCTAGGTCTTCCCCGGTACCTGCATCCTTCCACTTTCACATTGTATATCTGTACAATTATGATGAGGACTTTTATCTGCTTCTCAGTGTAACTTGCTCGACTCAATATGGAACATCCGCTGTGTGGATGTCCGCTTGTGGAATGCATTACCTGAGTTAATTAGACGTGCACAGACATTTGCTACTTTTAAAATGATGGTTAAGAACCACTTCCTCTCTGTTGTCAATAGTGAGACGCCGTCATAACCTCTAACCTTTTGTATTTACCTATCCTTATTTATACGTTACGTTTATTTCTATTGCACTATGTATAAATTTAATATATTTCTTACTATATATGTATGTCATATTTTGTATATGTATAGTTACTTTATTCGAATAAATGTACGCCACCAACTGCCCTTTATTTTTGTTGTATTTCTTTCGACTTGGTTGTCTGGAAGAAATTGCTATTAGCAATAAGACCGCCAATTGTGCTTGTTATTTTACAACAACTACTTTGTTTTGTTATAATGTATTTGGTGTGCACAATAAAGAGTATTCTATCTATCTATCTATCTATCATAGCACATAAAAATACCATTCAGATAATTAAATAAAACGAATCGCAAATGCAACAATTACCTGTATCCATTAGGCGACGTATAAAACCCTGGGCTGTACAGCATCTTATAATGATCTTTCAACATCGCATCTAATCTTGCCTTGAAGTTGTCAACTTTCCAAATGTAGTTGCCCATACAGTATCGCAGTAACATATCATTGTTTTGTTTCATCTTGGCGACGGCAAAAGCTGAGAGCTGTTTCGATATGTTTGCTATAACTATATCTTGCTCGCGGTTCCTTTGTTCCAGTACTACAACCCGTTCGTAGAGGGCTCTGGAAGATGAAAAAAAATTGTATAGATTAGATTTTTTCTTGTCGCTTTGCCTGCTTCTTTCGTGTGATAAATAAGATTAGTTTAGTAGTGAATACACTTAAGGGCGCTCGTAGCGCTGTGCGACCGCGGTGTTCTTACCGATTACCAAGGTTAAGCAGCGTTCGACTCGGTCGGCCCGAGATGGGTGACTGTTTGTGGCAATTTCATATTCGAGCGTCTCCGTGCCTCGGAAGGCACGTTAAGCCGTTGGTCCCGGCTACCACTTAATGTGGTAGTTGTTAAGCCGAGTTGGAAGCCGTAAAGGCAGCTTGATAATTTCCAACAGCAGGTGGCCACAAACCTGCCTCCATCAATCCGCACTGGGTCCGCGTGGTGGAGTATGACCTCTCGCTCACCTCGATTTGTGAGAGAAGGCCTTTGTCCAGCAGTGGGCAGTATAGGCTGATATTATGATATTATACACTTACAATATTTCAGGGAAACCTTATCAAAATTGGTAAGGTTTCTCGTGATACTTTTAAATAAACAAGTAGACGAATCCTACTTATAATATTATAAATGTCAAAGTTTGTACGTTTCTTACTCAATCACGTAAAAACGGCTGAACGAATTTGTATTGAATTTGGCACACGGATAGTTTATTACCTGGATTATAACATAGGATACTTTTAATTAGCGATGCGCGACTGCGTATGATTGCATTCGAATCATTCGACTTTATAAATCATTCGAATTATTCGAATGATTCACGAAAATTAGTTACTAATTGCCTCCCATTCGACTTACTGGACCAAATGAACCAATAATGAATTAAAAGTTAGTCGAACGAATAATGAATTTATCTATCGGTCGCACCACAGAGTACAAAGGAAAGTAAGTTAGCATCATTCGGACTGCAGCTTACCACCACGTTCTCTGTGCAGCTTACCACCACGTTCACACGGGCGCTTTTTGTGCTGAAGAACTGTTAGCGCTTTTAAAAAAATGTACTATTAGCCGTTTGTTTCACGGATTATATTTAAATTCTTAACTAGAAACTTTATTAAAACGCACTTTTAAACACAAACCAGCAGGAGCGTTATTATTAAGTTTAGTTGTTACTAATCACTTGCACACGTAATTGGTTTTGGCGCGGAGAAGCGGCGAATCATTCGAATAATTCATTCATTATCGGGCGAGAGTCGCAGATAATCTAATCGAATCACCATTAGTAGTTACTAATTAGTAGTCGTCATTCGAATATAAAAATTAGTAAATTACTAATGTTCAAGTCGAATCAGAAAATTAGTACTTGTGGGTGATTCGAATAGTCAGATTATTCGCAGTCGCGCATGTTTACTTTTAATCCCGCAAAATGTTAGATTGCTGACTAAAGTAAACGCCGACGAAATCGCGGGCAGAAGCTAGTTGACAATAACTTTAAATACTATTTTTTGGTTATGTATAGAAACTTTCCATACTTACTAGCATATTTAAAATAATTGATCAAAGTTTGCAGCGTTAATGAAGGAATGAATAAGAGTGGTGTTCATTTATGTATCACGTCGGATTCCTTGCGGGAAGAATAACAATGTTCATCTAATGAAAAAGTATAAGAATTTTATGCACTATGAACTATCAACATTCTATAGTACTACTTTTAGGTTGCTAATTGATTATCTATCTATATATTAATACGTGAAGCAAAAACTTTGTACACCTTTTTACGAAAATTGCGCGGGCGGAGGAGTATGAAATTTCCCACACTTATAGTTTATATAGAGAAGGAGTGCAGAATGCTAATATTTTTTTTAAATTATGCATAAAACATACATTAAGTAAATGAAAAAAAACATTACACACACTATTATACACCATGTATTTGACACAATACATGTCAAATGATGTTTGTCTTTAATCTTATTTGTCTATAGTCTTCCTGAATGTCAAACATAACCAGCAAACGATGAAAGAGTAGGTCGAATATCGACCTATGGGCGACCACTAGTAATTAGAGATGGGCAAAATGTAATCAGATTAATGATCACAATTGCATTTTGTAATATTTAATCATTATTCATGAACAAAAGCGTATTCGTAATCGTTGAAGATTACAAAATGTTAAAGTAATTAAAATCGTTAATTATTGATACACCGTCATGCCTACATTCCCCAAGTGGGGGTAGTTAATCATTAATTTGATTACATTTCGCCCATCTCTGATGAATGCAAGCCATTAAATAAAGGAAATTGTAAGAACAAGAATGAGACTTTTGTTTGATATCACAGGCCGTCCCTTTTTAAAGCCTTTTGCCAAACGTTTTACACCTGCAGTCTGTGGATCAAGTGTACTAGAAAGGCTGGCGACGATCTTTGCGTACAATATAGCAGGCTTTTAGGGCATTGATGGGGTTGCCGAGGTACTGCAACGACTCGGGGATGTTCGCGGAAAAGCGTATCGATGAATTCTAAGCGATAATTCGAAAGCGTATCGCGTCCCTGTGGTGGCAGGTGCGCGCCAGCCCCAACAGTGTCCTGCGCATAGTAGCGGAGAGGGTCGACAGGCCGATATTGCGGCACTGGACCACCGCACATGTGGCGCCGTCGAACCGGGCGGCCAAATGAAATTATATCGAATGTTTTGTTTTTTTGTTTGTTGCTACTAAAAATCGCGTCAATGTAATAACTAACATATGTATGAACCTACCCACCATATGGGTAAATGTTCGAAATAAATATATTATTATTATTAGCAGTGATTGCCTAGTGGTTAGACCGTTAGACTGCAAAGTCAGAGGTCTCGGGTTCAAACCCAGGCACGCACCTTTGTCTTTCCAAAAACATGTGCGTATTAAAAATTTATTATCACTTGCTTTAACGGTGAAGGAAAACATCGTGAGGAAATCTGCATGCCTAAGAGTTTCTCGAAGGTGTGTGAAGTTCGTCAACCCGCACTGGGCCAGCGTGGTGGACTATGGTACAGTGGGACAGTTCTTAACAGGGCTAATATTATTATTATATTATTTTATAAGGTTCACGTTACTAAGTGTGCTAATTTATTTGATCATCCTTAAAATGTTGTATAAAACATTTTTTGTCAATTTCTGTTGCCTAAATTAAATAAATTATTAATATCAAATGAAATAACATACCATTCGAACACAATACATTTCTTGTATGCGCCTCTTGAAAATAATAATAAAAAAAATAACAGTGGCTCTCTGGGAGCTCTCTGGGGAGTGCTGGCAGAAGTGAAAACTTGAACAATTACGTGTGTATTTTTTGAATCGTCAGGAAATATTTTTTGATTTTTTTTTTTACATACAGAGGTGTCGGTAACGGTAGCAGTGACGCGAGTTCAATGGTTTTTTTCCCATCTCAAAAAATGCCAACGTACATGTGTATCTATGTACGTACATACACAATATATGTACATACTTATATACAGAGGTTTCGGTAACGGTAACAGTGTCGCGAGTTCAATTCTTTTTTCCCATCTCAAAAATGCCCAACGCGCCCAAAGAAGTTTTCACTTCAATGATAAATAATATCAGCCTAGACCGTTCTACTGCTGGGCAAAGCCTTCTTCCATAAAGATATGTAATTAAAACGGTAGTGGGCTTGTACCTTATAAGCGCGCTAGTGTTATTAAGCGGCGCAGTCGCGGCCTCGTTGCCGTCCTTGTCTGGCGCCTCCCACAGCGTCATCGCCTCCTGCTCTTTCGCGTCGATGCTCGCGTTCGACATATCATTATTAATCTTTACTTCGGAATACGCGTTCATGAGAAACTGAAAATTAAAATAATTTTAATATTCCTATTCCAGCTCTAACTGTGATGAAATACAGTGAAACATTCAATATTTTGACGGACGATTATTTGACGGACGATTTAGCGCAGTGGTTAAGAGCTTGAGCTGCTCCGCCCACTGTGTCGAATAGTCGCGGGTTCGATTCCCGCACGGGACAAATCTTTGTGTGATCCACAATTATTTGTTTCGGTCTGGGTATTTGTTAGTGAATTTTCATGTTTGTAAACGCACCCACGACACAGGAATAAATCCTAGTGAGGGGCTACGTTAAAAAAAAAAAAAAAAAAATTAGACAAGTGTAACACTGCGCTGCGACGCGCAATTTCGCCAACACAGTTCACTGTGCCGGATATACGAACTCGCTTCTTCAAAATGTGTTAGCGCACGCCAACACATTTTGAAGCAGCGCAGTACCGGGAAATTCGAAAGTGTTATGGTGTTGAGTTGTTAGGTGTCACCATGCCCGATCTCATTCATTCTCTCACTCAATCGTGGAGTAAACAATGAGTCAACGCAATTCGTGCGCTGTGCGCTGTTTCTGCTAAGAACCTGTGAGCGCTGCGTGCAGATGGCGCGCGTTTCACTGCTCACTCGGCGGGTTCCATATTGTTGCGCCATGGCGCGATTTTGATTGAACGCAATGAGCCGGCGCAGTGAACTGCGCCTGAGTTACATAGTTAACGCAAGGAATTTCGCCAAGTTACCCATTTCTACCATATTTTAACGGAAGATTTGGCGCAGTGGCTAAGAGCGTAAGCCGCTCCGCCCACTGTGTCTAATAGTCGCGGGTTGGATTTCCGCACGGGACAAATCTGTGTGATCCACAATTATTTGTTTCGGTCTGGATATTTGTGTATGTGAATTTTTATGTATGTAAACGCACTCAAGACACAGGAGTAAATCCCAGTGAGGGGCGACGTTTTAAAAAAAAAATATTGGCAATATAAATATAATATCTTCGAGGAAATATTTTGTTCACGAGTATGTTTCCACCATCCGTGATTGAAGAATATAGGCGTTCCATTATTTGAAAAAATATTGTGTGTTGCTGTAGAGAAAAAACTACCTAGGCAAGTCAATGATGGAAGCTTCAAAGCTCATTGGTTTATATGCTTATTATCAATACCTATCTATCTATCTACTTTCGAATTTATAATATCAGTAATGTTAGTAAAAGTAGCAGTGATAGCCTAGTGGTTAGACCATTGGATTGCAAAATCAGAGGTCTTGGGTTCAAAAACAGGCATGCACCTCTGTCTTTTCGAAAGCATGTGTGTATTAAAAATTAACTATCACATGCTTTAATGGTGAAGGAAGCCATCGTGAGGAAACCTGCGCGCCTAAGGTGTCTGAAGTTCGCCAATCCACACTGGATCAGGGTGGCCTATGGCCTAAACCCTCTCAGTTTGAGGGGTGGGACAGTTTCTTAATAGGGCTACTATTATTATTATATTAAAAGTAAGACTTGAAAGTTGACTGCCTCGGTGGTCTGGTGGCAAAGCAAATCGCTTTGTGATCACGAGGTCCTGGGTTCAAATCCCAGGTCGGACAAGTGTAGTTTTTCTAGCGAAAACTTCCGAGTACGAGTCCAGAGTCTGGAATTGTGCCCGGTATATGGCAATAGGCTCGCCCCCTATTACATGGGGCCTAACATCGTCGGCGAAACGTGGGTGTACTCAGTACGCCTCTGCCACCCCCGCTTGGGGAATATAGGCGTGACGGTGTAAAATAATTTTAATATTCCTATTTCAGCTCTAACTGTGATGAAACCAGGCATGCACCTCTGCCTTCTCGAAAGCATGTGTATATTAAAAATTAACTATCACATGCTTTCACGGTGAAGGAAAACATCGTGAGGAAACCTAAGGGTTTCTCGAAGGTGTGTGAAGTTCGCTAACCTGCACTAGGCCAGCGTCGTGGACTATGGCCTAAACTGAGTGCAGTTTGAGGGGTGGGACAGTTTCTTAACAGGGCTAATATTATAATTATAGTAAAAGTAAGCATGGATAACGATTTGTATTAATTTTTTTGATTTCATTTTGTTGAAATCAAGCAGTTAAAAGTTTAATTTTATAATTACTTACACTCATATGTTTTTGTAGATCATTAGTTAAATGTTCGTTCATTTCCTCCTGGCTTTCAAACATCTCCTTACAGCCAACAGCTTGGAATGAGCACGGCACTCTAATCTCGAGCTGTATGGATGTCTCGGGCTTGTTGTGTTCACATGCTGCTATGTGGGCATCCAGGTCTAATGGAGTCACTTTTACTGTACATCCTGTGGACACAAAATTTATTGTATTCTAATTTAGAGATAACTGTACAAAATCGTACTTTCAGAACAGTAGTGACTTATCTCAAAAAATCAAGTTTTTGGGTAACTAATCACGTCCTAACAGAACCGTGTGTGTGTTTGAGTGATATACGCTGTTGGCCGTGAGGCCTTTACAGCTTCACCGGACTTAAGGGTGAGCGTGCAACCACTACGCTCGAGCCAGAAGGGCAAGGGGCGACATACTCGATGGCGCCTCAAGGAGGAACGGCCTCGGTTTGGACAGTCGCTACGGGGGGAGTAGCGACCGTACCGGTCCTGGTCGGCGGGCTAGGGGATCTACGACTTCGTCGTCGTCGTCCGTATCCGGAGCGGAAAGAACATGTCGCGGCCGGCGGTAGCGGCAGGGGTCCGGGTTCGACTTTCAGAACCGAGCGGCGCGGTTAGTGGGAGGGAAGGTGAAACAGACCGAAGTATCGTATTGCTTAATTCTACTATAAAAACGCCGCTGTTTTAATATTTACCAGTTAAAGAGCACCTTATAATGGCCTCTATTACCGTAACTGGATTTCTTAGATTTTTGAGTTACATCTATACCGTTCTGAAGTTGCGAAATGATTGGACGTACTAAAATATCAAACCCATAAATTTTGCATGTTGTAGCCGTATTAAAATATCACAAAGACAATTTTTTGGGGAAGCTTTTTTGTTTGTCGGTCGGTATGATGTCTTTTAGTAAAATAAACAATGTTTTTTTTTTATTTTTTAACACACTTAGTCCTATGTTAGGAGTTACTCCTGTGTCGTAGGTACAAATACAAAGATGAAATTCACATACACAAACATCCAGACCAAAACAAATATTTGTGGGTCACACAAAGATTTGGCCTGTGCGGGAATCAAACTACTCGATCCAGTGGGCAGAGTGACGTAAGCTCTTTACCGACGGGCCAAGCCATTCCTTAATTAGTGACAGCTGTTGCTGGTGTTGGTGTAGTGCTGTTATAACCAGCATCAGACATAGCTCGATGGATACCCAATGGTGGCTAGAACAATTTCTAGCACAGTATTTCTAGCCACCGTTGGTTATCCATCTTGCTCCATCCATCATTGGGCTGGCAACTAATAAAACAAAAAATGATACCTTTTGTAGAAAACGGGCAGCTCATCCTCTGCTCTTGTATTTCTCGTTTAGTGTAATTGTCAGGGAATATGTCCACTTTCATGCTCAGGTTTATGTTGTCTATGGGGCAGTGTCCACTGTTCCTGTTGGAAAAGAAATCTAGATGTTAGTGATGTTAATGTTTAGCATTCAACATGTGCTTGCAATGCATGTGCTTAATCAAACACTGGCTACAAGTTTTTTAGTTCATAGTGCTATAAGAATGTGCTGATGATCAATTATGGGATGATACTGGTTCTAAATTGCATTGTTCTTTAATCATCTATTGATTCAAAGTGTGGGAAGAACTTGTTGGAAAACGAAAAGGGTCTACCTTTTCGTTTTTGCTGTGATGGCAACAAGCCAATTTTTATAATTTAGAATATAACAATTCTATTACTACTTGACATTGGCGAAATACACCGTTAAAGTGTGGGACCATTTATTAAAATAAGAGAAAGAAGATGTCTACCCCTTATGATTACCACTGAGTCAGGGTCACAGTAAGCAAGTAGGTAATATAATCGGTTTTATGGAATGTGTGCTATTGTTTACCATATTTGGGGTTGTGTACTTCACACATTATTTGGCATTTCTTTACCTACTGCTAACAATAATATTGACTCATCAGTCTTGCTACCATTGTGGAAGGCACTACTAAAAACAACAATTCTTTTATTTCTTTTACTTACTGTAACCAAGAAGTAATACAGTTCTTGCAGAATTTATGCCCACATGTTGTGATGACTGGGTCTCGGAGCCAATTCAGACACACGGGACACTCATAACGGGACTCCGGTTGGTTACTGAGCACCGTCTCATTTAATGCTGTAATGCCCATGGGCTAAAAAGACAGTAAATTATTACAGAGCAATGTTTTTGTACAAAAATCTAAGTAAACTATGACAATTGAGTCCATTGTTAAGTGATTATATCATGCATAATATGTGATTTCGCTACTGGGGTTTATGCGTTCACATTTGTCTTTTATTGTTTCTTTGAACAAAAACTAATTAAAGACAACTAAATAAAACTTTATATCCACCAAAATTCTATTCTTATTAGCAAATACAATAAGTTTGGTTATAGTATATAATTACCATCGGTAATTAAGGCATGTACTTGATGATTTGACATGGTTTTAACTTAATTTTTATAGGACTTCTATCAAATACATAACCATGAAACTTAGGTATTGTTTCAAAGATTTATAAAGATGATCAAATCCTTAAATACTTACCGCAATGCCTTCAGAAGCATCCTTACTTCTGCTTCGATCCATTGCATGTAAATTATAACGTATAATAAGACGGTTATTTTATGAAAAAGGAATTTTAATACACGAAACTACCAAAACATTGCTATGCAAATTATTGTGTGACACATGACATGATGTCATGGTGACATTACTTGACAATGGCGCGAATGAAATGAATGAAATACGAATGAAATGAATGAACTACGAATGAGCAAATACTACAGATAATTAAAGTTGACAAAAATCTATCTATCTATCTATATCATCACGCCAGCTCCCTCGCGGGGTAGGAAGAGAGTACAGAGTTCCAACAGGTTTTTTCCTTACATAACTCTCTGGCTTCCTCCACTCTCATAGTTCGTCTCATACACACTCGCCGGTTACGGAGACTCTTGACTTGCCCTTCAGATAAGACACGGTCTATTTGGTCATGGTAAGATAGTCTAGGTCTTCCCCGGTACCTACATCCTTCCACTTTCGCATTGTATATCTGTTTTTTCATTCTTTCTTCTGGCATTCTTTCTATATGCCCGAACCAACGGAGCATACCCTTTCTCATCTTTACACCGATACTATCCTTCATACCTACTCGCTTTCTTACTAGGCTGTTGCGAATACGGTCGGTCAGCGTGACTCCGCACATCGTCCGCAGAGATCGCATTTCGACCGCATTTATCCTGCTTTCGTTCTCCTTCTTACATACCCAACTCTCACTGCCATACAACAGCGTTGGGGCAAGCACTCCGTTATGCATGGCCAGCTGCGCCTTTTGACTTAAGTGCCGGCTCCCAAGTAGCCTTCCCATCGCACCATTCACTCTATTACCTGCATTCATTCTTCTCTCTATATCAGCGGTGTATTTCCCATCCATACTGAAGGCGCATCCAACCAACCACAATCCTTGCATCCGTTCTGGTTTCATCCCGTTCAAAAACCATAATTTTGGTTTTCTTCACATTCAAATGTAAGCCATTGTTCATGCAGTCGTCTCTCATAACTGTGACTAGTATTTGCAGATCAGTGGCTGTTGGAGCTATCAAAACCGCGTCATCTGCATACAATAGGTGGTTCAAAACTATTTATTTATAATATAAAAACAAATATATTTATTTATTTATACTTTATGGGCTGTTGGTACATAGGCATAAGGCGGACTCATGGATATAATTATTACAATAGATTGAGCACTCTGCGAAAAAAACGTGAAGACAATAATACTCACTTAGAACCCTTCTTTCTAAGTAGGGTGACCAAACATTGGTACGATTATGACGATATGATACTTGTTGACGTATAATTAACTTATAATTCTCGGGTACTGTTTATTGTCGTAAATCTTTCTTTCTACGCATATGCATCTTAACCCTTCTGCTCCACCCGCGACGAAAGACGTTATACCAGTATGCTCATTAAGGTCGCGGCCGCGCGGTCGGAAATTTTCCGAGGTCTATAAAAACGACGATAATTCAAAAACTACCTAATGTTTTGACTTGAAATAAAAAGTATTTTCATCTATGATGTTACTGTGTCTTATTTGTATATACATTTATTTGATTCATAACCCTAAACAATTACATTTTCAGACTAAAAAACTCATACGAGAAAAAATAATGGGTGTTTACGAAAATATTTTTTTTAGAAAATATTACGCTACTTTGGAATAACAAGTTATGCTTTTTGTAATCTAAGATAAGTAGCTAAAAAATCGGCATATCTAGTTTTATGTCTTCTAAACAAAATAATCGCCCAGAACGCCTTAGAGAAGAAAGGCCTTTTTCTGATGGTAAGATGGCAAGATACCTTTTGTACTATCAAGTAATTTATGATCTTAAAACTTATAGATAAAAACATTAGATAAGTTTGAAGAAAATATACTTATCTTATTGTAACATACATTGAAATAGAAAAATAATCAACAGAGAAAGATAAATGAGGTAAAATGTGAAAGTCACCTAGTTTCTTTTTCGTCTCCTATACTCATACGGGGGTGGTATTTAGGTGAAATAAAACAAGATATTATATGGTGGAATACTGATATATTGCTCTGAAATATTTATTATTATGCATTACAAAGAAATAATCAAACAAAACAATGTTCACCTATCGCGCATTTACAAATAAAAGCACATATTTACAAAAATGTGTGGTTTTCAATCTAAAATATAGGCAAAAATATAAAGAAGGATATTATTTTAGCATTACAATGCCACTCATATCACAAACAAATGTTTATTTTCGTCAAAATATACCCGGCAAAACACTAAACGCAAAAAAACCTGTTACCATTACAATGAAAATGAAAAAAAACCTAATATTTTATTGCACATTCTATTCAAATTATATAAAATAACTTACTTAAACGTCCAATACATATTTCTATAATACAGTTATTACATAATTCACTCACCTTCTAATCGAATTTTTTTTTGTAGTTTTTCGTAAAAACTGTTGACGCGCGTCTTTCCAAACGAGTTTTGAAAAATGAATGGCCGACGCTCACAGACGATTTATGACAAGTATTATACACCAAAATAAAGAACGTAAACTCTGCCATCTTTCGTCCGAACAAACCGTATGTCTACAGGATCACGTGCTCATACTAGAATGGACTTTTTAAACCAACAGTATTTGGGGACAACTTTGTAACTTAGTGAGTATAAGCTCTATGACTTTGGCGGGGACAAATTTGTTCCTTAATGAGCATAGAAGTTAAATGAGTAGCAGTCAAAGTTTTTGATTAAATTTCTAATTTTCTTGCTCACTGTATATTTTTTTAGAATCTGTAAATTCAGCTCCAAATATCTTAAAAATAAGGGATAGTCTCCTAGGTTGTTTTTCTGTATCTACAACGGTTGAGATAGCAACCCTTACTGTCCTATCTTAATCCATCCTGTATATATAGACGAATTGAGAACCTTGTTCGTTTTGAAATCTGTAATAAATGGTTTACAGCGTATTTAAACCATATCACAAATAGGTATAGTCCGTATTAGTTCTATCTTATGGTCACCGTACTGCATCGTAATGGGTGCGAGCATGATATCGGGCTCCAGGTTATTGCTCTCACTCAACATGGGTTCTCGATTTCTCATAGAAAATTCAATGTTGTGTCTGTGAGTAAGAGTTTAATTTTCTTGGGCAATATTTTGACAGTACTCAATCCGTATAAGTCAAAGTCAAAAATCATTTATTTGTATAGGCCAATACATAAGCACTTACAAACGTCATAATTATTACATTTTTTACATCTACTACCGCGGCCTCCACTGAGAAGATCCGGCGAGAAACTCAGCGGGCTAGTCTTTTAATTTAATTTGTTTGGCTTTTCCGATAACCATTTTTGTTTTTTAAAAATTGTATTATACATCAATTATAAATGTTGCTGATTCTGTTTTATCGTCAAGATAATCCGAAATTTTATAATACCCTTTCTTACAGAGTCTAGTTTTAATTGCCTTTTTAAACTTATTGATAGGCATGTTTAGGGTTATAAATTCGTGGGCGGACTCAAAGAAGTTTGAAAAGTGGACTTAATGCATTAGGCATTTTTTGCCAGTCTACCTTAGGGTGATGCAGAAACAAGTGAAGCAGGTGCAAATTCGAGCTAGGTTTGAAAGAGAATTAGAAATAGCCAAAAATGAATAATAAATCATACTATCTGAAGTAAAAATATATATGGACCCATAATATAATACATACATATTTATAATAACATAAATATACATACATAAAATATCTACGAATAGCTATATATATATATATATATATATATATATATATATATATATATATATATATATATATATATATATATATATATATATATATATATATATATATATACATATATATTAGGCATAAAAAAAAAACAATATACTATATGTTGAGATGATTGTGCCAATATTTTGAGCAGATAATCCTGTACTTTTGTTTTGAAAGAAAAACGATCGTTTGCCATCGTAACTTCCAGTGGTGGTACATTCCATAGCAAGACAGACTGAACAAAGAAAGGAGAGTGTATAAAGTTTGATCGGTGAGAAGTACATTGAAAAAGACGATTATTTAAGGAGCGAAGATTTGTATTATGATTGGAATATAAATATTGAAAATAAGATGAAAGATAATCAGGCGAAGTGGGAGAGTTAAGAATAGAAAACAACATTTTCAATGCTCTCTCTTGAGAGAACTCTGCGTTGGCGAACAGGCAACCACTTTAAGAGAGATCGATACTCAGGCACATGGTCAAATTTACGTAAGTTATAGATAAATTGAATGCAGTTATTAAGAAGGCGGTCAATTTTGTTGAGGTGATCTGCATTCAGGTCGAAGTAGCACACATCACCATAGTCGAAAATGGGAAAAATCAAGGCCTGCACGACCATTGCTTTTGTGTTTGAGGAGAGAAATTTCTTAAACCGATACAGATATTACCCTCCATCCCTCCATTATTATAATATATTACAAGATGTAGGTCTTGTTGTGTGACCGCCATTCTAGAAGAGATGGTCAGAGAAGATCATTAATTTTCCAAATGTGCATATCATCAAAATAATCTCGAACAGCACACATCATAGAGAGTGAGTGAGTCTATTGCCTTAGTGGCTGATCGGACATGGATCGGACCATAGAGGTAAGATGGATCGGATAGTTTTAAACATAATCTTAGTATTATTATAAGCTTTGGTCTTATCTCTATGGTTTCCAATGATTATTACTTATAACTTCGATTTCTTGGAGTTGCTCCTATTTTGCTACCAAGGACATATTGTACTTGGTAGTAAAATCCCGGATGTACATCCGAAAAGGCATCACACAGGATTGTAGGATGATAACTTGTTTTTAAAATGGGATGTACTTAAGTAGTGACCGTAGTACAAGGCAAAGATTTAGAACAATATAGTTTCCTCAAAATCATAGTACGAGATATATAAACTGAGTAAATTTCTCCACTCCGATCTAGGTCTCGAAACTATTCGCGCCTATATTAAAAAGGCGACAACACGACACTTCGCGAACGCATCGTTAATCGTAGCCGCCGCCGACTACGATCCCCCCCCTCCCCCGACCCCTGCCGCCACCGCCGGCCGCGACATGTTCTCTCCGATCCTCCCGGTGCTTTGTCATCCATTCTTTCCGCTCAGAATACGGGCGACGACGACGTAGTCGTAGATCCCCTCCCATAGCCGGCGGTTGACCGGTGTACTTAGTAATGCACCCCGTCCCCCCACAGCGACTGTCACCACAGGGACAGTCGCCTCTTGCCCTTCTGGCTCGAGCGTAGTGGTTGCACGCTCGCCCTTAAGTCCGGTGAAGCTGTAAAGGCCTCGCGGCCAACAGCGTACATCACTCACACACACACACACACACACACACTGAGTAAATTGTTAAAAAATAATTAAGTATTATCGAATTCGATATCTGATGAACCTCATTTTACGGAACAGACACCGGATAATAATGTTTTCGAAGATTAATGCACCTGCTTATGTACCACCGAAGATGTTTAAACTTGGCGTGGTTTAAATAAAGTTGCAGTTAGATATTCTATCTATTTATCTATATCATCACGCCAGATCCCTTACGGGGCAGACAGAGAGTACAGAGTTCCAACAGGTTCTTTCCTTACATACCTCTCTGGCTTCCTCCACTCTCATAGTTCGTCTCATACACGCTCGGTGGTTACGGGGACTCCTGACTTAGAATATAGATATTGCATATATGGCAGTTAGATATTGTTGTTTAATATTGTTTCTGAAAGCCAGAAATGTTCTATCCAATATTTGGATGGTTTCTACGATATCTTAGTATGCCTATAGATACCCATATCAATAAAAATTCAATACGTGTGGTCGCTTCGATCTTTAGATAGCTACCTACGAAAACGTCTAATCCGTTACTTACAAAGTAATACATAGTTGCCTAACGACGGCATTGTATGGTAATGCGTGAAGAGGCGAAACACAGCCGAAGCTCGATATCCATCTTGCTGGGATCCGTCGATGCAATGGCAGTAACCGTTAGGTGTGTTGAGATTGCTATTCAAATATATCAGGCGATTTACTTCAACAGTATTTTAGGTTTAGAGGCTGTTGTTCGCACGGGCGTTCTTTCAGCCATTTGTGCTGAAGCGCTTTACAAAAATGTATTTATTGCCGTTTATTTCATTCCAGCGCTTGACTAATACGCGTTGAAAAGCGTTCGTGCGAACGGAGGGGAAATGCGAAAATTAAATGTATAGAACTATAAATAGTAAAATTATAGTATCGAGTTGACATGCAATTACTCTATACGTTTAAATTATTTGCATCTGATTTTTTAAAGTATCGCCGCTCTTGGAATTCCTGAGTAAATATAGGTAGCGTAAATATTGAGCAATTAATTAACTATTACTTTGTAAATAAATAGTTGCAGATATTTAGATACTAGGTATAGCTGGTCGTTGAACTCCGTACTGGCAGCTTATCGCCTCCCATCATAAAACGGGTCTACCATCCGAAGATACTCAACAAGGCGCTCGATCTGAGCGATCGACGGGAATACTAATAGGACACAAATAAGCAATAATATCTTAATTATTCAACGCATACCACTAAAAAACTTATTTTATTTCTCACTCATTAGAGTTCTAAATCATACGTAATTATGAACAGTAGTAACACGTTGTTGCATATTTAACAACACTATTAAGCTTGGATGATCCAACTTTATTTACACGCATTACGGTTCAAATTCCCTTGCATATTAGATCAATGTTATTGCCAAATCGAGCGCATATCAAATGCTCAACGGATCGAGTTAGGCAACCTGTCATAGCTTATTACGTAAGGGAATATAGACGCTATTATAATTCCACACGATAACTAGGAACATGCTACGTTTAAGTGTTTTGTGTGATAGAATTCTTTGATACGATTGCCTTGTTGCTTCATCGGGGTTTTGCCCTTATGTAGTTCTAGTTGTCGAACTCGAAGAATGATGACAAGATAAAACCTAGCTGTATAATAGAAATGACTTTTTGGGTTTGTGAAAGAGTTCCTGTTGGCCTCATAAAATTAACCTTTTTTGTGTGTGTGAATGATCTTCGCTGTTGGCCGAGATGCCTTTTCACCGAACAAGAGGAAAAGCATGCAACATCTACGCTCCAGCAGAGATTAATGCTAGTACTTTCGTAGTAAGCTCTCTGCACTGGAATTTAACTCAGCTCCATAGAACGCAGCCTGACTAAGAGTTGACGCTCGGATCAGATCTATTTCCAACCAAGCTTAATTTTTCAATAAGCTTCTTATCGATTTAATAAACTCTAGGAATATTCTATTAAAATCAGCTGTCTTTAAGTTTTCTGCCGCCTCTACATGTTATTACTATCCAGAACTCTTTCGGGGTAGGTAGAGAGAACAGATTTCCAGAAGGTTCAGCATCAGAATCAGATTATTTTTATTCAATTAAACCATCAAAGTATTTATGAATCATCAGAAAAGTAAGAAAGACTTTATCACCACTTCAGCACACCACACAAGGGAACTCTACGGTTACTCCTTTTAAAATATTACTATACCATACCATTTGTATTATTGGTGATTTCAATCTTACCGTAGTATCGTACCTACGCCAGCGCTCTTTTTATGTTGTAATCTATGGCTACAGATCCACACAACAAAAGATAATGTCAGGCGTACCTCACGAATCGCATCTGGGTCCAGTTCTCTTTAATATCCTCATTAATGATGTGCCATCGTGTTTTAAAAAATACTCCATTCCTCTATGTTGACGACCTTATATTTTTAAGACGCATTGACGTTGAAGATTTTATACTACTTCAGGATGATCTACACAGATTGATCAAATGGTGCTACAATAATCGTATGATCCTGAATCCTAAAAAATATTCTCATGTCAAATTGACTCGCAAACACAAAATCTTACTCTCTTCGTATCATATTCTTGGGGAACGTGTTCAGGAAGTTGATTGCATTAAAGATTTAGGGGTCTTATTTGATAGGAAACTTACTTTCGTGCCACATTTGGAGACCATAATAAAAAAAATCCTCGAAAATGCTCGGTTTTATAATCAGAAACGGTAAAGTATTTCGCCAAACCAAAACGAAAATACTGCTTTACTGCACACTTGTGCGCGGCATTTTGGAGTACTGTAGTATAGTATGGCGCCCGCACTTTGCTACGATAACCTTAGATTCGAAAGGGTACAGAAACGGTTCCTGTGGAATTTAGCACGACTGTCAGGACAAGCCATCAGGCACCTTTCTTATAATGAGCGGCTCTGTTACTTCAAAATAAACTCACTTTCGAAACGAAGAGATTTGCTCGATCTACAATTCCTATACAAACTATTAAGAAACAAAATAGATTGCCCTGAGCTATTGCAAAAAATCCCTTTAAATGTGCCTCGTAGGAGTCCCCGCTACCACATTAGAACACTTGCGTTACCATTTCGTAGAACTGCCCTTGGTTCTAATTCGTCGATACCTCGCCTGTACAGGCTTCTTAACGACACCCCTAAACTGGATATTTTCGCTCAATCCCTGACCAGTTTTCGAAACTGTGTATTGGAAGTTGGCAGATAGTATACAGCATAATATTTTTATCCATAGTCGATTGTCGATAGATGGTCGATAGTTAGTTAAACTGGCCAGGAACAATAACGATGTCTCTTTTTTTTCTCTCTGTTTTTTGGTTTGTATTTAAACTATAATGATATATGCACTTTATTATTATCAATACGACGCTTACATTGCAAGCTGTGTTTACCTGTAATTAGTTGTGCATTAGACCCAAGAAAAACAATATTTGTATTTTATACCTTGTATTAATGCAATAACTGTTAGTAAACCTAATAAAATAAATAAAAAATAAAATAATTACTATACAGTTTTTTCCTTCTACATTTTGTTGTAGGGTATGGGACTACAACGTGGGCTTATCTATTAGGTGTATTAGGTCTACCAGGTTCTTTCCTTGCAGTCTTCTTTGGCTTCCTCCACTCTCATAGTTCGTCTCATATACGCTCGCCGCACCGGCTACGGATACTGGAGTAATAATGTTTCTGAAACAGTATAAGTAGGTATGTAAGTGCTAATGATTAGTACGGTCGAAAATAAGTAGCGCACAAAAGTAAGTTCTTATCAAAAGGAGGTTATCGCGGATAATATTTTGAAAAAATCGAAGAGATTTGGTAGGCGCGGTAAATGACTCCCAAGCGCTAGCCTTTCTAGTAAGCAGGGTGCTGGGGATCTTTTTGAAAAAAATCCTAACAAATTCACATAAACATCTTAATGTACTACGTACAAAATAAAGTGTAGTAATCAAAATCGTGCACTGACTACCGGTAGTTATAGAATAGATGCTTAGGTTAAATGTCAACCGTTTGTAATATTTTCAGACGTAACAGTTTCAAGAGAGTAACAATTTTGTTTATTTTATAATAGTTTTGAAATCCGAAAGCGTTTTGGTTTTGTAATTGTAAAGTAGGTATGCTACCTACCTAGATAAAAAACGATAAACATCTTAAAATTTAAATCACTTATCAACATCTAAAATTAGCAATGCGAAGTTAAAAACGACTACTTTATTACGATTAAGGCGACTCAGTCAGTATACTCATGTACTTTTCAAAACCGCGCCTTTTCGTTTTAAGAGTGCTAGATTGAAACAAATGACCAACGGTATATTTGAGTGCAATTTATTGTATTTCGTGCGAGTGAGGTGTTAGTAAAGCGATATACATACTTAAAAGAGAACTAATGATGATCTGCCCACTGCCTTAAAGCGTGCTTTAAGGCAGTGGGTTTAGCCCAAAGAGTATGGACTCGCTCTGCACGTCATATGGAACAAGATCGCAGGCGAGCCAGAACTATGTAAATTTCACGTAATGAACGCTAGAATTTGTGAGTGAATATAAACGTACAGAGCAGGTACAGAAAGTGCATAAATTGAAGCCAACCTACGTCATAGTATGAAAGCTGGTATTGTGCAAAATATTGTTAAAAATCAACATTCGAGACTGCCGGACACCTTCCGTGGGCCTTAACTTGTGCCAGAGGCTTCTAACGTTGTAAATACGACCGATTAAACGATACACAAAATAAACAGTGTGATGCTATACTTAAATAATAAATTTATGGACGGACATTTATTGAAGGTTCATTGGATTCAAATAAAAACTTTAACCCAGCTTTAATGGGCATTTATAAATTAATTTACTATTTCTCTTTGTTAACATATAGCATAAATTCAACATAACATGTATTATTATTGTACTTTTGAATTGCGCTAAAGACACCTACCCACTGACTTCTAAAGTCACATAAGGCTTAACTGCGAGATCCTGAAACCAGCCTAAACAAAAAACCGAAAATTCACGCGTAAGTTACTTCACATAATCAGTATATAATATTAGCCCTGTTAAAAAACTGTCTCACTGTTGGGTACGGGCCTCCTCTCAAACTGAGAGGGTTTAGGCCATAGTCCACCACGCTGGCCCAGTGCGGGTTGGCGAACTTCACACACCTTCGAGAAACTCTCAGGCATGCAGGTTTCATCATGATGTTTTTCTTCACCGTTAAAGCAAGTGATAGTTAATCTTTAATACGCACATGCTTTTGAAAAGATAGAGGTGCGAGCCTCGGTTTGAATCCGAAACCTCTGACTTTGCAGTCCATCGGTCTAACCACTAGGATATCACTGCTGCATGTAGAGTATAGGCACTCAGTATTAACATCCGAAGTCTATCATATTGACCAGAAGTATCGGTACGCAATTTATTGTAAATTGAAGATACGAGTATCTAACCAGCACGGTTTCTTCGAGTATGAGGTGTGAGCACTTCGCACCCTTTGTAATATTAATAAAACTAGCAATAAGAAATTCGTTTTCTCCTTAAAATGGCAAATAAACAGAGAGAGAACACTTACTTAAAATATTTACTAAGTCTAACGCCCAAGTAACGCATACAGTTTTGTTTATTATGCGATTAGTATCTACTACCTGCGTGCGGTAACTCCGCTGCACTGGGTCAGGCGAGAGTTGGTGATGTGACGTCAGGAGGGTACTTATTTTTTCAAGAATTCATTTAATCTTCCGATTTAAATTCGGTTCATCATCATCTTGAGGACTGGCTTTCAATGCAATAATATAGTGCCATGGAGCTGACCTGATGGTAGAGCCGGAAGGTGGTCATAGAAACTTCAATTGACGGACGGCTCGGTCCAGTATTTAAGAGCTATTAAGCCTCTTAGCCCACTGGATCAAGTAGATTGGATCAGCGCACGGGACAAATCTTTGTGTAGTGACTTTAGGTTGAAGCTCAAAAATTTTCGTTTGTTTGTTTCGGTATGGGTGTTTGTGTATATTTATTTTTCGTTTGTAAATGTACCCAAGATATAGAATTAATTTTCATTGTGGGGTTACGTCTTTATTTACAAGCTTTCATTTAACTTGCAATGTTCGTGTGTCTGTCTGTCTGTCTTTACGGTTTAAATCTTGTGATTAATTTTTCAAGTACTTGTGAGTATTTGATTGAGCTGAAATTGGGCATACGTATGTAAAGTCGATGACAGTGCAATAATATGGTATCATTGATCTGGTCGGTCTGATGATAGAGTCGGAAGGTGGCCATCGGAACATGTGAACTTTTCAACATAAGCCCCTCGTGTTTAGGCTTGTTAGATTGGTATTGACGAGTATTTTACAACCAGATAGTGTAAAATACTCGTATTCAAGGTCAGATCACCCGACTACTAAATATAACCTCACCGTGTTTGGGCTCGTTGGATTTGTCTTTACGAGTACTTTAAACCCGTATGGTGCCCAAGGTCTGATGATGGAGCTTGAAGGAAGGAACACACCACAGGAACTCCTCAACTGAGCAAGATATTTTCTTTGTGTATTTGGTATAAAAGCTTATTTTTAATAAACCTTTAAAATATTTTTTTTACGTTTTGTAATTATTGGAGTCACATTTGCGTTAATTGCCTATGTGTGCGAAGGAGTATGCTAGGGTCGAGGAGCCTTTACAGATTTACCGGACAAGAGGGCGAGCGTGCAACAACTTTAGTCAGTAGGTCAAAGTGGGCAATTAGCTCAAGGGCGTCTCAGGAGAAGCGGCTTAAATTGATCAGATGACCTAAATATATATATTGGAGCATATTATTAAACGTGTCCTAGAGTGGAGACCGCGACTTGATAAGCGTAAAGAGGGCCCCCAGCTAGATGGACCGACGACCTCAAAAAGGTCGCTGGGACAGATTGGATGCGGAAGGCGAAGGACCGTGTGCAATGGCGCGTGTTAGGAGAGGCCTATGTCCACCAGTGGACTGCGATTGGCTGATTGATTGATTGATATTATTTTTTATTTATTTATTCATAACAAATAAGCTTACAGTTAAAACCAAAGCGTTTATATGTCGTGTCATACAATATTACTCCTAAGCATATTTGAGCAATATTTGACGATTATAGTTAATGGAATGTTCTGCAGTTATTGTTCTTTTAGTAACTTTTAATCTTGTCTATAGACAAACTCTATGCCTAATTGTCTGAGTGACGACAGAGCGATAACAGATGATGATGATGATGATGATGATTGATCCGACCGATTTCGGCCATGGCGACCACTTTAAAGACCCCTAGTCAGAGTAATGCCGCTGATGCGCTCGAAGATGGCTTATGTAGCCTATCTTCGCGGCGAAACTCCGTGCACATTGAGGGCACGTAAGTACGCCGTTCTCATAGTTGTATGATATGGCAGCAGGTGGGCGGGCCTTTAACTGATTGCGTTTGGCGTCAAGGTCAGCTTTACGCTGAGCCTCGAACTCGTGTACTTGGCTGTTCACCATCCTGCGCCATTCTGGCCGCTGTGCTGCCAAACGTTCCCAACGAGAGGGCTCTATGTTGCATCTCTTCATATGTCGCTTTTGGACATCCTTGTACCGGAGGAGGGGACCGCCATGATTCCGCTTGCCCTTCTCCAGTTCAGAGTAGAAGATGCGCTTCGCCACTCTTTCCTCCGCCATACGAGATACGTGACCGCACCACCGAAGCTGTCGACGCATTAAATAGGCCTCAATGCCACCAACATTGGCTCGTCGCAGAACTTCGGTATTTCGCACTCTATCGGACCATCTGATCCTCATGATGGTACGGAGGCATTTAAGGTGGAAGCGATCCAGAGTGCGAATGTGGCGGCGGTATACACACCACGTCTCAGAGGAGTATAGGAGGTTTGGCAGCACGATTGCCATATACACCGATATCTTAGTGGGCAACTTAAGGTTATGCGAGCAGAAGACCTTGGTACATAGCTTGCCGAATGCCGCAGCTGCGGTACCCACCCTGCTATTGATCTCAGCATCAAGGTCACACTTGGATGTTACAGTGTTCCCCAGATAGCGAAATCTATCCACCTGCTTTAGCACATCCTCACCAAGTTTTATGGTCAGTGTCTCGTGACCGTGCATGTCCAGGGACATCACCTCCGTCTTATTGACACTGATCTTTAAGCCAAACTTACGGCAGGCTTGGTGGAATGCGGACATCAGCTGTTGCAGGCCGTCTAGGGATTCTGATAGGAAGCACAAGTCATCAGCATACATGATCTCAGTGATCAGTGCGTAAGAGACTTTAGTGCGAGCCTTAAGTCTAGCCAAGTTGAAAAGGCTGCCGTCTGTGCGGAAACGGATGCGGACTCCCTGAGAAACAGTGTGTAAGACCTCTCTAACTACCACCGCAAAGTATAAGGCGAACAGAGTAGGCGCTAAGACACATCCTTGCTTCACCCCACAGGTAACGGGGAAGAAGTCTGTCTGTTCACCGTCTACGGCAACGCAGCATTGCATGTCGTCATGCAGGAGTCTAAGAAGTCTCACAAACTTTTCCGTGCACCCGAGCTTACCTAGCACCAACCATAGAGCTTCCCGAGGCACGCTATCGAAAGCCTTCTCCAGGTCAACAAAGCAAAGGTACAGCTGACAGCCCTGTTCCCTGCTCTTTTCTTGCAGTTGACGCACAGAGAATATAGCTTCGCATGTGCCTCGGTCCGGTCGGAAGCCAAACTGGGTTTCAGGCAGAATCTTTTCAGACAAGTTCTTTAGGCGGTTTAAGAGAACTCTAGCAAAGACCTTTCCGGGGGCTGAAAGGAGCGAAATACCGCGGTAGGAGTTGCAGTCAGATCGGTCACCCTTGTGCTTGTAAAGAGCACTTATGCGCGATACTTTAAAGGTATCCGGAACGCGCTCCTCCTCCCACATGCGAACAAATAGTTCCCACACTAACGTGTGCAACTCCTCTCCGCCGTATCTTATCAGCTCTCCCGGTATAAGGTCAATGCCAGCCGCCCGTTTGTTTTGTTGCTGTCTGATGGCAGTAACAACCTCGTCACGCAATAGAGTCTCGTCCAGCTCAAAGGCGATAGGGAGCTGAGGCATTAAACCGATACTTTGCAGATCAGCTGATTGATCCACATTTAGCAGAATGTTGAAGTGCTCCGCCCAGCGGTTTAGTATATCCTCCTTGCTTGTCAACATGTGACTACCGTCTAGAGACCTTAAAGGCACCCGAGCTTGGTAGGATGAACCAATCAGCTTACGTACCTCACTGTAGAACTCACCCAGCTGGTTTGTGTCAATGAGCCATTGCATGTGACTAGCTTTGTCCTGCCACCACTTGTCTTTCATATGTCGAGACAGCTTGCGCAATTCGAGGTCACTAGCTTTAACAACCGCAACGCTTCCTCTCTGCCTTTTGTGCTGTCGCAGGAGATCTCGGTGTTTGTCGAATGCTGCCCGCAGGGTTTCATCATTTCCATCAAACCAGTCTTCGTTGCGACGGATTTTTTTACCCAGTACAGTTGAAGCGGTATCCATGATATGAGATGACATAGTTCCCCAGGCAGCATCAACATCACCTACCTCATTAGCTGGCATCAGCTTTTCAGACAGGGCTTCAGCGTATTTCTCCCTGACCGCGATATCTTCTAGCTTATCCAAGTTCAAAGAAGCAAGCTTTTTTATAAGAGATCTACGCGGGCGACGGAGGCGGATTCGTAGCTTAGTGACAATAAGTCGGTGGTCAGACCAGCAGTGCGCACCACGCATCACGCGGGTGACCTGTACTTGGCTGAAATCTTTTTGTCTCACGATAGCATAGTCAATCAAATGCCAATGCTTAGATCTTGGGTGCATCCATGTTGTCTTGTACTTGGCGGCAAGTCTAAACATAGTGTTCGTAATTGCCAGACCGTATTGAGCACAAAGACTGAGCAGCAACTGACCATTGCTGTACCGCTGCCTCCGAAACTCGACGATCAGGGGTAGGTTTTGCCATCAAGAATCACTTAGCAAAGCATTTAGAGGAGTACCCTCTACATATCTCAGACCGCGTAACCACACTGCGCCTTCACCTGGACAAAGACAACTACCTTAATGTCATCAGTGTCTATGCTCCAACGTTAGACAAGTCTGATGACATCAAGGAAAGGTTCTATGAGGAAGTGACACATTGCCTCGATAGCTTCAACGCCAGGGAGCAGGTTTTATTGCTGGGCGATTTCAATGCCAGGGTTGGACGGGACTATGAGGCTTGGCCTGGAGTTCTGGGTAGACATGGAGTTGGCAACATTAAGGGAGTGTGAGAAAATACTGACTCCTTGTATCTTTCTCACCGTGATACTGCTCCGTCTGTCTGAGTCCTTCTCCGGTCGTAACGGTCTCCGTTCCACTGGGCCCAGAAGGATAAGGATGAGTATGTGCACCTGTGTCTCGCGCGTATACTTGTGCACCTTAATATTTCCTGCGCATCTGACCGCTTCCGTTACTGGACTCCGAGTACGCAAAAGTCCTGTGGCGATGGGTAGAAGTAGAGAGGTCTAGCCTGATGCAAACTAGGCTTTGTCTGATATCTGCACGCAGGCGGTCCCGGGGGCGTGAGAACACGCCGTGGTCGTTTCCGAGCTGCACATTTGGGACGACAGCACGGGCTCGGCAGCACTTGGGATGTCAAAGCAGCCCTGTTTAGGGAGGCACTGCTTTCCCCGCTCAGCTGGGGAGGGGGCTAGAAAAGGTGCCCTAAAAAAATGCTCGTCCCGACATGGCAGATGGTAGTAACCGCGGCTATCATCGCATCATTTAAATCGTGGTCGACGCCGCAAAGGAAATTTAAAAAGAACACCTGTTATGACATTCGGCGCGTGGAACGTGAGAACGCTTCTTGATCGAGATGTCAACGCCTGCCCCGAACGTAAGACCGCCATAGTAGCTCGGGAACTTCATCGCTATAGCGTGGATGTGGCTGCTCTCAGCGAAACACATCTCCCCGATGAAGGAGAGCTGGTGGAAGCAGGTGGCGGCTACACTTTCTTCTGGAAAGGTAACAGATAGTCATTCTATCAATCCTCAGTTATTGCGAGCATCTTCTGATATTTACTACCAAAGTCTTCAAGATTTCTATGCCCGCCCACCATGCGGACGACTATGAAAACGAAGATAATCCCACCTTTCACAGTGACTAGCATTAAAACGGCCGTCCAGAAAACATAGGCACTGATAAATAAATAATTTATTCGTGTATCGTAAGAATAGAACACCATTTTAAATATTTAATACTGTTTTACATAGTTGTAGACATCATATACATTATGAGCTATCTACATCATATAATTCAGCCACCCTTAATCCCAGATAAAACTACTACGATAATAGGATGCTATTTCTACCAAGATAGCCTACATTCGCACATGTGTTTTTTTAACGCTCCTTTTTAAAGCGCTGTAAACGATTTTAAATAGTGTATTGGGAGCCTAGGTCGGACCAATGTAGGTTTTCTATCGAAAAACTCCCAGTATCAGTCTAGAGTCTGAAATAATGCCCAGTATATGGCAATAGGCTCGCTCCCTATTACATGGGACCTAACATCGTCGGCGAAACGTGGGTGTAGTCAGTAAACCTCTGACACCCCCGTTTGGGAATATAGGCGTGACGGTGTATGTATGGCAATAGGCTGGCCCCCTATCACATGGGACCTAACATTGTCGGCGAAAAGTGGGTGTACACGGTACACCTCTGCCACCCCCGCTTGGGGAATATATGCGTGCTGGTGTTTATCGGGAGCCATTTGTTTTACTCCAGTGCTTTATTAACACGCGAATGTAGAGATAAGACGGACGGCTTGTTCGCGTGGTTAAGAGCTTGAGTTGCTCCATCTACTAGATCAAGTAGTCGCGGGTTCAATTTTCGCACCGGACAAATCTTTGTGTTACCTACAAATGTTTGTTAAGGACTGGGTTTTTGTTCATGTGCATTTCATGTTTGTAACCGCCTTTGTAATATTTTTTTTTTCTTTTTTTTTATAAAAACGTAGCCCCACACTAGGATTCATTCCTGTGTCGTGGTTGCGTTTACAAACATGAAAATTCACATACACACATACCCAGACCAAAACAAATTATTGTCGATCACACAAAGATTTGTCCCGTGCGGGAATCGAACCCGCGACTATTAGACACAGTGGGTGGAGCGGCTTAAACTCTTAACCACTGCGCTAAATCGTCCGTCATCCGGCGTGTGTGTGTGTGTGTGAGTGATGTACGCTGTTGGCTGCGAGGACTTTACAGCTTCACCGGACTTAAGGGGGGCGACATACTCGAGGGCGCCTTGAAGAGGCGCCCTCGGTTTGGACAGTCGCATTGATCGAGAAAGGTTTGTAACCATCTGCTGATGGAACTTGTCGAGTTGCCTATATGGCTGAAAGACTACATTGAGTAGTAACAATGACTAACAGATTGACGTGCTTCCTAAGCACAAAAACGCTTTATAATGGAACGGTATGGAATTGTCACCCATCTAATACCGGCCTAGCCGAATGCTGGTTTACGCCGTGAAAAAGCGGTCGAGAGGTTAACTTTGTTGATACCTAAACGTTATTTACCTCGTTGGTCTAGTAGCAAATAATGGGCGTAGCAATCACGAGGTCCTGGTTGGCCTAGGTCAAACAAAATTTTTCGTAACACCCCTCCTATTAGCCGCTGCCGCTGTCCGCGGCATGTTCTCACCGACCCTCCCGATGCCCTTACATCCCTTCTTTCGGATGCAGATACCGCACACAGGATCGGACACCGATCTCGCCGGCGAGGTCGAAGAATCCTTGCCCGCCGGCCGGTGCAGTGCACTACGGTGGGACACCTAGTATTTGCCCGCCCCATAGCGACTGCCCAAGCTGAGGCTCCTTGAGGTGCCCTTGAGCTAGTTGCCCTTGCCCTTCCGGCTCAAACGTAGTGGTTGCACTTGCCCTCTTGTCCGGTGAAGCTGTAAAGGCCCTGCAGCCAGCAGTGTAGATCATTCACACACACATAAAATGTAATATTTCGATGAAAAAATGTTCAATGTCAGTCCAGGGTCTAGCATTGTACCCGGTATGATGGCAATAGTCTCGCCTCCTATTTCATTAGAATCAAACGTCGTCGGCTAAAAGTGGCTACACCCAGTATACCTCCGCCATCCACGCTTGGGATTCCCCAAGCGTGGATGGCGTTAAGGATTGTTTTAAAAAAAATTATATCTATCTATCTATGTTAGTAACTGAGGAGTTACCTTCCAGCACATGCCTTTCGGCACAGCTCACACCGAGGCGAATGTTGTAGCTTAATATTTTTATCTTTCTCCGTAAATGTGCGCTGTGATTAAATATTTTTCATTTTTTATTATCTCATCACGCCAGCGCCCAAGTCCACTATAGCAATTTTAATATAATTGTTGATCATTGACATAATAATTATTAGTTTTGGCAGTTTTCAATCTACTGATTCAATGTTTTCCAATTCTTACGTTACCTATCAATAATCCTTATGGTTTTCCATAGTCGTAGGTATCAGTTTAAATAATGACCGACTTTTGGCACAATTATAATTGAACGATTTTTGTAGCATATCATAATTCGGTACTTCACTAATAATTAGTTTCGAAGGTGTCACTTCTTTTTTATATAATTGTTTGCTCTTTTTTTTTGTTAAAGCATTTTCACTGCGCATGTTGTGTTTGTCCATAACTGGTTATACAGTTAGTTTAGTACCTCTCTTACTGACCAAACTGTATCTTTAAATCATTGTAACAACTGTCGACAAACCTATTAAATAAATAAATCATAAATAAATAAATTACAAGACACGTGAACGATAGCAGACTTGGGGCACAGATCCCTTGCGGGCAGGCAGAGAGTAAAGCGTTCCAACAGGTTCTTTCCTTACAGATCTCTCTGGCTTCCTTCACACGCTCGTCTGATAGACATAATTGATTTAAACCTGTACTCTGCCTGCCCCGCAATTGATCTGGCATGACGACATATAAAGATACAGATAAAGAATTTATTATTAGTACGGAATGTCTACAATTCACATCGATATTACGTAAATCGATATCCAATAGATTTATCGGTATGGCAGTAGTTATACGTTACCGGTCGATCAACCTCGTTTAACGGTAAACCGAGTCATGGGCACCATAGACTACAAAGTGGTTTACGTCACACCGTCTCTGGGGCACTGACGGAAGTACGGCTAGTGGGAAATGTTATCTTTTGAGTTACTGGTTCGTTTCGCTCTAGTAACTTTGAGGTACTTTTGATGTAAATTTCGTAAATAAAAAATAAACAACGTCACACCTATATTCCCTAAGCTTGCAGAGGTGTGCTATATACACCCATTTTTCGCCGACTATGTTATGTCCTATATAATAGGCGGCGAGCCTAGTGCCATATACCGGGCACAATTCTAGTTCCGGACTGATACTGAATTTATTTCGATAGAAAAACTACATTTGTTCGACGTAGGATTTGGACCCTCGTGATCCCAGCGCCCCTTATCGACACTAGACCGACGAGATAAATTTCTTATACATATATAGGCTTTCCTAGTCTTATTCCACGGCTTACACTAAGTATTCCATCATTTATTCGGTAGTGTTCTAATCCGTAAGGTTGCGCAGCCTTCGCTGCGGTCAGCGTGTGATAGGTGACTGTTAAATGCATTTCTGCTTTGGACGGTACGTTAAGCCGTTGGTCCCGGTCAATACAATGTGGGGTCTGTAGGGGTTTGATAACTTCCCAAAGTAGGTGGCCACAAACCTGCTCCGAGGAGTGTGTGTGTGTGAATGCTCTACGCTGTTGGCCGCGGGGTCACCGCTTCACCGGACTAGAGTGGCGTGCAACCACTGCGCTCGAGCCAGAAGGGCAAGGGGGCAACTAGCTCAAGAGCGCTTTATGGAAGAACGGCCTCAGCTTGGGCAGTCGCTTTGGGGAGGGCATATACTAGGTGTCTCGCCGCGGTGATCTACACCGGCCGGCGGGCAAGGGACTCTCACAATTCGAGTAAGATATATTAGGACATAATCACAGTAATCATAAAAGACTTTTAGTAATATTATTACAGTGGTCATGCAGGATTGCCCGGAAGTAGAGAATACGGGATTGCCCCGAGGTAGAGTATACCTTATTTTCTTAGTATGACTTGTCTAGACTGATCTTTGCTAACAAAAATGACGCTAAAATCGGCCTCAGTTATCCCTTATATGTGCGTGGTGCCAGTGTTAGATTTTTCGAAAATTTGTTCAAAAGCTGTCAATGCGTGTGTGTGCACGCGCACGCACGCATTGACAGCGTACTACAATTTATCTAGCTATAGGGTATATATATAAATTGTAGTAATCAAACTAAGCCTATTTTCTTTTACCCCGATTGTGAGAGAAGGCAAAAGCCCAACAGTGGGATAGTATTGGCTCATTTATTCGGTATGGCTAGAGACTCACCTATGACGAGCTGTTTTTCTTTTAATTTGGACCCCTCCCTCCCTCTTCTTTCCGTTCTAGTTGATAAATAACTAAATTCTCGTATGTTTTTGAATATTTTAATAGCCATGAGGTTTTTTTAGCACAAAAATGGGATACTCTAAGAAAAGACAAATCATAATTGAATATTTTTTTAAAGTGTAATAATAGTTATTTTTCCAAAGGTGACTTTCAATTATACCACCAATTTAAATGAGATTTGATAAACCTTCGCTGGACTCACCTCACTTTATTAATGTATGCCCCCTTAGCACCCAACATCGTTAGTGGTATTTAGGTGTGCACATTAGTAGCTGAATATGCTAATAAAAGGAAACGTATCTAAATGTATTCTGTGGTCTTACTATCCCAAAAAAGTCAAAAAATTAAAATGATCCAAGATACTTAACGATACAAAAAATATTTGAAACCTGTTATCCTAAGCTGGTATTTAACATAATCTCTATTAAATACCAGGTAGACGGTATGGTAAAAACAAACAATATAAAAACTATTTCCAAAGTCGTTAACGAACTAAACCAACCTACAGTGACTTCGAATCGTATATTCTACGATTCTGTTTGCTTAACCGCGGCTTAAGGTTAGTATTACGTATTGCGTTGTAGTCGCTATCGTGTTGTTTGTTACTTGACAATGTCATATGCTATTGCCAACATAAGCACAACAGCATGATTATGCCCTCCCGTATAGCTACTGCCTAACTCGAGGCCCTCCCTCCTTGAGGCGCTCTTGAGCTAGTAGCCCCTTTGCTCTTCCGGCTGGAGCGTAGCTGTGGCACGCTATTCCTTTTATCCAGTGAACATGAATAGGTCCTCCAATCAATAGCACACTCACTTACATATACCTATAGACGAAGCTAATATTTTCTTCTGGAGTAGGCATGACTAGTTTTGTCTATCTCTCTCTCTCTCTGCCTCTCTTTACCATCATACCAGATCCGGTTCTTTTCTTACGGTCCTCTGTCTATTATTCTTATTTACGGAACTAGATTTTATTATACGTAGAATAAATGTTACGTGTTTATCGATCCATAAAGAATGCACTTAATATCTCATGAATAGAGATTATTCTTCCTAGTGAATCAAGTAGTTGATTGTGTGTATTCCTCACTCTGTCTGTGAAATTTGATTTTTAAAAAACCTCTGACCTAGCAATTTGGTCTAATTACATGAAATAATCTGTTTGTATCACATCCTTCACGATCCAATACAAAAACGAAATCGAATCTCTCATGAGGATTTACAAATGATTTTGATTTGAATTGTACAATGCATTAGCAGTGTAAATTGCCATCAGCACACGCAATAGCACTAAGGCTCTATCAAGTCGCAAAGCTCGAAGCGCTTCAGTAGTGATTGTGCCGGGCGAGGCGGCGGCAGTCGGCTGCGCGTACCGTTGTCTCAAGACGCGCGTTCTCGCGTCCGCGAGTATTTGACGTTTATACCGTGGTGTGCGTTTAAATATCGAATTTGTAGGTTATTTTTTTATTAATATTTCGTGATTGTCACGGCTTCATTTATATGTCCGCGTTTATAGTAATAGACAATTTTTTTGTCGATATTTTTAAATCGATTTTAAACGTAGTCTTTGTTAGAAAATTAATGCTTGTTAACTTTAACGGATTTAATTCCATTGGAGTTGTAGTAATTGTTCATACATAAAAAGTAATTCATACATAAATAAATCGACTACAGTAAATGGTTTGCTTTGAGCGTTAAATTAACGCGCGTTTTTGCGTTTGTAGATTCTTGATTTCTACTGCTTTTAGTTTATGCATGTACTAAGGTAGATATTTGTATCTGTTGTATTTTCATTGTAATATATTTAAATAAGTTAGTTTTATTATAATTTAAACATTATATAACCTAAATTGATTATAAGTAATATGCGTATATGGGCATTCAATTAATTATTCATTTCTTATAATAGGATCATTTTAAAAAACTATTACACAATATCTAGCTTCCTATGGGTATAGGAAGCTAGATATTGTGCAATATGTTTTTCTGCTACGTTTTTAAAATGAACCTATTATAAGAAACGAATAATAATTAATTTGGGTAAATATAATCTAAAAGCGTAGTAAGAAAGCCAATAGGTATGAAAGGTAGTATCGATGTAAAGATGGGAAAAGGTATGCTCCGTTGGTTCGGTCATATAGAAAGAATGCCAGAAGAAAGAATGACAAAACAAATATACAATGTGAAAGTGGAAGGATGTAGGTACCGAGAAAGAACTAGACTATCATACCATCACCAAATATATTGAGTCTTATCTGAAGGACAAGTCAAGAGTCTCCGCAACCGGCGAGCGTGTATGAGACGAACTATGAGAGTGGAGGAAGCCAGAGAGGTATGTAAGGAAAAACCTGTTGGAACTCTGTACTCTACTGCCTACCAGCAAGGGATCTGGCGTGATGATATAGATAGATAATCTATCTCTCCGCCAGATTTCATCCATCATCAGTTCAACCGTTTCGTAACGACAAAACTAAGGATTCTATCTTTTAATACTTACAAGCAATTTTTAATCTTAACAATTCCGCTTAAGCTTTAAATCAATATAATTACGACAAGTAAGCTGTAGACTTACCTCCCTTATGTCCTGAACGATTTACTTTAACGTTTTCACTGTATAACATTTCCTTAAAGATAAGGCTTGACTTCGTAACGTTATTCACTTAATCAAGAATGCTTTGCGTTTAATTTGGGGTGTTGGGGCGCTGGGGGAGGTCAAACTCAAACTCAAATAATTTATATTGAGTTCTTAGATTTACGCTCAAAGAAGTCTGCAGTCTGTGAACATGTCCTTGACCGCACCCGCCATAACATCAGATTTGATAGACCACAAATCCTCGTGAAAGAACACCGATTCCTACCACGGATGGCTCGTGAGGCTATTGAAATTAAAAAAAACATACTAATTTCAATAGAGAAGATGGCTGGGTGCTTCCATCGACTTGGCATCCGGTGATTAATATAATCAAATCCAAAACCAAGCATAACACTGCAAGACCTCAAGACACCGTGAGCTCATTCTGCGTAGAGCGGACCAACAACAACAAAAATAATTAAGAAGTTTGAGGGTACCCCGGACCAACTATGCCTTTTGGACGTCTAACACCTCAGTCCCTCCCGTGACCATGGGTGCTGCAAAGCACTCGAAACGTCGGGAACTAAAAATCATAAATAAACCGCGGTAAAATCCGTAAAATAGTTTTATTTCATGTCAAATAATTTCTATCTATCTATCTATAACCTCACGCCAGATCCCTTGCGGGGTAGGCAGAGAGTACAGAGTTCCAACAGGTTCTTTCCTTACATACCTCTCTGGCTTCCTCGACTCTCATAGTTTGTCTCATACACGCTCGCCGGTTACGGAGACTCTTGACTTTTCCATCAGATAAGACTCGGTTTGTCAAATAATTTATTACGTATAAACCCTTCGGGGGCGCTTACAAATAGTCAATTCAGATATTTTTTAATCTAATTTAATTAATCTACCATCGGATCGGAACGCGGCCTCCACTGAGAGAATCCGGCGAAGAAACTCCAAAACTCTACTCCACTCTACTCTACTCCAAAAAGACAAGCCCGCGGGCTTGTCTTTTTTTTTAATTCTTTTTCTCTTTTTTTTTTTCAATAATATTGTGTGAATACTATGTTTAGACTACAATTAAATAGTTTATGATCTGGCTCCAGTATGATGCCGTACGACGATATAAGGCTAATGATCTTATTTATGAGGAGTGTCTAAAAAATTCCACATGGACCAGTCCCCACAAGCAGCACCCATTCAGGAGTATGACTACTCTCACAGGATGAGACACCGACCTCGCCGGCGAGGTCGAAGAATCCCTTGCCGCCGGCCAGTGCAGAGCATCACGGCGAGACACCTAGTATACGCCCTGCCCCATAGCGACTGCGCAAGCCGAGCCGTTGCCCCCCTGCCCTTCTGGCTCGAGCGTAGTGGTTGCACGCTCGCCCTCTTGTCCGGTGAAGCTGTAAAGGCCCCGCGGCCGACAGCGTAGATCATTCACACACACACACACACACACAGTATGACTACTGGAACAGCCGTCACTCCTCTCGCCCGTATTGGAGGGAAGGGAGTGACCCGCGCCAGACAGCTACCGCAACCAAAGACATTATAGTGAGCATGTCCAAACCACCTCAAATCGCGCTTGTCTTCTTTGTAGTGGAAACTTCATTGAATCATGAATACTTTAATATTTATATTTAGATTTAGTACTATTGTTCTGTAAAAAAAAACACCGTCACGCCTATATTCCCCAGAGGGGGTGGCAGAGGTGTACTGAGTACACCCACGTTTCGCCGACGATGTTAGGTCCCATGTAATAGGGGGCGAGCCTATTGCCATATACCGGGCACAATTCCAGACTCCGAACTTAACCGAATTTTTCGTTAGAAAAATTACATTTGTCCGACCTAGGATTTGAACCCAGGACCTCGTGATCACAAAGCGATGCGCTTTGCCACCAGACCAACGAGGCAGTCATTTGTATTGTTCCGTATGTTTCCTAAATATACTTTACATCAAATAAAATAAAAATACACTTTACAGATAAAAATAGCGTATAAGTACCCTTATATGTAATTTGTACTTGTAACTTATATGCTTTTACTACTAATTATAAAAATATAATTAACGGTAAAAACAAGAGCAAATTTTACATCTCATAATCTTGTACTATTCATCAAACTACGAGTACGTAGAACAATGTCACTTTTGTTATGTTACTTACGTCACAAATGGCACTTCACTTCGTCACTTAAAGGCAATTTGCACTTTCATTGTGATGTAGGCATTTTCCTTGGTGGTATAATTGCAGACTAGTTTAAGTCAATAGACTGATATTAACCATGAAGGAAATCGTAATTGATAAAATCCTGTATTGTGCATAGATAAAGCTGACTCGTAACCAAGAAACATTCGTAACCATTTCGTTTCGTAAGCCATTGTAAGTACGAGTACTGAGTACACCCACATTTCGCCGATAATAGATAGATAGATAGATAACACTTTATTGTTCCAACAGAGATACAAAAAGGAGATAAAAGAGGCAAGATTACAAATTGAAAGTTAGTGTAACAATGAGCGGCCTTATCATTAAAAGTGATCTCTTCCAGGCACAACCTTTGGATGGAGAGAATCTGAAGAAAACGTAAGATTTAGGGGTGTACTTAACAATCAAAGCATCACAATGCATAAATAAATCTATCATAAACTACTTAATAATATACCTATGTATAATATGAAAGAGTAAAAATAATACATACTTAGTAAATAAATATGTAAATGATGCGGCTGATGTTAGGTCCCATGTAATAGGGGGCGAGCCTATTGTCTTATACCGGGAACAATTCCAGACTCCGGACTTATACTACGAAGTTTCCGTTAAAAAAACTACATTTGTCTGATCTAGCATTTGGACCGAGGGCCTCGTAATCACAAAGCGATTTAATTTGACTTTGTAAATTTATCACTTTGTTTGTTTATTCATATGTCATGGGTGGTTAAGATTGACTATATTTGACGGCAAGATAAATTAATAATGACTGGGGACTCATCCGGGAGTTCAGAGATTGATATCTTGGGTTTTTTCACTTGTTTTTAGAGACGCATGGCGGCCGCCGCCAACTTGAATTGTAGATTTTTTACTGTGAGTGTGGCGCCATCATTTTGTTGCCGGTGGCGCGTATAGGAACAATTTTATTAAAATTATTTATTATGCTCCCACATGAGGTTATTAGGTCACTACTTCAGGATATTGGGATGGGGAAGAAAGCCGTAAAAATGGGTATGGTAAGAAACATTGACAATATTTTGTAGGGCATTATAGTCTATTCAATTAAATTGGTCTCTGGTATAAATAATGTCTTTCTTCTTCATCCAACATTGCCGGTTGTAACATTCAAATGAATAAGTAGGTATTGTTTGAGATCATTCTTATGAGGTGCGGAAATTCGGAAAGTGTATGGGGAAAATATATGATTTTCAGAATATCTCTATGTATTTTTCGGAATATCTCTCTGACCTCGATTTGTGAGAGAAGGCCTTTGCCCAGCAGTGGGACAGTTTAGGCTGATATTATTATTCTTTTATCATATGATATAATAGCTCTGGATTGAAATAATAACCTTTATTAAATAGAAACGTAATACACAGAGAAACAATTAACCATGGACCACCACACTAGGCTGAGCCTGTATCGTGGGTACAAGTTACAGTTACAGATACTGAACATTACAATTACAGTACACACAACAAGATAACATTATTAAGGTATGCAATTATAATGATTAGTAACAAATTATAGCCACGCCACCAACTGCCCCATTTCTCTCTTCAGCTCTTTGGTATGTTGGTTGTCTGGAGGAGATTGCTGTTAGTAATAAGGCCGCCAATTGTAATACCATTTTATGTATGTATATTTTATTTTCTTTGTTTGTTGTTCTTTGCGTATGTTGGTGTACAATAAAGTGTACTCTATCTATCGATCTATAGAAAGAAGAAACAAGAAATAAATTAATATTAGATAGTTTCTAAACGGACGGAATCGAGAAAACTAATAATCAAAATAAATACAATTAATTAATTCTATCTATCTATATCATCACGCCAGAGAGGCAGAGAGTACAGAGTTCCAATAGGTTCTTTCCTTGCATACATCTCTGGCTTCCTCTACTCTCATAGGTCGTCTCATACACGCTCGCCGGTTACGGAGACTCCCGACTTGTCCTTCGGTTAAAACCCGGTCTTTTTGGTCATGGTAAGATAGTCTAGGTCTTCCCCGGTACCTACATCCTGCCACTTTCGCATTGTATATCAGTTTTGTCATTCTTTCTTCGGACATTCTTTCTTCACATATATTACAACATATATTAATGTTAAAAATTTAAATTTTAACTATTGAATATTTTTTTAAATATTCGTTCGTTCGTTTCGGTATAAGTAATTAATAGAGTTAATATTTTATGTTTTGTTTCTAGAATTGAATTATTTTGAAGTTTACGTTTCCTAGAAATTTTATATATAGGGTCCAATAAATTTACTCCTACGCCTAGCAAAAGATATTTTAACGGTTGGGACTCGAATGTGATAAACTCGTTTTAGTGTTAGGGTTTGGTAAGTTGGTGACTTTAGTTTTTGTAAAACCTACTTTTATAATATTTTTAACTTGAACTAAATTTTTAATTTCGTTATTTATTTAGATTTCGTTAGAACCTCGGAAAATATTATTTAGGAACATTCATAAGTATATTAAACTGTACCTACTAGCGCATAGGCGCCACACTTGGTAAAATGTAGCATGAAAAAATGACAACTCAATTTGATTACTTTACCTACAATTCGCGCATCTTATAAATATTATTTTATTGACTAAATCATTATTATTTCAATAAAAATACTCTTAGTGTGTCCTTAATAATAGAACGGACTCAAGCGGACGGACTTAATCAGCAAACTGAAAACTGTACAAAAATTCGTATTCAAACACTTAATCAAGCGTCATTTTAACCATGCTACATTTTTGTCCAAAAGTGGCACAAATTATATATAACAGAGTCTAGTTACCTAATTAATGGCAAGTCGCCGAATCACATAATAAAGCATTGTTTTAAGTATCTCGACGTTCATCAGAGGCATCGGAACAACTGACAATTGTGACTATGGCCATGAAGTAGGCGTTGGATTAAGCGCTACCAGTGAGCGCTACCGCTACGAAAAACAGTCGTGAATCTAGTTTTAAAACTAACGATTTAGTTAAAAAATAAGTTTTAAAACTAGTTTCACGATTGATTTACTTTCTATAATATGGGCCTTAGTCAAGTGATTGATTTCCTAATAAAATAAGCCTTGCTGGAAAACGTGCAAATTTTACCAAATTCTTGAACAGGTGATTAATATTTTTTTGAGGTTTGTGCGAATTACTTATTACTACAATTTATTTGTGTAGATTCTATGCGATTCTAAACAATAAATTAATATCTGCCAGTCTAAATAACATTCCTAGTTCAGTTTTTCATAGGAATTAGGGCAAATAATTTCTTAATGAGTTCATAGAAGCTGTGAGACAAATTGAAAATGCGATCTTCCATAATCAGATCTGTATATCTCCCTTTTATTCTACCTATTTATATATCTACATGCTCACGCCAGATCCCTTATGAGGTAGGCAGAGAGTACAGTGTTGCAACAGGTTCTTCCCATATAGGCTTTTATCTAATTTAGTTTTAACTGAATTAAAAAACTTTCAAAAGCCTCAAATACAACTACCGCGGCGAAAACTTTGTTCGTCATTGTGCTACTTTTTACTATTGTTGTATCCATGGCGCATGATGTATTCGCCTCACGCCTTTAACACCGCCACTTTCGCGGCCGCAGAACAAAAAGTCATTAACACAAAAAAATCATACGACAAAAGTGATTATCCAACGTTTGTTTTGCAACTGCAAGACCACGCTGGTATTATTTAATGGCCCACGTGGAAACGTCTGACTAATATGACTTAAATAAGCATCAAAGTATATACCGTGTGCAGTGCTACTGAATTAAACTTAATTTTTAGGTGCATACAGTTTCATATTGTGAAGATTTTTTTTGGCACTCAAAATATTTTGCAGTGTTTAAAGGCGTTATGCAATATACTGTTAAACATACGTGTCTGGTTTTGCAATTTTAAATGCTAACTGGTAAGTTTAAAGGCTATATTTTAAAAGGCTTACTAGGTATTGTTAGTGCGATATGGCTAAATGCTTTTACTAAAAGATTGCGAAGAAATGGCACACAAAAGCTTTACAAGACTCCTTTGTTAGTTTAAAGTATGAACTATGATAATGGGGCTAATGGGTTTTTTAGTTTGCTTCAAAAGTAAGAGTAATTATCATAAATGGTTTAAGGAGATAAAAACCTTCGCTTTCATTTAATTTCTTTGCTTGCTATAATATTAAAACTGTTTGTAGCTTTTGTGTATGTGAATGATCTGCGTTGGCTGTGGGGCGTTTACTGCTTCACCGAACAAAAGGGCGAGCGTGCAACCATTACGCTCGAGTCAGAAGGGCTAGGGGGCAACTAGCTCAAGGGGGTATACTAGGTGTCTCTTCATAGTGTTCTGCACCGGCCGGCGGGCAAAGGATTTTTCGACCTCGGCGAGGTCGGTGTCTGATTCTGTGTGGTGTATCTGTATCCGAAAGAAGGGATGTAAGGTCATCGGGAGGGTTGGTGAGACCATGCGGCAGATGGCGGTAGCGGCTGATAGGAGAGGAATTAGGTTCGTAGTCGGCGGCGACTACGATTAGCGGATTCCTATGCTTGGACGCGTTCTCGAAATATCGGGTTGCCGCCTTTTTAATAAAGGAGCGAATAGGTTCGAGACCGAGATCGGAATAAAAAAAAAACGAAGACTATAACATAAAAAGTAAAGAACTGTGTGTAGTGTACCTATGTCACCTCTTGTGGAATATAGGAATATAGGCGCGTACACTACCCGTTCAGAGTACTATAGATTGCTTACTGAACTAACGCAAAAACAGATTAGAATTCAATTAAGATCAAGCTGGTTATTGGCTCAGAAATGTATGGGAAATGTTATTCTAGTGTGTATAATTAGGGTTCAATGGGAAAGATGGCTTTTATTTTATTTATTGGTCTAAGCTATACAACGGCTCTCCACCAATCCGCTCTGGGTCCGCATGGTGGAGTACGACCTAATCTCTCTCACCTCAATTTGTGAGAGAAACCTTTTGCCCAGCAGTGGAACAGCATAGCCTGATTTAAAAACAAGACCTTAACTACCAATATCTCAGAACTAGAACCGAACTGCATTTAACCCTAATGAAGCAAACTCAAGCCTGATGATCCTGCCTTTTTTACCACGGTTTGCCTATTATGGTGTCCATCGAGAGAAGGAGTATACTTAATAATTTATTATTCCAAATTTCTGTGCGCATCTTCCGGATCTGGATCAGACAGTAAAAAGATGGCATATTAACGCTATCGTGTTGATATGTCTACTAGATAAAGATAAATGTGATATAATGTTTTTTCATTAACGTTATGATAACGTCAAATGGTTAGTGTTTTGCCTGTGCATCTGACGTTTCATATCAGAGAGGTGCAGACTTTTAAGTGTTTGCATTACATCTATTACGAGAAAAACTACATCTGTAACATTGTGTGATCCATAAATATTTGTTTCAGTCTGGGTGTTTAAGTTTCATGTTATTAAACACACCCACATGTATATCAATGCCCCTGGCATAGGAATAATACTTAGCACCTAAAAAAGAAAACAATACATCGTTCATTTTGTTATATCTTAGTAAAATAAAAAAATAATTAATCCGGAGTCGTGAATGCGTTTAAGATCAAAAAATTTACTTTTAATTAACCCTCGTTATTTTATGTCGTTCCTGTTTCCACAATATTCTACGGAACCCAACCGTTCCGCACGGGTTACAATGCACGTTTTTTCTCATCGTCTTAGTCGTAAAATGTTTTTGCCTTCTGTCTCGCGGGTAACGGTTGACGTAACAGCATTTTGTATCAATTGCCTTACACACTTAGTGCGGTTTGATTCGTTTTTCTATTTGTTGTTTTTTGGCGCCTGCCTGTTGTGATAGAATTAATGGTTTTGTTATGTTTTCTTAAATCTTGTACGATGTAGATAGTTTTTAAAAAAAATTGTAATGTTGTTGGCCTTAGATGGCCTCTATATGCGCATGGAATGGCAAGTGGTTAGGGCGATTTATTTTTATAAAAGGGTTACGTTGTCTTAAAAAATTTCCACATTTAAATGGTAATACCAAAATTGCCAACACTCTGGATATTTCAGCAAAATTTGGTTAATATTCATACCATCTTTGACATTTTTTTAATGTCTATTTATTCTTCGATATTCACTACGTTTAAAAATCATGTCTTATAGATAATTGGTGAACAATGGATATCGATTTCTTCTGGCTGGAGCTCTTTTACTATTTCGTCTTGATAGGTTTCTGCGGTTTTAAGTCAAAAGCGCTATTTTTTACTTGACCTACAGCCATCAATGTCAATAATTTGTATACTTTAAAGAAACCTCCAGGACCAAAATACCAACCCGATCGAGCTGCGTCGAGGGGTAAGACAGGGGGATGTAATATCCCCCAAGCTCTTTACCAATGCACTCGAAGACGTCTTCCAGACGCTGGACTGGACTGGGCGGGGCATTAACATCAACGGCGAATACATCTCACACCTTCGGTTTGCCGATGATATCGTCATCGTGGCAGAGTCACTGGAACAGTTAAGCGAAATGCTGCAGAGCCTAAATGAAGCCTCTCGAGGTGTCGGTCTCGGCATGAACTTGGATAAAACCAAGATCATGTTCAATGAGCATGTCACGCCGGGACCGATCTACGTCGATGGTTCGATGCTCGAAGTTGTTCGGGAGTATGTCTACCTTAGAAAAGTTGTCCAATTTGGTAGAAACAACTTCGAGAAAGAAATCAACCGCAGGATCCAATTGGGTTGGGCAGCATTTGGCAAACTACGTCACGTTTTCGCTTCGCCTATACCACAATGCCTGAAGACTAAAGTCTTTAACCAATGCGTCCTACCTGTTATGACTTACGGGGCCGAGACGTGGACACTCACAGTGGGACTAGTCCACAAATTCAAAGTCGCACAGCGGGCTATGGAGCGAGCTATGCTCGCCGTCTCTTTGAAGGATAAAATTCGTAACGAGGTAATCCGACAAAGAACTAAAGTTACAGACATAGCTCGCAGACTCAGTAAGCTAAAGTGGCAATGGGCTGGTCACATCTGCAGAAGGACTGACGGCCGATGGAGCAAGCGTGTCCTAAAGTGGAGACCGCGACTTGGTAAGCGTAAGGTAGGACGGCCCCCAGCTAGATGGACCGACGACCTCAAAAAGGTTGCTGGGACAGACTGGATGCGGAAGGCGGAGGACCGTGTGCAATGGCGCGTGTTAAAAGAGGCCTATGTCCAGCAGTGAACTACGATAGGCTGATTGATTGATTGAAAGAAACCTTCTTGACACTTCAATAGACCATAAGTTCTGGGAATATTCTCACTCAACGAGTGGCTTTAGTAGTCAACCCCAAATGTAGGTACTAGGCATGCCTTTTAAGTTCTGTCGTTTCCATATTTCCCGACAATTTTGACTTTGGAACTGTTCTATATTCGAATGTGTTTAAATTTTGAATCTCAAAACAGTTCAAAGAATTAGGAATAATGCTATTGTTTAGTCACAGCGTCGATTGGAATCTGTCAGGTTACGTACGAAAATGAATCTTTCTAAGGAAAATGTTCGTGCAATAATTTTCTACAACTTTAGAAGAGGCCTGACACGGCTTTAGTGTTTTGAAGAGCTAACATCTGTGTTCAGTGATGAAGCCCCATGTCTGCGGACTGTCGAACGCTGGTATTTTGAATTCCAGCGTGGACATACTAGTGTTAGTGACAAATCTCGCGAAGGCCGTACGTAACGTAATCGTAGAACGGTTAACGCAGAGTGGTATACCACAGTTTGTTTATCACAAGTCATCGCCGAACTTCGAAAATCTAACTCAAAGCGACGCATCATCCTGCACCACGACAACGCACGCTCACACAGCGCTCGTCAAACGATTGAGTATTTGAAGCAGGAAAAAGTAGAAATTCTTGACCATCCTCCATACAGTCCTGACCTAAGCTCTAACGATTTCGTTACATTTCCTAAAATTAAGAAAAGTCTTCGTGGTCAAAGGTTCTAGTCTGGTAAAGAGACAGTCAACGCTTTCAAGTCAGCCATTTTGAACACCCCCACTTTAGAGTGGAATAAATGTTATAATAACTAGTTTGAGCCAATGTAAAAGTGTATTAAGCTACGTGGTGAATACTTTGAAAAACAATAAAAAGTACTATAAGGTTCTAGTTGTGAAGGCATGCCTCGTATGCTCAAACATACGCGGCAGTGACCACAACTTCTTTAAAAGTATTATTGTAATCTTAATTAACTGGTAGAGTCCTAAAAACCACGGGAGTGAAATTTTTGGTAAAATTCAATTCTATTTCATTTACGACACCTTGGGCTTATGCTTCCTTTCTTCCTCTTTTTCAACTTAACTGACTCTACACCGAATTGAATATACTGTAATATACTGCTTTGTAGTCACAATCTGACCACAGTTTTTGGGGTTCTGGTTTGGTCATGCTCAGTATAATGTCTTTGTTTGCGTGGTGGCTGTCTAGCGCGGGTCACTCCCTTCCCTCTAATATGGTCGAGGGGAGTGATGGCTGTTACAGTAGTCATACTCGGGTGCTGCTAGTGGGGACTGGTCCATCTGGAATCCTTTAGATCCTCTTTATAAATAATATCATTAGTATCCTATCTCGGTCGTACGGCATCACATTGGAGCTAGACGGTAAACTATTTAATTGTAATCTAAACATCGTATGTATACAATATGATTAAAAAAATAGAAAGGAAAAGACATTTTCGCCGGATTTCCTCAGTGAAGGCCGCGTTCCCATCCGGTGGTAGATTAGTTAAATTAGATTTAAAAAAAAAGGAAGTGACTATTTGTAAGCGCCCGCGCAGGGCTTATACAAAATAAATTATTTGAGTTTGGGTTTGAAATATCAACATTATAAAAGGTGCATCGTAGTTTTTTTTCTCTTGTATTTACCTTTTTCGCACAATCAAAGTGTCGCACTCTAAAGCAACGAAATTCACGTCTATAGTTCACGACACAAACCCCTTGTTTTATTATTAAGATTTGACAATCGCTTCCTTCATTGCCTTATTCCACACAACACCCACGTAATCTCAGAAGTAACTGGGTTAAAATAATTGTAGCGTTTCGACATTTTGGCTCACCGGCCAGGCAGAAACCAAACGGTAACGAATACCGTTAACTATCCGCGGTTAGTTAACGATAACGATACCACAGATTACAGAGCAATCGTTGTTACTCGTATTACAGAGTCGGAGTAATGCTGGGGTGTTCGATTATGATTGCAATCTTTGTAATGGAAAAATAATAGCAAAAACCCGGTTGATTGGTTGAACGGTTGATTGGCTAACCTTCTCATCGACATAAGTCATTGAACAAATATCAATGAATATTCAGTAATGTATGAATCTGAACATTAACAGTTTTTAAAATTTCTTGCAGACTTTTAATAACTCGTCATGTTCAGCCCTATTGCTGAGCAAAGGTCTTCTCTCTCAAGGAGATAGCTTAGTTCTTACTCTACCAGGGGGACACAGTGCAGATTGGTGGAGGCAGGTTTGTGATCACCTGCTGTTGAAATTTATCTAACCACCCATAATGATCCAAACTCCGCTTAACGACCTTTGCTTCGGAAAAACCCTTAGTACTGGTTGCCACTTCATGTTAGACTGAAAGGATTGTAATTATAAAAATAATTAACTAAGTTAATAAATATGTAAAATAAACCGAGTCTTATCTGGAGAAAAAGTCAAGAGTCTCCGTAACCGGCGAGCGTGTATGAGACGAACTATGAGAGTGGAGGAAGCCAGAGAGGTATGTAAGGAAAGAACCTGTTGGAACTCTGTACTCTCTGCATACCCCGCAAGGGATCGGGCGTCATGATATAGATAGATAGATAGTTAATAAATATGGGGAAGTGTATAAATTTAATTTAAAATAATATTTATTTGTAAGAGCGATATATATTTTGGGTTGGGTTTTTTTTTGTTGATTTAACGGGTTCTTATTATATAAATTGGGTATTTGAGTAGTATAATTTACAATTTAATTTTAATTCTTTGTCTCTTTTACTAAATCAAATGGTATACTTATATGCAATAATAAATTAAATTACTTAATTTGTAATAAATATGTACTGACATTTGTGTATTTTAAGCGACAAGGTTGCTAACGTACGCTTTGAGTTTAAGAGACACCAACGCCTGCTCAAGCTTGACTTAGTTTAGGAGTTGGTAGATGATTAATATGTCTTATATCTTACGTATAATGAGTTTGTGATAAAATAGTAATTATGATAAGAATGTCATTTGCTTTATATCATATTTATTCAACTAATTAATTAAATGTAAAAGAAATAAATATTTCATTTGATTTCGTGGTAGTCGTTAAACCGAGTTAAAAACCTTATGGGCGGCTTGATACGTTCTCAGAGTAGATAGCCACAGGCCTGCCTCTACCAATTTACACTGGCCTAATCTCTCTCTGATTATTGAGATTATGCCTTTGTACAGGGGCAGTATAAAAGTAAACTGTGGTAAAGGCTACTTTATTATAGGTAGGATAGGTAAAGAAGCTCAGTGGCGCATTTAAGCAGGCTGAGTAGGCTGGAGCCTAGTGCAGCATATTTTAGGGGGGCGGCAAGTTTAGCGCAAAGTTTTTTTTATAAGTAGTACATGATTGAGCTTTTCTTAGCTCAAAAATATACCCAAAGACTATTTCTTGTGTACACTTCACTAAATCGTGAGTTGTAAGAATAATCTCAGAACTAACACTACGATCCCTTAGTTCACAATCATACTAATAACGGGAAAAGCTGATGATGAAAAGCCGATAGAGCATAAATCATAAAATTGCAATTTCATTAACGAAGAAAATGTAATAATATGATTGTGAACTAGGGTATTCAATTGCAGACGTTAGTAGGGGCGGTAAAATATGAATAGCCTACTGGCGCTAAATCTGTAAATCCGCCATTGTAGAAGCCTTTATTAAAACACGTTAGTATTAGTGCAACAATGTATTAAGTATTAAACTTGTCTATAGACTCAAAATATACAATATATCTACGTTTAACGATCGTCTGGTCATTCAACCTCTTCCTTATTGCTCCTCTACATTTGGGGTGAACAGAGATTCCATTTCCTAGTATTAAAATTTATATTTCATAATAAATTTAATCCGGTAAGCCATTAGAATAAAGTACTTAATCATTTTGTTTAACACGTGCGATGTGTCGGATGAAACTTGTATGCTAATATGTATTCATTTCATGAATAAAATATTAAGATTAAAGATAGCATCTAAGACTTAGAGTTTTGACCTGACACAAATAGGACTTGAGAAAATATTGCAAGAGCGAGAGCTTTATACAATCACGCTACGATAGTGTACAAGACTATGCCGTCTGAGGACAATAGTTGGCGTAAATTGGTTTTGTCCTCGGGCGGTACGTACCTGAAGTCTGGGAGAGGACACACACAAGGATGCTCTTTGGAGTAGTGCGCTAACGTAGCGCAGTTGAATGAAGTTTTTTCTCTCTTGGAATATTTATTTATTAATTAATTATTATTAGCAGTGATAGCCTAGTGGTGAGACCGTTGGACTGCAAAGTCAGAGGTCTCGGGTTCAAACCCAGGCACGCACCTCTGTCTTTTCGAAAGCATGTGCGTATTTAAAATTAATTATCACTTGCTTTAACGGTGAAGGAAAACATCGTGAGGAAACCTGCATGCCTAAGAGTTTCTCGAAGGTGTGTGAAGTTCGCCAACCCGCACTGGGCCAGCGTGGTGGACTATGGCCTAAACCCTCTCAGTTGGAGAGGAGGCCCGTGCCCAGCAGTGGGACAGTTTCCTAACAGGGCTAATATTATATTATTATATAATTAATTATTAGTTTAGAACTTATGACCCTCATAAAAAGACGAAAAACTGCATACCTCGGCCACGTGCTCAGGCACGATAGATATCATCTTTTACAGGTCATTATGATGGGCAAAGTGGCCGGTAAAAGGCGTGTGGGTCGCAGGAAGAAGTCGTAACTCCGAAACATCAGGGAGTGGACGGGAAATGCTAGCGCGGCACAGCTCTTCCGTGCCGCACTGGATAAGGACGAATTCCAAAAATTGATAGCCAACCTTACTAGTTGGAGAGGCTCCAGAAGAAGAAGAAGAATTATTAGTTTGTTTGGGGAGGTCTTTGTCCTGTAGTGGACGGTTTCCTGAAGATAGATAGACTAGTTTGTCTATATCTGCGATTTGGTCTGTGTGAAGTATGTGTATAACGACAGACACTGGAAGATCAGGTTGTATCTCCGGTTCTTCCCGATCGATTTCGAAGCGACGGTTAGGCTTTTGATTCTGGAGGATCAAAATCGGTCTAGTGATTTCTGCGTGATGGCTAAAGTACAGCGTAAAAGCGGTTCAGAACGTGGCCATATTGTCTGCATGTCTGCTGTCTGCGGCCACAAAGCAAATTCGCTTCATTGTTGCGGCACGCGGAGCGGATATACGTTTGGAAATCGTTTAGGTTACACCGTAAACACACCCCAGACAATTCGGAACATTCACAGTTAAGTATAAGAACCTTAATACAACGGTTAACACGCACGATTGAGCGCTCCAAAAATTGAGAGACTGAGCAAAAAAATATTTTATCGGTACACTAAATCGCGTACAGTTAAAATGATGTAAAAAATGTGTGTCACACTGAAAGTAATTTATAATTATATAATGTATGAGTTGTTAAACAAGAAATGTATAAAGTTATAGTGCTGTTGTGTTTTTTTTACAATTAGGTGTTTTATAGGTAGAAAAATGTAAAAGCCTTACAATTTATCTACATGCTTTTGGTTAAGATCTTGTTTAGTGTTACGTATTGATTTCCTACATTTAGACCGCTTTTTGCTTTTATAAATTCATAGGTACTTTTATGTCGTTAGTAGATAATTACCAAACTGATTTTGTGATAGGTTTAAATTAGAATGCAGAAATAAATAAAATTAAGATTTTCGTAATGTGTCTGTGAATTTAGTTTTTTTTTACTAAAATAAGACTGATACTCAATAAACGAACATAAATAAAACAAACGAGTTATAAAAGTGCGTAGTTCGCAAAGTGGCTATAATTAACTGCAAGTGTCAAAAACAGTTTGAAAAATGGAATTTGAAATTCGAGTGAAACAAAACTGAGCAGAGAAGTTTGAATATAGAATTTAAAATGACAAAACATAAACAGTTCTAAATTTCAATCGAGTGTTGGAAACATGGCCGCCTGGTTTTGGTTGGCAGCATTGATATGCGGTTCGCACGCAGCTGTTCTGCCACCACCATGGGCAGACGTGAAGAGGAATCCTTGCGCGGCGTTACCAAGAGGCTGGCTGATGCTGTACTGGCCTGAAGATGGGAAATGCTATACTATTTATAAGGTCAGTGATTCATTTAAAATAAATTAAAAAAATGAACGCCTTCATGGCTATATATCGTAGGCGGGGATGGCAAAGGTGTGCTGTGTACAGACCCCTACCCGCGATGATGTTAGATCCTATGTAATAGAGCGAGCCTATTGCCACTATATAAATATTCAAACCACATTTTGTCCTACCTAGGATTGACAACCAGGACCTCGTGATCGCTACGTGGATTATTCGGTACTAGACCAACGTGGCAGTCATTTCAAAATGTAAAAAAAATATGTTCCAATTTCGTCACTTTACATGATGTGAACCGCGGATGTGAACCCTTGAGTTCTTCAACAATTGTAAAGTGATGAAATTGACGGAAGTACTAAATTAAAAATATCCATTCTGAGAGTCTATATAATATTAAGAGTTAGCTGAACGGACGTATTACTGGACCTTCATTTAAAATTTATTATGTCACCTACATTAGGTCTCAACTTTTCCCTCATAATATCTACATTCGTACATGGCTTAGTGAGTACGTTTTATTATGTATGATAGAATGATGAACTATCATTATAGAGTTATATACTCTAATAAAACTGCCTTTACTTCTTAACGACGCGATTAGCATGCCTATACAAATTTTAAACCATAACGGTACTTATTGAGTCACATAAACGACGCATATTCTAAACACGCTAACCTAGTAAAGTGTGAAAGAGCCCATAGTGAATAGAGATGAGGTAAAGTCCATAGCGCATGCCGCTATGCCATGGGAAGCGTTATTCGTTACGCAACTCAGGACTATGACCTCCGCACTTCGAACATTTTAAATAATCTTTTTGGGGAAGCGCGTATTACGTAATAGGCGACATTTTTGTTTAAAGTTTGAACTTTTTAAATTCAGAATACTAATAGTTGCCATTGTTTGGGTTTTCTTTTGTTTTAAACAGTTTCGTCATAGTCTAAACAACTCTTCCCGTTTTACTAATTTACTAGTGACAAAATTTGCATTTTGACGTGCGTTCTTCGGAATAGGGGCAAAGATATTTCTCACCAACTTCATAAAAGGATGACGTTCTTAATTCGATTTGTATTTTTTAAATTCCAATCTCATATCTTGACAGTTTTTAACATATAGTTATTTTTTTTATAATAGTGCATTGCCTATGTAGTGTATTTTATATTTGTATATAGGTAGCTATTTGTCGATATTGATGTTTGTCGTACTGTACTTATAAATTATGTTTTAAATTCACTAAGAATTAGATAAGTAAGCACTAAATACTTGATGAAATTCTGAAATAATGTCCTTAGCGATGAAGTCGTGAAGGTACATACATAATGCAACAATATGCTAATACCTCTGACAGCATAATGATGGCTTACAACAACGTTCCCACGACATTGCATCGTGCTTTACCCAGACTAGTTACAAGTGATTAGCGTTTCGTTAAGGCTCTTACACAACACTGAAGTGCGACGACGTCGAGACGCGTCGCAAAAACAATGACTTCTCGCGACTTCGTCGGTTTTGCGTTACAATTCCGCGATGCTTTGTGCGTCGTTGTAAATCTGCGTTCTCGCCTTCTTTAATTAAGGTACACACACATCTAGACCTTAACAAATGTTTGTGAATCATCATAATGAATGAATGAAGAATGTAGATAACATGTTCAGCTTTTATTATATATTATTCCCTCTCTTCTTTCTAGTAGTTAAATAAAATTGATCATTTTTCTTCCTCATTTCTTTATCTGTAATTGAGAGAACCATGTAGCCATTCTCATGAATAGTATAACTTGGTTAAATTAGACTCACCTGATACTACATTGTTCTCCCATACCCCACAGCAAAATGTAGATGGAAAAAAATGTAAAAATACTATTTTAAAAGAGTAACCGTGGAGTTTCTTGCCCTTTTACTCCACAGGAATGATCGATCTCGATCCAGTGGGCGGAACGGCTTAAGTTCCGCCGACTTAGGGGCTACAGCACATTTTTGAACCTATGTCCTTGCGCCTCAATGTTATACGCCCTTAAAAACCTATAAAAACATGAAATATCGAATTGCGATTGAGTTTACAAATCATCGCTGATAGTATGTGCTTACGTAGGTATGTGCTTGATAAAACTATGTTAGTACCGGTTGGTACTAACATAGTTTTACTGTTTTACGGTACCAGCATAAAAAGAAAAAAAAAAATTATTGGTTTGTCATGATATTTACCTTTACTATTTCTCAGTACTTACATGAGATCGGCACAATATTAGTCTAGTCATTAGAGCACGGGCTGCTCCGCCCATTGGGTCCACTACCCACTGGAAATCTTCTCGTGACCTAGAAACATTTGTTTCGATATGGGGGTTAATGGCTGTGAAATCAAGTTTGTAGGCACGCCCACGATGCAGGAATAATTGCAAATGTTTCTCTAAAAAAATAGCACCGCTAAGCTCCAAAAACATCAATCGAAGATTTGTTTACAAAAGAACCATTGCAAATAATAAAAAAATGTTGATAAGATTATTGCTGGAGACGCAAAAAATAAATATTTGAAGTCGTTGCCAGTCGGTTACTTGACACCGACTTTAAATATTTATTTGCTGCTTTTTAGTTTTTGAACCTTTTGGAACTCTGTACTTTATGTCTACCCCGCAAGCGATCTGGCGTGATGATATAGATAGAAATTGGTTTCCCTTTTTTTTGAAAAGTTATTTACTTTACAATTTTAATTGATGACTGAATTAACTATTAATATTTATATAGCTTAGTTCCGCGCACTTTCTCCTGAGTTTTATAGTAAACTACCAACAGGATTTTATCATAGATACATTACTAAATTAAAATAAAATGCCTCGTTGGTCTGGTGGCAAAGCGCATGGCTTTGTGATCACGAGGTCTTGGGTTCAAATCCTAGGTCGGACAAATGTAGTTTTGCTAACGAAAAATTCCCAGTATGAGTCCGGAGTCTGGAATTGTGCCCGGTATATAGCAATAGGCTCGCCCCCTATTACATGGGACCTAACATCGTCGGCGAAACGTGGGTGTACTCAGTACACCTCTGCCACCCTCTCTGGGGAATATAGGCGTGACGGTGTGTAAAATAAAATTCGAGCGCATAAAAATTTCACCCCTTTTTGTCCATTCGTAGGGGTGATATTTTTTCTTCAAATTGAAATGTGAACAAATGGGTGCCTCCCAAACAAAAGAAGAATTTTCCAAATCAGTTCATAAATGACAGGATCTGAAGTAACAAAAAAATACAACTGAATTGAGAACCTCCTCCTTTTTTGAAGACGGCTCAAAAGAGATTTTATCAAAGGTGATTGTTTTAATCGAGTCTTCAATTGCATACCAACGTAAAAGTATAAAAATAGTGAGTAGGTCAGCGTGACGTCATAACCAGATCGATCGGTCACGGTCTTTCATAAGTACAGCGGTAACCGGCAGGACCGGAATCCGATGTAGCGGGTTCGGCTGCTGACGAAATAAGGTTGCGAGTGAAAAAAATATGTGAGTATTTAGGTTGTTCCCAGATACCCACAACCCATTGTCCTCGAAAAGTAGCGAATAATGCGGGTCTATCACGATGTCTTAAGTTCGAATCCTAGGTGAGTGAATCTAGATGAACTGGACAGTACGATTTTTAAATAGAAATAATCCCAGTATCTTTCCGGAGCATTCTGCGTGGTATGATGTCAACAAACTCGCCCCCTATTACGATGGGGTTGAACATCGTGGTTCGTCGTCGAAAAGTTTATCTGCCACACCTCTTTCGGAAATATAGGCGTGACTGTGTGTTCTTAAATTAGTTCCTCCCGAGGTAGTGGTGGTAGGTGATTTAGGCGTTCCTAGCGATGTGGTACCAGCAGTGGTCGTAGCGATTACCAAGGTTAAGCAGCGTTCGGCTCAGTCAGTCTGAGATCGGTGGATTTAAAAAATAGAACGAAAAAAGATTAGGTAAATTTAGTAAGAAACACAAGCTCTCAGAGTTCATACAGGTTTCGCCCCCGCAGGGTTCATACCAAATTAATTATTTGAGTTTGTGTTTAATTATCTTACCGTGACCTGAAGAACTGTGTCTTATGTAAAGGACAAGTCAAGAGTCTCCGTAACCGGCGAGCGTGTATTAGACGAACTATGAGAGTGGAAGAAGCCAGAGAAGTATGTAAGGAAAGAACCTGTTGGAACTCTGTACTCTCTGCCTACCCGCAAGGGATTTGGCGTGATGATAAAGATAGATAGATAGATTATTGTCCCACTGATGCGTGAAGCTTAAGATAATATCTAAGAAATTCGGATAAATATGAACAAAGTTAAGATCCTATTAAACCACGTGGCGTAAGTGTCTGACAGGTGACAGTAATGTTTTCCGCTCTCACTCACTTGTCCTACATTATGCATGTATTTTGTCTCGTGTGATATACTTAGCGGTGAGTGGTTTATGGTCTCGTAATTAAGTGGACCTAATTACAAATGTAGTGTATTGCATATAAGTAAGGCAGAGGTGTATTGTGTACAGGCATATATATAGTCTTCGATGTTAGGTCCTAATATAATAGGGCTCGACCGCATTGCCCATTATACCGAGCACAATTCCAGATTTTGGACAGTTATTAAAAAGTTTTGGCCAGTAAAACCAAAATGTGCAGTGATAGCCTAATGTGCAGTGATAGCCTAGTGGACCACTACTAGTTGTTAGACCGTTAGACTGCAAAGTCAGAGGTCTCGGGTTCAAACCCAGGCACGCACGTCTCTGTTTGAGAGGAGGCCCGTGCCCAACGGTGGGACAGTTTTTTAACAGGGCTAAAATTGTACCCAAAAGTATGTAAGTAAAACCCAAATACTTAACACTTTTTTCATCTTAGCATTCAAAGCCTTATAATTTGCAAAGAATGGCACAGCGGAGGACACGAAAATATTACTTTCATGCTTAGGGATTGTTGAATATTTGCAACGGTGAAAAAGCTTTCATAGTATTGTATTAACTCAGACTTAGAACATTTTTTTAAAAAAACTAGGGATATTTTATATCAATGCTACGGGGGCCCAAATTGTTACTTTACATTATTTTTAATGTAATCCATGTCTAATCTATCAAAAATCTGTTCGTGAAGAAATACTCGCGGTAGAGTTACACCCAAAAGCAATCTTCAAAACATGATCACGAACCAAGAAAGTCCGTAGTTTTCTTCCGCACAAGCATTGCGTCTCATAACTGAGGAAAGGCATCGTTGGATAACCTGACCCATGAACTAGGAACCGCGTAATATCCCAGTATTTTACATTTCCAACCTTAACATTAGTAATCCAAGTCTCAAATTCGTATGTGATACTGTTGTAATAATTTTAATACGCTGAATTCGTAAATCCGTGTGTGTGTGTGTGTGTGAGTAATGTACGCTGTTGGCCGCGAGGCCTTTACAGCTTCACCGGACTTAAGGGCGAGCGTGCAACCACTACGCTCGAGACAGAAGGGCAAGAGGCGACATACTCGAGGGCGCCCTCGGTTGGGACAGTCGCTGTGGGGGGACGGGGTGCACTACTAAGTGCACCGGTCAACCGCCGGCTATGGGAGGGGATCTACAACTACGTCGTCGTCGCCCGTATTCTGATCGGAAAGAATGGATGACAAAGCATCGGGGGGATCGGAGAGAACATGTCGCGGCCGGCGGTGGCGGCAGGGGTCGGGGGGCGTGTTAACAATCCAACGGTTGTGAATATTCTGACAAGTTGTTAAACTTGTTGTACAACTCGTTTAAATATATGCACGTCGTGGATCAGTTGTATTACGATAGCTACATATATATAAGTGTAAGTATGTCAAAGTAAGTGACGCGCTGTCATGCTGCGGTAGTTGTAAGGATAACCAACGTGTTCGCCTCGGTCAGTCTAAAACGGGGCCCTGTTACATGGTAGGCATGATAAGTCATTAGTCCCGGCTACTTCAAGGGGTAGTGGTTAAGTTGGAAGCTTTACAGGCGACTTGACTTTAACTTTCAACAACAGATGGCCACGAAGCTGCTTTCACCAATCCACACTGGGTTCGCGTCGTGCAGTAGGACTCAATCTCTCTCTCTCTTCGATTAATAAGAGGCCTTTGTTAAGAAGTTGGACGGTACATATACGTAAACACCGTCACACCTATATTTCCCAAGCGAGGGTGGCAGTGGTGTATTGGGTAAATCCACTATTCGCCGACGATGTTAGGTCCCTTGTAAAAGGAAGGGAGCCTTTTAACATATACCGGGCACACTTCCAGACTGCGGGCTCATACTGGGAATTTTTCGTTAGAAAAACCACATTTCTCCGACCTAGGAATTGAACCCAGGATTAAACCTCATGATCACAAAGCAATGCGCTTTGCTACTAGACTACCAGTATATATATAATATTAGCCCTGTTAAAAAACTGTCCCACTGCTGGGCACGGGCCTCCTCTCAAACTGAGAGGGTTTAGACCATAGTCCACCTCGCTGGCCTAGTGCGGGTTGGCGAACTTCACACACCTTCGAGAAACTCTTAGGCATGCAGGTTTCCTCACGATGTTTTCCTTCACCGTTAAAGCAAGTGGTAATTAATTTTTAATACGCACATGCTTTCGAAAAGACAGAGGTGCGTGCCTGGGTTTGAACCCGAGACCTTTGACTTTGCAGTCCAACGGTCTAACCACTAGGCTATCACTGCTTATATATACAGTCTACCAAATCAATAAGGCTGTTTAGAATACGCTGAATTATTAATTTCTTAGCTGCTTTGTAAAAAAATTGCCCTTATCTTGCTGTCGTAAAAAACTACTAAAGGAATAAATGTTCACTAATATTATAAAGAGGAAAGATTTGTATTTTTGCAATTTTGTACGTATGTAACGAATAAACTCAAAAACTACTGGACCGATTTCCAAAATTCTTTCACCATTAGAAAACTACTTTATCCAGAAGTAACATGGGCTATATAACATAGACCCGGTAGGTGGCGCTGTTGTCGACCGGGTACGAAGTCGCGGGAAACTGCTAGTAATGTATAAAAACGGACAAGCAGCCGACGCTTTGACTCACCATAGCTATTTGCTGTTGTTTTGGTGAATTGTGATCGTTCAGAAATCATAGTGCTCAGGTGAGGTGTATATTTTTAAACGACTTCTAAAAAGGAGGAGGTTCTTAATTCGACTGTATGTTTTTTTTTGTATGTACTAGGAAGGATCAAAAAGTAGTGAGAACGACATACTCTGTGGTAAAAAAAAACTGGCAGGCATCATAGCTCAGATACATATTTGTAATATTAATAAAAAAAAATCTTTGATTCTCTTTTGTTTTTTTCTGAATGTAGTCATTTGTTTGCTTCGTGTCGAAACGTGTTCTCGAAAATGGAGAAAAACTAAGTGCGAGCCGTTACTAAATACCTCTGTTTGAAAAAGTTAACGCCGCAAGAGATTCATTGCGATTTGGAGGCAACATTAGGAGAGTCTGCTCCGCCGTATTCCACTGTCGCAAGGTGGGCTTCTCAATTTCGAGTAGGGAGAACGAGCACGGAAGACGAACATCGTTGCGGCCGTCCATCGACGTCAGTCACCCAAGACAATGTTGCGAAAGTCGAGAAAATTCTATTGAGCGATCGAAGAGTTACCATCCGATACTTAATTCAAGAAACGGGCATTTCATATGGAACTATTCAATCCATATTGAAACAATCTTTGAATATGAGAAAAGTCTCCGCAAGATGGGTGCCGAGAATGTTAACCGACTGTCAGAAACAAAATCGACTTGACATTTCGAAGATATTGTTGGACAAGTTTCAAGAAGATTCTGAAAACTTTTTGTCTTGTTTCGTAACAATGGACGAAACATGGGTCTATCATTTTGATCCCGAGACAAAACAGCAATCTTCGCAATGGAAACGGCCATCATCACCGACCCCGAAGAAGTTTCGTGTGGTGGCATCGGCTAGCAAGGTTATGGCCTCAATATTTTGGGACTCAGAAGGAATATTGTTGATTGATTACCTGGAGCGTGGAACCACTATTACAGGCCAATATTATGCAGCTTTAATTCCCAAGCTGAGGAATGCCATCAAAGAGAAAAGGAGAGGGAAACTTCGAAGGGGCGTGCTGTTTCATCACGACAACGCACCCGCGCATAGGTCGGCAGTTGCGATGGCTGCCATTCAGCAAACTGGCTTCGAATTGGTTGACCACCCCCCTTATTCACCAGATCTGGCGGCTAGCGATTTTTATCTGTTCCCCAAATTGAAAAAATACTTAAGGGGAAACAGGTACGAAGACGATAACGAGGTGATGGATGCCGTGGTGAGCTTTTTGCAGGACCAAGACAACACTTTTTTTGTGAAAGGTATTGAAGCCTTGGAAAAGCGCTGGACTCGGTGTGTAGAGAGACTCGGAAACTATGTAGAAAAATAAATTATTAAGTTATCAACTTCAAAAAAGGAGGAGGTTGACAATTTGTCTGTTTTTTTATAACGTCTTAATTTATATAATTATTGAACGGAGAATGCGCGTGAAGTCCGATGGATTGTTGTGCGAGGCACAAGGGGGTTTCAGGTCTGGAAGAGGATGTTCGGATCAAGTCTTCTCACTTCGCAACATCGTAGAGAAGCATCTGGCAGTGGGGCGGAAGGTTTTCTGCGGTTTTGTAGGTCTGGAGAAGGCATTTGACAGAGTTGTGCGAAAGAGACTTTGGGACATTTTGCCAGAGTATGGTATAGATGGCACTCTGTTGCGAGCCGTCCAGTCCACTTATGTGGACTGCAAGGCATGCGTACGGGTGGGTGGTAACAGGTCACCCTGGTTTGACGTTAAAATCGGCGTCAAGCAGGGTTGCCTGTTGTCCGCTAGACTGTTTATAATATATCTGGACAAAAGTCTTCAAAGACTGAAAGCGATGAATGAAGGTGTACAAATGGGTGACTTAGTGGTAAACCATCTACTTTATGCAGATGACGCGGTTTTAATAGCGCCAACAGCCAGCGCCAACTGATCTGCAAACACTAGTCACAGTTATGAAAGACGACTTCATGATCAATGGCTTACACTTGAATGTGAAGAAAACCAAGATTATGGTTTTTGAAAGGGAAGAAACCAGAACGAATGTAAGGATTGTGGTTGGTAACGATGTGCTGGAGCAAGTGAATGAGTTTGTATATCTTGGATGCGCCTTCAGTAAGGATGGGAAATACACCGCTGACATAGAGAGAAGAGTGAGTGCAGGGAACAGAGTGAATGGTGCGATGGGAAAGCTACTCGGGAGCCGGCACTTAAGCCATAAGGCGCAGCTGGCCATACATAACGGAGTTCTTGTCCCAACGCTGTTATATGGTAGCGAGAGCTGGGTATGTAAGAAGGAGAATGAAAGTAGGATAAATGCGGTAGAAATGCGAGCTCTGCGGAAGATGTGCGGAGTGAAGCTGACCGACCGCATTAGCAACAGCATAGTAAGACAGCGAGTAGGTATGAAAGATAGTATCGATGTAAAGATGAGAAAGGGCATGCTCCGTTGGTTCGGGCATATAGAAAGAATGCCAGAGGAAAGAATGACAAAACAGATATACAATGTAAAAGTGGAAGGATGCAGGTACCGGGGAAGACCTAGACTATCTTACCACGACCAAATAAACCGAGTCTTATCTGATGGAAAAGTCAAGAGTCTCCGTAACCGGCGAGCGTGTATGAGACGAACTATGAGGGTCGAGGAAGCCAGAGGTATGTAAGGAAAGAACCTGTTGGAACTCTGTACTCTCTGCCTACCCCGCAAGGGATCTGGCGTGAGGTTATAGATAGATAGATAGATAAGTCTTAATTTATGAACTGATTTTGATGATTCTTTTTGCGTGGGTTTAGTAGAGTTTAGTGATGGTCCCATTTGAATGAAATCGGTATTGAACTTTGGCCTATGAAGATACACCAGGGGACTCCTTTACGACGAACAGCACGAATGTATAAATTCCGTTATTATGGTTATTATATCAATCCTGTAGGTAATCGTTGTACAACTTAGCAAAATAATAAAATATAGGTATATAAATATTAGTAAATAATTCACTTGTCACTTAAAATTGTAGTCGGTGCCAAGTAACCGACTGCACTAACCGGTACCGACTTAAAATTGTTATTTTTTGCTTTTTGAAGTCTGTTTTATTTTTTTTTTGAAGATTTTTTTGCTGATAATAATTGTTTAGTGACGAACCGACACGCCTCCATTCCCCAAGCGGGATCGTAAAGGTGTAATGTGTCCTCCCACATTTCGCCGTCGCATCGATGGCACGATTAAAAACTTCGGATTGTTCTGAAGAATTTTTAGATGGATCTAATAACCGCTTTGTGTCGTCTTGAATTCGAATCCAGGACCTTATCATCGGAGCAACACCATGTTTCACTAGAGAATGTAGACAGTCCTACAAAATATATTAAATTATTATTCAAATAGCCATATTATCGTAATATAATAAAATTATTCACGGTTTAGCCTCTAGGTGAAATGCAGAACACGACGGCAGTAATGGCATAAAATATGACACTTTACTGTCAAACGTGACTTCCTGCATGTGGTGATTTTATGGAGAGGAGGTTTAGAATAATTTATTATTTATTTACATTTTGTTTACGAGGAGGAAATTTTGTCCCGTAAGCACGAGGGATTTTAATCCTGGCCTAACAAAAGATGCTGTTGTTTGAAGTACACACGGTTTAACTTTTGGCTAGCAACTATTTACAACCTTCTTAACAGACAAAGATCTTTTTAAAAATAGACTTTTATAGCGACAACATAACGGAGATATTTTGCTTAGTTAAAGAGCCTCCTCCTATGGCCACCTTTTGGCTCCATCATCGGACCGGCTGGAAAAACATTTTCACCCTGTAAAACCTGTGATGCCCACTGTATATTCCCAGTCGAAGTATGATTAGGTTAAATCAATGAGTGTTACAAAATTTGGGCCACAGTAGGTACCAGGACATCATAACATACTAGGAGATAGCTTATGAGCGATAACCTAGAAACAGATGGGTGAGTAGGATATTCTGTCTGCCCGCCTCCCACCAAATGAGCCTGTACCGCTATGATATCATGGTACTTTGAATAAGGATTTCGTTCACGTGTACGTGCCCATCTTCTTCCAGTACCCAACATCATTTAGTCTTCTTAGTCTAGTTCTAGTCTCTTATGATGTCCTGATACTTTGACTAAAGATTTTGATACATAGAAATATGATATATTTGATACATAAAAATCACGAATTCTCCCTACTACATATGAGAATCGAAGAGGTTGAAAACGTCCATGAAGGATTCACTTGTAAAACTCGAGTGGTTTATTGTTTAATGAACCGAGTTTTTTTGCGAAGAATAATTTTTATGTAAATAATGTGCAAATAATCAACGGATCGACCAGTTGACTTGGTTGGAACAAAATGCTTCATCCGGTTCCATTCTACACAACTAATTCGTTAGTTCAGTTGGTCGGAGGTAATAGCAAATTGTATCTAACAGCTGTACTTACAAGTTAAAATGTACAGGAATAAAATATTATGAATAGAAATAGCTTGTGGGACATAACAGGAATATTTAGCGCAGTGGTTAAGAGCTTGAGTTTGAGCCCACTGTGTCTAATAGTCGCGGGTTCGATTCCCGCACGGGACAAATCTTTGTGTGATCCACAATTATTTGTTCCGGTCTGGGTATTTGTGTTTGTGAATTTTCATGTTTGTAAACGCACCCACGATACAGGAATAAATCCTAGTGTGGGGCTACGTTTTTTTAAAAAAAGACAAAAGACAAAGACAATGTGGATCGAACGAAGATTTTTTTATGGGGGATTAAACTTTTTGGGACGAGCGAAGAACAAACCGTTATAAATCATAATGCACTGTTTACTACTTAGTCGTATTTACATTCTCTTTTACTTAACATAGCATCAAACAAGTTTCGTTTAGTCATAACATTGAGGTCACAAATCCAAAATAATGACGCACCCAGATGCAAAACGAAATCTTCAAATTATGCAATACATGAAATCCGTTGTGAAAGATACTCTGAATCACGACGTGATTCTGTGAACAATTCATATTTGACAAGGACCAATTATAATAAGGCTAGCAGCATCATACATTGATACTTTTCACAGTTTATAACACTCACACTACCGAAGATTTAAAAGTACAGAACTTCAGATGTGCAAACTTCAAAAGTGCCATGGTAAAGGCCACGGAATAAAGACTTAGCTCTACAGTAATGCTTATGTGTGTACAGATTTATTGTTTGTTTTGAATTTTAATGCAATTACCAAAATTATCGAGAAACAAAAAACTTTGTTGTGATTTAAAAAGTATGTAAACACAACGTACCTAGAACAGCATTGAAACGTCTGTGGATTACAAAAATATCCTTCCTGTTTGGGGATCGAAGCCACGACCATTTGATGCAGCGAGCCAAGCGGCCACGGTCACACCCTCCTCACCATATATCTACCTTGTGTTTTGGTCATATACTGTCAAAGCTCAGTGAATTAGCATGCTGAAGTGGCAGTGGGCAGATCACATATGCCACAGAACCGATGGCCGTTGGGGCAGTCTAGTTCTTAAGTGGAGACCTCGTGTCGGCAAACGTAATTTAGGGCGCCATGTAGCTAGGTGGGGCGACGATATAAGTAAGATAGTGGGCAGGTATTGGAGGAGGAGAGCTGAAGATCGAGCTCAGTGGCTTGCCATGGGAGAGGCCTACGTCCAGCAGTGGACTGACACGGGCTGATAATGCTGATGTGTATGTGTGTGTGATGTGGGTATGAATGGGGGCCTTTACATCTTCACGGGGCAGGAGGGCAAGCGCCACAACACCCGAAATCTAGACTGTGACCAACACACCAAGCAATCGGAATTAGATGATGTTTTTCACAAACTTTTATTTAGCTTGCAATGTTTAATAGTTTGTTGGTTTAGGTTAAATCTTGTAAGCTGAAGCAAAACCACTTCCCCTTATCCTACAGAGTTGAATTTGACATGGTGGTTCAGTTCCAGTGACAACATTTTAATGGTAAGCATGACTTGCTTGTACACCCAGGATTGTGTCCAGACATACGAATTCCTCAACAGTCAACAGCATAGACAAAAAATTTTGGATACTCATTTAATATTGATTGCTACTACTACTAATTTATTATCGCCCCAGATCCCTAGCGGGGTACGCAGAGAGTACAGAGTTCTTTCCATACATACTTCTCCGGCTTCCTCCACTTTTATAGTTCGTCTCATTTTTATGCATTACCTGCTGTATAAAAACTTGTTCATAAAAAGTATTTTTAATATGAAAATATGTTTGTTTACAGACCATGTACAAGTGTAATACAATGTCTTAATACTGTTCTTCGACGCATGAAGGCGGTTGTAGTACCCATAAATAATTCATCAATAAATCTGACACTTTGACCTGCTAACACCAGTAACAGCCGTTGCGTATCTGTTACGCGTCAAGGACAAATAAATTGCGAATGAATTTACTTGAACGCGGAAAGTGTTACAAATGAAATGGTAATGTTATTAGGTGTAATTACAACACCGAATGTAAATTGTTTCATATTATATAAAATGTTTCATATGTTTTTTTACATACAAAAAAGAATTATATCTGTGTTACTTATTAAGTAATTACTTATTTAAATTCTGCTTTTTCTTAAGTGGCGAATTTTATGAACAATTGTGGTGTGGCAAATAATAACACTAAAATTGATACGGTAGGGCAGAGAGCAAGGGTTAGGAAATCAATTAATAAATAAAATAAATGAATTTTGAACCTTATCCATTTTATTGTCTTTAATTACCACGCAATATTTGTTTAAAAAATTGGCCTCTTAAAAAAAAACAGTGCAATTAATGTCTCCGTCGAGACTGCCTCGTTGGTCCAGTGGCAAATAATGTGCTTGGCGATAACGAGGTCCTGGGTGCAAATCCTAGGTAGGGCAAATGTGGTTTTTCTCTCGAAATATTCGCAGTATCAGTCTGGAGTCTGGAATTGTTCGGTATCTGGTAATGGCTCTTGGACGTCCAGGTCCAGTGATGAAGAGCTTAAGCCGCTAAACCCATTGGGTCGAGTAGTCACAGTTTCCATAAAGCTTTTTCTTCTTTTCGTGTCAATGGTTCATATTTGTCCCGCTAAGTGAGTGGCTAGTTCGATCCTGCCGTCCGTGGCCGCGCTCAGCTCGTTCCTTGTACAGGTGGCGGGGCATAGAGGGCAATGAAGCTAATATATCTTCATGGGATTGCTTCCTCCGTAAAGCCGTAGGAGCGCCCTGGTTCGTACGGAATGTCGATCTCCACTCCGATCTAGGTCTCGAACCTATTCGCGCCTATATTAAAAAGGCGACAACACGACACTTCGCGAACGCATCTACCCATGCGAATCCGTTAATCGTAGCCGCCGCCGACTACGACCCCCCCCCCGCCCTGCCGCCACTGCCGGCCGCGACATGTTCTTTCCGATCCCCCCGATGCCTTGTCATCCATTCTTTCCGCTCAGAATACGGGCGACGACGACGTAGTCGTAGATCCCCTCCCATAGCCGGCGGATGACCGGTGCACTTAGTAGTGCAACCCCGTCCCCCCACAGCGACTGTCCCAACCGAGGGCGCCTCTTCAAGGCGCCCTCGAGTATGTCGCCCCTTGCCCTTCTGGCTCGAGCGTAGTGGTTGCACGTGACCCACTGAAATTTGGTTTGGTCTTGGTGTTTGTACATGTGAATTTTATGTCTGTAATCGCCCCGACGTCTAATGTCGTGACAAAAGTGTAATTTCAAAAGAAAAGCGGATATGTTTTTCAAAAAAAAGTCTCAAAAGCAGTCCGGAGTATCGAATTGTGCCTGGTGAAGGGGTATCTTCATATACAGCTGTAAATTATCCGAAGGAACACTCAGAACAATAGTTCCAAAGATTCATGGCAATTAACCTTGTAGATAACATCTGTGGCTGTGTACAAATATCTCTATTATCAATTTCCGACTAATTACAAGCAAATTCTTATAAAACAATTATGTATCGTGAGGGCGATAATTAAGTACTATTTGAGGTACTTGTAGAGCAACAGGACTGAGGTGTTTTTAGCGGTCACTAAGGTCAAGCGGTCAGCTCAGTTGGAGATGCGTGTCCATTTTTGAGCGTCTCCATGCTTAAAAGACATTTTAAGCCATTGGTCCCGGTTACCATGGTAGTTCTAATATAATAATATTAGCCCTGTTAAGAAATTGTCCCACCGTAGGGTACGGGCCTCCTCTCAAACTGAGAGGGCTTAGGCCATAGTCCACCACGCTGGCCCAGTGCGGGTTGGCGAACTTCACACACCTTCGAAAAACTCTTAGGCATGCAGGTTTCCTCAGGATGTTTTCCTTCACCGTTAAAGCAAGTGATAATTAATTTTTAATACGTACATGCTTTTGAAAAGACGGAGGTGCGTGCCTGGGTTTGAACCCGAGACCTCTGACATTGCAGTCCAGCGGTCTAAACACTAGGCTATCACTGCTATTACTGGTAGGTACTATATCACCGTTAGTTCTATCCATATAATAATAATAATCACAAATCGAGGTGAGAGAAATTAGGTCATACTCCACCACGCGGACCCAGTGCGGATTGGTGGAGGCATGTTTCCGGCCACCTACTGCTGGAATGTATCAAGCCGCCTTTAAGGCTTCCAATTCGGCTTATAAGTGGTAACAGGGACCAACAGCTTAACGTGCCTTCCGAATCACGGAGACGCTATAATATGAAAATGCCACCAACGGTCACCCATCTCAGGCCGACGGAGTCGAACGCTGCTTAACCTTGGTGATCGGTAAGAACACCGCGGTGGCACAGAGCAACGAGTGCCTATCTATCTATATATATCATCACGCCAGATCCCTTTCGGGGTAGGCAGAGAGTATAGAGTTCCAACAGGTTCTTTTCTTACATACATCCCTGGCTTACTCCCCTCTCATAGTAGATAGTCTAGTACTAGTAGTAAGATAGTCTAGTTCTTCCCCGGTATCTAGATCCTTCCACTTTCGCATTGTATATCTGTTTTGTCATTCTTTCTTCTGACATTCTTTCTATATGCCCGAACCAACGGAGCATACCCTTTCTCATCTTTACATGGATACTATCTTTCATACCTACTTGCTTTCTTACTACGCTGTTGCGAATACGGTCGGTCAGCTTCACTACGCACATCTTCCGCAGAGCTTGTATTTCCACCGCATTTATCCTACTTTCATTCTTCTTCTTACATATCCAGCTCTCGCAACCATATAACAGCGTTAATTCCTATTACGATTTCTGTAACTATGTCCAACAAAAGTAATCCTCTTTCCAGAAAGGGCACCCATGTCCCGACACACAAGAACTCAGCCCAGCCCGTTGGGGCGGGAGGACGGTAGCAGAATGCAAGTGTCCTCCTGGTACTGCCCAGCTGCCTCACACCAACACCTGCCACAAACTCTTCGAGAGAGGACCCTGCCGGCCAGGGGAATACTTCGCACCAGTCGAAGAGTCTTTCAACAAGCGAGGGTAGGTAAGCATCTTTGGATATTCTTTTAAGGGTTAGAGGACCATCGAGGGGAATTTTATATCAAGTAAATTTCTAACATTTGTCACCTATAGATGAAACTACTGTTCTTTATTTCGTTACACAGAGGATGGAGATGTTTTAAAAAAACAATAAAGAAGAGGTGAATGTAGAATTGGCTTTAATGAAGCAATAATATGATATCGATACATTTTCCTATGCATTTATAGTTTAGGTAAGTCAAAAATAAATCATTTCATTTGTATCGGTGCCACTTACTATTTGTCACTGTTTTTAATACTTAACCATTGATTGCGTGAGCTCAAAATGGGGGGTAAGAGTTGCTTAAAAATAAATGGAGTGGACAGGCCTCCTACAAGGCGGACCGATGAACTGGCAAAGGTTGCGGGTAAAACACGAACCCGGTCTTCATGCTGTACGCATGCAGTATACGTAAATCTTTAAGGTAGGTACTGGTCCTGCAGCGGATATTTTCCAGTTAGTGAAGACTGAACACGTATTTTAAAGTTTACTCTATTTACCTATTTCCACATTTTATAAACACATGTTATGTGCAGAGTCAAGCTGACCGACCGTATTCGCAACAGTATAGTAAAAAAGCGTGTTGGTATGAAAGATAGTATCGGTGTAAAGATAAGAAAGGGTTTGCACCGTTGGTTCGGGCATATAGACAGAATGTCAGAAGAAAGAATGACATAACATATACAATGCGAAAGTGGAAGGATGTAGGCACCGGTAAAGACCTAGACTATCTTACCATGACTAAATAGACCGTCCGACCGACAATATCTGAAGGGCAAGTCAAAAGTCTCCGTAACCGGCGAGCGTGTATGAGACAAACTATGAGAGTGGAGGACGCCAGAGAGGTATGTAAGGAAAGAACCTGTTGGAACTCTGTACTCTCTGCCTACCCCGCGAGGGAGCTGGGGTGATGATATAGATAGATAGATAAATACATAGTCACAGTTATTTACTTACTTAAGATCTTATTATTATATATATATTTATCCCCTGGATGGGGCAGAGGGCGTCAACAGTGTCGATCTTGAGCTTCGCGCTTCAGCTCGTTCCAGGTTTTCCCTATAGCCTCTGATTCTACAATGATTGTCTGCCGCCAGATCTACTTAGGACGACCACGTTTACGCTTTCCTTGGGGGTTCCAGTCTAGAGCTTGCCTCGGTATGTGTTCAGGGCCCCTTCGGAGCGTGTGGCCAATCCAGATCTAGTTTCGGCGTTTTATCTGCTGGTCGATCGGAGTCTCATTGCAGCACTCCCAAAGATGTGCGTTGGAGATTTTCTTGGGCCAGTATATGCCAAGAATTCGGCGTAGGCATCGGTTGACGCAAGTCTGGAGTCAACGCGAGATATCCCTAGTAACCTTCCACGTCTCATATCCATACAGCAATACGGTTTTGATAGTCACAGTTACATGACCATTAAACAAACTCAAAAGGTATGTATAATCTATTCCAATCAAACTTTAAAACTTTTTGAACAAACCATCACCATTTTTAGATGTTTTAGTTGTGATTACAATATATAACAAGTTTAATATGAAGGCGACAGTATTTCCGAAGATATCCAAATGAAAATGCTGTTATCATGAAATCGACGTTATTATGTTACGTCAATTTTATATCTTTTTTTTCTTTAAAAGTTAGATTGGAATAGACAATATGTATGCTATTATCTGGCCTAAAATTAACATAACATAACAATATTATAGGAAATATGCGTTGACTTCTTCCGAATGCATTGCGTCCGAGTTATGCAACTTCGAATCGGGACAGTGTCAAGCTTACCATTCCTATTCAAATGGTGTTACAAAACAGACATTCTGCGAATCTCACTACTTAACATATTATTAATTCTGAATAGTGAGAATTTGTAGCGCAATGATAGGCGAGTCAGTGGTATTACGTTGGTGTTGCTGCAATTCTACTAAGGAAGAATCCATTAATGGAGTCATACAATGGATCTAAGCTCACTTTTAAATATCTTAATATCCATTTTTTGTAACTGACTCACATGATGGTTAAATGGAAGGGAAAAGTCTATTAAGATGCATTAATAGCGTATAAAAGAGAGCAGAGGGAACAAAACTCCGTGGAGCCATCGAATGGACCCAAGCCTTCTTTTAAATATCTTTTAAACAACATCAGGACTATCATATCAGAAACATCCAATGCGACAGTATGGATTCATGCAGTTATAACATATAACTATTTCAATTTCTCCCAAATAGCAAGAGAACAGATTAATGTTCGTTGCAACTTCATAAAGTGTCTGTAAGGTGCGGGTCAGTGGAGCATTTCCCTGCAAATTGGTCCTGCCCGCTTCCTTAAGTTGGTTACTAGGATCTATCAATGAATCAAAATGGGTGGCGTATGTGGTAAAGTAAATAATTTTGCGTTACCTTTCTACTAGAATACGAAAACATTAATTGAATGAAATGTCTCAGCATCAATAAATTTATGGACATTTGATTTATGTAGGGCAGCCTCAATCGTGTAGTTTGTGAATATGTGTTTAGTGCCACTGTTACTAACGAACCTTACATTAAAAGGGTGGACTTTTTGATATATTAGCACTCGGTATAAAATAGTAAATAACCCTCATGAAATATATTTACTTCGAAGAATACACACAGTTAATTTTTCTCAGAATACTTGCTTGGCTAGTTACAGCCTTATGTAAAATTTATTCATGTAATTATACCGTATACCATTATCATAACTCGGTTTAATCATAAGCTTTTTGTCATCTAAGTTCTTTATTTATTTATTTTATTTAATCCTTTATTGTAAACAGTACATTTACAGTTGTAATTTTACAGGTGATATACAAAAGCGAGCTTAACTCAAAATAGGAGTTCTCTTATATTGAACCTTTAAGTGTGGAGAGATGAGAATGTCAATAAGAGGGCAGGTATACAATCACACATTCAAACATACAATAAAATAAACATAAATAGAATACATACTATACAAAACTGAATACATATAATTTATAAAATACATAAAAATACACATAGTATATTATATTATAAATATGTATCAACAATCAGATAGGAAATTTGCTCTGATTCTTCTCCTGAAGATGTCCAGAGAGGAGTTTTTTTTGTGAAGTTGATAAAAGATGCGCAGTACATCTATACATATATTAAAACTGTAACCGAGCCGAATTTGTACATTGAATATTTTTTGAAAATTTTAATTGAGGTTCACTTCCCTATCGAAATAGAGGCCGAAACAATTTTTTTTGGAATTATTGTCTGTCTGTCTGTCTGTCTGTCTCTTTGTGTTTCAATCACGCAAATACTACCGAACAGATTTCAATGAAACTTGGTATGGTAATAACATATACTCTAACTTAAAATCTAAGTTACTTTTCATCCCGGAAAAATCAAGCAATCCCGTATTATGACAAAATAAACCATAAAACATATTATTTTAATGATGGTTAGTCGCGAGCTGCAATCTTACGTTAAAATGTGTGATTTCGCCTACTAATATTGCACTCGGGTTCGTCTCCTTACGAAGTAACTCTTCATCTTCTATCTATCTTCTATACATCTATCTATCTATATCTATAAATTCGAAGAGTAAATCGATTTTATCCAGGGGAAGGACATACATAGGCTATCTGTTGTCTCAAAATAAAAACTTAGGAGTGTAAAATACACGCCAAAAAATAACGCGAACGAAGTTGCGGGTACAGCTAGTATTACAATATTTTTAAAGAGGTACTAATGATTTATATGAGCTGCTGCTGCTGCTTTGTAGTCACAATCTGACCACCGTCTTTCGGGTGTTGGTATGGTCATGCTCACTATAATGTCTTTGCTTGCGGTGGCTGTCTGGTGCGGGTCACTCTCTTCTCTCAAATATGGCCGAGGGGAGTGATGGCTGTTTTAGTAGTGATACTCTTAAAGAGGTGCTGCTTGTGGGGACTAGTCCATCTGGAATCTTTTAGACACTCTGTATAAATAAGAGCATTATTAAGGCATTACACTAGAGCTAGATCGTATCTGTAACCTAAATATTGAATCCACACAATATGATTGAAAAAAAAGAAAGGAAAAAAGAAAAAGATATTATAAAGATAAGAGCACATAAAAAAGACAAGTCCGCTAAGTTTCTCCTAGGGATCTTCTCAGTGGCGGTCGCATTTCGATCCGGTGGTAGATGAGTAGTTAAATTAGATTTAAAAAAATGTAAATTGACTACTTGTAAGCGCCCCTGCAGGGTTTACGCAAAATAAATTATTTGAGTTTGAGTTAGGTGATCTTAAGTCGGCTTACTTTATTTACCTCAATTAATTATTTTTTTTATTTAATGCTATGTATTTCTATATTTACTACACCTTGACCAATCTCAAAGTTGAAAACAATTAAGGATTTCTAACTTGTTAACCTTCGCATGCTATCAAAGATGCTTAAAATAAAGATTATATATATTCTAAGCAAAGATGACAAATCCTTTTGGAAGATAACCAAAAAATTGTGAAATCCTCAATAAATGCCATATTACTAACGGTATTTACCCATGTTTGTTATTCCAGCGAACGGCAGGGTATGTGCGTGCGGCCTCAGCACTGCGTTGACGAGACCTTGATCTACTGGCCAGCTGACGGAAAATGCTACTATAGACTTAGCCAAGGCCCTTGTTATCCTGGGACTATATTAGACGCAGGAGAAGATGGCCTTGCTAACTGCACGGTAAGTTTTGAGGGAGTACTTGGTTTCCAAATAACTTAACTCTCTCCAGCTGGTTCAAGACGGTGGTACTTGGTTCCCAAAGAACTCATTCTCTTTCTAGCTAGCGTAAGGCAAATGCTACTACAGACTTAGCCAAGGAAGATGGTCTTGCTTATTGCACGGTCGAGTGTTGAGGGAGTACTTGGTTGCCAAATAACTCGTTCTTCTTGGCTGGTTCAAGGCAAACCCTACAACCCACTCAAATAACTTGGTTTCTAAATAACTCATGCTTTTCCCGGCCGGCTTAGGGCAAATGCTAGAAACATACTTAAAGAAAATACAGGAAACAGACTTAAGCAGGGATCTAGCTATGAGAAAATGACTTTGCTAACACGGTGAGTGTCGAAGCAGTACTTAGTTTCCAAGGAACTCATGTTTTAAGGCGAGTGCTACTACACACTTAGCTAAGGGCCATGTTATCATGGGACAATATTAGATGGGAGGAAGCTGGCCTTTTATTATTGCATGGTAAGTGTTGAAGTGGTACATGGTTTCCAAATATTTCAGTCTCTTTCCGGCCGGCTTGATACCGGCCGGCCGGTATACTAGAAACAGACTCAGCCAGGGGACTTGCTATTATGGAATAATTTTATTTGAGGGTATGCTGGCCAAATAGCCCACCTTCTCCTCAGCTGGTTTATGCCAAATGCATACGGCCAAATATTAGAATGCAGGAAAAATTGTATACAATGAGAGTTAAGAGACTCCAATAGCCTACCAAAGTTTAAGATATCCACCAGGCTTGATGTTAGAACTACTATTGTAGACTTAGTCCGAGACTTTGTTATCTCGGTTAGAGGAACATAGTGATCTAATTACTTTAATTGGTTTCCAACCAATCTTTAGGATGGTATGGCAAACGGTGAAATAAAGGACCACGAATGCTGTAATAGAGGAGAGGCCTACATTCAGTAGTGGATAGATATAGACTGATTGATGATAATTATAATGATGATGATAATGATGGTGATGGTGAATGATGAATGATGAAAGTATTGTGATCAATCTCATAAAGGTTAATTGCACCAAAGGTGCAATGGACATTAGCAGTATACAATTGATGTGGGCAGCGTATTAAATGATCGATGACATTCCGAATCCTCTTTGTCATTAGAAAGTAGTCGGTAGCTTGTCCAACGTCGTTTGCCCCGCAGGAACTATTGACCGCGATTAAAAATAATGAGGGTACAATTAATATTATACTTTTCTGCAGTGGTCATAGAAATGTATAAGTGTGTTTTTTGCACTTACACACTCTCGTGGATTTGCCACAAGTTTGTAAATTAAACTGTTGATATTAATCGCAAACTTTCACCAATCTGCATTGAGTCCGCGTAGTAAATTCTGACATAACTAAGAATAAATCTCCCGCATTTAAATTTTTGAGAAAAGTTTTAACCCAGAAGTGGTTAAGAGCTTAAGCCGCTCCGCTCACTGGATCAAGTAGTTGCGGCTTCGAACCCCGCACGGAACAAATCTTCGTGTGATCCATAAATATTTATTTTGGTCAAGGAGTTTGTGTATTTTTAAAAAAGTAGAATGTGCTGATTAAACAAATTGTGTGTAATAATCAAAATCTAAGCGTGTGGAATAGCACTATTCCTCCTGCAAGATGTAAAAAGGCGAATATTGTTCTATTCGACATCGGCAAAATATTGACAGAAGTATGCTGTTGTAGGCTTATAACAGTATGCGTTGTCGCGTCTGGACAATCTGGGTGTTTTTTAACCAACCTAGCCCTACATTAGGTGTATCTGTAGGTGTACCCTACATTATTCCTGTGTCGTGGATACGTTTACAAACACGACATTCACATACACAAACAACTAGACCGAAACAAAAATTTGTAGGTGACACAAAGGACGATTACTACGGTCTAGTGGATGTCTAGTGGTCTACGGCATAATCTCTAAACTACTGTAGCAAGACTTCCTTCATCGTCATTTCAGTCGATTTAGGCGCAATTTTAGCCATTGTCTTTACAAGTACTCATGGTTTCTTTTTTTTCAGTGTACCCCAGAAAGTCCTTACTACTGGGCAGCTGACGGCAGTTGTTACCCTCACTACACGCGGGGCCCATGCGAGAAGGGCTTACTGTTCCTGCCGGGGTCCAAGTGCGGCTGCGAGACCCACCTACCTCATTACCATAACGAGACGAGCGCTTGTTATGAATTAGGTTAGAATCTTTATATCTGATTGATTTAACTAGTACTTATGAAGTGTGTGTAAGAATGAGTTCGAACCAAGTCCTTGTGATCGTCAGCTTGACCATGCGGGACTATGATATATAATGAGGCACTCCATAACAATTTAAGATAAAGGATATATGATCAGTTCGACTGTCAGTCAAAGGGAGATCTTGCTGCTATATTGTAAAAAGCGATGCACTTACAAGTTTCCACTTTCACACATAGCTTCATCTTTGACTGAAGATTGCTTCCTCCACACTTTGCCTCGTCCAGTGAAAATCCACCACTTAATAGTTAAACTGCAGGGCTAGCAGGGTGGCAAGACTTTTCTCACGCAGGACAAATTAAAATAGTCTTGCCAATACGTTAGTACAATACAATCCTTGTAACGAGTCATATCAACCTATTATTATGGCACGCCATTCTAGCACGTATAGCACGTATAATATTTCCCGCCTAGGGCGAAAAAATGCGTCACATGTCTTTTCGCACTGCCTGTGACCCCCACGAGCTCTGATGGTCATATAATATTTGTCTTAAATTTTAATTAAAAGACACCCTTTTTTTTCAGATTCATTAGGGCCATGTCCAAAAGGCCACACTTTCACGATCGCCGAAGTCGCACCATTTGGGTCTCGGTCCGAATGTAGGTGCAAGTCGTTTCACGCGCGCGCGGCAGATGGTGCTTGCTACAGGCTGTATACGAGAGGACCGTGTGCGCAGGACGAGATGATCGCTAGGGGAGGACGGTGTGTTAAAGTACGTAATTTCGTTTTTTAAGACTATTAACCCGTAGGGATCTGGCATGATATAGACTGAAATTAAGACTTTGTTACATAAGATAGGTCATCTATCAACAATCTTGTTGATGTGGTTTTGGCTTATGTTCGATGAAATAGTAAAATATCTTGTAAATATTATGAGATTTGCCAGTTTATTAGGACAGCTGTATTTCTATGAATGTAGGATTGATATATTTTTAAGGTAAGTGTTGGATGCTGTACGCATCCAACTTCTACCCGCGACCTTCACCAGGTCATCGGTCCATCTTGTAGGGGGCCTACCTACTCCACGTCTTCCGGTACGTGGTCGCCATTCGAGAACCTTTCTGTCCCAACGGCCGTCAGTTCTACGAGCGATGTGCCCCGCCCATACACAGCCGGTCGTTGTGGCGGTCTTTAGGGGAGGCCTTTGTCCTGCAGTGGACGTCTTTCGGCTGAAGAAGAAGAAGAAGTGTTGGATGCGTGTGAGCAAATATATATCGCGAGCCACGTCAGCAACTGTGTATACTCATGCGTAAATACACTATTATCATTGAGTATGTGAAATTCGATTTTAGCGCCGCTTTTGGACTAAGACCTTTGTTAGCAATTTACTGTTCAAAGGCCTTTCCAGTTAGACGCATCTAACGTCGATCCTAAGATAATCTTATATAAAAAAAAAATAAAACCATTTTTCGGATTTTTTCGCAGTTAATTTTTGATTTTTAAGTTCCCGTGGTCACGGGAGGGACTGAGGTGTTAGACGTCCGATAGATATAGTTGTTCCGGGGTACCCTCAAACTTCTTAATTATTTTTGTAGGTCCGGTCTACGCATAACCGCTAAAATTCCGAATAATAGTTTGATTTCATGTGTAATATTCGCGTAAATCTAAGAACTCAGTAATCTTATCTATTTCCCGCAACCTAGTTTGACACTCCAACGACCCAAACGGTCCGTTATCGTTAAGCTGCACCTATAGTTCACTACAGATATACTTCTCTTATCTTAAAATCTTCTCCATTCCCAGGTACCATGTGCACGAGGTCGCCTGTATGTGCCAGAACGTCGACGCTGCTACAGGCCTGGCACCGCAGAGCCGTGTCCAGCCGGCGAGGTGGTGGCCTTCGACTTCGAGGCTCGCCCAGCTGTGGACGGACTCAGCCATAATGGAGTATGTGCTTGTGGCAGCGGAGCTTGTAGCAGAAGAGAGGTGTGTTTCTGATATCATATGGTCCATGAGCCCACTAGAAAAGAAATTGCGATGCGGACAAAAATGTGTCTTTGTTTAGAGCGAAGAGCACTAGATACGATAGAAGTTCATCGATGCCACCAAAAAATGCCGTCGTTTATAGCCACAGGTATCATGATACTTTACAGGATTTTAGATATGATTGTGTAAGCGATACTTTAAATATCGGCAATCGATGATTTCTAAACTTGATGCTGCGACTGCAGCAGTAGTAAGAAAAATTTGTAATCTATCAGAGTCAAAGTTTTGGCATAGTCGGAACATCGACAATGGACGATTTGAAGCTCAATGCGACGTCTAAAGCTCCATAATGATTTTGATAATTAATTAATTATTGGAAGGAGAATGAAAGTAGGATAAATGCGGTGGAAATGCGAGCTCTGCAGAAGATGTGCGGAGTGAAGCTGACCGAACGTATTCGCAACAGCGTAGTAAGAAAGCAAATAGGTATGAAAGAGAGTATCGGTGTAAAGATGTGAAAGGGTATGCTTCGTTGGTTCGGGCATATAGAAAGAATGTCCGAAGAAAGAATGACAAAACTGATATACAATGCGAAAGTGCAAGGATGTAGGTACCGGGGAAGACCTAGACTATCTTACCATGACCAAATAGACCGGGTCTTATCTGAAGGACAAGTCAGGAGTCTCCGTAATCGGCGAGCGTGTATGAGACGAACCATTTGAGTAAAGGAAGCCAGAGAGGCATGTAAGGAAAGAGCCTGTTGGAACTTTGTACTCTCTGCCTACCCCGTAAGGGATCTGGTGTGATGATATAGAATTAATTATTGACGCAGTTTCTATACCGCTGATCGCTGATGGTTTAAGTACCGCGTGTTCTTTGGTCCTTAGGTATTGCGGCCATCTCCTTAAAATATGTTTAAAGGAATGGAATCATATTCGCGTCGCATTTGCTTATAAGAGCAGCTCCAGCTTGTCTAACACTATTATGGTCAGGTTGTGTGTGTAGCTGGCGATCACCAGGTCCTAGGTCCAAATCTAGGGTTGTACGAAGCGTGTATCTTCTATAGAAAAAATCTCATCGCTATTTAGGGTTGGCACCAGGCACACCCACCCACATATAGTCGACGATATTATGAGACTATTACACCTAATATCGTCGACTATATGTGGGTATTCAAATACACCCACGAAGCGAATACGAAGACTTACGACCCTTTTGAATTCCAAAAAAGCCTTGACGTCATCGTGGTAGGCGTGGATTACCTCACTTTGTCATCGCCACAGAGTACTTTATAATAATATGAAAATTCATCGCTACTCGCTCCATTCACACGTCTGATCGAGTTCTAGAGCTAATAAATATTATCTATTTTTACTAAAAATAAAGCCCTTAAAATTAAGTAATGTATTTTAACATACAAAAATTACTATCTATTCTCGTAATTTATACATAATAAATGCCATCTACCGTAATATAATCGAACTTAGAAGCAACATTGACATGGACGAACCGTTTAGTTTTTACCTACCGGATGGCAAATACAAATATGAGATGCTCGTAACGTCCCTTTCGCCCGGTGCCACCCCGCGCAGTGCCACGTTTAAATTCTATAGGAACATCTTATTACGCCATCTCCTCTTCGTGTTTGCTATGTGAGTACACCTCTGCCATCCATGTTTAGGGAAAATAGGCATGACGGTTATTTTTTTAATACTGATGACATCCATTGTCTCATTTAACTACTTAGAATTCCTGATATCGATGATTACTAACCTTCATTAGCATTTAAAAAACAAGTTTTAGATTCTATCTCAAATTTCTCATGTGGTAACATATAGACCGCGTTTATGCAATATTAGCATAATAGTAATATGATTGTAACATAAATACCTTTTACTAATCTCTTAATTTTGAGCAACAAGCTACTGTATTAATAAGTAATCTGTGGATAGCGTATTGGGTTACGCACTTATTTAATATATTATTTTGTAATATAGTATTTTGGAATATTGTAAAACCTAGTGTATAACTGTTTGCTGTTCCTCAATAAAATAAAATTCATAGTCACCTTGTTTTGAAATACTATCACTTTTTCTTCCAGGTGGAAGCCTGCTCAACTCGTAGAGGCACAGTCTCATACAACGGGACTTGCCACATCCTAAACACGCAAGGGCCCTGCCCAGAAGGCTCTTGGCTCAGCAGGGATCCGAAGGGCAACGTCAAATGCCTCTGCAGAACCGGCTGTAAAGAACTTCTTGAAGGAACCAAGAAGAGTTGACGTTTGTTGATACTGGTGTTTTAAGATCTCGCTATTGGTGTAAGGATTAGTATGAACCTATTATCTTTTTACTGGGTGTATCGTTAGAAATACGGGAAAGTATTATTGCCCGTGTTACTACTGGTAGTAACATGGGATATAGACGTTTTTTGATTTGTAGTTAAAGTTGTTCAACACACTTTGGTTAACTGTTTAACTCATATGGCGTGTGGTTTGTACAGTGGCGTTGTCGTGTAAAGGACATTGTTCTGCGCTCATACATGATTTGCCCCAGCATTGAAAAAATACGTATATAATTGTATGATTTCAAATCACCCATAAATCCTTTTCAGGCATTTATTATTAAACGGACAAGCGGGGAAATCGCAATATTGCACAAAAAGTATTATATTTTGAGATTATAATTCAGTAGCTATTAATACCTATGAGGTTATATTGTGTTGGCATTCAGTAAAGATGTCGGCGACTTCGATTTAAGTACTTACAATACTTTGAAATTTTAGTTTTAGTTTGCAAATTGTCCGTTAGATATGGATATTTGCCATTATTTTAATAAAATAGTTAAATAATGATGGCATGGGTCAAATGTTTGTTGGTTCTGGGGCAATTTTCGACAGTGTTTTTTCATGCAAAATTAAATTATACGTAGTTTCTGAATCAAGAACTGCTGCTTCTTAGTTTGAGGGAAGGTAGATACTGGCTAGCCCCAATTTTGCAACGTATACAGCCAAGGATATTTGGTCCCGTGGATGACATTGACAGGGTGAAATTAGGAATATCATTTAGTTTGAACCTGTTGGAACTCTGTACTCTCTGCCTACCCCGCAAGGGAACTGGTGATTATATAGAGTGATAAATCATTTAGTAAAATTGTCCTACTTCTAGGGAAATATTTTAACTAATAATAAGAGTAATTAAAAAAAGAACTTGGGTAAATGTCATTGCAAACTTCAACTCTGCGACGCTCATGAAGTGACATTTCACTTCATGACAGCATTAGTTCTGATTTTGGCCGCGGGCCAAAAAAACCTTGTGGGCCTGTATGCAGTACGCATTATGACACCTGGGCTGGTGATTTATATATGAACACACACAAAACGCCAGCCAATGGTAACAATGACACAAATCAAAACTTTTAATCATTTGAATAAGCACCCTAATGTAACAGCAAAAAAGTTCGATTTCTTTGTTCTTGGTTTTTTTTTGTTGTGACACGTTTCTGTTCATTCATTCATTTTGCGTTCCACAACCAACAGCAACTATAGTATTTTTCACACAGGATGGGTAGTGACAGTTCTAATTGCCAAACGAAATTAATATTTAATTCAATGGTGTTAAGGCATAAAACCATAAGTATGGAAACGGATCATGCCTGCTATTGCCATTGAATAAAGTATAATTTCCTTTGGCAATTAGAACTGTCACTACCCATCCTATGTCTCTCCCGATGCCCTTACATCCCTTCTTTTGGATACAGATACCGCACACAGGATCAGACACCGACCTCGCCGGCGAGGTCGAAGAATCCCTCGCCCGCCGGCCGGTGCAGAGCACCACGGCGAGACACCTAGTATACGTCCTCCCCCATAGCGACTGCCCAAGCCGAGGCCGGTCATTCTTGAGGCGCCGTTGAGCTTGCCCTTCGCTTTGCCCCCTTGCCCTTCTCTTCTCGTTCACGCTCGCCCTCTAGTCCGGTGAAGCTGTAAAGGCCCCGCGGCTAATAGCGTGGGTCATTCACACACACCTACACACATAAAAGGATTGGTTGAGGCAGGTTTGTGGTTACATGCTGTTGGAACTTATCAAGTCGCCTCACTCACCATTTTGGCTTAACAACTATTAGCGCCATTGAGCTAGTTGCCCCCGTGCCCTTCTGGCTCGAGCGTAGTGGTTGCACGCTTGCCCTCTTGTCCGGTAAAGCTGTAAAGGCCCCGCGGCCAACAGCGTAGATTATTCACACACACACACACACACACATACCCATCCTATGTGAAAAATACTATAATGGTTATGAAACATTTCAATGTTACATTCAACACAAGGATAGATTTGATTACTGTCAGTAGAATTTTTTAACAGATTTTCCTTACAAAATATTTCAAAATTATATGCGTAGTAGGCAAATCTATCGTTTAGTTGAATATTGAAACCGGCCGTAGGCTTAATTGGGTGATAAGGATATCAGAAGTGTTGGACAGTGAACTGCTCGATAAGTTTCGAATGAGAAGTGTAAATACACCAAAAAATACACGATTCTACTGAGTTAGATAAGTATCTAACTCATTATTTTTTTGTTCCGTGGTAAATAGTATGTATGAAAGAGATATCTTGGATCTTGTAGACATCGGCGTATAGCTCTTTATAAGTAAGAACAACTGTATTGAAATTTGGTAAGGGTGATAGTAAGTCCGTGTCCGGTGAAGCTGTAAAGGCCCCGCGGCACACAAAAAGTGATACTTAGGTCATATTGTCAATGAGAAAATTCTCGCAATTTTCGTGTCTCAAATTTTTGGGATACCAGCGAAAACGAAATTTAGTATCACGAATTTAAATACTTATCGATAAAAAATTATATTTTTATAAGACAGGTAAATAGTATTATTTTAAGTATATGGAGCATTATAATGTAATACCAACTGCGTCTTCTCCATACGTTTTATGGGTATTTATTAGAATAATAGGAATGTTGTAATTAGAGGTCTGTAAGAAATGAACCTATTGGAACTCTGTGCTCTCTGTCTACCCTGCAAGTGATTAGGCGTGATGATAGAGATAGTTAGATAATTAGAATATTAACTTTTTGGTTTTGTAACTAAGACTGATTTAGGTATTGGCTGCAGGCATGGGTTAGGGTTAGGGTTCCAGGCTTTGAAGTTTTAGAAATACATTAATTGTAAATATTATCGAATTTCAACGACTGAGTGATTTTCTCAACCTTAAATCGAGAAAGATGGGGCATAAGCCATATGGAACACTCACGCTACAAGCTTAGTAAATATATAATTAAATTCTCGAATTTATATACTGAAAACACAATTTATTTGCATTTATTTAATTATATATGTAAAATTAATTTTATAGTAGGTTTTTTGTACTTTTTTAAAATATTATCGTGTGCATGTACATATAAATTATAATGCATTATCCTATAAAATTAGTATGAAAAAGGATTTATAAATAAAAATCAATATTTATATACATTTGTTTTCTTTTTATTTCAATAACTTATCGTTTACATTCTCCCTATGTTACATCGTTACAGTACAAAAGTGGTCAAAAACTTAATCGACTAAATTAAAATAAGTGATGTTCCACTATAAACTAAATTATTATACACAACTAATAGCACACCACTAGTCTTTGCATCCGTTCATTTGTCTTTTAACTTCGTCTGTGAGTTTCCTGTAAAAAAACCAAAATTATTACCTATGTCGTTGAAACTCTGAATTTTCTGCCTACCCCGCAAGATATCTGACGTGATAATAAGGATCGATTATTATTTATTTATAGTACATAAAATTACATCGTCAAAATCGCTTAGTAGGTGACTCATTTAATATAACTCACACAAATACGATTAGTCATTTTAATTTCTATTTAACTACAAATAAGATCCATATTAACCCGCAAGAGATCCGGCGCGATGATATAGATAGAATTATGTAGTATCCTATGGAAATAAGCTTGTTGGTGATGAGGTAAGAACCCATATAGAATCTTCTATGTTAATAAATCTCCTAACACTGACTGATTTACTGAGAACGTGAACTCGAATAGGTGGATATAGTAGCGTGATATTTTGTGCAGGAGTTTCTTAATAACTGTGCGCAAGACCTTATGCTTCCACATCGTTATTATTACGTTACTTTCTGTTGAATTTCGAGGTACAATCCTATTGCAAATTGCCCAGATATGCTAGTGAAAATCTCAGTAGAAAGGGTTTTTAGAAATTAATCCTCTAAGGAAAAATTCATCTCCGAAATATTTAGGCATACACCTGATTTCTGTGGACCCACGGTTAGTAAATAGATAAGTGTCATTGGATTATTGGTCATTTATCTATATTATGACCCATAAATAAATGGCACGCGATGAGGTTATTCTAGTGATGCGGCTCGAGCTATGTTTTCACTTGAGTGACTCGAGTGAACTTGTCTAACTCGGTACTCGAGTTTATATAAATTTTACTCACGGCACTTAAGGCACGCACGTCTATCTTTTCGAAAGCATATGCGTATTAAAAAAACGATTATCACTTGCTTTAACGGTGAAGGAAAACATCGTGAGGAAACCTGCATGCCTAAGAGTTTCTCGAAGGCGTGTAAAGTTCGCTAACCCGCACTGGGCTAGCGTGGTGGACTATGGCCTAAACCCTCTCAGTTTGAGAGGACGCCCGCGCCCAACGGTGGGACAGTTTCTTAACGGGGCTAATATTATTACAGTAATCAAAACTCTCAACTCGAGTGATAACTTTCATTCGAGTTGCCGGGACTTACTCGAAAACTCAAGTATAACTCGAGTGACGTAATATAATAACGCAAGCAGCTCGAGTCACAAAATCCTAGTTGAGTCACCGGTTATCCCTTCTTTCACAAAGGTTGTACCACGACATACAGGTACTGTGGTTGTACGTAGTATTTTTCCTATAGGAAGGATACATATGTATCTAGTACTGTATAGGTATCTCTGCGATTCTTCCCGCAACTATGCATGTATGTTAACCAAAAGTAGGGCACGTAAAAGCAAAAATAAACCGCGATAAAATCCGAAAAAAAGTTTACTAATAGTCCTCATATGAATAAAGGAGACATACTATCGAATCCAAATTCATTGCCGGAAGTGTGTATTCCAAATACTCTACTTTGCCTTAATATGGTCGTAGATCCCTACGACCATATTTTCATGTGAAAACTGAAGTTTCACAAGGAGAAGCATTCCTCTATTTGCGTCGAAATAACTTACTCAACACGTTATCTTAGACATTACATAGAAGTAGCCAATATTTAATGAGACAATGGAGTAGCCTCATTGGTTTAGTTGTGAATAATGTGCTTTGCAACGAAATGTAGTTCTTATACACACAGTCACCCCTATATTCCCCAAGCGGGGCTGGCAGAGGTGCACTGAGTACACCCATTCTTCGCAGAGAATGTTAGGTCCCATGTAATTAAGGGGCGAGTCTATTGCCATACGCCGGGTACAATTCCTGACTCCGGCCTCTTACTGGGAATTTTTCGATTTAAAAACTACACTTGTCCGACTCAGGATTTAAACCCAGGACCTCGTGATCACAAAGCGCACCATTCGCAACTAGATCAACGAGGCAGTCGTTTGTGGCAGGCATGCAGTTTTTCTATTGGAAAATTCCTGGTATCAGTCCAGAGTCTGGATTAGGGAACACGCGTGTATTTTTTTATATTTTTATACGATAGATTACATCAATATATAACTGCAAAAAAAATTAAGCGTCAAAAACAAAATTTAAAGGACAAAAAAAATTATTGAAGATAGCAAACAGATAAGAGCACTTTAAACGCCCGCCATTTTGGCGCGCATGGAGTGACGTCAAAGTTTATAATAACAATCAATTAGTGAACAGCTGTAGAAGTATTTTATTATATAATTTATTTTTACTTTCTATTTTGCGACTATTATACAATGGCCTAAACCCTCTCAGTTTGAGAAGAGGCTCGTGCCCAACGGTGGGACAGTTTCTTACCAGGGCTTATATTATTATATATACAATGGAATAACACTGTTGTGCCTAGGTGTAAAAATACAATAAGAAATGCACCCGATAGGTGCGGACATAAGAAGAAAGTGGTGTAAAATCAGAAAAGAGACATGGTATCTACATCAACTTGTTTATATAGCTGTGAAGATCACTTTAACGAAGAATTAACTTAAATAATTGAAACTAAAATTTTGTCTTTGTGTAAATCGACAACAAAAAATAACCATAAAAGTAACTCAATAGCAAACAACCAACAAATATGCACTAGATGACATTTGTATTGTAGACTTGGACGTCACATTCGATCTGACCAATAGCGTGGCGTTCCAGCTACTTTGAATTTCCCACAAATTTTTTGTTTTTTCTATAATTATTTTCTTAATAAAAAAGTAATGCTATTAAAAAATATTGGTATGTACATTATTCTAATGCGATAAAGTTTGTATAAAAAATATTTTACCCTTATTTGAATTACACGCATATTCCCTATTGTGCCCGGTATATGACAATCGGCTCGTCCCCTATTACATGAGACCTAACATCATCGGCGAAAAATGGGTGTACAAGTACACCTCTGTCACCCCCGCTTGGGTGACGGTGTGTGTTTATAATTAAGATGTAGGGAAAGGTTTTTACCGCATCATTTAAGGCGCATTTTGACGCATTAGTTAACCGAGGTGGTGTTCCTACACCACCTGAGCGTAAGGTGGAAATTCGTGTACCTACTTACCGAAATATATCCTGTAGACTTTGGTGAATGGCATCTCGATAGCGACCGTCGCCATTATTGATATTATAACCACAGTCAACATCTCTGGGAGGTACAGCTGTAACAGAAGAAAGATTTTATGTATTAGGGACACGTTTGAAAGCGACTTCTGAAGTGAAAAGGGACTTCTAAAAAGTAAAGAAGGCCGGGCACTCCTAAAAACCTGTCACTATACTGTAAAAAACAGAGCTTGGTGATTATGATCATTAATAGCTAGTTATACCAATGATGCCTCTTACAATTACACTATTTTACATGATATAGCGTTTTCTGTATCCAGTTTCCAAGCTTTACACCGTCATCAATCGGTTATTTCATCGAATCCTACCAGTAATTCAAAAGTCGAAGTCCACCCTACAGTTTATCTGCCTGTGCTTTTACAATCTGTTAGAGATTTCCTACATCAAGTAGGCATGTTAAGGTGCTTAAGACCCCTTTGCCTTCTTTGATTCTTGAAGCATACATAACTGCCTGCCTATCTCCATATTCTTCCTGCGGACAATTTAGCTAAATCTGCCACTTTCAGTTCATTTACGGCATTCAGTAGTAGATCGAAAAATACTGGATAATAAAATGAGAAGAATACTCACAAGCAATAAAGGTGAGTAGTGATCAGAATGTCTCTGTACTCCCACGTTGTAGAAGAATATAGGGAACTGCGTGAGGTACACGCTGTAAGCAATCTTGTTGAAGAACTTAAACACTCGTGACTCTAAGAATGCGGTTCCAACTCCTGGGAAAAGAATAGTTTGTTTTAGCAATTTTTGTTGGATTTCTAGTCGGGATATGAATCTATACATGCATGATATCAAACTCAGCAGGGCATATGTTAATGTAAATGTAAAATACTCTTGTATTAATATTCTGTGCGGCCGTAACTAGTATAGCAGCACTATTGCCAATTTTCTTAACTGGGGCTCTTAAAAAGTCGAGCATGTTGTTATTGCTAAATTTACTTGTAGTGTTTTGTAAAACCTTCAGACTAAACAATATATGATCTGGAGCTCTCGAGTTAGGGTCCTGACTGCCAGTTGCCAGTTCTACCATGTCAGTATTAAGTCATTGTCGCAGCGTATAACCGATTTAATCACTGAAGAAATCTGCAACATATCATTCAGATCTCTCCAGTAGGGGCCCAGATATTTTTTAATTTCCATCACGCTAATGTAAGCCTATTTAGTTAAGTAATAAAGATACCAAAGAATTATTTGACGTCAACTTACCAGCGTAATCTTGGCATATAGCCCAATGTGTTCCACACATGAATATGCCCCATAATATAGGTGAGAGGGCGGCGAATAGAGCTGCAGGGTAGTGCTCGAACTGATAGCCTTCAAGACCCATTTTGTATGGGCTCACTATTGTAGTTATCGCCAGGCCGAAGCATGCCGCCCAGAAAAGTCGCACTTGGTTCTGAAAATTATTAAAAAAGTATGAATATATGATTGCATACTTTCTCGTTGGTCTAGTGTCGTATAATGTGCGAAGGGATCACAACATCCTGGGTTCAAATCCTAGGTCAGTCCTAGAAGAGTATTTTCCTGTTAAAAATTGGCAGTATCATTCCGTAGTTTGTAGTTGTGTTCAGTAAAATAGAAATAGGCTTGCCACATAGGACCTAATATCGTTGGTTCCACCCCAGCTTGATAAATATATACGCGACAGCATTTATTTATTAAACTTGGAAGCAGAGGTCGCCCGGTATCTTCAGCTCGATGATGCCCATGGTGGAGTTAGCAGGCTCTTCGCAAGATGATTTGATGACCTGTTGTAGATTGCAGCCGGATTTAATCAGCTCACAGCGAGTTGTCGTGGCGATCTTTGAGATATGGTTTTGTCCTGCAGGGGACGTCTTTCGACTGATGGTTTTTTGCTCAAATTTACTTCATTTTAAACAATATCTTATAGGTCAGAATTAGAATATTTTTTAGTCCATGGAGTTCTTTTGGTTCCTAATATACTTACATTGCTTAAAGCCAAGTTCAGTTTTCTTGTCTTCATAAAATAAGCCATGACAACTCCAATAAGATAGATAGTTGCACGGTGGGTAGGCAGAATGTATGAATACCTTGCAGCGTCTAAGAGCTTTTGAACTCTGTAATATAATGAATATAATATTATGCATAATTCAAATTACTAAAAAACGAATATCCTAAAAAAGCATTCCATTTCAATTCTTTACCAATCCGTTCCGGGCCCGTGTGGTGAAGTATAACTTATTCACTATACCATCGATTTGTGAGAGAATGCCTTTTTGGCATACTATACGCTGGTTTGTTACTTAATTAATGACTCCCGTAAAACATGTTTTACTTAATTTAGTTAACAATTCCCGTCTACAAATAAGGTGCTTTGCGCATGTATTTAAACGACATATTTGTACTTGTTTTGTAAGCTTTAAATGCATAATCCATAGATATGATAAATGTGAAAGTAACTCGTGTGTTTGTTAATTTTTGACAACTAAACCGCGGAACAGATTTTCATGAAATTTTAAAAGCATATAAATATCCTAAGAAAGAACATAGGGTACCTTTTGTCTCAAAAAAATAACGCAATTAGTCTATAATAACTAAATATGTAGCTTAATAGATATAAAATAAGCAGGTAGTATGATTCTCTCTCACCTCGATTTGTGAGAGAAGGCTTTGCCCAGCAGTGGGCAGTATAGGCTGATATTATATAATTAAACAGGGAAACGTGAAGTGGTAACATGTTTATGATACCATAATATATTTGAATGTTAAGACTTAATTGTTGAAACTGCATGAAGATAAATCTACAATTTGACACATTCGAAGTGCAAATGTGTATTTTAAACAGTAATGGAAGTATGCTTACTTAATGTATCTATCTACTTAATAAATTATGCAACTGGTTTTAAGTGCAACATGTTATGAACACTGCCAAATTAATGGTATAGAACATTCTAGAACTGATTTTCAGCAAAGAATATTGGTTTAATTCACGAATTGTCATTATATTCAACCACCCAATATATAAGATGAAAATGCACTGGGACAGGCGAAAATGATAGGTATGTATGACTCGTGTAATATTACAGAATATTCAGACCAGAGGGTTAATTTTACTATTAAAATCCCACATAAATCGAATCTGAATCACCACCTCCCAGCAGCACCAATTTTCGGTTTAATAACTCGTAATAGAATACAAAATATTACATTTGAGCTTTGATCTACGTTCGATAGATGGCGCTAGCTAGGTGACATTTCTATTAAACTGGAATATAAGGCAACATTATTCTGTATAAGTCTAGAATCCGCAAGGAAAGTTTTCATAGCGCATCACATTAATACATGCTTCCGAAATTAATCCTGAGGGATGGGCCAGCAAAAACCTGTCAATTGAGATATATTTATATATTACAAAAACATTTAATCTTTTGAAATTCTGTGCTCTGTGCCAACGTCGTAAGGAATCTGACATGATGATATAACAACTATTTTTCAATTTGAAATTTGGTTATGTAATTATGACATAATATTTCTTTATTTACTGAATATCCAAGGCAGAAGTTCAATAAACCCGATAAACTAGTAAATTATTATTGCAAATACTTCAGTAATAATAATGCGCTCTACACACCCAATATACCGTGTGTTGGTGGGTTAGTCGGCGACTTTATATCGTTGCAAGTCTGAACTTTGTCGTGCAAACGTGTTGCAGTATCCGAATGGCGACGGAACGAGATAAGCAACTTTGTGTCGGCATTTAGGTGCGACAAGTTACCGGTCAACTCAACGCATTTGCAAGTCGCCGATAAGTCGGCGGCTTTGATGCAGGCATGGAACTTTTCACATGTAACATATTAAAAAATGGCTGTTACAATCACACTTGATAATAAATTTCTTTAGTCAATCTTCTTTCACCATCCTCGTTTAAATTCTTAAGTGGAATAATTGACACTTAAAGTTGCAAGTAAGTCTATGTACAAATTTCACCATGTCTGCGTAGCCGTCCGTCAGTTAAACTAGCCATTTTTATATTGCCGTATAACAGTAATCGAGATGTAACTAACCAGTACTATACTCGAGGGTGGGGAAAAAGTACCATAGCGTATTAAAAATCATTGCCTGTAAAATTACACATTCAAAATTACAGTGAAAAAAATTAGCAATCATTTGCTTGCCTATAAGTGACTGACGATATATTGTCGCAGGTCAACGAACACGTTTGCAAGTCGCCGATAAGTCGGCGAGTATTGTGTGTAGGGTGCCTTACAAAGCGATTCCTGTACACTACTAAATATTAAAAATATTAGTATTTTCAATACTTGTAACGATTTAAGAGCATGTTGTTACTGTTTGAGCGAAGTAAATAGTACAATTTTCGCACTTTGGTAGTGTGTGTATTTAGCAATGTATAACTTGTGGATCATTTAGCACCACTTTTGGGCTCGGTATTATAGTTTCGTCAGAATATGGGTTGTTTAGTTTATACTTCATACATAGCACAAATGCTATTTATACAAATATCGGTTAGCAAATCATCATCATCATCATCATCTCAGCCCATACTTGTCCACTGTTGAACATGGGCCTCCCCAATCGCTTTCCAGCGTAACCGGTCCGATGCCACCTGCATCCAACGACTTCCTGCGATTTTCACAAGATCGTCGGTCCATCTGGCAGGCGGTCGTCCCACGCTGCGCTTGCCAATACGTGGTCGCCACTCTAGAATCTTTGTGCCCCAACGCCCGTCCGATCTACGCGCTATGTGGCCCGCCCATTGCCACTTCAGCTTGCTAATCTTAAGGGCTATGTCGGTAACCTTGGTTCTTCTACGAATCTCCTCATTCCTGATTCGATCGCGTAGAGAAACGCCGAGCATAGCTCTCTCCATAGCTCGCTGAGCAACTCTGAGCTTTTTTATGAGACCTATTGTAAGAGACCACGTCTCTGATCCATATATCATCACTGGTAACACACATTGACTGAAAACTTTAGTCTTAAGGCACTGAGGTATTTTGGATGAGAAGATATTGCGCAGTTTCCCGAACGCTGCCCAGCCGAGTTGGATTCGTCGATTGACCTCTCTCTCAAAGTTGGACCTACCTAACCGGACTACCTGTCCCAGGTAAATGTATTCGTCGACAACTTCAAGAGTAGAGTTCCCAACGGTGAGTGCGGTGGGTACGACATGGACGTTAGACATTATTTTGGTTTTGTCCATGTTCATTTTAAGACCCACTTGTTGAGATACTCTGTTGAGGTCACCGAGCATTCGTCCTAGATCTTCCAGCGACTCCGCCACGACCACAATGTCGTCGGCAAATCGAAGGTGAGTGATGTATTCGCCATTGATGTTGATGCCAAGTCCTTGCCATTCCAAGAGCTTGAAGGCGTCCTCTAAGGTGGCCGTAAACAGTTTCGGAGAAATGACGTCTCCCTGTCTTACTCCTCTTTTTATGGGGATTGCCTTCGTGCACTGCCCCTGTACTCGGACTGACATGGTGGCGTTATTATACAAGCACTTCAACACTTCGATGTACCGATAGTCAATGCGGCATCGCTGGAGAGATCTAAGAACCGCCCAAGTCTCGATCGAATCGAAGGCTTTCTCATAGTCCACAAACGCCAAGCATAGTGGCCGATTATACTCCTCGGTCTTCTGTATAATCTGCCGCAGCGTATGTATGTGGTCTATGGTACTAAAGCCTTTCCGGAAACCGGCTTGTTCGGGAGGCTGGAAGTCATCAAACCTGCGTTCGAGACGATTCGTAATGACTCTCGAAAACAACTTATAAACATGGCTCAGCAGTGTGATGGGCCTATAATTCTTCAGTAAAGTGTTATCACCTTTCTTGAAAAACAGTACCACCACACCCCTGTTCCATGCTTCCGGCGTATTCTCTTCGAGCAAGACGGAATTAAACAGCCTCTGAAGGACTTTAAGTACTGGCGTTCCGCCCGCTTTCAGAAGCTCTACGGTAATTCCGTCTTCGCCCGGCGCTTTGTTATTTTTGAGTTGTTTGAGAGCCATCCTAATCTCGTACAGGCTGATGTCCGGGATATCTTCAGTGTAGTGTCGGGTTAGCTTGGCTCTTGGGTCTTTTACCAAGTCAACAACAGGTTCAGCTACTGAGGTATACAACTGCCCATAGAACCTCTCTATCTCCCTGAGCACCTCCGACCTATTCGACGTTACGTTTCCGTCCTCCATCTTCAGCTTCGTCAACTGGCTTTGCCCAATAGACGCGTCTCTTGCGAACACTTTAGAGCCCTTGTTCTGTGCTATGGTCTCCTCAATACGCCTTGTATTGAAGGACCGTAAGTCTTGTCGCAAGGACTTCAATATCTGTCCATTGAGCTGCCTATAGGACTTAGCATCATCGGAGGTTTGGAGCGTCATGGAACGTCGCTCAGCCATGAGGTTTCGGGTGTAGTTGGATAGTTTTTGAGGTCTATTTTTACGGTGGGGCTTAAAATACTTGGGCCCGACCGTATGGACAGTCTCTACCAGCCTGTTGTTGATTTCGTCCACTGATGCGCCGCTGTCTAGCAATTCGAAGCGGTTTGCCAATTCGAGTTGAAAATTCTCGGGGTTTTGGATATGTGCATTACAAGGTCGGAGCGTAGACTTCATCAGACGCGATCTTTCCATTTTGACATTAATATTTAATGTGCCTCTGACCATTCGGTGATCACTGCCGGTTTTTACCCTGTGGATCACGGAGACATCATTAAATATTTGTCGCTTGGTGCTCATTATGAAGTCTATTTCGTTTTTGGTGGAACCATCAGGGCTCATCTAGGTCCATTTCCTATGAGGCGGCTTCTGGAAGAAAGAGTTCATCATAAAGAGTCCCTCCTTCTCCAGGAATTCGGCCAGCCTCTGACCCCTGGGGTTGCGCTGCCCATATCCAAATTGCCCCACTCTCAACTCATCATCGCCCCGCTTGCCCAGCCGCGCATTGAAGTCACCCATAACCACTGTAAAGTGTGTTTTGGAAGTATGTATGGCTCTACTAATGTCCTCATACATAACTTCGACATCATCATCTGAGTATGTCGAGGTCGGTGCGTAGACCTGTATGACCTTCAGCGAATATCTTTTGGATATTCTGAGTATCAGGTACGCTACCCTGCTCGACACACTAGTGATGGACACAACGTTGTCTATGAGTGACTTGTGGACGATAAATCCGACACCACCTTGGGACTGCTGTTCGCCCTCCCGGTAGTAAAACAAGTTGCCGGATTTTAAGGTTATCGTGTCCTCGCCCTCTCTTCGGACCTCCGATAAACCAACAATATTCCACCGCAACTTGTCTATCTCTTCTTCCAGCTCAACAAGCTTCTCATCTGTCCTCAAAGTGCGTGCGTTGTATGTCACCAGGGCCAATTTTCGTTTTTGGTGGTAGCCGAATCTCTGCCGGAGATTCTTAGCACCCCTTGTCCTGTCGTTACCATGGCTGCTACCGTGGCCAGGACGATCAGGACCGCCGGGGACTAGGGGCCTGGTTTTCTTTTTTTCTTCCATAATAGTGATTGGGGGGATTTGCCATACTCGCCACGCTTGGCAGGCGGGTTGGCGAGCGCAGTTTTTGATCGCAGAAGTGCTAAGAGAACGCTGCTGCCCATTCCCTAGTTTTCCCTTAGTCGCCTTGTACGACACCCGATGGGATGAGATGGGTTGGTCCTATTCTAAGCCGGGAACCACGCGGCTAACAAATATTTAATTAAAATTATAGGATAAATAATTAAAAAAATAATGCTAAAGGGAAAGGGCATATTTCACTACTTGGGCCCGTGGCGGATTGGTGGAGCCCCTCCTATCAGCCGCTACAGCCGTCCGCGGCATGTTCTCACTGACCCTCTCGATGACCTTACTTCCTTTCTTTCGGATATAGATACCGCACACAGGATAACACACCGACCTCGCCGGCGAGGTCGAAGTATCCCTTGCCCGCCGGCCGGTGCAGAGCACCACGGCGAGACACCTAGTATACGCCCTCCCCCATAGCGACTGCGCAAGCCGAGACCGTTCATTCTTGAGGCGCCCTTGAGCTAGTTGCCCCCTTGCCCTTCTCTTCTCCTTCACGCTCACCCAAAGGCCCCGCGGCTAATAGCGTGGATCATTCACACACACCCACACACATAAAAGGATTGGTTGAGACAGGTTGGTGGTTATGCTGTTGGAACTTATCAAGTCGCCTCAGTCACCATTTTGTCTTAACAACTAATTTACCTATAGACTATTTTTTTCTGTAGCCAATTTTATAAACACATATTGCGTGATAATTAAAGACAATAAAATTGATACCGTTCGAAACTCATTTATTTAATTCATTCATTGATTTCCCAACCTTTGCATTTTATCCCAACCGTATCAATTTTAATGTCTTTAGTTACTTCACCATATTTGTAAATAAAAGTTGCCAGTTTAAAACAGACTTTACTGTTTTGCAAATCTTCCTAAAGAATGCTTCCTAAAGAAATAGGCAGTGGAGAATGCCAGAGAAATTTGTATGGAAAGAACCTGTTGGAATTTTGTACTCTCTGGGAGCAAGGGATCTGGCGTGATGATATAGATAGGTAAAATAAGCAGTGGTGTACAAAGTCAACTCATATAAACCGAGGCTAGTTGGTAAGCTTGTGGTCATATTATTCTTGGGCATTTAACGTGTCTTTCGAAAACTTGTTTCGATTACCTCAGATATTATGGTTTTGTCATGATGTTATATTTTTTAGCAAGCAAGTGGCAATCTTTGTACAAATAATAATATGCAAAAAATAAATGTATCACGTTTTATTTATGAAATTTGAGAATTCGTACGCGCATTGTTTGTTTAATGACGTGTGGTGCAGCTGGCAATCATGAAGTCTTGGGTTTGGATCGGTCGGACAGTGTCTATCTATTATCTCGCCAGATCCCTTGCAGGCTAGGCAGAGAGCACAGAGTTCCAACAGATTCTTTCCTTAAATACCACCAGAGTGGTCTTTCTCCACTATCATAGTCCGTTTCAAATACGCTTGCCGGTTACGTAGACTCTTGACTTTCCATTTAGATAAGACTCGGTCTATTTGGTGATGGTAAGTTAGTCTAGGTCTTTCCTGATACCTGCATCCTTCCACTTACACCCACCACAGTGTTGTGGTTTTTCTTTTAAACAAAGTCTTAGAAGCGCTCCAAAGCCTGTGTTTTTTTATTTCCCCGATAACTTGCCCCCTTTTCGGTGCTAACATCGTCTTCAAAACGTAAGTGAACATAGTACACTTATATTATCCTCGCTATGAGAAACATAGGTGTGACGATGATTATATATTGTTCTAAGTAAAAAATCTGTTTCACACATCGATTAAATATAGGTAGATACACGATCGCAGCACGAAAAATGGCACCACCAAAACGCAGGCAAAAGTAGACGGTACTAAAAAATTAACAGGCTTCCGCTTTTTGCAAGTACAACTTTTAGTGATAGGAGAACTATAACTACTTACGCGCATTTGGGGATGTTTTTTAGTGTATCTTTTAAACGGGACTGTGTATCTTGATATGTTAGACGGGGCCCTGTACACACCCGTATATAGCTAACGATGATAGATCCCACTGTACCAAACACAATTTCGGTCTCCGGACAGAGACTTTGATGTTTTTTTTTTAAACGTATCCTCATACTATCATTTGATTTAATTATTAGGATAGGATTTATTCCTGTGTCGTGAGAGCGTTTACAATCATAAAAATTCACATACACAAATACCCAGACCGAAACAAATAATTGTGGTTCACACAAAGATTTGTCCCGTGCGGGAATCGATCCCGCGACTATTAGACACAGTGGTCGGAGCGGCTTAAGCTCTTAATCACTAAATTGTCCGTCAATTTATTCCGAATTCGATAGAACCCACACTGTTCGACGTAGGATTCGAATCCAGGACCTCACGATTACCAGCTACATTATGCGCTAGTAGACCAACGAGGTAGTCTGAAAAATAATATCTGTATGATTATGCCATATCCTTTGCGGGGTAAGCGGAGAGTACAGAGTTCCAACATAAATAAAAAAATATATACTCACGATATTCCATAATACACGATCATGCTGATGTCGTACCAGTAGATCGCGAGGTACCGAAGGACAGTAGACGCTACCGCGATGAGGACTACTAGGGACCAGCCCAGAGTCCTGGACTTCCAGAGGACCAGCATCAGGGGCAACGTAGCCACGTACAGCTGCATGTCCATGCCGATCTGATGGGTGTGGGTGAGGCACTGGGAAAGAAGAATTTCTTAAATTAGCCAACTTCATTTAGGAAAAGAAGAAAAAAGAAATCACAGTGTCATGCTTGTATTCGTCAGTGGTCGTCGCGGGGCGCAAAACGCATCCGTCGGCAGTTTTGAGTCGGCCGATGCGTCACCGGCTGTTGCTACGGAGCCGCGCGATGCACCGCGCTCCGCCGCCAGCAGCACACCACGCCCCGCCGCCAGCTCCGCGGCCCCGCGGCGCGGGCGCTGGTGACGTCAAACGTAAATACAACCACTTCTCGTCGTGGTTTTTTTTTTTTAAACGTTGCCCCACACTAGGATTAATTACTGTGTCGTGGGTGCGTTTACAAACATGAAAATTCACATACACAAATACCCAGACCGGAACAAATAATTGTGGATCACACAAAGATTTGTCCCGTGCGGGAATCGAACCCGCGACTATTAGACACAGTGGGCGGGGCGGGCTAAGCCCTTAACCACTGCGCTAAATCGTCCGTCTATTTTATTATTACGTCGCCGCCGCCGCCCGCGCACCAGAGAAGACAATCGGTAAGGCCCGTACGAAGGGTCGAGATGATCAGGAAGGCTTCATTAAGGTTGAGAGGAAGAAGAAGCCTTCCCGACGAATCCAGTGTGAGACTGCACCGGTAGAAGATGGCATACTTCTTCGTTTAGCAGTACCAACAACACTGGTGTACGTGTCTCGGCTACATTACACCACTAAAGCCGAGGACATTGCAGAGTACGCCCGTAAGAAGACTTTCTACACCTCGAGAAGCTGAACTCGCAAAACAAGGCGGCATTCAATTCCTTTGTTATGCAAGTTCCCACCACCAAGCTGGACCTTCATGAGCGAGGAGTTCTGGCCGAAGGGTGTCGTATTCAGAAGATTTCGTGGGAGACTGTGAGACACCCCTGCAGAGCGCAACATGTCGCCGGCGATACATTTAACGTAGTTTATATATTTTATATGTATGGTAGTCTGTAAGTTGAACAAAATTATTTTAGTAAAATTTCAATTGCCTGATAATAAATGAGTTACTATTATTATTATATTATTATTCCCCAAGCTTAGCTAGCAAAGGTACTTTGTACACCCACTTTACGCCGAAGATGTTAGGTTCCATGTAATATAAGGTCAGATTATTGCTACTTTGAGTGTGTGAATAAGGGCCGAGGAGCCTTTACAGCTTCACCGGACTAGAGCTCGAGCCAAAGGGGCAAGGGGGCAACTAGCTCGAGGGCGCTTCAAGGAGGAACGGCCTCGGCTTGGGTAGTTGCTATGGGGGACGTATACTAGTTGTCTCGCCGTTGTGCTCTGCCCTGGCGGGCAAGGGATTCTTTGACCTCGCCGGCGAGGTCGATGTCTGATTCTGTGTGCGGTATCTGAATCCGAAAGAAGTGATGTAAGGGCATCGGGAGGGTCGGTGAGAACATGCCGCGGACGGCGGTAGCGGCGGATAGGAGAGGGACTATTGCTTCTGTAACGGACACAATGCCAGAATCCGCCTTTTAGCGAAAACTTAAGTTTGACCTAGGATTAGAAACCTTAAGATCGCTATGCGTATTATTCGCTACTAGACCAGCCAGGTAGTCAAAAAAGAAGAACTAATTAAATAATATATTTTGTAAGACAAGTTCATGTAGCAAACGACACCTAAATGACTGCGCTATCTTGTATAGTTCAGAAGTTCCTGTGGCCACCTTCCATCTCCAATATCATAACCTGGACATTATCTAAAGCTATAGCATTTGTTTGTGTAACGAGGTAATCCGACAAGGAACCAAAGTTACTTACATAGCTCGCAGACTCAGTAAGCTAAAGTGGCAATGGGCTGGTCACATCTGCAGAAGGACCGACGGCCGATGGAGCAAGCGTGTCCTAGAGTGGAGACTGCGACTTGGTAAGCGTAAGGTAGGACGGCCCCCAGCTAGATGGACCGAGACCTCAAAAAGGTCGCTGGGACAGACTGGATGCGGAAGGAAGAGGACCGTGTGCAATGACGCGTGTTAGGAGAGGCCTATGTCCAGCAGTGGACTACAATAGGCTGATTGATTGATTGATAGCATTTGTTAAGACAAATCTAACGAGACCAAACACAACGGTGCTATCAAATTAGGTTGCAGAATACCTGTAAACACCATCCGGTTTCATCATCAGTATAGCACCATCCTACTTATATATTATTAGAAATGTGAAAATTTGTATGTTTGGATGTTTGTTGCTCAAATCCCAAAAACGGCCCAACGGATTTCCATGAAATTTGGCACACAGATAGTTTATTACCTGGATTAACACATAGGATCCTGTTTATCTAGGAAAAATGTAAGGTTCCTGACTAAAGTCAACGCGAACGAAATCGTAGGCTAAAGCAAGTGGTACAATAATTATATTGCATTATCTCCACCTATGCCAAATTTTAGCTCAATCAAATATCAGCAAGAGCTTAAAAAATTAGTTGTAAATTTTGAACTTTTTGACATACAAAGCAGGTATTTTAAATAAAAAAATAAATAAACATCTACATGCCTATATTCCCTAAACGAGGGTGGCAGAAGTGGACTATGTACAGCTACTTTTCGCCGATGATGTAAGTTCCCAATGATAGGAGGCGAGCTTGTTGCCATTATACCGCCCCTGCCCTGCCCCCTGCCACTTAAGTTTGGCAATTCTGAGAGGTATATCGGTTACTTTGGTTCTCTTGCGGATCTCCTCATTTCTCTCGCATCAACAAATCTCCCAGAGAAACGACGAGCATAGCTCTTTCCATTGCCCTTTGGGTGACCCTGAGCCTTCTTATGAGGCCGATCGTGAGTGACCGATGTCTCGGTGCCGTAAGTCATCACTGGCAACACAGACTGGTCAAAGACTTTTGTCTTGAGACACTGCAGTACGTGGGACATTTAATAAAAGCGTATAATAATCAAATTGATCGTAAATCAGAAGACAAATGCTATGAATCACACGGCGTTAATAGATCTAGGTGCCGCTTATGTTACATAACAACCATGGGAAATACAGTAACTGGCTTACGAGGTCGCAGATTCATCCTAGTATCGAACCATTTTAATTCGTGTATATTATGTACACTCAAGCTCGTTAATATGTAGTAGACATGGCACAAGTGTCTCACTGTTTAGATTCGATCATTTGTATCTGAGACAGTGTAAAGATGCGCATCCCAATATGTGACATTTGGAACATTTGAATCAGCTAAATTCAAGCACAGGCAGCTCACCAACCAGCATCGCATCGCGGATTTGTTAAGTCTGTAAGACGGCAAGTTTAGTGAATGTAAGATCGAAATTTAGTTTCAGATTGGAATGAACTATGAAATATTTTGTTCGTTCTGTGAGATTAACGCCTTTGTATACTGACTGATAAATATAAGATCGAGATTCAGATACAAATGAGCCATTTTTTTCTGTACAACTGTTTTGAATCTTGTAGTTCGCGTTCATGTTTCGTATCACTGTATCATATCAGTAACGATCGACACATGTCTAATATGCAGGCGGTTTAGTAAGTTTAAATTTTTAGTAAGTAGTTGGAAGCATCCTTATGAGTACCTGCAGTGTTAGACATGTGGTTACACACATGGGCTGATTTTTCAGTTATTAAGCGAATAAATTATAATCTAATTGAATATAAAAGTCAAAAAATATTTGAACTGCTCAATTCTAACTAAAATAATTGTTAATTTGTTAATGTTATATAATATGAGCCCTGTTAAGAAACTGTCCCAGTGTTGGGCACGGGCCTCCTCTAAAACTGAGAGGGTTTAAGCCATAGTCCACCACGCTGGCCCAGTGCAGGTTGGCGAACTTCACACACCTCCCAGAAACTCTTAGGCACGCAGGTTTCCTCATGATGTTTTCCTTTACCGTTAAAGCAAGTGATCGTTAAATTTTATTAATGTTATACTTGTTCTTAAAACAACTTATGATAGATGATAGATAGATCGGCTCTCAAAATAATATACACGGTGTAATTTTAGACGTCCTGGAGAGTAAGCCCAGGTGATGTATTCAATGGCTACTGTTCACTGGTACTAAAAAAATAAATAAAAGAACACTTCAATAAGTAACATCTTCATAAAAATACTAATTTAGTGCATTATAAAACACCTATACCAAGCGAAAAATCACAAGGGACGGCGCGGCTCGTCGACGAGCCGGGCTTCAGATACATCACCCGGGCTTTTGCTCCAAAATGACTACAATTACACTGTTTAATTTATTTTTATTTATTTATTTGGTAAGGAAAACCAACAGCTGCACTTATGAGAATAAAAGTAATGTAAGCAATATAAAGCCAATTACAGGTTTTCACGAATAGCTCTAAATTTGTGTCAGAAACTTTAGCAAACAATACTACACTACACAACCAATACACAATACACAAATTCATGTTACTTAAGTAACTAGTTACATTTGAAAAAATTTGAGGTTCAGCAGCTCTCTTATCTTATTGCTCTTAATAGTATATGGATCAAGACAGAACTCTTTGCACAATTTATTGAAGTCATTACTTGCTCGCACCATATAAGAATTTTGTCTGTAATTTGATGAGACTAACGGAACAGAAAGTGGTAGGTTAAACCTTGTGGACCTTTGAGGAACATTAAAACATAATTTTTGAAGAAGAGTGGGACAGTCAATTTCACTCGCAATAATTTTTAGCAAGAATGTGCAGTCAGCCATACGTCGGCGATTAACTAGTGGTTGAATGTGAAACTTCTTACATAGGTTTAAGTAATTATCGGAATGGAAAGAGATCTGTAATCGGTAGCATAAAAATTTTATAAATCGTTTTTGTATGCCTTCAATACGGTGTATATATTTGTCATAGCGAGGGCTCCAAATTTGTGACGCATACTCCAAGTGACTCCTCACAAACGTGCAATACAGTATTTTAAATGTTTTAGCTTGTTTAAAGCACCCAGATAGCCTCATAATAAAGCCAAGTGCTTTAGAAGCTTTTGTTATGACTTCATCAACATGTACATCAAAAAGAAGCTTAGAGTCGTGATGGACACCTAGGTCGCGTATGACATTGCACCTTGATAGTAACTGATCTTTAAGCATGTATGATGTCGGTTGTATTGAACGCTTACGGCTAAATGTGACAACGGAGCATTTAGACGGATTAAGATCTAGCTTGTTGCGTTTGCAATAATTATCTAGACGCAACAAATCAGATTGAAGAGCATCCATATCATCGGTTGATGATATAGAAGAGAATACCTTCATATCATCAGCAAAACAGAGCAGATGAGAGGTATGGAAGCAAGAGTCGATGTCATTTACATAGATAATAAAAAGCAACGGACCCATCAAAGAACCCTGGGGAACACCACTAGGGATCGGGACCCAACTAGAAATGTAGTTATTTATAACAACAGCCTGTGACCGATTATCAAGGTACGACGAAAACCATCGAAATAAGTCTCCGTGTATGCCAATGTTGAGAAGCTTCAGTTTAAGAATGTTATGATCGATGCGGTCAAAGGCCTTACTATAATCTGTGTAAACGACATCGATTTGTGCCCCATTATCCATACTTAAAGTAATGAATTCGTTTAACAGAGTAAGATTTATTACAGTTGACCTGCCTTTCAAAAAGCCGTGTTGGGAGGGACTAAAGGAATTCTTTATCGCTGCATAAACCTGATCATAGACCACCCTTTCAAACACTTTCGCTAGTATGCAAAGTTTGGAAATTGGTCTATAATTTGCAACATCCGTTTTAGGCCCTTTCTTATGAACAGGAGTGATGAATGCACGTTTCCAGATTTGGGGAACAGTACAAGTAGAGAGAGACATTTTAAACAATAGACATACAGGTACGGCGATAGTTTTAGCACATCGTATAAGAAATTTTGGTGATAAATGGTCGGGTCCAGCGGATTTGTACGGATCAAGCTGAATGAGTAGTTTTTCTATTAGTCCCACATCGATATAATACCGTGGACTTCTTGAGTTTACCGTGTTTTCATATAAAAAAATACTGAATGGCTACATTTAAGAACTGTATTTATAGGATAATTACTTAGTACTGTATTGTGCAGTGATAGCCTGGTGGTTAGACCATAGGACTGCAAAGTCAGAGGTCTCGGGTTCAAACCCAGGCATGCACCTCTATCCTTTCGAAAGCATGTGCGTATTAAAAATTAACTATCACTTGCTTTAACGGTGAAGGAAAACATCGTGAGGAAACCTGCATGCCTAAGAGTTTCTCGAAGGTGTGTGAAAATCGCCAACCCGCACTGGGCCAGCGTGGTGGACTATGGCGTAAACCCTCTCAGTTTTAGAGGAGGCCCGTGCCCAACAATGGGACAGTTTCTTAACAGACTTAATATTATTATACCGTATTGTAATACTTCTGTAATTTGTTTGTTGTACCAAATAAAGTTTTTTTTTATATTATTTTTCATTCAAGTTAGTTTTTTTTATTCGTCGATGCCTTGGGCTAGGGCACTGGGTCACTAGGGCATTAGGGGTAGGGGCCTGGTGCAGTGGTTAGAACACTGTTCGGATCGAGTAGCCGCGGGTTTGATCCCCGCTCGGACACATCTTTGTGTGACCCATGAAATGTTTGTTTTGGTGTCAGTATTTGTGTACGTGAATCCAATATTCCTAAACGCACTCAGGACACGGGGCAATTCCTAGAGGTAACGTTTTTAAAGAACAAAATATTCTGTCGCAATACAAGCTGCGTAAGCAAAAATTCACAAACGTTTATTTTTTAGCACAATACACACATACATTTTTATTACTCAATCAAGTTTTGCTCATCCAATAGTTTTCAATAGCACATATTTTTTTCGTTTATAACCCGGCACAAAATATTTGATTTAATAAAACGCGATGGTTTGTATCAGCGAAAAATCTATTGAGTCTACAAAATAGTCTGTGTATGTGTGTATTCTATACTATTATAACATTGTGACGGGAAATATGTCTGTTTGTAAAGTCACTATCAAAAAAATGTCACTCAAGTTGGTTTGTTTATTTGGTTATCACGCAATTAAAAGCCTTGCTCCTGATATACCTACCCTAACTTTTTTTTGTATTGTGTATCTGCAACTACCCCGCAAGGAATATGGCGTGATGATATAGATAAACAGATAGGTGACAGTTCCTTATAGGTATTTTTAGTCTCAAATTTTGTCCAAAAATATTTACTATCCCAAAATTGCAAAAGTTAAGAGAAATATAAATGCTCAAATATGATCGCGCTGTGAGTTTTGTGACTATTGCTAAAACCGCCAAAAAAGGGCGCCACGGCACTGATAGCGTAGACAAGGCATGGCAGCGCGAGCGAAGACTTTACATGATTGAGGCGACCTATAAACGTTTATTTCTGTCTGGGTATTTGTGTATCTGTATTTCCTGCATGTTGCCGGTCATCGTGGGCATCTATGGGCTCGGTCTTTGTCCCGAAAGGGATGTTTTTCAGCTAGTAATGATGATCAATGACAAGACACAGGAATAATGCCTAGTCCACACTAGGCTATGTTATTTATTCAAATAAAAACGAAAACATTTTGGAAGTTCTCATTCTCATAAGTTTTAAGTAGGCAGAACCGTCGGTAACAGCTAGTATGTATTATAGTATACGTATGGAGACATTGAATGGGATGAGCTAAGATGCAGTAAAAGAAAATTGAATTCGGCTGGATTACACGCCTGCAATTTTGATCTCGGCCTTTAGTGGGTAATTTTAAATATTGAATTATTTGGAGTAGTGTGGCATTCGAAGGTTAACTTTTTAATTCGGGATGACTACTTTGAAAAAGATATACAATTGCACATGGATTAAATTATATATTGATGTATGAATATCCATTGGGTTGACATCACGTGGTGTATTAGTCTGGAATGTAGACGTCTTGTGAGTAGCAGGTCCCTCCCAAATATTAGGATCGATGACCTGGTGAAGGTTGTAGGTTAAACCTGGATGCGTACAACACAAACTTGCGGTGGCTGTCTGGCGCAGGTCACTTCTTTCTCTCCAATATGGCCGAGGGGAGTGATGGCTGTTCCAGCAGTCGTGAACGTGCTGCGTGTGGGGACTAGTCCATCTGGGATCCTTTACGCAATCTTTATAAATAACATCATTACTCTCATACCTCGATCACTGGAGCTCGATCGTTAACTATTTAATTGTAACACATTGTATCCACACAATATGATTGAAAAAAAAAGAAAAGAAAAATGAGAAACAGGATTAAATTTAAAATACATGCTCGCTGTTTTTTTCTTCTCAGTGGAGGCCGCGATTCGATACGGTGGTAGATTAGTAGTTTATTTAGATTTAAAAAAGTGTAAATTAACTATTTGTAGGCGCCGCCGCAGGGCTTATACAAAATAAATTATTTGAGTTTGAGTTCAAAATCAGTCGTTGTGGCAATATTTGAGGAAGTCCTTTGTCCTGCAAGGAACTTCTTTCGGCCGATGATGAATAAAGGAGTATTACTACCCAACTTGCCACTTACGATGTTTTTTTAAAGAGCCTTGGTGATAATAAAGGTTTCGCGACATAGCCGACGCAGCGCGACGGGAGCGCGACGGTGGCGCGGCTTAGGGAGTTGAAATGTACGGGAGACGTCACACAGCGCAGCCCCGCTCGGCGCGACGGCAAACGTCACGGAACGGACGTGGACGAGCGTGTCTGTCACGCTCCCGTCGCGCTCCATCGGCTATTTGACCAAACCTTCATTGTTAATTGTTTTTGATTCCTATTTATATCATTACGCCAGATCCCTTGCGGGATAGGCAGAGAGTACAGAGTTTCAACAGGTTCTTTAATTCCTAACTCACCATTTCTTCAAATCCAAAGTAATTGTGTATGAACAGAAAGCTCTTCCACATGTTCTTCTCGCAGACTCGGCTGTGCTCCTCCACGACGAGGCTCCATTGTGGTCCGTTGCTCAGGTCGGGGAGGATGTACGTGCAGAATAGCATGAGGCTTAGGAATAGAGGGAACAATCTGGAAAATAAATTAATATTAAACTATCTATCTATATCATCACGCCAGATCCCTCGCGGGGTGGACAGAGAGTACAGAGTTCCAACAGGTTCTTTCCTTACAGACCACTCTGGCTTCTTCCGCTCTCATAGCCCGTCTCATGCACGCTCGCCGGTTACGGAGACACTTGACTTGCCCTTCAGATTATATTAGACTATCGTTTGCGGATACAGAGTTTCTTTTATTTATGGCACCATGTTAGACTGCCTCGTTAGTCAAGTGGCAAATAATGCGCGTAGCGATCACGAGGTCCTGGGTTCGAATCCGAAGTTGGACAAATATGTTATTTTTCAGGATCAGTCCTGAATCCGGCATTGTGCCCGGCACGATGGCAATAGGCTCGCCCACTATTACATGGAACCTAACATCATCGGCAAAAAGTGGGGGTAAACAATACACCACTGCCAACCCCGCTTGGGGCATATAGACAGGGCGTTGTGTATGATTTTCATCTGAACACACGAGTGCTCACAAAGGTCTCGCCACATATCCGAAAGGCCGGGAGGGTAGTTTTTTTTTTGTTGTTTACGGCACCACGACGCCGCCTATTTTGCCAATGTCAAGTATTACGAATATAACTATTAATTTCTAAATTAATTCAACTCCCCGATGAACTTGACGACAACGATGAATATAAAATTGATGAAGTGCCCCGCCCTGGATAGTTAAGCGATGGATACTTTACATACCAATTGCGACGGTCGTTTTGAGGGAAATCGAAATGGCACGTTTTATCACTTTGTTACAATTACCTTCACTCGTGCACATATAAGAATACATAATGGTTAATATTCCAACAACAAGACACATTATTATTTAAAATAATACAAGTTTTGGAAATTAAAACAAATTGACGACATTACTAGTTGTAGTTGTAATGAACTCTACCGGTGATGACACACAGCTCGGCTGGCGGCACCCGTGTGTGTGTGAATGATGTACGCTGTTGGCCGCGAGGCCTTTACAGCTTCACCGGACTTAAAGGCGAGCGTGCAACCACTACGCTCTAGCCAGCCAGAAGGGCAAGAGGCGACATACTCGAGGGCGCCTCTTCGAGGCGCTCTCGGTTGGGACAGTCGCTGTAGGGGGACGGGTGCACTACTAAGTGCACCGGTCAACCGCCGGCTATGGGAGGGGATCTACTACTACGTCGTCGTCGTCGCCCGTATTCTGAGCGGAAAGAAGGGATGACAAAGCATCGGGGGGGTCGGTGAGAACATGTCGCGGCCGGCGGTGGCGGCAGGGGTCGGAGGGGAGATCGTAGTCGGCGGTGGCTACGATTAACGGATTCGCATGGGTAGATGCGTTCGCGAAGTGACGTGTTGACGCCTTTTTAATAAAGGCGCGAATAGGTTCGAGACCTAGATCGGAGTGGAGGTCGACGTTTCGTACGAACCATGGGGCTCCTACGGCTTTACGGAGGAAGCGGTTTTGAACCGCTTGACGTATGTCGATGTGAGAGGGGGCCGAATGCCTGAACACAACACACGCATAAGTCATGATGGGATGGCGGCACCCTTCGCGCCGAGTATAGTTCAAACATTACAAGTAACCTCATCCCGTCAGATGTGGCATCACCGTTTCGTCCCGTCCTTGTTTTTTTATTTATTAAAACAAAGCCCCACACTACTGGGTCCGTTTACGAATAAGAAATTCATATACACAAACACCCAGGCCGAAACAACATTTGTGGGTCAAACAAAGATTTGTCCTGTGCGGGAATCGAGCCTGCGTTTGCTTGATCCAGTGGGCTGAGCGGGTTAAGCTCTTAGCCACTGGTCCAAGCCCTCCGTCCAAATTTGTTCACAGACACTTTTTGTGTTACATAGTAGGGGTGTACTTTGTGTATGCACTTACAATTCGCTGATGATGTTACATCCTAATGGAGAACGACTGTATTGGATGGCAATGCACTCGTCCTCCATACCTGGCACAATTCCCGACTTCGGATTGCTACTGTGATTTATTGCGGTAGAAAATTCCCAATGACATTATCCGATCTAGGACTAGAACATAGGAACAGTGATCGCCAGCCGCATTATATTCCCTATTCTGATCTCGGTCTCGAACCTAATTGTACCTTTATTAAAAACGGCGACAACCCGATATTTCGCTAACGCGTCCTATCATAGTTATCCGCTAATCGTAGCCGCCGTCGACTATGAACCAAACTCCTCTCCTATCAGCTGCTACCGCCGTCCGCAACATGTTCTCCCCGACCCTCCCGATATCCTTACATCCCTTATTTCGGATACAGATACCGCACACAGGATCAGACACCGACCTCGCCGGCGAGGTCGAAGAATCCCTTGCCCGCCGGCCGGTGCAGAGCACCACGGCGAGACACCTAGTATACGTCCTCCCCCATAGCGACTGCCCAAGCCGAGGCCGTTCATCCTTGAAGCGTCCATCCTTGCCCATCCGGCTCGAGCGTAGTAGTTGCACGCTCGCCCTCTTGTCCGGTGAAGCTGTAAAGGCCCTGTGGCCAACAGCGTAGATTATTTACACATACACACACCCACAAAAAGCCGCATTATACGCCACTTTACCAACGAGGCAGTTATCGTAAGTATATAGATAAGAAGTTTAAAGAATAATTTCTTTATTCTGAATCATATTCGAAAATTACATATTAGGGTATAATTTTGAAACTCAATAATTAAATACGCTCTTAATCGAAAAGCTATTACAAATATAGCAGAAGCCATTATAGGTCTCTCTCAAGAGCTCAACTCTAAGATGGATGCCTTGCGAAGTGATTTGGATTGCGCTATGTCTAAATTATCGGAAAATATGTCCAACATCAAGGTACAGCTCGCCACGGTTTCGCAAGTAACCACAGATATCAGAAAGGAGCTCAACACCCTTCGCTCGGATCTTGGTAGTTTGGAAAATAATGTGGTGAAACTGGATTCTAAGCATCGGGAGGTGGCAGAGAATATAACAACCCTCGAAAAATCACTTAAACACACAATGGATCAACAAGAGGACCTTCAAAAATATGTTAAGTCTATTAGCCAACAAACCGGAAACAATGAGATTATTAATGGTTTTATAAATGAGTTTGAAACTAAAATGGATCTACTTGAACAACAAGCCAGGCAGTGCAACCTTGAATTGTGCAATGTACCGGAGAAGCGTAATGAAAACCTGTTAACTCTCCTGGATAGTATTAGCTCTAAATTGAATTTTTCTTTGCTCCTACAGGACATTTTGGCAATACATAGAGTACCACACGCGCATAAGGAAAATAAGGCGCCTAAAAATATAATAATCAAACTAAGCTCCCGCATGTTAAGAGACAACTTATTAAGCGCATATCGGTTAGCAAAGGGAGTTAAGACGGACGAGCTCGGATTTTCGGGTACCCCCCAAATAATATACATGCATGAACACTTAACATTGAAAAGAAAGCAGTTATTTCGCCAAGTTCGAGATACTGCCAGAAAAAACAACTATAAATACGTGTGGGTTAAACACTCTACGATCCTTGTTCGTGAAACTGACTCCTCAGCAGCCTTTGCCATTAGGTCTACACAAGATCTTAATAAAATCAAGTCTAAATATGGCTTTTCCAAATAATAGGGGAGCACTTTTCTTCTACATCTCTATTAATTTATTTTTAATTAAGAGTTCATACAATTTTTGCGGGCCGTTTGTGTTACATTTAATCTGTGTTAAATTTTATTTTAAGAAAATTGAACACGTACCATTTTGTGTTTTCGAATCAGTAGTGGTATTATATAGTCATAAGAGTGTGCACAACATAGTATGGATATATTGGCTTATATGTAACATGCAAGTATTATACAATACAGTATTGTATACAATCTGGTCTTTAGTTTGTGGATATTTAGGCATATACGATAAAGTTTTTATTCTGAATTTCTACTTTTTTGAATCTAAATATTGTGATGTTGGATAATGCCGTGGTCTATTATCAGAATTGCAGAGGCATTCGTACCAAACTTAATATTTTATACATGAACATATTGTCAAATTGCTACGACGTTATTGTCCTCACAGAAACCTGGTTAACTCCGCAGATATTTGACCCTGAATTTATAGACGAGCGTTATGTGGTCTATCGACACGACCGAAATCGGATAACGACTAATAAAAAAGAGGGAGGTGGAGTCCTAATCGCCATATTGAAAAAAAATCGTTCTCAGTGTTTACCAATAGATAATTGTTGTTATAATAGTATAATTGCCAACTCATGTCATCCTTTTGTAGAATATGTTTTTGTGCAACTACAGGAAGCCGACAATGTTAATCATTTAATCAGTGTAGCATATATTCCACCTAAGTCACCAGAAATGGCATATATGGCGTATTTTGACACTGTTCAGAATATAGTCGATAAATTCTCTTTTACTAATATTTATTTATTTGGTGACTACAATTTACCTGATATAGAATGGCACCCAATTACAAATAATACCACATCACCATTAACTTGTTATGGTTCGTCATCAATCTGTAGACATTTGGACAATTTTATGACTCTACTCTCTGCTTCTCAATTTAATTGCACTAAGAATTGTAAAGCTCGTACTCTAGACTTAATTATAAGTAACAATGTTTGCTCTACCTATACACCATCGTCTTCTCTATTGCCTGTCGATAATTATCACCCTCCTTTTTGCACCATTATTAAGTACACACCTGGATATCAATCACTAAAACAAGCAAATATCATCAAATTTAACTATCACAAAGCGAATTATGACCTTATTAATGAAGAACTGATTAAAATCGACTGGGTAAATCTTCTATTTGGATTAGCTGCCGAGGAGTGTCTTAGCATATTCTATGATATTATATTTGGTGTTATAAAAAAGCATACTCCAATATCAAAATTTCGGTCTACTAGGTTTCCTGTCTGGTTTTCCACCTCATTAATTCGCATTTTTAGAAATAAAAAGAGGGCCTGGGTTAAGTGGAAGCAATATCATAATATATCAGATTACGAACAATTTTCCTTTCTTAGGCGTAGATTTGACCAAGAGTGCAAAAGTAACTACACAAGATACGTTATTTCTGTGGAGGAAAATATCAAAAATAATGTAAAGTTTTTATGGACCTACGTTACTAATCGTAAGGGTAATACAGGGATCCCATCTAACATGTCTTATAAAAACCAAAGCTCATGTGCCCCGATTGATATCTGTAATATGTTTATAGACTTTTTCCAATCAGTGTATGAACCCTCCACTCTTGATTTGAATAAGTGGTTACCGCCTGAGGATAATGCAAAGAACCACGTACTCTTAACTAATATTAGGGTTGACCCAGAACAAGTTTTAGCGTCACTAAAAGCACTGGACTCCACGAAGGGACCTGGACCCGACAGTTTATCACCTTATTTCCTTAAAAGGGTTGCTGGTAATATATATAAACCCTTGCATATTATTTATAACAAATGTTTATCAGATGGCATTTTTCCTGAAGTATGGAAAAGTGCTAATATTACGCCTGTACATAAATCGGGTTCTAAACAAGACGTACAAAATTATCGCCCTATATCCATTTTGTCTGCCTTGTCGAAGCTTTTTGAGAGACTGGTTTATGATGCTATTCACATGATCATTTATAAAACTATATTAGAACAACAGCATGGTTTTATTAAAAAGAAATCTACTACTACTAATTTGCTCATATTTGTGGATAATTTATTTAACAACATGGATCAAAAAATTCAGGTGGATACAGTATATACGGATTTTCAAAAAGCCTTTGACAAGGTAGACCATGAACTACTTCTAACAAAAATAGCGTATAATGGGATACGAGGTGATTTACTTAGATGGTTTTCCTCGTACATCACAAAAAGATCACAAAAGGTCGTTATTAAAGGATTTCATTCAAAGCCTATAATAGCTACATCCGGCGTACCCCAGGGCTCAATCTTGGGGCCTCTTTTGTTTATTTTGTTTATAAATGATATCGGAGAATGTTTCAAAAATTCAAAATTTTTGTTATATGCTGATGACTTAAAAATATTCAAACCTATAAGAACGCCCACTGATTGTCAGTTGCTTCAAGAAGACCTAGAAAGACTATCTGAATATTGTACTGTGAACAAAATGTACTTAAGCATTTCTAAATGCCTTGCTATAACATTTACAAAAAACAAAAACATAATTTCTCATAATTATAATATAGATAACATTACCTTATTAAGAACTTCTACTGTTCGAGATCTTGGCGTGCTTCTGGATCAAAAATTACACCTGGACCAGCACATTGACAATATTATTAAAAACGCATACCGTATGTACGGCTTTGTGATGCGATCCACAACTGACTTTAAGAATGCTAGCACTTACACCCACCTCTATAAATCTTTAGTCAGATCACAATTAGAGTATGCTGTGGTAATTTGGAATCCGTTTTATAATAAATATGCAGAATGCCTGGAAACCGTTCAACGTAAATTCATGAAATCCATGCACTACCGATGCTATCACGGTTTCCCTACTTATGCCACTCTACTCGAAAACTATAACCTATTAAGCCTAAAGTCTAGACGATTATTCCTGGAGGCCATGTTCCTTTTTGATATATGTAATAACAAATATGACTGTACAGAAATAACCGATAAGCTTTGCTATGTTGTGCCACGAACTGTAATCCGACGAGAGGTGCGTACACGCCCTTTATTCGCTATAACTTCTGTTCGCACCAACGCCGGCGCCCGTGCACCTCTACGTCGCATAAGCAAAAATTATAATGATTTATTTAATGACTTAGATTTATTTGCTTTATCACCTTATACATTTCGAAATAATATAATCAAAATTATAAAAGAAAATTTAAATTTAATAGATACATAATTTGGTCCTTATTAATTACCTTCCCGGTAATAATTGTGAACTTGCTTATATGTACATATTTTTTTTTTATTATGTTTCTTAAATCATAATATATCATAAAATAAAATTGTCATATCGTTTTGCCATATCTCGTGGATAACGCTGTGAGTGCACATTTATATTTCTTATAAAAATGTATTATTGAGTAATAAGCAATGTGTAACTGTTTGTTAATCCCTAATAAATAAATAAATAAATAAATAAAATGAATCATTTCATATCCGTTCAATGAGTCATTATCATTTTTTAATAATCATTTTGAGTGCGTGAAGGAATCCACGCGTCTATTAAACATATTTTGATTGATTTAATCATTAACCATTTATGGTTTCTGATAATCTTGTATTTAGTAGTAGAATATATGTACTCCTTCTTCCTAAAGAAATAGTACAAGTCTATATTCCACAGCAGAGGTGGCAGAGGTGTTCTCTGTACACCCACATGTCGCCGACAATGTTAAGTCCCAATGTAATAAGGGACGAGCCTATTGCTATTAGGGCACAATTCCAGAAGAATAAGGTTGAATTCCACAAGTCTGGAATCTACAATTGTTCCCAGCATAAAAATATATAATAATAATAATACCAGCCTGTACTGTCCACTGCTGGGTAAATGCCTTTTCTCACAAATCGAGGTGAGAGAGTATAACACGAGAGGTCGTAACACCACCACGCGGACTCAGTGTGGATTGGTGGAGGCTGGTTTGTGGCCACCTGCTGTAGAAATTCATCAAGCCACCTATAAGTGGTAATCAGGACCAACGGCTTAAATGTCACAAACAGCCACCCACCTCAGGCCGACCGAGTCGAACGCTGTCTAACCATGGTGATCGGTAAGAACACCGCGTTCGCACAGCTCTACGAGGGCTTCTATAAATAGCGCGCATAGAAATACCGGGAATAATTTCAATCTCCGGACAGAAACTGAGAATAGATAACCTCCTTCGTTTTTGAACTCGGTCAAAACGCACACTTTGTCCATTTAAGGGTTTGAACCCAGAACCTCGTGATCACTATTCGTATCTACTGACCTATAGACAAACAAGGCGGAGTAATTAAACAAGAAATAATCTGTTTCCTGTTAATCCAGATTAATGGGAAAATACAAAACGAATGGATGAGCTATTTCAGACAGTAAATACATTTTATGCACTCGAAACAGGCATTAATCTTTTGGTTAAGTCCCGCTTATTATGGATTAAGTAATAGCTATGGTGCCAATATTGTTCTTATGTATTTAGACATATAGAAAGTCAGAAAATAAAATGGTCAGAAAATAAAATGGTCAGGGGACCCCCGTTAGGAATGAGGTTCTAATGAGACAATGTAACTTAACGATTGAAAAACGATTTTATTTAACGGGAGTATACTCTGACCAAGGAGTACATTTAACAAACACGTGACGTAAACAAGTATGGCGGCCATCGCTTACGATAACATCCAATCTACGCCAGACGAAACCGAGCGTTTCGTAGCGTTTTTTCGTTACGTTACGATTTCTACCTGTCAACTACTACCGAAGAACTTCGTTCCAAAAGAAAATAAAAGTATACAATGCGAAAGTGGATAGACCGTGTCTTATCTGAAGGGTAAGGGGACGGGAAAGTCAAGAGTCTTCGTAATCGTTCAGCGTGTATGAGGCGAATTAGGAGAGTAGGGAAAGCCAGAGAGGTCTGTAAGATGGAACTCTACACTCTGTCTACCCCGTAAAGGATCTGGTGCTACAATAAAGATAAATAGAGAATAGAATAAAACTCGAAAACTGCGAGATGCATTTTTGAAAATCCATCCTTAAGGGATGGAGAGGGAAGCTTTATATGGAATCAAAAATCAGCTATAGGAAATCATATCGGGCACAAAGCTAGTCCTTAATAAAGTTATTTTCAAAGCTTTTAATAGCTCTACTTATCCACATTGTTGCATCTCTATTATATTAACTTAAAAAGACAGAGACAACAGTAATCAAAAATCACTCACTCAACTTCACTTTTATCTCTTACCTAAACCACCTTGCTATAAGTCGGTCCTTGAAATCGATGGTTCCTTTTCTTTCCAGGTCTTGCAAGAGATGTCGAGCGTTTAGGAAGCCACTGAGGTAAAGGAAGCTATCGGTGTACAGGATGGCTGAGCGACCAACCACTGCCCAAGGCATGCCAAATACCTGCAAAAGAAAAATGGGCTTTAAGGGGCCACCGCGAAAAAACCTATTTTTTTTACCCCATGCAAGAAGTATATGGATTGCAGTTTAGGTTAGGTAGTTCAGTGGACTGTATGTTTAAGAATCTGGTAAAAGGAATACACGATTAAACGAAATTATCTTTATGGAAAAAACTAAAGACATATCTATTGCTTTACATTTTCTTATTCCAACGTAAAATGCTTGAGAACTAATCAATAGAAGTTACTTAAAAACAGCAAATAATTTTAGCAAATTTTTTTGTAAAGCAGTTTATATTGTTGTTGCACAGTGAACTCTGTTGAGCGGGTCACTTTTTTCTCTCTAATATGGTCGAGAAGAGTGATGGCTGCTTCTAAGGTTATACTCGTGAATGGGTGCTGCTGGTGAGGACTGGTCCGTCCTCTGTCCTTTGACTGATTGAACGCCTACCGTAGTGCTGTTGAATTTTGTCTCGTTTGGCATCACACTGGAGCTATAACCAGTTGTTTTGTACGCACTCTTTATATACTTAATAGTAAACATTTCTCTTACTATTAATATTATATTTATTATTATATACCTCTAGAACATCTCTATTTTGTAAATGAGAGGACTATGTAGTCACTGACCGATACCATGATTAAGTACACTTATGATTAATCTAAACTTAAGTACATCTATTTAGCTCGTCCTGCATTGTTTTCCCATACTCCATCAATGCAATGTATACAAAAATAATTGTAAAGCTCTCATTTTTAAAAAGAGTAACCGTGGAGTTTCTTGCCCTTCTTCTCCACAGGAATGACTTTCCGAGCGGGTGGTAGAGTTTTAAGTAATCAATAATTTTCTCTTTTTGACTATTCATAAGTGCCTTTCGGTCTACATGAATAAAAAACTTTTGATTTTAAGACGTCCTTTATTTTTGAGTGCGCGCTCAATATATGCGTCCCTTAATATTCTTTTATAAAGTAATTGCATCACTGTCTCTCTCTTGGTCGACTGCGGTAGGCCCTTAAAGACGGCCCCTGGTGAGGATGTTGTGACACCTATATTTTCAAAGCGGGGTTGGCAATAGTGTGCTGTGTACACCTTTATTTTGCTGACGATTTTAGGTACTAAGGTAATAGCGAGATTGTCTATTTCTATCAAAAGCACACATTTCCAGAATACGGAATACCACTGAGATTTTATCCATAACCCATGAATTTTTAAAATGAATAAAATATCATATATGTCTGACGTACGTTTTGAGTTCAGGACGTGTGATCGCTCGCATGTTGACTGCCATTTTGGTGTTGGTGGTTCATAAGCTATCAGACCGATTTAGCGGTCAACCTTTTTAGTTAAGCAAATTAAATACAGTTCGTAGTACGTTAATACAATGATTATGTGCGCATATCCTTAACTGATTACAATCCAATTACGACGAAATGTTGTTGAATTATATAGGAATTTACTTTATAAAACATTTAATATGACTAACAGCAAATAAAGGTGGCGTTGGCATTTTAATAATTACGCAAGTCTACTTTAGTTAACGACTGTGTCTCAATATTGATCGACATGACGATTGTTCATTCAAAATTGGAAAGTATATCGTAAATTTGCAAGGTCGGAAATATTGGATAATTTGTTGGGAGAAAATAATCTTTTGCTGGATCTCGTGAGAAAGAAGGACCAATATTTAGTTGGAAAACAGACTGAAAACCAAGAAAATGGTTAAAAAAATACTTATTGTACAATATTGAGTAAAAACATTCATCCTAACTCTTCGAATATTAATTTAAATACCATGCCCTGTTCTGTTAGGTTATTTATTATTAATTGGCTTGTATTTTTTAGCCACCTTTGATTACAGACACTGCATATTAATATGCTTTAATTACAGACACTGCATATAAATTTACTTTGATTACATACACTGCATATTACAGACACTGCATATAAATATACTTTGATTACATACACTGCATATTACAGACACTGCATATAAATATACTTTGATTACATACACTGCATATTACAGACACTGTAGACGGACGATTTAGCGCAGTGGTTAAGAGCTTGAGCTGCTCCGCCCACTGTGTCGAATAGTCGCGGGTTCGATTCCCGCACGGGACAAATCTTTGTGTGATCCACAATTATTTGTTCCGGTCTGGGTATTTGTTTGTGAATTTTCATGTTTGTAAACGCACCCACGACACAGGAATAAATCCTAGTGGGGGGCTACGTTTTTAAAAAAAAAAAAAAAAAACAAAACAAATATAACGTATGGACGTATGCAGTGTCTGTAATATGACTATGGAGTCATTAATGTATGCATGAATTTTTTTAGAGATCAAAACAGAACATACACTTACAAAAACGCGTACTAAATACAGTATTGATGACACATTCACGAAATGTCTGATATCCACACTGTCACGCCCATATTCCCCAGCGGGGGTGGCAGAGGTGTACTGAGTACACCCACGTTTCGCCGACGATGTAAGGTCCCATGTAATAGGGAGCGAGCCTATTGACATATACCGGGCACAATTCCACACTCCGGACTCATACTAGGAATTTTTCGTTCGATAAAACTACATTTGTCCGACCCAGGACCTCGTGATCACAAAGCGATGCGCTTTGCCACCAGACCAACGAGGCAGTCACGAGGTCTGATATCCGATGCATAAAATATCGTTTAGGCCTTTAGATTAACTTGTTCCATGGGAATATATTGATACAAAGAAAGTCTAAAATCCTGGTTACTAGCTATAAGACTCCCTTCAGTTATAAAGGGAGAGAAAAAACGGGATACGTAAACATTTTCAGACTATCTTCAGTAATCTACCTTGCCTACAGAATGTAAACATTAACCTAACTGGTTTGAAAATGTGCTAAAGGTTTACGAGATCTTGGGCACAAAATTTCGCTAGCATGTTCGTAGTAATTGTCAGTTAATGAATACGGCTTTAAATCCAATACATCGGCATAATTTGGCGAAATTAATTGGTTAATTATGGGTTGATTGTAACTTTTCACTGAACACATAATTTATGATAGCAGTGATAGCCAAATTGGTTGGAAGTACCGTTAAAAACGTTTACAATTTCAGATTCCGGCTAAGGTTTTTCAAAATCCTTGGACCTAATTCTTAAATGACAGCCGATTCTGGACTCTATACTAATCCTTTAAAATCATCTGTTTGAATTTAGTTGGAATACTATTATTATTATTTTTATTCTTTTTTATAACGCTACACACTAGGATTTATTCCTGTGTCGTGGGTGCGTTTACAAACATGAAAATTCACATACAAATACCCAGACCGAAACAAATAATTGTGGGTTTTTGAGATTTGTTCCGTTCGACTATTAGACTCGGTGGGTGGAGGGGCTTAAGCTCTTAACCACTGAGCTAAATCGTCCGTCGAATATGCTTTATTGGAGTGCTGGATGTATACACCAAAATGTTGGTTGGTATTCTGCGGTGCACGTCTTTCAGCTGATGAGTTGACGAACGATTTAGCGCAGTGGTCAAGTGCTTAAGCCGCTCCGCCCACTGTGTCTAATATTCGCGGGTTCGATTCCCGCACGGGACAAATCTTTGTGTGACCCACAATTATTTGTTGCGGTCTGGGTATTTGTGTATGTGAATTTTCATGTTTGTAAACGCACCCACGACACAGGAATATCCTAATGAGGGGCAACAATTTAAAAAAAACATGATACTTTATTTTCTCACGCTAAAATCATTTGTAGCAAAGGCTATAGATGAAATTATTATTTTTTCTATATGTATAGATCAAATTATGAATGCTCTATAAACAACGATTTAGTCTCATCAAAACACACGCTTTCGATTATTGATTACGGTTTTGTGGGAGTCCGCGCACTCCAATCTCTGGATAGGGTAATCAGCCTAAAACCTGTTTTAGGCTCATTAATAAATATTATAATAATAAACTTGTATTATTAATTACCGCTCATGTTCCACAGTTTTGGCTGCCACAGTTTGGCTGCTTTCTCACTTTGACACTACTGCAGTATGCCTTGATTCTTATTGTTTAGGATGCAATTATAATAATAATATTAGCCGTGTTAAGAAACTGTCCCACCGTTGGGCACGGGCCTCCTCTCAAACTGAGAGGGTTTATGCCATAGTCCACCACGCTGGCCCAGTGGGGGTTGGCGAATTTCACACACCTTGGAGAAACTCTTAGGCATGTAGATTTCCTCATGATGTTTTTCTTCACCTTTCGAAAAGACGAATGTGCGTGCCTGAGTTTGAACCCGAGACCTCTGACTTGGCAGTCCAACGGTCTAACCACTATCACTGCTCTTGCTAATTCAAATCTAAAATTATAATTATTCTACTAATAAATTCTAATCAAATGTCATGATTAGTTAACGATCCCTTAGACTTGATGAAGCGTTGAACTTCGCAGGGCGGCTGACAAGAATTGGATGAGAGAAACTGAGGATTGTACTCAGTGGCACTCAATTGAAGAGGGCTATGTTCAGCCGTGAACTACTATAGCTTGACAATGAGAAGAACAACACATCATCGTTGTTGACAATGATGGTGATAGATAAACAAATTGGGGTAGTTAGGAAGGTCACAGCTAGCTCAAGACCACTTTTATATTGGTGCCGGCCACAGATAAGACACCGGCAGGCAAGTAAAGGTAAATATGTATGGCAGGAACGTTGTGGCAGGATTTGTCAGAAGGAAGATCTTCCAGCCAGACGGGTGGTGTGTCTGGCGGGGCATGCCACACTCCCCCGAGAGTTGTTGTGTGTGTGTGTGTGTTTGAGTGATATACGCTGTTGGCCGTGAGGCCTTCACAGCTTCACCGGACTTAAGGGCGAGCGTGCAACCCACTACGCTCGAGCCAGAAGGGCAAGGGGCGACATACTCGAGTGCGCCTCGAGTTGGGACTTAGTCGTCGACGTCCGTATGCGGAGCGGAAAGGAGCGATGTCAGAGCATCGGAGGGATCGGTGAGAATGTGTCGCGGTCGGCGGCAGTGGCGGAGTTAAGGCGTGCAACCACTACGCTCGAGCCAGAAGGGTAAGGGGCGACATACTCGAGGGCGCCTCGAGTTTAGATAGTCGCTACGGGGGGATCTACGACTTAGTCGTCAACGTCCGTATCCGGACCGAAAAGAAGCGATGTCAGAGCATTGGGGGATCGATGAGACATGTCGCGGCCGGCGGTAGCGGTGGCCGGGGATGGGTTCGTAGTCGGTAGAGGCTACGATTAGCGGAGTGTCGAGTTGTCGCCTTTTTAATATACGCGCGAATAGATTCGAGATCGAGATCGGAGTGGCCCGAAAGTTGTTGTGGGGGGCTTGTATATATGTTACACGTCGTGCGCACTCTAATATCGCGTTCTAGACATGTATGGCGAGTCGTCAGCACCATCTATTGGTAGGTAGTCTCAACTATGTAGCAATGTATATGGGTCGCTACATATGTAATATTATTTTGTTTTAACTAGTCGTAAAAATTACGTAATTTTTATAAGCATTTGGCAACGTGTAACTAAATATATTATTCCAAAGGACATCGGTCCGAGGTGCGAATTTGTTCACACATTTGACATTGCAAAATATTCTTGTTAATTCTGATAAATGATAGAATTATGTTAACGTGTAAAGGTCTTGTTTAGAATATAAAATGTAATTCGCTATAGACAGCATTTTTCTTTCTTTCTTTTTTTTTTTTTTTTTATAAAACGTAGCCCCACACTAGGATTTATTCCTGTATCGTGGGTGCGTTTACAAACATTAAATTTCACATACACAAATACCCAGACCGGAACAAATAATTGTGGATCACACAAAGATTTGTCCCGTGCGGGAATCGAAACCGCGACTATTAGTCACAGTGGGCGGAGCGGCTCAAGCTCTTAACCACTGCGCTAAATCGTCCGTCATTTTGATGAATAATGTCTAAATATTGATTTGGTGTTGCTCTGTTAACTGAAAGCCTACTAATAAAGTAAATTTAAGTTTGAATATTTGGATGGTTGTTGCTCCAACTCAACAAAGTCTGAAAGGCTCAAAGGACTGAGATGTAATGGAAAAAATAGGTAGACTATAAGCCAGAATAAAATATAAGCCATATAAAGGCCAAAAAAAATTGGGGGTTGGGTCGCGGGTTGTACTATTTACATAATGAGTTTTCTAAAGTTCCAACTCGGTTCCCGATATCGCAAAGAGATATTTACAGAACTTTTAGTTCTAACTTGGTTGATTTAAAAATATGCTTCCCACAAGTCATAATTCCTGACAAATACAATGTCACGCACTCAAACTGAAAGAAATTTGCTGCCCCGATTGCTCGATTCAGTGAGTCAAGTGAGATGAGATGTGATTGAGATGGAAAAAAGTATAATACTGCTATAAAACATAACTACTTACAGCTGAAAAGTTGACTTTGTTGATGTAAGGACTATGCGCCATCGCCATAGACTTATGGGCAATCAGCAAAGCCAACGCGTTCATCCCTCTAAAAGCGTCCACTCCTCTAACGTTCGTGCCAGTATCAGACAAGTCGAAGATTTTCTTGATGTTCCTCTTCAAAGAGAACGCGTTTAGAAGCTTCTCGAAGTTCGTGATCCCTTCCTTCCCATCGTCGAGTATCGTGCCGAGACTGAGCAGTAGAAATATAGCTAAGAAGAACGTTCTGAAACATACAATTTTGCGTTAAAAAGGTGTAGCCTTAATGAGAAATACTTTTATAAGTTCGTTTCTATTAGGTGGAGAATTTTATTTATCTATATCATCACGCCAGATCCCTTGCGGGGTAGGCAGAGAGTACAGAGTTCCAACAGATTCTTTCCTTAGTTCGTCTCATACACGCTCGCCGGTTACGGATAATTTTATAATTAGTGAAAGTATGATTCGGGATTATGATAAGGGAATAAAGCATATTTCAACTTGCGGATAGCAAACTAGCAAGATATGGAACAAAAGTGTAGTTTGGTGACATAGATGGTGCTCTGTGGATGAAAAGAATTCTCCGGTAGTCTCTGTAGTAATTATAAGAATTTATATTTTAAGATGTGGGTACACGGCGAACTGATACTTGTATGAACGTAAAATAAAGACAGTTTGATAACGGCCATCTGTGTGTTTATTACATGGTGACAGCGGTGCACCAAATATTTACTTTTATTGAGTCAGTTGTGAAATTCCAATAGGAAATTGACTTTAATTACATTTGCGAATAGAAATATTGTGATACAATAATTATGGAGCACGCGAGGCCTCCAGTCGAGTTAACACTGGAAGGTGGCCCGGCCAACAGAGCGGATACATGGCGCCGATGGCTCAAACAATTTAAGGTATTTCTAAAGGCGTCTGGGGTGTGTAAAGAAGCGAAAGATATACAATCCAGTTTATTGGTCAATCTTGTGGGACCCCAGGGATATGATATATTCTCAACATTTAAGTTTGCTAAATCTGAAGATCAAGACGATATCGATGTTATTATTAAAAAGTTTAATGACTATTTTGGCACGCGGTATAACACTACAATGGCAAGATTTCGTTTCTTCACACGAAATCAAGAAAACGGCGAAACCATAGATACATATGTCACGGCATTGCGACTGCTCAGCCAGTATTGTGAGTTCGAACACCTAGAAGATGGCTTGATTCGTGATAGAATTGTGTGTGGTATCACAGACAGCGCGTTGCGCGACAGATTATTAAGGACGGAGGACCTGATGCTGGATAAAGCCGTTAGAATTTGCCAGGCTAACGAGATTTCAATTGAGGAGAATCGTCAGATTGAAAGTACAAACTTCGGAGAAGGTTCGAGAAGCGGAGTCGTCGATGTGGTGTACGGATCGCGCGCATACAACCGGCCAAACAGCGGGAGCACGCGCGCCGTGCGCGCAGGCCGCTCGCGCGGGCGCAGTGACGCTGTTGACGGGCGCAGCCGCCGCGGCGCGCTCGTACCTCAACACAACGTAGTGGCCAAGTGTGGCGCGTGTGGTGGTGCTCATTCAGAGAACATTCAGTGTCCCGCGCGCAATGTCAAGTGTTTTTTGTGTTACAATCGTGGCCATTTTCGTAGAATGTGCCCGAGCAGATTCAATAGAGGCGTATACGAAGTGCATCAGTGTGACGATGAAAGTGATCAGCTGTTTCGTATTGATACCTTAGAGACTAGAAGCGGAGACAGTAAGTGGTTTGAAAAATTATCTCTCTGTCGAAATGGAATGATTGTATGTTTTAAATTAGATACAGGGTCGGATCTAAATGTTTTATCTTTAAATCTATTTAATAAATTAGGTTTTTGCCCAGAGGATTTAAAGCCATCATATATTACAGCCCAATCGTTTTGTGGAAATAATATTCCTATTCTAGGTTCTTGCAGTATGTTATGGTCATACAAACAACGAAATTATTTAATCAATTTTATGATAGCAAATTCTGATTGTCAAAGTGTTCTTGGCAAATATACTTGTGAGGAATTAGGTCTTGTTAAACGAATTTTTAGTATTAATGTTAACACATACTCTGACTTATTTCATGGAGTTGGGAAACTTCCTGGACAATACAGAATTGTACTGAAAAATAATGCAAGTCCGTCGATATGCCCTGTAAGAAAAATTCCGATGGGTATAAGAGATAAATTAAAAAGTGAACTGGATCGTATGATACATATGGGCATAATCAGGAAGGTGTCGCATCCGACGCCGTGGGTGAATGCTATAGTGTTGCCTGCTAAAAAAGATGGCAGTTTTCGTGTATGCCTTGATCCGCGACCGCTGAACCGCGCTGTGCGGCGAGCGCATTACCCTCTCCCCACCTTGACGGAAATTGCGACTAAGCTATATGGCGCAAAATATTTTAGCAAATTAGACGCCCGATCTGGATTCTGGATGGTCCAGCTAGATGATCAGAGTGCTGATCTTTGTACTTTTGGTACACCATTTGGCAGGTACCAATTTCTACGCCTTCCCTACGGCATTAATTGCGCGAGTGAGGTTTTCCATGCAAAGATAAGGCAGGTGTTGGAAGATATAGATGGGGTAGATTCTTTTATTGATGACGTCATCGTATGGGGTGTTTCTAAGCAAGAACACGATAACAGATTGAAAATGTTATTAGACAGGGCGCGCGAAGTAGGTATTAAGTTTAATCGTGATAAATGCGTGTTTTGTGTGGAACAAGTGTCATATTTGGGCCATACCTTTAGTGCTGAATGTATGAAAATAGACGACCATAGACTCAGGGCTATAAAGGAAATGCCTTGTCCAAAAGACCGCACTTCTCTGGAAAGGTTTTTGGGAATGGTTAATTATTTAGCTAGGTTTATTCCCAATTACTCAGAATTGGCGAGTCCTCTTAGGTTTCTCCTTAAAAAGAACATTGAGTGGTGTTGGGAAGCAACACACGACGCAGCAGTTTCACGATTAAAAGAAAGTCTTTGCAAAGCGCCAGTATTGGCGCTGTACTCTAACGAGCTGCCCATCGTAGTGACGGTGGACGCCAGCGCAGTTGCGCTGGGTGCGGCGCTGCTGCAAGGAGGCCGTCCGGTTGAGTTCGCATCTGCGACGCTCACGGACGCTCAAAGTAGATATGCGCAGATCGAAAAAGAGATGCTCGCTATAGTTTTTGCGCTGGAGCGGTTTCACCAATACGTCTATGGATGTGCAGACGTATTGGTTGAAACAGATCACAAGCCATTGGAGGCTTTATTTAAAAAAGGGTTGGATGCTGTGCCTGCTCGTTTGCAGAGGATGATGCTCCGTATACAATGTTATGATTTCGAGGTTAAATATAAACCTGGAAAGTACATGTATTTGGCAGATACATTGTCACGAGCAGCTCTGCCCGAATTAATGCATGATAGGGTAAGTGCGGATGTAGAAGGCCAGTCCTGTTTTTTGTTACAAAATGTACGATTTAGCGACCTAAAATTACAAAATGTTAAAGACGCTACTCAGAACGATAATGAATGTATAATTTTGAAGAACTATATCCTTAATGGGTGGCCCAGATACAAAGATGACGCTGATCCAAGTGTTCAACCGCACTGGCCATATCAAGAAACTATGGAGTATATCGAAGGAATTATTTTTAAGGATAATTTGGTATTTATACCTAAGTCGCTTAGAGCTGACATGATAGGGCGAGTGCACGAGGGGCATCTGGGTATAGATCGATGCAAGCGGCGGGCACGTGACGTCATGTTCTGGAACGGCATGTGTCGCGACATTGAACGCGCCGTACGCGCATGTGTAGTATGTGCAGAGCATGCGGCACGTCCTTGTAAGGAACCCATGATACCTCACTTTGTTCCAGAAATACCATGGAGGAAGGTAGGTTCGGACATATTTACCTGCTACCAAAAGAACTACCTAATTTTAGTAGATTATTATTCGAACTTTATAGAAGTTAGTCCGTTAGTAAATATAACGTCGAGGTCCGTTATTCTTGCGTTAAAAGATCAATTCGCTAGACATGGAATTCCCGCAGAATTGGTAACGGACAACGGACCGGCGTATGGCTCGAACGACTTTCGTCGATTTTGTGTTGAATGGTGTTTTAAGCACACTACGACTTCTCCTAATTACGCTCAATCCAACGGTCTCAGCGAACGCGCGGTGAGAACGGTAAAAAATATAATTAAAAAGTCACTTTGTTCCGGATCTGATTATTATTTAGGATTGCTAAATTTGAGAGCCACACCACGCGATGGAGTATCTTCACCATCGCAATTATTGATGGGGCGTCGGCTTAATACGCGACTTCCGATTAATGATAACAAATTGAAACCTGATAGAAATAATAGACAGGATTTCGCGAATATACATCGTAATCGTATGATTAACAAAAAATATTACGATTTGCATGCTCATGATCTTCCAAAGTTAAAAGTCGGTGAGCGCGTTATCGTGGCGGACGGGGCCGCGCGCCGGCGGATGCGCGTCGAGGCGCACGCGTCGCAGCCGCGCTCGTACCTTCTCTCGGACCGCTCGGGACGAGCGTTTAGAAGGAATAGGCGTCACTTAATTCGGACAAGTGAACGAGAGAGTACATCAACACTTTCTTTCTCTCCCGAAAGAAAGAAGGTTGATCCCAGTGTAGGTAACGAATCAACGACGCCGTCTGATAATTCGGCTTATCATTCCCCTATAAATACGCCTGTTCCGCACAGTCCACGCATCAGAGATGCTGCTATAAAGGCCCGAGACAAACTTGCGTTATTTTTCAATAAATAAGTATAACTTTGTTTTACATTTGTTTATAATTGTTTAGCTATAAATAATTGTGTCACTTTGAAACTGTTCATATTACTTGCTTATCTCACTTGAATTAAAATTTATAATATGCCGACTCCATTAGCTCGTACTCGTAGCTACTACTCGCGGGTTCGATTCCTGCATGGATCTGATGTTAATGTTACCCCAAGTATATTTTCGTTTTTAATGTGTGATTGTAATTTGTATCGTAATATATTACAAACATTTCTTAAAAAGAAAAGAGTGTGTTAGGTAATGGTATTTAATTAAGGTATTTAAGTTTTCTTTGATGTTTAATTAAAGTTGTTTATTTTTATTTTTATAATAAGGGGAAGATGTAGTAATTATAAGAATTTATATTTTAAGATGTGGGTACACGGCGAACTGATACTTGTATGAACGTAAAATAAAGACAGTTTGATAACGGCCATCTGTGTGTTTATTACAGTCTCCTTCAAAATAATAAGGGGGTCAGGAATCTCCAGACTGAACGCACCGGTGTCTTTCTTTTGTGCCTCACTCGATTAAATAAATTTTGGAGAAACAGGATCGTTTTTCCTACACCCTCACGCTGATCATGTTGGCGTATATATATTTTCTAAGCTAGGGTGGCAGAGGTGTGATGTGTACACACATATAATATCGCCAACGATGTTAGGTCCAACCTAATACGCGGCGCGACTATTGCCAATATACTGAGAATTTTTCTATTGAAAAAAAAAACACGGAAATCGTAGTAAGAAGACATGATTTCGGTGGAAAAGTTACACTTTGTCTAAACTAGGATTCTCTTCTTCTTCTCTTTTAGACTCAGACTTCGTATAGGCATACGCCACTCCCATAGAAACGAGGCAGTCATTCATCATACAATAAATACGAGTATGTTGCAAAGTCTTTATATTCATGGTATAAACATTATAGAGAGGATAAAATCTACCCATTAGTATGCTCCAAGCGTACTAAGTTTGCTGATCCGTTATCGTTGCAAATATAATATTATGTTATAACATTGCTTATGGTCTCATTATTACGTCATCGAATCATCTAGACTCTAGAGGTTGAGATGGCGATTAGGTATAAATACCTACTGCCACGCGATAATGTGTTAACAGTTAAAATACTTTATTGATTATTGAATTTTATTACGGTAGTAATAGAGTTGCAAATTGAACAGTAAGCTATTTATGATTGATATATGTTCGTTTATGTGCTATACGGCCAGGAAATAGGGTTACATATGCAAATCTTGCTTAATCGATAACAACGTAAGCTGTAACTCAATTATTTAGCTTCGATGCCTTTGATGCTTGATGTTGTGGAATGATTGTATGTACATACTAGATATTGCTAGAGGCTCTATTCATCCAAAATACTTTGGCGAAGGATAGGGGTACTTTATACGTAGTACCATGCATGCGCTAGAGAAAGACCTGTACTCTTAAGATGGTGTCAGGCGTGAGCTATATTCAATCAAATTTTCATGTTTTGAAAGGTAATCATTTGTGTTGGACAATAAGGTTAATGAATCTATCTCTGTGTTACGCTGAATCTTTTTTATTATATTTGTTTTTTGTCGTCGTCTAATATTGTCGCTGAAAATTGGGTGTATACGGTACACCTCTGCCACTCCTGCTTGGGGAATATAGGCGTGACGGCATGTATTTGTTTTTTGTTTCTATGAGACTAATCTACAACGATGTTATAATAAAAAGAGTATATTATCGTTGCTACAGTATGACAACGAGATCTGTTTTTTCTGATCTTGCTTGAATTTAGTTGATCTGTATCTCCAGTTGTGAATAACGGATTTTGATAAAACATATCCCATTTTTCAAATCAGACTCTAAGCTATTTAATCTGTACACCTCTTTAAATCTTTTCAGTGGTCGTAGCGCTATGTCCGATTAAAGATTCAGATAATATGTTTATTTAAACTTTGTCATTTGTTGAGAGACTTTTAAATACACGATTCAGAATATTTTTTCCTCCAATACCTATGTAAAGACAAAACGACATTGGTTTAACAATGTAGACACAGCTTTTAAAAATAAATCAATAATAAATTTGTGTGTGCTTGGCTTTAACTTAAATTTAATTCTTTGCAGAAACTTACATAGAAAGAGACTTTCCGAAAGAGAAAGGCCTCTTATAGTTCTTTACAGAACACATGTTATTGTGGACTTTAACGGAGATCCCGAGGCCGGAGAGCCGCTGAGAGAGTTCTTCTTCCAGGTCGAAGCTGCTGCAAGAACTGGGTATGCAGACACCCCACATCAGACTGGAGTACCTGGGGACTCGGTGACCCATCTGTGAAAAAAAATAAGTCGTGATTTTTTTTGGATTTTATTGAGGTCAGTAGTCTAAACCTCTAGTCTTTATGGTCTGATGACAAAACCGGTTGTCGTGGTGGTCTTTAGGGAGGCCATGGTCCTGCGGTGGACGTCTTTTGAATGAAGATAGAGAATGGTTTATGTGAGTGTGGCTGTGTCATACTCCACTACGATAAGATTATTAACAGTATATATCTCTATCTATATTATCACTCCAGATTCCTTGCGAGGTAGGCAGAGAGTACAGAGTTCCAACAGGCTCTTTCCTTACATACCTCTCTGGCTTTCTCCACTCTCATAGTTCACTTCATACACGCTTGCCGGTTATGGAGACTCTTGACTTGTCCTTCTTGTATAAGACTGGGTCTATTCTGTTATAATAGTAATTATCAAAATTATTGGTTTCTTCCTGCGACTTCGTATATATCGATATAACATAAGGAGATGGTGAGTTTAGATAAGTATTATTTGACAATTACTATAGCCCTAGACGGTGTACCGTCTAGGGCTATAGCACTTGTCGCGACAAAGTCAACGGGCCCAAACACAAGGAGGTTATGTTGTGTAGTTGACACGTTCCTATTGCCACCTTCTGACTGTCAACAGACTAATAATATGCATTGTCGCCGAAGTAACATACCTAAGGTAATTTCCAGTTCAATTAGATGCCTGCTACATGCTGATGCCAGTTTTCAGTTAAATCAGATATTCACAAGTGCTTGAAAAATGGGTCAAAACATTTGAAACAATAATTTTTATTTATAAAGACGCACCGTCACGCCTATATTCCTCAAGCGGGGGTGGTAGAGGTGTACTGAGTACACCCACGTTGTGCCGATGATGTTAGGACGACGGTATATGTAATAGGGGGCGAGCCTATTGCCATATACCGGGCATAATTCCAGACTCCGGACTCGTACTGGGAAGTTTTCGTTAGAAAAACTACACTTGTCCGACCTAGGATTTGAACCCAGGACCTCGTGATCACAAAGCGATGCGCTTTGCCACTAGACCAATGAGGCAGTAAAAATACCTTTTAAAAGAACAAGCTTTTATGGCAAAAACACAACGAAGATATGGAATAAAACTATTTTACGGTTTTTATCGTGGTTTATTTTTGATTTTTAGTTTCCGACGACCTCAAGACACCGTGAGCTCATTCTGCGTATATGCGTCGCATCGGACCAACAAAAATAATTAAGAAGTTTGATGGTACCCCGGAACAACTATGCCTTTTGGCCGTCTAACACCTCAGTCCATCCCGTGACCATGGGTGCTGCAAAGCACTCGAAAAGTCGGGAATTAAAAATCAAAAATAAACCGCGATAAAATCCGTAAAATAGTTTTATTTCATGTGTAATATTCGCGTAAATCTAAGAACTCAGTATGACAACGAAGATATCTGACCTGAAGATATACTTATTTGAAGAGTTCCTATGGCATCCTTCCGGCTCCATCATCAGACCCTAGACATCATCCGGGTTGAAAGTACTCACCAAGCTAAAATCTAACGAGTCCAAGTACAGCTGGGTTATATTGAGTAGTTAGGTGGTTCCATTAACTACCTTTCGGCTTCATCATCAGACCCTGAACACTTTCTGGTTATACAGTACTTGTCAATACCAATCTAATAAGCCTAAACACGAGGGGGTTACGTTGTGTAGTTCACATGTTCCTATGGCCACCTTCCGATTTCATCATCAGGCCAGCTCCTTGGTATCATATTATTGCATTGTCACCAAACTTACATACGTATGGCAATTTTCAGGTCAATCGAATACCCCCGCAAATGCTTGAAAAATGGATCACAAGATTTGAACCAGAACATACAAACAGACAGAGACCACAACATAAGACAGACAGACAGACATACGAAGATTGCAAGTTAAATAAAAGCTTGTGATGAGTTAGGTACGTTAGATTGATTCAGGTATATAGGGTCATGTGTGAAAACACGAGAAAAAGCTTATCTCTCTATTCTATCTTTATCATCACGCCAGATCCCTTGCGGGGTAGGCTGAGAGTACAGAGTTCCAACAGGTCCTTTCCTTACAAACCTCTCCTACCTCCACTCTTATCTCTCGGAGAAATATGTCGAAAACTTTTCCACCCTATCATATAGTTTAAATCTCGAAATACCGATCCGCAATCCAATACACAAATAAGCATCAACATTCACAGATACAATGCATTGTCGCTTTGCGATAACTTCGGACCAACAATACTATCCGAAATTGGAAGCCATTGTTTCAGGCCTGATACCAATATCGATTCTTCGCATTTTCCACCCAGGCTTGGTCAAGGGCTATTGTTGCTCAATTTCAATTAGGATTCAAAATAAACTCTGATACCAAATAAGACAGACATTGTAGCCGGTTGGTTGTTTGCTCTCGGAATATTAAATACCGCGGGCCTTGAATTTACTTGGTCGTGATCTAGATGATTCTGATGCGTTAATAGTGATACATGATGCTAGTCAACGCTCGTTTGCTTTGAAGGAGAAGACAGGTGCAGATTGTATACCTAAATATTGAAAGTATTTTTTGAGTCTGCCGTCATTTCTTCAGACATAATTTTAGCATACCTGAAGAATAGTGATAGGCTCAAAAATTCTTCGCCGAAATATTGATGTGCAATCTTAACCGCACTCTTTCAAAGAAAACGGGTGTTGAAGAACATCATGATATTCCTTTAGCTTGTATCAGATATTGAGAAAGGTTAAGTACCTATAATATTATTTAAGCCGTTATTTTTTATGATCAAACGTAGCGCGTTTTGATAATTTCGTAAAATGATCTTGTAATGGTATTCTATATCCCACTGGATTACCGTCATCATTTCACAAAGTTATCTTAACGAGTTACGTGTTTAATTGGTTATATTGAATAAGGGCACTGCATTTAACACTTCATTATTTTTTTATTGAAAACAATCAGACGCGAAAGGTTAAAATTTGGAATAGTCCTTGCACTATTTTGGCTTAGTGCCAGCACTTTGCCAAATTAAAAGCTATCACTAAGACTGACGGTTTGGTTATTGGGAGGAAAAATGCGAGCAAATTCTGGAAGAAAATTAAAATGAACGTACGAAAAATATTTTTAAGGTAATATTTAACTTTTATTCATCAACTATTCGAGGCAAAAGTAAAAAAAATAGTCAAATGCTAGACTGAACCATTTGAACTCTGTGACTATCTTGGGATATAGATATATCTAATTTCATTTTATCAATTCAACGGAAGCGAGTGCTTGAAAAGTGGTTAAAACATTTTGGCTCGCAAAGACATACATATGGAGCAAGTGACAGAAAATGAGCATAAACAGCAAGTAACAAATCAGTCTACACTACCCCACTGCTGGGCAAAAGTCTTCTCTCACACATTGAGGTGAGACAGAATGGGTGACCATTCGGACCCAACGCGGTGGAGACAGCTTTGTGGGCGCCTGCCGTCGGAACTTATAAAGTGACATAAACAATTACCACAAGAGGTAATCAAGACCTACGGCTGACCAACCAAAGCACGAATATGCTGAAAAGTGGAAAAGCAGTAACCAGTAGTATCGTCATCTTAGATTGAATAAGTTTCTTGACCGTGGTGATAGTTACAAACACTGCGGTACATAGATGACATAATAAATAAAGCTTTCAAAATGTACGGATTTGTCATGCGTTCTGGTACAAAATTCACGAGACCCGCTACTTATGTTTATACATATAAAGCTTTGATCCGCCCTCAAGTTGAATATGCTGTATCTATCTGGAATCCACTCTATAACAAATATATTTTAGCCCTTGAAAATGTTAAAAAAAAATCCTGCGCTGTGTGCATTATAAATGTTGTCATGAAAAATTGTCTTATATACAACTAATTGATAAATGTAATCTTGTTTCATTAGAATCTAGACGTAAACAGCTTCAAGCAATGTTACTTTACGACCTGTGCCACAACAGATATGATTGTATTAGCTTAATCAATAAAATTAGTTATAGAATACCCACTAGAACGCATTGCCGTATTCCCTGCCAACTATTCGCAACGGCTCGTTGTCGTACCAACGTTGGCACACGTTCCCCGCTATACCGCTTAGTTCATAATTATAATACTTATTTTAATTCAATTGATATAGCGGCAATACGAGCTGGTGCTTTTAAAACTAAAGTTAAGGAACTACTTCGATAAAAAAAAATGTGCAAAAGTGTTAACTATAAGTGGGTCTGCTGCTTTCTTTGCTTTGTAATAATATTTAAAATATGTATAGTAATCTGTGGTAAACGGTGTGGGTGCCACAATTATTAACGCATTTTCTTTTATTTTTTTGTTGTGTGATTGAACAAGTTATGAACAAGTACAAATAATATACCTTACAAATAGGCATCTATCTTTATCATCACGTCAAATTCCATGCGGTGTAGGCAGAGAGTACAAATAGTCATCATTGTCATAAGTTAAGTAACGTCCAGTGCCCCAAGTCTGCTTTTTACGGGTTTTGTAATTATGACATGCTACCAAAATTGTTCAATTACAATTGTGCCAAAAGTCGGCAATTGTTTGAACTGGTACCTACAACTATGGAAAACAAAAAGAGTTATTGATAGGTACCACAAGAATTGAAAAGCATTGGATTAGTAGATTGAAAACTGTCAAGACTAATGATCAACAATTTTATTAAAATTGCAATAACGGAGTGTCGTTATTGCAATTTTTGTCATTGTCTTCGTGTATGAGACGAACTATGAGAGTCGAGGAAGCCAGAGAGGTATGTAAGGAAAGAACCTGTTGGAACTCTGTACTCTCTGCCTACCCCGCAAGGGATCTGGCGTGAGGTTATAGTAATAGTAATAGCAATAACGGACTTGGGGCCCAGTGCAGGACTAAGGTTTCTCTCTAAAATCGCCACGACGACGGCTTTTATAAATAGTAAAAAAATACACGCCCTTCATCCTAAAGCGGGCGTGGCAGATGTGTATTGTGTGTGTACGCCCGTTTTTTTTGGCGATGTTAAAACAGGGGGCGAGCATTTTGCCATATACCGGGCTTGTGCCCGTTGTTCCAGTCACCGCACTAATTTTTCGATAGAAAAACAACATTCGTTCGACCTAGGATTTGAACCCAGGACCTCGTGATCGCCAGCTATACGATGCGCTACTACAACAACGAGACAGACACCAGTTTATACCATTGTTTAAAAATTTGAATTATTGTTATAAGACCGTGTCTATAATAAATTGTAAATCTATAATAAACGGAGTTGAGAAATGATAGCGAACTTGAACTTGAATTGCGAAGCGCGATACTCCTACGCAGAGTATAATTATTTTGGCGTTAGCGAATAATATTATATCATAAAATGTAAATGCCATTCCCTTAAGCCGCGATTAATCAAACTCAAATAATTTATTTTGTATAAGGCCTGCGCTTACAAATAGTCAATTTTTTTAAATCTAATTTAACTACAAATCTACCACCGGATCGGAACGCGGCCACCACTGAGAAGATCCGGCGAAGAAACTCAGCATGCTTGTCTTTTTTTATTTAATTCTCTTTGTCTTTTTTCCTTTAACTTTTTTTTATCATATCGTGTGAATACAAAATGATAAAAAGGTTACAATTAAATAGCTTACACTCTAGCTCCAGTGTGATGCCGTACGACCGAGATATGAGACTAATGAAGTTATTTATAAAGGATTCCAGATAGACCAGTCCCCACAAGCAGCACTCGTTCACGAGTATGACTACTGGAATCATCCATAAGATACGAAAATCGACACGATATAATTCGTCAATAGTTCTGAACTATAGAGAAGAGGAAAGAAGACCGTCATCATCATCATCGTATGGCGATGTACTTTTAATAATGCAATCCACAATCAAAATTTTATGTCAGAGTGAAGGAGCCATTGTTTAGCCTCTGGTGTCAGCTGGTGTAGCCCCTCGAATCCACCGCTGAATTTCCGAGTGGGACAGTCCTCCACGATATGCTGGATAGTGCGCACTGAGTCTCCACAGTTACCACAAGGAGACTCAATGATGCTCCACCTGTGCAGATGATAATTGCACCTTGAGACTCTGCTTCTGATTCGGTTGATGGAAGACCACACCCGCCGTTGCTCTTTAAAGCCCTGTACTACAGTAGCCGACCGGCTATTGACCAAAGAATACGGAATAGTTTTTTAAAGGTAGGCTGCGCTTTCTGCCTAGTTACCATTAGCCGAGAGACATCTATTGCAGCGAAAAGAACTCCCACAAAATCACCACAACGACAACAGGCTTCGTGTATTTTTTAACACGTAGTTGGTAGTTAAGTAGTAGCCCTACACTAGGAATTATTCTTGTGTGGTGGGTGCAATTACTAACGTTAAATTTATTTACACAAACACCTAGATCGACGCAAGTATTTGTGGGCCAAACAATTATTTGTCGAATCCGTTAATCGTAGCCACCGCCGACTACGATCTCCCCCCCGACCCCTGCCGCCACCGCCGGCCGCGACATGTTCTCACCGACCCCCCCGATGCTTTGTCATCCCTTCTTTCCGCTCAGAATACGGGCAACGACGACGACGTAGTAGTAGATCCCCTCCCATAGCCGGCGGTTGACCGGTGCACTTAGTAGTGCACCCGTCCCCCTACAGCGACTGTCCCAACCGGCAAGAGGCGACATACTCGAGGGCGCCTCGAAGAGGCGCCCTCGAGTATGTCGCCTCTTGCCCTTCTGGCTGGCTAGAGCGTAGTGGTTGCACGCTCGCCTTTAAGTCCGGTGAAGCTGTAAAGGCCTCGCGGCCAACAGCGTACATCATTCACACACACACACACACACACACACACACACACACACACAATTATTTGTTCCAGGGGGGATCGTACCTACGACTACTCGATCCAGTGGGCGCAATGGTTTAAGCTCTTAAGGTTTCATCAAATAGCCGACGTAGCGCGACGGGAGCGCGACGGAAGCGCTCGGCTACGTTCGTTAGTGACTTTGTGTGTGTGTGAATGATCTACGCTGTTGGCCTCGGGGCTTTTACAGCTTCACCGGACAAGAGGGCGAGCGTGCAACCACTACGCTCGAGCCAGAAGGGCAAGGGGGCAACTAGCTCAAGGGCGCCTCAAGGAGGAACGGCCTCGGCTTGGGCAGTCGGTATGGTGGAGGGCGTATACTAGGTGTCTCGCCGTGGTGCTCTGCACCGGCCGGCGGGCAAGGGATTCTTCGATCTCGCCGGCGAGGATTCGTTCGTGACGTTTGCCGTCGCGCCGACCGGGCGATACATTATAACTCCCCAAGCCGCGCCACCGTCGCGCTCCCGTCGCACTGCGTCGGCTATGTGGTGAAACCTTTAACCACTGTACCGAACCATCCTCGGCATTCACCAGCGCCTATAGCCAAGTTGACAATCTACAGTCGTTAACGCTAATAGAAAGTGGAAAAATGTATGATAAAGACATTTCGCAACGAAAAGTCACGTGGTCAAAACAATGCGCTATCGAATGCGACAAGAGAATAGAAACAAAACGCTTGCAACTTGTCTAGGCCCTCAGGTCTTCTATCGATTAAAATCGCCGCTTAGATTTAAGTAAATATTTTATTACTGAAAAGTTGCATAGTAACTGAAATTACTATTTTAGTTTAGTTTAGCATTGATGGCAATCTAGATAAAAATAGAAATTCGATCACTGCATAATTATTACAAGGGCAGAATGGCTCGTTATAATATATAAGCCCAGGAGATAACTAGTAACCTTAAAAAACGGAATGTACTTAAGCAATAATATAAATGAGACCTATTCGCGGTCTACTTCTCATTCACATTCACATTGTCTTCTACAACTCATAATAGAATAAATTGACGTAAGTACTTTCCGGTCCTAATGCAAAGAAAAAGAAGTCACATACTGACAGTATATCGCGAAGAGTTGAGTAATAATTGCGGCCTTGAACTTGGGACATGCACCTTACGCAATGAACGGTCTGTTATTCTGTAACTTAAGTTAGCAGCGTCACCCCTATATTCCCCAAGCGGGGGTGGCAGAGGTGTACTGAGTACACCCACTTTTCACCGACGATGTTAGGTCCCATGAAATAGGGGGCGAGCCTATTGCCATATACCGGGCACAATTCCAGACTCCGGACTCGAACTGGGAAATTTTCGTTAGAAAATCTACACTTGTCCGACCTAGGATTTGAACCCAGGACCTTGTGATCACAAAGCGATGCGCTTTGCCACTTTACCAACGAGGCAGTCAGGCAGGCACTTAAGTTAGGTTAGTACTATCTTAAAATTATGTTCATTGTCATCCTAGGAACCTGGCATTATACGAAATTATTAATATACAATGCGAAAGTGGAAGGATGTAGGTACCGGGGAAGACCTAGACTATCTTACGATGACCAAATAGACCGTGTCTTATCTGAAGGGCAAGTCAAGAGTCTCCGTAACCGGCGAGCGTGTATGAGACGAACTATGAGAGTCGAGGAAGCCAGAGAGGTATGTAAGGAAAGAACCTGTTGGAACTCTGTACTCTCTGCCTACCCCGCAAGGGATCTGGCGTGAGGTTATAGATAGATAGATAGATAGAGTAAGCCAGAGAGGTACGTAAGGAAAGAACCTGTTGGAACTCTGTACTCTCTGCCTACCCCGCAAGGGAATTGGCGTGATGATATAGATAGATAGGTAGGTTATTTGATTACCATAACTATTGCGCGTGGCGACTCGACTCTTCCAGGTTGCTTTCGACAAACATGCGCTGCCCGCTCCCATTTGAGCTTCACAGACTTATGAACCGCATCAGCGATTTCCGGTTTAGAGCCTATTGTGGTGTTACGAACTCTGTCTAGGTTTATGAGGAGACCTTCAGCAGTTCGACAATAATGGTTAATAAAAAAATCGTGCGGTGTTCTTACATACCCGAAATGTGCGAGAATCTTTACCAAGAAGATTGGTTACATCAGCCACATACAAACGCACGAACGTCAACAATAGCGGAGTCGGTGTAATCGCCGTGGCTGAAATCGGTCTCAATCACATCATCATTAATAATTATTGTTTTACTATACATACTATCTTCTTTTTGTATGCCGCTAAGATGCAGGGCTTTTAATTGGAACTTGGTTAGGGCTGCGCAAGGATGTACATAGGTCTAGTACGTAGTGGTGGTCTTCGAGAAGTTAATGTTATGTGAGTCACCTGCCGAGATCAATTGCTGAAAAGGAAGAAACATAAATAGCAAAGTAACTTAAGCAGGCTCAAGGTCGATTATAAATTATCTAAAACACCACGGACTATAGGAACGAGGACTCAAAGAACTATTTCAAAGGATACGAATACCAGACACAATAAGTGTCATCTAATTATCTGCGACTCACCCCCGGGGGTGGCTCGCCGATCAGTAGTGGCCGGTTTCAATATTCAATGTAAGGTTAGATTTGTATACTGTCAGTAGAATATTGATATATTTTCTATACAAAATATGTTAAAAATGTGTCAGCAGTAAGCTAATCTATCCTTGAGTATTGAAACCGGAAGTAAATGGGCGAGGGCCCATTTGAGGAAATAGGTCGTCATGAGACAACTGTGGGGAACACCAGTGTGAGCGACTTAGTGGTGTCGAATGGCGTATGTTGTGCCGTCATGGTCGTACATAAATCGTATATCATTTTGCGTCCAAATATCGATCAACAACTCGTCGTTCTAAGAGTTCAAATCAGCTATCATAAGACATGGTATATCATACGATACGCTACAAAATGGTATAAACGTAGGCCTTTCTTTTCTCGCTTGTGAAAAATCCTGTATACAAGACAAGGGGGAAGCTTGAGGGGCCAATAAAACCCCTACGGTGGCCGGCATCGATACTTCGGAGAGGCTCTCGTACTTTCTTAAGAAATGCACAGGTGCCCTTCTGTGTCACGCTTCTACATGGATCTTGTTTAAGATATTATTCTTAGCGCTAATGCATATCAAGAAACTCTTTTGTACCTTAGAGGAAAAATAAAAAAAATATAAACACTGTCATGTTGCAGGGGTGTGTGTAGACCCACTTTTCGCCGATGATGTTAGGTTACATGTAATAGGAGGCGAGCCTTTTGCCATTGCACCAGGCGCAATAGCAGACTCCGGACTGACTCTGGATTTTTTACTATAGAAAAATTACACTTTTGTCAGACCTTGGATTTGAACCTCGTGATCGCTACGCGCATTTACCCCACAAGACTAACGAGGCAGGCAAAAGACAACGAAGCATCTTAGAGGAACTTATTTGATTTTGCACTCATATTTCCGTTTGCTTGCGATATACCCACCGTTTATTAGATTCAAATCGCAATTGTCAGGCACACAAAAACGTTAGACACTAAATTATAATAAGTTAGTCGTAAAATTAGAATTCTTCCAACGACTCTTAAAACATTTTGTAGACGCTAGCAGAATAAGTAATTGCACTCGCGTCCTTGAAATTTAAGTTCCGTTCGCAAATTTAGGCCTGTCGTCCACGACCCTATCTGACGACGGAACAAGTTACAAACAACTTGAAAACGTTAAAAGCTTTGTCTATGACGTTAATCATAACAAATCAGTTCTAAACCCAAATCAACAATGAGTATCCTTAATGTCACAGAGTAGTTCATTGGCGGTTCGTACACGAATTATCTAATAACAAATCAGTAAGCAACGCGTAAGTAAGTAATTACTCACGACCCGATGCACTGGTTGTTCGCCATTGGTAAGTTACTACCGCGCTACTTAGGGCCATCGTCTACGACGCTATTCAAAAAAATTAGAAAAAAATCTAATCACCTATAAGTAACTTGAATGTTGTAGCAGAAGTATTTCATTGGGGGTCCGTACACGACGCAACCAGTCACGAATTAGTAAATAACGCGATAGTAACTAATATTTGCAATGTACGAGTCATTTGCTACTGATTTTGCGGAATATGTTCTGTATACTATTAACACAATATCGTATTCTTGAGTACTATTTCTAGTAGCGCCATGTACGCATTAGCGTTACAAATCAGTTTATTAAGTTAATTACTAATATTACCCGTCGATTTTTAATTAGCGTAATGTACAACGAGTCTTAAAAGAGTGCAAAGCAGCACAGTTTCCTTTAAACCAATAGCCCACGACCGAGTTGCGAGTGATTACTAGTTTATGATTGGGGGCGTCATTAACTTTCTGCCATAGAAGTGCTATGAGATTTAGGGAACTTGTGACGGGATTAGTGATTTAAGTTTGTAACTAGTTTCTTTTGAGTATTGTCGTGGATGACAGGCCTTAGTTTGTGTCAATTCATCCACACTATATCTGTGATACAGCTTGACGTAATTGTGCCCGAATATAATGAAGATGTATATAGTGATGATCGTGATTGACGGATTTGCGAATCGGGAGTTGAAGAACAAAGAAAAAATAGAGTTAAGGCCATTGCTTAAGCAGCAGCAGTTCATTAAGTGCTTCGACTGTTTATTATAGGCGGAGTCGTTTCAAAGTTTGTTTTGGACGACCGACGGCTTAGTCTCGTAGATAGAGCATAGATCGCTCCACCCAATTATTGAGAATCGACGATATATTATTAACGTCGTGGGTTTGATTCCCGCATGGGCGAGATATTTGTGTGATCCACTGTTATTTGTTTTAGTTTGGGTGATTGTAAATCAGTAAAATTGTTTGTAAACCTACCTACACTTTTAAATATTCTATTTTTAGTGTGGAGTAATTTTTTTTAAATCTATAACATCTCTATAACATCACGCCAGATCTCTTGTTAGGTACGCCGAGAGTACGGAGTTTCAACAGGTTCTTTGCTTACAGACCTCTCTGGCTTCCTTCACTCTCATAGTTCGTCGTATGTATGAACATACTCGCCGGATTTGTAAGTAAAAATATTTTACTTATAAATCTGCAAAACACAAATGGATATAAAGATAAGGGTTAAGTGGTCATGAAAACATCTGTATGACCATATTATTGTGCACCAACTATAATAATATGGAGGAATATTTTTGAATACAAATGAATTTTGCAAAAAGATCTTCTCTGACCACTTCGCGTAACAGAGATAAGATAAGCTTGTCAACGGGATGACTACTTACTCGTTTCATTCATGTAATTATTTATGAGTTGAGTTGAATTTTATTACAACCAAAAAAAATATATCGCGGTCTTGTGTAAATCCGAATGAAACCGCCAAAGACATTGCTTATAATTCGTGTTTATTTTTATTTTAGTGCTTTTACGAGTACATTATGCTGGTCTAAAGTAAAAGCATCGTAATACGTAAATTAACACACTGACAGTGATATTACTCACAGGAAGCCAAAGTTTAATACGTTATTTAGCGCCCTAAAATAAGCGCATTTTGACAGAGGTTAACGCCTGTGCCAAAAAGCACTTTAACGTTACCGCAGGTGGGCTAGGAGCATGAGTGACATAACTTCAAAATGTCATTTGAGTTAGCATTTTAAAGACTGACAAGCTTTAATTCTCCTCTATTTAATTTTTTTAATCCTGCATCCTTTTTAATCAGGTACCTTTCAGCCAGCGAAAAGAATGCTAATTAATTAGTGTATCATTCAGAATAACATCAGTACACCATGTGGTCATCACAATTGAACCAATTAAGTCTGGATAGCAGCTAGCATAACCAGTATATTGGGCAACCGGCCAAGGCGCCGTTGCAGAAAAACCACCTTTTATATCCAAGGTCACGGTGACCCCAGTACCCGGGCCCGAATGCATTCAAATTGCAACAGAGTTTCGTCACGACGCCTACGAGAGGCGAAAATGCGCGTGCGACACATTCTGGATAGCGTAATGTGATTGGTCGATCTGCTTTGTATGCGCGCTTCTGAAGTTTTTAGTCTTGGTGTAGACAACATGTGCATATTAAATGTATGTTGATAGATGACAGCTAGGTTCAGTGGTTAAGAGCTTAAGCCCCTTCGCCCATTGGATCGACTAGTCGCAGGTTCGATGCCCGCACAAGACGAATCTTTGGGTGACCCACAAATGTTGCTTTCGGCCTGAGTGATTGTGTATGTAAATTTCGTGGTTTGTAAACGCACCGGCACAGGAATATTTTCTAGTGTGGGGTTTGTTTAATAATAAAAATATATAATAATTAGTTAATTATTAGAGGCGCTCGTAGCGCTATGCGACCGCGGTGTTCTTACCGATTACCAAGGTTAAGCAGCGTTCGACTCGGTCGGCCCGAGATGGGTGACCGTTAGTGGCATTTTCATATTCGAGCGTCTCCGTGCTTGGGAAGGCACGTTAAGCCGTTGGTCCCGGCTACCACTTAATGTGGTAGTCGTTAAGCCGAGTTGGAAGCATTAAAGGCGGCTTGATAGGTTCCAACAGCAGGTGGCCACAAACCTGCCTCCACCAATCCGCACTGGGTCCGCGTGGTGGAATATGACCTAATCTCTCTCACCTCGATTAGTGAGAGAAGGCCTTTGTCCAGTAGTGGGCAATATAGGCTGATATTTTTTTTTTTTATGAGATGATAATTTGTTTGTTATGAATGGCGGGTATTCGCTTTAATAATAACACGAAGTACTAGTGGATAATAATAATATTATAAAGAGGAAAGATTTGTATTTTTGTATGTATGTAACGAATAAACTCAAAAACCGACGGACCGATTTTAAAAATTCTTTCACCATTAGAAAGCTACCTTATCCAGAAGTAACATAAGCTATATAACATAATCCCGATAGGTGGCGCTGTTGTCGACCGGGTACGAAGTCGCGGGAAACTGCTAGTGAATAATAAAGATTCTAATAGAAAATAAAAAATGAACGGGATTGGTTTTTACAATGAAAAGTCACGTAAAACAAAACGCTATCGATTGTGACATGATAATAGAATTAAAATCCTTTCAATTTACCTAGGTCTGCAAGTAAGGCACTCGGATCACTGGATTGAGTAGTTGCGCAGTCGGTTCCCGCCTAACACAAATCCTTCGGGTCTGATCTGGTTAATTATGCACTTAAAATTATCTCTTTTTCTCTCTTCTGTCACTTCAGGAATTATTCCTAGGTCTAGTAGCGTTTAAAAAAACTGATTGGACGATTTTTTATATAAACTGAAGCTTTTCATGATAAGAGCAGAAGTGATAGCCTAGTGGTTAGACCGTTGGACCGTAAAGTCAGAGGTCTCGAGTTCAAACTCAGACACGCAACTCTGTATTATTGAAAGCATGTGCGTATTAAAAATTAACTATCACTTATCTTAACGGTGAAGGAAAACATCGTGAGGAATCCTGCATAGAGTTACTCGAAGGTGTGTGAAGTTCGCCAACTCGCACTGGGCCTGCGTGGTGGACTATGGCCTAATCACTCTCAGTTTGAGAGGAGGCCCGTGCCCAACGGTGGGACATGTGGAGCATGATATACTTAGCTGAGCAAGTGTATACTGCTCATAAAGGTATTTGCTAGGTTAAAGCTAGGCGTGGCTAAACGACATGGTAGGCTTGGCTGTAGAAGACACTGGGAGTAAGGGACAAGGACCTTTAAAATAAAAACAAATCTTATTGAAACCCGTCATGTCATGACCGCGATATAATACATACAAACTAAAACATAAATTAGTCTAATTGCGAACTTCCTCCTTTTTATAAAAGTCCAATGATTAAATGTCGTACTGCGGGCCTAAAAGCGTTCAGATTATGCGCCCATGAATTTCGGTCCTGGTGACTACGTTAAGATTTTAATTCAAAAACCTTTTTATAATAATCAGCGGAACCAAAAAGTCAAGTAAGGTTATTTTTTATTGCACAATTTACCTGAAGTAGTAATCTAGTTTTAGTTAACAAAAGGTCTTTTTTGTAACGCGAAGCCTTGGACAGTTGCGCCACACACTTTCATATGTGATACTAGTTATCCCGTCTCCTTTTACTCTGGGTCCTTATTCGTGATGACCAAACGCGGTGCGTTACGGTAGCCCCATGAAATCATCGTGTAATAGTATTTTGTATACCACTTGAGTGCCATCAAACGATAATTTCACGAAGTTATCATAGCACGCCGCTTAATAGGTCCTATTTCGATGACGGGTGATTTAGCGCAGTAGTTAAGAGCTTAAGCCGCTCCGCCCACTGTGTCTAATAGTCGCGGGTTCGATTCCCGCACGGGACAAATCTTTGTGTGATCCACAATTGTTTGTTCCGGTCTGGGTATTTGTGCATGTGAACTTTCATGTTTGTAAACGCACCCACGACATAGGAATAAATCCTATTATGTAGCTACATTTAAAAAAAATGAAATAATTAAAAATTTAAACTCGAATAATTTTAATTTATAAAGACTTTCTTAAATACAAGCTTTTATAGCAAAAACACAATGAAGATATCTTGCTTAGTTGAGGAGTTCCTACGGCTTCCTTCCCGCTCCATCATCAGACCTTGGAGACCATCAGGGTCTAAAGTACTCGCCGGGGAGATATTGAGTAGGGTACCCTAGATAATGATAAACCAAAGAGGTGGCCAATGGATCCCCATTCGCCACCTTTTTGCTTCATCATCCGATTCTGAACACTATCTGGTTGTATAATACTTGTCAATAACAATCTAATAAGCCTAAAAACGAGGGGGTTAGATTGCATAGTTCACATTTTCCTATGGTCACCTTCCGAGTCAATCATCAGACCAGCTCCATGGTACCAATTTATTGCATTGTCACGATCTTTACATACGTATGCCAAATTTCAATCGGATCGGAACCGCTGTGTGTGTGTGTGAGTGATGTACGCTGTTGGCCGCGAGGCCTTTACAGCTTCACCGGACTTAAGGGCGAGCGTGCAACCACTACGCCCGAGCCAGAAGGGCAAGAGGAGACATACTCGAGGGCGTCTTGAAGAGGCGGCTTCGGTTGGGACAGTCGCTGCGGGGATCGGAACCGGAAAGACAGACAGACATACGAACATTGCAAGTTAAATAAAAGCTTGTAAAAATAAGTTTTGTATCATAGTAACATACACATGAAAACAAGCAGTGGGTGTATGTAACACCCACTGCTTGTTTTTATGCCCATTTCCTTGCACACTTCCTTGCGAATGTGTTAAATATAAATCAGGTCAAACTTACATCAGTAACATTACTCCTGATGTAATGCCCGCTGTGGACCAAATAGTCAATCTCTTTCAAGTTTTCGTCTCCACTGAGCGTCACCTGAAGGGACGTCAAGCAGTATTTCCCTCGGACCGCGCCATCGATACTGAGGCATTCGTCGAAGTCGCCGTACTGGTTTCCATTGCCGCTCAAGATACCGGAAGGTGGTTTTGCTGTTGCGTCGAACACTGAAAACAAATGCATAAATAAAAACTCACATTTCTTTTTCAGGTTATGACCACAGATAAAATAAACATTTCGATCGAAAGAAACATACACAAATAAAATAAAAATTCCGATCGTACTATAACTAGTTTAATCCCAAAAATGATAATCAGGGACTTTTGGAACAATTGGACTTAAGCCGCTTCACCCAATGGGTCGAGGAATCGCGTGTTCGATCCCCGCGACGATATTTGAAAAATCTTGACCGAATCGTGACCCACAAATATTTAATTTTGTTTCGGTCTGCGTGTTTGCAAATAATTTCTCCTTTTCTTAATAAATAAATAAAAACAACGTAGCTCTCACTTAGAATTATTCCAATGTCTTGGGTACGATTAAAAGTAAGAAATACACATACATAAACAAACAGACCAAAAAAAAAAACTGTGTGTCACACCACGGAATAAAGAAGTACCTACTACTCTGCTTTGTTCTGTGGGTCCAACAGAGATATTTTGTTTGGGGCGGGGATTTTTCTTGCGATTAGTCATTCCTACTAGACTATTTGACCTGATGAGTATATATCCCAATACAGGCAAAGCTTTATACCAGATGTATTGTAAATAACGCATGACCTCAGACACCCTGATTAGATAATTGCTTCACAATTTCAATATGATAACAAATTTCCAAATTTAATTTATGAACCCCTTTTTTAAGTACTTTTATACCCCAATTAACAAGGAAACTTGTACGTGTATGTGTGAGTATTGAGAAATACGTTTTAGAAATGCATTTGAAATCTCCGTATTCAAGAATAAATTTAGTTTATTATAGCGCACTAAAGGAGCAACAGCACTTTTCCTTAATTAAAAAAAATTTAAGGTACATTAAAAAAATGGAAATCAATTCAGTTATCGATTTAGAAAAAAACTAATTTCAGGTCTTGCGTTTATTATGTTACGCCTAGTATAATCGCGTTACTATAGCAAACTAGTACGAGGCGCTCACTTACTAGTTCACATACACAGCGTCCGAGGACAAAAGTGGCTTACGCTGGCTATTGTCCTCCAGCGGCGTGCTCTCGTAACAGTGTACCGTGTGTGTGAGTGATCTAAGCTGTTGGCCGCGGGGCTTTTACAGCTTTAATGGACAAGGGTAGTGTACCGTCTGTGTGTGCAAATTACGCTGGCTATTGTCCTCCAGCGACGTGCTCTCGTAACAGTGTACCGTGTGTGTGAATGATCTGCGCTGTTGGCCGCGGGGCTTTTACAGCTTTAATGGACAAGGGTAGTGTACCGTCTGTGTGTGTGCAAATTACGCTGGCTATTGTCCTCCAGCGGCGTACTCTCGTAACAGTGTACCGTGTGTGAGTGATCTAAGCTGTTAGCCACGGGGACTTTACAGCTTCACCGGACAAGAGGGAGAGCGTGCAACCACAATGCTCGAGTCACAAGGGCAAGGGGGCAACTAGCTCAAGGGCGCTTCAAGGAAGAACGGTCTCGACTTGGGGAGTCGCTATGAGGGATATACTCGGTGTCTCGCCGTGGTGCTCCATACCGGCCGGTGGGCAAGGGATTCTTCGACCTCGCCTGTGAGGTCGATGTCTGATCCTGTGTGCGGTATCTGTATCCGAAAGAAGGGATATAAGGTCATAGGGAGGGTCAGTGAGAACATGCCGCGGACTGCAGTAGCGGCTGATAGGAGGAGAGTTAGGTTCGTAGTCGGCGGCGGCTACGATTAGCGGTCGCTTTTACTACTAGTAGTTGCTTCTGGCTCTAGCGTAGTGGTTGCACGCTCGCCCTAATGTCCGTTGAATCTGTAAAGGCCCCGCGGCCAACAGCGAAGATCATTCACACGCACACACGTTGGGTTTTCCATCATTTAAAACTACTAGTTGTGTCAGACGATAAATTAAATTACTATTTGCCAAAACGTTTTGTCATCCTAGAAGCAGTGGCAAACTTCTATAATATTAAAACTTACTAGACTTTGGTCCCGCCTCCAACGCAAATCGATTTAGTGGTTTTTGGGTGATATAAATACAAGTCTTAGACACCTGGAGTTTTGCCTAGTATAATAGCATAAGGCGTGAGTGTATATATTTCACTTCAAACCACCGAATTCGTTTCAGAGTGTTGGCGTAGTTGTTGGTTTTGAATAGAAACACCATTGCGCCTATATTGCTCAAGCAGGGGTCTCGGAGAAGCACTGTGTACACCTACTTTTCGCCGGCAATGTTAGGTCATGTAATAGGAGGTGCGCTTATTGCCGTATACCGGGCATAATTCCAGACTCCGGATGTATATTTCGATGTTTCGATAGAAAAACAACATTTTCTTCGACCTCGCTTCGAAACTGCAACACCGTTGGGCACGGGCCTCCTCTCAAACTGAGCGGGTTTAGGCCATAGGCCACCACACTGGCCCAGTGCGGGTTGCCGAACTTCACACACCTTCGAGAAACTCTAAGGGCATGCAGGTTTCCTGACGATGTTTTCCTTCACCGTTAAAGCAAGGGATAGTTTATTTTTAACACGCACATGTTTTCGAAAAGTCATAGGTGCCTGGGTTTGACCCCGCGACCTCTGACTTTGCAGTCCAACGGCCTAACCACAAGGCTATCACTGCTCTATATTTTTATTTATTTATTTATTTACGATCACAACATAATGCACAATATTAAAATCATCGCCCCACAAAACTGTGCAACCAGTTTGACTGTGGGGTCAGTTGAATCTACAAACTTAATATAATGGTAACACTAACTTAACACAAACTTAGGTAATGTTTTTTCAGATTCCTTTTAAATTTTTTTATATTTGTCTCGTCCCTTATGGCCGTCGGCAGACTATTATAAAATTATAATTGAGTGGGTCTAATGATATAATGTTCAGGTTACAATACTATATCATATACATAGATCTAACGAAGTTACGCATTTCAAAGAATATCAAATATTGTTTTTTTAAAACCATCCAACCCTTCAAACGCCCACGGGTTTATCTTCGAACTATTTCAAACGGGTCTAATTCAAACGAATCCCCAATCTGGTCCGTTGAACCTTGCATGTCAAATGTCACCGGTGAAATGAGTGTGGCCAGTGAATACCAAGTGTCTTGCTGTACGAACGTTCAAGGATGACATTGGCGTGACCGGAATGTGCATGTGTAAGCTCGGAGGAGAAATACGTCACCGCAGTTTGACGGACAAGCCGTCGTTATGTCAGCGTTTTCTTTTGGAAATTTGAAGTTGGAATTTTTGACACCATCAATTTTTGTACGAGAATTCAAAAGTCGAATTTTGAAACGTTGCGAGTTTAAAATGAATCTATTGCATGCGCTCCGAGTTTTTGGTTAAATGATTTAATGTAGGTATACTGTTGGTCAAAGTTTGGGTGAAGATTTTTTTCTATTTCTGATATAATTACTTTCTGCATTTCCGTTTGTGATTTTCCATTTCTTGTTGTTAAATATTGCGCCGTCCACTCAGAGTCTGTTAAATGTTTAAAGTCTATATTCTCGGTAATTACTTTAAATCGATTGCGTACTGTACCAAAACAGTCTCCAATCAAACACACAAACAGACAGACAAGAAATCGAAGTAATAAACATGATAGTAAAAAAAGTAACTTTTTAGGACTGTAAGAAATAGTTAGCCAACAGGATATTAAAAAAAGGTTTCGTTGTTATCGTTAATGGATATAGTATGATTCAGTACTGAGTTGAGTATTACAGTCCTACGATTATTAAACAATGTAGTGTTAAATTGAAAGTTATACATATTTTTAGTATACTATTGCCTATTATTGATTTCAGTACTGATTGAGTATCGCTTAAGTACCTATCTGACAAAATCATCTAAACAAAAAGATTTACAGATTCCTATACAAAGCATTCCGAAGTATCGAATTATCATTCCCGACTGTTAAGCAGTTATAGCCTAGTGGTTAGACCATTAGACTGCAAAGTTAGAGGTCTCGGGTTCAAATCTAGGCATCGCACCTCTTGTGTTTTCGAAAATATATGTATTTTAAAAATTAATTGTCACTTGCTTTTAACGGCGAAGGAAACCATCGTGAGGAAACCTGCATGCCTAAGAGTTTTTCGAAGGTGTGTGAAGTTCGCCAACCCGCACTGGGCCAGCGTGGTGGACTATGGCCTAAGCCCACGGGCCTCCTCTCAGTTTGAGAGGAGGCCCGTGCCTAAAAGTGGGACAGTTTCTTAACAGGGCTAATATTATCATTATTGTTATTTCAGTCTTTAAGATTAAGGTTTAATCCATCTTTAAATCTGGATTCATAAATCGATCATTATTAAAATAATAGTTTTATTGTTGTTTTACTATTAGTCTTGTTTATAGTGTATTGTAATATATGTATCTCTCATCTCGATTTGTGAGACTCTGCCCAGTAGTAGGATATTATCCATAGGGGCTGATTTATAAATGAAAAAATAATTATCATCAATCATCCGGCAAGTAATAGTAGTAATACATTCATTTTATATAAAATATTATTTAGAATTTATATTTTTATTAATAATAATCATCAGAAAGCCAGAAAGGTCTATAAGGACATATCCTTGTAGATTTGTACAGTCAGTGACATAAGTCGCTGAACATTCTTAGTGTTTGAACCGTTAATATGCTTTATTATAAAAGTTTGGTGAGCAGTGAAGCCCCTTTATTAGCAACCTACTCAAATATATGTAGATCAACAAAAATAATGTATTTGCTGTACAACAAAAGCGTACAAGTGGTTTGAAAATTTGAGAATGTTAAGTGACTTATGTTGCTGATCTCTGTCTACGCCGAAAGAGATCTGGCGTGATGATAAAGTTAGAGATAATAAATCAATTGTATTGTCACCTTCTTGAGTTACCTTCAAGTATCGACTAAGTATCTAGTCCCTATATGACACAACATTCATATGACTTCTCTAAGATGGGGGTTTTTGGGCGATTTTAAAGTTGTTTTCCTTGTATAGTTATTTGTAGGCAGGGTGCGCGTGCGTCGTGGTCGTAGACTACTGATTAGTGATGCAGTACGGTGTGTCAATGACATGTGATCTAATCTTATTTAACGTCTTTTTTACGAGCCACTGCTGGTCAAAGGCCTCCTTCCACTTCTCCACTCTCCTCTGCGATTTGCCGTCTCAGCAGAGTTAGCACAGTACGACAAATCATATGACACAGTTTTTGTCGTGTGAATTAACCGTTATGTCTTACGTGCTAGCATCAGTGGTGTGCTTTGGATATCAATCAAAATCAAAAGAGTAATTATAAATAGTCAAAAAGAGAACATTAATGATTACGTAAGACTCTTCCACCCGTTCGGAAAGTCATTTCTGTGGAGAAGAAGGGCAAGAAACACCACGGTTACTCTTTGTAAAATGAGAGTTCTTTCAATTCTCTTTGTATACATTGCATTCGTGGGCTATGGGAGAACAGTGCAGAACGAGCTAAATAGATGTGCTTAAGTATAGATTAAATATAAGTGTACTCATGGTATCAGTCAGTGTCTACATAGTCCTCTCATTTACAAAATAGAGACTTTGTAAAGGTATATAATAAAAAGTAAAATAATATTAGTAAGAGAAAAAAGGGGTACTATAAAATATGTAAAAAGTGCATACAAAATAATTGGTTATAGCTCCAGTATGATGCCGAACGAGACAAAATTCCACAGTATTACGGTACATGTTTAATCAGTCAAAGGGTAGAGGGCGGACCAGTCCCCACCAGCAGCACCCGTACACGAGTATGACTTGAGAAGCAGCCATCACTCTCCTCGACTATATTAGAGGGAAGAGAGTGACCCGCTCCACAATATAGGCAATTATGCAGTGCCTACCTCATAAGAATTCAATTTTACTACTTTTAAACACCGTCACGTCTATAGTCCCCAGAGGGGGTGGCAGAGGTATACTGAGTACACCCACGTTTCGCCGACGATGTTAGGTCCCATGTAATAGGGGGCAAGGCCTATTTTTAAGGGAAAGCGCATCGCTTTGTGATCACGAGGTCCTGGGTTCAAATCCTAGGTCGGACAAATGTAGTTTTTCTAACGAAAAATTCCCAGTTTGAGTCCGGAGTCTGGAATTGTGCCCGGTATATGGCAATAGGCCTCGCCCCCTATTACATGGGACCTAACATCGCCGACGAAACGTGGGTTTACTCAGTAGACTTCTGCCACCCTTGCTTGGGGAATATAGGCGTGACTACATAAATAAAATAATATCAATCGTCACTTAAGTATGATCATTATTAAGGTATATCTACATTCAGTGTAATATACCCAGGTAGGTACTGCTTAACTGCCTATATGCAATACACATCACTGGCTACAGTTTGTCCTGACAAAAGTTTGATGCAAGAAAACTCGTTTCAAGAATCGTATTGTATTAACGCATAGGCAAGACTATTTTGATTTGCGTGCCAGTCTCGAATTACGGGCATACAACTTACTGACTTGCGCGAGAAAAATCTTGCGGCCCATGCTAGGCTGAAACTCAAATTCAAACTCAAATAATTTATTTTGTATAAGCCCAGCGGGGGCGCATACAAATAGACAATTTAGTTTTTTTTAAATCTTATTTACCTACTAATCTACCACCGGATCGGAACGCGGCCCCCACTGAGAAGATTTGGCGAAGAAACTCAGCGGGCTTGTCTTTTTTATTTATTTCCTCTTTCTCTTTTTTCCTCCCTTTTTTTAATCATATTGTGTGGTTGCATAAACAATGGTTAGGTTACAAAATAGTCTACGATCTAGCTCCAGTGTGAAGCCGTACGACCGAGATATGAGACTAATGATGTTATTTATAAAGAATGTCTAAAACATTCCAGATGGACTAGTCCCCACAAGCAGCACCTGTTCATGAGTATAACTACTGGAACAGCCATCACTTCCCTCGACCATATTGGAGGGGATTGACCAGCGCCAAACAGCCACCGCAAGCAATAAACATTATAGTGAGCATGCAGAGCGGTCCTCCAAAGAACCTTCCAGTTCATTTTGCCATCTCCGTCTGGGCCTATCGCATTGTTTTTTTTTCTATTTTGTGGGTAGCAGTCGATTATTATTTTGGCCCTTTCGTCGTTCGGCATGCGGGCGACCAGCCCAGTTCCACTTAAACTTGGCGGCTTATTGACCCGCGTCGACATTTTGCATCGTGGAGCAAAGTGTGTTCTATAAGTTTAATACTAGTTACTCCATAGAACGCTGACAAAACCACAAGTGTGGACTACTGATTTATCAAAAACTATAGTTAAATGGAATTTTTACATTTAGAATTGACAATATGTAAGAGCCTCGCAGGGGTTTACATAAATGATTTGATTTGTGTGCATAGTATTTAAAAGTGATAGCTATTAATATTTGATGTATCTTGTCTACAGATTTTTCCTGCACGACCTGGAAAACACGTGTGCTTAAACGCGATCGTATCAGAGCTCAAATATACCTGAATAGTCTTATTTATGAAATAATTACCAAAATAAGTTGAGCTCTTCCGTTTCTAAGTGGATTTTATATTATTCGGATCATTATGTAATGGGAGATTCAATTAAGGTCAGCGTGAGTTCGATTAAGTAATTAACGATGTGAATAAAGATTATTGACACAAAATGCACTACCGTCCTATGAACTTTTCCAGATATTTTCCTCCCCACTCATCACTCACTTCAGTAAAGTCTAAGTAAAAAATCATTCATTTGTATAGCCAATTTGTATTTGCCAATAAAAAAAAACTTACAAACAATAAGAGTACAAAAGCGTCCTCCCTAACTTTACATATCCTGAGCCAATCTTGGTCAGGTTTAGAATACACACTTAACCAAATCATCGACTCATTTTTAACCGACTTCAAAAAGGAGGAGGTTCTATGTTCGGTTGTATGTATACTTTTTTTTTATGTATGTTCAGCGATATTTCCGTCAATTGTGGACCGATGTTGATATTTTTTTTGCATTGGGTTCAGTATATATCCAAGGTGGTCCCATATTAATTTTATTGACATTGGACCTTGGACTTAGAAGATACACCAGGGAACTCCTTGACGACAAACAATAGGCATGTGTAAATTGAGATATTATGGGTATTACGTCAATCCTATAGGTACCCTACTATAGAATAATTCAATGGTCACTTAAAATTGTAAAATAAAAATCTTTTATAAAAAAGGTAAACCAACTTCAAAAAGCAAAAAAATAAATATTTGAAGTCGGTGCCAAGAAACCGACTGCACCAACCAGCACCGACTTCAAATATTTATTTTTTTGCTTTTTGAAGTCGGTTTACCTTTTTTTTATAAAAGATTTTTTTTTGCATTGGCTTTCAACGAATGCAGTATTCTTCTTGTGACCGCCGTTTTATCAGAGGCCTCTTCCCCAATTTAATACTGGAGTTTGCCACGTATCCTGCCCATATTCTCCTTCCCCACTATTATTGCCTAAATCAAAGATCATACCCATAGACCTGCCCCTCATAGCATCATCCACAGTAACCAGTACCAACTCTTGTCATTTAATTGAATTAAGTCTAAAATATTGCTAATTGCTAAAAAAGAATGTATTCAAACTGAATGTTTCCCTGTGTGCAAAACAGCACGCCTAATTTTTAGCTCTAGTCTCGGTTCAAAAATTGTACGTAAGTTGTTCAAGTATAAAATACAGCAAATTTTGTAGATGCAGTTTGTATTGCTAGGATATAGCATATATCAAAATATATGCTATCATATTTTTCATGTTTGTACTATTACTGTACCAGTGTTGGTATTGCTAGGAATACTTAAACTCTTATCAAAGTGGTCACGAAACTGGTCGAACAAAGTTGGCCACATTATATTGGTATATCTCGCACCAACATTTGCATATCACTTCGTACGGACACAGGCTAAACTCACTAAAGCCGTCTAGTTGGAAGGCCTGAGCTAGGTAACATGGTTATTGAACTCAATAGCCCGGGGCTAAAAGGTGTTGCAAGTTAAAAAGTGTTCACAGCCTTTACCAACATCGTAAGATGGTATTGGGTGTTGCAAAAGCGCTCTTCATGCTTAACTCTAAGGTAGTGTCACCGGTGATGAGTACATCCAGGGGTCAGTATAATTCATAGGGTTAATCTTATCCCAGCCCAGATAGGTAGGCAAAAATCAATACCAACGATCAGATGGATACCGACGCAGGGGAAGACCTTGAAAAAGATGGCGCCATGACTTTTACGCCTATGAGAAGAGATCCGAGAAGAGAGAGTCTTATATGGTCAAGGAATGGGTTAAGCGGACGGCTTGGTCCAGTGGTTAAGAGCTTAACCCGCTTAGCCCACTGGATCGAGAAGTCGCGGGGTTGATTCCCGTACGGGACAAATCTTTGTGTGACCCACAAATTTTTATTTAACCCTGGGAGCTTGTGTACGTGAATTTCGTGTTTGTAAACGCATCCACGACACAGTAACTGCTCCAAATGTGGTGCCACGTTTTTTTTAAACTACCAACAAAGTGGAGAACCATGGGAGAGACCTTTGTCCCGCAGTGGAACAAAAGAGGTTAATAAAAAAAATCTTACCACGGGAAAAATAATAGTATCACGGGAAATCTTCTATCATACTATTGTGCCACCAATGTGGGTTACACCACAGTTTAAAGGTTTTCAACCCACATTGGTAGACGGAGAAGCGAGTTTCTCTCAAAAGGCAGGTTTTCCGGAGCACAAAATAGGGGGCCTTGGTGCATTTTTCGAGATCCTAAAGCTACTTGGAAATGTCGATGCTGGTAACAGTAGGATTTTTAGTTGGTAGGCACCCGACACGTCCGGCTTGCACTTAGGCTCGTAGGAGTCCTATGCAGGATTTTCCACGGATTAAAGGTCAACTGGCCAAGAACACACAGGCATTCACCCAAATCTATACGCGAACTAGGTTAATAGTGCCATTACGGTACATCGAAATGCTATATATTTGTGAATATAATTGTGTTTGTTATGCGTTGATTATGTTTAATAAAAAATATATTACAGGGACATTGTGCATTCTTTAAAATTTCGTATGACCTGATAAAATATAGTCTGACTAAGTAAATTAGTAGCTAATGAAAGTAGTAAAGTAATGACCGTGATATTTGATATCGCTACAATTAATTTTAATTATGCAACTCAGCGTAATCGCGGCGTGTGTTAAGTTCAATGTACTTTATAGATATTTTATTAATATAATGTGCTCACATGAAAGGCTTTTTTAATTTGATTGCTACATTCGCGGTATTCGCAGTAGTTTATTTTTTTTAACGTAGTTTCACACCAGGAAATAATCCTGTATCTTGGGTGCTTATACAAAGTCCGTTATTGCAATTTTAATACAATTGTTGATCATTGACATCATAATTGTTAGTATTGACAGTTTTCTATCTACTAATTCTTTCCAATCATTATGGTACCTCTCAATCATTCGTATGGTTTTCCATAGTCGTAGGTACCAGTTCAAACAATTGCCTACTTTTGGCATAATTGTAATTGAACGATTTTTGTAGCATGCCATAATTACAAAACACGAAAGGAATAGGAGACTTGGGGCACAGGTCGAAATATACATTTAGCTGTGCTTAGTGCGGGGACCGCTGAATAATGTTTAATTTTGAAGCTATAGCTAGTTTTTACTAAATAAACTAGTCTTATTCTTGTCTACACTGAGATTTGGCCCGCGCGGGGATCGAACTCACGACAACTCAATTTAATAATTGCAGCGGCCTATGCTCTATTAGACCAAGCCGTCGTCTCGTCGATATTATTGTCTCGTGTTTGCCTCACCTTAGGCTTGTCCCTTTCGAGATGCCCTTTAGCTGGTTACACCCATTTAATTGCCCCTACGGCATTGGTTATCAAAACTTAGTCTCGTCGCTTTATCGAAATGCCCTTTAGCGGGTTACACTCCAAATTTAGTCTCGTACATCTTTCGAGTTACAGGGTTAGACCCCTTTTAATTGCCCCTACGGCGCCGGTTGAACGCGGTTCTATCCCAACTTAGGAATCGTCCCTCTGGAGGTGCTCTTAAGCTGGTTACGCCTTATAATTGCCCTTACGGCCTCAGTTCAACTTAAGCCTGTTCCAACTTAGGCTCATCACACTCGAAATGCCTTTTAGCTGCCGCTACGGCTTCAGTTGAAGTTGGTTCTGTCCAAACTTAAGATCGTCCCTTTTGACGTGCTCTTTAGCAGGTTACGTATCCTTTAACTGTTGTCTTCAACGGTTGAAGGTCAAATTTAGCGCTATCTTAGGACATGCTATAACGCCAAATGTGGGCAATAGCATTACTCAGATATTAATATATTATAGGAATAGATTTATTATAAAGGGAAAACATTTAATGGTCAATAATGGTTAAACGATGCCAGATAAATAATTTCTTTTGGATTGTACGGTAGAAATTTATTACATTACGATATTGACATAAAATTATTGAATTATTAGAAATAATTAATATTTGAAAGTACCTAAGTGAGTTCTTTACTATATTAGTAACTAGGTAGGTATTAAATCTGTATTATATTAGTAATTACAGCAGGAGAAAGGGCATGCTCCGTTGGTTCGGGCATATAGAAAGAATGCCAGAGGAAAGAATGACAAAACAGATATACAATGTGAAAGTGGAAGGATGCAGATACCGGGGAAGACCTAGACTATCTTACCACGACCAAATAAACCGAGTCTTATCTGATGGAAAAGTCAAGAGTCTCCGTAACCGGCGAGCGTGTATGAGACGAACTATGAGAGTCGAGGAAGCCAGAGAAGTATGTAAGGAAAGAACCTGTTGGAACTCTGTACTCTCTAGGCAGAGAGTAAGAGTAAGTAAGTATAACCTCACGCCAGATCCCTTGCGGGGTAGGCACCCCGCAAGGGATCTGGCGTGAGGTTATAGATAGATAGAATTACAGCAGTTAGTCTTAAACAGATATAATTACTTTGACACTGTAATACTAAGCTAACTTTAACTTTGATAGTAATACGTCGGTTAACATTGCAATTTGTCAAACTCAAACCAATTGTTTTGTAGGTAAATACTTACAAATAACTGCGTGGTTCCCGGCTTAGAATAGGACCAACCCATCTCATCCCATCGGGTGTCGTACAAGGCGACTAAGGGAAAACTAGGGAATGGGCAGCAGCGTTCTCTTAACACTTCTGCGATCAAAAACTGCGCTCGCCAACCCGCCTGCCAAGCGTGGCGAGTATGGCAAATCCCCCCAATCACTATTATGGAAGAAAAGAAGAAAACCAGGCCCCTAGTCCCCGGCGGTCCTGATTGTCCTGGCCACGGTAGCAGCCATGGTAACGACAGGACAAGGGGGGCTAAGAATCTCCGGCAGAGATTCGGCTACCACCAAAAACGAAAATTGGCCCTGGTGACATACAACGCACGCACATTGAGGACAGATGAGAAGCTTGTTGAGCTGGAAGAAGAGATAAACAAGTTGCGGTGGAATATTGTTGGTTTATCGGAGGTCCGAAGAGAGGGCGAGGACACGATAATTTTAAAATCCGGCAACTTGTTTTACTACCGGGAGGGCGAACAGCAGTCCCAAGGTGGTGTCGGATTTATCGTCCACAAGTCACTCATAGACAACGTTGTGTTCATCACTAGTATGTCGAGCAGGGTACCGTACCTGATACTCAGAATATCCAAAAGATATTCGCTGAAGGTCATACAGGTCTACGCACCGACCTCGACATACTCAGATGATGATGTCTAAGTTATGTATGAGGACATTAGTAGAGCCATACATACTTCCAAAACACACTTTACAGTGGTTATGGGTGACTTCAATGCGCGGCTGGGCAAACGGGGCGATGATGAGTTGAGAGTGGGGCAATTTGGATATGGGCAGCGCAACCCCAGGGGTCAGAGGCTGGCCGAATTCCTGGAGAAGGAGGGACTCTTTATGATGAACTCTTTCTTCCAGAAGCCGCCTCATAGGAAATGGACCTGGATGAGCCCTGATGGTTCCACCAAAAACGAAATAGACTTCATAATGAGCACCAAGCGACAAATATTTAATGATGTCTCCGTGATCCACAGGGTAAAAACCGGCAGTGATCACCGAATGGTCAGAGGCACATTAAATATTAATGTCAAAATGGAAAGATCGCGTCTGATGAAGTCTACGCTCCGACCTTGTAATGCACATATCCAAAACCCCGAGAACTTTCAACTCGAATTGGCAAACCCCTTGTAATTGCTAGACAGCAGCGCATCAGTGGACGAAATCAACAACAGGCTGGTAGAGACTGTCCATACGGTCGGGTCCAAGTATTTTAAGCCCCACCGTAAAAATAGGCCTCAAAAACTATCCAACTACACCCGAAACCTCATGGGTGAGCGACGTTCCATGACGCTCCAAACCTCCGATGATGCTAAGTCCTATAGGCAGCTCAATGAACAGATATTGAAGTCCTTGCGACAAGACTTACGGTCCTTCAATACAAGGCGTATTGAGGAGACCATAGCACAGAACAAGGGCTCTAAAGTGTTCGCAAGAGACGCGTCTATTAGGCAAAGCCAGTTGACGAAGCTGAAGATGGAGGACGGAAACGTAACGTCGAATAGGTCGGAGGTGCTCAGGGAGATAGAGAGGTTCTATGGGCAGTTGTATACCTCAGTAGCTGAACCTGTTGTTGACTTGGTAAAAGACCCAAGAGCCAAGCTAACCCGACACTACACTGAAGATATCCCGGACATCAGCCTGTACGAGATTAGGATGGCTCTCAAACAACTCAAAAATAACAAAGCGCCGGGCGAAGACGGAATTACCGTAGAGCTTCTGAAAGCGGGCGGAACGCCAGTACTTAAAGTCCTTCAGAGGCTGTTTAATTCCGTCTTGCTCGAAGAGAAAACGCCGGAAGCATGGAACAGGGGTGTGGTGGTACTGTTTTTCAAGAAAGGTGATAACACTTTACTGAAGAATTATAGGCCCATCACACTGCTGAGCCATGTTTATAAGTTGTTTTCGAGAGTCATTACGAATCGTCTCGAACGCAGGTTTGATGACTTCCAGCCTCCCGAACAAGCCGGTTTCCGGAAAGGCTTTAGTACTATAGACCACATACATACGCTGCGGCAGATTATACAGAAGACCGAGGAGTATAATCGGCCACTATGCTTGGCGTTTGTGGACTATGAGAAAGCCTTCGATTCGATCGAGACTTGGGCGGTTCTTAGATCTCTCCAGCGATGCCGCATTGACTATCGGTACATCGAAGTGTTGAAGTGCTTGTATAATAACGCCACCATGTCAGTCCGAGTACAGGGGCAGTGCACGAAGGCAATCCCCATAAAAAGAGGAGTAAGACAGGGAGACGTCATTTCTCCGAAACTGTTTACGGCCACCTTAGAGGACGCCTTCAAGCTCTTGGAATGGCAAGGACTTGGCATCAACATCAATGGCGAATACATCACTCACCTTCGATTTGCCGATGACATTGTGGTCGTGGCAGAGTCGCTGGAAGATCTAGGACGAATGCTCGGTGACCTCAACAGAGTATCTCAACAAGTGGGTCTTAAAATGAACATGGACAAAACCAAAATAATGTCTAACGTCCATGTCGTACCCACCGCACTCACCGTTGGGAACTCTACTCTTGAAGTTGTCGACGAATACATTTACCTGGGACAGGTAGTCCGGTTAGGTAGGTCCAACTTTGAGAGAGAGGTCAATCGACGAATCCAACTCGGCTGGGCAGCGTTCGGGAAACTGCGGAATATCTTCTTATCCAAAATACCTCAGTGTCTTAAGACTAAAGTTTTCAGTCAATGTGTGTTACCAGTGATGATATATGGATCAGAGACGTGGTCTCTTACAATAGGTCTCATAAAAAAGCTCAGAGTTGCTCAGCGAGCTATGGAGAGAGCTATGCTCGGCGTTTCTCTACGCGATCGAATCAGGAATGAGGAGATTCGTAGAAGAACCAAGGTCACCGACATAGCCGTTAAGATTAGCAAGCTGAAGTGGCAATGGGCGGGCCACATAGCGCGTAGATCGGACGGGCGTTGGGGCAGAAAGATTCTAGAGTGGCGACCACGTATTGGCAAGCGCAGCGTGGGACGACCGCCTGCCAGATGGACCGACGATCTTGTGAAAATCGCAGGAAGTCGTTGGATGCAGGTGGCATCGGACCGGTTACGCTGGAAAGCGATTGGGGAGGCCTATGTTCAACAGTGGACAAGTATGGGCTGAGATGATGAGATGATGACTTACAAATTGTCAAGCTTACATTCTTTTTTAACTTACCAATTTACCACAGACCGGAACGCGACCTCCACTGAGACGATGCGACGAGAAACCCAGCGGGCTTCTCATTTTTCTCTATGTTTTTTCAATCAATCATCAATTCTAAAACATATTCCTCAACGCAATTGATAGACTGCTTTTTCCAGTTGTTAAGACCTTAAGCCGCTAAGTCCCTTGGATCGAGTAGCCGCAGCTTAGATCTCCGCATGGGATATGACATGTTACCACCCACCCGTACGTATGCCTTGCTGTCCACATAGGTGGACTGGATGGCTCGCAACTGAATGCCGTTAATACCATACTCTGGCAAAATGTCCCAAAGTCCAAATGTAAAATTTCAAAAATATAAATTCAAGAATGCGAATGTGGAAGGATGTAGGTACCGGGGAAGACCTAGACCATCTTACCATGACCAAATAGACCGTGTCTTATCTGAAGGGCAAGTTAAGAGTCTCCGTAACCGGCAAGTGTGTATGAGACGAACTATGAGAGTGGAGGAAGCCAGAGAGGTATGTAAGGAAATAACCTGTTGGAACTCTGTACTTTCTGCCTACCCCGCGAGGGAGCTGGCGTGATGTTATAGATAGATAGAAATTTTACATTCTATCCTTCTCGACCATAATCAACGAAGTGATCCCTGTTAATTGGTTCCAAGTTTAAAAGAAACGGTTAGGTTATGTCTCGTTTACGTTGTCCTTGGTACGAATCCTAGATTGCATAAATTAATTATTGGGTTTTTTTTCTATAAAAAAAATGTGATAGTCCGGAGTCTAGAATTGCCCAGTATAATGCAGTGTTATATATTGGAACGTCACATCTGGGCGAAATATGGATGTAGATACAGTACAACAGATATACCGCGGTACAACTCTGCTGCTGCCGCCCTTAAGTTGTTTATTTTTTTGATGAAAATATTGTTTATGTAATATTTCAACTTTCATTGATTAGAGTGTTAGAATTTCTATATATTGAAACTTTTGTCCTGCAGCACATGTCCTTCGGATCTTAATAATGATGTTGAAGTTAATTAGTATGACTTGTTACCCTAGATTAGTGTTGTTGTTCTTAAAAAGGCCTTTTTAAGAACAAGATTTTAGAGTAAAAACAAGAACGATGATATCGTGCTTAGTTGAGGAGTTTCTATGGCTTCCTTTTGGCTCCATCATCAGACCTTAAACCACATCTGGATCAAAAGTCAAGACAAATCCAACGAGCCTACACACAGCTTATATTGAGTAGTTAGGTGGGTTTTTTTTTGCCATCTTTCGGCCTTATTATCGGACCCTGAACGCTATCTGGATGTATAGTACTTGACAATACCAATCTAATAAGCCTAAACACGATGGGGTTACGTTTAATAGTTCACATGTTCCTAGGTCCACCTTCCGACTTCATCATCAGACCAGTTTCATATTATATTACCGACTTTACATACGTATGCCAAATTTCAGGTCAATCAGATACCCGCTTGTGTTTGAGAAATGGATTACAAGATTTTAACCAGAAAGACAATACGAACATTGCAAGTTCAATAAAAGCTTGTAAAAATTGTATCAGTCTATCATCATAAGCTAGATGTCCACTGCAGGACAAAGGCCTACCCCCAAAGGCTGGAGGCTGTAGCCATCCAGCTTTTACGCGCGACCTTCACCAGGTCAACGGTCCGTCTTGTGGAGGGCCTGTCCACTCCACGTGCGTGTATTTATTTATTTCGTAAGAATAATGTTGCACTTTCGTTTTAAGAACGATGTCCTTGATAAATTAGTGCGTATTAAAATCGTAAATGTTGAAAGTATGAGAGATATTGCTGAGAAATAACGAAAGTGTTAGGCGTTCAGGGATAAAAGCAAATATCTGCAGTTTGACAAAGAATAGATTATGCAAATTACAAAAACATTCAATACCGTACTGTTGGTGCAGTACGGTATTGTACTTATTAGGTATAATAATAGAAAAAGTCACGAGTACGAGTCTTATCTGATGGAAAAGTCAAGAGTCTCCGTAACCGGCGAGCGTGTATGAGACGAACTATAAGAGTCGAGGGAGCCAGAGAGGTATGTAAGGAAAGAACCTGTTGGAACTCTGTACTCTCTGCCTACTCCGCAAGGGATCTGGCGTGAGGTTATAGATAGATAATAGAAAAACTTAGGCTAGTTATATTGTGGTCTTAAACTAACATAGACAGCTAGGTACACCATCTGTTTCATTTTTATGATACAGCATGTATTTTTTAAACGAGGTTTATATTAAAAGACGGTACAGCTTTAGATTTTACAAAAAAAAAATTAACAAAAAGAGATCGTAAGGTTAAAAGAATTTATATATTGACTGCCTCGTTGGTCTGGTGGCAAAGCGCATCGCTTTGTGATCACGAGGTCCTGGGTTCAAATCCTAGGTTCGACAAATGTTCCCAGTATGAGTCCGGAGTCTGGAATTGTGCCCGGTATATGGCAATAGGCTCGCCCCCTATTACATGGGACCTAACATCGTCGGCGAAACGTGGGTGTACTCAGTGTACTGAGTGATTGGTGTACCTCTGCCACTCCCTCTGGGGAATATAGGCGTGACGGTGTTTTTTTTTTAATTTATATATCTACATCATCACACCATATCTATGTCGGGTTAGGCAGAGATTATAGAGTTCCAATAGGTTCTTTCCTCGTTAGGACAGCAGTTAATTCGTCTCTCGCTTCCTTCACAAAGTTCGCCTCATACACGTTTGCCGTTTTGGAGACTCTTGACTTGCCTTTCAAATAGGGCATGGTCTATTTGGTGATGGTAATTTAAATGTATACCTATAAATAGATTTGCTTTTGCCTGCTAGTGTGCATTTCGTGATACTAGTATGTTAAATAACTAGGAAAGAACCTGTTGGAACTCTGTACTCTCTGCCTACCCCGTAAGGGATCTGGCGTGATGATATAGATAAATAGCGTGTTAAATTATCAGCCAAAAGTGGGTGTACACAGTACGCCTCTGCCACCTTGGGGATTATATAGGACTAGTGCACTAAATACCGTGATGGTACTCGTATTTAGTGCATTAGTCCTATCGTTATACACATCTTTACAATTGTTACATGTGTGTAACGATAGAACTTACACACTAGTAAAAAAATGCACTTTTCCGCTGGAAGCGAAGAAGAACGTGTAGAGCGAATCTCAATCTTCGAAAGATCTTTAACATTTATAGCGATACAGCTTTATTAATAAGATTATTATCTTATAGAGATCAAGGTAACTTAAATGATTTAGAAAATAGCTTGTTTCAATTAAATTTCGGCGTACTCAAGAGGAAACCAGGACGTTAAGTTATTAGTTGTCGTCAAATTATATCATGACTTAATACAAATATCTCTAACGGTGGTCAGAGATATTTAAGACGTATTGTACTTCCAGATAACGTAGTTCCGCATTTAGTTATTATAAAAAAGACAGGCATTATATTTATAATTATAAAATATTTATCATTACAATTAGATCATTACTCAAAGTTCTTTTATTAATCTAATGATGACTTGAATCATTAATAAATGTGAGTCAAATATATACTAAAAAATATGTAAGATACTAAGATTTTTTGTGTTTAATTTATTTATCTTTTTAAAAATGTTGCTATGAATTACTCTAGTATTGTGATTTTTCACAAATGCCCATACCGTGGTTTATGTTGCGTGCGGAGATCGAACTCCTCCATTTGTGATAAAAGTCCTTCGCTTCGCTTTGAGACGGTACAAATAGGCTGATCAATTTATAACTTTCAAGTGTAAGTTATTCATTTCAGTACCGCAGTAAAAATACCTTACTAATATGAAGGTGGTACAGTCCTCATAAAGTATATACTTTATGAGGACTGTACCACCTTCATATTTTACACAAACAATTATTTTTATGCTATATAGTATAAAAATAATTGTTTGTGTAAAATATAGCGGACAGTTCATTATGAACGATTTATGATCGACTGATATTACGATCAACCACTATAATTAACAGTGCCATCAATCTGTGGATATATCGTCCCGGTGTTATTAATTATATATATTGTATTCGAAGGTATTAATATTTCCATAGTTGATTAATTTAGAGGTTCCTAAGAAAAGTAGCTGTTGGAATTCTGTATTCTCTGCCTACTTCTGAAGGGATTTGACGTGATGATAAAGATAGATAGATTGATATAGACTATGTCAGGTTGGAATTTTTTCGACTGCCTCGCTGGTCCAGTGGCATATGGGGCGAGTGTCTCTTACAAGGTTCTGGGTTCGAGCATTTCGTTGGGTATTTTCTATTCAAAAATCATAAGTAGTCTGGAAATGTGGCCAGCACAACAGCAACTGAGACGCCTATGGAACCTTTTCAGCGAAATAATAGTGTGCACCGTATACCTTTCCTGTCATGCTTAGGGAAAGAGGGTATGACGGTATTTAAAGCTTGACATTATTTTTCTGAGATATAGGTATTTTTAAATTGATCCAATTTAGAAATTTGTACGTATCGCAAAAATATATATATGCTTGTAACTCCAAAATGTTTATTTCCTGCCGGAATCCAAACCAGGGTCCGTGGCGCATAAAACAAGTAGATGTTATGTTCATTGAATAACAATTTAATTTCATTTAATCAGTGCAATTATAATTATCAATAATTATGTGTCTATGTATCACCATACAACAATAAAATAAAAATCATCGAATCTGATCACCCACTTAGGACATGGTCATATCTATACGCAATAAAACAACAAAAAACTTCTTACTTACGTGCAATCGATTACAACACAACAAAACGAATAATTATCACAATTACCCACACTCGAAAAAAAAAACAATTAAAAAGATATTTACTTTTTAAAGCCCACAGCTCGAGGCGATCCAAACTGTTAAGATACATCTGGCTATCTCGTCTGCACTGTTCGCTTGTACCATTTTTGGGCACCACAATTTTCGGGAACCGCTCCCATAAGTCCACAACATTAAACCTTGCACTTTCCTCGAAACTCTCGTTCTTCGCGGCCAATTTTAATATTGTCTCGTTTAAAATACTGTCGGTTAATAAACTTTTGTCAGAAAGTGTTAATTCGATGCATTCCCGCGCATTGGCGGTTGACAGCGCGAGGAGCAGCAAGGCGCATGCGCGCGACGCCATGATGTTACACGCAATGACAACCGGCCCGCAGAGCAGGTGTATATCTGAAGCTATCTGTACTTGAGCCGTAATAACATTACTACAATACATTGTTGAGAAATTTATTGTTTATTTCTTTGTTTTTTAATGTGATCATGACATTAGGTCAATAGGCTTGGCGACGATTCTGTTTTGTTGGGGAACGATATAATGGCGGTAAAATAAGTTTATTTTTTTATGGAAATTAGTGATTCTTTTTTGACCTTACTATATACTTTTAATAAAAGGAAGTAGCCGTTTATTTTTTTTAAAGTGGTTGTTGGTAGACAAATAAATAACTTATAAATTTAATAAAACGCATAAAAATAAGCTTTAAAACTGTTGTACTGATTTGAAAGAAACAGTTTACGACTGAAAACAAGGCAAAATTGTTTTGAGTTATCCTCCACCCGAAAGGCCAAAAGATCCTTGTAGCACTATAAGTACTATAACTGTAACAACCAGACTAGCCACGTGGCAATCATTTTGTTTCTATTCTCTTGCCGTCATCGATAGCGTATTGTGCTGATCACTTGATATTTCGTTGTCAAATGTCTCCCGTATATTTTTTTGTTTTCTACCTCTTAGCGTTAACGATTGTAGGAGCTCCACTTCGCTACAGGCTCAGAATTAGCATTTTCAATAAGCGAAATGTTGCTTGAAGCACTACAAGACCACGGTATACTAGCCATCACAAGATTAAGCAATATTGAGTCAGTCTTAGATGGGCGACCATTAGCGGCTTTTTCATATTCAAGTATCTCCATGCTTTAGAAGATGCTGAGTCATATTTTACCATTTTATGTAGTAGTCGTTAAGCCAGTTTGGAAGCCTTAAAGGTTGGAGAATTTCCAACTGAATTCGGTCACGAATCTGTGTCCACCAATCCGCACGGAGTCTGCGTTGTGAAGTATGGACCTATCCTACCTAGCCCGTGTGGGCTGTATTAATGTGAATTTTTTGAACATAGTATTTCGTAATATAATATAACACATCATTGGCTAAATATGAAAAAAACAAGCAGGTAATAATTAAGCTTTTTAGCTGTTAAATTAGGGTATTTATACTCAATCGAATTTAGAAGTTGTGTCATTATTAGATCGTGTCTTATCTGAAAACAAATCAAAAATGTCCGTTTCTCGGCGAGCTTGTGTGTGTGTTTGAATGATCTACGCTGTTAGCAGCGCTTCACCGCTTTACCGGGCAAGAGGGCGAGCGTGCAACCCCTACGCTCGAGCCAGACGGGCAACTAGCTCAAGGGCGCCTCAAGGAGTCGCTATGGGGGAGGGTATGTACTAGGTGTCTCGCCGTGATGCTCTGCACCGGCCGGCGGGCAAGGGATTCTTCGACCTCGCTTCCCAGCGAGGGTGTATAAAACGTATTATGAGAATGGAGGAAGTCAGAGAGAACCTGTTAGAACTTTGTTTTCCCTGTCTACAAGTTTCGCAAGGGATCTGGCGTGATGATATAGATAGATAGACATTCGCGCCGCGATATGTAACATACTATAATGACCATTTTGTCTGAAGGGGTAGAATTTACAAGATTTATCTACTCAAAGTCTTAGCACAAATCATCATAAACCACGGTAAAATAAATAAAACGTTAACCAGACACTAGCCAGACAAAAATCTGTTCGTGATTAATAATCAAGTGACGCATTAACAACATTTGCAAAAGTAATGACAGGAATAATAATGACCACTAACAACTAATACATTAACTAAAAACGACACATTCTAAAATAAACTTATTACGTCATAATAACAAAGGTAATTTTTCAGAAAAACCTTATAAAGCTATTTCGTAGTGAGATTAATTAAGGAAGTTAGTATTAATATGTCAAGGTTGTCTATGAAATTTTAAAAATAATACTTAGATAGATAGAGATAGATAGAGTATTCTTTATTGTACACCAGCGAACAGAAAAATACAATGTGATATTAACTTAAGATAGAGGCACAATTGGCGGTCTTATTGCTAAGAGCAATTTCTTCCAGACAACCAGTACGTTGGAAGAAGCAACAGATAAAAATAGAGGGCAGTTGGTGGCGTACACTATAAAGATATATATTCTATAAAATACTACTACATACAAATTTATACACAGGACTTGATATACTAAACATATAAATCTAATTCAATCCAATTATGACAGCAATTATTACATTATCCAACCAGGAAAAAGTGATCTTTAACCATTGTTTTAAAAGAATGCAACGTCTTTGCACGTCGGACCGTAACAGGCAATGCATTCCACAAGCGTACAGCTTGATTAGTGAAGGATTTATGAAAGAAGTTTGTGGAATGCATTGGTGTTTTCAGCCTCAGATTCTCTGATGACCCTAGGAACCTCGAATGCGTTTCATGAAGGAAATCAAACCGTTTTTTAAGGTAAGAGGGAGTTGTCGGATTATATAAAATGTTGTATAAAAGCGATAGTATGTTAGCATTCCGGCGATGGCGGATTGGCAGCCACTTGAGTCTTCCACGAAATTCAGAAACATGGTCATATTTGCGTAAACCAAATATGAACCTTATACAAAAATTTTGAAGGCGCTCAAGTTTATCAAGTTGGCTCTCAGTAAGATCAAGATAGCTGGCGTCTGCATAATCTAATATAGGAAGGAGAAGGGATTGTGCAAGTGCAATTTTAGTGGCCGTTGGCAGAAAATTGCGTAGCCTTCTTAAAGATCCTGCCGATGCAAAAATCTTGCGACTGAGTTCCTGCAGTTGTGGGCCCCAAGTAAGATTGGAGTCTATATAGATCCCCAGATTTTTTACAATTTTGCTTATGGGTATTGTGACACCATCGAACATAATTTGCGGAAGCTGTGACCAATCAAGACGAGAACTAAGTCTGGAGCTACCTACAACAATGACTTGCGTTTTAGATGGGTTAACTTGGAGACCGTGACTTTTACTCCACTCAGATATTTTAGTCAAGTCATTATTGATGGTTTTAACTGCCTCCGACAACTTGGCCAATGGAGCTTGAGTGTATATTTGGAGATCATCTGCATAAAGGTGGTAAGAAGAACTTAATTGATTGGAAATAGAGTTAATAAAAACAGCGAAAAGTAAAGGAGATAAAACGCCACCGTAGTACACCAAGAACACAGTACTACACCAAGAAGAGTAGGTTTCTTCGATGCGAATACGTTGCCGGCGACCAAACAGGTAGTTACGAAACCAGTCAATTGCCGTTGGAGATATGTTAAGAGAGCGCAGCACACCGAGTAAAATATCGAAATCTACAGTATTAAAGGCATTGCTGAAATCGAGCAGTGTGAGTATAGTTAGGTTACTGTTTTCCATACCCAATCTTATATCATCCGTAATATTTACCAAAGCAGTAACAGTACTATGACCAGGACGGAAACCGGACTGAAAAGGGTTAAGGAGAGAGTTTTTGTTAAGGAATATACTTATTTGATCATGGACGAGGCGTTCAAGGACTTTAGAAAGGAAGGGCAGTATGGATATAGGACGATATTCAGTGAAGGAGGTGGGATTAGATTTTTTCGGTAAGGGTGTTATTTGAGCTTCTTTCCATGAAGATGGAAATTGCCCGCTGGATATTGAAAGGTTGAAGATATGGCAAATAATAGGTAGGATTTCGTCAAGGATTGGAAGAATAATATTACGGCTGATACAATCACTGCCGACTGCGTTAGACGTTATCGATTTTATGCTCTTCCTAACATCACAAGCGGTAAATTGATCAAAGACAAATGGGGCATAAATTGGCGTCGGAATAGAGGAAAGATAGTTAAGCGTATTTAATTTAGTTGTCTTATTAAAATTAGACGAAGTAGAGAAATGTCTATTGAGAAGATTGAGATCTAAATTTTTAGGGACGTTATCTTGGCGAGATTTTCCGACTCCAATTGATCTAAGAAATTTCCAGACTTTTGCTGGATTTCCGTTTTGTACACAACTATGAATATGTTGGCGTTGAGCATCCCTACACACCTTATTACAGTGATTCCGAATGGCAACATAGTTATTCCTGTTACAGTCAGTGGGTCTAGTTTTAAACTTGGATTTTAGTGCCACTTTTCTGCTCATAAGCGACTTGATGTCATCGGTCAGCCAAGGCGCCGGTAGGTGTTTTACTTTCACAGGGCGAATAGGAGCATGTACGTCGAACAATCGAATTAACGCTGATGTGAAAATATTTACTTTGTCATCCAGCAAATCAGACATTAACAGACTTACCACTTTTTTAAAACGTAGTAAGGGGGTTTTGGCGGGAAGTCGATGAGTGATGTTGTCAATTTGTTTTAATTTCCAAAACTTGTGTTATTTCGACTAATAATGTGTACTGTTGGTGTAATATTAACCATTATGTGTTCTCATATGTGCATGAGAGACGGTAATTGTAACAAAGTGATAATACGTGCCTTTTCGACTTCCCTCAAAATGGCCGTTGCAATTGGTATGTAAAGTATCCACCGCTTTACTATCCAGGGTGGGGTACTTCATTAATTTCATCATCATCGTTGTCATCAAATTCATAAGGGAATCGAATTAATTTAAACAAACACGTTATTAAGTAGTTGGGTAGTTCTATGAGCCATCCTTCAGCTACATCAAGACCCAACACACTATCTAATTGAATATTACTTGACAATACCAATCTAACAAGCCTAAACACGAGGGAGTTACGTTGAATAGTTCACATGTTCCTATGGCCACCTTCCGACTCCATTACCACCAGCTCCATGGTACCATATTATTGCATTTTCACCGAACTTACAAATGTACGCATGCCAAATTTCGGCCTAATCAGATACCCGTATGTGCTTGAATATGGATTACAAGATTTGAACTGGAAAGACAGGCAGCCATAAAAAAAATTGCAAGTTAAATAAACGCTGGTAAGAAGACCGTCACACCTATCTTTCCCTAGTGGGGGTGGCAGCGGTATACTGTACACTCACTTTTCGCCGACAATGAGATACTAATATAGTAGGGGGCGAGTCTAATGTCATTATACCGTGTACAATGGCAGATCCGAATTTTTCTATAGAAAATTACACATTGCCCGACCCAGGATTTAAACTCAGGGCCTCGTGATCGGTAGGTATGCGCATTTTTCGCCACTAGACCAACAAGGCAGTTAATATAGACTTAGTAAAATTGGAGCAAATTATTGTCTCTAGAAATATGTCTTCAGTAGGTCATTACCACAAAACAAATTCTTTATTCCGTTGTCATTACTATCTCATTGTTTTCAAGCAGTGATAGCCTCATTAGTATAAGGTTCACCTTGTGATTTCAAGGTCCAGGGTTCAAGTCTCGGCAGTCTATGTTTTCGAAATCTATATGCGATTATTACTTACTAAAGGAAAACATTATGAGGAAATCTTCTGTCTGCCTAAACAATTTTCGAACGACATGTCTCGGGGCTAATGCCATGCACGCCGCATTGCATATAAGCAATTAAAGAGTGCCTACTTAAAAAGAACTCGATTACATTACTTCCATAAATAAAATATATCAGTCATCATACTTACATATATGTGTGTTACCAGTGATGATATATGAATTAGAGACGTGGTCTCTTACTATAGGTCTCATAAAAAAACTCAGAGTTGCTCAGCGAGCTATAGAGAGACCTATGTTCGGCGTTTCTCTACGTGATCGAATCAGGAATGATGAGATTCGTAGAAGAACCAAGGTCACCGACATAGCCCTTAAGATTAGCAAGCTGAAGTGGCAATAGGCGGGCCACATAGCGCGAAGATCGGACGGGCGTTGGGGCAGAAAGATTCTAGAGTGGAGACCACGTATTGGCAAGCGCAGCGTGGGACGATCACCTGCCAGATAAACCAACGATCTTGAAAAAATCGCAGGAAGTCGTTGAATGCAGGTGGCATCGGACCGGTTACGCTGGAAAGCGATTGGGGAGGCCTATGTTCAGCAGTGGACAAGTATAGGCTGAGATGATAATTATGATGATGATAACTTACATATAATAAATAATAACGTATTCAGTATACGAAACTTCGTACAATGACGGGTCGCGCCGCACCAGTAGGCAGTCACTGTGAATATCTATTAAATTCATGCACATACAAACGACCTCTGCATAATCATATACACATCTACACTACACAGTCCTCTTCCAATGTGCGCCACAGAGCCCGATCCTCACATATTATCTTAAATTATTATCATTTAAGATAATTATTAGGATTAAAATATAAACCACTGAGTAACCATACGTGACCCACCGGCATTCGCGATTATCTATTTAGTAAACTAAATGGTAAAACGTATGGACCAAATTATGAACCCGAATAAAGCGGGGAAGCTGACTGGTAAGGTGAATTATCGGTCCACCTCGTATGCGCACCACAACTTATTTTTTGGGGCGACAAAAGACTTTACAAGTCTTTGTAGTCTAGTATAGGTAGTCACCGGGATCCGTAAAGCTATAAGGAAAATGGAAAAACATTACTTTATGTACGGGGCGTTAGGTACGTTAGTACCTAACAGTTATTTACCATGTGGAGTCAGAGAGGTATGTATGGAAAGAACCTGCTGGAACTCTGTACTCTCTGCCTACCCCGCAAGAGATCTGGCGTGATGCTATAGATAGATAGATAGGAGTTATTTGCCATTGACCACGTACCTTATCATCATATAACGTGAAATAAAACTTTAAATAAAAGTTTTTCGGACTTTTTTGCGTTTACTTTGATACGTCCGACATAAACTTAACATATATAATTATTTATATTTTTTTTTTTATTATTATTAGTTAGCCTACAGTGTCCCACTGCTGGGCAAAGGCCTCCCTCCATCTCCTCCACTCTATTTAGGGCTATTGAGTGCCAATCGTTTTTAAAGACGTCCAGTTCGTCCCGCCATCTCCTCTTGGGCCTGCCGTGACGCTGTTTAAAATTGGGAGGAACCGAGTTGGTGATTATTTTTGCCTAAGATGTGTCAGGCATACGACAGACATGACCAGCCCAATTCCATTTCAGCTAACTATAACTACAACTGAAAATAAATCAAGACAAAATACGAAAATCTAGTTGTACTCCATGTTTAATATTTTTATAAATTTACGAGGTAGTGTTATAAACGCGTGATCATTTATATCATCGATTGTAGCCTATTTCGTAATATCATAGTTAAATAAATTTGATTTAATATTTACAGAGGAATATCAACCAATACAATTGAACATTACATTAAATCATGTTCAGCCATCTGACGTCGAATTGTAAACACAACTCGATGAAGAGCTGCTAATTCTTGCGAAATTACATGAACAAATTCGTGACGTTTAGATTTTCATACATCGTTCGTAGAATTGATGATCTTTGGGGGCGAAAGATTGTCAAGTGGCGACCACGAACCGAAAGATAGTGTGGGTAGGTCCTCCACAACATAAGCTTATAACTTGATGATCTTGGGTAAAAAAGCCTGTAGTCATGGCAAAGGACATTGTTCTGCTTCCATACATGATTTGCCCCAGAACCAACAGCAATGAAAATTTATACTTGTATGATTTAAAATCACCCATAAATTCTCTTAAGGCATTTATTATTAAACGGACAAGCCGGGGAATCGCAATATTGCACAAAAAGAATTAGATTTTGAGGTTATAATTCAGTAGCCATTAATACATATGAGGCTATATTGTGTGTGTTGACATTCAGTAAAGATGTCAGCGACTTCGATATAAGTGCTTATAATACTTTGTAATATTCGTTTTAGATTCCAAATTGTCCGTTAGATATGGATATTTGTTTATGTTGATGATAATAAGATTTTTATCCTTATGTATCATGTTTTATATTCTTATACCCGGTTTATACATGGCTACTACCGCCACTTCCCGCCAAAAGCATTGAGCAGTACCGCGGCAGCGTTGACTGTACACATACTCCCTTTCGTCTTCAAGCATCGCTCTGTGTTTCTCTTATGTTTGCAAAAAACTCCCAACATCAGATGTTTTCCCTCGAAACGATATTTTTTTCATAAAAGTATCCCCAAGGCAATTTTTTACTAGCTTTCCCATAGTTTTCTGATGCACCACCCTTACATTTTTTTTTGTTTTATTCTATAATTCTTTAGTTTTTTTATCCTTTAGTATTTATCCAATATTATTTTTTCCCTGTAATTCCAACAAGATTTCTAAACCAGCCACGCTGAGTGGGCATGGCATGTCAGTCGTTTGACTCCCGCTCAAAAAACCGCCATCGAAGGAAGCGCCGGGCAGTGATAGTGCAGGAAGGGAAGTAGAGCGTAAGTAGCGCGTTTATACGACTAACATTCCCTCACTTCACGCGGAAGTAAGCTGTATGAAAATTGGGTATGATCATTTTAATCAAATTGATGATGTAATTTTTATTTCTCTAGTCACTATTAACAGAAATGGATCAATAAACCTCTGACTGTAACCAACAGGCGAGTGAGTGAGTGAGGCGCTCGTAGCGCTGTGCGACCGCGGTGTTCTTACTGATCACCAAGGTTAAGCAGCGTTCGACTCGGTCGGCCTGAGATGGGTGACTGTTTGTGTCATTTTCATATTTGAGCGTCTCCGTGCTTCGGAAGGCACGTTAAGCCGTTGGTCCCGGTTACCACTTAATGTGGTAGTCGTTAAGCCGAGTTGGAAGCCTTAAAGGCGGCTTGATAAGTTCCAAAAGCAGGTGGCCACAAACCTGCCGCCACCAATCCGCACTGGGTTTGCGTTAGTAGTTGCGGAGTATGTCCTAATCTCTCTCACCTTGATTTGTGAGAGAAGGCGCAGCAGTGGGCAGTATAGGCTGATATTATTATTATATTATGTGTAACCAACAATGAGAGAAATGAGAAAAAATTGTTTAGTTTCGTTAGTTTATTGTATCTAAATATCAGCCTATATTGTTTCACTGCTAGGCAAGGGCCTTCTGTCACAAATTAAGGTGAGAGAGATTAGGTCATAATCCACCAAGCAGACTAAGTACGGATTGGTGGAGGCAGCCCACCTGCTGTTGGAACTTATCAAGCCGCCTACAAGGCTTCCAATTTGGCTTAACGACTACCGCATTAAGTGGTAACCGGACCAGCGGCTTGGTGTGCCTTCCGAAACTCGGAGATGCTCGAATATGAAAATGGCAGAAACGGTCACCCATCCCAGACCAAGCTATCCGAACGCTGCTTAACTTTAGTAATCGGTAGAACACCGCAGTCGTATAGGGCTACAAGCGCCTTATCTACGAAAGTCACTTACAATTACATTGCCCTGCAAATAAGAAGTGTTGTGAGAATTTTCTGTATTGAATGCGCCCCACGTTTATGTTTTAAATTATTTATTTTAAAAAAAGCGTAGCCCCTAATTAAGATTTATTCCTGTGTCGTGGGTGCGTTTACAGACATGAAAATTCACATACACAAATACCCAGACCGGAACAAATAATTGTGGATCACACAAAGATTTGTCCCGTGCGGAATCGAACTCGCGACTATTCGACCCGGTGAGCGCAGCGGCTTAAGCTCTTAAGCACTGCGACAAATCGTCCGTTAGATTATTTTATAAGTGCTTTTAAGTCAGTCAAAACGTGGTATTTTAAAACGATTTTTTTTATTATTTTAAAACATTCAATTTACATACATGGCCTTTTTATAATTTTATAGCACTATACTTAGATTGATTATTTAAAAACCTTAGTATTTGATGCGGTTTACTTTTGTAGCAACGTAAATGCGAATCGAAGCCTTAAACACAATGTGTCCTTTATAGATAGTCATTTGGCCGAGAATAGAATCTATATAGGGGCGGTTACGATACGGCAGAAAGAGCTTAGTGGTTATGAGCTAGTGTAGGGAACTGTTTGTCGATGTGGTACTAATATCTTGTATGCCAGATATCGAGTTAAATAGGTTCACAATATATTCAATATATCTTTGCAAATATTCGATCGTTGCTTCAAAATCATTCTTAAGTAAAAACAGTTTACCTACTTGATCGGGATTAATTGATTACTTCTCTGAAAAAAATATGGTTACGCAGCCTGTTGTTATGTCAATAGGGTTCAGTACGATCGCTTATTATTTTCATGTTATATGGTCAATTTCCTTTATTAGGCCACATCTTAAGAACAATAGCGATCCGAACATACTACCTTGGGGAATGTCATATTTTATGTGTCTCGGTTTTGATAAGAATGTTCTTAACAACTTTATTTGAGCGTAAGCGAGTGAATTCTGTACACTGTATCTTATTGTTAATGCCCAATTTGTATTCTGTAGTTGTATAATTTGTGAAGGATATTTCTTCAGAGGATCTCTCTATTTCTTTTGAGGCTCTGATTGTAACTTAATAAATATTGCGTATCAGTTGAACAAAGTATGTTTCTATTAATCGATTGGTAGTCGATGAGCTATTATTATTTCTATCGATGTATCGATATATCCCGTACATCCCAACGTTAGCTACCCTAATATTTTTGGCCTTTGTGACGACAAATATAAAGGGGTTGATATTATCGGCCACCATAAAAGTATATTTTTATATCCGTTGTTAATGTCCCAACGATATCTACCAGTAATAGTTTGTACTAATTAATCGTTATATTGCTTTAATAAAGAATTGATACGATAAATCGATCTATAATTAAGTTCGTAGTAATCGTTTTATGATAAGTTTATTAATTGCTTGCTTTTTGGAAGATAATATAATTACAGATTAGGCTAGTAAGGGGAATTACAGTCTAAAGACTTATTTAATTGTTGGAAATTAAAGTGTACTTTGTACTCTTTTGCTTAGCTTTAAGTAATCTGTAAGTTATTAAGTGGTATTCCGCCAGGCAGGTTAAGTGTGGATAGGTGGAACAAGTTTGTAGTGTTGTTTGAAGTTAAGACTATTAATCTTCCAACAACTACCAGATTTTCCGAATGGTGTTGTAAAAACGCTGGAGTCTTCAACGTGCTTCAACGCTAAATTCAGTTCAAGCCTCATTTTTACAACATTACTTACGAAGGTTGGAAACACTCAAAAATTGATTTCTCATCAACGGCTACCCTTTTCAGATCAACCAAGCCTTAAGGGTCGCTAAGATCATCGTAGTCCCGCAGGGCTAAGATCACGTACTACATACTTAGGTTCAATTGTATTATTCTAAAGGCAATTAGTGTTCAATTTTCATTGTTTTTAGTATCACGACGGTCAAATGCCGGAGTTCAAGATTCACTTGACAATTGCTTCGGCAATGAACACTGTAACATTTCGTAAGCTGGGTACAAACTGAGTCAATTATGCAATAACCCAACACGTATTTAGAATAAACATTATAAAATTTAGCTTTATTAGTACTACGTTAAGGATGAGTTTCAAATATTTTAATTGTGTTTAGTTACCATAGTATTGCGAATTTGTGGTCAAGTAAGTAACATTAGCGTGTGGGTGAGAGCTGCTAATCTTTGAACAAAATGTTTGAACGATAAATCGATATATTTGCAATATTCTATCAAACTGTTTGTATAAATTGATGAAAATTCAACCTAACTACTGGGTATTTCAGTTTAGATTAATAAATGATTTAGAATTTTGTTAACTTGTTCTTAGGTGTTTATGTTATAGATGTAAGGTCGAATAATATTTATTGTGGAATGTATGAAAAGTGTAATTGTTTTGTATTACATTAAATGTGTTTTGATATGGGGCAGTCCCTAGTTGATGTAGTACTAACTTCTTTACGTCGAGTTTTGTTTAAATTGGGTATTAGAAGTTAGAACATGTCATTATCATCAGCCAAAAGAAGTCTACAGCTGTACAAAGGCCTCCTAAAGCTTCCCCAATGATTGCCATGACACGACTACGCATTCAGCTTGCACCCGCTACCTTCACCAGATCATCTTCTCTCCTACTGTTTAATTCTTGCAGTCCTCTTCTCGAATTAAAAATCATCGCTTGTCAAAGTTCACATGTAAAATCACTGTCAAATAGAGCCTTTATTTCATTAAATGAAAGGGACCCTGTACAAGGGAAGAGCGGAGCGGATGGCGCGATTTAGCTATCTTAAATTGTATTTAATATTGACTCGAAAAAGAAGGTAATAAAATTATATTAGCCCTGTGAAGAAACTGTTCCACTGTTGGGCACGGGCCTCCTCTCAAACTGAAAGGGTTTACGCCATAATCCACCACACTGGCCCAGTGCGAGTTAGCTAATTTCACACACCTTCGCGGAACTCTTAGGCATGCAGGATTCCTCACGATGTTTAATGCAAGTTCACCCTTCACCGTTAAAGCAAGTGATAGAAGAACATTACTTGAAACTGAATTAAAAGAAATTCCATGTTTTTTAAAAAGATCACATTGTTAACTTGTTAACATTGATTTGTTAACTTTACATGAACATTGCCCATTTTCAACTATTTTTCTCTTCTACTGCTATTTAGATTGACGCGCTGGCCAGTTTCTCGACCATTTCCCAGTTCAATGTCTCGACTGATAGTAATCCAAGGGTTACAACTAGTATACATTATGAATTTAAATGTCATTCTTAAATATTGTTAATATTGAATCGACATTATATTCAATATTACCGAAGGTTTATTATCCCGTAATTGCTGATGGGCGATTACGGTGGCTTGTTTTACTGTTGCATCTCCCTCATAAATGTAAGTTTCACGCCATTTTTAGAAGGATAAGTACTGAATTAAAAACAAGAAGCATATGAATATAAAAGAAAAAATATTTAATACACTTACTATAATTTATATTTTTAAAACTGACTAAAATAAGGTAAAATAATATAAGTTGAAAATCGTGGTAAGGGGTAAGTTACATCACAAATAAACCCCGGTTTCGCACGGGTGAATACCAGCCTATACTGGCCACTGCTGGGCACATGCCTTCTCTCACAAATCGAGGTGAGAGAGATTAGGCCATACTCCACCACGCGGCCCCAGTGCGGATTGGTGGAAGCAGGTTCGTGGCCACCTGCTGTTGGAACTTCGAGTGCCGCCTTTAAGGCTAGTTTAGTTTCGTTTGTACCTAAATATCAACTTGCAGGGCAAATACCTTCTCTCACAAATCAAGGCGAGAGAGATTAGGTCATAATCCACCAAGCAGACCAAGTGCTGATTGGTAGAGGCAGGACCAAGGCTGATTGGTGGAATTTATGAAGTCGCCTTTAAGGTGTCCAACTCGGCTTAACGACTACCACATTAGGTGGTAGCCGGGACCAACGGCTTAGAGTATCTTCCGAAGCACGGAGACGCTCCAACTTGAAAATGCCACAAACGGTCACCCATCTCAGGCCGACCGAGTCGAACGATGCTTAACCTTGATAATCGATAAGAACACCGAGGTCGTACAACCTTTTTTGGGCATAATCGAACAAAGATAAAGTAATGTAACTGTACTGTAAGAAGCAGTTCGAGGGCTGGAGTTATGCCCGGTATGGTGGAAATAGCTCGGCAATCCTTTTTACATTGGCACCTAACATCGTCGGCGAAATTTAGGTGTACACAGTACACTTTTGCCACTAACGTTTATTAAAATCTTGGAGGTGTTGGCCGGGATTTGAACGCTCAACCATGTGGTTTCAAAGCGAACGTTTGTCAACAAGGTATTCACTATTCAGTTCTTATGTACGACCTACTGGAGAAGCTATGCCAAACAAAAAATGGCGTGTAGTTTGGTGACCACGGGGTTAACAGAGATGTTTCTTTATGTTTTAGAAAAAAAAACATAGCTTTACACTAGGATTTATTCCTGTGTCGTGGGTGCGTTTAAGAACAAGAAAATTCACATACACAAATACCCAGACCGAAACAAATAATTGTGGGTCACACAAAGATTTGTCCCGTGCGGGAATCGAACCCGCGACTATTATACTCAGTGGGCGGAGCGGCTTAAGCTCTTAACCACTGCGCTAAATCGTCCGTCATTTGTGTAATTTATTCATTTAATCCATACTAATATTATAAATTCGAAAGTAACCCTGTCTGTTTGTTCGTTACCTTTTTACCATCTTCGAAAATGGCCCCAAAACCGACAAACATGTGATTCCATATTATTCATCTTTTTTACTCTAGTAGTGGCAAATATCCGTATCAATTCGGACGGACAATTTGCAATCCAAAAGAAATGTTTCAAAGTATTTTAATTACTTACATCAAAGCCGACGAAATTTTTACCGAATGTTATCGTTGTTATAGTAATACGGTTGGAGATTTCAACCCTATCAATCGGTTATATTCAATCGATTACATTCATCCTTCATTCAACCTTAATCGATTCGATTATTGCTAATATATTATAACATAACGATTTTAAAAGTTTTTTTTGTTGGTTACTTCATTCACACCGTCACGCCTATATTCCCCAGAGGGGGTGGCAGAGGTGTACTGAGTACACCCATGTTTCGCGATGTTAGGTCCCATGTAATAGGGGGCGAGCCTATTGCCATATACCGGGCACAATTCCAGACTCCTGACTCATACTGGGAATTTTTCGTTAGAAAAACTACATTTGTCCGACCTAGGATTTGAACCCAGGACCTCGTGATCTTAATTAAAACCTCATAATCTAATACTTTCTTTTGCGATCATGCCATTCTCCCGCTTGTCTGTTTAATAATAAATACATTTTTAATTGCTGTTCTTCTTCTTCTTCTTCTTAAAGTTATGGCTTCACACTAATTATAAGTGTATTTTGCCAGTGTCCAGTGAGATATATAATCGTGTTTGTTTAATTTAATTCACATCCCCGATGAACTTGATGACAACGATGATAATGAAATTAATGAAGTACCCCACCCTGGATAGTATAGCGAAGGATACTTTACATACCAATTGCGACGGTCGTTTTGAGGGAAATCGAAAAGGCACGTTTTATCACTTTGTTACAATTACCTTCACTCAGGCACATATAGGAATACATAATGGTCAAAATTCCACCAACATTACACATTATAATTCGAAATAACACAAGTTTTGGAAATTAAAACAAATTGACAACATCACTCTTCGATTTCCCGCCAAAAACCATCTTAATTGCTGTTCTTCTTCTTTAAGTTATGGCTTCACACTAATTATAAGTGTATTTTGCCAGTATCCAGTGAGATATATAATCGTGTTTGTTTAAATTAATTCAACTCCCCGATGAACTTGATGACAACGATGATAATGAAATTAATGAAGTACCCCACCCTGGATAGTAAAGCGGTGGATACTTTACATACCAATTGCAACGGTCGTTTTGATGGAAGTAGAAAAGGCACGTTTTATCACTTTGTTACAATTACCTTCACACAGGCACATATAGGAATACCTAATGGTCAAAATTCCACCAACATTACACATTGACAACATCACTCTTCGACTTCCCGCTAAAACCTTAATTGCTGTTGGTTCTGGGGCAAATCATGTATGGACGCAGAACAATGTCCTTTGGAAAGGACATAGATTTTATCCAGGGGAAGGACATAGGCTACCTTTTGTCTCAAAGAAAACTTAAGGGTATGAAATAAAAAACACCGTCACGTCTGTATTCCCCAAGTGAGGGTGTATTGAGAAAAACTACATTTGTCCGACCTAGGATTTGAACCCAGGACCTCGTAATCACAAAGCGATGCTCTTTGCCACTAGACCAACGAGGCAGGGTGTGAAATACGCGACTGAAAATAACGCGAATGAAGTTGCGGGTACAGCTGGAAAGGAATAAAATAAATAATAAATTGTTTTGTTTCTCGACTTATTTAAACAGTATTTCAGTCCACATGAAGGCGTATTTTTGAGATGAAACTTAACACTTGAAGGTGTCACTTTGCGGGAAGCACCTGGAACAAAGGTAACTATAGTCTATTCCAATCACACTTTAAAACTTTGTAAACAACCGTCACCTTTTTTTTTAAAGTAGCCCCACACTAGGATTTATTCCTGTGTCGTGGGTGCTTTTACAAATATGAAATTTCACATACACAAATAGCCAGACCGGAACAAATAATTGTGGATCACCCAAAGATTTGTCCCGTGCAGGAATTGAACCCGCGAATATTAGACAGTGGGCGGAGCGGCTTAAGCTCTTAACCACTGCGCTAAATCGTCTGTCGCTTTTAGATGTTGTGATTGCAATCTATAACAAGTGTAATATGGAGGCGACAGTATTTCTGAATACATCCTTATGAAAATGCTTTAAAACGTTTCGAATTGACAAAGCATTTTATTTTTGCATGAAATTTGACATTGATGCAATCTTCTTCTTGAAGTTATAGCTTCACATTAATTTAAAGTGTATTTTGCCAGTGTCCAGTGAGATGTATAATCGTGTTTGTTTAAATTAATTCAACTCCACGATGAACTTGATGACAACGATAATAATGAAATTGATGAAGTACACCATCTTGGATAGTAAATACTTTACATACAAATTGCGACGGCCGTTTTGAGGGAAATCGAAAAGGCACATTTTATCAAATTGTTTCAATTACCTTCACTCATGCACATATAAGAATACATATTTTTTAAAATTAATGGCCTCATACTTTAATAATCGTATTTCGCTAATGTCACGTGATAATAGATTACAACAGTACAGAAACATTGGTTTCTTGTCATCACATCTGCAAAAAACAAAAGCCCATTGATGCAATTATTTCGGATTCACTGAAATATTTTGACAAGATTTATAACTCATAAATTACAAATAATTTGGAGTAACTTTATATTTTTTATCCCATAAAAAGAATTAAAAAGTGATTTACACTGACAGGCAGAATGCGGATGCTTCCTTATGAAATTAATGATGATGGTTTAATTAAAATGAGTGATGGGAACATCGGGTACTTATTGATTAATTAACAATATTGACATTTGCATTGTATGGTCAAGTTATAAATACTAGTGGTCGCCCATAGGTCGATATTCGACCTACTCTTTCATCGTTTGCTGGTTATGTTTGACATTCAGTAAGACTATATACACATAATATTAAAGACAAACATCAATTTGACGTGTATTGTGTTAAATACCCATGGGACCAACCCGTCTGGCCAGCGTACCAACCCGTCTGGCCAGCGTGGTATAGTAGGCCAAAAACCTCTTAATATGTTAAGACACCAAACGCAAAGGCCCCCAGTTCCCGGTAGTCCCGCTGTCCGCTGCCACGGTAGCGGTCGCGGTAACAGCGGGGCAGGGGGTGCGAAGAATCTCCGGGCTACGACACAAGGCTACCAAAAACACCTGACCCTGGCTACGTACAATGGACGCTCTCTACGGCTGGACCAACACCTCGCTGAACTCGAGGTAGAACTAGGTCGCATAAACTGGCACATATTGGGGTTATCCGAAGTCCGAAGACAGGGCGAGGACACGATAACCCTTGAGTCAGGCCACCTGTTTTACTTTCGGGAAGGTGATCGGCCCTCTCAGGGCGGTGTCGGTTTCCTGGTCAACAAAGCTCTCACTAACAACGTTGTGGAAGTCAGCAGTGTGTCGACACGGGTAGCGTACCTCATAATTAAAATCACCAACAGGTACACCCTGAAGGTGGTACAGGTATATGCGCCGACCTCGACATACTGCGACGACATAGCCGAAGCCATGTATGAAGACATAGCCAAGGCATTACATGGCACCACCAAGGCTCACTACAACGTTGTTATGGGGGACTTCAATGCCAAAGTGGGAGTACAAGAACGCGGCGAAACGATAATCGGACCCCACGGCGTGGGGCGCCGAAACCACAGGGGGCAGATGCTGGTCAACTTTCTGGAGTCGCAGGGGCTCTTCTTGATGAATTCGTTCTTTAAGAAGAAGCCTCATAGAAAGTGGACATGGCGAAGCCCCGACACTGTGACGAGGAACGAGATAGGCTTCATCATGACTGACAGGAAGTCTATATTTAGAGACGTCTCCGTGATCAACAGGTTTAATACCGGCAGAAGGGTGTTTCCCGGCAAAAGCGGTAACAGAGAGTCTAAACTCTCGCTCGAGACTCTCGAACTTATGAGGCAGAGACGGGAAATGTCATCCACGCAGGCGTCTTCGCCGGATGGGAGGAACCTCAACCGGAAGATCCGGAAGCGGGTGCGACGTGACCTCCGATGTTCCAACACCCGCGCCATCGCGGCTGCGATTGAACAGAACAGAGGCACCAAAGTCTTCGCTCGCCAGCTAGGTAGATCCCATCTGACGAAACTGAATACAGCGGATGGCAAAACCGTGACCTCCAAGTTCGAGATACTCGAGGAAATTGAGAGTTTCTACAAAGACCTGTACGCATCACGGATGGCTAAACCCTCGAGACCCAGCGCTGACGACCACAGAGCGCCACTAGCACGCCACGATACGGAAGACATCCCTGATGTCAACCAGGACGAGGTCAGAGTGGCTCTCGAGCAGCTCAAAAACAACAAGTCGCCAGGCGATGACGGAATCACCACTGAGCTCCTAAAAGCAGGCGGGACTCCAATCCTGAAAAAGCTAGCGAGTCTCTTTAATTCCGTCATCCACCAGGGCTTAACACCTCAAGCGTGGAGCGGGAGTGCGGTGGTTCTGTTCTTCAAAAAAGGTGACAAAACCTTGCTGAAGAACTACAGACCCATCTCACTCCTGAGCCACGTCTACAAGTTGTTCTCGAGAGTACTCACAAACCGCCTCGCCAGAAGACTTGACGAGTTCCAGCCACCGGAACAAGCCGGGTTTCGAAAAGGCTACAGCACCGTAGACCACATCCATACTGTTCGGCAGATTGTACAGAAGACCGAAGAGTACAATCAGCCGCTGTGTATGGCTTTCGTGGACTACGAGAAAGCCTTCGACTCCATCGAAACCTGGGCGGTTTTGGATGCTCTGCAGCGATGTGGCATCGATTGGCGCTATATCGAGGTGTTGAGATGTCTGTATGATACCGCCACAATGACCGTCCAGCTCCAGGACCAAAAGACCAACCCGATCGAGCTGCATCGAGGGGTAAGACAGGGGGATGTAATATCCCCCAAGCTCTTCACCAATGCACTCGAAGACGTCTTCAAGACGCTGGACTGGACTGGGCGGGGCATTAACATCAACGGCGAATACATCTCACACCTTCGGTTTGCCGATGATATCGTCATCGTGGCAGAGTCACTGGAACAGTTGAGCGGAATGCTGCATAGCCTAAATGGAGCCTCTCGAGGTGTCGGTCTCGGCATGAACTTGGATAAAACCAAGATCATGTTTAATGAGCATGTCACGCCGGGACCGATCTACGTCGATGGTTCGATGCTCGAAGTTGTTCGGGAGTATGTCTACCTTGGACAAGTTGTCCAATTTGGTAGGAACAACTTCGAGAAAGAAATCAACCGCAGGATCCAATTGGGTTGGGCAGCATTTGGCAAACTACGTCACGTTTTCGCTTCGCCTATACCGCAATGCCTGAAGACTAAAGTCTTCAACCAATGCGTTCTACCTGTTATGACTTACGGGGCCGAGACGTGGACACTCACAGTGGGACTAGTCCACAAACTCAAAGTCGCACAGCGGGCTATGGAGCGAGCTATGATCGGCGTTTCTTTGAAGGATAAAATTCGTAACGAGGTAATCCGACAAAGAACCAAAGTTACCGACATAGCTCGCAGACTCAGTAAGCTAAAGTGGCAATGGGCTGGTCACATCTGCAGAAGGACCGACGGCCGATGGAGCAAGCGTGTCCTAGAGTGGAGACCGCGACTTGGTAAGCGTAAGGTAGGACGGCCCCCAGCTAGATGGACCGACGACCTCAAGAAGGTCGCTGGGACGGACTGGATGCGGAAGGCGGGGGACCGTGTGCAATGGCGCGTGTTAGGAGAGGCCTATGTCCAGCAGTGGACTACGATAGGCTGATTGATTGATTGATTGTGTTAAATACATGGTAGTGTGTGTAATGTTTTTTTCATTGATTTAATGTATGTTTTATGCATAATTTTAAAAAAATATTAGCATTCTGCACTCCTTCTCTATATAAACTATAAGTGTGGGAAATTTTTATACTCCTCCGTCTGCGTAATTTTCGTAAAAATGTGTACAATGTTTTTGCTTCACGTATTAATATATAGATGGGTTACAATTACGAAATAATTTTCCACTTCAATTTCAAACTTCAAATTCAATAATAGTGTATAAGTAACAGTGATTGTGCGGTGTTTTAAGCGTAGTAATCTAGGTAGTGTGGAGGTTAAATACTTATATATAATATAAATTCAAAAATATTTTAGCAAGGACAAATTGGTAGAAAATTACAAGAAACATGACTGCGCTAAAAATAATTAAATAATACAGGACAACTTTTAGTTTTATTTATTGCAGTTTGTATCAAAATCGTAGCATATAAGTGACATTAGACTAATTAGTCACCTTTGATCACCCAAATAATATAACCCAGGTGATTAAAGGGGAACAAATCTTACCTATAGTATACATATATTTGGAATTGGCTATTTACTGGTTTTTCTATTTATCTATTTTCTATTTATATCATTAAGTTAGATCCCTTGCGGGATAGCTCTGTCTATAGTAGTACAGAGTTTCAACAGGATCTTTCCTTACAGTCCTCTCTGGCCTCCTCCACTCTCACAGTTCGTCTCATACACGCTCGCCGTTTATGGAGACTCTTGACTTGCCCTTCAGACTTAACACGGTCTATTTGGTCATGGTATGATAGTCCAGGCCTTCCCCGGTACCTATATCTTTCCACTTTTCATTGTATATCTGTTTAGTTACTCTTTCTTCCGTCATTCTTTCTATATGCCCAAACCAAGGGAGCATACCCTTTCCCACCTTTACAGCGATACTGTCTTTCATATCTAAACGCTTTGTTACGCTATTGCGAATACGGTCTGTCAGTTTGACTCCGTTCATCATCCGCAGAGCTCGCTGATTTTAATTTTATATTCATTTATTTATTTTCATTTAGGCATCCCCATTATTTTAAAATACATTAAGCTGATTAGGCTACAGAGTATGTCAAAGAAATAAACATACATACACACACTCTTAAACATAACCGTATTCTTGCCCGAACTGTTTTTTTTTCTGGTATTAAGGAATGACCTATTTGAACTTTCTCACAAGAGTCTTAGCCTGACTTTGGTATATAGTATTTTTATAGTTTTTTATAGTTTAATTAAATCACAAAAAAACAATACTATGCACGCGTAAACCCATTCTATTTTCACAAAATAAGCTCGAAGTTAAAAGATGAATGTATAACAAGATCCACAAAAGGGGCATAAAACCTTCAAGTTCGACGCGTAGTTTAAGCTGAGATTAGAAAATATACGCATACATAGGCTGGAATAAAATAAATTTCTAAAGGATAAACTAAATATGACGTGCGTATGTGTGTGTGTGTGTGCGTGAGTGCGTGCGTGTGTGCGTGCGTGCGTGCGTGCGTGCGAGCGTGCGTACGTGCGTGCGTGCGTGTGCGTGTGTGCAAATGATCTACGCTGTTGGCCGCAGGGCCCTTACAGCTTCACCGGAAGGGCGAGCGTGTTAGCACTACGCTCGAGTAAGACCGGTGGAGAGGAGTAAGGTATTTTGTAACTTTCCTTCAAGAAAATGGAACTGTCGAGAAAATTGTTCCATGTCAACAATGTGAACTAATTGTTCTAAATCAGCGATTATTGTATTAAAAAAATGTTATTCCATAATCGACTACTGGTTTACTGAACGTTTAAGGTGAAAAATGTTCTTTACCCTACTCAGCCTTTAATCTTACATTTTTAGCCAATAATTTGCACACAGCTTTATCTAGTGTCATGGGTGCGTCTATAGTTGTGTACTTTACTTAGATACTGACTGAAATACATAACTTCCTACATCTTTGAATCACATTCAAAAGGAAATGACCAATTGAATAAACTATTAAAGTTAAGAGACTGGTTTTGCACCAGTACCTCTCAGTGGAGACCGGCTTCTAATCCGGTGGTAGATGTAGAATAATTAAAAATATTGAGGTTTGTTTCTGCACATTTTTGACTTTCACGTAAATAATAAGCATTTGTGCGGACTCAAAAACGATTTCGATATACAAGTCCTCAGTTCTAATATCTTATTATCCTTTTTATTATTTGCCTGCCAATACGTTAAATAGAAATGCACGAATGCCCTAACGCATACTTGCAGCTTCATGTGTTTGACCCCTATCTCGACTTACAGACGCCTTTGAATTTAAAGTTTAGTTACGATTCAAATATGGTAGCGATAGTTTTGTATTCCCTAGTCGGGCCTTACTCGAACTACTTACTATTACTAGTGAAGGAAAAATTCAAGTTCGTATGATCGGATAATATGTACTGAACGGTAGGTAAATTTAGTACAGAATATCTGTTTTATTAACCGAATCATTCGTTAATGCTAAGGTCCTCACTGGGTCGGTGAGGTGGAGAATAACAGCCTATGCTGGTTTACGATGTTTTTATTTCAGTCTCCTGGAAATTGGTTTTGTAGTATTATTGATTTTGAATCTGAGATAAATCTTGGTACTTCTCGGGTTATAAATGGACGAGGCTGCCAACGGGATGTTGCCTTGTCATAGTTTAGTAGAAGCACTTTATTTTATTTTTTAAATATTATTATTAGGATGTAATACTTAATTCTGTAAACAATTTGCTTCGGTATCTTTCAATCAGTCGGACAGTAAAAATTTCAATGCAAGCATTTGCTGCTGTTTGCATTTATTGAAATGTTTCGATAGAAAACTCAGTCCCAATCCATTTTATTAAGTGAGCATGAAGTGATTCCTATGTTTAATGTACTCTGTGTTGACTCCGTATGAGAGTACTACTAGTATTTCGCATCACTACAACCTGTATATAAACTTATTTGTTTGAACCTGTCTTGTTCGACATAAAATATTTATAAATATTTTAAGGTTTGCAATATTTTCTTTTTATTTTTAATAAAATAAGAATGAAGCTGAAAGCTGATTAAAATTAAAATAAGAAAGAAGCTAAAATCCATTGTGAGAAAATTACGTAGTTATGTTTACAAATGTGTCAGTAAGTAACCGTGGAGTTTCTTGCCCTTCTCAGGAATTACATTCCGAGCGGGTGATAGTCTTAAGTATCTACTATAAGTATATCTGTCGATTCAATATGATTCAAATACTGTTAAATCTTAATTTGAAAATACAAATGTCATATTTCAAAAATGTGAATCGAATAAATATGTTTATCGAAACGAGCGCATACGGGGAACATTTCATCACATCTGAAATCTCACGTTTTACTAAACTCCGTTTTTGTACATTATGTGTGCTAAATGCTTATACCGGTTTGATACTAGTTATTTCGAAAGCAGTTCTTATTGAACACAAAGTAAGATATTTTTTTGATCTGGTTAATATCAGATCTCATTTCCTTTATACCTATGAGACATGATGGGCATATATTTAGGGTTTAGCATGAAAAAACGGACGTTATATTAGTAACGCCGTCAAGAGAGCGTGCTATCACTTACACTACAAGGTTATTTAAAAAAGATGAATATGAATTCATCTTTATTGTAGTGTGAAAAGGATGATAATGAGAATGATTACTCGCCTGCGTTACGCTAACGACAATTTATTCGTGTTAAGACCTCTGTATATAGGGTGTAAGGGGCGGGACTATGACGAAATCTTAAGTCGCGGTATATGTCGCCACGGTAAAAGTTGTTCGTATTGATAACTTCTTTTAGGTGTTTCAAGTTTTGGGCACCTGTCTTTTACACCCTGTAGCCGCCTTTTTTACTCTTCTGGCTGAAGCGTAATAGTTGTACGCTCGCCCTCTTGCCCGGTATAACTGTAAACTTCTCGGCCAATAATATACTCATTCACATACACAAAAAGTCACTAAATGACCGAGGTCATCTTAGAAATGACATCTAAATTAAGTTAATCATCGGGGAATGGAAATGAAAAAAATGATGATGAGCTCGCCTAGCTATATGCTTGCATTACGCGGTGCGCATTGTTCACTAGCAGCTCGTGTGAACTGCCGCCGCATAAACTGTAGAATGGAGGGAAATAAAGAAGCAAAGGATCCGCTTCGCCCAGCAGTGGAATCAGCACAGGGCCCCAATTCTCGTATTTAATTGACACTGAAATTGGATCCTGACTGAATTGAGATTTAATTTTGAATTGACTCGAAATTGGTATTCTGTTACACTAAAAGTTCGGTCTGATTTCGGTATCATCTCAGTCTAATCTCAATATAATCTAGTGTCGATCACATTTCGATCTACTATCGATCTCTCGTCGATTCCCAGCTGCCATAGATTATATAAAAAACATTAACTTTAATGTCAAACTTATAAATATCGGTGTTGCCAATTTGTAGGCAAGTACCGGAAGTGTCGGTAATTTTAAATAAAAACTGATAATTATATTTCAACAGGAATAGATATATAAACGTATAAACAAATAAAAAATACTATAAATATAATCAATTCGTTCTACTTTTGCGTATTCTGATTTATTTTTCATTTAATACTCGTTTGACGTGTCTGAAAATTGGGTATTTTCATTTAGGTGCATGACCACCCCACGCACTCAAGCTAGTACCCATGGCCATAAAACTTCATAAGGTATAAGAAAAAAACATCGCGCGTAAATTGATGTTGTTTACAAACTGTTTTGAATTTCATTGTTTTCCATTATAATATTATGGCTAAACAAGGCAAAGAAGGAAACGCGCTTTCAACAAAATTGTGGGCTCAGTGCGCTTTGATTTTGAATGCCGACGTCGGAGACGTCCAAAAGTCAGCGCAAGAGTGGAAAAAGGTAAGTAATCTATCGTATGTATTATTTAGATCTGCTCAATATTACTATTCTTACTGATAAAGTGCCGTTTTATATTTCTAGTACTACAATCAATACAAGAGCCGCACGAAGGCTAAACAAAGGAGCCATAAAATGCGAGTCCTGAAAACTGGTGAAGGGCCAGCTGACGAGGTCCATTTAATACCTCTGGAGGAACGCTTCATTGGCATTATTGGAGGATGCAGTTCTCAGTTGCCTGCTGTCAGGCATAATCTACTTGATATATTGGTAAATATTATATTGGTGGTAATATTTATGTAGAACTCTTATCAATAAATTTTGAAATATTCTAATGTGTGTGATTTGTTTATAGAATGTTGAACTGAATACTAGCAGTGGCGGGAATGATGGGAATTAGGGCATGAGTGGCCTTGTCCTAACAGGAGACAAGTAGGTCAATTTTGAGTAAGTATACAACCAACAATATAATAACCACTAAAATAATTTTATTGTAAACAAGTCAAACAGAAAATGTATTATCTTTAATTGCCCACAGGGTTTGCATGACTATTTGCTGTGCCTGTCATCGGTGGATGTGCTTACAGCAGCTGGTATGGCTGGGGCGAGCATCTCGTCACTGTCTTGCTCTGGAAGTCCTGGCGCTCTAAGCCAAGCCTGATTGGCCACGTTGTGTAGAACACAGCAAGCATTTACAATTTTTGCAGCCATCTCAAGTTTGTAATGCAGCTGCCTTACTACTAACAGACACCTGAAAGAAAAGGAAAATTGAAAATACAACCATTCTTTATAATAATAAACATTGTTGATTAATAAATATATACCATTGTTGATTAGAAAAGTAATAATTTTAAACATTGTTAATTAATATTTGTTAAGAAGATAAACCATTGTTGATTAGTGAGTAGAAATAATTTAGTTTAGTGTATTCTATATTTATAATACATATAAGTGTTTACACAACGTTGAATAATAATTTGATTATAGATTGTTAGTGATATGTTTTATATGAATAAATAAGCACTTATTTAATTTAGTTAAACATGTTTATATTTACAAACCTGAATCTCCCTTTTGAAACCCCTATAATCATTCAGAGCTTCAATATGTTTTTGGTAAAACCAATTTTCAGTAAACCCAAACAAATACCCACTATCACCTGCAATTTAAATGTGACATTATGCAGTGTTTATATTAGTTATCTTATAATGTGACTTCTGCAAACATACATACCTAAAAGAGAAATTGATTCACCACCCTCAGTGACCTCATTTAGATAACCATTTAATGGGTGGTCCCTCCAAATAGTTGAGTCATAGGTACTCTCAGATTGGATGGGTCTACACAGAGAATATTTTGGTCTGTATCACAAATCTGAAAAGCAATATTTTTTTTTTATTAACAATCAATAATAATAAAGTTTAATAATTATAGCTTCATATTATTTAATTTATACTTACTATTATCACATACAAAGAATGATAGCCTTTATAGCATTAATATGCCTCCTCATGTTCTGAAGGTTTTATGATCGAGACATGAGTACCATCTATGCAGCCAACACCTCTAGGTAGCCCATATTTGGAATAGAATCTAAAATACAAAAAATCATACATTTGTTATTATTAGCAAATTTCAATAGATAGGTTCATATTACAATGATTAGTATAACTTACCTGCTTCTAATTCTTTCCCTTGCCTCTCTTGTCAGAGGAAAGTTCACATACTTGCTCAAGACTGCCGGGTGGTTTAAAGCATCTGTCACTTGCTGCGCAGCCCTCAACACACTGGGTTGTGGCAAAGCATGTGAAATGCTTTGTCCCGCCAAACTTTGGTATGAACCACTCACATAGTGTTACCAAAACCTAGAAAAAAAGATAATATTAGAATCATTTTTTAATATTTAAGAATATACAATGCAAGGAATCTATCGTGATGATATAGATATATGGATTTCATTTTGATTATATTGAGTATTTACCTCGGGTGTGTAAAAATGTGTGTTGTGTATAGGTATTAGGTACTTAAACTAACCTTTACAGCAGCATCCAGTCCATCGTTACGTCTTTCTCTGGGCATATGGGGCTTCAGCTCGTCAATAAGGTTTTCCACTAGCGGTTTCGTGAGTCTGTAAGTTTTTACAAACTCCGAATCACTCATGGAAAAGGCGTCTGAAGCGAAACGACGATCACGTAATGTACGTCGGCTTTGCCTACGTCTTTCCGACGCTCCTCGTAATGCAGCTATTAGATAATTCCACCTTAAGCCAAATCCACTCATTTTACGTGAAATAATTGCGTAAAAACTTATAATAAAATTTATTTTTATGCGCAAAACCAACTATTTACAATGTCTCTTCAGTCAACTTTGAGTCAAGAATACCAATTTTGTAGTTTATGTTAGTTCAAAACGTTACCAGAATACCGTTTACATGTTTTTCAAGTTTCGGTCCGATCTCGATTCGGTAAATGTCATTGAAGGATTCGAATATGTTACGAGAATACCGTTTGTAAAGTTGATGAGATTGAGATGAGATCGAAACTGGATTTTGAACACTTTTAATTACGAGAATTGGCCTTCAGGGCGTGAAATATAATAAATATAAAAATTTGTGCGTCTCGGGACGCCCGACAGAGGGGGGGATAACTTAAACTAGCGCTGTGGGTTAGAGTGAGAGAGAAAGAGCCTGCCTACCGCTGCCGTATGCGTGAAAGAAAGGGAAGAGCGCTGTGGGTTAGAGTGAGAGAGGAAGTGCATGCCTACCGCTGCCGTATGCGTGAGAGAAAGGGAAGCCAGACAGACTGGCGCCGTTACGCGTTACGTTACGAAGCGGTTTACCCTCCCATAAGAAGTTATCACTTTAATAATAATAATTTATTTATTATAGGCAACAGAAATCACAAACAATTTACAGGCTCATATAATAAATAAGCAGTGATAGCCTAGTGGTTTGACCGTTGGACTGTAAAGTCAGAGGTCTCGGGTTCAAACCCACGCACGCACGTCTTTCAAAAACATGCGCGTATTAAAAATTAACAATCACTTGCTGTAACGGTGAAGGAAAACATCGTGAGGAAACCTGCATGCCTAAGAGTTCGCCAACCCGCACTGGGCCAGCCTGGTAGACTATGGCCTAACCCTCTCAGTGTGAGAGTAGGCCCATGCCCAGTGGGACAGTTTCTTAACAGGGCTAATATTATATAATAAATAACAGACTAACATAGCGCTGTGCAGGGGCGTCTCGCAGTTTCCCACGAACTCTTCTAAACACGACATCCTTTGCCCAGAACTCCTCGCTCATCAAGGTCTTCAGCTTGACATTGGGAACTCGCATAACAATCGAAGCAACAAACAGTCGCAATAACTGTACGCGAGCTGCGCCTTCACTGTGATTTACCATATTTGTGCGCACCCCCAGGTCCAATTATCCGTGAAGCCACGAGAGATATTTATCATCGACGCTGTACAAACTGAGAGTTACACAAACCCATCAAATATCTCCTTGTAGATACGGCCTACAAACAGATTTGTATCGGCGACTCGATAATTGCTTCTAAACAAATATTTGGACAAGCGTGAGAGGACTATTTGTTTAGGATCATACGTGTTTGAGGCGCCGTGTTTTGTCTACAAACAATAAATATAGGCTTCTAATGACTACTGGGAGTAGAGCGACGTCACTGCGGTATAAAGATATCGTAAAGTCCATGAATGGAAAATCATCATCAACATTCGAAAGGCATTCATTGCATTACGATCGATGTAAAATGAGTAAAATGCACTATATATCTCCTAGTATTTTTGGTGCTTCGGCTAAGGACGTTACCAGATGCCGTGTATCCGGAATCCGGCCAATCTTCTTTTCGATGCATATCTAATTTCTTTTCCTTGAAATTCATTAGGTGTCAACCGATATGTGTACACATATCGGTTGACTCTCGTTAATTCAAACCTGCGATAATTGGAACCTCTCTATAGTGGTTATGAGCTTAAGCCGCTCCACTGAGTCTAATAGTCGCGGGTTCGATTCCCGCACGAGACAAATCTTTGTGTGATCCACAATTATTTGTTCCGGTCTGGGTATTTGTGTATGTGAACTTTCATGTTTGTAAACGCACCCACGATACAGGAATAAATCCTAGTGTGGGGCTACGTTTAAAAAAAAAAAAAAAAAAAAATTCAAATTTATGAGTGCCCCATAAAATCTCTTTATATTTCGAACTAATTCAATACATTTTTTTGCACACGGTAATTCGGACGAAAAAATCATCGCTACGTAACAAAACGACGCGTTAATTCGAACTCATCGGCGTCAAACACTCGATAATTCGTAAAGGATCAGATCCTCTCATAAACGAGCCCGAGTAATTAAATAAATTATTGAGCAGTCTGAGCAGCAGCAATTTTCTTTGAAGCAAACCAATATAACAGATTTCTTAATTAATTAATTCACATTATGAATATGTACACTATGTACTTCTTAACTTTTGTCATTTGTTGTCATTGTTAAAGAATAGAAGTTAATAAATAATACATAATTGATTATCAACACTCAACAATTCAAAGTTTTATTACTTTTCTCTCAAAAATTTCGAACCATTTGATATTTCAAACACTCGATAATTCGTAATATTTTAAGAGTTCCTCGAGTTTCGAATTCATACCTCTCTTTTTATCTACATCGGTCACGTCAGATCCCTTGCAGGGTAGGCAGAGAGTACAAAGTTTCAAGAGTATCTTTCCTTACAGGCCTTTATCTCCCTTCGTCCACTCTTTTTTTCAAATACCTATACGAGTATGTCTCAGGCAAAGATTGCAAGACCTTCATTATTTAATGTAACTTTTGCTAAGTACATTAGGCAGACAATTAAATATACCTATTAATAGACATATATTTATTTATTATTCAGATACACAACTAACATTACAGGAATTTCCTAATGCATTAGTGTGACCTTATGACATATAACATAATACATTAAAACAAGTTTCAACGAATTCATTCAGAGAGCATGTAAAATGTCTATTTTGTCAGCAACTTGATTTAATGTTCGCAAAGCGCGCGTCATTGGCGCTTTGCTGAGCAAGTTGGTTCTGCCGCGCGGCTCCGCCAGCAGCTGACATGTATGTAAACAAAAAGACGAGACATAGATCGTATCCTTTTAAGAATATAAAATGTATTATTGCTGAGAGAGCGGGTACAGTGAGCGACAAAAATAGCTGAAGGGAACCGATATTAGTTTTTTTTAGTAAAATAACGTAGGCATATTAAAATACTATGTTCGAACCTTACCTTTTGACTTCTGGCTTTTTTAATGGGTTTCGGAACGAAGATAATTTTCATTATTAATGAAGTAAAAAAAAGGAGTTTTGGCGGGAAGTCGAAGAGTGATGTTGTCAATTTGTTTTAATTACCAATACTTGTGTTATTTCGTCTAATAATGTGTAATATTGGTGGAATATTAACCATTATGTGTTCTTATATGTGCATGAGTGAAGGTAATTGTAACAAAGTGATAAAACGTGCCTTTTCGACTTCCCTCAAAACGGTCGTTGCAATTGGTTTATAAAGTATCCACCGCTTTACTATCCAGGGTGGGGTATTTCATTAATTTCATTATCATCGTTATTCGTCATGAAATTCATCGGGGAGTCGAATTAATTTAAACAAACACGTTTATATATCTCACTGGACACTGGCAAAATACACTTATAATTAGTGTGAAGCCATAACTTGAAGAAGAAGAAGAAGTAGAAGTAAAAAAAAATATATAATTTTGGATATTGAAATCGCATTTTGTTTTATTTTTCAATAGCATTTTGTTTATTTTTCCTTTATAAATAAATGATTATCTCAATTTGGAAAGTCACTAATATGTCAACGTATATATTCCAATATTCGGTATTTAGATTTCTACTGAGATATTAAAATTTTTGCTGACTGTACATCGTAATAGTTAATGGCCGGTACTTAGTTATATTGTGGTTATGTGGAGATGCACGAAGCGATGCATCCTGTGGTTTTCATGTTTCTAGAAAAAATAGAACCTTAACTCAGATAAGTACCACGGATGACCAATGGAACCCACATTGGTTGTCTACTACTGGGATAGTAGTAATTATCGGGAAAAAGTCACTATCATGGGATCCACATCCGGAATTGCATGAACTAGGTAGGTTTCGTAGCGCTCTGTTACCGCGATGTTCTAAGCGGTCACCTAGGTTAAATAGCGTTTAGCTCGGTCGCTCTGAGGTGGGTGGTCGTTTCCTGCATTTTGATATTTGAGCGTCCCCGTGTTTTGGAAGGGACGTCTAGCCATTGCTCTCGGTTACGACGTCATCTGGAAGTCGTTGAGCCTTGTAGGCGTTTGATAAGTTCTAACAGCAGGTGGCTATAAACCTGTCTTCACCAACTACTGGGTCCGCGTGCTGGTGTATGACCTAATCACCTCTTTATGAGAGAAAACCAGCAGTGAGGCAGTATATTATGTGGTATCGTGTCAGCATATATATTTATGTATTTTAATACACATACATATATATGTACACAAAAAAAATCACTGTCACGCCTATATTCCCCAAACGGGGGTGGCAAAGGTGTACTGAGTACATCCACGTTTTGCCGACGATGTTAGGCCCCTTGCAAAAGGGCGCGAGCCTATTGCCATACACCGGGCACAACTCCAGACTCCGGACTCATCTTCGTTTGTCCGACCTAGGATTTGATCCCAGGACCTCGAGATCACCAAGCGATGCGCTTTGCCACTAGACCAACAAGGCAGTCAGTCATGTCATCATATGTATATACAAAAAATGGTGAAGTTTCCGGGTAAAAGCTAGATGCGGACAAAGCCGGTCGGTGTGGCGATTTTTAGTCCTGCAGTATAAGGCCTTGGTCCTGCAGTATACGTATTTCGTCTTCTCGATGATGTATTTATCTATATCATTACGCTAGACCCCTTGCGGAGAAGTTAAAGTGTAAAAAGTTCCGATGGCTGATGATATCATTAATAAAAACCTTTTTAAAAACAAGCTTTTATATAGCATTTATAATAATAATAATAAAAAAATGGAGCCCGTAGTCATAAGCCGTGAAGATCTGGCCTGTGCGGTTCGTGCGGCGCCGAACTGGAAAAGTCCGGGGCCGGATGGACTGCACGCATTCTGGCTAAAGAGGCTCCAGGGCTCACATTCTCGTCTAGCGACTCAATTCCAAGAAGCTCTTCAATTGGGATCGCTTCCTAGCTTTATGACATCGGGTGTCACTCACTTGTTTCACAAATCTGGCAGTACTTCGGAACCTAAAAATTATAGACCGATTACATGTCTACCTACGGTCTATAAACTCCTTACATCCATTCTGAGAATAAAAATCAATAATCACCTTAAGGCACAGCATATTCTATCGCCTACTCAGAATGGCTGTAAGGGGGGGTCCCGGGGTACAAAGGATTTGCTCCTCATTGATATTGCCATTTGCCAACAGGTACGACGATCCAGAAAGAATGTCTCCATGGCCTGGATTGACTATAAGAAGGCCTATGATTCGGTGCCTCATACATGGCTGGGGAGGGTGCTAGAGCTGTACAGAGTACACCCGGCGCTATGCTCTTTCTTTCCTCGGTTCGTGTATGAGGCAGTGGACCACAGTTCTTCGTCACCCAGGATGTGGTGGCCTTTCTGGTTCGTCGGACTTGATAAAGATAAGCAGGGGTATCTTTCAGGGCGACAGTTTGAGTCCGTTGTGGTTCTGCTTAGCTTTGAATCCATTAAGTGCTATACTTAAGGATTCAAAGCTAGGTTACCATTTGCGGAGGGAGAGTGAGCCTATATCTCATCTACTGTACATGGATGACCTCAAGTTGTACGCTTCGAAGAAAACAGACCTGATGGAGTTGCTCAAAATAACCGGCAATTTTAGCAACGACATCAGAATGGAGTTTGGAGTAGACAAGTGTGCGGTCATCCATGTACAAAGAGGGAGAGTTGAAGATTCTTTTAATCTACAGCTCTCTGAAGATATATCCCTCAGGTCTCTCTCTGAAATGGATTCCTACAAGTATCTTGGTATGTCACAAGCCTTAAGTATAGCTGAACAGGATATGAAACAATCATTGAAGGTTCGGTTCTTTGCCCGCCTGATAAAAGTGTTAAAAAGCCTTCTATCAGGTGGAAATAAGGTCCGAGCTTTCAATGGTTGGGTCATGCCTGTTCTTACATACTCTTTTGGCATACTAAGGTGGACTCAGTCTGAACTGGATGCCCTGGATAGAAAGGTCCGTCGATTGCTGACAGCGTATCGTATGCATCATCCGCGGTCGTCTGTTATGAGGTTGTACATCCCGCGGAAGTGCGGTGGTCGTGGGTTTTTAAACGCTAAGACACTACACAACCGCGAGGTGTGCAATCTCAGACAGTACTTTTTGAGTGTATCCGTGGTGATGTATCGAGATGTTGCCGCAATCGATAGAGGCCTAACTCCGCTTTCCTTGGCAAACGGGAACTGGCGAAGGCCCCAGGTATTAAGTACTTCGGACCGCACAGCCATATGGAAGGGCAAGGAGCTACACGGACGGTTCTATCGGGCTCTTACAGGGCCTGATGTGGACCAGCTCGCTTCCGTGACCTGGCTACGCTTCAGCAACCTTTTTGGGGAAACGGAAGGCTTTGTCTTTGCAATTATGGACGAAGTTATCGTGACGAACAACTACCGGAAGCACATCCTAAAGGACGGCACGGTTGACATTTGTCGGGCATGCCACCGTCCCGGTGAGTCTATTAGACATGCAGTTTCCGGTTGTTCTCGTCTTGCTAACGGAGAGTACTTGCACAGACACAACCAAGTGGCTAGGATTATCCATCAGCAACTTGCTCTTAAATATGGTCTTGTGGACTCTGAAGTACCGTACTACCAGTACCAGCCTCTTCCAGTTCTCGAAAGTGGTCATATCACGCTCTACTGGGATCGATCTGTTATCACGGATAGAACTATTGTAGTCAGTAAACCTGATATCGTGATAATAGATCGATCGATGCGTCGTGTAATGCTAGTTGATGTCACCATTCCGCATGATGAGAACCTTATGAACGCCGAAAAAGAAAAATTATCTAAATATTTGGACCTGGCCCATGAGGTTACCGCCATGTGGAATGTTGATTCAACTATCATTATTCCGATGGTCGTTTCAGTCAACGGCCTTATAGCGAAGAGCTTCGATAAACACCTTGAGAAGCTCTCGCTAGGCAGTTGGGTGAAGGGCCTGATACAGAAGGCAGTAATGTTGGACACGGCACGCATTGTGAGGAGGTTCCTCTCTTTGGAGCCCTGACCGCCGGTAGCTTGGGTCGTAGACCTTGCTGTCGGTGGAGCACATTTTTTTTATACAATATATATAAGAATATTTGTATTTTATATTTTTATATATATTTTATAAGAAATTATACTGAATAAATATATACATAATAATAATAGTACACTTTATTGTACACCATAGAAAACAAATTACAAACAGATTTATACAAAACATAAGTACAAATGGCGGCCTTATTGCTGATAGCAATTTCTTCCAGACAACCGTTGTAAAGAACATAAATAACGATAGAAAGAAAGGGGCAGTTGGTGGCGTACACTATAAATGATCAATTTAAATTACAAACCAATATGATATATACCTAATTATAAATACATACAAGATAATACATACTCACATACTAATACATATTATAGCTATAACACTGGTAAGGATTACGACAGCATCTTTTCTCATACAAGTGGCAAACAGTTATATTATGGACAAGTAGTGATTCTTGACCATTGTTTTCAATGCAGCCAACGACGTTGCACGTCTAACTGACATAGGCAATGCATTCCACAGACGAACAGCTTGTATTGTATAGGATTTGTCGTAGAAATTTGTGGAATGCACCGGCATTTTCAGCTTCAAATTCTCCGATGATCTCAGGAACCTTGAATGTGTCTCATGAAGAAACTCAAAGCGATCTTTGAGGTAAGAGGGGGTAATCGGATTAAACAGAACACTGTATAGGAGCGACAATATATGAGAATTCCGGCGAAAGCGAATTGGTAGCCACTTGAGCTTTGTACGAAATTCAGAAACATGGTCATATTTGCGAAAACCAAATATGAACCTTATACAAAAATTTTGAAGTCGCTCAAGTTTATTAAGTTGCTGCTCTGTAAGGTCAAGATAGCTGACGTCTGCATAATCGATAATAGGGAGTAGCAGGGATTGTGCGAGTGCAATTTTAGTGGCAGTCGGGAGAAAATTTTGCAACCTTCTTAAAGAGCCTGCGGAAGCAAAAACCTTGCGGCTAAGCTCCTGCAACTGTGGGCCCCAAGTTAGATTGGTATCGATGTAAATCCCCAAATTTTTCACACTTTTACTTATCGGTATAGTGACACCATTAAATATGATTTGGGGAAGTTGCGACCAATCGAGGCGTGCAGTAAGTCTGGGACTACCAACAAAAATGACTTGTGTCTTAGTAGGATTAACACAACGAATATATCTTGCTTAGTTGAAGAGTTCCTATGGCTTCCTTCCGGCTCCATCATCAGACCCTGGACGCCATCCGGGTTGAAAGTACTCATAAAGACAAAGCCAACGAACCCAAACACGGCGGGGTTATATTGAATACTTGTGTGGTTTCATTGGCCACACATTCAGCTTCATCTTCAGACTCTGAACTGGTTGTATAGTACTTGTCAATCGAAATCTAACAAGTCTAAACACGAGAGAGTTACGTTGTATACTTCACACGTTCCTTAGGCCACCTTCCGACTTTATCATCAGACCAGCTCCATGGTACCATATTATACCAATGCATAGCATTGTTATTGGACTTATGTATGCCAAATTTCGTCTCCATCGGATCGAGTGAAAAATGGTTCACAAGATTTGAACCGGAAAGACAGACAGACATACGAACATTGCAAGTTAAATAAAAGATTGTAAAAATTCAGTTAACAAATCAAACCAACAAAGGTCTGGTTCAAGTCTCTCCCTTTGTATTCACAGTGATCAACCGTGTTCGAATTATAATACAATGCGATTGCGTGTTTGTTTGTATGTCTAATGCCAAATGTTAATTGTGATTCATGGCTGCGTTGCGTAAACGAGTGCTCATCAACTACTGATCGGTGACCCTCTGGCATTGATCGATATGTTGCGTGTTCGACGTATGACATATCTTCAAGACCATCATCCTGTTTGGGTGATTAAATATGGGCCGGTGGTGGTCAGGATGCGTCATGCGTATCGTGGTAATGCACATAATGAGCATTGCAAGATATCGCGTAACATTTACCAAATTAAAGATATTTGGCCAGTGTACTGAGTATTCTGATTAACATCTGCTTATTAGTGGGTGCTTATCAGCTAAATATTGTCTCTCGTGCTGTGACAAATAAAATTTGCTGAATAAAATTTCTTTCTCTCTATTTAAACACCTAATAAACATCGGCGAAGAGGCAGCAAGAACAAATACCGCGGATCTTTCGAATTATTTTAATTTTGCAATTCATAATTTTTTTTTGGGACTGAACCCGCCACACATTCCCACCACTGCAACCCCTGTCAGCCAGGGTCCACAATAGTCTTCTTAGATGACACCAAGGTAAACATGGGGTGCCCCGGGGAGCGCTTTAATTGTCTTGGAATCCGCAGCAAATTTAATTATAAAGAAAAGCAAAAGTTACAAAAAAAATTGTCATGTTATATTTGCTTATTTAGATTAGTGATTATATATGAAGAAAAAATCATCGCTTCGAGTGGGAATCAAACCTACGTCGGTTTGATTGATAGCGAGGATTCGTTGTCGGTGTAACTATTCCTCATGTCTGATAAATTCTGATTTTAAAAGAAAATAAGTAGAGAATTATGCCGTAGCCACAGTCATTATAAAGTTGAACCTCATTAAAAACTAAAACTATAAAGCATTAAAAATTTGTCTATGTCGTGTCTGTGAAAAGTGTTCGCTCGTAAAACTGAAAACGTAACTACAACGCCTAATTAAATATTTAGAGCAATGTGTTGTTTAGTTTACTTGAGCATAAAATGGTAACAGGAGTTTGTAGAGCGTTTACAGAGGTACATAAAAAGCTTTTGTTACAAATAGTACGCATTTGGGATTATACATTTTTTTAATCTGGACTCTGATTTTCTTCTAATAGAGTACATTTTAAAATGACGAATGTGAGGTAATATAAAAGTTAGTAAACATTATTTTTTTGTTGAGTTAGGTAGTACAGTCAGCGTATAAGTAGCTTAACATTCTGAGTTTTTTTAAATCACTTGCACACTTTTGTTTGGCATCAAATTCATTAGTTTTCTTCATCTAAGTATATTTGAATATGTTGCTAAATTTAGCGTTGAAAATGTTTACCAATATTTGTCAAATAAAGATTATTATTGATTTGAAACACTAAGAATGTTAAGGAACGTTGCTGACCGTACCTATTAAATATAACTAAGTCGTTAGGATTACTTTATAATAGTTACAAACTTGCTACTTGCAAACTATTGAAAACCTAACTACATTTTATATTAATTATAATAATATTAGCCCTGTTAAGAAACTGTCCCACCGTTGGGCACGAGCCTCCTCTCAAACTGAGAGGATTTAGGCTATAGTACACCATGCTGGCCCAGTGCGGGTAGGAGACCCACCTTTGAGAAACTCTTAGGCATGTAGGTTTCCTCACGATGTTTTCCTTCACCGTTAAAGCAAGTGATAGTAAATTTTTAATACGCACATCCTTTCGAAAAGACAGAGGTGCATGCCTGGGTTTAAATCCGAGACCTTTGAATTTGCAGTCCAACGGTCCAATCACTAGGCTATCACTGCTTGCTTTTTTATGCGCACTTTTTTACCCTATAAATAAAAAACACTCTCTTAGAGTAGCATATTTTGGCGAGCTGTGGTCAGTGCCTACCCTTGTGGTATATAGGCGTGAGTGTATTCTCAAATCAGTTCATTTATTAGTGTGAATTTTGGTGATACAATAGTTTTTAAAAATTAAAATGTAGCGCACTCAAAAATTTGCCCAAAACTTCCAAGCCTAACTTTAATACTAACACAACGAATTAGCCTAATGTTCTTTTGAGTAAAATAAATTATATGAAAGTATATTGAATAGTGCTTTGTAATCATATAAACCTTAATTAATGGATTCATTTCATTGACCCGTTCTGTGGAGATTTAGGTATATTCATTAAATGCTTCTTATTAATTAGATAATAGATAGATATAGATGACAGATTTACGTAATTAATAATCATTCATACTTTTTGTTTCAAATGACAAAAGTCACAAAGATTATACAGTCATCTGATTATACACGAAATTTTTTATAAATGTCAGTAAATCAAAAAAAAAATATTTTCTCTGGAAATATATTATTCTATATAATGAATGTTTAGAAATATATCATTGAAATATATTTTTGTATTTTTTTTAAAACCAGTGACAAGTTCTAGCTAAGAAGCCTGGCTTCTAAATACGATATTTATATATTAAACACAAGTGAGTTCTGTTTAAAGTTTTGACTGTTCAATACGCATTCACTCTAAGCTTATGTCATAAATCTCAGTCATCATAAACTGAAATTTATTAACTTTAAACAGAAATTATACAAAGCTGATCTATCACAATACACTCAATCTTATCGTCAGCCGCGCGACCCGACAATTGCCTTTCCAATACTATTTTTACACTGATCTTGGACGCACGCCATCTCAGCTCGCCAGTACATACTAACCCTCGCTGACTAACGCACCCGATCCCACTAAATATCTCTTAAACCCATAACCTTCACCGGGAACCATCAATGAGAATCATTTATTTAACACTCATGTTCAGACCAGACCTCGTGAAATAGTTACAGTGAGAATGCCTACGTAACCGCTCGATGTGAAAATGGCGCGTAAATGGACGCTAGCTCTAATTTTAATCTGCCTACCTATCCTTGCCACAGTGATAACCGCATTCCGTGTACGTGATTTACCTAAAATCCCTCAAGATAGTGTGAAGAAACATAAGTGTGAAGACTGTGATGTGGGTAGTAAGATTAGTGTTAAAGAAACTGATAGGAACGCGTTCGAAGAACTGAAGAAGGTAGTGCGTGAGAAACAGCAGCTGATTAATGCAAAGACTAACGAAGCTAAATCCGCGCATAAGTTTGACGTCAGGAGTGACGAAAGTGCCGACGAAGATGACTTGGAATTTTCTGGCGTTAAGACAGGGTTTAGTCAAGAGCAACCCATTGTTGGTAAAGTAAAATCGGATGAGATTAAAAAGATTATAAGTTTTGATAATGAAGAAGACGACGATGATAGTGATGATGATGATGATGATGACGATTTTATAACAAGTATGAGAAAACTTATTAACCCTGATTATAAACCAAAACAAGAAGTTAAAACACCGGAATTTAAACGCTCCGTCTCCAAAGATAAATCCAAAGAGAATTATAGTGCCGATGATGATAATGATAAATTTGATATTAAAAAAGACAAACACAAAGAAGTTAAGAAAGTACAGACAACTGATAGGAGTTCTGAAGCTAAAGTAACAGCTTCAAAATATATACCAAAGAAACACGAAGAAAAAGACAGTGATGAGGATGATGATGAAGATGATGATAATGAAAGTAAAATATCGATAGTGCAAAAGAAGGTCAAAGTCATTGATAACAAGAAAAGCTTACCGACACTAAAAACAGACACAAAAAGTTCGGATATTAAACGACCGCTTTTAAATGCAAAGTTGCTGATTGATGATGATGATGACGATGCTAATGACGATGATGATGATAACGATGATGATGGTGACGATAAAATAGAATTCTTAACAAAATCTAAAGCTAAGACAAAAACTGATGTAAAAAGAAAACCAATATTGGAAATAAAAAAGGTCGATAACGTAGTTGTAAGTAAAAAAGATGACAATGATGATGATGATGACGAAAAAACTAGTGTTGAAGATGACGATGATAATAATGATAAAGTTGCCAAAATTCCTCATAAACTAGTAACTAAAGATCAGAAAGATTCATTTAAGAAAGTTGTAGATGAAAAAAAGGAAACATCAAAGAAAACCTCTAGCAAAGAAAATGAAAAAATTAAAACTGATAAAAAACCTGAACCTCCTAAACCTATACCAACGGAGAAAAAAAAGACAGAAACTGTAAAGAAAGATACAAAACTTAAAGATGACTCAAGTAAAGAAGATGACCGTAAATCTGACAAATTGCTTAAAAAAGAAAAACCCAAAACTGTCATCGAAAGCACAACAGTGCCTGTGAAGGAAGAAAAAAAAATACAAAAAGAAGCTATTACAGATAACAAACCCAGAAAAGAAGTTCCAAAGAAAGAAAGTAAGGTTCAAAAAGTAAAATCTAGTGGAGAAAAAGACGAAAAAATCAATCACCACGAGGAATCTAAAAAAGTGGAAAAGAAATTCACGTATGAGCCAAAGAAAATAGAAGACCTTAGAGACGGTTTTAAACCATACGATTATATGAAGGATACCAAAGTTGAACGTGACAAAAAACGTGATGATAAAAAATTAGAAAAAACGTCGAAAGAAAAGCATTTTGATAGCCAAGAAATGTTTTCAACAACCGAAACTCATTTAAAACACGTTACGGACGCTTTGCATAGACGAAATTTGCTCAAAAGTGAATTTGAAGACTTTTATGCATTCTTTCCTACTTTCGCACCGAATTTTTCTCGCATTCATAATCCAGAATGCAGGCGTCACGGCCAGATTGTGCTGAGACAACTCCGTGGGACGAAATTATGGGCGCTGAATAGTAAGCTTCTAGAATTAAAATGTTTTATATATGACCCTGAAAGGTGTTGTCAAATTGCGAATATAAAACTTATATTTTAAAAATATCTTTAATGTTTAGGACGCCCGGCGTTCAGTATAATTCCATTCAGTTCACGTGGTTAGGATGCACCTGTTGCTAGAATATCATGTGATGGATATCTGGTAAATTCTAAATAGATTTCACAAAATTTTGTTGTCTATTATTTATCGAAACAAGAAACAATTAGTTGGCAACAATCACTTAACAAGGGGAGAAAATGTAATTACAATAATTTGAATCAGTAAATAGAAGCCTAAAATTCAAGTTTTAGGTATTCAATAAATATATTTAGAAATTAATATCCGTTAGTTGAAACAATTATTCTGACGTACATTAACTATTTATATTGGCAACTTTTCAGAGATTCCGACAACTGATGTTGGGTTAAAAATCATAAATAAGTTAGTTAGTTTTATATACAAGTAATTATTTGCGTACCTAGCCGAATTCCAAACTATGCCGCCAAACATAATTTTAGTAACGTTCTACTTTACAAAAAATTTTAGGAGATTTTAAATAATTGTTTAGAAAATAATGTATTGTCACTACTTTAAATGTTTGTCATGTAATGATGCATACACTGGATTTCTACCGTTTTCCTGTAAATAAAGATGTTGTAGGAAAGCAGTTTCACTATCTAGCAGCTGAAATAAAAGAAATGCTGAAATCAATGAAGTTGACTCTTAGCAAGCAAAAAAATTACATGTTAAGTACTAACGTCAAATTATGCTACATTGTGATCTCTAAAAATGCCTTTTCATTATGAGTATACACTACTTTAATAAAAACCAAGGTCAATTCAGGTCAGGTCACCATCACCCATTGCTATTATTCTTTAAAACTAAACAAACAAATTGTCAAGAAAAATAAACACTGTTTTATCCTTGACACGTTTGCGTGTTGTTCATGAAATCCCAGATGAATTAGTGAATAAAACTTTTTTTTTACAGTGTTGGATGCCACTGCAAAGATTCCCTCGGGGATACTCCAAGGGAATGGAATCCAGCTTGGTGATTTCGACCAGTGTTTAGGTAGTCGTGCACGTGTCCAGTTGGAAAGTGGCAGCGTGGTCAAAGTACAGGGCCAGTACTGCTTAGTTCGACTGGAAGTGAAAGCAGAACATCCAGAACTGGAGGGTCCGGTGCATTTGGCTCAAGCCAAAAATTTGATAAGGAGTCGGATTGATGATGTGAGTTTCGATTGATTCATGGAACATAAAGATAACGCATGGGATAACATATTTTTTAATAGTTTATACTGAGTGAGTTGTGTAATTAGAGAGTTTGTTGTGTCTGATAATATGTAGATAATTATATGATGAGATAGTTGGAAGGTCGAGTAAACGCGGTTTCTTGCTGTCAAGAAAAAAGGGGATAATAACTTATTCTTTAGTAAAGAACAGTTAGAAAAATAATTTTCTGTTTAACCAAGATGCTGATTCAGATGTTAATTTCATCAAATGTATTTGCATTCACGTAAAACAAAAAACAAAGGTTTAATGTTAAGAAAACATCATTCACAGTTCCGTGAAACTAGTCACGCGTCCTAGATAATTTTAGCAACGCTAATAACCTATTGTATGAAAGCAACTTTGAAATATTTTGTCATTTATTAGTAGTTAAAGAGTTTATGATTTTATTATTAATATCATTATGCTTCATCCAATTTTTCCTGAAAAGCGAAATTGTTTTCTTAAAAAAAAATACACCGTCACGCCTATATTTCTCAAGTGGGGGTGACAGAGGTGTACTAAGTACACCCACCTTTAAACGACGATGTTAGGTCCCATGTAATAGAGGGCGAGCCAATTGCCATATATAGGCCACAATTCGAGACTCCGGACTCGTACTGGGATTTTTTCGTTACAAAAACTACATTTGTCCGACCTTGGATTTGAACCCAGACCTCGTGATCACAAAGCCATGTGCTTTGCCACTAGACCAACGAGGCAGTTATTAATATGCTTTATCCAATATTTCCTGAAAAGCGAATTTGTTTTCTGAATTATTATTAATTGAATGAATTTTGAATAGCGACCATAAAAACGTTATGTTCCTTAAGTCTTTTATATAGGTAAATTAGACTGGTGTATTCTATCGTAATAGTTTTTATAGTAATTTTCCAAACTTTAAAAACTAAGCGTTACCATGCTTTGTTTAGCCAGGTCACTTCGTGCCGCGATTTTCTACGCTGAGTTGGGGAGTCTGCGTGCCAGCTGCTTGCAACCCTGAAGACGTCGAAGTGATTGTTAAAGATGCGATCAAACATTACCAACATACCAGTGGCGTGGCGCTTAGGATTAAAGTCGATAAACAAGACTGTCACATTGAAGAAGGAGATGAATGGTGGAAGGATTGGGTCGAGTTGCCGACTGTCTTGACATTGTAAGTTATACTCAAGTTTTTTGTGTCGGTTTAATACAGTTGCAGTTACCTTGAGAATAAACTCGCTCTATCGTTTGAGAAGTTGTCCAAAACTTAGTCGCTAATATAGAAGTTATCGGTTCTGGTACAGAATATAACTATTGCTCAATTTCTTTGAGTAAGACATAGTTTCTATTTAAATTTTACAATAACGATATTAACAACTGGAATAATTATTGAAATTAAGATAATGAGATCTCTAGTTTTGAATTAGTAACTCAAAATAGTAAGCAAATATTTTCAAGTCATCTATTACACGATATTTATGTATATTATGCTACAACAAATTGACTTTTCTAAAAGTTGCTTCGAAACATTAAAGGATCAACAAAATTGTTCTATTTAAATTTTAGATCATTCTATGGTATCATCATTTTGCTGGTACTTGTGGCGACGATTCAAGACTTTTTTGTTAGAAGAACAGAGGGTCAGGGTGAAGAGGTTGATGAAAAAGCGGAGTGCGATCAAAAAGCATCGAAAGGCGACGAAAAAGAACCGAGTAGAAAACCATCAGGTAATTATTTAAGATATTGAAAGAGAAAATACAATAGAGAAATTGCTTTGTGGTGGTCATACCCCCATTTAAATTTGTACATTATCTATATCGCTAGATTACTAAAAAGAAAAGGCGAATGCAGTGCGAACAGTTCTAAGTTGAAAATATAACGGATTAACCAGTTACGCATTGATCATACATTTCTTTTTTATATTATATGCTGCAACTAGATTGTGCTGTGTATTACAGGCAACGTGATTATCTTTGGGCTTAAATGTTTTTATATTTTTCTACACATTATCATAATTTCTATGAACAAACACATATGTATCTCTTTCTGGCCCACAGGCAATTTCCTAAGTTCCTTTTCTCTCTACCACACGGTCAGCAAACTGGTAGCTCCGGGTGATACTGATGAGATTTCCTGCATTCACGGTATTAGAGGAATAGCGACCATTGCACTCCTGATTGCTCACAAGTTTCTACCAGTCGCCGTTACGCCTTACACCAATAGATTAAAGATAACTGAGGTAAGAGTTTTACGTATGTGTTTTATAAGACACCGTCAGGCCTATGTTCCCCAAGCGGGGGTGGCAGAGATATACTTTGTACACCCACTTTTTCCCGACGATGTTAGGTCCCATGTAATAGAAGGCGAGCCTATTCCCATATACCGGGCCCAATTCCATACTCTGGACTGCTTCTGGGAATTTTCCGATAGAAAACTACATTTGTCCTACAGAGTTAGTTGTGGTTGTAACTACATTTGTTGTGTATATTTCATATAAACTAATCATTTTTTTTAAGTGCCTGGCATACGTTATTCCTGCATCAGGTTCTGTATATATCTACTGATTTACTCCTGGGCAAAGCTTTTTCTTACAAATTACAGTGAAAGAGTTCCTCGCTCAATAAGCTATAAGCTATAAGGTCCCGGTGCTGATAATGATATAAAATTATATACGTCTATTTGTGAATTTTAATTTGAGAGTTGCCGTCTAAAGTAGTTGTTAAATGAAACCAGTTTTGATATTCGTAAATCAGTGTAGTGTTTCTTATTCCCTTGAATTTGTCGGTCTAGTTAAACTAAAATACAATTATGTTTAAACACATTTAATCATGTTAAAATTAGATGATTAGCTACCTAGATTACTTTGTTAGGAATCAAACGGAAATATAATAATTCTGTATATACTCTTGGGACAGTACAGGCTGATTCATAGTACTACCATCTGTTCCGTTTGCCCAGCACATGGTAATTTGAAGACATGGTAAGGAATGCCAAGGAAGTAGTTCATAGACATTGACTTAAGAGCTTCCGCGATAATAAATTACCGAACGGCTGATCGACCGGGAGAGTAAGAGTGATTCAATTACACTCCAAATGAATAATAAAGGTCTCGCTACATAACCGACGCAGCGCGACGGCAGCGCGACGGTGGCGCGGCTTGGGGAGTTGTAATGTACTGAAATGTACGGGAGACGCTACACAGCGCAGCCCTGCCCAGCGCGACGGTGGCGTGACTTAGGGAGTTTTAATGGACTGATATGTACGAGAGACGCCACACAGCGCAGTCCCTCTCGGCGCGACGGCAAACGTCACAACCGAACGTAGCCGAGCGCTTCCGTCGCGCTCCCGTCGCGCTCCATCTGCTGCTTGACCAATTCTTAGGGGACGGATATAATGAGCGCGCACTCAGAAATACACGACGAATGGGCTAAACAAATTTTATCGCTTTCCAAAAAAAAACTACGCTATTTAAAGAAACACTAATTTTCAAAAACTTTGCTATAATTATTCTCTGTTTTAAGTAAATTCTATTGACTAATTTTGACGCGTTTTACGTTGGAGTTATAGAATGTAAAGTAATAGAGATAGCTTAAGATTTTGCTATGGAGAAGATTTATTTTGCTTTTGATCGTGTATTCCTTTTATCAGATTTTATAATATAGAGCATAAACATATTTGTAAATATTAAGGCTACAGAGTCTGAGGAATAGAAATATAGACACAATAAAATAATATTTACTGATATTAAACTGCGTTTGAAACGCAGTTTAATTTTTTGCTTTGTGTGAATCTTGTGTGTTTTTTTTTAATGTTGCTCTAGGATTTATTCCAGTCTGATTGGGTGGGACTTAAAAATCAACCAACGGGACAAATCTTTGTCCCGTGCGGGGATTGAACCCGCGATATCTTGATGTATGGGTGGAGCGTCTGAAGCTCAAGGCGTCATTTGCTTCACTTATTTCTACATCACTCTAATGTAGACTGGTAGAAAATGCCCAAGGCATTAAAAGTTCCTCAAGTATTTTATAAATAAATTTAGTAATGACCTACAAAATGCTAGCCTGGCTGATGACGATGTGTTCGCACGTGTCAGCGTTTAACCTTAGCCATGGAGTTTTATTGGGAACATCTGTGTGAAAGCATGCTGTAGAATAAATAGCCGTAATGATGGGACGGCGTCGATGTTTTGTGTATCGATATTCTTATCACTGACTCTATTCTAACTGTCATCTGTATCCTTTGTTTATGTGAAGTTTGGGTCTATGTTTTTAAAATAAAAGTTTAATGATTAAATCAGTTGTTATAACTATCACTTACTTTAACGGTGAAGAAAACATCGTGACGAAACCTGCATGCCCTAAGAGTTTCTCAAAGGTGTGTGAAGTTCGCCAACCCGGACTGGACCAGCGTGGTAGACTAGGGCCTAAACCCTCTCCGTTTGAGAGGAGACCCGTGCCCAACGGTGGTACAGTCTTAACTGGGCTAATTTTATTATATTATTATTTTAATCTTACTTTATCTATAACAACAAGAAACTACAGACTTTACTCATTTAATTAGTGTGGTATGTATTAATATTTTTAGAATTAATGCCTGAAACTCAATACTATTTATAAGACACTATTTTACGAATTTGGAAATACCAGAACTTCCACTACCACTTCCAATTCAAGAACAGAAATGGCCACTGATATCGTGTAGTATTAGATAAATTTGTTATCAATCAAAACTTTAACCTAATTGGCCTTTAACCATATCACCTGAGCACAGTTCATTGACACTTATCAAACAGCCAAATATTGTAAAAACATAATAAATAATTTATCGATATCGAAAAAAATCGTAAGTCAATCACTACAGCATAACTTACGGGACTTCTATTACAATGGCATAAAGTTTAATTTGGCGTGTAACAATACGTGTGTCCGATACTGCTGTTGCTGGCAGGCTGCCATATTGCCTGCATGGTCAATTCTTGTTGTGATGTAAGTGAGAGTGGTATTTCATGTAGGTAAAGATGCTTTTTACCCCCTAAAATCAAAGAGGGTTGTTATAATTTTGGAGCTTTAGCCAGACTGTTAATTACATCAAGGTTTCCGAACAGATAAACCAAATTAAATGTACTTTTTGTTTGGAATCTAGTGTATTGCTCATAAAATGGTATTGATGAACTAGCAATTAAGTTAATTAAAAATGGCGGCTCTACACATACCTAATTATAAATAAACAATGATAGCGGTGCATGCAACATTTTTGGCCAGGTCTCAATTTGTTTGACGAGCACTATGTAAGCCTAATGGTTGGTAGCTATAAGAACGAATCTTCACAATGTATTTGCTTTTTGTTTAATTTAAAAATTAGAACATTATTGTCATTCTATACCAGAAAGACTCACGACGACATAACGAAGAATAATGAACGGAATGACTGAACTATAATAATTGTCTTCGAAGTCACAAAACAGGTCATAGGAATAAAATCCAGGAGAACGCTGGTATGTACCATGACCAAATAGATTGTATCTTATCTGATGAACAAGTCAAGCGTCTTCGTAATAAGCGAGCGAGTTTGAGATGAATTATGAAAGTGGAGGAATCAAGAGAGGTCTAAACGGAAAGAACCTGTACTCTCCATATCTGTAGTAAAGGATCTGGTGTGATGATATAGAGAGATAGATAGACCACTGGTAACGTCATAATGACACTATAGCATGCCGGAGCCCGCCAAAATACGGAATACCAACAAAATTTTAGTGCTAAGGAGATAAAATTAAGGCTGAAAAAAATTTAAGCTTAAAAAATGCTGTTTAGAGGCTTACCACGAAAAGATTGACAACGTGATGCTAGCGAGTAAGCGTGCTGTCATGTTCATGTTTATTTTTAAATTTGTAGTATGGTAAGGATGGCATATCAACTCGGTAGCGTCACTCTAACGTCAATCTTTTCGTGATAAGTCCTCTGTTCTCTGTCATTTCGTTGACGAGTATCGAAATGTGTCAATGGCCCATCATTTTGCAACGAGGTAACTGTAGCGATAAAGTTTGGTATGATCGGGGGCGCGCACGCACCCAGCCAGCGCTACTGGGCAACAAGCCAATGATAACAATGCGTACACGACGAAGCTTCACGGTTATACGCTTTACGGTTTAAGGAGGGTTCATACTAGACATTGCATTAGTGCCTTTATGTTCAGATTCGATAATTTGTATCTGAAACGGTGCAATGATTCGAATCACAATATGCCTCATTGGAACATTCGAATCAGCTAACTACGGGCACAGTCGGCGCACCGACCGAAATCGTGTCACGTATCCAACTATTCTCTATTGGCTGGTTTCAACATCCAACTCAAGGATAAATTCGCTTATCAGTAGAATTTTTGACACATTTTCCATAAAAAATATGTCAAATTTCTATCCGTAGTGGCCAAATGTATCCTTGAGTTAAATATTGAAACCGGCTGTAAGACGATAACTTTAGTGAATGTAAGATGAGATTCAGTTTGAAATGAACCTTTCGTTTTAGTACAACTGTTTCGCATCATGTAGTTTTCATTCATGTTTCATATCACTGAATCGTTTCAGCAAATATGGACACAGGTCTAGTATAGTCTTACGTTTTGTGTAGTATAGTAGATGACGGACTAATATGCACAGTGGTTAAGAGCTTAAGCCGCTCCGCCCACTGTGTCTAATAGTCACGGGTTCGATTCCCGCACGGGACAAATTTTTGTGGACCTACAATTATTTGTTTCAGTCCGGGTATTTGTGTATGTGAATTTTCATATTTGTTAACGCACCCACGACACAGGAAACAATCCAAGTGTGGGGATACGTTTAAAAAAAGTAGTGAAAATGCCTGATTCCTCAAGAAGTAGTAAATAGAGCGGGCACAAGTGCGTTTCTTTTGAAGATCCTGCAGCCCCCTACATTAATTCCTCGAAAACAGGTCGCCGCTTTGCCCTACATGCACAGTTGGTAAAACTAGACACAGATTCACATAAACTCACATTAATGCTGTAAAAAATATATTCCGATGATTGTATTACCTACCTTATAAGTGCAGGAACTAGTTTTGGAAGACTTTCACATCAACTTTGCCAACAGAATCATATACATTGGTTGGCGCAGTCCTGAAGCATTGTATAATAATATAATATTAGCCCCGTTCAGAAACTGTCCCACTGTTGGGCACAGGCCTCCCTTCAAAGGGTTTAGGCCATAGTCCACCACGCTGGCCCAGTGCGGGTTGGCGAACTTCACACACCTTCGAGGAACTCTTAGGCATGCAGGTATCCTCACGATGTTTTCCTTCATCGTTTAAACTAGTGATTTGAATTTTTAATGCGCACATGCTTTCGAAAAGACAGAGGTTCGTGCCTGGGTTTGAACCCGAGACCTCTGACTTTGCAGTCCAACGGTCTAACCACTAGGCTATCACTGCTTTGCCTGAAGCATTACGTGATCATTTTCTCCCATGTATGGCGACAAGTTCACGCGGCTATACCAGTTCTAGTGTCTTATTTTTACGATCTAGAGATCGTATTGAGTATAGTATATGTGTATGGGAGTCATAGATAATTCCCATACATACACACGCACACACACACAGAATAGAAAGGTTAGGCTTAGGTATATAATTTACGTAATTTTTTGTAAATTATTATGTTTGTCCTTGCTATCCGTATAGCTAGTACGGGTCTCTAGTTAATACGTATATTTATTTTAAACCATTTTTTTCTTCAGGTAGTCAGCTCACCGATATGGTCGTGGTGTCGGGCCGGCTGGGTGTTTACCGACTGCTTCCTACTCCTGAGTGGCGCCCTGACAGCCCACAGGATATCTTCTGACAACGACACTGGAGCGCCGAGAAGATTGTTCTCCAGATATCTAAGGTATATTTTGTGGCAACCGTAGAGCTACACTAGGAATTATTCTTGGGTCGGTTGTGCATTTAAAAAAAATAGGGAATTTACACATACACAAACACCGGGGCCGAAACAAACGTGAAACATGAATATTTGTCCCGTGAGAAGATACCGCGATCCTGGAGCGGCCTACACTTTAAACCACAGGATCTATCACGCGAGATCCCTTGCGGGGTAGGCAGAGAGTACAGCGTTCCAACATGTTCTTTCCTTACAGACCTCTCTGGCTTCCTCTACTCTCATAATTCGTCTCATACACGGTTACAGAGACTCTTGACTTGCACTCTAGTAGTATAATCTCTTAATTCATTCTACCTACTGCAAGGCAAGTCTCTTCTCTCAAATGCCTCATATCCTGCGCTAATCTTGGCTATAAAGCAGTATACATATCCCAAACCCGGTTCTTCTTCTTCTTCTTCAAGTTATGGCTTCACACTAATTATAAGTGTATTTTGCCAGAGTCCAGTGAGATATATATTCGTGTTTGTTTTAATTAATTTGACGCCCCGATGAATTTGATGGTAACGATGATAATGAAATTAATGAAGGACCCCACCCTCGGTAGTAAAGCGGTGGATGCTTTACATACCAATTGCGACGGCCGTTTTGAGGGAAGTTGAAAAGGCACGTTTTATCACTTTGTTACAATTACCTTCACTCATGCACGTATAAGAACACATAATGGTTAATATTCCACCAACATTACACATTATTAGTCGAAATAACACAAGTTTTGGGAATTAAAACAAATTGACAACATCACTCTTCGACTTCCCGCCAAAAACTCCCAAACCCGGTTATTAGCAATTAAGCTCGCTACAGCGTATCGGGGAACAAAAAATCCTAGTGTGGAGATACGTTTTTAAAAAAAAACAGCAGGCACTCCGCAAGTGCCGACAGAAGTGAAAACTTGAACAACGTGCATGTGTATATGTACGTACGTACACAATGTATGTACATACTTATATACAGAGGTGTCGGTAACGGTAACAGTGTCGCGAGTTCAATTGTTTTTTTCCCATCTCAATAATGCCCAACGCGGCTAAAGAAGTTTTTACTTCAATGAGGTGTCGGTAACGGTAACAGTGTCGCGAGTTCAATTGTTTTTTCCCATCTCAATAATGCCCAACGCGCCTAAAGAAGTTTTTACTTCAATGAGTTGTCGGTAACGGTAACAGTGTCGCGAGTTCAATTGTTTTTTCCCATCTCAATAATGGCCAACGCGCCTAAAGAAGATTTTACTTCAATGAGGTGTCGGTAACGGTAACAGTGTCGCGAGTTCAATTGTTATTTCCCATCTCAATAATGCCCAACGCGCCTAAAGAAGTTTTGACTTCAATGAGGTGTCGGTAACGGTAACAGTGTCGCGAGTTCAATTGTTTTTTCCCATCTCAATAATGGCCAACGCGCCTAAAGAAGTTTTTACTTCAATGAGGTGTCGGTAACGGTAACAGTGTCGCGAGTTCAATTGTTTTTTTCCATCTCAATAATGCCCATAGCGCCTAAAGAAGTTTTCACTTCAATGAGGTGTCAGTAACGGTAACAGTGTCGCGAGTTCAATTGTTTTTATCCCATCTCAATAATGCCCAACGCGCCTAAATAAGTTTTCACTTCAATGAGGTGTCGGTAACGGTAACAGTGTCGCGAGTTCAATTGTTTTTATCCCATCTCAATAATGCCCAACGCGCCTAAAGAAGTTTTCACTTCAATGAGGTGTCGGTAACGGTAACAGTGTCGCGAGTTTGTTGTTGTTGAATTTTTTTCTCCCATCTCAAAAATGCCCAACGCGCCTAAAGAAGTTTTTACTTAAAAAACATATAAGTGATTTTGATAAACAAAAACCATCCTTCGAAAGGAAAACCAAGGTCTATAAAATGCCTTTAGTAATACTGATGACTGAATTCTGCTTTCAAATCCATTCGCCTATAATAGCACGGCGAAGCCTAGGTAAATTATGTACATTTCTGCCTATCTCTAGGGGTATAATACCCCGTAAAAGGCTTGAGAGGTGTAGATTTTTATTTGATTTAATTATTTCGCAAGCTATATTATGGTCAGGTCGACCAGACCGATATGATTCTATAGACACAGACCCTTTATATTGTTAATAGTTTCAAAACAAAAATTGTCACGGGCCACATTGCTATTAAGATAATATTGGGCGCTTTTTTATTCTTTTTGAAGTCGCAGAACTTTATGTCGAGAAAAATACCAAAGATATGTGAATACTGACCTATGTTTAAAAGTGCGTAGTCACTAAGATCGTTTAAGCGTATCATTCGGCAACAAACGTTCAGGCAGGGTGTATTTTGAACCGAGCATTATAAAGCTGCTGGTTCGCACTTCTTTTGGGCAGTACTTGCCAACGAACATTTTTTTAAGTGAAAATGTTCGTATAAGGTAACTATTATAATTCGATTTATAATAATTACCTGGGGATTTCCTTGTGAGCACCTACATTCTCTGACGTCAACGTTCGTTGCTCGCGATCAATGTTCTCAGTGGAAACATATCTATAAAAACTACAGTGCCAGAAAAGGAATATCATTGGTTATAATTAATTCGTTTTGATGTTTACGAACGATCAAATCAATTAGTAGATAAATATCTAATAATTTTTTTGCATAGCACAAAAGCCTGTTGAAGTACTGGTTTAGTTAAAGGGGACTTGTAAACTCAAAAGCTATACCTACATAGACCATTTTTTACAGTGATAACACGGATTTCATTGACGAGTTTTATCAAAACGGAAGCAAGAATAAGCAATATCATGATTTTTAATTATTAAATTACAGTTTAATTTTAATCAAACAAATTCGTGAATTGTGTCGCTTTTATATTCTGCCAGTGATATTTGAGATTTCAAAATAATTTTTAAAGACCGACACAACAAGGGAATGTTATAAGATTAACGCGTGTGATATCTACATATGTGTCTATCTGTGGTATCGTAGCTCCTAAACGGATGAACCGATTTAATTTAGTTTTTGTTTGGATTTGATTTGGAGTTTTGAACTTTTTGTTTAAGTTTTACTTGTAGCAGATTTAGATGTACTTAGACAAACGTTTATACTTTTCATGTACATCAAATCCATTGCCATCAATTCTCAAGGAGGCGGAGCATGAAAATAGGATTGGGTGATATGGACACACTGCTTTTTACGTTTGCTCAATGGAGTAAGTAAGGCACAAGAAAAGGGCACTGGTGCATTTCATTTAGAAGCCCCGGGGCCGCTCTACTATGCCGAAGGCGGCCCAAGAGAGCGATTAACACCTTAGAGAATCATCTGAAGATTTTTCTTTTACCACACCAAAAGGAGAGAAATGAGGAGACTCAGTACTTTCGTTGTCTGACGAGACAACGAAAGTACTGAGCCTGTAATTCTTGTAGCCTAGTAGACTGTAGGGCCTAGAATTATCTATACTAACAATGTAATGACTTAAATGTTGAACTCCTTTATTATTGAAAAATAAAAGAATACCAACAAAATACACAAATATGCACCAAAATTTTCCACTCATTTATCTAAACAAAAACTATTTACAAAAAGGTCACTTTATACAGACATTTGTATGCGTCGTACTGTACAACGCATAAAAATTGGTGTCCCGAGACTTATATTTAGAAGAAACATTTTAGAAGATATAAATAAATACGTTTGTCTAACATATACGAAGATATAAATGAGTATTTTTAGAACAACCGGTTTTTAACATAGGTTGGCTTGTGGTTTTTTGTTCTAAGTATGTCGGTTACGAATTGTGTTGTAGTTAAATTGTTGTAAGATTCGATTTGATTTTTTCGTACATATGTAGATTATCACGTTAACAAAGGCATTTATCAGATATAGCTAATGTTTAATGCGTTGATTGAGTTTCGCTGAAGTGTTATTTTAGCTCATTGCACGCAGATGGGGCAGAAGTATAAAACAGTTTTGTATGACTGATGTCAATTAAACTTATCTATATAAGATACTTTGTCAAATGGCACTATACTACACAATAATATACAAATATATATAAGATGGCTCGTTGGTCTAGTGGCATAACGACCTTCTGGGTTCAAATATTAGAAAATGAAGTTTTTCTATTAAAAAAAATCCAATATTCCAAGTAGGGTCAATATGGCAAATGGCTGGCGCCCTATTACAGGGGACCTAATATCGTCATCGAAAATTGGGTGTAAACAGAACAACTCTGCCACCCCAACGCGGGGAATATAGGCGTGACGTAGTTTTTTTAACCCTTTAAAGAAAAAAACTAACAAAGAAACAAAACAAATTTTGTACATAGATATTATTTACTAGGAAATGAAACCGGTTATTATAATTAATTTAACGATATGTTATTCAACATACGCAGGTTATTTTTAGAATTAATTGTTTTTCTTGATAAAGCCAGTAATTTAGGTTGCTAAATAATAACAATTAGTGATACTGCGAGCTGTGTATGATGCGTGTAGAAGTCCCTATTACCTGATTTCTATCTATATCATCACGCCAGATCCCTTGCAGGGTAGGCAGAGAGTACAAAGTTCTAACAGTTTTTACCACTGTAACAGTACCTGATTTGTTTGTACCTGATTTTAAAGAAACGTAGCAGCATACTTAGATAAATTATTGTGACGTGTATGCGTTTATAAACATGAACTTCACACACACTCAAACGGAGACAATCATTTGTGTGTTTATACAAGTCACACAAAAAGATGGTCCGTGAGGAAATCAAACCTGTGGCTACTTAATCTATTGAGTGAAGCGGTCTACTTTTATTAATAAGCCAAATTGTTTTCGAATGACCTACGCGGAGTGAAAAGGGATACTATTATAAGTCACACAAAAAGATGGTCCCTGAGGAAGTCAAAACTGTGGCTACTCAATGTATTGTGTGACGCGGCATACTTTTATTAATAAGCCATATTTTTTCAAATGACCTATAAATACGCAGGGTAAAAAAGGAAAACGTTCGATCTCCATCGATATACTATTTGTACGAATAATATATTGATGATCGTACCGCAAGCAAATAAAAAAATTGAACAGTTTGAAAATAATATTAGCCTTGTTAAGAAACTGTCCCTCCGTTGGGCACGCGCCTCCTCTCAAACTGAGATGGCTAAGGCCATAGTCCACCACGCTGGCTCAGTGTAGGTTGGCGAACTTCACGCGCCTTCCAGGAACTCTTAAGTGTGCAGGGTTCCTCACGATGATTTCCTTTACCGTTACCGTTACCGAATAGTTTGATAAGTCTTGAGATAAAGACATTGTATTAACAATGAAAATAACAGTCCACTGCTGGACTTAGGCCTCTATACGTCACTGAGTAACATTTTACAAAGTATTAATAAACCAGTCTAAACTGTCACACTATTGGGCAAAGTTCATCTCTCACAACTCGAGGTGTGGGAAAATGGGCCATACTCTGCCATGCGGATTAAGTGTCAGGTTTGTGGAGCCACCTGCTATTGGAGTTCCAATAGCAGGTGGCCACAGACCTATCAAGGCCAACCAACAACGTTTACCGACTATCACAAGAAGTGGTAACTGGGACTAATGGCTTTAATCGCCTTTCCATGCACAAAGAAAATAGAAATGCCTCAAACAATCAGCCATCTTTAAACCGGAGACAGTGAAATATATATTGACGTAGTTTAGTAAAGGTACGGCTAAACAATCACGTTCAGCCGCGGCCGCGGTGGCGTCCCCGGTGGCGATCAGTATCTCCCTATGATTGCGCGTGCAGATGCGATCCAGATAGCGCGTGCAGGACGCAGGACGCGTTGCTGTGAATATTATTTTAGGAGCTGATCGCCACGGTGCACAGCTGCCATGGCTGAACGCGTTGGTTTGGCCGTACCCTAACAAAGAAAAACAGTTAATCGTCAAAGTATTTCGCGGCATCAAAAGTACGGGACATCTGTTTCTCTTGTCATCTAATCCTATTACTTCCCATGCGGGTTTGGGATTATATTTTGGGATCCTTTGGTATTTTTGTGGCCCTTTGTGATAATATCGCGTGAAGGCTTTTTATGACAAAGGAATATTAACAGTTTTCTGAAGATTCACGCAATTCTTCAACTTGTAGGTACTTGGCTAGTGTATACCTTTCTGTTGCTATTGCTGGGATTGAAATATTCCAAGAACTTATCAATGCCACAATGGCTCATCGCGACTTCAAACACATTGTCAAGAGCGAAGCAAATTAATATAGGAATCGGATTTAGAGAACCCCAAATTATGTTTGATCGGGCGAAGACTGGGTTGAATCCTTCAAAGTGTAAATATGGACCCTAAAAGCCAGAATGTTACATATTGTATTACTTCAATTTCCAGTTTCCATTATAATTTATGGCGCCATCGTTTACCGATGATTCTTAATATTCTTGAAGAGGTCATCGTCTTTACTAGTTGTTAATGTTTTTGGCAGATCTAGGAGGAAAAGTGCAACTTTTTTAACAGTATTATTGTAAAGTTACGTTGCCGTAATACGGAGACGGTGCTCTCAGCTGCGTATGTCTACGTCTCATTCTGACTGTAAAGTAAGATTATAATAATAATGCTACCTAAATAATGCCTCAGGTCTTCGTCCGTATTGTTATCTATTTTTTAACCTTAATCAGTTTACAGAATGTTGAGAGTAAATATTTTTAGGATACATTTATTTGTCTGTCATTAATTGACTGTCATCGCCCCATTGACCTTCTATATTAGCTTCCAATATGTTTTACGCTATAAAACTGTTTGATGATGATAGCATCCGAAAATTTAACCAGTTGAGATTTCTCTAAACTCCAAGATTGACGATGAATCTTACAAATAGTAAAATATTTTGAGTAACGGTATCGTTTTTCTATATAGTGACGAATAATACGTGTAGTGACGAGCTCTTGGGTGTGAAACCTATGTCATTCAAACTTTTAATTATTCGATAGAAAAATTTCTAGTATCAGTCCGGGGTCTGGTGCTATGTTCAGCATAATGGCAATAGGCTCACTCCCTATTACATGGAGCCTATCATCGTCGGCGAAATAGTGGCTGAAAACAGTGCACCTCTGCCACCCCCGCTTGGGAAATATTAGCGTGTCGTTGCATATTTTTTATTTTATATTGGTCATGGTGATATACTGATATATGTTCCTTATTCGCTTTCCAGATTAACCCCAGCACTTCTCGCCCTGGTTTTGTTTTACGCATATGTGTGGGACAACATATCCAGCGGGCCAATGTGGGGGACTTTCGTCACGAAGAACGCTGAAGTCTGCAAGGAGGGCTGGTGGTGGAACTTGCTCTATGTTCAGAATTACTTCGGGTTGGAAGATATGGTAAGGTTCTAACATTCATTAAGGATCTGACATTTGTCTCTTTGATTCCGAAGTTTTATGTTGTATTCTGAAGTTTGTCAATAGGATTAACGGTCTTTTGAATTCATTACTGTATCTATCTATCTATAACCTCACGCCAGATCCCTTGCGGGGTAGGCAGAGAGTACAGAGTTCCAACAGGTTCTCCTCTGGCTTCCTCGACTCTCATAGTTCGTCTCATACACATTACTGTATCGAATAAATAAATGCTAAAATTAAACGGACACCTCTTGATCCTGATGCGCTATTTCTCCATAGAAAACCCTCAACTACTTAACACAAGATTCCAATCCAGGAATCCATGATCATCAATAGTACAATACACCAACGAGGCATCATCACAGAGTACTCAATATTAAAAATCAAAAGTTTTTAATTCATGTCGACCAATAGGCACTTATGAATAGTCAAAAATAGAAAATTATTGATTATTTAAGACTACCACCCGTTCGGAAAGTCCTTGCAGTGGAGAAGAAGGGCTAGAAACTCCGCAGTTACTCTTTTTAAAAATTAGAGTTTTACAATTCTTTTTAAATATATTGCATTGATAGGGTATGGGAAAACAGTGCAAAACGAGCTAAATAGATTTGCTTAAGTATAGATTAAGCATGTGTCTCTCTATTCTCCAGTGCGCCCCACAAACCCACCAGCTGGCTCTAGACATGCAGCTCACGATCCTCGGCGGGATCCTGGTGTGGGCCACCCAAGCGAAGGAGGGACTTGCCAAGTATCTTCTGCCAGGACTCCACTTTATAGCGGCCTATTCAAGATACACCACTGTCCGCGACCACAGGCTGACTATGCTGGCTTATCATGGAGTCAGGTAAGCGAAATAAATAGCATCACGCCTATATTCTCTCTACGTATATTCTCTATATTCCATATTCCCCTGCAAGGGATCTGGCGTGATGATATAGATAGACGCCTATATTCTTTAAATGGGTGTGGCAAAAGTGTACTTACTGCGTACATCCACTTTTCACCGACGGTCTTCGGTCCCATGAAATAGGGGGCAAGCCTATTGCCATATATTACATTTCATGCCATATATGAATTTTTCTAAAGAAAAACTTTGTTCGAACTAGGATTCGAACCCAGAACCTCGTGATCGCTACTAAGACTAGACCAACGAAGCAGTAAGCGAAATAAAAGCTTGTAAGTTTACCATGAAATGTAGTTCCGGCATTTCAGTTCGAAATCTTGTGCGATTTCTACCACGAATACAAGGTGTAACATAATTAACGCGAAAGTAGTTTCTTTAAATCAGTAACTGAATTGATGCCAACAATTGTTAATGTATGTTACATTATTTTTAATTTGCAAAAAATGCTGTTACTCCTTCAGTGCCCTATAAAATTTTTATTCTAGATTCAAAGCAATACGGAGACTTCAAATACATTTCTAAAACGTCTCAATACACACATATATACATACAAGTTTCATTGTTTATTGGGGTATAACAGTGCTTAATAGAAAAGTAAAAAACTTCAAATTTAGACATTTGATTTTCGTTTTGAATTTATGTAGCAATTCTCTAATCGGGGTGTCTGAGGTCTTGCGTTTATTATGTTACACCTTGTATATCTTTAAAAAGAAAAACGGCCCTTCGTTTTGCATTTTAAAATATGCATCGTACCGTTGTGGTAGCCGCAGTGTTTGTAGTGATCAGCAATATTAAGCAGCATACGACTTACTCTGAAATGGGTGACCGTTTGTGGTAATACCATTTCGAAGCGCCTCCGTGCTTAGGAAGGCACGTTGAGCTGGTCCGGCAAAACTTTATAAAACGTAAAAGTTGGATGACGGACGATTTGATGCAGTGGTTAAGAGCTTTAGCCGCTCCGCTCACTGGATGGAATAGTCGCTGGTTCGATTCCCGCACGGGACTGATCTTTGTGTGACACACAAATGTTTGTGTCGGTCTGGGTATTTGTGTATGTTCATGTTTGTAAACGCACCCACAATACTTATAAATTCTAGTGCAGCCCTAGTAGTAGTAGTTTTCCTTTAAAGAAAAAGAAGAACTTATTTAAATCTATATCATCACGCCAGATCCCCTGCGGGGTAGGCAGAGAGTACAGAGTTCCAACAGGTTCTTTCCTTACATACCCCTCTGGCTTCCTCCACTCTCATCGTTCCTCTCATACACGCTCGCCGGTTACGGAGACTCTTGACTTGTCTTTTAGATAAGACTCGGTCTATTTGTACTTATTTTAATCTTGAAAATTATTATGTGTATCAATCTTTGCCATGGAAGGCAGGGTTAATTTTTCCATTATTCTTGTATAGTTACAAAAATATAACGATCGACCAACAAACCAATTTCGAATCAAGTTTCAATTGCATAAGGTTTAATTTTCCCTAGTTCGATGGTCCTCGCTAATCCCAGAACGCTTCATTTGCAGTTGCATTATTGGGTAATGGATATAATTAATTGATATATGAACACGCAGTTTGCAGCCCATTTAACAAATACGATTTAATATTTGTGTGGTCGACGTTCGGCTAATTTTACGTGGAAACTGTCGCGGTAATAGGCAATTCAATTGTTAGCTTTGTACATGTTGATGGTTGTTGGTTGTGAATTTTAATGAAATTGAATGTGTGGTATAATACCAATTAATGAAATTAAAACCGCGGTTTAATATTATTTTGAAATACAATAGAATAGCAGTACCAGTCTTATTATGGGAAAGTCATCAGTACAGAGTTTAATACCCGGTTTCATTTTTGATATTTTTTATTTACTTATGCGATTGATTTGAAATAATAAAGCAGTGTTAGCCTAGTGGTTTGACCGTTGGACTGCAAAGTCAGAGGGTTTCGAACCCAGGCACGTACCTCCGTCTTTTCGAAAACATGTGCGTATTGAAAATTAATTATCACTTGCTTTTACGGTGGAGAAAAATATCGTGAGGAAACCTGCATGTCTAAGAGTTTCTCGAAGGTATGTGAAGTTAGCCAACCCACACTGGGCCAGCGTGGTGGACAATGGCCTAAACCTTCTCAGTATGAGAGGAGGCCCGTGCCCAGCGGTGGGACAATTTCTTAACAGGGCTAATATTATATTATTATTTACTTATACGAACTAATTACTTATGACTGCCTCGTTGGTCTAGTGGCAAAGCGCATCGCTTTCTGATCACGAGGTTCTGGGTTCAAATCCTAGGTCGGACAAGTGTAGTTTTTCTAACGAAAACTTTCCAGTACAAGTCCAGAGTCTGAAATTGTGCCCGGTATATAGGAATACGCTCGCCCCCTTTTACATGGGACATAACATCGTCGGCAAAACGTGGGTGTACTCAGTATACCTCTGCCACCCCCGCTTGGGGAATGTAGGCGTGATGGTGTACTTATGCGATTGTAACTAAAATATTTTTCACATAAGATGGGTAGTGACAGTTCTAAGTGCCAAACGAAATTAATATTTCGTGCAATGGTATTAAGGCATACAACCATAATTATAGAAACGGGTCATGTCTCGTATTGAATAAAGTATAATTTTCTTTGATACTTACAACTGTTACAGTACCTATCTTACATGAAAAATCTATAGCATTTTGATGGTGAAGAAAATCTTGACATTTTGTCATTAAAACGACGTTTCGTCATTAATTACGACGTTTCGTCACTGTTCCTATGTTTTTCTTCATATGGAAGCGATGATTGTTCATAGATTCAAAAAAAAGGCCCATTTGCACGAATTAGAGTTAGCGTTTCTTTGACTAACTCCATGTTGAATTGCCTTCAACTTAACGTTACCACCTCGAGTTAGTCACAACACTAACCCTGATTCATGCAAGTGAGCCTAAGGAATCCCTCTGCGATTGACTCCTTAACTGGAGTTTCGTAACCAGTTACGATAGACATTTGTTTTTTTAATCACACGTAACTAGTTGCGATACGAAACCTGTAATGTTTTACAAAGGCAGGGTCTATTTTAAAATTGACGACTTGGCATTTTTGTCAGTTGCAATATAATTTTGAGTTTTCGTCATATTTCATAAGTACCAAAACCTGTATCAGGTATTGCGTACCTATGTAAGGCATTCTGTATGTATTTATGGTGTCAAACAAACTTTACCTATAGGATCTTGGAGCTGAAAACTTTAAACTTGTCAAACTTTCAGAGTTTCGAGCTCATAATACTTTAACACGAGTACTTTGCAACTTTTAGTTTTGATAACAGTTAAGGATTTAAATTTTTCTTAAGATTGCGTATAAAGAGAGCAAAAATTTAGTTGGATCGCCCACCACGATAGCGAAATGAGTTGTATACAAATATAATAAAAAGATTAGCAGTCTTACTTTCTTTTCTTTTTCTTTTTTTTAATTAAATGTAGCCCACACTATTATTTATTCCTGTGTCGTGGCTGCGTTTATAAACATGAAAATTCACAAACACAAATACCCAGACCGAAACAAATAATTGCGGATTACACAAAGATTTGTCCCGTGCGGGAATCAAACCCGCGACTTACAATAAGACACAGTGGGCGGAGCGGCTTAAACTAGGCCTCTAATTGTCATTGTTGGCCGCTGGGCGCGAAATAAATTCGTCGGCAGCATTGATATAAGATTATTTATATTAGATTTCAGATCACGAACAAAATGTTAGTTAAAACGGCTTCGTTTCGATATACTTACAACTGTATTAGCAACTGTAGAAATTGGCTTTAAATTATTAATGACCTCAGATCTTTTTATTGTAATAGATGTAGCCACGAAGCCAATACGAGAGGAGATGGTGTAATAAGATGTTGCTATACAATTTAAGCGTGGTACTGCGCGGGGTGGCGGGCGGGCGAGAGGGACGTTACCTGGTTGGGTAACGTTTCTATTTGGCCTTTGGCGGGGACTGGTAAAAACTGCACGGTTTGTCTATGTCAATATTAATTGTAAGTTTACATAACACGGTAAATGGCATTATTAATATTAAAGTATTCTAATAAATAACTAAATAAAATACTTACAAATAAAATGTGATATTATTTGTGAGACCACAATGTCGATTCAAGTGATTTTTGAATTTTAAAATACATCACTTCATTTTAAGGGTTACACCCTTAAAATGTATAATTATAATAATATAATAATTTTTAGTAAAAATACATAATATTTAATAGCAATGCGAACTCAATCGCACGTGAGAGTGGTGTAGCGTGACGTCAAGGCTTTTAGGAATTCAAAAGGCTCGCTAGCTTAGGTCATCTCTTTGTATTTGCCTCGTGGTTTTAGCAATCTGTTGCATTTCTATGCGTCTTCACGTTAGCTACAAATGGATCGAACTATAAGACCACGCCCATAGTTGTACACTTTCTCGGAATAAAACCAAAAATAAAATTATTTAGTAGTAGTGTATCGAGGCCTCAATTGTGAGTCGTTAAATGAATCCATCGGCAGTTTAAGAGGACTAGTTTCAAAAATGGAGGGTTTTAATTTTTATTATATTGTTGTTACAGTGTAAGCCAGCTCTACAGGACAGCACGATTAAGTTACACTTCGACTCTACATCGTTCTACGCCCTACTTAGTCGGTTTAAGTTTGGGTGTAGCTTTAAGAAACACTGCGAAACATAGTAAGGTTAGTATCTTCATATAACACTAGAGTTTTTCAACAGCCCTACCCGAGTATAGGAAGTTTTGGCGGGAAATAGAAGAGTGATTGGAAATCCAATGATTCTACGCACTTAGACATTGCTCCAAATGTCCTTACGGCGCAGCAAGTTGCGACAAAGGATTTTTTATTCTTTTTGGGCTACTGGTTGCGATATATTGTATGGATGGCAGCATGTCCGAGGTGTAATGGTAAAACGATAGACCAGTTCCTCTAATACAAGTTGACTCCTAGCATCGGACAGACGATTTGGCGCAGTAGTTAAAAGCTTAAGCCGCTTCGCCTACTGGGTGGATTAGCCGCGGGTTCGATTCCCGCCCGAGATAAATCTTTGTGTGACCCACGATTAGTTGTTTCGGTCTAGGTATTCGAGCATGTGAATTTCTATGTTTGTAAACGCACCCACTATATAGGAATAAATCCTAGTGTAAGTCTATGATTTTTTTTAAAAGAAGAAAAAGGAGTATGGGCCTGTTACCTCGTTTTGTCAACGGTCTTAAGTAAATCAACAGAAAAAAAGTGATGTCATACATAATATATTGTTAAAGAATCTTTCTTATACATATAGTTTGTTAAAGTGATATTTTCAATCACAGTTCTCTTAAATATATCATTAAAATGTAACTAACCTATTTTTTACGAGTAACGAAGCGCAACCTGCGCTTCGTTACTCGTTTTCTAATTATGATATTCATTAAAACTTTATGTGTGCATTAAATAGCATCCTTAAAATTTTAATTATAAATAAAATAAAAACTGAATTATAGAGATATATCACACCACGTGGAGTGCTGGCAAAAATGCTGGCTTCTTTTCCTCCCTGAATAGACAAACTAATATTTTGAGCCAGTTCTTCACCTGAGGAGGCGATCAGTTTGCTTGTTATTAAATTAATAAGCTTTTTGAGGCTAAACTCCATGGACCGAGCGTTTCCAGGGTAAACGGCACATAATCATGTACACAGATGCGTGCTCTATGCGGCTTCTCGGCACTTGATTTTTATTGGCACCGCTAGTACTAAGATGGTCTCTCTCTATATAATCCCTTGCGGGTTAGGTAGATAGTACAACCAACAGGTTCTTTCCTTACAGACTTCCTTTCCTTACTTGCTTCCTCTGCTTACATAGTTCGACTCATACATACTCACCGGTTACGAAAACTCTTGAGCACTAAGTTACTCTGTGACAAAAATGAACCTAATGGTTACTGTTCTTTCCAGATTCTTCTAGTCTTCGGTTGGCTGTCCAGTGGCGCCCTCTGGTATTTAGTATGGTGGGCCGGCATTGACTCTGGCTCGACTCAGTATCGATACAGCGCAACGTTCGCCGCACAGTACGCTGCGCTCGCGCCGATCGCTTCTGCGCTTGCTATCGCTTGGGTTATTTATGTTGTACATAGCGGGAATTGCAGTAAGTTTTTGTGATGGTCTCTTTTAAGATTCCATTTTAAATACAAGCTGTAACATAATAAACGCAAGACCTAAAAGTAGTTTTAAATCGGTAACTGAATTGATACTAACGATTTTTAATGTATCTTACTTTTTTTTATTGCAAAAAATGCTTTTACCCCTGAAGTGCACTATAAAAAACTAAATTTATTCTTGATTCATAGCAAAAAGGAGAGTCCAAATGGATTCCTAAAACGTATTTTTCAAAACGGATACATACACGTACAAGTTTCCTTGTTAATTGGGGTATAAAAGTGCTTAAAAAAGGGGTAAAAACCTTTAAATTCGGTAATTTGGTTTTCGTTTTGAATTTATGAAGCAATTCTCTAATCGGGGAGTCTGAGGTCTTGCGTTTATTATGTTACACCTTGTATAAGCTTGATTATAAGATAATAGGTATCAATCAAACCAGCCACCGGCAGATCAGCATATTGTAATGATCTCATGCCACTTTCCAAAATCGTTTGCTGTGGCGTGCATTGCATACAAGCCTACTTCATAGCAATGCAATAACACTATTTTTATTTATTATTAAATAAATAAAATAATGTCAATCATCATACTTAATCAATTAAAGTAATTATGTATACCTACACTCAGCATTTTATGCTGAGGTAGGCAATGCTTACTTTCCTATAGGCAATGCGGCGTGCATTGCCTATAGGCAAGTAAACTGGCTTAAAGCATATACAACACATATTTTCAAATTATAAATTGCACATGGATTTTTATTCATCTTATGCCAATATCTTAAAGAAGATTATTTAATTTGGTTTTGATAAAGATTTTTAATTTCCAGGTTTTCTGTCACGCTTCCTATGCTGCCGTCCTCTGGTGTTGATCAGTCGTCTTTCTTACGCTCTCTACCTCTGCCAGTTTGTGGTCTTCATAACTAAAGTTGCCACTGTTAAGACTTCAAGTGAATTCACTCTGATGTCCTTGGTTAGTATAGAAATGAATGATATATTTAGGAACCGTGCCCCGAAACATGACCGTTCTATAACATAGTATTTTCATTGTTGAACGTTTTACCAAAGTAATCTCTGTTCACGCGTTGATGACATGTCAATAATTACACTTGAACTTATTTTTTCAGATCGATGTACAAGAAATATCTGCAATATTCCTGTTATCAACAGTCTTAACACTAACCCTTGTAATACCAATGCAATCTCTCCACAAACTATTTTTATTCTCCACCAAGTCTGAAAGAGCAGAAGACAAAGAACAGAAAGAAACAGAAGACAACAAAAAACAAGAGAACCACGTAACAGAAAAGGAAGAAGCTAAAGAAGTACCACAACTCAGACGACATCTAATAGCTCATAGAGAAGTTCTTGAAGAAATTCCTGAGACAGAAGTAGAATATGACTGGCAGGCTCAACGAGATAACGATCATCTTGGTGAAATATTAGAGGAAGAAGAAGGTTACGAAGACGAGGATTTAGGAGAAGAATCTCAAATACAACTAGATGATGATCTGGAGATTATAGAGGAAGAAGGTGGCGAAGATGAGGAACAGGATTGGATTGAACGAGAAGAATATGTACCAAGAAGATCGTATTCGAACGAAGATGAACAAGATATGAATGAATGGGAGTGGACTGCAAATGGCAGTCGTAATGGAGCTCAAAATTACCGATACTCTAGGTAGCAATGTTTAATAAATATAATTTATGTTATATTAAATTATCTTTTTGAGTTTATTTTTTGGCAGTTTTATTTCCTTATTGTGTAAATCAACTGTATGTTCTGGTTATTTATTATAGCTATTGAAATTATTAATTCAAGTCAGGTGCTTTAGGGTGGCTTCCATAATTATAACACTTACGGTCAGTTCTTCTACTATTACCAATAGAATTTTGTACATATCCAAATAATTTATTTAATACAATTATGGAAAGGACATCGTCGAAAATGACCCCAGAACCAACAAACATGTGACCTATACCATAATTATTTATCCATTCTATTACAGTAGTTGCAAACATCCGTATCTAACGGACAATTTGCAATCCAAAACGAATATTTCAAAGTACTCTAAGTATTTAAATCAAAGTCGCCAACTTCTTTTCCGAATATCAACTTTGTTATCAAATTACGGTTGGAGATGTCAACCCTATCAATTGGTTATATTCAATCGATTACTTTCAATAATGATCGATTTGATTATTACTAGTGTATTTTTACATAACGATTTTACAAATGTATTGTCGACTACTAAAGTATAACCTCAAAACCTAATACTTTTTTTTGGAATAATGCAATTACCCGCTTATCCGTTTAATAATAAATGCATGAAGATCATTTGCAGGTCACTTGAAATCATACACGCATTTTTTCATTGCTGTTGGTTCATGGACGCAGAATAATGTCCTTTGTATAATATACTAGTGCTAATGTATTGGTGTTACCAATAGAATTTTGATATATCTTATATCTATTGAAAATCTTCAGAATGCTATAGAAGACTACTAACCAATCGAAAGAAGTAAGAAAAGATGAGATTTGTGAACAAGCTTTACAGTTCCGTGTGTAAGCCATACCTTTCAGCTGCGCGTGCCCAGATATGAGAAGCCAACCAAGGGCTGGATTTACCGATATCGCCTTTTAAAGCGCAATAATAAAAGGCAAGTAACAGTTCACGTGGGCGGTCCAATAGATCTACTCAACCAATCATTATGAAAGCCGCCTTATATGAGAGATGGACTTACTATTGATATTTAGGCTAGGATTATTAAGATTATTTCAAAACAAGACTCGATTCCTCAGTTGCATTATTCTGGTTCCCACCAACTAATATACAAGGTGTAATACTAAACGCAAGACCTGAAAGTAGTTTGTTCTAAATCGGTAACTAAATAGATTCCAACAATTTTTAATGTATTTATTTTTTTATTTGCCATAAATGCTTTCACTCCTTCAGTGCGCTATAAAAAACTAAAGTTATTCTTATTTCATAGCAATAAGGATATTTCAAATGCATTCCTAAAATGTATTTCTCAAAACGCACACATACACGTAGAAATTTCATTGTCGATTGGGGTATAAAATTGCTTAAAAAAAGGGTAAAAACTTTTATATTTGGAAATTTGGTTTTCGTTTTGAATTCATGAAGCAATTCTCTAATTGGAATTTTTTAGGTCGTGCATTATTTACGTTACACCTTGTATATCAGGTTCGTAAATAACTCCAAATCCCCGGTCATTTTTATAATTTGACCGTGATAGTAGATCAAACGCGTTCATTATTTTGAATACATTGTGTATTTCTTTTCTAATATACATTAAGTATTTAAAATCATACCTTGAAAACGTCTTTTTGATAACATTGTGGATTCCTGTCGTTTTTAAGATTTATTTTTGAATACAAAATTGCAATTATATTATCTTGTTGGTCGTACCTACTTAGGCAATCATTATTTTGATTTATTAGTTGTGTGAAAGAGAAAATTAGGACCTTTTCATATAATTTCATTGACGGACGATTTAGCGCAGTGGTTAAGAGCTTAAGCCACTCCGCCTACTGTGTCTAATAGTCGCGGGTTCGATTCCCGCACGGGACAAATCTTTGTGTGATCCACAATTATTTGTCCTGGTCTGGGTATTTGTGTATGTGAATTTTCATGTTTGTAAACGCACCCACGACACAGGAATAAATCCTAGTGTGGGGCTACGTTTAAAAAAAAAAAAAAAATACAGGATCAACAACATGTTTATAGTGTCATGATTAAAGCTATAAAATAACAAAGAATAATCTTTGCGTTTATCCCCCGAGCGAGTGTGAGAAAGGTGTATTATGTAAACCTTTTACTAACGTCATTAACGTAACATAGAGGTTATACTGACAAAGCGCCTGAAAGGTTAAATCTCAATGTAGAGGGTAGGTCTTTTGCTATTAGACGTGGCACAAATCCATACACATAGATTGCAATTCAGAATTTGTTGCTAGAAAACTTTATTAACATTTTTTAGCCGACTTAGGATTTTAACCAAACCTAGTGATCGCTATTTTTTGTTGGGACTAAGGCCGCCACTTATTCCCACCGTTGTTGCTCCTGTCAGCCGGGATTCACAATAATTGCCTAAGATGATAGCAAGGTTTGAGCATTGGGGTGTCCCGGAAAGTGTTTTAATTGTCTTGGCACCCGCAACAAATTTAATTAGAAAGATAATAAAACCGGAGTGGGGAAAAAAACCACTTCACTCCCTTGCAAAGCGGGATACACGAACAATGGCAAATTAGCTATACAAAAAAGAGACTACAACTATCCCAGTTGTAGAGCACCACGGATGCGATAAAAATCTTAACGGAGCCTATTTGTGAGCCTTAAGTTTGATTCCAGTAAATGCTATGGTAAAAACGCTTGCGCCCACTTGAACGTTTCTACAAGGTCCCTATAGTAGGTGATTTAAGTCAAACAAAATATTAATTAGTTTTTCTCATCGACAGCTTTTTAGCAGCAGTCCTGAGTTTGGAAATATGCCCGAAAAATGTTTGTAAGCTCGCTCTCTATTAAATAATAATAATAATTTATTTCAAGTTCGTATTACATTATTACAACAAGAAGTTATACATCAACAATGACATTATAAACAATTTTCAGAAAGACATCTGTGTCTGAACTAGACAAAAATTATCTGTATTTCAGACATCAGCGCTCTTCCCATAGCCTGAATTATTATAGTTATATTGGTTTAAGTTGACCCACTAATAACACCAATTATTAAAATGTGCCAAAAAAAAAAAAATTAAATGCATATTATAATTAGAGTAAAATAAAAAATTAAACAAATAAAATAATTAAATAAGATAAGAAATTAACAAAAGAATAATAAAATTAATTAAATGAATTGTTGGGTAGAAAACATGGTTAGCGAATTGTGGGTGTACAGTGTACACCAGTCACCTCCGCTAGGGGCATATAAGCGTGTAAGTTAATCTTGGAACTCCGTACTCTCTGCCTACCCCGCAAGGGATCTGGCGTGATGACATAGATAGATAGATAGAAGTTAATCTTAAAAATGATTTTAAAAAAAATTTGATACATAGAAATTAAAATGTTTGTATTTTAATCGCAATAAATTACTATATGACACATTAGTTCATTCACCTAAATAATCAAATTACGTCGCACACCACCATAAATAAACAATTGGAAGCATCGAGAATGTTGAATAATTAACTACGGGACCATTTATGTTTATAGAATACACTGCAATCAAATTGGCAAGGAAACCCTTCTACTTGTTGAATGAGCTAAGGCCTCTAAGGCTTTCAGTCTGACTGTGGAAGCGGCGCGTGCGCGCGTGTCCGCAATGTATACCGCTACGATTCTTACGATCGCGTGCGCAGTCGCGACCGCAATAGATCCGAAAACATTAAACAGCACTATAATAAATCAAGCAGTATTAGACAAATTAGCTCCAATATTAAATTCCAATACAACTATAGATCAGAAACATATAGCGCTACTTAACAGAACTGCTCATAATTTAGGATTGGATAGGGAGGTAATTGCAAAGCTGGCTGGATTTATTAGCAATAATGATACACATAAGGTTGTTCCGAAGATATCTGGGGAAGTGAAACCGTCAACGTACAATGCTTATGAAGATGAAGTTGGTAAAGATGTAGGACCGGTTGAAGAGTCTCCAGATTACGCGTCTTCTGTAGTACTTGCAAGTGATCTGTTGTCCTTAACGAGCGCTGTTGCGAATGTTAAAGAGGAGGTTTGCAGAGACCAAGGCTACATGTTTCTGGATGGACTGATCACGAATAAAAGATGGGCTTTGAAAAGTGAGTACATTTAACTGTGTTTTTATTTTTATAAATGGACATTTTATGGGTGGAGACAGTTGTGCGATATCTGAGTTGACACAACCGCTTTAATAATACTATTGTAATATTACCGCTAATTAATATTAAATATAAGTATATATTATTAATTAGCGGTAAATAAATAATAATTATTTATTATTTAATAAATAATATATTATTATTTATTAAATAAATAATAATAATAATAATAATATTATTATTATTATTTATTTAATAAAAATAAAAATATGATAAGTGAGTCTCTAAAATATCAATTTTATTGGCTATAATAATATATACTTATATTTAATATTAATTAGCGGTATTTTCCGAAGCATTTGTCGTTAATCTAGTTGATTGAAAAATACTCCGGTAGAGATTAGATTTTTTTGTATTCCAGTAAGTTGTTTTTATTTTAGAACGTCTAGTAATAACTACTAGGCATGAAGATTTTTTGTGACTTTTAATTGGAAATATGGGATTTTAGATAAATCTGATCTAATTGTTAATTAGAAGATGCGGGACAATATTCCACTTCTTTTTAGATCATTGTGAGTCATGTATGGATTATTTGACTTCTGCATTGATAAACTATCTCTATCTGTCTATATCATTACGCCAGATAATAACAATTCAACATAAATACTAAAAAAAACATTCTGATTCTGATCCCTTGCGGAGTATGTAGGGAGTACAGAGTTCGTTCAGGTTATTTCCTTACAGACCATTCTGGTTAGCACTCATGAGACGAACTATGAGAGTAGAGGACTGTTCTCATAGTTCGTCTCATGAGCGCTCGCCGGTTACGGAAACTCTAGAGCCGATACACCCATAATCTACAGTACAATTTCAGTTTTAAGGAATTTCAATCGCTATTTTCAACTGATAGAGTAGGTCCAGAATTTTAGTAAATCATTATATTATTTAGAACAACAAACTGGTTAGCAATAAATATATTTACAGTCTTAATAAACAAGTGATGTATTTGTAAAACTTGTTTGAGTACCTTGAAATCAACATTAGGCGTGTATAGTGAGTTAGAATGATTGATCGGTAATGATCGCTGATGATCAGCATCTTCTCAGTTAGACCGTAGATTGCTGACCGATACATGGACCGTATTCATGCTGTAAAGAGTATGTGTGGTCTATTAGGACTTGGCCACTAATTCGCAGACATTGAGTCAAGGCAGAGCTTGTGCTTCATTGAAACTGGACCAGTACCTGCACTTTCGATATATGTAACTATTACTATCTTACCAATTTCTTTATCTATCGTCGGCGACGCGTGAAAACCTTGTAAATATTTTTTTTATCAAAATAGGATTATTTTTATATCGTTAAAAAATCTCATATGGCATAACTTGAACGCACGTAAATTCAGTATTATAGTTAATAATGATTGTAAATGCAAATCTGGTCAAAATAAAAGTCTGTAATTTTGAAATAGGAAACTCTGCAGGACTGTCGGTGCATGCGTTTCGTATAAGACATCATCCGAGGTTTTCATTCGTCGCACGCGACGCCATATAATATTTTAACGATGGATAGCAGTATCTACTGTCAAAGCTATTGATATATGATACCCATCCACAAAAACGATATCTTTAATAAAAAAAGTCTATTAAATGCACCAAATTTTGTTAAAATTAATCGGTTAGGAATTATCGACCGAAATTAGTAAGATAGCGATCGTTATCTATGTCGATACTGCAGGCTGAGGCTTCTAAATATGCCAAAGGATGAAGACTATCTAAAATGTTGCCACCTTTTCTCCTTATTCACAATGCAATTAGTTTAAACCGGATCACATTGATAATACCAGAAGATTACTGGGCATTAAAATTGATCGAATTAAAAATTACAACATTATCATACGACCCAATATGTCATCAAGTCGCTTTATTTACCAATTAGTCACGTTTGATTTGTGTTGTGTGTATCATTAGCAAATTTGCATCAACAAGTAAGTGTCCATATTGAAATGTGCGATTTGTTTCCGTAAAATAAATATTCATTCAAAAAACGAATTTGTCGTAACCACTTTCGCCGATTTGCCATATATATATATAGTTTGGAAAAAAAATAAACACAGACTCGCATTATTGCTGTAAAAATATTTTCTGATTAATTATATTACCTTAAGAGTACAGTTAGAAGTTTTGGCAGAATCTCATACCAACTTTATTCACTGTATCACGTACTTTGGTACATGCAGTCCTGAAGCACTTTGTGGTAATTTTCTCTCTTGTGTGGCGACAAGTTGACGCGGCTATACAACTTTTGTGTCTTAATATTACGGTTTCTGAAAGGCAAGTCAAGAGTCCCCGTAACTGGCGAGTGTCTATTAGATACCCCTCAACGAAACTGGCGTGATGATCAAGATAGATAGATTATTACGATTTCTATAGTGGGGTACCTATATCACGAGATTTGAGTTTATCTTGAGATAATGAGAGTGAAAACACTTTGTACGAGCGATTCGTAACATACGTCAGTAACTGAAAAAATTACTTACATTTGCACTCAAAAAAAAATAACGATTATGATACTGGTCAGTGACTGCTATCACAACTCATGGAAAGTGATGCTGGGACCGAAAGTACGGCTTGCTGATTAGGCTATTACTGAGGATTAATAGCCTAATCAGTCTGAAAAAGGCTGAGGACAAGTTAGACCGAATTCAGAATCGGTATGATCGGACTAGAATCAAAATCAGAATCAGGATATTTTTTATTCATGTAAACCATTACAGTATTTATGAATCGTCAGAAAAGTAACAAAGACTCTACCGCCACTTCGGAATGTCATTCCTGTGGAGAAGAAGTGCAAGAAACTCCACGGTTACTCTTTTAAAATAAGAAATTACAAACTTTTTCATCTACATTCTGTTGTGGGGTATGGGAGAACAATGTAGGTTGGTCATCAGGTGAGTCTAAGTTAAAAAAGCGAATAATACTATTTATGAGAATGGCTACATGGTTCCCTCATTTACAAAAAAAAGTACATATTGTGTTAAATTAATAGAAGGAAGAGAGGTAATGTTAACTAACAACAGTTGAATAGGTTGTCATGACTCAAGTGGAGCTGGAATAGCATCTATCCGAGCATTTTTATCTTTTAAATAATCTTCTATTGAATAATAAGCTTGCTTACAAAGTGTTCGTTTTACACAAGCTTTGAACTTATTTTCACTAAGTTTAGTGACGTCAATGGGAATTTTGTTATAAAATCTAACACAGTGCCCCATGAAAGACGTGTGAATTTTTGACAGACGAAACTGCGGTTGGTCTAATTTATATCTATGTCGTGTGTTATAGCAATGCCTATCACCTAGCTGATTAAAAAGATCTAAATTTTTTCTAGTATACATAATGTTTTCATAAATATATTGATATGGGACCGTCATGATATTAGCTACTTTAAACAGTTCTCTTAAAGAGTCGCGACTACTCAAGTTATAGATGGCCCTAATAGCCCTTTTTTGCAAGATGAAAACACTCAATGTCCGCTGCCCTACCCCACAATAATATACCGTAAGACATGACACTATGAAAGTAGCTAAAATAGACTATCCTCGCGGTGTCCACCGTGTAGCGCGCGCTCATTGGTCAAATCAAATAGCGCGCGCTTCCCTGGTTCCATCGCGCGCGCTCATTTGTCAAATCAAATAGCGCGCGCTCATTGGTCAAATCAAATAGCGCTCGCTTCCTCGGTTCCACCGCGCGCGCTCATTGGTCAAAATCAATGGTCAAAAAAAATATTTCCGTCCCTTTTCCAAAATCACTCCCACAAAAAATATCCAGCAATCGAGAGGAAAGATGTTACACATCAAAACTTAGAACAGTCATTCCAAAAAAATATTGTTCTTGACATCGAACAAATTATAGGTTCATCGCTATAATACTAAAATAAGGCTGTACAATTGCCTGGTCCGTAAAAACATATTTTTTTGTTGACGTCGCTAGATAATTCGATGTGGCCTTGATTTTCCGAAGATACCTATTAAGTTGGGACTACTACAGACATTTAGTTCTCAGACATCTCAAGTGATTTAAGTGCCAGTCAGTGAAATTTAATTTATTTTCAAGATCCTTGGAAAACTGTTTGTGTTATTTTATTAAGTAGTAACAAATTATGTTAAAGAAACTGTAGCTTTCTTATTTGTTATCGGTTTATTGGAATTGATTGAATAGTATTTCTGGGATCCTTAAAGGTGGATAAGTATTAAATTTAACGGTTTTTTTATATATTATGCGCTATAGTTGCGTTGCGTTGAACATTGAAAGAAATAGTTATCGCATCGGGTGGTCGGTTGATTAAGTTTTTTTTATTTAGAATTATATATATCTGGATGTGTCACACTAAATAAATAGTATCAAACATCTTATAGTTAGTGATAGAACGTTGAATCTTGCCCACATTATTTTAAAATTTATTTTTTTCTTAGATTTTGATTTTAAATTAGACTATCTAAATTTTCATTAAAACTAACCAGAAAAAATTACGCATCGCTATAATTTTCAAATTTTTATAATACGCCTCTATACTATATAATAAAGGTATGGAGTTCGACTCGCACTTGACCAGATTTACAACTCATCAATATTATTGGCCTATTGGCTTTTACAACTTTACCTAACTTTCTTTTTGTCCTCGTGACTAAATCTTTGTAAATAGATTCATTTAATACTTTCACCTAAAATTAATGAAGCATCGTGATAGTGTCAAGAGTTAAGATATGGATGCTTTGATCAGTATACTGTTACTTAATATAAACCTGTTACAAATGTAGCATTAATATATGTGTTGGCCGGGGCTTCCGCGGTGTTCTTAGCGATCGAGATTTACCGTTACAAATTAATAAATTTAAAACTATAATCAAGACTAAATTATGTAAGAAAGCTTACTACAAAATCTCAGATTACATTGAAGATAAGACCGCGAGGAATTAAAGTGCCATGTTATTGATAGTAATGCTATGTATTGTTCTCTTATAATTACGGCAATGTGTTCTGCCTGACGAGCTTGGGGTATTGCTGCTTTGTAGACACAATGTGGCTACCGTCTTTGGGGTTCTGGTTTGGTTATGCTCACTATAATGTCTTTGCTTGCCGTGGCTGTCTGGCGCGGGTCACTCCCTTCCCTACAATATGGTCCAGGGGAGTGATGGCTGTTCCAGCAGTCATACTCGTGAACGGGTGCTGCTTGTGGGGACTGGTCCATCTGGAATCCTTTAGACGCTCTTTACAGATAACATAAGATTAATATCTCGATTGTAAGGCATCACACTGGAGCTAGGTCATAAACTATTTAATTGTAACCTAAACATTGTATCGACAAAATATTATTAAAAAAAGGAAAGAAAGAAAAGTAAATAAAAGAGACAAGCCCGCTGTGTTTCTTCGCCAGATCTTCTCAGTGGAGGCCGCGTCCCGATCCGGTGATAGATTAGTAGTTTATTAGATTTAAAAAAAAGTAAATTGACTATTTGTAAGCGCCCCCGCAGGGCTTATACAAAATAAATTGTTTGAGTTTGAAGCAGCGTTCGTCTCGGCCGGTCTGAGATGGGTGACCGTTTGTGATATTTTCATATTCCAGCATCTCTTTACTTCGGATTACATCGCACCCTCAGAACAGTATAGACTTAACTCAAAAATCGAAGAGGGCCATTAAAAGGTACTCTCTATCTGGTGAATATTAAAACAGCGGCGTTTTTATGGTAGAATTAAAAAATATGATGCTTCGGTCTCTTTCACTTTCCCTCCCTCTACCCGCGCCGCTCGGTTCTGAAGGGCCGCGATTAGATTCCCAAAAAAATTTTGTTTTTAAGATAAATCACTACTGTTCTGAAGGTGCGGCATGTTAATCCGTTGGTCCCGGTCCTAGTCGTTAAGCCAAGTTGGAAGCCTTATAGGCGGCTTGATAAGGTCCAACAGCAGGTGCCCACAAACCTGCCTCAGTGCGGGTTCCCAGGCACAAGAACTAGGAGCACATTGCTATAGGCAAATGGCCGGCGTAAACGAGTTTTGTCTTCAGGCAGTTTTGTACGTGTATTATAAGTCGGTGAGACGTCACGTACATCGCCGCGCCTCGTAGTAGTATACTCTGGTAGCGCAGTTTTATGAAACTTTGTCTCTGCTGAAATATTTATTCATGTGATCCTGGGTTCGTATCGTAGGTCGGGAAAAGTGTTGTACATTTTCACTTATAATAAATCCACTCGATTGCACTAGCATATTTTTTAAGTTCTCACTAAACATTTTTGGTATTTAAATTGTTTAACATCGAGGTTTTGGTGGACAGGAGGACATCTAGGAGACAAATAATGGACAAAGACAAAGGAGACAATGTTTGACGGACGATTTAGCGCAGTGGTTAAGAGCTTAAGTCTAATAGCCGCGGGTTCGATTCCCGCACGGGACAAATCTTTGTGTGATCCACAATTATTTGTTCCGGCCTGGGTGTGTTTGTGTTTGTGTTTGTGAATTTTCAAAAAAAAAACACCGTCACGCCTATATTGTGCCAGGGGTGTACTGAGTTCACCCACGTTTAGCCGACGATGTCAGGTCCCATGTAATAGAGAGCGAGCCTATTGCCATATACCGGGCACAATTCCAGACTCCGGACTCATACTGTTAGTGAATTTTCATGTTTGTAGACGCACCCACGATAAAGGAATTAATCCTAGGGCTACGTTTAAAAAAAATACCTATTTAGCTTTTAATGGTTTTGTGAATACCGGCACGTTCATTATTTTAGGCTGAACAGGAAAACTGGGTAAAAAATAAACACCATTATGTCTCTATTTCCCAAGCGGGGGTGATAGAGGTGTACTATGTCCACCGATTTTTGGCCACCCACTATGATGTAAGGTCCCATGTAATAGGGAGCCAGCCTACTTTCATTTTATCAAGCACAATTCCACACTCCTGGTCGTTAATACACCATTAGATTAGCAAAGCAGCAAAGCTTATGATTTTTAAAATAAACGGGAGTAGTAAAAACTCAATTAACATGATTTGTGTTAACTGTTAACTCCAATATTAAGTTAAATAAAGTCTTGTTGTAAATAAAGTCTTGTTGCCCCTTAAGATACAGGACAACCTAGTTTAAGAGGCAGGGTTCACATGTTTTGTATACAGTTTTAACTTGTACAACCTAGATACTGATTATTATCCTTGTTATCATCTATCAATCTGTTATTACTTATGCGCAAATAAACAAATTTATTATTCTTATTATTAAACATTTTAAAATTTATAAATTTAAGTATACAAAGCGGATGTTCATAGCTAAAGTGTGGGCTACTTATTATGTACGAAGGCTTACTACCACGTGGACCTAATATAATTTATGTATAGTGTTTGCAGAACAAATATATAGAATATTTCGTGGCGATATTCAAGGGTAATGTATTACGAGTGCTTAAATCTCAATAACAAATAATTAATCTAGACTAATATTATAAAGAGGTAAAGTTTATGAGTTTGGATGTTCGGGGTAATCTCCGGTACTACTGATCCGATGTACACCATTGGAAAGCTAACTTATCCAGAAGTAACATAGGTTATAGGCCGGGTAGGTGGCGCTGTTGTCAACCGGGTGCTAAGTCGCGGGAAACTGCTAGTTAAAAATAAACACAAAAATCTACAGACATAATAGATATACAATCGAAAGTGGAAGGATGTAGGTAGCGGAAAAGTGGGGTATCTTATCTGAAGGACAAGTCAAGAGTCTCCGTAACCGGCGAGCGTGTATGAGACGAACCATGAGTGTGGAGGAAGCACGGTATGTAAGGAAAGATCCTGTTAGAACTCTCGACTGTCTGCCTACTCCGCAAGAGATCTGTCGTGATGATATAGATAGATAGATAGACAAAAATCTAATTGCGTGAAAAATACTCCACTGAAATGAAAAAAAATTAGCGCAGTGATTAAGAGCTTAAGCCGCCCCGCCTACTGTGTCTAATAGTCGCGGGTTCGATTCCCGCACGGGAGAAATCTTTGCGTGACCCACAATTATTTGTTTCGGTCTGGGTATTTGTGTGTGTGAATTTTTTTATGTTTGTAAACGCACCCACGACACCGGAATCAAATTTGGTGTGGGGCTTAGTTTAAAAAAAAAATATCACACATCTTATATCATATTATCATCTCATAATATTATTTTAGTGTTATTATTCCTAGCCAGTTGTAGGTAATTTCATTCATCTCGTTAATACAGTCAAGATACCTATTTAAAAATTTAGCCAATCGTGAACCAAATTTCTTAGGGTTATTAAACATCCGGCGATGGCCGATTAATCGGCTACGGCTTCGGCCAATAATCGACTTTCGTTCGGACTTTACTTGGCACCGGCTACAAAAAAGATACATTTTTAATTTTTACTTGTTACTTTTGCATTCTTTAAACTCGCTTCTCATTTATAAACTAATTATTTTTTGAACGCGTGTTCACTATCAATAGAACAGCTAACGACAGTCGTATATAGCAATATTGCATAAGCGCATTCTTGGAAGTATGACGGTGCACCGAACCAGACCAGATTACCGGCAAAACTTAGCTCAAACGTTGTGTAATTGAAACTGGGTCGGTAAGGAGACATGGTATGTGGTATAGTCATATATCAACTAATAGAGCTAATTAATAGAAATAATCTTTATATATAATAAAAATAAGCAGTGATAGCCTAGTGGTTAGACCGTTGGACTGCAAAGTCAGAGGTCTCGGGTTCAAACCCAGGCACGCATCTCTGTCTTTTGGAAAGCATGTGCCTATTAAAAATTAACTATCACTTGCTTTAATGGTGAAGGAAAACATCGTGAGGAAACCTGCACGCCTAAGAGTTTCTCGAAGGTGTGTGAAGTTCGCCAACCCGCACTGGGCCAGCGTGGTGGACTATGGCCTACACCCTCTCAGTTTGAGAGGAGGCTCGTGCCCAACAGTGGAACAGTTTTATAACAGTTTGAATGATTCTTAGCGATAGTGGGATTCGGTAGGTGGGACTGTTATAGTTTGGTGATGCCGCGAGGAACTGCTAGAGAAATAATAATAGCGTTCATTTATCTGTACAAACAAAAACATTTTTTTAACAGATATCTCCTTAACAATAACAATGATATTATTTATACATATGATTATTAGATACTGTGAATATGGGATGAACTTAGAACGTGTGATGTTTACGTACGTCTTTAAGTCTAAACGTCGAAATATCAAAACTTCCAAAACGTCTAAACCCTACGTAATGTGGAAGTTTAGCAAGTGAAGACGAACGAATCAGTTGGAATTCTTAATAATGTTTTTCGATAATGTTATGTTATGACACATAATGTGTATTTTGTGATTCGATTGGGGTTAATATGCAACGGGAAGTAGAGTGTATAGTCTTTATTTCTACCTGTGGATGTTACAAAAAATTACTAGACTCTACTTCATATCAATGAAATAGTATAAAAAAAGTCAAGCAAGAATAGAAAGCCGTAGTAATTTCCCCCAAGTACTATGAAACCGAAGATAAAACTAGTACAGAATAATAAACAATGCTTTAGTCATTCCGTAGCTATAGAATCACGATGTACGGAATCTTCATGTGTATAATATTGATGTCTTATAAAACGGAGGGAAATCAGAGGGCTTAGCACGAACAGATTGACGTTATAGTGATATTGAAAAACAAGATTGCTGTTGTTGTTGCGTTCATCTTTATACAGTAAATTTGTGGTGTGAAAAGGATGGATATATAAATTTGATAGCGTTACGCTAAGGTCAACCTTTTCGTGCTAAGGGATCTGTATAATAATGACGTGTTCTATAAAGTATGTTACGGAAAAATAGTTTTTATTGCTTCCTGTATAGTGGGTATTGCGCACGAGTTGATTGAACGCGATCAAAACATAACATTAGACTTTACTCGCGACTCCAGTCCTGCGTAAATGTAGAGGTATTTAAACATTTACATTTTACTTAAAACTGTAATGTGTTTAAGAGCTTAAGCCGCTCCGCCCATTGTGTCTAATAGTCGCGGGTACTTTTTCCGCACGGGACAAACCTTTGTGTGATCCACAATTATTTGTTTTGGTCTGGGTATTTGTGTATGTGAATTTTCATGTTTGTAAACGCACCCACTACACGGGAAACAATCCTAGTGTGTGGCTACGTTTTATAATGAAAAAAAATGTTCTAAACAGCTTTACGCCGCCGTTCGCCGTACACACATATCCCTAACGATGCCAAATATTAATGTAATCCCAGACACAGGACTGCGACTAAAAATTCTTTCGAAACCAAAGGTACACTTTGACATACGATTCAAACGCGAGACCCCCAATGGCAATGGCAATTGAGTAGTGTCTACCTCATAACATTTTAATTACATTACTTTTACATATAACTAAAAAAAATGGCCCATGCCGCGTCTGTCTGTCTGAACGCGATAAACTCAATAACTACGAAATGGAATTTCCTACGTTTGACTGCCTCGTTGGTCTAGTGGCAAAGCACATCGCTTGGTGATCACGAGGTCCTGGGTTCAAATCCTAGGTCGGACAAATGAAGTCTTTGTAACGAAAACTTCCCAGTATGAGTCCGGAGTCTGAAATTGTGCCCGATATATCCTAGGCCTAACCTCGTTGGCGAAAAGTGGGTGTACTCAGTACTCTGCTCTCTGCCCTCTGCCACCCCCGCTTTGGGAATATAGGCGGTGTGTGTGTTTATTTACCCGTGCGATGCCAGGGCGGGTCGCTAATAATAAATAACTTACACCTACTTCCAAACTAATCTCGTATTATAAATTCGAAAGCAACTCGGTCTGCCTGTTACATTTACACACCCAAAACCGCTAACAAATTTTGATAAAATTTTCAAAGTCAGAGATTTGATCTAGAGGAAGGATATAGGCTACGTTTTGTCTCAAAAAAATTAAAATACACGCCTGAAAATAGCGCGATCGAAGTTACCGGTTTAGCTAGTTCAGTATACTATACTGAGGTAGACACTGCTTAAATATATATATGCAATGCACTCCACTGGAGACCTGGTAACCGCTATCTGCACTATTCGTAATCGTAGCAATGAGATAGCATCCTATTCTGATAACCACCGTTTATTTTAGTAAAGTGCCACAAGGATCTATTGGTCCATCGATAACATTGGCAGGGGAATCGTGCGAAATTAGTGTTAGCATTTAGTAAAATTTTCCTATTTCCAATGAGATATTTCAACAGGTGGGTCCAGACTGTTACTAATTAAAAAAAGAACTTGGGTTAATTTCATAGCAAACGGCGACTCTGCGACTGTCATTAAGTGACATTTCATTTGATGACATCGTTGAAGATCCTTGTCGGTCTGTAGTTGCAAGCTTTAATATCAAATACATTCTACTATCCAGTAACGATACGAATCTTGGCAATCGTACGGTGGGACAAACAGTTTTACATATAAATAATGTAAAACAAACAGGTGAGTCATGGAAGGTTGATATACCGAATAACCTTGTTAAATTCCGTAAATATTAAACGAGGATTTACATTTCAATTGACATAAAGTATTGTAGCTTCGCTGATTAATTGATGAAATATTCGATTTTCAAATGAATACTGTGTAAAAAATTAGATAAAATAAAATAAAAATACCTCTTTCATACATTATCATGCAAAATCCTCATATACCTTAAATTTTTTTTAAGGATGATGTAGACCTTTGTGAAATATTTAGTACGATTAAAAGAAAGTCGTACTATTATTAGTCTATATGTATAAGAATAGGACACAAAAAGTTAGAAATAAATAACTTTAAAAAAAAAGGTAATCCCGACTACAAAAACCTAAAAATAAATAATTGAAAGCCATGCCGGTTAGTCCAGACTTGGCACCGACATATATATCGGCTTCCCGTTTTATAAATTTGTAATTAAAAGTGATAAGTGAATAAATTATTATTATTTATATACCTATATTACAATATTTTGCTAAGTTTTACAGCAAGGTACCTACAGGAATGATATGAAACCCATAATAACGGCATCTATACATGCGTACTGTGTACCGATAAGGAGTCAATACCGATTTTATAAATATGGGACCACCTTAGAGCTACCCAATGCAAAAAGAATCATACCTTACTGTACAACACAGAAAAATAATATATTTATATAAAGGTTTTTATTATATTTGTATTAAAAACAAATTATAGTATAAACAGTCGTACAGTATATTCACATTGGTAATATTACTTCCCTTTACGGTTGATTGAAAATATAAATAGCAAACAATACTATTGACCTATTTTTATTCAACCTTGATTAATCTGTTGGTTCATTTAAATGTTGTAGTGATAAATCAATATTGGAATATCTAACTTTACTAGTAGATATGCATTAACATAAGGACCTGACAGTACTGATACAAATAAACGTCGAAATAGTGTCGTTGGTACACTACTAAACGCCAACAAATGTCGTTTTAGTCGAGTCTGATCTCACCTTACCTACTTTCTCAATACTGGTTTTTTTAATCCTACTATTATTATAAATGTGAAAGTTAGTATGTTTAGAACCTGTTAGAACTCTGTACTCTCTGCCTACCCCGCAAGGATCTGGCGTGATGATATAGATAGATAGATAGTACGTTTAGACGTTTGGATGTTTGTTAGTCAATCACGCAAAAACAGCTGAACGGATTTGGATGAAATTTCGCACACAGATAGACTATTACCTGGATTAACACATAAGATACTTTTTATTCCGAAAAAATGTTAGGTCCCTTTCTAAATTTAAAGCGGACGAACTCGCGGGCAGCAACCATTACATTTATATATTTTGTTTCCTCTACTCTCATAGTTCGTCTCATACACGTTCACCGGTTACGAGACTCTTGATTTACCCTTCAAATAAGATGCGGTCTATTTGGTCATGCCAAGAAAGTCTAGGTCTTCCCCGGTACCTACATCCTTTCACTTTCGCATTGTATATATGTTTTGTCATTTTTTCTTCCGACATTCTTTCTATAAGCCCGAATCAACGGAGCATACCCTTTCTCAACTTTATACCAATACTATATTTCATACCTATAAGCTTTCTTACTACGCTGTTGCGAATACGGTCGGTCAGCTAGACTATGCACATCTTACGCAGAGTCCGCATTTCGACCGCATTCATCTTGCTTTCATCATCCTTCTTACATACCCAATTCCCACTGCCATAAACCACCGTTGGGCCAATTATTCCGTTAAGTATGGCCAGCGCCCCCTTTTGGGTTAAGTGTCGGCTCTCAAGTAGCTTTCCCATCGCACCATTCACTCTATTCCCTGCATTCGCTCTTCTCTCTATATCAGCGGTGTATTTCCCATCCTTACTGAATGGGCATCCAAGATACACAAACTCATTCACTTGCTCCAGCACATCGTTACCAACCACAATTTGTTCTGGTTTCTTCCCGTTCAAAACCCATAATTCTGGTTTTCTTTACATTCAAATGTAAGCCATTGTTCATGCAATCGTCTTTCATAACTGTGACTAGTGTTTGCAGATCAGTGGTTGTTGGCGCTATTAAACGCGTCATCTGCATATAATTGACGGCTTATCACTAGATCACCAATTTTTACAACTTCATTCATCGCATTCAGTCTTTGAGTACCTTCAGCAAAGGTTAGCAAGGATGCAAAAGGCGTCCCGGACACAAGTTCCTCCATACTTGGTCATCTCGGTAGATATCATGTCTATTCCCGCAGCTTTACCATTTTTCATAATTCCTATGTCCATTCAACTTCGTCCAGAGTGATGTCCTCTGTGGATTCTGGTGTCGTAAACTCTAGGCTTGTTTGTGGTACCAGCATTTGCGACATCCTCATATATATCTCTCAAATATTCACTCCACCGGCTTAGCACAGCTTGGGTGTGCTAAACCGGTGGAGAGAGAATAATATTTTAATTTACACAATAACTATTTCCTAATATTTTTATGTGATTACGTTTTAAACACAGTTACGATAATACCTACTATATGCATAATGCAGTCTTGACATAACGATTGTAAAATGCAAATACAACCTAACCGACATTTTAATAAGAACTCATTTTAACGCTTAATCGTAAGCGAAATAAAATTTATTTTCGTGCCATCGAGTTCGGGTACGTCCAAGAGAATAAATGAGGTAAGCAAGGCTGTTTTAAAATATATAATTGCATGTCAATTCTGTCAGTCGACTGATAACTAATTATTCTTTCCTTGGCAAAGGGCACCTTTTGTATTGCCCGTAATTACCTGAACAAATCATCATGATAAATCATCGGAAGATTATAAGTAACTAAAATATAAAATGGATTGAAATTAAGAAATACTTTTTATTGTACTAATGTTGGTAAACATTGACTCTATCTATATATATCATAACGCCAGATCCCTTGCGGGCTAGGCAGAGAGTACAGAATTCCAACAGGTTCTTTTCTTACATCTCTGGCTTTTTCCACTCTCATAGTTTGTCTTATACACGCTTGCAGGTTGCGGAGACTCTTGACTTGCCCTTCAGATAAGACACGGTCTATTTGATCATGGTAAGATAGTCTAGGTCTTCCGCGATACCTACATCCTTCAGCTTTCCCATTGTATATTGGTTTTGTTATTCTTTTTATACAATTATACTAACTATATAAGACTGCATAATTGTGTTAAATATAATACTATTATGATATGATGACTACTATAATAGAATTATGAGGAAACACAGTGTTCTACTTTGACCCCGTTTCTCAAAATATTGGGCTGTGACTATGCCTATAAACTTTCAGAATATCGATCTCTTATCCTTTCTCCACTTTTAACTATACTAATATTATAAAGTGGAAAGATTTGTATTTTTGTATGTATGTAACGAATAAACTCAAAAACTACTGGACCGATTTAAAAAAATTCTTTCACCATTAGAATGCTACATTATCTCTGAGTAGCATAGGCAATTTTTGTTGCTAGAAAAAAAATAGGGATCCCTACTAAAACTTTAATAATGTAACCCAATGTGTAAAAAAATTAGCCATAAAATGTCGTTCTATATATTCTACAATATTTATTATTATATAATCTACAATATTTAAGAACATATCAATATCTACAAAAGACTTTGCGATACTATGGGTCCAACTATTGGAGTTACCTCACTATAACTACTTTTTGAATTTTAAAAGTTGATATATATGCCGACCAAAATCAGAGAATGTTATCCATACCTTTGTATTAATTCTTATCAAAATCAATCATATCGTATTCAAGACAGTTTGAATACCTGTAGATTACTTTGAATTATTCAAATCAGACATTTCATTTAAAAGATATTACGAATTTAATAATGTCAATCTAATAAACGCCGCCGCGCCGTGGCCGGTGTGGCCCCACGCAGCGCAACGGGCAACGCGGCGAGGGAGGGGGGACTTAAGTGCGGGAGAGGGGCGTGCACATTTATGAAATAGGTAGCCACGCGTTTCTACGCAGCGGACGGAATATCCAACCGTGCGAAGCCGGGACGGGCCGCTAGTCCTATGTATAATAGTCCTATTTGTTATGTGGTATTGACGATATCATGTCGGTAAAACGATAACTTTTGGCCCGCGGACAAAATCAGAACTAACGATGTCATCAAGTGAAATGTCACTTCGTGATAGTTGTAGAGCTGCCGTTTGCTATGAAATTGACCTAATTTCTTTTATTAATTAGTAACCATGCGGTGGGTCCTATTGTTACATCTCTTTAGCAGTAGGAACATTTTACTAAATGTTAACCCTAGTTTCACACTAACGCCTCCCTTTCAATGTCATCTACAGGCCAAATGATCCTTGTAGCACTATAATAATATTGACTATAGGTATTCTTTAAATCAGGTCAATGTAAGTGAATCATCAAGACGTGTTGGAAACGGATGCATTTCTGATTACGATCAAATTAAAACAAAATCAATCAAATAAGTGATTTTTCCTCGAATGATTTCTCAACAACGGCATCAAGGAATGAAATAATAATTTTCAAATATTATCTATTTCTATTTTTCATAGTAAAAATCTCTTGCCATAAAACAAAATTTGTCCAGTCTAAGGTGAGTGTGCTGCCATCAATTTCATATACACAAATAACTAGATAGAACCAAATACTTTTTAAAAATCAGAGGTATGAATTCAAAACTGACGGACGATTTAGCGCAGTGGTTAAGAGCTTAAGCTGCTCCGCCCACTGTGTCGAATAGTCGCGGGTTCAATTCCCGCACGGTACAAATCTTTGTGTGATATAACAATTATTTGTTCCGGTCTGGGTATTTGTTTGTGAATTTTCATGTTTGTAAACGCACCCACGACACAGGAATAAATTCTAGTGTGGGGCTAGGTTTAAAAAAAAAAAAAAAAGGTTCCGAATTCAAATAATATTACGTGTACCGACGTTGCCGAGATACCATGCTATCTCATTCATCTTTATTTGCTAAACTTGTACCGTAAGAGAGATGACATCATAACTTGATTACGTTACTATACGTAAGATCATTCGTGCCCAAATTCTAATCTATAGTCCGACAGGGATCTTTTGCCCCGCGACCAAACTAACGCTGTCTTCAAGTGAAATGTCACAACATGACAGTCACAGAGTTTCCGTTTGCTATGAAATTTACCCAAGTCCTTTTTTTAATTCGTAACCGTGCGAACCCACCTGCTGAAATATCTTCTTGGGAGAAGGAAAATTGTACTAAATGTTAACCCTTATTTCACATATAAGAAGTGATTACTATTTTGGCGTTTTAGACTCAAAATCACTTTAAGTGTATAAAGTAATTCTTTTCTTACATTAAGATGAGGATTTTACTACGGTGAAAGGAAATGAGCTGGTAAAAATCGTTGGCTAAACAAAAATAGTTCAGCTTAAAGTTTCGGTCATATAGCCGACGGAGCGTAACGGGAGCGCGACGGAAACGATCGGCCACACGTTTGCCGTAGCGCCGAACAGGGCTGCGCTGTGAGGTCTCCCGTACATTTCAGAACATTACAACTCGCCAAGCCGCACCATTGTCGCGCTCCCGTCACGCTGCATCGGCTGAGTGGCGAAAACTTTAATCTACTTTAGCCGGTAACCTATCCATATTCTTTATCTTCTTCTTATTTTAATGAATGGCAATGGAAAATAAAAGCCGCCTATCTATCTATGATGAGCTCATCGATATATTATTATTCGTAATACATGACGGATCATGAAAAAATGACAGCAAGAAACGACTCCATTTGCATATATATACTCACGCATTTATACTCGTTGCTGGCAATTGTAGAAAATAGTTTGAAATTATGGACCTCTGATTATCCAAACATAAAAAAATCCCCATCATCATCATCATCATCACACCCTATACTTGTTCACTGCTGAACAATTGTAGAAAGGCCTCCCCAATCGCTTTCCAGCGTAACCGGTCAGATGCCACCTGCATCCAACAACTTCCTGCGTTTTTCACAAGATCGTCGGTGCATCTGGCAGGTGGTCGTCCTACGCTACGCTTACCAATACGTGGTCTCTACTCTAGAATATTTCTGCCCCAGCGCCCGTCCGATCTTCGCGCTATGTAGCCCGCCCATTGCCACTTAAGCTTGCTAATCCTAAGGGCTATGTCGTTGACTGACTTGGTTCTTCTACGAATTTTCTCATTCCTGATTCAATCACGTAGTGAACCGCCGAGCCTAGCTCTTTCCATAGCTCGCTGAGCAGTTCTGAGCTTTTTTATGAGACCGCGATCGAGATCACGTCTCTTACATGTAAAGTACATGGAGATCACGTCTCCTACATGTTAAATCTCATCAAAAATCTCAGAGCCTCATAGGAAAAGCATAAGCCCAAAGGTTCCACAAAAAATAAGAAAGACTTCATCATGAGCTCCAAGCAACAAATATTTGATGACGTCTCCGTGATCCACAGGGTAAAAACCAGCAGTGATCACCGAATGGTCAGAGGCGCATTAAATATTAATGTCAAAATGGAGAGATCGTGTCTGATGAAGTCTACGCTTTAACCTTCTTATGCACATATCCAAAACCCCGAAAACTTTCAACTCGAATTGTCAAATCGCTTCGAATTGCAGGACAGCAGCGCATCAGTGGACGAAATCAACAACAGGCTGGTAGAGACTGTCCATACGGTCGGGTTCTAATATTTTAAGCCCCATCGTAAAATTAGGCCTCAAAAACTATCTGACTACACCCGGAATCTCATGGCTGAGCGACTTTCCATGACGCTCCAAACCTCCGAGGCAGCTCAATGGACAGATTTGGAAGTCCTTGCGACACGATTTACGCTCCTTCAATACAAGGCGTATTGAGGAGACCATAGAGTAGAACAAGTGCTCCAAAATGTTCGCAAGACGCGCGTCTATTGGGCAAAGCCGGAGATAACGAAAGCAGAAGACGGAGGATGGAAACGTAACGTCGAATAGGTCAGAGGTGCTCAGGGAGATAGAGAGGTTGTATTGACTTGGTAAAAGACCTAAGAGCCAAGCACCCCGACACTACACTGAAGATATCCCGGTCATCAACCCGTACGAGATTAGGATGGCTCTCAAAAAACTCAAAAACCACAAAGCGCCATGCGAAGACGGAATTACCGCAGAGCTTCTGAAAGCGGGCGCAACGCCGGAACTTAAAGTCCTTCAGAGGCCATTTAATTCCATCTTGCTTGAAGGAAAAACGCCGGCAGCTTGAAACAGGGGTGTGTGGTGGTAATGTTTTTCAAGAAAGGTGATAACACCTCTTTGTAGGACTAAAGCCCATCACACTGCTGAGCCATGTTTATAAGTTGTTTTCTAGAGTCATCACAAATCGTCTCGAACGCAGACTTGATGACTTCCTTCCTTCCGAACAAGCCAGTTTCCGGAAAGGCTTTAAGTACCATAGACCACATACATATGCTGCGGCAAATTATACAGAAAACTAAGGAGTATAATCGGCCACTATGCTTGGCGTTTGTGAACTATGAGAAAGCCTTCGATTCGATCGAGACTTGGGCGGTTCTTAGATCTCTCCAGCGATGCCGCATTGACTATCGGTACATCGAAGTGTTATGTATAATAACAACATTATGGCAGTGTGATTACAGGGTCAGTGCACTAAAGCAATCTCCATAAAAAGAGGAGTAAGAAAGGGAGACGTCATTTCTCCGAAACTGTTTACGGCCACCTTAGAGAATGCTTTCAAGCTCTTGGAATAGTGATCACCATCAATGGCGAATACATCACTTATCTTCGATTTGCCGACAACATTGTGGTCATGGCGGAGTCGCTGGCAAATCTCGGACGAATGCTCGGTGACTTCAACAGAGTATCCCAACAAGTGGGTCTTAAAATGAACATGGACAAACCGAAAATAATGTTTAATGTCCATGTCGTACCCACCGCACTCACACTTGGGAACTCTACTCTTGAAGCTGTCGACGAAAACATTTACCTGGGACAGGCAGTCCGGTTATGTAGGTCCAACTTCGAGAGAGAGGTCAATCGACGAATTGAACTCAGCTGGGCAGCGTTCGGGAAACTGCGCAACATCTTGTCATCCAAAATACCTCAGTGCCCCAAGACTAAAGTTTTTAGTCAATGTGTGTTGCCAGTGGTGACAAAAAATCACATTTATAATGTTAGTAGGATATGCGAAAACTTGTAAGGATGGGTGTATGTTTGTTACTCTCTCACGCAAACACTACTGAACTATAGCTATCCAATAGAACTGCGCGAACAGCCTATAATCCTTTTTTTTAAGCGTAGCGCCACACTTGGATTTATTCCTGTGTCGTGTGGTGGTGTCGTTTAATAATATCAGCCTATACTGCCCACTGCTGGACAAAGGCCTTCTCTCACAAATCGAGGTGAGAGAGATTAGGTCATACTCCATCACGCGGACCCAGTGCGGATTGGTGGAGGCACGTTTGTGGCCACCTGCTGTTGGAACTTATTAAGCCGCTTTTAAGGCTTCCAACTCGGCTTAACGACTACCACATTATGTGGTAGCCGGGACCAACGGTTTAACGTGCCTTCCGAAACACGAAGACGCTCGAATATGAAAATGACACAAACGGTCACCCTTCTCGGGCCGACCGAGTCGAGCGCTGCTTAACCTTGGTAATCGTTAAGAACACCGCGGTCGCACAGCGCTACGAGCGCCTGTCGTTTACAAACATGAAACTTCATTCACACAAAAATACCCAGACCGAAACAAATAATTGCGGGTCACACAAAGATTTGTCCCGTGCCGGAATCGAACCCGCGACTATTAAACACAGTGCGCGGAGCGGCTTGAGCTCTTAACTACTGCGCTAAATCGTCATCCAGTGTCACCAACACATTATAGTTTTCAAGTAAAATTTTAATATTTAAATGCACTACATTCACTCAGGTGGAGTCGCGAGTAAAGTCTAATGTCATATATGTTTTGATCGATTTCAATCAACTCGTGCGCAACACCTACTATGAAGGAAGCAATAGAACTATTTTTCCGTAACAGACATTTATTGAAGACGTCATTATTATACAGAGGGCTTAGCACGAAAAGGTTGACCTAAGCGCTAAATAGTCCGTCGATTTATTAAGATATTTCAAAATAACGAAACCCATAGTTGTGCTCTTATATTGCGAAACATTTTTCGGACTGCCACTTTTAATCTAATTATTTTATTAATAAACACAAAGAAATAACTTCGCCTAAAACGATTACCAGAACCATCTAGAGGCCAAGTTAAATCCTCATTATAATGTTTTTGACGTAACACTATAACCTTAAACTGATATGCATCCCGTTTAGGGCGAGTCGATATTTTTGGTATGTGCAATTCAGTTAATATTCGAGCCACGCTCAAGCCGTCATTGTCTGGTGTTCGAATCGTTCTAGAGTGACGTGTGAACTGTAAAGGCAATTCGGTGGCATACCTAGGGTTGGTATTTGTACTTGAAAATGTGGGTTTTTGCGTCGTGGGGATATATGGTAATGAATGCGAATCAAGTAGTTTGTTGCGCCTTAAAGTAATGACGAATCAGTTCAGCATTGAATTAAAAATAATGACTATAATAAATCTCTTACAATAGGTCTCATACAAAGGCTCAGAGTTGCGAGCGATGGAAAGAGCTATACTCGGCGTTTCTCTACGTGATCGAATCAGGAGATTCGTAGAAGAACCAAGGTCACCGACACAGCCCGTAGGGTTCTTAAGCTAAAGTGGCAATGGGCGGGCCACATAGCGCAAAGATCGGACAGGCGTTGGGGCAGAAAGATTCTAGAGTGGAGACCACGTATTAACAAGCGCAGCGTGGGACAGCCACCTACCAGATGGACCGACGATGTTGTGAGGATCGCAGGAAGTCGTTGGATGCAGGTGGCATCTGACCGGCTGCGCTCGAGAGCGATTGGGGAGGCCTATGTTCAGCAGTGGACAAATATAGGCTGATATGATGATGATGATACTAAATAAGCCTGAACTATCCAACTACTCAGCAAAAACAAATCGAGGTGAGAGAGATTAGGCTCGACCATGCGAATCTAGTGTGGACTGGTGGAGAGAGGTTTGTTGCTGCATCTGCCATTGGAACATATCAAGCCGCCCATAAAGCTTTCAACTCCGTTTAACGACTACTACGTGAAGTGATAACCAGGATTAATAGCTTAATGTACCTTCCGAAGCATTAAGAACTTCGAAAATGACAATGCCACAAACGATCACCCATTTCAGACCCACCGAGCCGATCGTTATGAATATCGCAGTATCACAAAAATATATCAGAATTACTACTCATGCCACGGAATTGTAAACTTTAATTAAATTATAAACTGTACTACTAACTACTAAAAAGTACTAGTAAGGATTGGTATTCATTAAAGTGGAGATCGATGGAGAAAAGATGAAACTTTTTCACTTGGCGAATCAGCAGGCGTTTCCATCGAAGTGATGTGGGAATTACAAAATCTCAAACATCTCTTTTACACTACCATCTCCGCGTCGGTCGATACCGGGCATTAAACCGGCTTGTGTAACTAGTTATGAACGTGAACAATGTATTACATAACAATTGCAATACAAGTTCAAGTGTAACCAGTCGGGGCACAGGAAACGTCTTCACACTAATTTATTCAATATAACGTATTATCCATGAGTTTACTCAAGAGAAACAATTTTGTACTTACTATACATTCAAAATGTTATTTAATTTTAATATTGTTTATTGTTTGTGTATTTCTTCAAAGAGTTGCGGACGTCCCCGGTTCTTAGTTATGGTAATGCGGAGATATGGAACCAATACGTAAAATTTCTTTAAAAGACATTAATGGTTATGTACTTTGCTTGTCGAGATCAACCGCTAAAAATATAGGAATAACAACAACATATTCGTAACGAGATCCTGGTAAAAGTTTATGCAAAGAGTGATGTATGCAAATTGTATTTAAACATGAAACTGGGCTATTATAAAAGGATTGGGATACCCACCATAACTAGCTTTCAACTACGAATCTTGGACAGACGATGACTCGTCCCTCACTAGTTAATATACACAACTGACATGATCCACCTTAAGACAGCTTACAGAAACCCCGGTTCTCCGAAGTTACTCACGGTATTATGCCCTTTAGCATTTTATCCCTGGAGCATATAGCTCAAAGTGCTTTCTCTAAATGCACAATTCTAGAAAGCCAGAGAGGTTTTTTTGGGCGTCTTTCGGTTCCTAATCGACCGACGAAGAAACGCTGGGACGGGGACGCTGACCCAACTCTATGCAGCACTTATGAGTCTACGGTGTTGTCACACACAAATAACTCGCCAAAAGCTGGTGTTCAAAAACCTCGCGGTTGTCATAAAAAGTTACTAAATACATTGACTGTACTGTACGGCAATGCTAAAAGAACAATCAATATTAAATATCAATAATATATCAATCTCCTTTGATCCAAGATATCAATCAAATAATGACCGTTCAAGCTCACAGGCTTACTATTTATTACTATAATTTGATAATTTTGGTGAAATGTATAGATCTATTTTGAAGATAATTATAGTGATCCACACTGCACGTTCACTCTTTACTGGATAGCGAAAAAAGGTTATCACTTGATATAACATATTGTAAAAGACCTGTTATTGTATCGTAATACAAATTGAATTGTAACAGAATCGCTTCTCACAAGCTCACTGGACAGAAACCGTTCAACAGATCGGATAGATATGTTATAACAAGATTTTCCAGCTACGATTCAACAAAGAGTTCTATTCAACAGGTCCGGGAACTAGTTGCCTGACTTCCCTTTGTTTACTTGTTCAGTTTGAAGAACAACACAATATGTACTTAACACAAACAATTGTTGATGGCGGTAAGTAAAGGGAATTGGTTTGGGTTTTGGCACGTTTGAGAAATGTATCCTTAGTTTTTACTGAGCCCGTTAGTAAGCAGAAAAATAGACATCTTACCTTAGTTGGCGTCACGTTGGCGTATAAACCTATGAACTGAGTTACCTCAAGTGTACTTCGACCCGATGGGATCTTTTGTGCAGCTCATTGCCTTAATACTCTGACGTAACTAGAGATCTAAATACTTCCTGTAACAATTTAGAGATTCCGTCAGGGAGGAAGAGCTTGTATTCCGCTGGAGATGGATATCCCCCTAGAAGATTCGTTTGCCGCGCCACCAGTGCTTTATACTTTTAGTTTCTGTACCACAGATTCTCCATACTACAACGCTGCTACTACAACTAAATTCATCTTATGTCGATGTTCTTTTGTTTTGAACATGCTTCAACAAGATGCCTAAGTGTCTATTTCTCTTGCTGTCACTTTCACTCTATGTGTCGGTGAATTCCTTGGAATGTCTTAGTACTCTTTGAAGTAGAAATTAAAATAGACAGTATGAGAATGTAGCTACGGCAGCAAGCAGACGTGACAGGAAACTGGCTAACGCAAGAATGTAAACGGTGGCATTCAGCAGAAACGTGGACATGAAACTGCGCCAGATTGTATACTTAGGCTGTGAGGACAGAATCAGTTTCCAACTTTAGCCCTATGATATGAAAGTTGAATTTTAGGAATAAGATACAACATAAGGTCAATTCGGGTTTGCCATTACAATAGTGGTCACGTTAATATTAAAATTTTATGGGCTACGTCTGTGGAATACAATAGTTTGGGTATTCCTAATAGTGTTTCCGAAAACTGCTATTAATATGCAAAGGAAGGTATTTTGGTAGACTTAACTTCGCCGTATTTGAAACACCGTATTTGTCTTTCATTTCTTCGTATTCACTTCTTCAAAAGAATGGGAAGTCAGATATATAGCAACGTACTGCCTATATTTTAATTCCTCCATATTTTTTTTACTATGGCACCACGTGATAAGGCAGCCTGTTGAAAGTTGCCCGATTAAAAAGTCATTCGATTAATATAAAGACAATTTAGATGTAGGTATGGTCTGGAAATATAGAGGGAAAAGAGATTTTTCGAATAGTGACGTTTTCTACCATCTAGTAGTTGTGCACTTGATACACTTGATAGATCTTTCATTCTATCCAATGCAGGCGCTTAAGATCTTGAAAAAGATAAAAAAACTCTCTCTTACGTTCAAAAACCATTTAGGTGATGCAGAGTTGATACTTTTTAACCGACTTCAAAAAGGAGGACGTTCTATATTTGTCTGTATATATGGTTTTTCTTTCTTTTTTATGTATGTTCACCGATATTTCCGTCAATTCTAAACCGATTTTGATAATTATTTTTGCATTGGAGCTATATTGGGTTCAGTATAGCTCCAAGGTGGTTCCATTTTAATTTTATCGGTATTTGATCTTGGACTTTGAAGATACACCAGGGAACTTCTTAACGACAAATAATACGAATCTGTAGATTGAGTTATTATGAGTATTGTGTTAATACTATAGGTACCCTACCATAGAACTAATCAGAATATTTACAGACTTCAAAAAAGGAGGAGGTTTACAATTTGTCTGTGTTTTTTCATAGCGTCTTTATTTATGAACTGACGATGATTCTCTTTACGTTGGGTTAAGTCTCGAGCTGGTATCATTTTTTGGAATTAAACCTTGGACATTGAAGATACTCCAGGGGACTCGTTAATGGCAAACAGCATGAATGTATAGAACCCGTTATTATCCGTTATAATTATATTAGTCCTGTGGGCACCTTATTGTAGAACTAAGCAGAATAATATGATCATTCATCATCATCATTTCAGCCTATACTTGTCCACTGCAGAACATAGGCCTCCCCAATCGCTTTCCAGCGTAACCGGTCCGATGCCACCTGCATCCAACGATTTCCTGCGATTTTCACAAGATCGTCGGTCCATCTGGCAGGCGGTCGTCCTACGCTGCGCTTGCCAATACGTGGTCTCCACTCTAGAATCTTTCTGCCCCAACGCCCGTCCGATCTTCGCGCTATGTGGCCAGCCCATTGCCACTTCAGCATGCTAATCCTGAGGGCTATGTCGGTGACCTTGGTTCTTCTACGAATCTCCTCATTCCTGATTCGATCACGTAGAGAAACGCCGAGCATAGCTCTTTCCATAGCTCGCTGAGCAACCTTGAGCTTTTTTATGAGACCTATTGTAAGAGACCACGTCTCTGATCCATATGTCATCACTGGTAACACACATTGACTAAACACTTTAGTCTTTAGGCACTGAGGTATTTTGGATGAGAAGATGTTGCGCAGTTTCCCGAACGCTGCCCAGCCGAGTTGGATTCGTCGATTGACCTCTCTCTCAAAGTTGGACCTACCTAACCGGACTGCCTGTCCCAGGTAAATGTATTCGTCGACAACTTCAAGAGTAGAGTTCCCAACGGTGAGTGCGGTGGGTACGACATGGACGTTAGACATTATTTTTGTTTTGTCCATATTCATTTTAAGACCCACTTGTTGGGATACTCTATTGAGGTCACCGAGCATTCGTCCTAGATCTTCCAGCGACTCCGCCATGACCACAATGTCGTCGGCAAATCGAAGGTGAGTGATGTATTCGCCATTGATGTTGATGCCAAGTCCTTGCCATTCCAAGAGCTTGAAGGCGTCCTCTAAGGTGGCCGTAAACAGTTTCGGAGAAATGACGTCTCCCTGTCTTACTCCTCTTTTTATGGGGATCACCTTCGTGCACTGCCCCTGTACTCGGACTGACATGGTGGCGTTATTATACAAGCACTTCAACACTTCGATGTACCTATAGTCAATGCGGCATCGCTGGAGAGATCTAAGAACCGCCCAAGTCTCGATCGAATCAAAGGCTTTCTCATAGTCCACAAACGCCAAGCATAGTGGCCGATTATACTCCTCAGTCTTCTGTATAACCTGCCGCAGCGTATGTATGTGGTCTATGGTACTAAAACCTTTCCGGAAACCGGCTTGTTCGGGAGGCTGGAAGTCATCAAGCCTTCGTTCGAGACGATTCGTAATGACTCTCGAAAACAACTTATAAACATGGCTCAGCAGTGTGATGGGCCTATAGTTCTTCAATAAGGTGTTATCACCTTTCTTGAAAAACAGCACCACCACACCCCTGTTCCATGCTTCCGGCGTTTTCCCTTCAAGCAAGACGGAATTAAATAGCCTCTGAAGGACTTTAAGTACCGGCGATCCGCCTGCCTTCAGAAGTTCTGCAGTAATTCCGTCTTCACCCGGCGCTTTGTTGTTTTTTAGTTGTTTGAGAGCCATCCTAATCTCGCACAGGCTGATGTCCGGGATATCTTCAGTGCAGTGTCGGGTTAGCTTGGCTCTTGGGTCTTTTACCAAGTCAACAACAGGTTTAGCTACTGAGGTATACAACTGCCCATAGAACCTCTCTATCTCCCTGAGCACCTCAGACCTATTTGACGTTACGTTTCCGTCCTCCGTCTTCAGCTTCGTCAACTGGCTCTGCCCAATATGATATAGGTATATAAATATTAAAAACTAGCTGTTATCCGCGGCTACGCACGCGTTTGAATGAGGAAAAGAAAAATGCGGCTTTTATGTTTTCCCTTGCATTATTTCTATTTTTTCTCCTCGTAAGAACCTTCCCAGAACTTCAACGAATATTTAAAAAAAAATAACAGAATCGGTCCAGCCGTTCTCGAGTTTTGCGCTTAGCAGACACATTTAGGCATCTTTTTTATTTATATAGATTCATTCGCTCAATACTTAAAATTGTAAAATAAAAAACTTAAAAAAAAGGGAAACCGATTTCAAGAAACGAAATATAAATACTTAAAGTCGGTGCCAAGAACCCGACGGCACTAACCGGCACCGACCTATTTTTGGCTTCTTGAAGTTGGATTCCCTTTTTTTTTAAGTTTTTTATTGTATTAGCGAACTTTGGTGTTCAAGTCGCACGTTTTAGCAACTCAGTCGCAGAAATCGTCAATCGGCGATAGAATAAATAGCGTATGTGTTTTGGGGCTTAAACACACCTCCATTTTGCAACCATGAGGCCCGTTGCGTTACATTTAACACTACAAGTTCGTCGTAAAATTACACAATTTAGGTCAATATCACAGTGCAAGAGTTCATTCAGAATGCACGCGACGACGCCGATGTGACTCAGTTGGTCCAGCTCCCAAACGTCTGTTTAGTCATTCGTGCGTTGACTCGAGGTCGGTCGAGGTGCGAATGTTAATTGGCTTAGAAGTACTAGCTTTCGTTGTGGTACTGGGTGGTATGTATACGTTTCTACAACAAATTGCTTATAGATATCCGAAACATAAAATATTACAAAATTTCAGTATACCTCGACGATAGAACTGATTGAGCATTGAGCAGCTCCTCATCCAGCAGATGCTATAAACAATGTTGTAAAATAAAAATGATAAACGGAAAGAAGAAAACTTTATTTGCAACGCGTTAGTACATATAGAACTTGAAAAGACAAAAACCTAAATATACTTAATTTCTAACATCTTTACAAAACGGCCCCGAACTCAGCATAATGCTGGAAGCCTTCAACAGCAACAAGCACCAAAAACATCATATAAGTTTTGCCTACAACGCTTTGCCCCAAACAAAAAAAAGGCCGAAATAGAAAGGCCAGTCCAAGGAAAAATTAGGTTAAAGACTAGCCTGCTGAGTTTCTCGCTGGATCTTCTCAGTGTGAGGCCATGTTCCAGAGGTAGATATAAAACATATAATAATTTTGACGTTTGGTTTAAAAGTGCTTTTTATTAGTACAAATAAATTATTTTTGACTTTAAGTTTTTCTTGATCGTACTAGTTATCTCCCAGGAAGAGCTAAAATTGGTAAGACGGACGATTGGGCGCAGTGCTTAAGAGCTTAAGGCGCTTACTTAGGCGGGTTCGATTCCTGCACGGGACAAATCTTTGTAGGCTCTCAATTATTTGTTTCGGTCTGGGTATTTGTGTATGTGAATTTTCATGTTTGTAAACGCACCCACTGTATAGGAATTAATCCAATTTTTTTTACACAACACTTACAAAACATGAAAAAAAATATCTATATGATCACGCCAGATCCCTTGCGGGGTAGGCAAAAAAATATAATTTGTTATATGCTTATCCCTACCAATAGAGCTAAGTAAGTAGTTACCTATTCGTTCACAAAATTCCTTACCAAGATGACAAAGACCCCTTCATTGACATAGATTTTTTATAGCGTACTCGCTGTAATGATTAACATTGACTGAGATTATTGGAAGATAGGGATCAAATTTGACTATTGAAATATTGACGGTAATATAGAATAATGGTGGAATGACTACAAAAAGATGGAGTGTTCACCTAGAAACCTGTAAATAATGGTGGTCTAAAATTGACCACTCATAATTAAGTGGTCAATTTTAGACCACCATTATTTACAGTTACATTGAGTAATAATTTACTCAATCTTAGTTGCATACTATAATGTTTACATAGATGTAACTTAAGATCAGACCGAGTATGGACCCTGTTGGAGGTAAAAGAAAAGACCTTTTTCCAACAGTGTCTAAATAAGGGTTTTTATAATGACATCTCCAAATATTGATAAATATTATTGAAAACATTATAAGAATATCAATATTTCCTTCTGACAGAGCCTAAGATATTCGGACACTACAATAAGGATATTGAAAGATGACATTTTAATGGTAATTCTACTTCAACGTATTTACACTGCTAATGGTTTTCTACTTAATATGTATTTGTCATATCTAATTTGAATTAAACATTATTTAGATAAAGTCATAGTTATATTGCTCAACAATAGAATAATTGATTCTTGTTTTAATAAATCAGACTATTAGCCCCAACATGATTTCCGTGTTCCCAATGTAGGGCAAAGGCCTCTTACAAATTAAGATATGAGAGAAGAATACATACTTCACTACGTAGGCCCAGTGCGAATTGGAGGAGGCAGATTTGTTATTGGAACCCGCAAAGCCTTATAAGTCTTCCAATTTAGCTTAGAGGTGATCATTTGAAACCGTGGTGACCGAGATCTTTCAGAGCCGGGAAGGCTCCTAAATAGAGAAACAGGTACTAAAAACTGTCACCTATCTAAGATACCAAACAAAGCGATCACGTAGCGCTACAAGTGTCATATTGTTGTTTAATTATGGGCCTTCAATTAATTACGTGAAGTGATTTTAGAGAATTTTTGACAATGGTGAGATTTCGTGAGATTTGGCCCATCCCCCAATCTCACGTGACATTTTTCAAACTGCATGTATATCGTAAATGCATCGTATTTATTGTAAAAGAAAAAAAAATATTTGCTTAATATTTTTATTTAAGACTAATCAAGATTTAAGATTTTTGAGAAACTAGACTAGTATTACAGTGAAGAGTAAACAATAAAATACGTAAATCGTTAAACGATTTGTGCAACTTTGCGGCGTTCGAAAAATCTCGTTAAGTATTATTGAATATCATTTAGCCATATTTTAGTGAATCTTTTAATTAATTAAATACTATTTTCTCGCAACTTTACTCTGTTTCTTGCGAAAAAAAACTACGTGATATTTGCTAAGACCCCCCCCTCTCCCCAAAGTAAGATTAGATGAGATTCGACTCGAACACCTCACTTAATTAATGGACGCCCCCTTATGTTGTATATCCTGGGTAATTATTACTTCAGTAGTAAATTTGGTACTATTAGAAGATATTTATTTGAACTTATTATGTGGGATATAAGACTATCGTATAACGCTGGCTGAGTGTAATAATGACTCGAATAAAAACCAAGTTAAATTAATATTAGCCCTGTTAAGAAACTGTCCCAGCGTTGGGCACGGGCCTTCTCTCAAACTGAGAGGGCTTAGGCCATAGTCCAGCACGCTGGCCCAGTGCGGGTTGGCGAACTTAACACACCTCCGAGAAACTCTTAGGCGTGCAGGTTTCCTCACGATGTTTTCCTTCACCGTTAAGCAAGTGAAAGATAATTTTTAATGAGCACATGCTTTCTAAAAGACAGAGGTGCGTGCCTGGTTTTGAACCCGTGACCTCTGACTTTGCAGTCCAACGGTCTAACCACTAGGCTATTACTGCTACTTGACTCGAATAAAAACCAAGTATAAAAGAAAAATTTAGCGATTTGTTTTTGAAATTAGACTGCTGAATCCACTGACAAAATTAATGCAATAGTGAACCTAAGAGAATATAATCACTACGTGTAGTGATTTTAATTTCTTTGGCTCACTGTTGCGTTCAGGAAGCGATACATGATCGTTTGTAGAATTTATGAACTTCAAACATATCTTGTTTTTATATGCACTTAAAGACTAAATATCTATTTTAAAAACATTTTAACTCACCCAGCAATAATGGTTCTAAATATCACGTACGAACGTTGAATACAAACGTCTAATTACAAGGCAATAAAGGCCTAATGCGTCGTTTGGACCTCTGCCGCTCTCCGCCTAAGAATGCGTCAGGGTCCTCAATCGTCCCACTGTGTATTTTAGTAGTCCATATTTCTAGTACTTTCCTCGTAGTGCTGAAGTATCATGGTTTAGTAGCAATCACCAAGGTAAATCAGCGTTTGACTCGGCCAGTCTGAGATGAGTAATAGTTACTGGCACTTCCATTTTCGAACATCTCTGTCTTTCAGAGGTTACGTCAAATTGGTTCTAGTTACCACTTAATGTGGAAGTATTTAGCTAAGTTGGAAGATGATGGGTGGCTTGATAAGTTCCAACAGGAGGTGGCCACAATCCTGCCTCCACCAATCCGCATTAGGCCTGCGTGATCGAGTATCACTCCCCATGAATTGTGAGAGTAAGCCCTTGCCTAGAAGTTGGATAGTAGATTGATTTGTTATATTATAGTTATAATATAAACTTCAATATCTGTTTGTCCGTTACTGTTTCACACCTAGACTGATATTTATAATAATCAGGAAGATAAATTGCATTCCAGGGAAGGACATAAGCTTGATTTTTTTGATAAAAATCGATTGGGTGAAATAGGGGACGAAAGTTGATAAAAGGAGTGAAAGGAAATTCGAATTCGAATTTCGAGTTGGTCAAGTATTATTAAATTTTTTTCAGTAGTGGTTTGGAAAGCAGTGATAGTCTAGTGGTTAGACCGTTGGACTGCAAAGTCAAAGGTCTCGGTTACAAACCCAGGCACGCACCTCTGTCTTTTCGAAATGCATGTGTGTATTAAAAATTAATTATCACTTGCTTTAACGGTGAAGGAAAAACATCGTGAGGAAACCTGCATGCCTAAGAATTTCTCGAAGGTATGTGAAGTTCGCCAATCCGCACTAGGCCAGCGAGGTGGACTATGGCCTAAACCCTCTCAGTTTGAGAGGAGGCCCGTGCCCAACAGTGGGACAGTTTCTTAACAGGGCTAATATTATTTTATTTATAGTGGTTTGGAGTCTAGAATTGGGCCCGATATAATGTCAGAGGATTCCTCTCTAACGGCCGGTTCCTATATTCAACTCAAGGTTAGGTTTGTTTACTGTCAGTCGAATTTCTACAGATTTTCCATACAAAATATGTCAAAATTCTATCCGTAGTAGGCAAATCTATCCAAGAGTGAATATAGGAACCGGCCGTATAATATTCGGACCTTCCATGTAAGTTAAATGTGGGTGTATTTAGTGTAATGTGTCATCTTCAATTTGGGAATATAAGCGAGAGAATATTTAGGGAGTTTTATGTATATACCTTACTAGGTTTACTGATCATAATGATATGTTCGTAATTTGTACACACATACACCGTCACACCTATATTCTCCTAGCGGGGCGGGCCTATTGCCATATACCGGGCACAATTCCAAACTCCGGACGCATACTGGGAAGTTATCGTTAGAAAAACTACATTTGTCTAACCTAGGGTTTGAACCCAGGACCACGTGATCACAAAGCAATGCGCTTTGCCACCAGACCAACGAGGCACCTCCCGGAAAACGCCAGATTAACCCTCGGAAGATACTGGTCATATTATGCTTGTAAATACTAATATTATAAAGAGTAAGAATTATTTGATTGTTATCAATAAATTGTGAAATTACTGAATCGATATAAATATTTTGAGGAGAGTGATAGCTGTTCCAGTAGTCACACTCGTGAACAGCTGCTGCTTGTGGGGACTGGTCCATCTAGAATCTTTTAGACACTCTTTAAAAACATCTTTTGTCTCATGTTTCGGTTGTAAGGTATCACACTGGAGCTAGATCGTAAACTATTTAATAGTAGCCCTTATAGTTGAAAAAAGTAGAAAGGAGAAAAAAGACGAACAGAATTAAATAAAAAATACAAACCCGCTAATTATTCGCCGGATCTTCAAAGCAGAAGCCGCGTTCTGATCCGGTGGTAGTTTAGTAGTTAGATTAGATAAAAAGCTTGAAAATAATTATTTCACCATTTGAAACCTACAAGTAGTATCCGAACGAAGGTCGGTTTTTTGCAAAATCCGTAGACGAAACCAATAAAAAGGCCATCGCCATAACCTTCGCTTAAGCCGAAGGTTAATTAATCCTAAGAAATTTGGTGCATACTTGGCTAAATTTAAAATATATAATAAATTTGACGGACGATTTAGCGCAATGGTTAATAGCTTACGCCGCTCCGCCCACTGTGTCTAATAGTCGCGGCTTTTATTCCCGCAGGGACAAAACTTTGTGTGACCCACAATTATTTGTTTCGGTCTGGGTATTTGTTTGTGAATTTTCATGTTTGAAAACGCACCCACGACACAGGAATACATCCTAGTGTGCACCTACGTTTTTTTTTGAAAAAAAGAAATATATAATATAAATATGTTGACTATATCTACGAACTATTTTATTCTATGGTTTGGTTATTTACTGACAATGGCGGCCGGCCGGCGCAGCGCAATATGACCCTGCTCCCTACGCGCGTAACCTCTTCCGTCGCGCATTCGTAGAAATATATCCTAAAAAATCGTTCAATTTCGGTGCTTGCAAAGGCCCAACTTTTAGCCGAAAGCGAAGCTTCGGTCGGACACTACCTACAAGTAACATAAACCTGGTAGATAGCGCTGTAGTCGACCGGCTGCGATACCGCAAAATACTGCTAGTAGCTAATGAGTCTATGAAATACAATCCACAGCATTAACATGCCGCCTAAGCACTTGTTTTGTAATTACAAGCAGTTTACGCGTAAGCACAGAATAGTAAACTTAAAACAAACAACTCTTTGTTCGCGTCCACCGGCGCAAGCGAACGCGAATAGAATATATTTCTAAATAACATAACATTATTACTTACTACATTTGTGTTATAAAATGTAATGTTTTAATATTGTTGGAAACTTATGTTACGAGACGTGGTCTCTTACAATAGGTCTCATAAAAAAACTTAGAGTTGCTCCGCGAGCTATGGAAAGAGTTTCTCTACGTGATCGAATCAGGAATGAGGAGATACGTAGAAGAACCAAAGTCACCGACATAGCCCTCAGGTTAGCAAGCTGAAGTGGCAATGGGCGGGCCACATAGCGCGACGATCGGACGGGCGTTGGGGCAGAAAGATTCTAGAGTGGAGACCACGTATTGGCAAGCGCAGCGTAGGACGGCCGCCTGCCAGATGGATCGACGATCTTGTGAAAATTGCAGGAAGTCGTTGGATGCAGGTGGCATCGGAACGGTTACGCTGGAAAGCGATTGGGGAGGCCTATGTTCAGCAGTGGACAAGTATAGGCTGAGGTGTGATGATATGTTACTATGGTACGGCATGCATCATTAGCTCTTTCTGCATCGCAATAACTTGAATTGATCGTGTAGTATATAAGAATAGCGATCCGTCCCGGCTTTGCACGGGTGAATTATAAACATAAATCTTCCTCTTGAATATTGTCCATTGGTGAAAACCGTATGAAATTCCGTTCAGTAGTTATTGAGTTTATCGCGTTCAGACCGATAGGCGGACGCGGTGGGGGGCCTTTTTTATAATATGTAGTGATAAGGGTATGATGGAATTGTTAACCATATGTGGTAAAAGTCTCTAAATAAATCAGGTTAATAATACTTATATATACGTTTACAAATATGAAATTTAGAAACAAATATTTGTGGGTCACAGAAAGATTTGTCCCGTGCGGGAATCGAACCCCCGACCACTCGATCAAGTTCGCGGAGAGGCTTAAGCTCTTAAGAGCTTAAGCCGCTGGTACTGTAAAAAGCCAACTTAGTTTATTGGTTAACCACTAAGTTGGCTTTTTACAGTCGTTGCTTAAAAGAAAAACGCTTGTAGCACTGTGCGACCGCGGTGTTCTTTGCAAACACCAAGGATAGACAGTGTTGGACTCGGTCAGTCTGAGATGGATTGACTTGGATTTCCTATCGAAAAATTACCAGCATCATTCTGGAGTCCCGAATTGTGCCCGGTATAATAGCAATAGGCCCTGTTACATCGAGGCTAGATATCGTCAGCGAAAAATAGGATCACATAGTACACTTCTGTCACACTTGCTTGATGAATATAGGCCTGATGGTATTTATTTATTTCAAAAAATATATCATTGCCAGATCATGCTAAATTATTTGGCATGTGACGTGGGCTGTGACGTCATAATCGTCAATAGCCATTGTTTACCCACCTTACGGGCCGGTCGTATGCCCGTCTGTTTGTCATCAAACACCATTAGAATACAATATACGTATGTTTAATGCGCGTACGTAATTATTTTCTATGTAAATTAATTCATCAATTTTATTTGGTCCTCGGTAGAGTCGTTCGCAGATTTAATAATAATAATAAACTGCCTCGTTAGCTCAGTGGCGAATAATGTGCTTTAAGATCATAAGGTCCTGGGATTAGATCCTAGGTTGCACATAGATAGATAGATAGAAAACTCTTTATTGTGCACCAATTATATAAATATCAAAATAAAAAAAAAAACAACGAAAAGTTACACAAAGGGCGGCCTTATTGTTAAAAAGCAATATCTTCCAGGCAACTTCGGGAAGGAGAAAACGATTAGTTTGTGAAATAAACCGGGGTGCACTTGTTACACAGAAGTTTTAACTCATAGTAATAAATACTTAAATATAATATAAAAATGCAAACACATACCACAAAATACAGTAAATAAGAGATATATCGTACATAAATTTACTACACATACACATAATTAACTATCATGATACGCTAGCAGGACCCAGTGAACAGATAGATAAGTAATACTTCCTCCCCTGGCCCTTGAAGCTCTCTAGCGACGATGCACGCCGTACATTGATAGGAAGAGTATTTCACAGTCGTACCACCTGGACAGTAAAAGACTTATCATAGCAGCTGCTATTGTGAAGGGGCATCCTTAGGCTAAGATTTTCTGTATGTTTCTGACATATGTAGGTTTTTATCAAAAAAATCCCAATAACAGTTCGGAGCCTGGAATTTTGACCGGTATATAGTAATGGTCTGTGATTGGGCCACCGCTGGAATTCGTAGAAGTAGGGAAAAGCTATATGAATTATATGACCTAAAATCCCAAACGAATAGTGAAAGTTTTGCAAGGTATGTTGCAAATTATTCTAAAACGTTTAAAAGAGTATGTAAGGCAGCAAAAGCGCTACATATAAGTAAAATAATTAAATCTGCAGATGACAAAGTTAAGGCCACCTGGAAAATTGTTAATAGTGAAACTATTCTAGTCTAAGCACCGCAGTGTGGACTTTACTCTAGAGACTGCGCGTGGGCTCATTCAGGCAGATAGTGACGTAGCTCAAGAATTCGAATTTTTTTTCACTAATATTCCGGTAGAGACAACAAAGTCCTTAAATTGCTCTTCTTCCCTTGCAATTTCTTTAGTTAAAAGCAACATTACTCTTTGTCCGGTGGAGTTCGGGTTTGAGTACACTAATCCCCGGTCTGTTATCAAAGTATTTTATGATTTAAAATTAAAAGTAACTGAAGACTTATGGGGAATGTCTGTAAAAGTGTGTAAATCCATTATACATACAATCGCGCCACACTTAGCTGTTATTTTTAATATGTGCGTAGATCAAGGAGTCTTCCCGAATTTAATGAAATTTAGTAAGGTAATACCACTGTTCAAATCCGGCGATAGTAAAGATGCCAACAACTATAGGCCAGTGTCTGTCTTGCCAGTGCTCAGTAAAGTGTTCGAAAAGATAATGCTCATGCAAATGCTAGATCATTTTAACGCAAACAACATCCTGCACGATCAGCAATTTGGTTTTACCAAAGGGCGTTGTACTACTGACGCCGGTGTAATTCTAATAAAGCATATCTTCGATGCCTGGGAGAACTCACAGGACGCCATTGGCATTTTTTGTGATCTTTCCAAAGCATTTGATTGTGTGAAACATGAAACACTGCTGCTTAAATTGGAGCACTATGGTATCCATGGTAAAGCACTTAATCTTTTAAAACCTTACCTAGAGGACAGACAACAGTGTGTTCAAATAAATCAAACTAAATCTCTAGGCTCTTCAGTTAAAATGGGCGTTCCACAGGGATCGATACTGGGTCCGTTCCTATTCTTAGTTTACATAAATGATCTACCTGAAGTAATTAAAAATCGAGCGAAGATAGTGTTATTTGCTGACGATACCTCTTTGATTTTTAAAGTAGGTAGACATGTTAATAACTTTGACGAAGTAAATGACGCTATTCTTCAACTACTTAACTGGTTTACATCCAACAATTTAGTGCTCAATAACAAGAAAACTAAATGTATAAGGTTTTCTTTGCCAAATGTAAAAAGTACTGTACATGATATTATACTGAACAATGAGAAACTTGAGTTCATAAATGATACATCTTTTTTAGGGATTACGCTTGACTCCAAGTTACAATGGGGTCCTCATATTGAGAATTTAGGTAAGCGGCTTAGCTCCGCTGCCTATGCCGTAAGGAAGATCAGACAACTAACTGATGTGGACACCGCGAGGATAGTCTATTTTAGCTACTTTCATAGTGTCATGTCTTACGGTATATTATTGTGGGGTAGGGCAGCGGACATTGAGTCTGTTTTTATCTTGCAAAAAAGGGCTATTAGGGCCATCTATAACTTGAGTAGTCGCGACTCTTTAAGAGAATTGTTCAAAGTAGCTAACATCATGACGGTCCCATGTCAATATATCTATGAAAACATTATGTATACTAGAAAAAAATTAGATCTTTTTAATCAGCTAGGTGATAGACATTGCTATAACACACGACATAGAAATAAATTAGACCAACCGCAGTTTCGTCTGTCAAAAATTCACACGTCTTTCTTGGGGCACTGTGTTAGATTTGATAACAAAATTCCCATTGACGTCAATAAACTTAGTGAAAATAAGTTCAAAGCTTGTGTAAAACGAACACTTTGTAAGCAAGCTTATTATTCAATAGAAGATGCTTGGATAGATGCTATTCCAGCTCCACTTGAGTCATAACAACCTATTCAACTGTTGTTAGTTAACATTAACTCTCTTCCTTCTATTAATTTAACACAATATGTACTTTTTTTGTAAATGAGGGAACCATGTAGCCATTCTCATAAATAGTATTATTCGCTTTTTTAACTTAGACTCACCTGATGACCAACCTACATTGTTCTCCCATACCCCACAACAGAATGTAGATGAAAAAGTTTGTAATTTCTTATTTTAAAAGAGTAACCGTGGAGTTTCTTGCCCTTCTTCTCCACAGGAATGACATTCCGAAGTGGCGGTAGAGTCTTTGTTACTTTTCTGACGATTCATAAATACTGTAATGGTTTACATGAATAAAAAATATTCTGATTCTGATTCTGATTCTTAATGGGCCCGCCCCCTATTACATAGGACCTCACATTGTCGGCTACACAGTTGGAGTACACCTATGTCACCCTCCCTTGAAGAATATAGCCGTAAATTAATGTTATTTGGTCTTTGGTAGAGTCGTTCGCAAAGTTAGGTTTAATTATCAGGCTTTCCTAATGTCAGCGTAACTAACAACAGACAATACGGCTTCAATTAAGTATGACAAACTTTAAGGGTTGTTGTATAATTTTCAAAATTTTATTCCCACCACTTCCATGACTTATATTGTTAATTCCCACGACTTCCAAGACATATGCAGTACAGTTAACATGAACAGGGAGAGAAGATGCATTGTCGATAACTAGATGGAAGTTACTGGGTATATTTGGATTAGGTAGCCATTTTTCGTACTATTCGTAATTCATTTCTTTATGATAATCGCTAGTAAAATAATTTCACATAAACCTAGTTGTTAAAAACACTTCTCTTAGGAAATTGCTACTTCTTTTTTTTTGTTCTAGCTGGCCATACTTTAAAACTTAATCACAGATCTCGTGGGAAAGAAAATATACAGTATATTTTCTTCGTGGAAGTCGCAGGAAATAATGCACGAAAGAATATTTTTTCGATAACAATGAGTTTTGGAAGTCTAGTATCAACCAGCCTATCTAGTATGAACTCGTAGATATTAAATACGTTAACCTTTTTACTATCTAAAGGTACGGACACATTGAATAGGTAGAGGAGAAAATATTAAGATCGTATTGTCTGTTGTTAGTTTCGCAGTTTTGCACTATCACCTACGAAGTGTGTCTATATCATTACCACTTAGCTATAATACCATTTTTAAAGTTAAGCACCGTTTAGTTCGGTCAGTCTGAGATGAGTGACCGTTCAGTTTACTATTTTTATCTAATCTAACTAGGTAGCTTAGCTACCATCGGGTCGAAACGAGACCTCGACTGAGAAGTTCCGGCGAGAAACTCAGCTGGATTGTCTTTTTTATTTAATTTTCTTACTCTACTTACCTTGGTCTCGGATACCACTTTATGTGCTAGTTGTTAAACCGAGTTGGAAGCCTTATAGGCTTGATAAGTTCCAACTGCAGGTGGCCAGAAACCTGTCTTGGGAACCTACCAGTGAGATAGTATGGACTGATATATTCTATCTATCTTAGTCCGCAGTGGGAGATCCTTTGATCAAGTGCACCAGAATCTCCAATGATAGAACTAAATGGAGAGATATCGTACGGCGAGCTTCATCAGCCTCCAGCGACTAAACCTCATCGTGACTAAGACCACTCTATCAAGAGTGAAGCGAATAAGGAGGAGGATCTATTCGTATAGGCTTGATAAGTTCCAACAGCAGGTGGCCAAACACCTGTTTCCATAGATCTGCATTGAGTCCGCGTGGCGGAGTATGAGTTAATCTCTCTCACCTCGATTTGTGAACGAAGGTCTTTACACCAGTGGGGCAGTATAAACTGATATTTTATATGTATCAATCTTCAGCTGAAAGAAGTCAACCGCAGGACAGAGGACTCCCTTAAAGATCGCCACAACGACCGGCTTAGTGCTGAACGCATCCAACTTAACAGCGACCTTCACAAGGTCACCGGTCTATCTTGTATAAAAACACCATCACGCTTATATACTCCAAGCGGGGATGTCAGAGGTGTGCTGTGTACACCAATTTTTCGCCGACGATGTTAGGTAGGTGTAATAGGAGGCGAACCTATTGCTATATACCGGGCAATTGCTATATCTACTGACTTGAACCCAACAACCCAACTTGATCGCAAAGCCACTAGACCAACGAGGCAGACAAATATTATTACATTTTAATTCGAGTAGGTCTATCAGCTCAATACTTGCTTCTTGTTCAAGCGCCATTATTGTACGAATCTAATTAAATCTCGGCGGAAGGCGGGAGCTCATCTGCATTCTCCATAGTTTCCGATGCTATCCGACCTTGTTACCGCATACATACAACTAAAGTGTTATCTAATGCTGATCTACGCTCATTGATATTCAATGTAACTATATCATCACGGCAGATTCCTCACAGGGGCAGAGAGTACACAGTACCAACAGTATTTTTACAGACATCTCTTGCCTCCATCACTCTCGTAGTTCTTATACCTACATCCTTAGCAGTTTTAGAGTACGGTCTACTAATTCTTAATATCAGTCCGGAGTCTGGAATTGTACCGGGGACAGACCTTACATCGTCGGCGAAAAGTGGGTGCACACAGTCCGCCTTTGCCACGTCGATTGGGAAATATAGGTGAAGATCTACTAAATATTCACAGGTTTTCAAAGAGCTTCCACACTTTTGTTTCGCATTAAATTCATTATTTATCTAGACCTATTTAATATTTAATGGTGCAAATGTTATATTTATGTCAATAATCCTCAGTGATGTAAGTCTTGGATCAAGAGAGTAAGCTACAACTAGACTCTTAGCTGTTGTATGTGTCGAAAAATAAGGGTGGTAAAATACTAGGAGATAAGAAAAATAATGAATCAACTAATTCTGTTCCACTGCTGGGCAAATGTCTCACAAATCGGGATGAGAGATAGATCATAGTCTACTATCTTTTCATATTTAATATAAAAGTAAGTAGACACTTAAACGTAGTGCCTACTATTATAATTTCTAATGGTTGCCAGTTAGCCCTTTTTACAAGACTCGTAAATACTCACCAATGACCCAATGCTAACTATAAGAGGTAATGAAGTTCATATTGACATAACCTTAGATGAATAATATTTAAATAGATATGCTGATATGCGAGTCTTATCTAAAGGACAAGTCAAGAGTCTCCGTAACCGGCGAGCGTGTATGAGACGAACTATGAGTGTGGAGGAAGCCAGAGAGGTATGTAAGGAAAGAACCTGTTGAAACTCTGTACTCTCTGTCTACCCTACAAGGGATCTAGCGTGATGATGTAGATAGATATGCTAATTTTGGGTTTGGCAATGTGTTAACCAACGTTTATAAAATAAATATTACCAACAGATTTTTTACTAATTCAGGTATCATGATTTGTATGAAACTAATTTGTTTTTCTTTTCGTATTGGTGGGTACTATTTATTGCCTTTTCAGTTTTTACAAACATTCCTCATTTACAAACATGTATAAGAATTACACAGGATACTTTTTAAAAACCTCTTACAAACAGTTAACAAATCAATACAATTAATTTTTTACATTCTTTGTTTAGATTATACTTTTTAAAAGCCTTTATCACCACATATTATAAAACAATGCCCCCCAGCCGCGTCTGTCTGTCTGAACGCGATAAACTCAAAAACTACCAAACGGATTTTCATACGGTTTTCACCATTGTCCGGAGTAATTAAAGAGCAAGGCCCGTGTTTAGTTCATCCGTGCGAATTCGGGGCGGATCGTTAGTTAAAAATCCCCTCCTATCAGCCGCTACCGCCGTCGGCGGCATGTTCTCATCGAGCCTCCCGATACCCTTATATCCCTTCTTTCGGATACATATACCGCACACAGGATTAGATACTGACCTCGCCAGCGAGGTTGAAGAATCTCTTGCCCGCCGGCCGATTCAGAGTACCATGGCCAGACACCTAGTATACGCCCTCCCAAATAGCGACTACCCAAGCGGAGGCCGTTCCTCCTTGAGGCGCCCTTGAGCTAGTTGCCTCTTGCCCTTCTGGCGAGCGTTGTGGTTGCACGCTCGACCTCTTGACCGATGAAGCTGTAAAGGCCCCGCGGCCAATAGCGTGCATTAACACACACACACAAATATTTAAAAATAAAATGCACACACTTGCACGTGATTACATGTGCTTTGACAAGCCGTAAGATGACTAAATATAGAGAGAAGATAAGAGAGAGGACAAGAAGAGAAGAGAGAAATAACTGAGTTTATTTTTACTTTGAGTACCAGATTTTCAAACCAGTGTAGCTGTCCCTTTACATGTATGTATATTATTAAATGTATTGTATGTATTTTTAGTCTGTGTGTCTTTTTTAAATAAACAAATTATTAGGGGTTTATTGGCAGGGTTTATTGGCGGGAAACCTTAGAGTAATGTCGTCAATTTGTTTTAATTTCCAAAACGTGTTATTTCAAATAATAATATGTGATGTTGGTGGAATATTAACTATTATGTATTACCTAGTATCATAACCTTATATGTGCATGAGTGAAGGTAATTGTAACAAAGTGATAAAACGTGCCTTTTCCATTTCCCTCAAAACGACTGTCGCAATTGGTATGTAAAGTATCCATCGCTTTACTATCCAGGGTGGTATACTTCATCAATTTCATTATCACCGTCATCATCAAGTTCATCGGGGAGTTGAATTAGTTTAGAAATTAATAGTTATATTCGTAATAGTTGATACTGGCAAAATACGCGTCGTCTTGACGCTATAAACAAAAAAAAACAAATTATTATTATTTTGCCTATATTATATTTGGATCGTGATGATACAGATACATTTCGCCATAATCCAAAAGTAATCACAGGCACAAGCGATTAATCTTAAAATACCCCAAAACGTAAACAACCCCTGCTTGATTGATGGTTACTCATTTTTTCAGGATTGCATTGTAAAGAGATAAAATGATGAATCATCATGGTGAAGCTCATTGTAGGTAAAAGAACAAAGTATACAGTTTTAAAGGGCCTTTGGAGTGATTTCGGAATAATTTACCACCAATTCATATATTTTTTGTATCACTATCCCGCAAAAGGTCTAGCGTGATGATATAGATGACATGACGGATGATTTAGCGCAGTGGTTAAGAGTTTAAGTCGCTCCGCCCACTGTGTCTAATAGTCGCGTGTTCGATTCTCGGGGCAAATGTTTGTGTGATCCACTAATATTGGTTTTGGTCTGGGTATTTGTGTTTGTGAATTTGCATGTTTGTAAACGCACCCACGACACAGGAATCAATACATATATCACTTTTTATGACACAAATACAAATTAAATAAAGAAAAACTTGTCTATTTTTTTTAATAAAACTTAAGTAATTATGTGTACTTATTAACAATATTAAAAAGAAGATGTAATAAAAACATATTTCTTTAAAAAACGAAAGCTTATAATTTATTTTTTAAATGTAAACACTTAAAAAAACCGTCACGCCTTTATTCCCCAAGCGGGGGTGGCAGAGGTGTACTGAGTACATCCACGTTTCGCCGACGATTTTAGGTTCCATGTAATGGGGGCGAGCCTATTGTCATATACCGGGCACATTCCAGACTCCGGACTCGTACTGGGAAGTTTTCGCTAGAAAAACTACATTTGTCCGACCTAGGATTTGAACCCAGGACCTCGTGATCACAAAGCGATGCGCTTTGCCATTAGACCAACGAGGCAGTCGTTATTATTTTTCATAAAGTAAGTTCAGAGTAAACAGTGGTAAGGCTCTCAACTCTTTCTTATGACTTTTTAGTACCCAGATACAAATTAAATAAAGAAAAGATTATCTCTTTTTTAAAAAAATAAACATTAAAAAAATGCATGTGTATTTATTAACAATATTTCAAAAAGACTTTGTTGTTTTTTATTTATTTATCAACAATTTTAACAAAAACTCAAGGTAATAAAACACATATCTTTAAAAAACTAAAGGTCCTAATATATTTATTTTTAATGTAAACACTTAAAACTAAAAAAAAATATATATCATATTCCCGCCATTTTGAATCTTTTGCTTGCGCGCGTGCAATAAAATAGTACTGAGTGTGAATTTTTCATTGCGGCCACCTTATCTTGACTTTATCTGCGCATTTATGACTGCGTCCGTTTCTAAAGGCTTTAAAGTTTTATTTAATTTTTTGAGAAAGACATTCGTTGAAGAATTTTTCTGCTGCAAATGTTTTTTTAAAATACGTGTATAGGCATGGCGTACTTAAGGCACCTATCCCAGAGTATTGTGTGATTATTAATATATTGAAGTATCAATTGACTGCCTCGTTGGTCTGGTGGCAAAGCACAGCGCTTTGTAACAACAAATGTGATTTTTCTCACGAAAAATTCCCAGTAGGCTCGCCCCTATAACATGGGGCCTAACATCGTCGGCGAAACGTGGGTGTACTCACTACACCTCTGCCACCCCCGCTTGGGGAGTATAGGCGTGACGGTGATTAATTTTTTATATTTTTTATAATAACACTGTCAGATCAATCATATCTCGTTTGTTACACAAGTCAAATAACGAGAACATAATATGCAGGGACGGATTTAAGCCCGTCACATTACTATTTACTTCTGTAAGTTGGGATTCACAATGGCCTGCATAGATCAAGGTATGAACCTCTAACCAATGCAGGGGACGGATTATGAGAGAGAGACTTATAAGGATACATCCTGTTTACATATACACGGTTACTTGTACACACGAACAATTTTGCAGAAATATATAGTTAACATAACAAAACAACAACTTCCATATGTTCTCAGATTTTTAAATTTTAGAGATCGTGACATTTCTTTTCTATGAAACAGCTGATATTTCTTTTGCCAATTGAATAATTCATTATAAAGGATTTTTGAGTGTGACTTTAGTTATATAGTTAGTTATATAGGCGTGTTTTACAAGTAACCTTGTAAGTAATCTGTGATCTTTTTGCAATTCTGTGCTATCTACCTTCCCCGAGAGTGATTCTGCGTGATGAATGGACTTAAATCACCTAACACTAATTATATCTATAGGTCATTAATCATATTGCACTCGGACTTATAATAAAATATATCGAGACTTGTAGTTATAACCATCAATTACTTTTATACTTCCTCATTATACTACTTAGCTCAAACGCAATATGAACCAATAATCAACGATATTATGATCACTTTTATTACTATTAACTTGCTGTCTGAGTGTTTTTCCGTTCTGATTCTGCAATTGATTCGAAGCTAACTTAACTAGCACTGACCTAGAAACTTGGAACTTAAACCATAGCTCAGACACGGGTAAAAAATAATTACGTCAAAAAAGAATTATAAACAGAAAGACCAGCCCAATAAAACAATTAAGTTAAAAGACTAGCCCGCTGAGTTTCTCGCCGGTTCTTCTCGGTGTGAGTCCGCGTTTCGAACCGGGGTGGTATTTGTAAAAAATGTAATAATTTTTGACGTTTGTAAGGGCTCTTGTTGGCCTATACAATAAAAGTGTTTAGTGAAACAGTTTTTGTAATCCACAATGTGTTCCGGTCTGGGTGTTCTTTGTGTGTGTAAAGAACATCGTCGAAAATGGCCCCAGAACCAACAAACATGTGACCTATACCATAATTATTTATCTGTTTTATTACAGTAGTTGCAAACATCCATATCTAACGGACAATTTGCAATCCAAAACGAATGTTTCAAAGTACTTAAATCAAAGTCGCCAATGTCTTTTCCGAATGTCAACGTTGTCATCGAATTATGGTTAAAGATGTCAATCCTATCAATAGGTTATATTCAATCGATTACATTTAATAATTATCGATTTGATTATTGCTCGTGTATTTTTACATAACGATTTTACAAATGTATTGTTGGCTACCAAATTATAACCTCAAAATCTAATACTTTTTTGCAATAATGCAATTCTCCCGCTTGTCCGTTTTTTTTAAGCGTAGCCTCACAGCAGGATGTATTCCTGTATCGTGGGTGCGTTTACAAACATAAAAATTCACATACACAAATACCCAGACCGGAAAAAAATATTGTGGATCACACAAAGATTTGTCCCGTGCGGGAATCGAACCCGCGACTATTAGACACAGTGGGTGGAGCGGTTTAAGCTCTTAACCACTGCGCTAAATCTAAATATTAATTAATATATGCATGAAGATAATTTGCAGGTAACTTCAAATCATATACTCATTTTTTCATTGTTGTTGGTTCTGGGGCAAATCATGTATGGACGCAGAACAATTTCCTTTTATCTTTGTAAACTTATTTACGACACAGGAATTCTTCTAGTGTACGTTATTTTTAAAATAATGCTAACAAAGAAGTGTCAATGAAAATTTGCTTCCAACAGCTTTAATGACACATATCGATTAGCATGTTTTATGGATATATCGACAAGGAAACCACTCTTAATAAGCCATTTGTATGCACTCGTGTGAATTGAATGCCCCTGCAGTAAGTTTAGGGGAACATCAGTCGACTGCCTCATTGGTCTAGTGGTCTTGGGGCGTGCGATCGCGAGGTCCTGAATTCAAACCTTACGCTGGACAGAAGGTGGTATTCTATGAATCTATCTATTTATATCGTTTCGCCAGATCCTTTGCGGGGTAGGCAGAGAGTTCCAACAGGTTCTTTCTTTATAGACCCCTCTGGCTTCCTCCACTCCCATACGTGGTGTTTCTATCGAAAAATCCTTAGTGATAATTCGGAGTCTCGAACTGGGCCCGGTAAAGATTAAGGGAAATAGGCTTGCTCCCTATTACTAGTTAGCGATATGTGGGTGTTCAGAGTACATGTCTGCAAAATCTACAAGAATTTGAATACTTATTAGAGGTGCGATACATTCGCAGTAATTTCACAAGATATGTTGTGGTAATAAAAATAAAAAAAAAAATTGGCCTATAGATTGGATGAATTGACAGGGGTTGGTGTGAAATTAAGGTTAAAATCTAGTAAAGTTTTCCTACTTCCAATGAGTTATTTCAACAGGTGGGTCCACGGCAACTCGGTTATTGTCGTGAAGTGACATTTTAGTGGAAGACAGCGTCAGTTCTGATTTTGGCTGCGAGCCTGTAGTGTGGTAATATTACGACGTTGCATCATTAGAAACATGTGAAATATGGAAAGCATAATTTATTTTATCAAGTCTTGCGAAAGTGGAAGGGTGTTACCTACACCCTTCCACTACTTCCGGGGAAGACCTAGAATATCTTACCACGACCAAATAGATCGAGTCTTATCTGAAGGACAAGTCAAGAGTCTCCGTGACCGGCGAGCGTGTATGAGACAAACTATGAGAGTTGAGGAAGCCAGAGAGGTATGTAAAGAACCTGTTGGAACTCTGTACTCTCTGTCTACACGGTAGGCAGAGAGTAGCGAGTTCTACGGTACTGAGTTCCACGGTACCGAGTTCCACGGTTTTACGGTACACAGTACACGAAAACGACGATATCTTAAATCTCTTTGTTATAAGACATAGGAACAGGAAGCTGTTGCGGAAAAACTGGTACTCGTCTGCACTAAAGGCAATGGTTTCCCGGTAGCATTGAAGGTGGCGTGTACCTACAATAATTATTAGGAGATTTTGGTACAATACCAGTTTCTATTGAAAACTGTCTCGTTGGTGTACTCATTTCATGGTTGGTGATCAGGAAGTTTTCTTATCGGACAAAATTTTTGATAAGTGGCAAAAAAGACCATTTTAACTCCCAAGGGGCGAATGGATGCGTTTATGCTAGAATATTTTTCACTAAAGATGGGTACTGTGACAGCACTTAGTGTCAAAGAAAATTAATCTTTAATTCAATGAGGTTTAGGAATAACCTTAGTTAATTATAGAAACGGGTCATGACTCTTATTGCCATTGAATAAAGTATAATTTTCTTTGACATTTAAAACTATCACAGTACCCATCTTACATGAAAAATACTATAATAATAATAATAGCAGCCTATGCTGTCCTACTGCTGGCCAAAGGCTTTCTCTCACAAATCGAGGTGTGAGAGATTAGATCATACTCCACCTCGCGGCCTCAGTGCGGATTGGCGGAGACAGGTTAGTGGCCACCTGCTGTTGGAACTTCTCAAGCTACCTATAAGGCTTCCAACTCGGCATTACAACTACCACATTACGTGGTTACCGGGACCAAGAGATTAGCGTGCCTTCCGAAGCCTGTGTGTGTGAATCATCTACGGTGTTAGCCGCCTCTTGTACCGTGAAGCTCTAAGGGGGGCCCTTAGAGCTTCACGGTACAAGAGGGCGAGCGTGTAACCACTACGCTCGAGCTAGAAGGGCAAGGGGGCAACTAGCTCAAGGGCACCTCAAAAAGGAATGGCCTCGGCTTGGGCAATCGCTTCAGGCGAGGGCGTATACTAGGTGTCTTGCCATGGTGCTCAGCACCGGTCAGCATGTCGAGGACGGCGGTAGCGGCTGGTAGGATAGGGGCCTTCCAAAGTACGGCGACGCTCGAATATGAAAATGTCACATACGGGCACCTACCTCAGGCTGACCAAGTCAAACACTGCTTAACCTTGGAGTTAGCTAAGAACACCACAGTCGCACTGCGCTACGATGCTAAGATTTTAAAAATTCTTAATAGCAGTCTGTGTCGTTCAGATGACTTGGATACCTTATAGGCGGTTTGACAATTCACCGACTCTTATCTGAAGGAAAAGTCATGAGTCTCCGTAATCGGCGAGGGTGTATAAGACAAACTATGACAGTGGAAGAAGTCAGAGAGGTATGTAAGGAAAGATCCTGTTGGAACTCTGTACTCTCTGCCTACCCCGCAAGTGATGATATAGATAGATAGATTATTCAATCAGCAAGCAACAAACCTGCCTCCACCAATCCGCACTAGGGCCCGTATTAAAGAACGTAAACTAGCCGTGAATCTAATTTTGAAAACTGAATTTTTTTTTACCAAAACGTTAGTTTTTAAAGTAGACGTATGAGTGATTATCATACTGTAATACGGGCCTAGGTCCGCGTGGTGGAGTACGGCCTAATCTCACTCAGCTCAGTTTGTGAGACCTATGCTTAGCCACTGCTAAGTCCCCATAGTCACAGTAAGGAGATTCAGTGACGCCCCACCTGTGCAGATGAAAATTGCACCTTACGATTCCGGTTCTGATTCGGTTGATGGAGGACCATACCAGCCGTTGCTATTTGAAACCCTGTACCACACTCGAGGGGTTGGCTATGCTGATGTAACCCTGGGAGGCGTCCGAACTCTCCCATTGCTTTCTCCAATCTGAACCCACTGGTTCAGAATCGCAAGGTGCAATTTTCATCTGCACAGGTGGGGCGTCACTGAATCTCCTTACTGTGGCTGTGGAGACTCAGTGTAAATTATCCAGCACATCGTGGAGGACTGCCCTACTAGGAAATTTAGCGCAGGATTCGAGGGGCTGCACCAGCTGACATCAGAGACTAAATAATGGATCCTTCACTCTGACATAAAATTTTAATCGTATGTCGCATTATTGAAAATACATCGCCATACGACGATGATCGTGATCAGTGGGATAGTACACGGTCTTTTATTGTATTCGTTAGTGGTAAATATTGTAAGAGAATACATTTATTCAACTGTGGGGCAATACACGCCGAATTATTGTATCCTAAATACATTTCCTAAAAACCGTGTACGAGCGTGAATGATACGAACTGTGAGGAAATCAAAGAGGTCTAAAATAGCCTATTGGACTCTGCCTACCCCGCAAGTGAGGTAGAAATACCTCTACCTAATCTTGCAACCACCCTAAATATTCTTGTCTCTAATTTCCAGTGTTCGATGCATCTGCAAAGTCGCCCCAAGGTCTGCTCTTCGGGTCTTCCTATCACCTCGGGAACTTTGACGAGTGCGTGGCCATCAAAGACCTGGGGGATAAAGGGGTGACCATCGAGGGACAATACTGCCTGGCTACCATCAAGTGGAGGCAGAAACATGAGACCAAGAAGGTAAGTTCTTTGGTCTTTGACACTCAGTTGCAGAAAGCTCATTAACTATTTTTTACATAAAGCGATACTATCGCTAATAAATTTAGTATTTCAATGTAAAATTGGTTGTAATTTAGTTTTGTGTGGAATTTTTTGACGATAAATTAGTTATTAATGTCGTATTAAAAATTGAAAAAACGTTAATGCGGGAACATTAATAACGAGAAGTGAGACCCTAGAGAAATTGCTGGAGTTATATAGTTTTTGGAGTCATCTCCAAAAACTACAAACATGCAATAACCTGATGATTATGGTTGATAAACCGGTGATATTAATTTCAGTACAATAACAAAGGAGAAAATTCTTTACACCTGGGCCCTCATTCGCTTAGAACAAACGCTTGCTGAAAAAATCATGTTATGGTATTATGTATGCCACTGGAATACGGGATAGTTCCACGAAGTCAAGCAACGCGCCGCATTATTTATTTCTTCATATCGAATAAGAACCTAGACAGCAGTTTTTCTAAAGCTAACAGTATAGATAGGGCGATTTGGCGTATTTTTGCAATATGAAAATTTTTATAATAATAAGGGAAATTTATTCTGTAAACTCCGTGAGAATATAAATATACAGCCTGTATTTCTAACTAGCAGTTTTCCCCGGCTCCGCACTCAGTCTATTGTAACTTCTGGATAATGTACATATATTTCTAATGGTGAAACAATTATTAAAATCGGTTCAGGAGTTGCAGAGTTTACTGATTGTAAACTAACAAATTTATTCCTCTTTTTCATATTAGTATAGAGTATACAATAATGATACACTAGGGTATTCACATAGACATTGTGTCATTATTACATGAATAACTATTTTGACAAGATAAATATTTGCTCACAATTCGGATAACCCAGTAGCGTTTGAGAACAAATACCGTGTGGTCATATTAGTCATTGATTTCACACGTAAACTTAATTATTCTAATCCGTTAGTCAGTCTGCGGTTATTTGGGATATATATTTTACTCATCTAGTGGGATTTTTTTATTTAACAAGGATGTTCGTAGCCTTGACTGCGCCGTTTGGTCTGTAGCCATTTCTGAAAACGCGTTCTAATCAACAACTACAATACACAACACAACTAAAGTACTAAAACTAACTAAGTACAACTTGAGGAAAAAACCCCCCCTCCGCCTTAATTTTCTCTATGTCAGTAGCACCTTTCAGGGCACCAACTACCGTGGCTGGTGTGGATATTCTTAAATCGGCTCTACCCTCAGATAAGTAGATACAGACTCGTACAAATGAGGGTTCAGAGATCCAAATTTAACGGCCTCGGATTGTGGTGACATCATAGTCTATGTCGCACCTGCTGGTCTGCCACTTGTATTCCACAGCATGTACAACGGAAGAACTAAGCTCAACCACGAATGGTGCGGTCAAGATGGCCAGACAGATGGCGGGATAAGTACGAACCATTGACATGAAAAAAGCAGGACAACCTTCTAAGACTTTTAGAAAGGCTTTTTTTAATGTATCTATAAATATGCCCAATTCAATCAGCTAGGAGTAAGAATGGAAGTTTCATGAGCTTGGGCTCATTAAACGGCATAAGTGCGAGTGTAATTTGGATAGTGTTTTCAGTTTCGGAAGCGTATGGTTACTTAAACTATCATAAGAAGTACGATGCCGGACTTCAAATTGGTACCCCAGTACCACTGTAATACATACAAGTGCAACTTTTTGATTGAAAACGCCCAAGTTTTCCAATCGAAAAATCACACTTTGTTTGACCTAGGACTTGAACCCAGGACGACGTGATTGCTATGCGCATTAGTCGCTATCAGTCCGATAAGGCACAGTACAAATCAAATAGGTACTTTATATTTATACTCTTAATTCATAGTAGGATATGAGGTAAACTATTACAGACAGTTTAAGTAAATACTCTAGTTTCTTAGTATACCTGCGTTTTACCTATTACGTGGTACAGGTGACATAGATTAAAGTCAATAATGACAAGTGGTTTAGGTTTCACACTTACAACCAGTTGTACACTTCGATGACGAAGTTAAATATTAAAGTTGATAATATTTGCAACTGTATACTAATATACTATTATCGTGTTCTTTTTATGACGTTTACACACACGTCGGCGGTATTGGCCGTCGGATTTCCACCGCATGAGTTTATCGGTATGTCTAATTTTTTAAGTAAATCTCATTTCGCGCTAGCATCCACCGTTATATGTGACGGGCATTAGGGCGGCCATTCCGCCGGCATAATATGTAGAAGCGACTCCATTATATTATTTATTAATTTAATTTTATAACATATGCAATTTTTTTTTTATACGATTTGTCAAAATATTAAAAGCGTTTCAAGTCCTCTCTCCAGATTCTAAGCGTCTCATTTTTGAACTTTACTAGTCTTGTAGCACATAAAAACTTAGAGAATTGCTTCGGTTAACACTGCAACAAGGATTCATAACAAATTGCAATAGGGATTTCTTATTCTTTTTTGGTATATGGTCTCTAAAAATATTTTCCAAAAGTAAACTCTCGATGGAAGAGTAAGAACACTATCTTCCATATAAATATAAAATTAAATTACATCCGTAACCGGAGAGCGTATATGAGAAGAATCATGAGAGTGAAGGAGAGTTCTATAAAAAAAAACCTGTTGGAACTCTGCACTTTCTGCCTCATAAGGGATGAAATTCCGGAGTGCGTGTGTTTATAATTTTTTCTCCTCCTAAACGAATTGACCGATTTAGATGTTTTTTTTTATATGTTACCTGCGTGGTTCTTAGCTATACTTGGATCCAGTAGGTGGCGCTGTTGTCTACAGGGTGCGAAGCCGCGGGAAACTACTAGTGATTAATAAAATAATTTCGATTTCAGATTCGAACCGGACGTGGTGAGACCCTCCGCTGGGCAGTTTGCGTTCCCAGCTCATGTCATGCCAAATCGGTGGCTAGCTTCGTGAGCAGCGTCCTAGCTCATACAGTGAGCAACACAACGACTGTTGAAGTCAACGAGAGGGACTGTTACACCAGGCGGCCACTGTCCATTAGCAATTTGGACGTGGCTTATTTGTGAGTAAAATATTTATCTATAGTAAAAAACTGACGCCTTCGTTTCTAATGGCGAAAAATACGCGTTAGAATCACAAGGTCCAGGGTTCTTCTTCTTCTTTAGAAAATTTCCAGTATCTGTCCGAATTCTGGCATAGTGGCATTATGTTCCTCCCCTATGATATTTGAGACGGACGATTTAGCGCAGTGGTTAAGAGCTTAAGCCGCTCTGCCCACTGCGTCTAATAGTTGCGGGTTCGAGTCCCGCACGGGACAAATCTTTGTGTGATCCACAATTATTGGTTCCGGTCTGGGTATTTGTGTATGTGAATTTTCATGTTTGTAAACGCACCCACGACACAGGAATAAATCCTAGTGTGGGGCTTACAAAAAAAAAAAAAAAAAGAAAAAAGAAAAAGATATGGGACCTAACATTGACGGAGAAAAGTGGGTATACACGGTAGACCTCTGGCACTTCCGTTTGGGCTGTTGGCCGTTCAGGAGTTCCTTCGTCTGAAACCAATATTTGGTGTAAAATCAGGTCATGCTTACCTTAAACATGCATTGTCATTGAAAATGAACCAAGATGTCAAATTTCAACTCTGTAGGGTGGGTGGAATGGATCTAATCCAGCTTGCAAGGTTTGATCTCAAGAAAATAACAAATTCCATGTTGTACACCGTCACGCCTATATTCCCCAAGCGGGGGTGGCAGAGGTGTACTGAGTACACCCACGTTTCGCCGACGATGTTAGGTCTCATGTAATAGGGGGCGAGCCTATTGCCATATACCGGGCACAATTCCAGACTCCGGACTTGTACTGGGAAGTTTTCGTTAAAAAAGACTACATTTGCTCGATCTAGGATTTGAACCCAAGAACTCGTGATCACAGAGCGATGCGCTTTGCGTCTAGACAAACGAGGCAGTCACATTCCAAGTCAATTTTTTATACACTTATGTACATAGGCGGACTTAAAGCCTGAGGCATTTTCTGCTAGTCTACCTTGAGGTGGTGTGGAAACAGCTGTGGTAGGTGCGAGAAAAACGAGTATTAAAAATAAATATAAATTACAGCCGAACTAAAAAAAATAAAAACGACAAACTAAAAACATACTTATTATAAAAGACATAATATACATAAATACCATATTATACATAAAAATATTACATACATACATAATTATACTATATATGAACCAGAACGTTTGACATAAGGACATAAGACTGCTAACATTCAGAAGAATCCGCCAACATTTTGTCCTACAGATAGCCCTGCACTTTTTTTTAAAAGAGAGTTAAACTTAAACTCAAATAATTTATTTTGTATAAGCCCTGCAGGGGCACACACTACACTTGCAAATAGTCGATTTCCTTTTTTTTTAATTCTAATTTGACTACTTATCTACCACCGGATCGGAACGCGGCCTCCACTGTGAAGATCCGGCAAAGAGACTCAGCAGGCTTGTCTTTTTTAATAATAATCTTTTTTAATAATTTAATTCTCTTTAAATTTTTTATTTTCTATTTTTTTTAATCATATTGTGTGGATACAATGTTTCGGTTAAAAATAAACAGTTTACGATCTAGCTCCAGTGAGATGCCTTACGACCGCGATATGAGACTAATGGTGTTATTTATAAAGAGAGTCTAAAGGGTTCCAGATGGACCAGTCCCCATAAGCAGCACCCGTTCACGAGTATGACTACTGGAACAGCCATCACTCCCCTCGACCATATTGGAGGGAAGGGAATGACCCGCGCCAGACAGCCACCGCAAGCAAAGACATTATAGTGAGCATGACCAAACCAGAATCCCAAAGACGGTGGCCAGATTGTGTCTTCAAAGCAGCAGAGTCGATTGGTAACCATCCTGAGTTCCTGGGGCAAGTTAAATAAGCTTGAAAAAATAAACACCAGCACGCCTATATTCCTCAAGCGGGAGTTGCAGATGTGTACTGTCAATACCTACATACATAACGCGGACGATGTTAGGTCCCATGTAATAGGGGGCGAGTTTATCGCAAAGGCAAAAGGCTTGCCGTATCATGATACCGGGCAGACTTTGTTCAGCATAGGATTCAAACCCAAGACCTCGTGATCGCCACTAGCATTATGTACCGATGCACCAATGAAGCAATGACAGACGATTTAGCGCGGTGGTTGAGTGCTTAAGCCGCTCCACCCACAGTGTCTAATAGCCGCAGGTTCGATTCCCGTACGGGACAAATCTTTGTGTGATCCACAATTATTTGTTCCGGTCTGGGTATTTGTGCATGTGAATTTTCATATTTGTAAACGCACCCACGACTCTGGAATGATTACTAGGATGGGGCTACGTTTCATAAAAAAAATGAGATCTATAAATACATCTAATTTTTTTCTCTCTCTCTATCAATATCATCACGCCAGATCCCTTGCGGGGTAGGCAGAGAGTACAGAGTTCCAACAGGTTCTTTCCTTACATACCTATCTGGCTTCCTCCACTCTCATAGTTCGTCTCATACAGGCTCGTCAGTTACGGAGACTCTTGACTTGTCCTTCAGATAAGACTTGGTCTATTTGGTCGTGGTACGATAGTCTAGCTCTTCCCCGGTACCTACATCCTTCTACTTTCGCATTGTAATTCTGTTTTGTCATTCTTTTTTCTGATATTCTTTCTATATGCCCGAACCAACGGAGCATACCCTTTCTCATCTTTACACCGATACTATCTTTCATACCTACTCGCTTTTCTACTACGCTGTTGCGAATACGGTCGGTGAGCTTCACTCCGCACATCTTCTGATTCCCAACGCATTTATCCTACTTTCTTTCTCCTTCTTACATACCCAGCTCTCGCTACCATATAACAGCGTTGGGACACAAACTCCGTTATGTATGACCAACTGCGACTTTTGGCTTAAGTGCCGGCTCCCAAGTAGCTTTGCCATCGAAACATTTACTCTGTTCCCTGCACTCGCTCTTCTCTCTATGTCAGCGGTGTATTTCCCATCCTTACTGAAGGCGCATCCAAGATATACAAACTCATTCAATTGCTCCAGCACATCGTTAGTATGAGATGTATGGTGTCCGATATTATTATAAGTGTAACGGTTTCATTTAAACTTAAGATTGAGTTTACAATACGGTACTTTAATATCACTTGACCATTTAAAAATGTCAAGTACTTAGTATTAACTGTCCGTTATATCGAGACTGGGTGTTAAAACTATTAGGAGAATGATAAGTTAGCATTTGTTTAAATAATCCCGATTGGAAAAAATGTTGATTTAGTCAAATACTTTTTAGCTTAATATAATATCGTGTCATCTTCACTCAAATAGTGTCTGTGACAACTCAAAATAGTTTCTTTTAACTTCTCAAGTTACTTAACCTGCAACTTGCGGAAACACGCGAAATCACCACAAAACGTAGCAAAACGGACGAGAGTATAATATACCAATTTATAGAAATTAAAACACCGTTTTACAAACAGTAAAAATAGATTTTTTAGTAGTTCCATTGGACAAAGGCTTTCTTTCTTAAATCAAAATGACCACGCGGACCCAGTACGGATTGATGATGGCAAGCAGAGCTAGCACAGGCGGTACGACAGATCACGGATTTTGTCGCCTTAGGCGTAAGATGACAGTTTTGTCTGTGTCAGCGTCGCGTGCCGTAACAAAAGTTTGACACGAGAACTCGTTTCAAGAATCATTATTACGAAATTATTATTATATATATTATTTTTACGAAAATTGCGCGGACGGAGGAGTATGAAATTTCCCACACTTATAGTTTATATAGAGAAGGAGTGCAGAAAGTCAATTTTTTTTTTAAATTATGCATAAAACATACATTAAATCAACAAAAAAAAAAACCACTACACACACTACCATGTATTTGACACAATACACTTCAAATTATTTGTCTATAGTCTTACTGAATGTCAAACATAACCAGAAAACGATGAAAGAGTTTTTACAAAAAACATCGCTTACAAAGAAGTTTTGTTATCATTCATTAAGTTTTCCAAATATGTATGTCAAGTTCAATGGACAGCATTTTATTTATCGCATGGTTTTTTGCTACAATTAAAAAAAAAATAAAGGTATTCTTTATTTTAATCATAATTTTTTATTTTTTATTTCATATAATTTGTTTGGAAAAAATAGGCAAATTAACAGTGTAGCCTTGGCGAAATCTGTGATTATAGAAGTATAGTCTTTGACAATAGAACCTTAATAATGTTCAAACTTATAATTTAAATTAATTATGGTCGAATTTCGACCAATGGGCGACCACTAGTTATATTAAATTTACCGTGTTGTGCTTCAACAGCCATTTGCACCACTACCAGTAACACGTCAAGAGCCACAATCAAATGCTTGAACATCTATACCAAATATTTAAAAATGTAGAATTATTCAGATACAAAAATTATAATAATGTTATTAATATTAGAACTGTTAAGAAACTGCTCCACTGTTGGACACTAAAACTGGGTTTAGGCCATAGTTTACCACGCTGGCCAAGTGCGGGTTGACGAACTTCACACACCTTCGAGAAACTCTTGGCCTGCAGGTTTCCTCACGATGTTTTCCTATTCCGTTAAAGCAAGTGATAGTTAATTTTTAATACGCACATGCTTTCGAAATGAAAGAGGTGTGTGTCTTGGTTTAAACCCGAGACCTCTGACTTTGTAGTCTAACGGTCTAACCACTAGGCTATGACTGCTTTTTTTAGTCCAACGGTCTAACCACTAGGCTATGACTGCTTTTTTGTCAAAAACAAAAAGTATGATTTTTGAGTAATGACGCTATTTGAACACAGGTGCGATATGAACTATAAAAGTGTAGAGGAAAGAACCTGTTGGAACTCTGTACTCTCTGTCTACCCCACAAGGGATCTGGCGTGATGACATAGATAAAAAGAATATGGAAAAAAAAACTCACTTTCTTCACATGAGACACTGTACTCTTCGATTTGATGCAAATCCTGAGAATCGTCGGTCCTATAAAGTATGCCCCATTCGCACATCGTATACAGCCACTACTCAGCGTCACTACCATGTGGTTGGGAACCATCTCTACAATAAAATTAATAAAATCTGTAATATTTTTTTACTCCCTAAGCATTTATGTAAAAAAAAAGTAAATAATTGGCTACAGACTCTAAATTATGTTGAAACAGAAAATCTAATCAAATTGTCAACTCTATAATAGACACGAACACAAACATACATTCACACATACACACCGACACAGACACACAAACACACACACACATGTCGATAATACTTAATGACTATTATCATCCAGTCTACTTGACACCACTTCCATCCAGACCATTTGTAACTTTCTGGTAAAACATGTGAGAACTTTGGTACCCATAACACAAGTTAAATCTTATTTTCGGCACCAGAGTTCATAAATACTACTTACGTGCTTTTATTGTAAAAAATCTTATTTAATTAGTAGCTTAAGATTATGTAATTGGTTACTGTGTAAAATTTTATCTGGAAATAAACTATTATTATTATTTATTACGTATCTCGCTGAGATTCACGGGCTTTACCCGGACCTTTGAAAGGCTTGCATGGGGACATGGGTCCAACACGTAGAGGCCCTTTGCGAGAAGTTAATGTTATGTAAGCCACCTGCTGAGATCACTTGCTGAAAATGAAGAAACATAACCAGCGAACTGACCCCGGCAGGTGAAAGGACTATTGTAAATTATGGAAAGAAAACAAGTATTATTTATTATTATTATTTTAAGCTTTGAAGGTAATCAAAACATACAGCATTATTCTATCCCCAAAAAAACATAATTCATGTGAGAATACGACTGAGGGCTAATCACGAACAGCGTAACATTGTCGAGAAAGTTTTCTGTCACTTTCATATTTATTTAGTAACTTAGTTGTGTGAAAAGGATGGCATATAAATTGTCAATATTTTTACACAGCTATAAAATTCCCCTATATCAGTCCCCCGCTGCTACAATACCTTTAGCAGTATTTATGTGATCTTACTTTGCCGTGAAAAAGAAATTGATATAGAAAACTTATGCGCATTCTCACAGTAACGTAACATTACAATAATATTGCATACGAGCTGATTCCCGCGACTTCGCACGCGTTTCTCTTGTAATTTGACATAGGTAAGTAGGACTTTTTTGGATAGCATTATTCCAAGACATAAGATACACCTCCATATTTAGTTTCTATTTAATCTGTTCAGCCGTGTTAATATGGAGAAATAAAATCAATTATCTCCCAAAAATCTCTGAAAATTCCTCCATTTTCCAGTGATAATCTATTTAAAATCGGTTCCACCGTTCTGGATATTAACACGGACAAACAAAGATTTTTTTATTGTGTCCGTATGCACTTAAAATACCTTCTTTATTTCAAGATGACCAATTTCCAATGAGTGTTTTTAATTACTAAAAGGTTTTCGTGAGGAGACGAAACTGAGTCCAATATCAATTCTATCTATCTATCTATATCATCACGCCAGATCCCTTACGGGGTAGGCAGAGAGTACAGAGTTCCAACAGGTTCGTTCCAATATCAATTGATGGAGGAATTCATGTGTAGGCAAAATTACATAGTTTAGGTCGTAACATTGCAGTTCGGGACAAACAGTAATAAGGTTTTGTGGTTTATCCCGCGACAATCTAGTAGTTTAAGTTGTTTTAGAAAAATTAATGATTTATCAAAATCGACTCCGTTTATCTTTTCTCAGAAACTGTTAAATTTTTCGAAAACATGAGTATACAGAATTATGATCCGTAGTACGGGCTACAACTATCCAAAATTTCATTGAAATCCAACAGGTATGGAAAATGTCTTTTTGGAAATTCAATGTTTCGATTGTTTTTGTATTTTGTGAAAAAACCTTTTGATTTTCCGGGATAAATACTATTTAATGTGTTATCCAACATTTTAAAATATACGCGTTACTTTTTGCGTTATGATGGTTCATATCCTTGGACAGATAGACAGACAGAGAAACAGACACGAAAGCCAAAAATTGTAGAATTGGCTTCAACATCGATAGTATGATACCCCTGGGTTGTTATTTCCTAAAAATATTCCATGTACAGACACGACTTTCTTACAGTTTTATTATATGTATGTATAACAGGTCGTAGTAGCTTCCCATTTCACTAGCATATATTTCCGTGAGCCTTTTTCATAATACACAAGAAAAATCTAAGCCTTTACTGCACTCCTAAATACTGGTTTCCGTACTAAAACATATTTTATTACTGCTAAAAACCGGACCACACAATGAGAAAGTTTAAAGGAGGATTTTTCTCTAAAACCAACATTTTCAGAGCACACAGCTTATAAATCAAGCTGGTTACACCCCACCTCTATATTTCATCCATTTTCCTATGATTTAGGAGCACGCCGGGATGATATCGGGCGACATAATCGAGTTCAGTTTATGTGTGAGGTGAGCGTTGTGATTATCATCCGAGTAATTTTTATCTATTTACGGCTCTGTGGAGCGGGTCACACTTTTTCCTCCAATATGGTCGAGCAGAGTAATGGCTGCTTCCCAAGTCATACTCGTGAACAGGTGCTGCTGGTAGAGGCCGTCTTCTATCCTTTAAATGATTAAACCTGTAGTTCTGTTAAACCTTGGCTCTTTCGGCATCAAAATGGAGCTATTACCAAGTTTTTGTTCGCACTCTTCATATATTTTATAGTAAGCAGTTTTATTTTTCTCATCATTATTGTTACATTTTTCTTTAATTTTTTAACTTTATACCTTTACAAACTCTTTATTTTGTAAATGAGAGGACTGTGTAGACACTGATTAATACATGAGTGTAAGTACATTTACTTTTAATCTATACGTTTCATCTATAATTAAGCCCATCTACTAAATTCGTTCTGCATTGTTCTCATATATCCCATATACCGTAATGCATACAAGAAGAATGGTAAAACTCTCATTTTAAAAGAGTAACCGTGGCGTTTCTTGCCCTTCTTCTCCACAGGAATGATATTCCGAACAGGTGGTAGAGTCTTAAGTAATCACTAACTTTTTCTTTCATGCCTATTCATAAGTACTTATTGGTCTACATGAATAAAAAACTTTTCATTTTGATTGACGTCATCCCCTCAGATATCTTGTGGGGTTAGCAAGAGTACATAATTTGGACAGGTTCTTACATTGCATACCTCTTTGGCTTCCTCCACATTTCATCACATACACGCTCGCTAGTTACGAAGATTCTTGACTTGCCCTTCGAATAAGACACGGTCTAGTTGTTGGTCATGTTAAGTAATCTAGGTCTTTCCTGTTACCTTCATCGTTCTACTTTCGCTTTTAACAAGGTAACTATTTAATAAGTAATTTTTACTCTGTACTCTCTGCCTAAGGGATCTGGCGTGATGATATAGATAGATAGATAAAATTTTTATATCCTAAGCGAGGCTGGCAGAGGTGTACTGCATACTGCACCTACTTTTGTGAACCGCTGCCGATGTTAGATCCCAATTTAATAAGAGTAACGAGTAACGAGCATATTGACATTATACTGGACACAAAGCTAGAATCCGTACTGAAATGGGTATTTTTCGATGGGAAAATTACACTTCGTGTAACCTAGGATTCAAATCCACGACCTTATGATCGCTACACGCATTATTCGCCACTAGACCGATGAGTCAGTTATCTTAATCTAGTGAAAAATATTCATTTTCGTCGATAATCATCGTTATGAATATGAAAATCATTATTAGTAAAAATCCACCTATACCGTCATACTGTTAGGCCTTTGATACTTCTATTTGTGACTAAAGGCCTTAGCCAGATGGGACTCACAAATAGAGGTAGGAGAGAATAAGACATATTCCACCACGAACCCGCTGTGGATTTGGTGGAGGTAGGTTTGTGGGCACTTAATATTGAAACGTCTTGGCATTACGATCACCACTTTAAGTGTCGGACTCGAAGAATGATGAAGATCTTCGAGAATGGAATTACAAAAAACAAAGTTCACCCATCTTAGACCGATCGAGCGAAACGCTGGTAAACCTTAATGATTCTGATGATGATTTTTTCTTAATCCACCTGTTTTTCTTTCTAATTAAATTTGTTGCGGGTTCCAAGACAATTAAAGCTTCGCGGGACACCCCAAGGTTTAAACCTTGGCGTCATCTAAGGAGACCATTGTGAATCCTGGCTTACAGGAGTTACAGTGGTGGGAATGTGTGGCGGGCTTAGTCAAAAAAACCTTGATGGTTGTAACGAACACCGCAATCCTGCAGAGCTACAAGTTCTTCATTTGCATTAACGACTGTAGATAATCAACTGGATTATCAAAAGGTTACAACATACAGAATAATACACTTGGACGACAATCACCCATCCATACCACATTTGCAATATCCTCGGATGACGTAACGAGTAATTAGGTCTAAGTCTAGAAATTAACTTGGCGGGTGTCTAAATTATGATGAACGACGTTAATTAAAGGTAGCACCTTTATTAGTGAGTTGGAGTTAAGCACTTAAAATTTTTGATTGCCGACATTTTGATAGTCGGGTTTTACTGTGACAAATGAGGCGGAGTTGGTCGGGTTATGGATTATATTTTAAGGATTCCGTACTTTTAAAAGGTAACACGGAACTTTTATCATATCAGTGTTACGTCTGTTTACCGGTTAGTTACTGTTTTAAGAGATTAAGTTACTTCTTTGTAACCGAGGCTCAAATACCTATGAATAATTTGGTTAAGGAATAATAATGTTATTGAGTCGATTTGCCATCGATGTTACGTTACAATTTTTGTAAACTGTAATGAAATACGAGGCATGCCTTTTAAGTTTGGTCGTTTCCATATTTCCCGGCAATTTTGAATTTGGAACTGTTCTATATTTTAATGTGTTTAAATTTTGAATCTCAACACAGTTGAAAGTATTAGGATTAATGCTATTGTTTAGTCACAGCGTCAATTGGAATCTGTCAGGTTACGTACGAAAATCGAATCTTTCTAAGGAAAATGTTCGTGCAATAATTTTCTACAACTTTAGAAGAGACCTGACACGGCTTCAGTGTTTTAAAGAGCTAACATCTGTGTTCAGTGATGAAGCCCCATGTCTGCGGACTGTCGTACGCTGGTATTTCAAATTCCAGCGTGAACATACTAGTGTAATGTAGTACAAATTCGCCCAAAATCAGCCTTCACTGAAGCTAACATCATTGCTGTGAGACAACTAATTCTCGAAGATCATCATGTGACGTATCGAGAGATAGAGGCTCTATTAGGCATCTCAGGGACAACCATTCAGAAGATCTTGCATGAAGCGCTTGGTGTGAGAAAGCTAGTTTGCCGTTGGATACCGCATCTGCTTTCCGACGATCACAAGGCGGCCCGCGTCAGATGGTGTAAGAAAACTCTGCAAAGGTTCAACCGAGGAGGGTCAAATCACGTCTACGACATCATCAGTGGTGACTAATCCTGGATCTATGCCTACGATCCTGATTCCGACTAAAGTTGTTCGTTCTCGAAGCACTTCAAAGAAGATGGTGGCCACGTTCGTTGGAAAAACCGGCCATGTTGCGACTATTGCACTTGAAGATCGTAGAACGGTTAACGCAGAGTGGTATACCATAGTTTGTTGTACAAGTCATCGCCGAACTTCGAAAATCTAACTCAAAGCGACGCATCATCCTGCACCACGACAACGTAAGCTCACACAGCGCTCGTCAAACGATTGAGTATTTGAAGCATGAAAAAGTAGAAATTCTTGACCATCCTCCATACAGTCCTGACCTAAGCCCTAACGATTTCTTTACATTTCCTAAAATTAAGTAAAGTCTTCGTGGTCAAAGGTTCCAGTCCGGTGAAGAAGCAGTCGACGCTTTCAAGTCAGTCATTTTGAACTTTAGAGTGGAATAAATGTTATAATAACTGGTTTGAGCGAATGGAAAAGTCTATTAAGCTACGTGGTGAATACTTTGAAAAACAATAAAAAGTATTATAAGGTTCTAGTTGTGTTTTTTTCTTCAAACGACTTCAAAAACTTAAAAGGCATGCCTCGTAGCAATGTTTTTTCGATAATTTTACTATTCGAAAATTATTCTGTTCTTCGGTTTTCTGTTTGTTCGGACAACATGCAAAACCATTAAACGTATTTATTTGGCTCTCTTAAATATGTTGAGCGTTTAGTCTGAGTTAAATTACGTTATTCACATTTATTGATTTCTGTGTATGCCGGATACAAGGAAAATAGAGCCTTTTAATTTTTTTTAACATAAAAATTGCAGTTTCAAAAACATGTTCTGTTATTAAAACTGCAATATTTATGTTGAGAATGTTGCAATATTTCCACGCTTATTTCACACAAATGCCGCCTCACCTTTATTCTTTTGATTTGGCTGCAAACGTTACGACAAGACGCAATCGAACGCAACATTTATAGGACATAAAAAGAAAATAGAGAAATCATCCCTACGCATGTTCAATAACTCCAAACACCAGCTAACATACAAACACGAGCTTGAAAAATATCCCTCAACATTGTCAAAGATTAGACAAATGTTCCTCATTCACAACCAACAAATATACGTGACAAGTTTCCACCAATTACAATATATATATATATATATATATATATATATATATATATATATATATATATATATATATATATATATATATATATATATATATATATATATATATATATATATATATATCTATTTGTTCCGTCCCTCACAGAAGTTACGTCGCAAGAAACAAGTACCCTCAATATTTTTTCCGTTCTCGCAGAGCGTACCTTCCAGAAACTTGTGACATATTGAGATTAATCACATATGGGGAAGATAATATTGCCTTCCGTTTTCATTAATACTTGATCATATCGTTTTCTCACAAACATATTTGCGCTGTATCTAAGTATATTGATTCGTTACGATTCTGCGAGTTTGGGAAAAGGGTAATGATCTCTATTGCCTAAAGTTCGCATTATCGCAGATTATTTTGTTAAACTTGATTAATGATAGCTATAAAAGAAAGTCGGCTAAAGATAAGGAGAGTTCGCTCCGGTGGTTCAGACGTATAAAAAAATGTTGGAGGAAATAATGACAAAAAAGATATAGACACAACTCGGTTTTTTTTTTTTTTTAAACGTAGCCCCACACTCGGATTTATTCCTGTGTCGTGGGTGCGTTTACAAACATGAAAATTCACATACACAAATACCCAGACCGGAACAAATAATTGTGGATCACACAAAGATTTGTCCCGTGCGGGACTCGAACCCGCGACTATTAGACGCAGTGGGCAGAGCGGCTTAAGCTCTTAACCACTGCGCTAAATCGTCCGTCAATTGGAAAGGAAAGAATTGGAAAGATGTACTTACCGGGGAAGATCTAGACTTAGAAATAGATCGTTTCTTTTTGAATAAGCAATGTGTATGAGCGAACTGTGAGAATGGAGTAAGTGAAAGAGACCTACAGGACTCTTTCAGGTAGGGGGAAGCAAAGTACACCTTGAGCTTCTCCCGCAACGTACTCATGTACGCAACGTGCTGATGATACAAATTGTTGAAATGATATATCTATACATACAAGTATGCTTGTATCCTACAGGAGACTTTAGCTAATTATATCCTACGCTTTTAAAACACTTTTTTGGCTAATCCACATATGTAGATCAGTCTTTATTATTTCCGTTAGTTAAGAAAACTAAGGATTTGACTTTTATAATATACCTACGTATTTGAGAATGCGACAAACTATAACTATACTAATAAGTACATTATTCTTTATTTGCAGATCTCTAATTCTCCTCTTCGCCGCGATTCTGTTCTTCAGTACGCTTTTCGAAATCTACACCATATACTACGGCAACAACAAAGAATCTACTGCTCATGCTCTCATCATTTCCTTCTCCGTCATCAACAACATGAGAAAGATCCTCTCAACCAAGCAGCATAATACTTTGGGCTTGGAGTGTGTCAGTGGGATCAAGGCTTTGGCAATGGTCTTTATAATAGCCGGCCATGCTTGCATGTTTATTGCCAGTGGGCCTGTTATGGATGCTGATGCTTGGGATCGGGTAAGTTCTTAAATGCACAAATTGCATATTGGAAAATAGATCACACACATTCCTGGAACCAGAAAAATATTATGCCTTTAATTTTTGCAATGCTGATTAGTTAATGAATACACCAAAAGTAAAATGTGGAGTAGACGAGTCCCTCACAAGATGGAATGAGGACCTGGTGACTTTTTTAGATGCATACATCACAAAGCCGGTTGTTGTGGCAATCTTTGAAGAGCCCTTTGTCTTGCAGTGGACGTCTTAAAGTTGATGATGATCTTCCAAAATATAGTTCTAATTGAATACCCAATTTATACACTGCCTACTTCCGCGTGAAGTAAGGGAAGGTTAGTCGCATAAACGCGCTCTTCTGTATTTCCTACACTATCACTGCCGGGCGCTCCCTTCGTTGGCGTTCTTTTGAGCGGGACACAAAAGACTGACAGACCACGCCCACTCAGTGTGGCCGGCTTAGAAATCTTTTTGGATTAAAGGTTTGGTCAAAAGCCGACGGAGCGCGACGGAAATTTGTCAGCTATGTGGCGAAACTTTTATGGGGTAAAATAATTTTGGAAGAAACTTAAGGATAATAAGCTAAAGAAATATATAAAATACGAAAAAAAAGTGTGAAGGTGCTGCATCACAAAAACTATGGGAAAGTTAGTATAAAAGTTGCCTCGGGGATATTTTCATGAAAACGATATTTTTTCGGGGGACAGAAAATCTGATACCAGGAGTTTTTTGCAAACATAAGAGCAATAGTATAATAGTATGTGAACAGTCGACGCTGCCGCGGCACTGCTCGATGCTTTTGGCGGGAGGTAGCGGCAGTAGCGGTGGGTATACCTGGGTATAAGGTTTTGCACTTGGAAGGGTACTGGCGTGATGACATAGATAGATCGATTTTGATAGGTTCCGAACTTCAGACAGTATAGTAAACAACAGCTTTAGAGGATGTTAAAATCACAAAATATTTATTCCTTTACTTGACCTTGATGACATAACACCTTAGCAGACTAGCCTTTGTTGAAGGTCTTTTGTTTGTTACAGTTAGTCCGGCAACCAGCCAATGCCTTTATGCTGAACAACACATTACTGGTGGATACCTTCTTGATGCTCAGCGCCTTCCTCTTCTCGAGGTTGATGTTAGCTGAGCTGGACAAGAGAAGGGGCCGTTTGAACATACTGCCTATTTTGATATTCCGGTACATTAGGTAAGGAACATATCAGATACATACTTTTATCATAATGTCAGATCCCCTTATTAGAGAGAGAAAACCTCGAACAGGCCCTCTAGCCTATGCGTGTTTTTTTCCTTATCTCATCAAAACTAAGGTAGTAAGCCGCTGTGCTTAATAGCTTAAGCTTATCTGTCCGCTGGGTCTTGTCTTCTTGCATGAGACAAATTTTTGTGTGCCCCAAATATGTTTGATTCGGTTTGAGTATATGTTTGATATGAATTTTATGTTTGTAAATGTGGTCTCTACTTAACGTTAAAGCCTCGAGTTAGTCAATAGGTATCGCTCACTCGGGTTCGTGCAAGTGGACTTCGGCAATTAATTCTAAATATCTATCTTCATCATCACGCCAGATCCCTTGCGGGGTAGGCAGAGAGTACAGAGTTTCAACAGGTTCTTTCCTTACATACCTATCTGGTTTCTTCCACTCTTATACTTCGTCTTATACAAGCTCGCCGCTTACGGAGACTCTTAACTTGTCCTTCAGATAAGACTCGGTCTATTTGGTAATGCTAAGATAGTCTAAGTTTTTCGCAGTACCTTCTATATTTGTTGTATTTTCCTTTCTCTTCTATTATCGCATTGTATATCTGTTTCGTCATTCTCTCTTCTGACATTCTTTTTATATGCCCCAACCAATTCTAAATATGCTTTTTAAGTTTTCATATATGCTATCCAAGAAACTCATATAAAAAAATTTCACGTTTCTAGACCGACTGGTTTTAAGTGTGCGTTGTCAGTCATTTAACCAGTTAAAGATTTCTTAACAAAATAGTGTTGCATAAAGCTTACACAGTGCAATATTTTTAAGTTCTAGTCAAATTTAAGCCAAATCATTTATAAAGAGCTCCACAATAAACGACGTTTCTTCTGTAGTATCAAATAAGCCTTATTAAACCGAATTATCGCGTTTCTAAAATCATATTCATTAAAGCCTACGACCGGTTTAATGGAGTTCATTTTAGATAGCAAGTATTGCATTCGTAAAAAGCAGGATGCTTGTAATGACACAAGTGAAATAACAAGAATAATAATACAAATAAACACCATCACGTCCATATTCCCCAAAAGGGTTCCCTGAGGTACATTGTGTCCACCCACTTTTCGCCGACAATGTTAGGTCCCATGTAATAGGGGGCGAGCCTTTTGCCATTGTGCCGGGCACAATGCCAGACTCTGGACTGATACTGGAATTTATGGCCATCGAAAAATTTTTGTCTGATCTGGGATTCGAAATCAGAACCTCCTGATGGCTACGCGCAATGTTCGCCACTAGGCAGTTAAAACACAAGAATAACAGAAATTTTCCTTTATGGTTTTTGTAAATGGAGGGCTAAATGATCATGATGTTTTATCATCATATTTTTGAGTTAAGCCACTATTACACTAGACTACTGATACAGAGCTCCTATACTTATATACTACTATATTTTATGTTTTTTGACTTATGTTCCACCGTGATTTGAGTATTTCGTTCTCTTTTTTACGCCATGTCCTTTTTTTGCTTTGCGGATAAAATCCACAGCCCTTTGAGGGGATTGGTGTGTACAAAATCCCTAGGTGATTTTTACTGACACGACAGAGTGGTTGCGAGATCTCCAAATGGAACGCAAGTACTAAAATCACAGCTGGTATCTGAATTACCTTCAGGGACATTTCTATGAAGTTGCAGATAGTCATTTTGATTTTATTTAACTAATTGCAACAATCAATATTGAGCTCTAAATCCAAATTAAAAAAAAATATTAATTACACTCGCTCCATATGTAAAAACCAGCATAACGGAATGTTTACTCCATTGGTTGATGATATATCTATAACAAGGAAAGGTAGTATCTGTTCTTACACTAGTAATCTCACTAATACTCCAACCTCCATTAAACTACAAACGCTAAAAACTAGAGCAACGTCAAAGCTACTCAGATCCTGATTGATTCACGTTCGTCGGGAAATTGGATTCGCTTTTGCCTTTTCTAGCGTTGCTTGTCAAGTATTAGTCGATATTTTTATGGATCGGTTGGTTGCGGTGGCGATTAGCCTTTTTGGAGTGCATCAAAGAAATTGTGTCTTACGTCGCGTTTTGCTAAAATTTTTCAGATTCGACGTAATTGGCCGTTTGATTCTTCAAGGTGTGATTGAGAAATTGATTTGTATTAACTGCTTTTTTCGTATATCGATTTTTTTTTAAACCGCGTAACGGTTTGGGTACATACATGGTCTGATATATTTATAGAGGCAGAAAAGAAAGAAGGTATCGTTCTAGAAACGTTGTTCAAAATACATAGTACTGTTTTGACAGAATGATCAGAAACAATTATAAGTACAAGCAATAAGCCTAGAGTATATTTCCATATGCTTAAACACAATAAACTTTGATCAAATACACTATTAAAACTACAATTCAACCTAAATGTCTAACCACTGCTCGGATTCTTATTAGTATAAGAGATTTTTTATCCTTATAAAAAGGTTCTTCAGACGCTATTACTGGAGATAAAGTGACATAGCATATTAAGCAAAAATATGTTTTCTAGGGTCACACCAGCATATTTAGTAGTCATACTGTTTTACATGACCTGGCTACCAAAACTCGGAGAAGGACCATTATGGGAGGATAGGATATTGTTGGAGCAAGAACGATGCATGACTTCTTGGTGGACAAATATATTATACATCAACAATTACGTTAACACTGATAAAATGGTAAGTATGCAAATGCTCAAGCTTTTGGGCAGCTAGAAGTTGATTTGTAAATGAAATGGTTTGACATAGATTTTACAAGGGAAAGAGTAATTTCGAAAACTTCTTACTAAGATAAGAAATGAAGACAAGATTGATTGATGTTCGACATTTTTTCGAAATCATCACACGAATTATTTACATATTTTAAGCTACACTCATGGAACTAGGCTCTTTTTATATAATAACATAAGCGTAAATTTACTGATTCAGTGTTTCATACTTTCAAGTTCAATTGGGATATAAGGAAGATTTCCAAGTACGACATTTTTATTTAGCAACGTCTCTATTACGGGATTATTAGCAATTAACACAGAGAATGACTTATTGCTATTCTTGATCCTAAAGTGCAAATAAGTTTTGCAGACTATTCGGTCTGTATATTATATGTACATTGACTAAATTGTTATTTATTCCAGTGCATGTTCCAATCTTGGTACCTGTCCGCGGATACACAACTGTTCTTCATCGCTCCAATCTTCATCTACAGCTTGTGGAGGTGGCGGAAATTCGGTCCAATACTATTGGCTGTAGCAATAATTCTAACATTGATAGTACCAGGTGTGATCACATATAAAGACAAATTGGACCCAACACTTTTGTTCTATGCGAAGTAAGTTTTCTCACTTAGTTATTTGTAACCAATATTTGGTCCATGTCATTAAATACGTTTTGTTTGATTCTAATAGTACTATTCATCTTTCAGGGAGTTTACCGACATAATCTCAAACTTTTACTTCAATGAAGTTTACATCAAAACTCATATGAAGATGATAGTTTATTTCATGGGAATTTTGACGGGATACGTTCTGCATCGAATCCAGACTGAAAAGTAAGTGAAAACCATGAAGACCTTCGTTTAACTTAATGTTTTCGACTCGATGGAATCGACCGCTCATTAAAGTTTGATGAATGCACTGTACCATAGGCAAAGAAAGACATACAATTTAATTAGAATTAAAGATGTTGATATCAAGCTATCATTGAAATAAATATTGTCCCACCTCCATAGTTTAGGATATATACAATGGTTTTCGCTATTAAATACTTTCGTTTTCTATTTGTTATAGACATGGACATATATCAGTTATAGCCTTTTATTTCTAACTTTACGGTTGTGTTTTTTATTTACAGCTACCAGTTCTCCCGTTCCTTGAAAATCTTTGGCTGGACAACGAGCATTATTCTCGGCACGGTTACTACCTTCTCCATCAGCGTATTCTACCAGGACTGGTACCAGTACAGCAGTATTGAGGCGGCAGCCTACAACTCTTTACACAAGCTCGCCTATGGCATTGCTAATGGCTGGCTTATTATTGCGTGTGCTACTGGGAATGGAGGTGAGATTTGAAATTTTTATTTACAGCCATAATTAAAGAAAAGAACCATATAGAGATATGTTAGTGTAGATAAATCGGAAGAAACATATTAAAAGAAACGCGTTCGTTCAATATTTTACCACAAAGCGCAATATAGTACATGAAATAAGTCTAATTTTCTAAGTTAAGTTTTTTAGATTTTAGACTAAATTCCTGCGCTTAATAATTCAGTACGTAATATAATAGCTCATATTTATTTTTGTTTTTTCTACGACCTAATCTAAAATCTATCTATCTATCTATCTATAACCTCACGCCAGATCCCTTGCGGAAAAAAATAAATCGGATAAAATCCTATCTATATCTAATTTAGAATGTAATCAAAAGTTCTTATTTCCTTTGTTAATAGTTGCTTCATGTTCACTATTCCAATTTAAAGGTTAAATGGTCATAGATTTCTCGATATGAGGGCTTGTTAATAGCAGTTAGATTTTATCTGATTGGTGCTACTTTGTCATTTTAGCTATAAATCCTCAAATTAAATATATTTTTTTATTTCTTATAAAGTTTACTTAGAGTAAAAAATAGCTCCTTCTGAACAGACGGTCTTTACTTGCCAGGATGGTGCAAATTGCACATTTTAATCAGTAACTTTTTCAGGTATATTTGAGAAACTACTGACGTGGAAGTTTCTGGCACCGTTCTCGAGATTAACTTTCTGTGCTTATTTGGTGAACGGGATCGTGGAGTTGTACTACGTCGGCGAACTGAGGCATCCTCTGCATATCACTTTCTTTACTGTGGTGAGTACATTACTAGTTAAATTTATGGTCTGTATGGTTCTGAAAGTCCAGTAGTCTGTTGGTAAACTCAAAACATTGACTTTTAATTTACCCGGTTTATTCGCCTTTTGCGATGATAATAGAAATTACCTTAATTATTTACCATGTTTTTATTTTCTCGTTTGCCTGTCTGTGCGATATAATTTTACAATTTGTTATCAATATGTTTATAATAATAAAGTTTCCGTTGAGCTAGAGATTTCAAACCTTAAATATAGCTCGGAATTGGATGACAACACACAATTTTATTATATAGAACATTAAAAATCAGAATAAAATAATTAATTTTATGTTATGCATTTTCATCTAATAGTGCAACTCTGTACTCTCTGCCTGCTCCGCAAGGTACCTGGGATGATGATATAGATCATCTACAAGTCTTAATAATGACTTAAATATGTTAAAAGCACTGTATTTATATGTATGTCGTAAATGAATGCCTGTTTGATTCATGAAGGTCCTGCTTTATTATTTTACTTTTAATTATTTAGACAGATGTGAAGTGTCAGTTGTGTCATGAGGGACTTGTTTAATTTGTACAACAAAGAGAGGTTGTTATTTTTATAATAAATTCAGACTGAATACTCGATCCGCGTATTTCGACAGCCATTCTACGTGTTTGTTGATATTCTTACCAATATAGCCATATGAATATAATTCTATTGATCAAAGATATGATACAATGTTTTTCAATTTCAGTTGGCCAACGCAATCTCCCATATAATGCTGACGTTTGTCCTTGCCCTTATCCTGTGCCTAACCTTCGAATCTCCGCTACACGGGATAGAGAAAGTTTTACTTAGGATGTTCGGTATGTACTTCACAACTAGATATCCTTAAACTTTGCGTAACCTACATCTGGGTCTTGGAAGTCTATTCAGATTGAATTAATTTTAACGATCGTAGCGGTGTTTGGTCTTTGTTTTGTAATGGATGGCTTTCTCTGATAATTCCAAACTGTATAACTTTCGAGACCAAAAGACTGATGTTTTCGAAAGAAATTTGGAATAAAGAAATTTGAAAGATTTTAGGAGGAAGCCTTTGTTTTGTGGTGGATATATTTCGGCTGATACCTGATGTTGATTTTACGAACTGAATAATACCAATTTCTGTAACTAAGAGACCGACATTTTCGTAAAGGAATTGGAAATATGTGCAAAAACGCCAACAGAATTGCCACTTGTTACATTGGAACTAAAATGCCTTGGTGCAATGTAGATGTTCTGTGTACAACTCTGCCTACCTTGAACATAAAAGTTCAAGAGTCTACTGTAGGTATGTTTAGAAAGCACCCACCTTTTTGTTATGATATATCTACGATACTACTGCATATTTTTTCGTAGTTGTCGACCAAGAGGTGAGCTAAGTTCGTTTAGATCACATAACTGGACATTTTTTTAATTTATTTAATCATACACTATCGGTACGAAGGTGGACTTTATGCCAGAGCTAATATCTACCAGTCTACCTTATGATCATGCAGAAGCGAATACAGCAGGTGCAAGATCTATAGGAGGCATTACATACAAGTTGTAACATACTAAACGCAAGACTTGAAAGTAGTTTGTTCTAAATCGATATATATATATATATATATATTAGCCCTGTTAAGAAACTGTCCCACTGTTGGGCACGGGCCTCCTCTCAAACTGAGAGGGCTTAAGCCATAGTCCACCACGCTGGCCCAGTGCGGGTTGGTGAACTTCACACACCTTCGAAAAACTCTTAGGCATGCAGGTTTCCTCACGATGTTTTCCTTCACCGTTAAAGCAAGTGATAATTAATTTTTAATAAATCGATAACTAAATTGATTCCAACAATTTTTAATGTATCTTTTTTTTCAATTTGCAAAAAATGCTGTTACTACATTAGTGTGCTTTAATAAACTATTCTTGATTCAAAGCTATACGAAGATTTCAAATGCATTTCTAAAACGTATTTCTTAATACGAATGCATACGCGTACAAGTTTCATTGTTAATTGGGGTATAAGAGTGCTTATTAATGGGGTAAAAAAATTAAATTTGGAAATTTAATTTTAGTATTGAATTTGTGACGTAATTAGCTAATCGGGGTGTTTCAGGTCTTGCGTCATTTACGATACAGCTTGTATATAAAAAAAAAGTACGCCGTCCGACCAGTTATATAAAAATAAAAATAACCTGAGCTATGTAAACTTAGCTAAACTAACTTAGCTCTTGGTCTTCAACCAGCTTAAAACTTACAATATGTTGTTGATTTCAGACCGACCCAAGCTAAGCGATAATGCAAGAAAAAGTGATTCTATCGAATCATCGAGAAACACTAGTCAATCTAGATTAGATTCATAGCATAGTGTTAATGTTTAATAAATAGTTCAATTTCACATGTAAAATAATTTTGTAAATAATGTGGTAATAGTAGTTTGAATTAATTTTCGATTTTATCATGTGATTGGCAGGAAATGTACATTATAAGTAAGAGCTAGCACGCAAGAAAAATATAAACCAGATGCAGTATGTTACTCGCATTTGCAAAAATGAATATTGATAATTGTGATGATGACATTTTGATGATGATAAAATGGGCTACATTATTATCTTGCATGCGTGCTCTTACAAGTAGTATGGAAGGTGCCAGCATCTTGCTTATTACTTTTTGCCAGCATAATGCATTCTAAATTGTAATATAATTGGAAAATAAGTTTCATTTGACCTGAGCGATAGGTTAAATTTGTTTGTAAATGTACATAAAACTAAAATATATTTTGATATTTTTATACCAAAACGGGCTTCTTTAAGCCAATGCTTAAGATATTAGGTTGTAAATATATAAGTGTAAGTAGGTTTCTTGACAATAGTTTTTATTGAAGTAATTCCCGAAGATTGTAAATACATTTTTGTATGAAATATAGTTTTTTTTCCGCAGAAGCATTTACTTCCGTGCACTATATGATCAAATATTTTGTTATTAGACGTAGCAGTATAAATTATAACTTCCCTATAAAAAAATATAAATAAAATTCTCATAACTCAGCGCCGTGGTATCAGAAAACGTCTGTTTTTACGAGAATTACATCAGGCGATTTTTATTATTTCGAAAGATTAGTTCAACTTTGAATCGTGAATGTGAGATGATAAGATGTACAGTTGCTTGTATTCTAGTTTATTCGTATTTAATCAGTATTTACGATAAAATATTGGTGGAAAAGGATAGATTTTTTTTAAGCTCCGGGTTTCCATACAATCCTTTAGTTAGGATAATACGAACGTGCATTTCTGTACCTATATTTTTAACATTATTATTTTTTGGTGCTGTTTTCTATGTTGCTATATGAATAATTAAGTATTATATTTTTTGGAACTTCGTACTCTCTGCCTACCCCGCAAGGGATCTGGCGTAATGATATAGATAGATATTATATTTTTATGAATATAACAAATAATGTATTTTACCAAGATTCGCGAACCAAAATGCTAATTTTAAATTGACCTGTAAAATTCGTAATTGAATATCAAATACTATAAGTAGTAACACAAGTATAAGTCAGAGATGGGCATAATGTAATCAGATTAATGATTTACGACCCCCGTTTGAAGAATATAGGCGTGACGGTGTATTAATGATTAACAAGTTTGACTGCCTCGTTGGTCTGGTGGCAAAGCGCATCGCTTTGTGATCACGAGGTCCTGGGTTCAAATCCTAGGTCGGACAAATGTAGTTTTTTTAACTCTGGAATTGTGCCCGGTATATGGCAATAGGCTCGCCCCCTATTACATGGGACCTAACATCGTCGGCGAAACGTGGGTGTACTAAGTACACTTCTGCCAACCCCTCTGGGGAATATAGGCGGGACGGTGAGTACAATTACATTATGCAAACTTAATTAATTTAACGATTACGATTACAATTTTAAACTTGAATCATGATTTTATATTAGAAAATGCAATTGTGATCATTAATTTGATTACATTTTGCCCATCTCTGGTTTAAGTTTATTGCTTTTGTATCAGCTTTAAATATATTTTTAAGACTTAAGTATATACTTTTGGTTTTGAAATAATAAACATATTTGAACTTGAGGAGGTTTGGTGAAAATCTTAGTATTTTGTGGATATAATAATAAGTATTTTGTTTGAAATTACTTCTATTAAATGTACCTCAATGTATACAATTTTTATAGTATAAAATGTTGTTTTATATAAATGAGTTTTTATTTCCTATTATTTCGACACTCCTGTATAGAAATAATAACCTTGTTGGGATAAAGCTCACCTTTTAATCACTATGTGTTAAGGTTCTTATTTCAGCTCGCACTAATGGATTTTTCACATGGCATGAAATTGGAAAATAAGTATAAGTTACATTAAAATACAATGCGAAAGTGAAAATATATAGGTACTGGAGAAGACCTAGACTATCTTATCATTACAAAATAGACCGTGTCTTATCTGAAGGCTAAGTCAAGAGTCTCCGTAACCGATGACCGCCTATACGTTAAACTATGAGAGTAGAGGAAGTCCGAGAGGTCTGTAAGGAAGGAACCCGTTGAAACCTCTTTCTGCCTATACCGCGAGGGATCTAGCGTGATGAAATAGATAGACATCAAAATAGGCAATGATTGAATTTCAAACAAACATTGTAAGTTCAGGACACATAACTCCGATGAGTTAAACTTCTCAAATACTTTAGTGGCAATGCACTTAGTTCAAGTTTGAATACTTGAAACTGTCCGACTTCCCGGTCTAGTTGCAGTCATAGTTTAGCTCAATATTAAGCACGGGAGTTAATTAATTCTGTTTTTTGACTGAAATTATTGGTTTCACTGAATCTGTATTAGGAAAGACTAAGTGGCGAATAATGCGCGTAACCATCACAAAGTCCTAGGTTCGAATCGTAGGTCGGACAAAATCAGATTCCAGTACAAGTCCGGAGTCCGGAGGCCGGCATTGTGCTTGGTGTAATTGTAACAGGCTCGCCCCCTATTACATGGGACCTAACATCGTTGTCGAAAAGAGGAACACGGAATTTCTCTGTCACCCTCGCTAGGGGAATATAGGCTTTTTTTTTCTCATAATCTTCAGTAGCACTGCACTTTAAGTTTGAACAATTAAAACGACTTCCCGGTGTAGATAAAGTCATGATTAATTAGATCCGTATATTGTTTGGTATGATTGGCTTCACAGTCTCCTTATTAAGACGGACTTAGAATATATAAAAGAAACCGTCGGACACTAGACTTTAGCAGGTCGTAAGAGGCGACTAAATCCAACAACAATTACGGAAAATGACGGGAGATGAAGTAAGGTTGTTTTCTGGTGCCACATTCTGGTGCCACATGAGAAGGGTTCGTTTGGGTTGGGAGCTGTCGCAAACAGGTATTCGCTGTTTAGTATGACCGTATTTACGCCATTCAAGGTCTCCGTCAATTGAGCTACTACTAAGCTCTGAGACAGGTTGACGTTTGGAAGGCGGTTGTTTGAAAAAAATGCCAAATTACCCAACCTAAGTGTTCCTGTCCGTTTCATCTAAACTCAAAAAAGCTTAGCAAAATGTAGATGTACTTTGTACATCTTTATATACCATTTTAAAGAGGTACAACGTACATATCGACGTGTCCAGCGAACGTTCCTATAATCCAGTATTTATATTTGGCATAAATAACCTTATTGATGGGCACGAAAGTTGCAAATTCCATTTGTTTTGTTTGGCGTATATAACTTTGTTTCGGGTGCCTTACCTATAGGAGGTTTTTGGCCTACTATACTACGCAGGCCAGACAGGTTGGTATAGGGTTTGTTTCAAATTTTCCTTTTCTAGTCCTTGATCGAATGACGATACTACCTTTGGTGGACTCTTACCACCAGCCTAGCAAAAGTGAGGCTACTGGGGCATTCTATGTTTTTCTTTCGCTTTCCAGCCCAGTAAGAAACTATAACTTTGTTTGTTTGTTGTTAGAGTATATAACTTTGTTCTATGGGGCCGATATATTAAGCTGCATGCCAGCCGATTAAGTTCGTGATGGGTGGACACAATAGGCCAACAATAGGATTCTGCATCGGCGGTCTAAAGACGATTCACAAGACGTTACAATTAGGTATACAGGGGCTTACCACGGTCTCTTTAGCAGAATTATTATTATCTTACTTTGCCGTTGAAGACTCATAGACGATACTATTAATAATTCAGGGGGCTTCTTACCACAATCTCTTTAGCAATATTATTATAATCTTACTTTTCCCTAAGACAGAGACGTTCGTCTTTTTCTCTCGAAAAATTAACGCCCTTACAATAATACTACTAAAAATGTTATGGCAGTGCCCAAGGAGTCTTTTCTTGTGGATGCGATCCTGGTTGAAAGATCCTGAAAGATCATCGTTTCTTTCACATAAATGTATTGTAATGTGAACCAAGAGTGTGTTGGTAAGCCAGGATAAAGTCATTCAAAATCAGTTTGCAAGATGTTGCCTAAATATACACAAGAGGGACGAGTCAGCGCAGTGGTTAAGAGCTTAAGCCGCTCCGCCCACTGTGTCTAATAGTCGCGGGTTCGATTCCCGCACGGGACTGTGTATGTGTTTTTGTGTATCTGAATGTAAATGTTTGTTAACACACCCACGACACAGGAATAAATCCAAGTGTGGGGCCACGTTTAAAAAAAAGACAACAAAATTGAAATTGAAAATTGAATTGTCTATCGTGTAACTTTTTAGTGCAATATCTTTACCCACCATTATTAAAAGTTATCGAAATAATTATGATAAAGTGAGGACTTTTCAAATCAGGTAGTGCTTCCAAGAGATGATTAGTCGTGGTTGTGAATCTAGATATTGCCATTTATAGATATTAACACTATAAGATCGTTGGCATCATAAGAGGTTCTCATTTTAAGAAAATGTCCTGACGAGGAATTGGCGTTATGGGAAGTTGGCGTTCTGCAAACGATTAATATTTTAGCATAAACGCCTTCAACAACTTCGACTGCTAATATGATATTGAGTTTAGACCTCAAGTAGACCTTATCGAATGAATACGACTACAGACTACGAAACAGAATCACTTCTTAGAAATGGGGAGGTTGAAACTTAAGTAATAAAATCAGTTAATAGGATTCTACGCGGGTTGTGAGTCGTAACTTACGCAACTTGGGTAATCCTGACCTAAATGTCACATAGATTAACGAATGATTTGAGAATACCGCACTGAGACAAAGACTGGGGGGTGCGTCTCATTGGTAGCGAAACGCGGGAAGTAATTAATTGTAAAATTGAATGGAAACATAATTTTAAAGGCATTGAAATAAGTCTGCTTAGTTGATTTATGTGATGCGGCTGATGATTGCAAGGTTCGAATGTTAGGGTAGGTAAGATTAAAATCTGTCTGTCTATCTATATCATCAAACCAGATCCCTTGCCGGGTAGGCAGAGAGTACAGAGTTCCAACATGTTCTTTTCTTACATACCTCTTTGGCTTCCTCCACTCTAATAGTTCGTCTCATACACGCTCGCCGATTACGGAGACTCTTGACTTGTCCATCAGATAAGAATCGGTCTATTTAGTCGTGGTAAGATAGTCTAGGTCTTCCCCGGTATCTACATTTTTCCACTTTCGCATTGTATATCTGTTTTGTCATTCTATCTTCTGAACTGCAAGAAACTGCGCAACATCTTCTCATCCAAAATACCTCAGTGCCTTAAGACTAAAGTTTTTAGTCAATGTGAGTTACCAGTGATGATATATGGATCAGAGACGTGGTCTCTTACAATAGGTCTCATAAAAAAGCTCAGAGTTGCTCAGCGAGCTATGGAGAGAGCTATGCTCGGCGTTTCTCTACGCGATCGAATCAGGAATGAGGAGATTCGTAGAAGAACCAAGGTCACCGACATAGCCGTTAAGATTAGCAAGCTGAAGTGGCAATGGGCGGGCCACATAGCGCGTAGATCGGACGGGCGTTGGGGCAGAAAGATTCTAGAGTGGAGACCACGTATTGGCAAGCGCAGCGTAGGACGACCGCCTGCCAGATGGACCGACGATCTTGTGAAAATCGCAGGAAGTTCTTGGATGCAGGTGGCATCGGACCGGTTACGCTGGAAAGCGATTGGGGAGGCCTATGTTCAGCAGTGGACAAGTATAGGCTGAGATGATGATGATGATCTTCTGACATTCTTTCTATATACCCGAACTAACGGAGCATACCCTTTCTTATCTTTACACCGATGTTATCTTTCATACCTACTCGCTTACCTACTTCGCTGTTGTGAATACGGTCGGTCAGCTTCACTCCGCACATTTTCCGCAGAGCTCGCATTGCTACCGCATTTATCCTACTTTCATTCTCCTTCTTACATATCCAGCTCTCGCTACCCTGTAACAGCGTTGAGACAAGAACTCCGTTATCTATGGCCAGCTGCGCGTTTTGGCTTAACTGCCGGCTCCCAAGTAGCTTTGCCATCGCACCATTTACTCTGTTCCTTGCACTCACTCTCCTCTCTATGTCAGCGGTGTATTTCCCATCCTTACTGAAGGCGCATCCAAGAAATACAAACTCATTCACTTGCTCCAGCACATCGTTATCAACCACAATCCTTGCATTCATTTTGGTTTCTTCCCGTTCAAAAACCATAATCTTGGTTTTCATTACATTCAAATGTAAGCCATTGTTCATGCAGTCGTCTTTCATAACTGTGACTAGTGTTTGCAGATCAGTGGCTGTTGGCACTAATGAAACCGCGTCATCTGTAGAGTTTGATAGATGTTTTATGTTAGATTAAAACTATTTAACTAAAGGATATATTTGCCTACTATGGATAGAAATTTGACAATAACCAAATGGTTAAAACCTTAATTCAGATGAAGTATAATTGGAATTTTTCTATAGAAATAAATTCAGAAGTAGTCCAGAGTCTGAAATTGTTGAAGCATAACTCTTTCCTATTATATTAGGACCTAACATCGACGACGATATGTAAGTGCAAATAGCACACCTCTGCCAGCCCCGATAGGGGAATATAAGTGTGTGTGTGTGTGAATGATGTACGCTGTTGGCCGCGAGGCCTTTACAGCTTCACCGCACTTAAAGGCGAGCGTGCAACCACTACGCTCTAGCCAGCCAGAAGGGCAAGAGGCGACATACTCGAGGGCGCCTCGAAGAGGTGCCCTCGGTTGGGACAGTCGCTGTAGGGGGACAGGTGCACTACTAAGTGCACCGGTCAACCGCCGGCTATGGGAGGGGATCTACTACTACGTCGTCGTCGTCGCCCGTATTCTGAGCGGAAAGAAGGGATGACAAAGCATCGGGGGGGTCGGTGAGAACATGTCGCGGCCGGCGGTGGCGGCAGGGGTCGGGGGGGAGATCGTAGTCGGCGGTGGCTACGATTAACGGATTCGCATGGGTAGATGCGTTCGCGAAGTGACATGTTGACGCCTTTTTAATAAAGGCGCGAATAGGTTCGAGACCTAGATCGGAGTGGAGGTCGACGTTCCGTACGAACCAGGGGGCTCCTACGGCTTTACGGAGGAAGCGGTTTTGAACCACTTGGAGTTTATCGATGTGAGAGGGGGCCGAATGCCCGAACACAACACACGCATAAGTCATGATGGGTCGAACGCAAGTTTTGTAAAGTGTCACCTTATTTCTAAGACATTTTACTCCGCTTGCAGATTAACGAATGGAGATGACCGAGCACAAATGATGCTCGGTGACGGACCCGCTTGATGTGCGGGCCGAAGGACATGGTACTGTTTAGGGTGACCCCTAGATATTTGACCTCTTTGACCCAGGGAATGGGTCGGTCGAACATGGTCACTTGGCCGAGATTACTTCTAGGGCGGCGCAGGGAGTGGCGCGGGGTGGCACCTCTGGAGAAGAACACCGCAGCGCTCTTGTCCGGGTTCACCTCAATACGCCACTTCCTGAACCAATTCCCTAGGGAATTGGCGGATGCCTGAAGGTGTCTGGTAATGAAACCCTTATTCCTATGCGAGACGTAGAGAGCGGTATCATCCGCGAATAGGGCTAGATGCGCCTTACTCGAACGAGGAATGTCGTTCGTGTAAAGGCTAAACAGGAGCGGAGAGAGAACTGAGCCCTGTGGGACTCCAGCACTGATGGAGTGGGAAGTGGAGCGCGTCATTTCAACGCGATAACGGAAGGCGCGATTCGACAAGAAGTCTCGTAAGATGAGCACGAGTCTGTCCGGCACACCCAATTGGTAGAGCTTGTAGATCAAGCCGTTGTGCCAGACTTTGTCGAATGCCTTCGCGACATCTAGGAAGAGGGCGCCCGTGTAGATGGGTTTGGGTCTATTGAGACCGGAGAGGATGTGCTCCGTGATGCGGTGCACTTGGTGGACGCAAGAGTGTTTGGCTCGAAAGCCAAACTGCTCGTCGATAAGGAAACCCCTGGACGTTACGAAGTCTTTGAGCCTCGCCAGAAGTAGGCGCTCGTATATCTTGGCCAGGGAGTTGAGGAGACTGATAGGGCGGTAGCTCGCGGGGAGATTGCGAGGGTTGCCGGGCTTGGGAATGCCTATGACGTCCGCCTCCTTCCACTTAGCGGGGAAGGTGCAGTTCGTCATGGCGGCGTTCAAAATGGCCACCAAGAGGCAGATGAGCTGGGCGGGCAGGCATTTCAGAACGCGATTCGAAATGCCGTCAGGGCCGGGGGCTTTTTTAGTTTTAAGACTCATAATCAGATCTTCGACCTCCGTTTGCGTGATAGGAAGCAAGGAATCGACGGGGGGAGAGGGATGCCCTGCGCTCGACTTCCCTGTCTACCGCGTCGACGTGGGACTGGTCAACGGACTGAGAGCTGGGGGCGCACTGGCTCTCGAGGGAGTCGGCGAGAAGCTCAGCCTTTTCGTCGTCGTCGAAGGCTGGGGGTGCTGCGCCTGAAGGGCGGCACAGCGGGGGCATGTCAGTCGTGGAGTCGGATTTGAGGCTACGCGCCAACTGCCAGTAGGCCAGATGCGACGGCGCGATGCCCTCTAGGAGGATACCCCACCGTTCCTCCCGGACCTCCGCGACACGACGCTTTACCTCTCGTTGTAAAGCACGCATCCGGGCCCGATTGGCTTCGGTGGGGTAGGAGTCGTAGGGGAATATAAGTATCACGGCAAATTCGCATAGAAAACAATTTTTTGTATGCATTGAAAGCAGGGCTGTATCACGAAGTCCTTCAAATTCTCGGTCAGAAAGTGTTATTTACATTTTTATTTCGAAAAATTCTTACTTCTCCTTTCTACCACTAGTGGTAGTACCTAATAGTAGAAGAATGGAATCTGGAACTATTTTCGGTATGATGGCAATGGACTGGCCTTTGGGACATTACACTGTTAATTTATCTATATACGAGAATAACGATAGAACTAACACCCTAGCAGAGCATTGTACACTTCCAGTGTAAGTGATTAAAAGAAAAGGTGAAACGCCACTTGGTGGATAAAAAGTATACATTCCCTCTTTATTTCTTGCTTCCCGCTATTAGTGAAACAAAGCCTATCCTGCAAGATATCACAGGAAACTTATATTGGGTCGAGACAGAGCCGCGTAAAGCGTTATCGCGGCGAAACAACCAGCTTACAAGTTCCCCTCTCAGTTATCTTTTATCTTTCGTCTAAACAACGTGTCCATAACCATGGCATTTACAGAAGGTCTACTTGTAAGAAGTTTGATTCTACAAGTTGGGATCCTTAAGTGTGAAAAATAATTTTTAGGTAACTGCAGGTGATTCCACCCGCCTCCATTAATATACATTAAGATAGATAGATAGATAATACTTTATTGTTCCACCAGAAATACAAGAAGGAAAAAAAAGAGACAATATTTCAATTGAAAGATAGTGTAACAATGGGCGGCCTTATCACTAATAGTGATCTCTTCCAGGCAACCTTTGGATGGAGAAGATCTAAAGAAAACACAAGATTTAGGGGTGTACTTAGCTAACAGAACATAACAATACACAAATAAATCTATCATAAACTACTTAAATAATATACCTATATATACACAAGTAAAAATAATATACACGCGTCAAAGATAAGTTATACTATTAAGCAACTAGCAACAGCATATAGAAAACATCAGCAAATTTAATTTAATGAATCGGTGATGTAGAACTTTTTCACTTGACCTCTGAATATATGAATAGATGGAGCACTCCTTATAGAAACAGGTAGTGAGTTCCACAGTCGTACGGCTTTGATCGTAAAAGAGTTATCATAAAAGGGGCTAGAGTGTAGAGGCATTAAGTTTAAGTTACGAAGCAGTGAAGCAGGGAGGAGTTCTAGCCAAAGGTTGTTATGCTTAGAAGATTTCGTAGGAGTCTGCGAAATGCTCCTACACAGCGCAACATGTCACCGAAGATACATGTGACTTAGTTTATAAGTAATACATTATATGTATTTTAGTATGTAAGGTATTTATTATATGGCCTTGTTAATTGTGTGTAATGTCTGCTGCCTGATATAAATAAATTATTATTATAACGTATTCACTAACATTCAGCTTCATTTGTAAAAGAAAGGTTTTGCTTAGTGTCTTCCTAATGCCACAAACGGTCAATCATCTCCAATTGATTGAGTCGAACGATGCTTAACCTTGCTGATGGCTACACATATTATTGTATCACTGCGCTACGGGCGTCTATTCTCAATAATTTAGGTACTGATCTTTAGAATAATTGGTAGAATGCCTCGTTGGACTTATATATTCAATTCGTATAATGGCAATAGGCTCACCATGGGACCTGATATAAGAATAAAATTGGGACCTCAGATCACCTAAATGTGGGCGCACACAGTACGCCTCTGCCACCTCCCCGTGTAGAATATGGACGTGATGGTGTTTATAATGTAGCAAGGGGCTGCTCCACTACCCTCAAGTAAAGTCTGAAGTAAAGTAATCGACAACTAATGTTGCAAGTTTATGTACAAATTTTACCATCTCTGACTAACCCTATCCAGTTAATCTAAGCAGTTTTAACTGCCAAGTAAGGCTAGTCGAGAATTAACTCACCACCAGTTTACTCGAGGTGGGTGAAAGAAGTACTAAACCTTTTGCATCTATTTGTTGTGTGGCATCAGCCTCATGTTTATGCGGAATCACGGTTCTTTAGAATTTATGAAATAAAAATGATTGTTTCTAGATCTTTGTAGTTTAATGCTAAAGATATTTTTATTTGCCTTTTGTCTAGGTTGACAAGGGATTTCGTTTCCCACCTGTGGCAGTTATGACCCAAAATAATCTTAAGAGACAAGGAATTTTTTCCCAAGATTTTTAGAGCCTGGAAAGAACCTGCTGGAACTCTGTGCTCTCTGCCTACCCTGCAAGGGATCTGGCTTGATAATAGATAGATAGAGATTTTAAGACCCAAAATAAATTATGAAAAACATTTGCATAAAAATGTTTTCTGGTCATGAATATGTTTGTATGGACATAATACCTTTGAATGATATCTATGTACAGGTATTCATTAATTAATCGCAACAAAAGGTATAGCGACAAAACTTCATTTTCCCAACGAGAGCGAAAGGTACCAGGGGACTATGAAATAAAGAAAATTTACATAATTTAAGCAACGCAGGTGTTTCGACAGCCCGGCCCGGAAGGATGGAAAAAATTAGGTGCCGCATTTTAATTCAAAGCGTCGTTTTGAAGTTATTTTGGTACCGCGTATTCGGTGCTTTGAGTAAATATGTTATGAGAAAATACATCAGGCAACGGTATTTTAAGATTTATGTTACCATCCTCGAAGGATGTTGACAGGAAAATATCTTTACAGCCTATATTCTCCAAGCGTACCCACTTTTCGTCAACGATGTAAAACCTAACATTACATAGTGGCAAGTGACTCGCCCCCTATTATATTGGACCCAAAGTAATAGGGGGCAAGCCTATTATTATATGGAGTACAATGCCTAACCTGACTGAAAAAAATGAATAGAGAATTAGACAAACAAAACAAGTCCGTTGAGTTTCTCGCCGGATTTTCTCAGTGGAGGCAGTGTTCCGATCCGACGGTAGATTTGTAAGTTAAAAAAAATGTAATAATATTAGCCCTGTTAAGGAACTGTCCCACCGTTGGGCACGGGCCTCCTCTCAAACTGAGAGAGGGGGAAAAAATGTAAATATGACCATTTGTAAGTAACCCCGCAGGCTTAATACAAAATAAATAATTTGAGTTTGAGTTTGACTCTAGACTGATATTAGATTTTTTTCTATAAGAAAAGTTACACTTTATCCGACCTAGAATTTAAACCCAGGAACTCTTGATTGCTATGGCAGTATACAAGACAGTATCGAAATAAAAGTTTTGAAGATTCCTATACGTCGTCGTGTGTTCGCCGCCGCCGCCGCCGACGCACCAGAGAAGACAACCGGGAAGGCCCGTACGAAGGGTCGAGTTGATGAGAAAGGCTTCATCAAGGTGGAGAGGAAGAAGAAGCCTTCCTGACGAAACCGGTGTGGGACTGCACCGGTAGAAGATGGCATACTTCTTCCTTCAGGAGTACCAACAACACTGCTGTACGTATATGTCTCAGGTACACTACACCACTAAAGCCGAGGACATTGTGGAGCACGCCCGTAAGAAGACATTCTACACTCTGAGGGTCGAGAAGCTGAACTCGCAAAACAATGCGGTATTTAATTCCCTTGTTGTACAAGTTTCTGCCACTAAGCTGGAGAGCATCATATTCAGAAGATTTCGTGGGAGACTGAGAGACACCCCTGCAGGGCGCAACATGTCGCCGGCGATACATGTTACTTAGTTTATAAGTTTTTATATATTGTATGTATGTTAGTCTGTATGGTATATATATTCGAAGGGCCTGTAAGTTGAACAAAATTGTTTTTTTTAAATTTCAGTTGCCTGAAAATAAATGAGTTATTATTATTATACTACCAATTCGCACTGTGTACGCATGGAGTATGAGCTAATCTTACTTCGGTTTGTGAGAGAAGGCATTTGCCTAGCGGTGCGACCCTATCGGCTGACTGATATACCTGTATTTTGAGTAAATAGATACTGTTCTGGGTCGGACAAAGTGTAGATTTTCTATCGAATAATAATGGAATAGGCTTACTTCCATTGACCATTGACCTAACGTTATCGACGAAACGTGGGTGCACACAGTAGTCCTCTGTCTCCTTCGCTCGGGAAATATATTTATAGTGCGACAAGGATCTTTTGGCCCATGAATGACATTGCCAATGGTGCGTTGGTGTACAATTAGGGTTAACATTTAGTAAAATTTTCCTACTTCTAAGGAAATATTCCAACAGGTGGGTCCGCACGGTAAGTAATTAAAAAAAGAGCTTGGGTAAATTTCATAGCAAACGGCAACCCTGCGACTGTCTTGAAGTGACATTTCACTTGATGACAGCTCTCGTTTATGTTTTGGCCGCGGGCTTAAATATCTTTGTACGACTGTAGGTATGGGTGGGGGTTTTATGTTTTGATATTTCGAATTATTCAATTTTCTTAATTTGAGTCGCCTTATCTGGTCGCTGGCAAGCTGTTTTCACGTGGATGTACCTATTTATTTACCATTGTTATCATTATTTATTCAGCCAGCCTTCATTTCAATAAGTACTGATAGTCTATTGTAAATTGGGCCTAAATATTGAAGCAAAACCATTTCAAACGCATTCAACTGTACATTCAAAAAAGAACTTTGATAGTCTCACAACAAAATTAAGTCTTTAATAGCATAAGTTTGGTTGTTAGTTCATTATTGCTAATCTATACCAAATGTACTGTATTACAATAAGCCAACGTGAGGCTATAGATATGAAAAATGGATTTTTTGTCAAAAGCGAACACGTTTTCATCCAAATGTCTGATATTGACTTAATTGAACAATCTTGAAACATCACCTACTGTATATATAAAGGGGCAATACGTTAGAATTTTATAGTTACTTCTTATTTCCTTCTGTGTTCTGACTACTGCGGTATATAAATTAATAAACGTAAGTAATAATCTATTTTACCACGTATTTTTACAAGCTTTTATTTAACTTGGTATGCCTGGCTGTCTGTCTTTTCTATTCAAATATTATGATCCATTTTTCAACCACTCGCGGGTCTCCGATTGAGCTGAAATTTGGCATACTTAAGTAAATTTGGTGACGATAGAATAATATGGTACCATGGAGCTGGTCTGGTGATGGAGTCGGAAGGTGACCATAGAAACATGTGAACTATACAAGGTAGCCCCCTTGGGTTTAGGCTTGTAGGATTGATAATGGCAAGTACTATAGTCTGATGATGAAGCTAAAAGGTGGCCTGTGGAATCACCAAACAGCTCAATATAACCCCGCCGTGTTTGGGCTCGTTAGATTTGTCTTGACGAGTACTTTAGAACCAGATGGTGTTCAGGGTCTAATAATGGAGCCAAAGGAAGCCATCGGAACTCATAACATCTTTCTTGTGTTTTGCTATAAAAGCATGTTTTTAAAGAGATCTTTTTAAACAGACAGTGATGTAATTACTTTACAAGAGAATAATAAGGGACGGATATATAGAGCGCGTGCTCGGAGACAAATGACGTATTTTTGCATAAATAATTTCATTTCATTTTCTAAAAAAAAACAACACAATGAAATAAAATACTGCTTTACAAAAACCTTGCTTCAATTATTTTCTATATTATTTGTAAATTTTGTTCATCATTTAAGCATTTCGCAGTGGAATCAGAAAACTTAACGCTATAGCGATAAGATTTTAAGCTATAAAGTTTTTGTTTTTCTATCGAGAAAATTTCGTTTAATCGTGTATTCTAAAATATACAGTCAAAAAACATATTTCAAAATATTGGGGCCTGAATTACAGGACGAGAATCAGTCGTGAATATAGTTTTAAAAACTGATTTTTGTACTAAAATGTTAGTTTTAAAACTATATTCACGACTGATTTTAGTTCTGTAATACGGGCCTAAGTTCTAATCCATATACTTCTTGAAGAGTATGGAGTACAAAAACACGTTTTTTTTGGCGGTAGGCCCTTAAGGACCTCACCATCTCGAGTAAATTACTTCTCGATTTCCATTACTCGGCAATTCGATTCAATAGTTTGACCGTCGGATAGGGCTTATCTTATCTTATCTTGTCATTGGCTTATCGGACCGAGGAGACCTCAGGCGCACTTCGACCCGTTGGGATCTTTTGTGCTGTCCTTGCCCTAACGCTCTTACATACCTGTAGAATCGAATACTCCCTGTACCAGGCTGCAGATTCCAGCAGGAGGAAAGAGCCGAAATTCCTCTGGGTTTGGATAGGCCACTCCCAGTAGCTTCATTCGCCGCGCCGCCAGAGCATCGCAGTGGCATAGAACGTGCTTCATGGTTTCAGCTTCTGTCCCACAGTTCCTGCATGCCACGTCGCTGCAAAGGTTCATCTTATGTAGATGTTCTTTTGTGCCATAATGGCCAGTATAAGCTCCGATTAGTTGCCTTAATTGTAGTCTGCTATGTTTTAGCAGTCTCTCGCTGTCGCTGTCACACCATGTGGAAAGGAAATCCTTGGAGTGTCTTGGAGTGTGTCGGATAGGGCTACTCAGAGATGGTGAAATTCATACATATACTTACTTGCATTTTAAATTGTCGTTTAGTCTACTCCAGACTTTACAAGGGTAGTGAAAGAGCCCTTAAGTTTTTTTTTATTTTCTTATTAGGAAATTTCTATAAATAAAAATAAACACCGTCACGCCTATATTCCCCAAGCAGGGGTGGTAGGGATGTACTGTGCACTCCTACTTTTCGCCGACGATGTTAGGTCCCATGTAATAGGAGGCAAGCCTATTACTATAATTTTTGATAGAAAAACCACATTTGTCCGACCTAGGATTTAAACCCAAGACCTCGTGATCGCAACGCGCACAATTCGCCACTAGACCATCGACGCATTCAGTGGGAGTTTTCTATCGTGCTTTTTTTCATTGAAATTTTTTTAGTATCGATTCGAACTTTGGAAATGTTCCTGGTATAATGATAAAATAGGCTTTCTCGGTTTTATATTTGGACCATACATCTTCGGCGATCTATGGGTGTACACGGTACACCTCTTCCAAAATGCTTATGAAATACGGCGCGACGATGTTTTTTTTACTCCATTAATTTTTGTATCTGATTTCTTCTACATTTTGAAATATTTGTTTCAGATGTTCAAGCACTTGATTTTGGCTCTTGTTGTGATGCTGGTAGTGGTGCAAATGGCTGTTGAAGCACAACACGGTAAATGTAATACAATTCTTGGAACGAGTTCTCGTGTCAAACTTTTGCCACGACACGCCATGCTGGCATGTGAGACAAAACTGTCATCTTACGTCTAGGGCCACAAAATCCGTGACCTATCTTGTCGTATTTCCTGTGCTAGCTCTGGTCGTGGCTACAAACCTACCTCCATCAATCCGTACTAGGTCCGCGTGGTCCTTTCGATTTAAAAAAGAAGGCCTTTGCCCAATGGAACAGCTAGGCTGTTCCTCCTTTAATAATAATTTATGCTTTTATAATTAATAGGCAAATTTATGCTTCTTTTGTTTTACAGGAGTTTTACAGTACAATTCAACAGATGACATTCCAAATTACTTCAGTAACGATGCGAAGTATGGCGGCTAAAAACTGAATCAACGTATAGATTTAATTAACAATAGCCACGAAGAATACAACATTGAATTTCGTAATAAATAGATTTCAAATTATAAATATTTGTCTGGATTAATATCATGTCATTCTGTTATGTTTTAAATAAATAAAAAATATCAAACAAGTTTTTATTTTGTGTTATTTTGTACCTTTTTCAAGGCACAAAAAGTTTCCTACGGGGGAAAACTGGAATCAGTACAAAAAACTGAGAAACCGCTGCAGTCGTATGTGTAGGGATGCAAACAGGCGCCACATAGACAGTTCCATTCAACGTTTCAATACAGCACAAGTTTGGCAATTTCTCAAGTCGTTTGGTATTGGCAATGGCACCATTAATCAAAATGTACCTAATCTGGATCTTAAGGCAATAAATGTACACTTCTCCAAACCTCCAACTTCGTTAAAACAAGAGATAAAATCTTCTACTCTTATATATCTTTCCAATCTTCTCTTGCCAGTATGTGCTTCTTTCTCTTTTATCCCGGTTACAGAGCAAGACAGTATGAAATCTATCCTGTCCATTTCCACGAAGGCGATTGGCGATGATGGAATCCAAATTCAAATCCACCTATCTTAAATGAACTTGGGTCTGTCATCACGCACATATTAAATTATTCATTGGAGACTAGCGTTTTTCCCGTTGCTTGGAAAAAAGCACATGTTCTCCCATTACCCAAAACATCAAACCCTACCTGTTTATCCCATTTGCGTCCTATATTCATACTTCCCTTGCTATCCAAGGTGCTTGAGAGTGCTGTTCAGAATCAACTGTCTCTCTATCTCTTCTCTAATAGCCTTCTAAGTCCTTTTCAATCTGGTTTTCAATCAAGTCATAGTACTCGTACAGTTACAGCCTTAGTCAAAATAAAAGACGATATCAGATTGGCTATGGAAAACAAACTTCTTACCGTGTTAGTCTTACTGGACTTCAGTACTGTCTTTACTGCTTTTAACTCAGTTGATTTTGACATTCTCTTAGGTACCTTATTCTCTCTGAATGTCACCGCTCTGGCAATTGCGTGGGTTATTTTTATCTTCGGAGCCGCTCCCAGTCGGTTCGCTTTGAAGGGGTTTCTTCTGATTGGTGTGATCTTACTGCGAGTGTGCCTCATGGTGGCGTCCTTTCTCCTCTTTTCTTTTCAGTTTTTATAAACTCGGTTACTAAAGTAATTACTTTCCACTATCATCTTTACGCCGACGATTTGCAGCTGTAACATCGCTTTAAAGTTGAGGAGCTTAATCATGCGATCGGGAGCATTAATGATGAGCTTGAAAATATATGCAAGTGGGTAAAGTGGTTTGGTCTTTAAGTCAACCCGACTAAGTCTAAGGTATCATCATTGGTGGCAGACACTATATGAATGCACAAGATTTGAATCTACAGGCTCTCAGTTCTATATGATTCTGTATTTATACCCTACTCTAAAACAATTAAAAATCTAGGTGTTTTTATGGAATCAAACTTCACATGGAGCACCTACATTTTAGAGGTGTACTTCCAGTCTCTCAAATGACTGCAAAAGTTCTTGCCCTTTCAAACTAAAATAACCTTGCTCAGTCTCTTCTCCTACCACTTCTAGACTATGGTGATGTCCGTTTTCTCGATGCCACTGAAGAGCTAGTTAATAAGCTGGAACGTTTGCAAAATCTGTGTATCCGCTTCATTTTCGGTCTCCGTAAATATGATCACATATCAGAGTTCCGAAGAAAATTGAAGTGGCTGCCTATTTGGCAACGCCGGGACTTACATATCCTTTCTCTTCTCTATTTCATCCTTTCCCAAAGCTCCTATTTATCTATGTGAGCGTTTTGACCTTCTTGTCCCCAAGAAAAGAGTCTGTCGTACTGCTACTCCTCTTCTTCTTTGTGCTTCTCTTTATTCTTCCAGTCGCTATGATAGGTACTTTACTGTTCTCGGAGTGCGACTTTGGAACTCACTCCACACACTATACGCGCAAGCTCCTTTCTGGATATTTTCAAGAGAAGAATCAGAGAACATTGCCTATCTGATTGTTGATATATATTTATAATATAACATACTATGTGTATTTTTATGTATGTTTATTTTATAAATTATATGTATTTAGTTTTGTATAGTATGTATTTTATTTATATTTATGTTTATTTTATTGTATGTTTGATTATGTGGGTGTATAACTGCCCTCTTATTGACCTTCTCATCTCTCAACACTCAAAGGTTCGTTGGAAGAGAACTGATATTTGAAGTTAAGCTTGCCTTTGTTTATCATCTATAAAATTACAATTGCTTTTGTAATGTATACATTAAAGGTTTAAATAAATAAATATTATTTCCAATTTCTGACTGAATCACGTGATTACGTGGTCCCACCGCTTAGCCCAATTGATTGGACTACAGGGAAATACGAGCATTCATGGTTCGACATATATATGAATGTATATTAAGTAATAAGCTCTGAAAATGAAATCTTTCAATACTTAAAATCCTTATTTCAATTTTATTGTACGATCAAGAAGCCATAGTCCAATGGATCTGATGACTGGTTTTAATCATCGTGGTCAATTTTTTAAAGGAGAGAGAGAGAAACAGGTCTAAATAACGATAGTCCAATCGGTCCAATAGGAAAAATAAGTTCATGTGGTTTCGCTCGGCTCTCGATCACCGGTGTGAAGTTGGCGGCCTGTTATAACCCGACCAAATAAAATTGTCGTTGTAAAATACAATTTTTATGGATACTAAGTCCAGATCTTTTTTTCATTCTTTTTCCATTATCTCACCAAAAATCACTATGACTGTCTTAGCATAACTTAAAATAGAATCGAGGAACAATACGGGTCTACCATAATGGAAACAAGCTCGAACGAAAACCCAAATATCGTCATGGATTTTCAGAAGTCAGTCGCAGCGGCCTTTGAAAATTGACAGTTTTCGGCGCGAACAGGCCCATTAGATAGCGCCTGAGTACATAAATACCATATATATACTATATTATTTCGAGAGTGGTACTCGATCTACTACGGCCACCATAGGCTGAAATACACTCAGCGGCCTGTGAAAATTTACAGTTTTTCGGACCGAACGGACCCCTTTGACGACGCCGACAACAACGACGAGTACCTACATGATTTTTGGTATCGTTTGATAGTAATTGTGACCATCGATATACCCTTTGAATTTTAGAGTGGTACTCGATCTACTATGTTCACCATAGGCTGAAATACACTCAGCGGTATTTGAAAATTGACAGTTTTCGGCACGAACGAACCTTTAGACGGTGCCTGAATACATGAATTTGGTATCGTATGATAGTTATTCTAAAAATCTATTATCATCAGCCCGTGTCAGCCTGCCCATGGTACGCCACTGAGCTCGATCTTCAGCTCTCCTTCTCCAATCCCTGCCCGCTACCTTACGAATATCGTCGCCCCACCTAGCTACAGGGCGCCCTACATTACGTTTGCCGACACGCGGTCTCCACTCAAAAACCAGTCTGCCCCAACGGTCATCGGTTCTGCGGCATATGTGACCCGCCCACTGCCACTTCAGCTTGCTAATTCGCTGAGCTATGTCGGTAACCTTGGTTCTCTGACGAATAACTTCGTTCCGGATTCGATCCCTAAGAGAAACTCCGAGCATAGCTCGCTGAGCGACCTTGAACTGGTGGACAAGCCGCACCGTGAGTGGTACTCGATCTACTATGGTCACCATAGGCTGAAATACACTCAGCGGCCTGTAAAACAATACAGTGATCGGACCAAACGGACCCCTTAGACGGCGCCTGAGTACACGAATTTGGTCTCGTTTAGTAGCTATCATGACTGCCTTTATATGCTATTATTTCTAAAGTGGTACTCGATCTACTGTGGTCACTATAGGCTGAAATACAATCAGCGGCCTGTAAAAAATTACAGTGATCGGATCAAACGGACCCCTTACACGGCGCCTGAGTACATGAATTTGGTCTCGTTTAATAGCTGTCATGACTGCCTTTATATGTTATTATTTCTAAAGAGGTACTCGATCTACTGTGGTCACTATAGGCTGAAATAAACTCAGCGTCCTTTGAAAATGGACAGTTTTCGGCCCGAATGGACCCCTTAGACGGCGCCTAAGTACATGAATTTGAAGGGGTACACTTCACATGTCTAACAGTTCGTATTATTGTTAGGCCTGTATATCACCTTAAGTTTTTTTTCTGGCAAAGGGTAGCATATATCGTTCTGGATAAACTCTATTTCCTTGCTGAATTTGAGCAAATTCTGTTCAGCGGTATGGACGTGAAAAGGTAACAGACAAACAGACTGACTGACAGACAGAGTTACTTTAGAATTTAAAATATTAGTATGGATTAGAAAGTAAATAATTTGTCTTGCCATTTTGCCAAGTTGAACTGACGAACTCGATAAAGCTTTTCGTCTCATTCAATTTGAATGGTGTGTCATTATTTTCATATTTTTGGTTTTTTCTTCTTCACGAAACTGAGTTAATTTACAACATAAATATCAGATCCGCAGGTGAACCAATGACATCAATCATTAATCAATGAGGATTCATAATTTTTTATGTATATAGTCGTTTATAAATCAAATTGAAGCACAAATCACTGTTTTGTCTTGTCTTCCGAGGTACGAGTATGGGGACGCTCAAAAACGGTAATGCCACAAATGGTCAACCATCTCCAATTGACTGAGTCGAACGATGCTTAACCTTGCATTGGCTACAAACATCGTGGTACCACTGCGCTACGGGCGCCTATTCTCAATAATATACGTACTGTTCTTTAGATATAATTATTGGTAGGAAGCTCCATTGGATTGAGTAAGTAGTAATCAGTTCTTGGGTTTGAATCTTAGGTCAGGGAAAGTGTAATTTTCGATAGAAAAATATATTTAGTTCGTTTAATGGCAATAGACCTGATATAAGAATAAAATTGGAACCTAAGATCAGCGAAATGTAGGCGCACACAGTACGCCTCTGCTTCTTCCCCTTGGAGAATATTGATGTGACTGTGTTAATAATGTAGAAAGGGCCTGTTTCACTACCCTCAAGTTAAGTCTGAAGTAGAGTAATCGACAGTTAATGTTGCAAGTAACTCTATGTACAAATTTTGCCATCTCTGACTGACCGTATCCAGTTAAACTAAGCAGTTTTAATTACCGAGTAACGCTAGTCGAGAAGTAACTAACCACCAGTTTACTCGAGGAGGGTGAAAAAAGTCATAAACCTTTTGCATCTATTTGTTGTGTGGCATCAGCCTTTGTTTATGCGGGCTGACGGTTCTTTAGAATTTGTTAAATAAAAATGATTGGTTTGATTTGTTTCTAGATCTTTTTTTGTAATTTTATACTGAAAATATTTTTGTCTTTTGTTTAGGTATTTACAAGTGATTTGTCTCCCATCTGTGGCGTTTATGACCCAAAAAAAATCTTAAGGGACAATGAAATTTTTTCCAAAGATTTTTGGAGCCTGGAATGTACCTGCTGGAACTCTGGCTGGTTCTCCCTGCCTACCCCGCAAGCAATCTGGCGTGATAATATATAGATAGGGATTCTTAGACCCAAACTAACTAAGACTTACTTAGAGGAAGCATTGATCTGACTCAAATAAAATTATGAAAAACGTTTGCATAAGAGTGTTTTCTAGTCATTAATATGTTTGTATGGTCGTAATACCTTTGAATGATATATATTTATAGGTGTTCATTAATTTATCTCAACAAAAGGTATAGCGACAAAACTTCAATTTTCCAACGAAAGCGAAAGGTACCCGGGGACTATGAAATAAAGAAAATTTACATAATTTAAGCAACGCAGGTGTTTCAACAGCCCGGCTCGGAAAGGGTGGAAAAATTAGGTGACGCGTTTTAATTCAAAGTGTCGTTTTGAAGTTATTTTGGTAACGCGTATTTGGTGCTTTGAGTAAATATGTTATGAGAAAATACATCAGGCAACGGAATTTTAAAATTTATTTTACCAGCGTCGAAGGATGTTGACAGTAAAATATCTTTACCGCCTATATTTCCCAAGCGGGAGTGGTAAAAGTGTACTCTGTATACCCACTTTTTGTCGACGATGTTAAACCTAACACGAACAACTAACTAACCTAACACAAGGTAAGTGGGTCGCGCCCTATTACATTGGACTCCAAGTAATAGGGGGCAAGTCTATTGCCATTATATCGGGTACAATGCCTGACCTAACTGAAAAAAAAAATTAATAGAGAAGCCCGCTGAGTTTCTCGCCGGATCCTCTCAGTGGAGGCCGCGTTCCGATTCGGTGGTAGATTAGTAGTATATGTAAATATGACCGTTTGTAAGTACCCCCGCATTTATACAAAATAAATAGTTTGAGTTTGGCTCTAGACTGATATTGGAATTTTGTCTATGGGAAGTATTACAATCTTCTTCTATACATGCATATAATTAAAAGTGTAAGGAAGTCGGGTCTGTACATGTAATATTTTTAGGAAATAACAACCCAGGGGTATCATACTATCGATGTAGAAGCCAATTCTACAATTTTTGGCTTTCGTGTCTGTTTGTCTGTCTGTCTGTCGGTCTGTCGGAGGGTATAAACCGACATCACGCAAAAACTACTGGGCTGATTTTGATAAAACTTTCCATGTGGATACCTAAAAATGTTGGCTAACATATTGTATAGGATTTATCTCAGAAAATCAAAAAACTTTTCCAGAAAAGACGAAAATCAGGGAATTATTGTATTTATAAAAGGACACTTTACTCCAAAGCTGTTTGATGGATTTCAATGAAATTTTGTTAAATTGTAACCTGTACAAAAGGTTAAAACTCTGTGTACTTATATTTTCGAAAAACTTATCGATTTTTATTTATCATTCATTGTTCCAAAACTACTTTTCAGATGTCAGCATGGCGATATTTCATATGACAGACAGCATAGTTAATATTTACGTTTTCAGGAAATCTAACAGTTTGTAGGGAAAAGTAAAGCATCTATATCTCTACATACTACATACAATAAAACTGTAAGGAAGTCATGACCGTGTATATTCTTTGGAAATATCAACCCACGGATATCACTCTGTTGATGTAGAATCCAATTCTACATTTTTTGGCTTTCGTGTCTGTTTGTCTATCTGTCTATTTATTCAATGGTATAAACAATCATCACGCAAAAATTACTAGACGGATTTTGATGAAACTTTGCACGCGGATATCTTGAAATATTGGATAACATATTAAATAGTATTTATACCCGAAAATTAAAAGGTTTTTTTAGAAAATAAAAAAATAAGCGAAACATTGAATTTCTTAAAAGACATTTTACTTCATACCTGTTTGATGAATTTCAATGAAATTTGGGATAGTTGTAGCCTGTAAGGATCGGAACTCTGTATACTTATATTTTTAAGGAATGTAACAGTTTCTGAGGTAAGAAACAAGAGTCGATTTTGATAAATCATTCATTGTTCCAAAACAACTTAAGCTACTAGATTATCGCGGGATATTCCGCAAAACTTTATTACTGTTTGTCCCCAACTACAATGTTACGAAGTAAATTATGTGATTTTGCCTACACATGAATTCCTCCATGCATTGATATTGGACTCAGGTTCGTCTCCTCAAGAAAACTATTCAGTAGTTAAAAGCACTCACTGGAAATTGTTCATACACGTTTGATTTAAACACTCAAACATGATTTCGTGCATAAACCGCCGATGTATTTAGGATTGCTTCTTCCGGAGAGAGATCGAACGATGAATGTGCTGGATACGAAACTTTAACGACGATTAATATCTTACGAGAAGACTAACACTTTTTGAGACGGCGTTAGTGGTGTGTGTTGAATAAGATCGCGCTATAGTTTAGTTTATATTTTACAAAGACCACCTGTACGGGCTAAGTGGGGCTAAGACTGAACCCGGTGATAGGGATAGGTGATACAGGAGTAAGTCTGGTGGAAGTTGACAAAACATACAATATATTCACACACGTTTCTTCCGGGGTTGCCGTTATTTCTTCATACTAATATGACAGAATGGATCTTACTAACACTTTCTCGGTGTTTTAGGTCTCGAAATAATATTCGAGATACTTTTAATCCCGGCAAGAATCACGGTTCTTGCGATATAGCTGGCTAAATGAATATAATTGAAATTTTATATGAAGGTGTATTACATTGTATAATAAAACAAAACACTTTTTATTACGAAAAATATATAACATAGCAAAATATACAATATCATGACTTCTGCGGAATATCTATTATTTCTTCATACTAAAATGGCTGAACGGATTATGAAGAAACTTAATATGAAAGAAACCCAGATATATAAAATGAGCAAGTGGAAGAACGTTGATATTGGGGAAGACCTAGACTATCTTACCATAACCAAATAGAACGTGTATTATCAGAAGGGAAAGACCATGTCTTATCCGAAGAGCAAGTCAAGAGTCTCCGTAACCGGCGAGCGTATATAAGACGGACTATGAGAGTGAAGAAAGCTAGAAATGTCTGTAAGAAAAGAACCTGTTGAATCTGAAATCTCTGCCTACCCTGCAAGGGATCTGATGTGATGATATAGTATTGAAGTATCTTAAGTCGTGAAATAGCAATATGAAATTGGTAGCTCTGTTTACACACTATATCATGCCGATACTTTCCGTGTAAGTGGTATATAGAATCACTCCAATATGCATTTGGTGGATTTTTACCGGCCCGCATGAAGGCTCAAAGATACTTATCATATTTAGGCTAAAAGAGCCTGGGCGCCTGTTAAAATTGTTGTACAGCAAAAATTTACTCATTTTTAATTTGACTTTAAAATACTTTTGCAAAACAAAGATGACTTGGTTTAACCGATAAAGCGTAGACAGCTTAACTTACTTTGTCGAATAGTTCCCCAGGTACGATCTCCGCACAACGTTCAAGAATATTGATTTGGGATTTGTGATTTTGAAATAAATAACATATTTTAAGTACATATGGGCACAATAAAAAATAAATGTTTGTTTGTCCGTGTTCATATCCAGAACGGTGGAACCGATTTGAAAAAGAGTATTACTGGAAAATTGATTTTCAGTGATTATCCACTTTATAGCTCGGGAAATGGAATATATCTGGGGGGGGGGGGGGGGGGATAGTTGATTTTATTTCTCCATATTAACACGGCTGAACGGATTTAAACGAAACGGAATATGAAGATGTCTCTTCAATCATGGAATCATGCTTATACAATATATTCACTACAAGGTTCTCCCGGGATATCTAGCTGTTATTACTTTATACTAAAATAGCCCAATGGATCTTACCAACACTTTCGAGGTGTTTTAGGTCTCGAAATAATAATCGAGATACTTTTTATCGCGGAAAGAATCACGATTCTTGCGAAATACCTGGTATTTATATTAAAATGGCTTAACGAATTTAACTGAAACGTTTTATGAGGGTGTCTTACATCGGAAAATAAAACAGAACACTTTTTATTTCGAAAAATAGCATGACTTTTGTGGAATATCTATTATTTCTTCATACCTAACGGTTTATAAAGAAACTTAATATGATAGAAACCACATAGATATACAAATTCAAAATTGAAAGGACGTAGAAAGACAACCATTTATAGTTTCACAAATTATATACAATATGTACAATTACATAAAACAAATACAGCAAACAAATATCAATAAAACTGTGGTAAAAAAAGAAATATACATATTTACTAAGGGTCAAATGGTTCCACGCCGCTGTCAGTTGGTAGTATACCTAGCAGTAGTGTGCAGATATCGGGGAAGACCTAGACTATCTTACCGTGACTAAATAGACCATGTCTTATCCGAAGAGCAAGTCAAGAGTCTCCGTAACCGGCGAGCGTGTATAAGACGAACTATGAGAGTGGAGAAAACCAGAAAGGTCTGTAAGGAAAGAACCTGTTGGAACTCTGGACAGGCTGCCTACTCCGCAAGGGATCTGACGTGGTGATATAGATTGGTAGATAGAATTAAAATATCTTAAGTCGTGCAATAATAATATGTAACTTTGTTTACACACTAGATAATGCCTATATTATCCTGCATTATATGCATTTGGTGGCTTTTAACCGGCCTGCATGAAGCTCCAAAGATATTAATCTTATTTAGTCGAAAGAAAAGCCTGGCAATCCATCGATTTCCCTCTTTCTCTTCATCGGCGACTGGAAGCCTTGGGACCTGCTGAAATTGTTCTACAGCGAAAATTTACTCATATTTAAGTCGACTTTATAAATACTTATGGAAAACAAAGACGACTTGGTTTAAGCGATAAAACGTAGACCACCTTACATACTTGATCAAATAGTCGCAGGTACGAGCCTTGCACAACACATGTGAATATTGATTTGGGATTTGTGATTTTGAAATAAAGAAGATATTATATGCACATACAGGCACAAAAAAAAATAAGGTTGTCCGTGTAATATCCAGAACGGTGGAACCGATTTTAAATACACTATCATTGGAAATTGTAGGATTTCTCACGACCGTGACTACTTTTTACCTTGGGAAATGCAAGATTTCAGGGGATAGTTGTTTTTATGTCTCCATATTAAAACGCTGAACAGATTGAAAAGAAACTTAATATGGAGGTGTCTCTTAAGTCTTGGAAAAATATTATTCCAAAAAGTCCTACCTATCTATGTCAAATCACAAAATAAACGCGTGCGAAGCCGCGGGAAAAAGCTAGTTACAAATAAACGAAAATCCTGCGACTATCTTGAAGTGACATTTCACTTCATGACAGCGTTAGTTCAGATTACGGCCACGGGCCTAAAGAAAGTTGATAGTACACTACAACTGTAGGTGTAGGGGTTATTATTATTATTTCTTTTTGATATTCCGAATCTATCCAAATTTCCTAAAGTGAGTCGCATGAATTGGTCGCTGTCAAGGTGTTTTCACGCGGATGTACTTATTTATTAAACATTGTTATCATTATTTATTCAGCTAGTCTGTAATTTCTATAAGTACAAATAGTCCATTGTAAATTGGATCTACATATTTAAGCAATAACGTTTTAACCGCATTCAACGCTTCATTCGAAAAAGAACTTACATTGTTTCTCAACAAAATTCAGTCTTCATATAATTATCGAGTAATACTTACTCGATAATTATATGAACTATATTTATATATACTGTGTTACAATAAGCAAACGTGAGGCTATAGATATGCAAAATGGTTTTTGTCAAAACTGTACACATTTTCATCCACATGTCTGATATTGACTTAATTGAATAATCATCACCTACTGTATATATAAAGAGACAATATTATAGTTACCTCTTATTTCCATCTGTGTTCTGACTTCTGTGGTATATAAATTAATAAACGTAAGTACTAATCTTTCTTACCACATATTTTACAAGTTTTTATTTAACTTGAAATGTTGTTATGCCTGTCTTTTGTCTAACTTGCAATGTTCGTGTCTGTCTGTCTTCTCGGTGCAAATATTGTGATCCATCTTTCAAGCTCTTGTGGGTATCCTATTGAGCTGAAAGGACATTGTTCTGCGCCCACACATGATTTGCCCGAGAACCAACAGCAATGAAAAAATACTTGTATGATTTCAAATCTCCCATAAATTCTCGTAAGGCATTTATTATTGAACGGACAAGCGGGGGAATCGCAATATTGCACAAAAGTATTAGATTTTGAAGTTATAATTCAGTAGCCATTAATAGATATGAGGTTATATTGTGTGTGTTCATATTTAGTAAAGATTTCGGCGACTTCGATACTTATACTTACAATACTTTGAAATATTCGTTTTGATTGCAAATTGTCCGTTAGATACGGATATTTGCCATTATTTTTATAAAATAGATAAATAATGATGGCATGGGTCAAATGTTTGTTGGTTCTGGGGCAATTTTCGACAATGTCCTTTAGCATACGTATGTAAGTTTGGTGACAATGCAACAATATGGGACCATGGAGCTGGTCTGGTGATGGAGTTGGAAGGTGGCCATAGAAACATGTGAACTATACAACGTAACCCCCTTGTGTTTAGGCTTGTTGGGTTGGTAATAACAAATACTATTCAACCAGATGGTATTTAGGGTCTAATAACAAAGTCAAAAGGTGGTGGACTATTAAACAGCTCCATATAACCCGCCGTGTTTGGGCGGTCGGATTTGTAGTGACGAGTACTTGATGGCGTCTAGAGTCTAATAATCGAGCCGAAAAGAAGCCAAAGGAACTGTTCATCTAAGCAAGACATCTTTGTTGTGTTCTGCTATAAAAGCGAGTTTTTAAAAAGATCTTTTTGAATTAATATTATAACTCGCGATCGACCATTTATTGACCGGAAGAGTGAGAGTGATGCAATTACTTTACAAAAGAATAAAAAGGGATGGATATATAGAGCGCGCGCTCGGAAAAAATGACGTATCGTATGTGCAAAAATGAAATTAATCATTTTCTCAAAAAACTACACTACGAAATAAAATGACGATTTAGTGCAGTGGTTAAGAGCTTAAGCCGCTCCACCCACTGTGTCTAATAGTCGCGGGTTCGATTGCCGCACTGGACAAATCTTTGTGTGGTTCACAATAATTTGTTCCGGTCTGGGTATTTGTGTATGTGAATTTTCATGTTTGTAAACGCACCGACGATACCGGAATAAATCCTAGGGTGGGGCGGGGCTATGCTTAAAAAAAACTAACCTCTCCTTGCTATATTTTTTGTAAATTCTGTTTATCACTTTTGAAGCATTACGCGTTGGAATCAGTATATTTATTGTATTCAATAAGTGTGTTCGTTTTACCAGATTCTAAAATATACAGTCAAAAATCATCTTTCAAAATATTAAGTCTCTAGTCAAATTTGTTACGTTTGCGGGGTAATTTAAATGCCGAATAACGTGCGAAGTACTATATTAGCCGCTGTTCACAAAACAATACGTCGTATTTGCGCGTAAACAAATAGGTACTTGTATACTGCGACCGCGCGCCGGCGATAATTAAAGGGGTGGAACCTTCTAGACGTTTCATCACTTAAGCGCGGATTCTAGATCTTTCTAGTCAGATCACAGGGGGACCTAAGGGTGTGTTATGCGTTTTAGAATCGACATCCCCCGATAAAGACTTTTCAAGATATCGGGGTATGTTCGGGTCGTAACAATATACTTCTTGAAGTGCATGGAAGCAAAACACTTTTTTTTTCGCGGTAGGGCCCTTAAGGGCCTCATCTCTCTCGAGTAAAGTACTGGTTAATTACTTCTCGATTTCCGTTACTTGCCCATTCTAACTGGATAGTTTGACCGGATAGGGCTACACAGAGATGGTGAAATTCGTACAAATATTTACTTGCAACTTTAATTGTCGATTAGTCTATTTCAGACATTACTTGAGGGTAGGTAAAGAGGACCTTTAGTCTTTTTTATTTTCCTGTTAAGAAATTTCGATAAAATATGATTTCAATAGATAAAAAAAACTGACTGCCTCGTTGGTCTGGTGGCAAAGCGCATGGCTTTGTGATCACGAGGTCCTGGGTTCAAATCCTAGGTCGAGCAAGTGTAGTTTTTCTAACGCAAATTTCCCAGTACGAGTCCGGAGTCTAGAATTGTGCCCGGTATATGGCAATAGGCTCGCCCCCTATAACATGGGACCTAATATCGTCGGGGAAGCGTGGGTGTACTCAGTACACCTCTGCCACCCCCGCTTGGGGAGTATAGGCGTGACGGTGTTTTTCTTCTATATTTCCCAAGCGGGGGTAGTAGGGATGGACTGTGCACACTCACTTTTCGCCGACGATGTAGCCATGTAATAGGAGGCAAGCTTATTACTATATACCGGGCACAATTCCAGACTCCAGACTGATACTGGGATTTTCTTAAGAAAAACACATTTGTCCGACCTAGGATTTAAAATTTTAAACTTAATACCTCGTGATCGCAACGCGCACAATTCGCCACTAGACTAACGGGGCATGCAGTGGAAATATTCTTAGTATCAGACCGGACTTTTGAAATGTGCCAGGTGTAATTATAAAAAAGGGTTTCTCTGTTTTATACTGGGACCATACATCATCGGCGATATATGGGCGTACACTGTACACCTTTTCCAAAACGCTTGAGGAATACGGCGCGACGATATTTGTTTTTTTTTTTTTTACAAAAACGTTGCCCCACTCAACTATTTATTCTGGTGTCGTGGGTGCGTTTACAAACAGGAAAGTTCACACACACAAATACCCAGACCGAAACAAATAATTGTCGATCACACAAAAATTTGTCCCGTGCGGGAATCGAACCCGCGACTATTAGACACAGTGTGCGGAGCGGCTTAAGCTCTTAACCGCTGCGCTAAATCGTCCGTCATCCTCCATTATTTTTTTATACATCTATACTAATATAATAAAGAGACTGATCCGATTTTAATGATTCTTTCACCATTGGAAAGCTACCTTATCCAGAAGTAACATAGGCTATATAAAATAGACCCTGCTGGCGCTGTTGTCGACCGGGTGCAAAGTCGCGGGAATCTGCTAGTTTTGTATATATTTGTATTTTTGTAACAGCAGTGATAGCCTAGTGGTAAGACTGTTAGACTGCAAAGTCAGAAGTCTCTGGTTGAAACCCAGGCACGCACTTCTGTCTTTTCATAAGCATGTGCGTATTCAAAATTAATGATCACTTGCTTTAACGGTGAAGGAAAACATCGTGAGGAAACCTGCATGCCTAAGAGTTTCTCGAAGGTGTGTGAAGTTCGCCAACCCGCACTGGGCCAGCGTGGTGGACTATGGCCTAAACCCTCTTAGTTTTAGAGGAGGTCCGTGCCCAACGGTGGGACAGTTTCTTAACAGGGCTAATATTATTATAATGTTTGTATCTGATTTCTTCTACATTTTAAAATATTTGTTTCAGATGTTCAAGCACTTGATTTTGGCTCTTGTTGTGATGCTGGTAGTGGTGCAAATGACTGTTGAAGCACAACACGGTATTTTTTTTTTTTTTTTTTAAACGTAGCCCCACACTAGGATTTATTCCTGTGTCGTGGGTGCGTTTACAAACATGAAAATTCACAAACAAATACCCAGACCGGAACAAATAATTGTGGATCACACAAAGATTTGTCCCGTGCGGGAATCGAACCCGCGTCTATTCGACACAGTGGGCAGAGCAACTCAAGCTCTTAACTACTGCGCTAAATCGTCCGTCGTCCGGTAAATGTAATACAATTCTTGAATTCGTGCGTGTGCGCGGACCTATTACAGCTTCACCGCATAAGAGAGCGAGCGTGCAACCGCTATGCTCGAGCCAGAAGAGCCTAGCTCAAGGGCACCTCAAGGAGGAACAGCCTTAGCTTGGGCAGTCGCTGGGGGGGAGGGCATATACTGGATGTCTCGCCGTGGTGCTCTGTACCGTCGGCGGGCAAGGGATTCTTTGACTTCGAGGGCGACAAAATCCGTGACCTATATTGTCGCACCGCCTGAGTTATCTCTGCTCGTGGCCACAAACCTGCCTTCATCAATCCGTACTGGGTCCCCATGGCCATTTCGATTTAAAAAACAAGGCCTTTGCTCAATGGAATAGACTAGGCTAATTTATGTTTTTATTTTTTTACAGGAGGAGTCAATTCAACTAATGACTTTTCTACTTTCGACGGTTACAATGCGGACACTGGCAGCTAAAAACTAAATCAACGTATAAATAGATTTAACTAACAATAATCACGAGGAATACAACAATTTTATCAAGATATTAATTTAGAATTATACGAATTCGTCTGGATTAATATGATGGTATTCTAGTATGTTTTATATAATTAAAAATATCAGAAAAGTTTTTATATTGTGTTATTTTGTACCTCTTTCCAATTTCTGACGGAAAAAACATGTGAAATACGAGTATTCACGGTTGGATATATATACGAATGTATACACACACAGTATGTGTGTGTGTGTGTGTGTGTGTGTGTCTGAGAGTGTGTGTGCGTGTGTGTGATCACTGAATGCGTATAGCACAAAACGGGTAGTCGTGGCGATCATTTCGGGAGGCCTTTCTCCTGCAGTAGACTTCTTTCAGATGATAATAATAAAAATAATATCATCTTATACTTTCCCACTGTTGGGCAAAGTCCTTCTGTCACAAATCGAGGAGATTAGGTCATACTCCACCAAGCGGACCCAGTGCGGATTGGTGGAGGAAGGTTTGTGGCCACCTGCTGTTGGAACTTATCAAATCAGACTTCCAATATGGCTTAACGACTACCACATTAGGTGCTTACCAGCGTCTAAACGTGCCTTCCGAAGCACGGAGGCGCTCGAATATGAAAATACCACAAACGGCCACCCATCTCAGACCGACCGACTCGAACGCTGCTTAACCTTGGTGATCACTAAGAACACCGCGGTCGCATAGCGCTTCGAGCGCCTGTTTTTCCATTGATGAGATCACAGAATAAAAGCATGTTATTACATATGTTTCTTTAGCATTCCCGTTGGGCTAGTGGTGAATAATGCGCATAGCGATCACATAGTCCTAGGTAGACATGTGTCGATCTTTACTGATATGATACAGTGATATGAAATATGAACGAGAACTACAAGATTCGGAACAGTTGTACAGGAAAAAATGCCTCATTTGTATCTGAATCTCGATCTTTAATTCACCAGTCAGTGTACAAAGGCGCCAATCTTACAGAACAAACAAAATGTTTCATCGTTCATTCCAATCTAAAACTGAATCTCGATCTTACATTCACTAAACTTGCTGTCTCCCAGAACGAACGAATACGCACCGCGATGTCGGTCGGTGGACCAACTGTGCATGAGTATAGCTGATTCAAATGTTTCAAATGAGACATATTGAGAATCGAATCTTTGTTTCAGATACAAATGATCGAATCTGAACAGTGAGACACTTTTGCCATGTCTAGTGTTAGGTTTGATACCTAGGTCGGACAATTTATTTTTTTTAGAAAAATTCCCAAATTTAGTCCGGAGTCTGGCATCGTGTATAACGGTAATAGGCTCGCCTCCTATTATCAGCTACAATTGGATGTACACAGTACACCTCTGCCATCCCCGCTAACTGCTTGGAGAACTTGTGTGATAGTATCTTCAGTTATTTTTACCTTTTATCTCTATTTGCTACTACGCACTACTAAAAAACGCGTGTTCTCGAACCTCTTCGTATAAGACGACAGGGTATCTCCAAAAATTGACGTTAGTTTTAACTAACCCAAATTCCCAAAGTCTTTCGAGTCCGAATTTTCAAGGTAATCGAGATAATGATTGCAGAATCTTATAGTTATACTTATTTATTATGCTACCATTCCGTGATCTAAAACGATTTTTGTGCCATATATCGAGAATACACAAAATAATGCGTTCTAATAAGCATGCCGTATCCTTAAGGCAAGATAAATTAGTTTTTTATTCATGTAGACCAGGGATTCCCAAACTATTTTGGGCAAGAGAACCCTTTTCCAAAATGAACTAATACCTCAGAACTGATAACCGAAGTACTTTAAAAATCCTATCTCTAGTTTTTTTTTCTATTGATAAAAAATACTTACCATTTTAAAAACTTTGTGGTCGGTTAAGTGAGTAAACTTGACATCATTTTCTTATCAAAATTTAACAAAATAAATAGACATAGAATATTAAGTGTAATAATTAAAACAAATTACGTAAAAAATCGTTTGTAATTATTTTTAGTGTGATGGATGAACCTGGTCACTTTCTACAAATCCAGCGAAATCCGGTTCAATATTGGTGAGTTGCAGCCTTACATCTCCGCATTCGTTGATTTTCAAACGGTTTCTTTGTTTTGTCAAAATATTTGTTACCACACTAAAGTCTTCTTGGACTAGGCATGATGATGGATAAGCGTTAAAGTATTTATCAGCAATGTTCCACAATGCAGGATACTGTGTTTCAATGTTGCGTTGTAACCAGGAACTTCTGATAACCTTGGTTGAACTTCTGCTTAAGCTCCTCGTCTGTGCTGATGGTAATCAACTCCTCTTGCATTATCACATTAATAGGGGTCGATTTTTAGACCTCGTCGACCCCAAAAACGAAAACTCGTTTATGTCGACCGCTGGGAAACGGATATCGACCCCTCGGGGTCGATATCTGTTTCCTACTTTGGGAATCCAAAAGGCACCAAAAGGCACTTATGAATAGTTAAAATTAGATAATCATTGATAACTTAAGACTCTACCACCCGTTCGGAAAGTCATTCCTGTGGAGAAGAAGGAAAAGAAAATACACTTACTCTTTTTAAAAATGAGAGTTATACAATTATTTTTATATACATTGCATTCATGGGGTATGGGACAACATTGCAGAACGAGCTAAATAGATGTGCTTAAGTATAGATTAAACATAAGTGTACTTAGATTCATGATATCAGTCAGTGTCTACATAGTCTTCTCATTTACAAAATAGGGACTTTGTAAAGGTATATAATAAAAATATTGTTTTAAATAAATAAAAACAGTGATAGCCTAGTGCTTAGACCGTTGGACTGCAAAGTCAGAGATCTCGGGTTCAAACCCAGGCACGCAACTCTGTCTTTTCAAAAGTAGGTGCGTATTAAAAATTAATTATCACTTGCTTTAACGGCGAAGGAAAATATTGTGAGGAAACCTGCATGCCTGAGAGTTTTTCAAAGGTGTGTGAAGTTCGCCAACCCGCACTGGGCCAGCGTGGTGGACTATGGCCTTAACCGTCTGTTTGAGAGGAGGCCCGTGCTCAACGGTGGGACAGTTTCTTAACAGGGCTAATATTATATCTATTTTATATAAATAGATAATTTTAGATTTTTCGGAAAATAAATAATATAGTTTACGCTACAATACAACACCGTCACGTCTATTTTCCCAAGCGTGGGTGGCAGTGACAATTTACATATTAACTTACTTGATGCAAAATATAAGTTATGCGTATAATGCCAGTTTTATGCTTAAGATGATGAGGCTTATTTCTACCTCATAAGCTCATTAGGAGTCGGCGATACGAAACGTATATAGATATTGTATCTATATATTGTTGCAATATCGTAAATCGGATATCGGCTTGGGCTAAAACTATATATTTGACAAAACGCTATACTGTCAATATAAAACTCAGCAATCGAACCGAAGTACTGCCGAGTGGCGCCGAGCGGATACGAATGCTGACGGCGACGGCACCTCACGCGAAGCCCGCGACTCGCGGGCGGGTACTACGTACTACGAACGAACGATTTCATACCTAACGTCTAACGCGTAAGGTTAGTTTTGGCCTTGAATTAGAAAGCGATCAATTTGGCGATATTTAGCTATTATTTGTTCACTCAGTCTTAGTTAGTAACATAAAATCATATATGAACTACTAATGTCATTCATTATAAAATCATACATAAGTATAGGGTATAAATCTATTTTCGTTACGAATACAGTGCATCACGTATATCTCACATTTTAGATATTAGATCGATATGTAGTTTCAATTTGATATCCGTAAAAAGCTATATTACCCACTCCTAAAGCTTATCAAAACCCAGATTTTAGATATTAGTGATGTGAACCGGTTCTATAAAAACCCGAGATTCACCGGTTAACAAATGAACTGGTTTTTACACCGGTAATTGCTAAAAATACTGGAATGTTTTTGAATAAATCCTTAGTCCATAATTTTGTCCATATAGGAGGAAATCCCGACAAACCCAGATGATGTTTAATTAGGTACAAATTTATTAAATATTGTTTTATTTGTCGACCAGATTTCTTTTTGATAATATTAAAGTACTACGTAAGTCCTAACACGTAGTTAAATAAGTATTGTTTATTTCGTAGTTAAAGTACACATGATATGTATAAATGAAAACTCAATCCCACCACTTTTGCTTAGAACTGTTACTTAAGTCGTGAAGATAGTAGTAGTAGATAATCAGGTAGGTATGCGTACGTACAGCTATTTACCCATGAACTATTTGTTATATGTTAATTATTTTCATAACGTCGATATCAGCCGGTTTTTCTCCAGAAGAATCTCCAGTTATTGTTGTAAATTCTCCGGAGACTGATTTTGCGACCAGTACACATCACTATTAGATATTATAGTGTTTATGTTTAGTTGTAAATAAAACACAAAATATAATTACTAGTCAAATTCGCTCAACTTATCTGATTACGTACCAATATTACGTGATTATTGATCAGTCACCGTGTTTGTGACAACAAGCTGACTTCACAAAAAATGCTGCTTAATCTTGTTAAATAGTTATTGGTATAAGAGAAAGCAGTAAAGTCCATTTATAATAACGTAACGAAACCATATCGTGATTTAAATCGACTGTGGTGCCATCTATTGGAGATATGTGCAAATGTGTATTGAATGTTATTGGTTGAATATTATATTATGGGTATCGATTTGAGTTTCGTGAATGGATGACATACAGTTAAAATTATTCCCATGTAATATATACTAAAGAATGATTTGAAATTCAAAATTACCTACAATTTAAATCATATTACTGATGAAAACTTTGATTTATTCCAATAAATTATATATATGTCGGAATGTTCCAATAAATTTTATGTGCAAGCAATGTCAAAATGTGAAGCATTAGATCTTCGTTTATCAATAAAAAAAAATCAATTGCAATAATTTTTTTTAAATAAGATATAGGCAAATGTAAGTCCCGGGAAAAATGGATGCGGATTATACAAAATCGATCGTTGTGGTGGTCTTTAGAGATATTTGTCCTACAATAGCCGTCTTTCAACTGATATAGATGAGGTAATTATAACAAGCATTAATACCTACTGGACAAGAATTGAACTGAACTATGCATGTTATTACGTAAAAATTAATCTAAGGTAAAATACTACGTTTGTAATGGAACGTGGTGATTTTACTTTTTTATTTGGAGCGTTCGTTTAATTCTTGCTACAGATTTCAATTTTATTTTTATTTCGTAAGCAGATAAAATAGAAAAATATATAATACTACATAGTTATCAGTTAGTGATTTTAAATATTCTCTACCTGAAAGCACAAAAAGTGCAATTTATAGTTACCAACAACATAATGCATGAGAAAGTCCAGGCGTACTTAAAACTTTTTCAAGTGGCTGGTGCTTTGCAAAAGTGTTTATTCGGGGTCTTAGATAAAATATTGTATGTTCGTTACTGCGCCGAATTAGTCATATTAATATTCGTGCTGTCCTATTTTAAGATTTTACCTTGCCTACTTTAAAAAATAGAGCTCTATGTTATTTATGTGTACAATTTTATTACGTGAAACTTGCAGAAATACCTTTTGGTATTACATGCCTTAAGTGAAAACTGTTTTATATTGCGTTTTCAAAACGGGACATTGTCTATCTATCTATCTATCTATAACCTCACGCCAGATCCCTTGCGGGGTAGGCAGAGAGTACAGAGTTCCATCAGATTCTTTCCTTACATACCTCTCTGGCTTCCTCGACTCTCATAGTTCGTCTCATACACGCTCGCCGGTTACGGAGACTCTTGACTTTTCCATCAGATAAGACTCGGTTTATTTGGTCGTGGTAAGATAGTCTAGGTCTTCCCCGGTACCTGCATCCTTCCACTTTCACATTGTATATCTGTTTTGTCATTCTTTCCTCTGGCATTCTTTCTATATGCCCGAACCAACGGAGCATGCCCTTTCTCATCTTTACACCGATACTATCTTTCATACCTACTCGCTGTCTTACTATGCTGTTGCTAATGCGGTCGGTCAGCTTCACTCCGCACATCTTCCGCAGAGCTCGCATTTCTACCGCATTTATCCTACTTTCATTCTCCTTCTTACATACCCAGCTCTCGCTACCATATAACAGCGTTGGGACAAGAACTCCGTTATGTATGGCCAGCTGCGCCTTATGGCTTAAGTGCCGGCTCCCGAGTAGCTTTCCTATCGCACCATTCACTCTGTTCCCTGCACTCACTCTTCTCTCTATGTCAGCGGTGTATTTCCCATCCTTACTGAAGGCGCATCCAAGATATACAAACTCATTCACTTGCTCCAGCACATCGTTACCAACCACAATCCTTACATTCGTTCTGGTTTCTTCCCTTTCAAAAACCATAATCTTGGTTTTCTTCACATTCAAGTGTAAGCCATTGATCATGCAGTCGTCTTTCATAACTGTGACTAGTGTTTGCAGATCAGTGGCTGTTGGCGCTATTAAAACCGCGTCATCTGCATAAAGTAGATGGTTTACCACTAAGTTACCCATTTGTACACCTTCATTCATCGCTTTCAGTCTTTGAAGACTTTTGTCCAAATATATTATAAACAGTCTAGCGGACAACACGCAACCCTGCTTGACGCCGATTTTAACGTCAAACCAGGGTGACCTGTTACCACCCACCCGTACGCATGCCTTGCAGTCCACATAAGTGGACTGGACGGCTCGCAACAGAGTGCCATCTATACCATACTCTGGCAAAATGTCCCAAAGTCTCTTTCGCACAACTCTGTCAAATGCCTTCTCCAGATCTACAAAACCGCAGAAAACCTTCCGCCCTACTGCCAGATGCTTCTCTACGATGTTGCGGAGTGAGAAGACTTGATCCGAACATCCTCTTCCAGACCTGAAACCCCCTTGTGCCTCGCACAACATTGTAGTTTGTATAAATTGAGTTATTTTTTAAGTATACAAGTTGTAAGATAATAAACGCAGTAACTGAAAGTAGTTTGTTCTAAATCGATAACTAAATTGATTCCAACTATTTTTAATGTATATTATTAATTTTTTTTGAAAAAATTGTTTGTGTCTCCCTTAATGCGCTATAGTAAATTTCAAGAGCATTTCTAAAACTTATTTCTCAATGTATGTGTGCGAATACACGTACAAGTTTCATTGTTTGTTAATTGGGGTATAAAAGTGTGTAAAAGGGGTTAAAAATTTTTGAAATAGATTTTCTTATGGCATTTGTCAAGCAATTATCTAATCGGGGTGACTGAGGTCTTGCGTTATTTATGATACACCTTGTATATAAATACCATCTCACATTAAGGAGATAACCTGTTTTTCGATATATTAAACTTATAAAAGTTGAAATGCTAGTGATAGTTTTTTTCCCTTGGTTTCAATTACATTTATTATCACTTTTGAATGGGCACCAAAGGTGTACCATGTATTTTATATTTAGTGTCCGACCAAAGATTAATTTTTGGACATCGCCAAAACCTTCGACTAAAGGTTTATTTTTAAACCTACAGTCGATTTTTTTATGATTGGCTAAACTTTGAAAAAGTTATGTTGACTATTAACTTAACGAGATGATTAAAATTGGTTAATATTACCTTTAACACTGGAATAATATTATTTATAATATTTATTTACTTAAAAGTCATTCGTAAGCCGTAAATCGTAACAAATCCTTTAATTTCGGTGCTTGCTGGAAATCTTCGGCTCCGGCAAAAACTTCGGCCAATTTTGGCCGATTTTTGGCCGAAGATGGCTGAAGCGGAAGCTTCGGTTGGACACAAGTTATATTAATTTAATAAGAACATAAGTAGGAGAATTATTTCTTTTTAAATAATATCGACAGGTGGCGTTAGAGTTATTTTTGATTTACACTATGGTTTTGTTCCGATGACTTAGTTTAGATTTTTATATATCAAGTGATTGTTATCTATTTAATAAGATAAGTATTTTTATACAGTCTGTCGTGGTCACGAAGGAAGTGACTGAGTAATAAAATAATTCATGTGAGAGGCACGAAGGAAGAAAAAGAGAATAACACATTGATCAAAAAAGTGGAAGACACACTGATACATATGCATGATAAAAAATGATACATCATGCCAACGTTATTCTGTTATTAGGAATGATGATTTAAATAGTTTTGCAAACGGAAAATAACTAAGTTTTTTTTTATTATATACTGTACCCGCAACTTCGTTAGTATTATGTTAAGGCGTGTATATCACACCCTTAAGTTATTTTTTTGTGACAAAGGGTAGTCTATATCGTTCCCCTGAAGAAAGTCAATTTCCTTGCTGAACATGATCAAATTCTGTTCAGCGGTTTGGGCGTGAAAGGCAACAGACGGACAGACAGCGTTACTTTCGAATTTAAAATAGCGAAAAGAGAATATGAATTAGTAAATAATTTGTCGTGCCATTTTGATAAGTTGAACTGACGAACTCGATAAAGCATTTTGGTTAATTTAAATTAATAATAATAGTTTATTAACCAAAAATACAGATACATGGCACAGAAGCTTGATGTTTTTACCAAGTCAGGTTGTGATAACTAACGTTAAAACTAAGAGGTTAAAATACGAGTATGTTACATTTCTATGCTGAAATAGGTTGCAGAAAATCTGTATTCAATTAATGTAAAAACTCTGCCTCTTAAACTAGGATTAACCTGTATTTTAAGAGACAGTGACAATTGAATGGTTTGTCATTATTTTGGTAAATTCTATTCTTTACGAAACTGAGTTAGTTTACAAAATAAAAATCGGGATCAGCAGGTGAATTAATAGCAATAATTAATCAATGAGGATTCATAAATGTTTATGCGTAGAGTCGTTTATAGAACAAATTGAAGCAGAACACCGGCTGACCAAGAAAATTAGGCCTTTAGGAAGTTAATAAGGAACCTAGACGTCGTATAACCGCGCGAACTTTTAGCGACACGTGTGAGAAAATTATCAAAAAACGCTTTAGGATTGCGTGGACAGTGTGTAATATTTGATGTTGGTATGACAATCGTCCAAAACGTGTAATTGTTATAAGGTAATAAAATTCATCAAAAATTGTTTTTTTGCATGGTAGATATGAAAGATAGTATGTATGTTATGTATGTTCCATTGGTACGGGCTTATAAAAAGAATGTCGGAAGAAAGAATGACGAAACAGATATATAATTCGAAAGTGGAGGGATGTAGGTACCGGGGAAGACCTAGAATATCTTACCATGACCAAATAGACCTAGTCTTATCTGAAGGGCAAATCAAGAGTCTCTGTAACCGGCGAGTGTGTATGAGATGAACTATGAGAGTGGAGGAAGCCAGAGAGGTATGTAAGGAAAGAACCTGTTGGAACTCTGTACTCTCTGCCTACCCCGCAAGAGCTCTGATTGTGATTATATATATATAGAGAGAGATTATTTTTACACAGCAATAATGTCAGTTTATGTGAATCTGTATCTATTTCTTTCTAACTGTGCATATCCTATGCGCAATTGTGCGTATGCCAAATTTTAGCTCAATCGGATGCAATTGTTAAATACTTGCAGTGCTTAAAACTGAATCTCAAAATTTGATCGGAAAGACAGACACGACTTGGCATTCGGACAAAGTTAAATAAAAACTTGCAAACATAAATGAATGCTCGGTCTGTTAGCGTTTTTACCTTCTGACAATTTATAATTTATTGTAAGAAATATTCTTAGTTACACTGGATAATGTGACTAAGGACTTAATGACATTATCCGTTGTCACACCGTGGGAAGCGTAGTGTGACAATTGATCCTAGTTTAAAAAACGTTTTAGTCACACTAGCTAATGTGACTTTGGGTTAATAAAATTATCCGTTGTCACACTGGTGTGATAACATAGTGTGAGTTTGGGTAGGTCGTCGAACAGAATCGTGACCCACATTTCGCCGATATTGTTGGGTCTCTATGTAATAGGCGAAACCATCCTTACGACTCCGGACTATACCGACTGACACACTTTGTGGGATATAAACAAGATACTCATATTCAACTACTCTCGTTAGATGGCGCCACAGTCACTTTAAAATGCGCTATGGTTAGTTTGGATAGATTTCCACGTTCCAATTACGGTAACTGTATTATATTGTACTTAAATGCATAGTAATTTTTATTTTCGCCTTACCAAGGCGCGTAATTATTCATAAATGATTGCTGGTCATAGTCATAACAAGTAGACGACTAAACATAGCATAACGATGGGCGATTGTTACAAAAAATAACTATCGAATGAATCGACAATTGGCAATTTATCGTCCTCACAAAAATACAATCGAATAACAATCGACGAAAAAATGAAAAACGACGGTGCATTGCCAACGTGCGTTTCGATTGTTAGCAATGATTTTTAGTTGATCAGTAATTATAATAATTAGTTTCTGTCGGTGAAGGCTATGTCGGTAAAGGGCTAAAGTAAAGTTGAAAAAAATTATTAAATTATGAATGAATATGAACACATCTAAGTTAGTTATAATCACTAAACTTACTCTGCAGGAGGTCTGGCATAATAATAGATTAACACAAAATCCAAAGTATTTTTATGACTTACATTTATTTATTATTTACTTATGTACATAAATTATTATATATAACTTCATATCTCGGTCGTACGGCATTATACTGGAGCTAGATCGTAAACTATTTAATTGTAACCTAAACATAATATCTACACAATATGATAAAAAAATAAAAAGGAAAAATGAGAAAGAGAATTTAATAAAAAAACAAGCCCCTGAGTATCTTCGCCTGATTTTCTCAGTAGAGGCCGCGTTCCGATCCGGTGGTAGATTCGTAGTTAAATTAAATTTAAAAAAATATATAAACAAAATAAATTATTTGAGTTTGAGTTTGTCATGAAGTGACATTTCAATTGATCGCTGCGTTAGTTCCAATTTTGGCTGCGGGTTAAAAGATCCTTGTCAGACCATATCATAAGGTATTAATAGAGTCGTGATTCATATTTCACCGATATTGTTATCATGACAGACAAAACATTGTCATCCACATGACTTCGTACAATTACTGAGGAAACACGCGGTGGAAACTTTTGGCTCATAGAGTAGTTGCGCAAAAATCCAGATTGATTGCCTTCACAAGTGACAGGAGAGCTGGCTTATTTCTCGCTCAGAAAATTAGCATAGTATTTAGCGAAGGAATACAGACAGCGCTCTTGCCACCATACCACGAAGACTTCCATTTTTTATAGGTTTTAGTGCTTTGTAAATGTATTGTAATATGCTTCTATAAGCAAAGTAAATGTTGTAAACATTACTACGATATTTTTTGATAAAAACAAGATACTCATATTCAACCGCCTTCGATAGATGGCGCTAAAGTAGTTTTAAAACGCGATATGGTTTTGTCGTATCAACTATTATATCACATTTCCGCGTATTGAAGTACAATACCTATATTATATTATTATACAATTTTTTCAATTTGTCTTGTTGTTAAAAACACGGCAAATAATTATTAATTAACGGCCTTAAGGTTTCATTCATGTAATGATAATAACGATAATAATCATTAGAGCTGTAAAAGTAACGAAAAATAGCGTACCCGTATGTATTCGTTACTCTAAAAATCAGTACTCGTTACTTTCGTATCGTTTCGTTACTCGTTACTTTTGATACCTTATAACATAGAGCATCGCATCGAGTCGAGTTGCATATTGCGTACGGTATGAGGTATGACGTTGCCGTCGTGTCGTTCGTACTTTGTAGAAATCATACTTATAAGTTACATACCTAGCTGCGTAAGGTGCGTTTTTAACTTAAGCGTATTTTGAACCAGACTTGTGTATATGTTCATCTAAATTTAGATTGATTTAATATGTAAATTGGTTAGAACTATAAGTAAACTGTAATTTAATTAAATCAAGGATCCTACGGAAAACTACTGATAATCAATTTGCAATGGATTTACTGTTTTGAATATTTTATCCGTGGGAATATGTAATATCGCAATAACACCGCAATCCATCATGTATCGACTAATTAACCAGAAACAAATATCTATCGAAAATTACTTATTGACAATAAAATTAAAACAAGTTGCTAATGATAAACCAACGTAAAAACAAATTCTTTTTCTCATAATGAAATCAAACATATGAAAGAGAAACACATTTTAAACAAAACTAAATAAAACAACATAAAAAAAATCATTTTTCATATAATCAAATTAAACATCTGAAATAAAAACATATTTTAAGGTAGGAATCTCTGGTTCATGTTCAAAAATAAAATCTTTTCCATTCGCTTTGGTTAAATAGAACTGCGTTTCATTCAATATTTGGCACGACTTTGAAAAAGTCCTTTCAGATGATATAAAACAAAAACATATTTTTATTTATTAAACATACTTTCTGTTTCAATCTCGAACTTTGTCTAAACAATTCATTTAATTAAAGCAACTAAACAGTTAACATAGCTACATCGTTTGTTGTAACTTACGTTTTTAAAATCACCGAATAAGCGCGCGCATGCGTATAACGCGCGTTCACCAAACCATTTCAATTGGATAATTGAATGATTTTTAATCCCTTAATTTGTGATATTTTATTGTTCTCTGTAATTTTTCAGAATATTTTGATTTTTTTATTACTTTTGTTTAAACTTCTAAATAAATAAATAATAGCTGATAATTAAACAAATAAGTAACGCCGTCTCATGTATATGACGTCACAGTGCATTTTTGTTTAAATTGATGGCGCGAACTTAATATAATATATTATCTTAAGCAATACTATCTTAAGCACGTTGTGAGGTTCCCCTTTTGTATGTTATTTAAAAAATCATTACATATTGTTAATAATAAGCAAAAACATTTTAATCTATTAATATGTCATGAAAAAAACAATGGTTATTGGTGTCTAAAAATTGGCATCTATAAATGCTGGTAAATTTAAATTTTAAATGATTCCTAGTAAATTGTAATATTTAAAATCGAATAATACAATTTATTTGAAGTGGAAAAAAACATCATCTACACATTATGGATCATACTACGCGCTGGAAATATGCACAATGACGTCATACGTATACAATTTTAGAACAAATTTATTTTTTTAATTTTTAAAATATATTTGTTTAAATTGATTTTAAATTTTGTTCTCAAATTTTATATATATCAAAGAATTGTTTTATTTTATTTTTAGAGTTATATCGTTTTCATGCAAATACCCAATTCACGCATCAACGGTACTTCATACCGTACGAAATATCAGTACGAAAATACGAAAAATAAGTATATATTTTTTGAAAAGATCTTTTGGAAGATTAGGTTTACACAGGGCAATTTTTCTTATTTTTCTTATTTTCATTCTAGTTTGTTAACCCCTCGGTTGCTCGAGCGCTTTTTATATATATAAGCCTTAGTAATTTTAGACTTTAATAAATATATCTAATGTGAGACCGCCCGTGATGTTACTGAAATATGGCGCTACCGGAAGATCAGCGCTGCAGCATAATACAGCTGCGGCATTAGCTAAGGCAGGGACCAATTTTGGGTCTCACACAATCACTGCTTTGCATTTCTACCATTTTTATTGTTACTCTTTTGTCATTTTAATTACATTTGTTATGCATTTCATTCTTTTGTGTTTAGTTGTGTGAGCACAAAATAAATTATTTTTCTTTTCTTTCTTCTTTCTTTCTTTCAAAAATGCGAGCAACGAAATGCATTCGTGAGTAACGTTTCGGTACTCGGTACTAGACGGCGTACCCGTTACTTGGTACCGAATACATACGGTTTGTTACAGCTCTAATAATAACGATAATAATCATATAATTGAGAATTCGGGTTACTTGGACCTGGAGATGCGCGACTGCCCTGGGAATAATCCGACTATTCGAATCATCTACAACTACTCATTAACTAATTCGACTTGAACATTAGTAATATCCTAATTTTTATAATCGAATGACGACTACTAATTAGTAACTACTTATTAACTTATTTTTATCTGCGACTTTCACCCTTCGCCATTTCGAAATGAATTATGAATGAATTATTCGAATGATTCGCCTATTCTCGCGCCAAAACGAATAACGTGTGCGAGTGAATTCTAAAAACTAAAGTAAATAATGAAGCTTTTGCTGGTTTGTTTATAAAAATGCGTTTTAATAAAGTTTACAATTTAAATACAATCCGCGATCGTAAATCAAGTGCTGTAATTAAACAAACGGCTAATAGTACATTTTTGAATAGCGCGTACAGTGCTTCTGCACAATGCGTTGCAAATTCGATTCTTTAGAGATACTCTGCGCATAGCTCTCTCCATAGCCCACTGAGAAACTTACGTTTGGTGGACTAGTCTCACGGTAAATGCCCACGTTTCGGCTCGGCAAGGTGTGACACATATAACACAAGACCTCTAACCCCCCAATTAGATTCTTGCTTTACGAACTCAATACGAAAATGAAACTTCTAATTTTAAGGAGCTTTCAAGCATTTTTTATGCTCGTCGGTACCCAAATTAACCATAAAATTTTATATTTAATGAACTTTTGTATGCGTTTTAAGGTTTGTGTATTAGAAATACATTTGGTTGTCCAGTGAAGCTGTAAAGGCCCCGCGGCCAACAGTGTAGATCATTCACACACACGCCAAAAAGAAATACATTTAAAATAGCCGTAATGCTTTGAATAACTATTAAATTTTGTTTAATACTGTGAACAGAACGAGTAACAGTACTTTTTGAAAATTAAAAATTAATCTAACTTGAAAAACAGTTTGAATAGATTCAGTTGCCGATTTAGAAAAATATCTACTTTCAGGTGCTGTGTTAATTATGTTACACCTTTTATATGTCATAACAGGTAGGACGCAGTGATTGAAGACTTTTGTTTTCAAACTTTGCGGTATAGGCGACGAGAAGACTTGACAAAATTTCCCAAACGCTGTCCAGCCCAGCTGTATCTTCTTGCAGACCTCTCTCTCAAAGTATCTATCTCTCTCAAAGTAGCTTTCGTGTGATGAAAGACTTTTTAAAGTCGATTCAGTAGTTTTAGAGTTTATCGATTACAGACAAACAGAAGATGCCTTTTTAAATGTCAGTATGGAAGTTTCAATGTAATATTTGGAACTAGATTAAAAGTAACAGTTCGTAAAATGGCCAGAAATACAAGAGCACGGGTAGGGGTGTGTTGTTATTTCGTATTTGTTCCATCCACCCCTGCCAATATGAGGAAGTGTTAAAATGATACAGTTTATTGATATACAAATATCATAGTACAGTGACCTTATCTCATTTATAATTTAAAACCAATTTCATCAGTTGCTATCTACGAGTACGTATATAGTCCGTTTTTCTTAGCTAACAAAGGTAAACAATCTTGACATAACTTAATACAGAAATATGGCATTTTAAAAATTGCTGTCATACACAATTCAAGGACAAAAATCACAAAACATTTATTTTGAAGACATTTTCCTAGTTCATATTTTTTTACACGTAGCCCCATACTAGTATTTCTTCCAGTGTTGTGGGTGCATTTACAAACATGAAAATTCACATACACAAATACCCAGACCGAGACAAATAATTGTGGGTTACACAAAGATTTGTCCCGTGCGGGAATCGAACCCGCGACTATTAGACACAGTGGGTGGAGCGGCTTAGGCCTTTACCACTGCGCTAAATCGTTCGTCATATTGTTTTAAATATAGTAATTAGCTGCTAAAAGTATTTTTCCAAATTGGTTATCTAAGAAAAAGTGGGCTATAGATGCATGGGTTTATTAAACGCGGCCGTTTTTACAAGCTTTTATTTAGCTTCCAATGTTTGTTAGTTTGTTGGTTAGCTTGTCGGTTTAGGTCAAATCTTGCAAGCAGAATTACTATTACGTCCTTATAATTGAAATACGTATAATTGAAATTCTACTGTTCAGTTCCGATGATAATGCATTTTTATGGTAATAGCATGACCTGATTCTACACCCAGGATTGGCTCCAGACGAAGGAATTCCTCAACAGTCAACAGCATAAACACGACATTTGCTATGCACATTTAATATTGATTGGTCGTTATAAATTTCACCATTATCTGCTGCACAAAATCTTGTTCTTAAAAAGTATTATTAAAATAAAATAATTGGAGTTTCTATTCCTCGTGATCCGTATTCTTGTACTACAGTCATACCAGGATCTTGTGGCCCGAGGCCAAAATTGAAACTAACTCTGTCATCAAGTAATATGTCACTTCATGACAGTCGCAGAGTGGCCGTTTGCAATGAAAGGACATTGTTGAAAATTGTTCCAGAACCACCAAATATTTGACCCATGCCATCATTATTTGTTTATTTTATTAAAATAATGGCAAATATTCGTATCTAACGGAAAATTTGCAATCTAAAACGAATATTTCAAAGTATTGTAAGTACTTACATCGAAGTCGCCGACATCTTTATTCAATGTCAACACACAATATAACCTCATTCATATTAATAGCTACTTAATTATAACCCCAAAATCTAATACTTTTTGTGCAATATTGCGATTGCCCCGCTTGTCCGTGTAATAATAAATGTCTTTAGATAATTTATGGGTGATTTGAAATTATACACGTATTGTTTCATTGCTGTTGATTCTGGGGCAATTCATGTATGGTCGCAGAACAATGCCCTTTACCGAAGATCTTTTTTAAGTAGTAGCCGTGAGGACCCACCTTTTGAAATATTGCCCTGGAAGTAGGAACATTTTACTACATCTATCTATCTATCTATAACCTCACGCCAGATCCCTTGCGGGGTAGGCAGAGAGTACAGAGTTCCAACAGGTTCTTTCCTTACATACCTCTCTGGCTTCCTCGACTCTCATTTTACCACATGATCACCCTAATTTCACACCAACACTGTCAATGTCCAAAATGGCCAAAATAATCTTGTCGCACTATAGTAATATATTGACGTTTAGAAGTATAGATGAATTAGCCAAGACAAAAAAGGTTTAATTCTAAACGCCCACTCGCAAATCATGTATGTTTAGTTCCTTTTTTGTTCTTGTTTCCACACTGGTTTCTTAGATTGGTTTCGAAATAGTCGAAGCGTTTTATAAATGTTTTCCTTATAACCTCATTATGTGTTTAGCTTCCTCGCTATAATATTGTGCTGTAGAAATAATTTATAAGATTATTTATATTGAATTAAGATGTGGTCGTTTAGAAATATACTTTTTTGTGTATGCTTTTATGTGTGCCATGTTCATTGTGAATACTTGACTCTACCAGAAGGTATGTTTGACAAAATCAATCAAATCCATTTTTTTATTCATGTAGACCAAAAGGCACTTATGAATAGTCAAAAAGAGAAAATTATTGATTACTTAAGACTACCGCCCGTTCGGAAAGTCACTCCTGTGGAAAAGAAGGGCAAGACTCCCAGTTACTATTTAAAAAAAATTTGAGTTTTACAATTGTTTGTGTATACATTGCATTCTTGGGGTATGGAAGAACGATGCAGAACGAGTTAAACAGATGTGCTTAAGTATAGATTCATGGTATCGGTCAGTGTCTACATAGTCCTCTCATTTACAAAATAGAGAATATATCAAAAAATATAGGTGACACGCTTAGCGCTAAACTTAGGTTTGCATTGATTAGTGACTTGCTAAGCGCATAAAGCCTAGCGAGTTACCTAACGGGTATCAAAGTAAATTTTAAAATGATCGTAACAATTCGCACTGCACGTTCGTAGATTTCGTTATCTCCCTAGTGTGTAGCGGAATAAAAAAACCTGTTTGTTTTTTTTTGTCACGACTCACGATGCATTGTTTACGGGTCATACTTAGAGATGGGCAAAATGTAATCAGATTAATGATTGACCAACCCCGCTTGGGGAATATAGGCGTGATGGTGTATTAATGATTAAAGATAACAATTACATTTGGTAATTCTTAACGTTTACCATTACACTTTTAAGCTTGAACCTCTCTCTCTCTCCTTGGCAATTATTATTCCCATCTGATGGTGGGGTCTGCCTTCTTAATTATCTTCTTCCACTTCTGCTCTGTCGGACGTGTCGTGTTCGGAGGCATTGCAGATATACAGGTCTTTCTTGACCACATCTGCCCATCTTGTTTTTGGCCGTCCTCTGGGTCTGGGCCCTGATAGGTTTAGATTGGCCATAATATTACCCACATAATCGGGAGGTCTTCTCTTTATGTGGCCATACTTTTAATCTTGAATCATGATTGAATATTACGAAATGCCATTTTTATCATTTATCTGATTACATTTTGGCTATCTCTGGTCATACTTATAATTGTCCGGGGGGCTTAGCGCAAAAAGTTTAAAGTTAGCGTGACGCTAGAGAGTAAAGTCATATTTATGTTTGTTTAGTTAGTCTGTGCGGTGACAAGGATTTTCGTCTCTGATATATTCTGGATATCGATATCACTAAATTTAAATGGAGTATTTTATACCGGTTTTTACTAATTAAAAGTAAGAATGTTGCGCCTAATGTTGTCAGATCCTAAAATTCAAAAGCCGAACAGACTTATTTTGAAAGCATACGTCTGGAAGTTGAAAATATAAATCTCAGTTATGGATTATGAACTATTACATAAACTATTATGTATCACAGATTTGTCACAAAATAAAACAGCTATAACTAACAATAATTAATTAAATAATTTGTGTAATATTAATACTATTTCTATCTATCTATCTATAACCTCACGCCAGATCCCTTGCGGGGTAGGCAGAGAGTACAGAGTTCCAACAGGTTCTTTCCTTACATACCTCTCTGGCTTCCTCGACTCTCATAGTTCGTCTCATACACGCTCGCCGGTTACGGAGACTCTTGACTTTTCCATCAGATAAGACTCGGTTTATTTGGTCGTGGTAAGATAGTCTAGGTCTTCCCCGGTACCTGCATCCTTCCACTTTCACATTGTATATCTGTTTTGTCATTCTTTCCTCTGGCATTCTTTCTATATGCCCGAACCAACGGAGCATGCCCTTTCTCATCTTTACACCGATACTATCTTTCATACCTACTCGCTGTCTTACTATGCTGTTGCTAATGCGGTCGGTCAGCTTCACTCCGCACATCTTCCACAGAGCTCGCATTTCTACCGCATTTATCCTACTTTCATTCTCCTTCTTACATACCCAGCTCTCGCTACCATATAACAGCGTTGGGACAAGAACTCCGTTATGTATGGCCAGCTGCGCCTTATGGCTTAAGTGCCGGCTCCCGAGTAGCTTTCCCATCGCACCATTCACTCTGTTCCCTGCACTCACTCTTCTCTCTATGTCAGCGGTGTATTTCCCATCCTTACTGAAGGCGCATCCAAGATATACAAACTCATTCACTTGCTCCAGCACATCGTTACTAGTCCTCTTAATAACCGTGCCACTGTTGAGCACGGGCCTCCTCACAAACTGAAAGGGTTTAGTCCATAGTCCAGCACGCTGGGCCACACCGTCATGAAACACTCAGGCATGCAGGTTTCCTCATGATGTTTTCCTTCACCGTTAAAACAAGTGATAGTTAATTTTTAATACGCACATGTTTTCGTAAACGCAAAGGTGCGTGCCTGGGTTTGAACCCGAGACCTCTGACTTTGCAGTCCAACGGTCTAACCACTAGGGTATTACTGCTTTGCAAAATAATTTGCATCATCAATAAAATTCGTATAATAATCAGCACGATGTAAGAATCTCAAAAAGCCAAACATGTTCGGGTCTTAAAACCGGGCATCTAACAAACTTAGTTGCGCCAAAATGTAAGCTGAAAAATCTAGTTTATCATCGATGCTAAATATTGTTAGCATCTCGGCTATTAAAACACATTCTTATCACAATTAACATATGTAAACAGTTGGGCATCTTAGTACTAGCCGTCCGAATTAGAATCACGTATTGTACACAGACGCGCCCTCTACGCGACTGTGTATAATCGTGTTCACAAATCCCCGGACAACTTAACAGGTGCAAATTTCAGGACAAAAAAATGTTACCACCTTAAGACGCCTAGTGTAGAACTAACAACTACACCAATCGACATAAATTAGCGATATATTTAAAAATATTTATTATATTTATGAAATTAAGGTCGAATTTTACTCAGTGTGGACTTAAACAATAAATTGTCTAGGAAATGAATTTATTTTTGATATAAATACCGTAAGAAATTTTGAGTAATACACATAACAATATTATCGGCGTCTTTTTTACATGTCTTTACTTTAAAAACTAAATAAAAATAAGTTTTAGTGCATAAGTTATTTTTTTTTTATTATCGGCACAAAAGTGAAATATGGTACACTAGTTTCTGCCCGTGACTCCATCCGCATTGACTTAGGCAAGAACCTAATATTTTGCTGGGATAAAGAGTATCTTATGTGTTAATCCAGGTAATAAACTATCTGCTTGCCATATTTTATCCAAATCCGTTGAGCTGTTTTTGCGTGATTGAGTAACAAACATCCAAACATCCGAAAATCTGAACATATAAACTTTCACATTTTTTACATTATTACATTAGTAGGATGACTGTTTAAAGAGTCAAATTCTGAGAACACTGTAAATGAGAATTTGTCACGTGATTCTTATTGCGACCGCTAGTATTAAGATGCTTTACTGTTTACTTATATTAACTGTGTCCTTAAGTCAAATAATTAAGATTACTTATGCCTTTATAGGGTCAGAATGTACTTGGAAGGGGGCTATCGGCAAGTGTGTGCAATTATACAGATGTTTGAGTGCCTTTGATAATATCAACGTGAAGAAGGATCCTCCTCCAGTAAGTTACCACTACTTCTTAGGGTTCTCTATATCAAAAAGAAACTAAAAAATCCTTGTGCAATCAACGTTAATAATAATAATTAACAATGGTAATAATAAGCTTTCTATAATTAAGTATAAAATCAATATAGTATTACAGATATGTGAATATCAAGGTAAAGAACCAGTGATATGCTGTACAGATTGTCGCCTCGTGAATGATTCCAGGTAAAACATTAGTTCCTACTTGAGTCACGTCGTTGGTCTAGTGGAGCATGATGCTGTTGGCGGTCACTAGGTCCTAGGTTCGAATTTTTTGTAAAACAAGTGTTGGTATGTATTTCTATCAACACATTCTCAAGTATGCAGTCCGGAGTCTGAGATAATGCCCGGTATATGGCAATAAGGCAAAGGCTGGAATGGCAATAAGCTTGCCTTCTATTGGGACCAACAACTTCAGCGCAATGTGAGTCTATACAGTACATCTCTGCCATCCTTATTTGATATTTTCGATTTTTTATTATTGTATATTGTATTATAACTATTGTACTTATATCCCAAAACTGTGCGATGACAATGGACTTACCTATGTCTGTTCCAATGAAACTTTAAAACTTTTTTCAAGCAACATAAAAACGACGGACGATTTAGCGCAGTGATTAAGAGCTTAAGTCGCTCCGCCCACTGTGTCTAATAGTCGCGGGTTCGATTCTCGCACGGGACAAATCTTTGTGTGATCCACAATTATTTGTTCCGGTCTGGGTATTTGTGTATGTGAATTTTCATGTTTGTAAACGCACCAGCGACACAGGAATAAATCCTAGTGTGGGGCTACGTTTTTTATAAAGAAGAAGAAAAAAAAAGATAGTTTCTTGTTAACAGCGTTTTCATTTCGATGTCTTCCGAAATACGGTCGCCTTCATATTACACATGTTGTAGATTGCAACACAACTAAAACATGTAAAATTAGTGATGGTTTGTTTTAAAGTTTGAGTGGGATAGACTACATGCTGTTGCGGGGCTGTTCAAAAAATCAACTTTGAACATGGATATGATTATAAAAAATAAAAATAAAATACACACACTTCATGCCCATATGCGCCAAGTGGAGGTGGCAGAGTTCTACTTGTATATCCGCTTTTCTCCGACAATTTTGTGTCCAACGTCTATCTATCTATATCATCACGCCAGATCCCTTGCCCAACGTAGGGCCAAAGTAGGGCCCAACGGAATTCAGTGTGCTTTATTTTTAACCCTTTGGCTATGAGCAATTTGCGAATTTTTATATCAGTATACTCTTGTAGATAATTGCCGGAGGGTCTATTTAATACCGTTTGCAAAAAAATATAATTAAGAAACTATACCGAATTTTCACTCCAAATAGAAATTAAACGACTTTATGTTGATGACGTGTTTTATTTAAGCACAATTTGATTAAAAATTTATTCGAATACTATTAAAATTCCAATCCTCAAACATAAAACCCGCTATATCAAAAATAAATCCACCATTTCCACGTAAACAAATATTTTAAAATTACCGGAAAACTTTTACAAATGATTAATTACACTTTCTAATTGTAAATAACTAATAAATAGATCTGCATATCTCATTTTAGGTCATCTAAAAAAATAAACAGCTATAATTAATAAAGAGATTCCACAATAGGGGGCTATTGCCAATATATCGGGCGCAATGCCAGACTGATAAGGGATTTTCACTATAGAAGAAAATTACATTTGGTCCAACCTAGGATTCGAATCCAGGATCACGTGATCGCTACGCGCATTGTTGGCCACACAATTGAGACAGTCAGATCCATAAACATACAAGTAACTTTTCAACTTAAAATGATATAAATTTCTATACCTGTCCCTAGAAATAATTATGCAAATTTTTGGGGACTTTTCATTTTCTGAAATAAAGGTACCTGATGCGGATTAAGAACTTTCGAAAAGTCACTTTACAATGACTAAAATTGTTTTTTTTTCAGATTAATGGTATTTAACCATCAACTTGGGTATTTACTCAAGACCGGACAAAAAGCTCATGACAGTAAGTTTTGCAGAAAGATTAGTCTTAATTAAATAATCTATTAATTAATCCTAAAGAGGTGATCATAGACTTTGGGTACACTATTGATACATCCCTTCTAAATAGTATAAAGTTTTTGAACAGGACGATTAATACGTCGTGCGTCCTGTTGCTGCTGTGGCTGGTATGCGTCGTGAAGGAGAATTCAATGAAAGCCGAAATAGTCTTGAAACAGTGCTCCACCCACCAGTTGTGACCCTCTTCGCGCAGAGTTTCTTCCTAAATCTTCCTATGTCCAGTCGCTCGAACGTGTCTGGCGCGGTTTTTCGCGCTCTTAAGTACTATTTGTTGTGTCACAACTAGTGGGCTTTGTACCGAGTTTATTAATCCAATAAACCAATCATAATAAATTATTCCTGTCCCTTTCCGGGGTTACACTCTTCTTACTATTCCTATCCCTTTCAGGGTTACACTCTTCTATTATTCCTATCCCTTTCAGGGTTACACTCTTCTATTATTCCTATCCCTTTCAGGGTTACACTCTTCTATCTTTATACTAATACTTATGCGCTAGGATTCTATGACATTATCTTTCTAACTTAACTACATAATGTACTACAGTAACTTAATCTATTATATACAAATTATACAGACGTCGTTCTGTACATTTCTCCCGCCGTGAACTGTCGGCTTCACTGACGGTTCATAAGTCTTCGTGGAGGGACGACGTCGGCAACACTATCAATTTCTTCGCTGGCCTCCGAAGAACTCCTCCCTTGGTGCGGACGTCCACCGCACGCACAATTCCATCTTCTCCAGGGAAGGTCCTTATTATCCTCCCAAGAGGCCACATGTTCCTGGGGAGTACGTTGTCAACAATGAGGACGATGTCCTCCTCCTTCAGGGCGGCGCCGCGTCCATGGGGCTCCCGCCGGTACTGAAGTCCAGGTAAGTACTCCCTTATCCATCGTTCCCAGAACATGTCCGCGAGTCTCTGTGCCGCTCTCCAATGGGTGCGGCCGATGAGGTCAGTGTCAGTGAAGGTCCCCGGTGTCGGGTTGCGCGCTGGGCCGTAGAGCAGAAAGTGGTTCGGTGTCAGCGCCTCTGGGTCCTCAGGGTCGACGGGTACATGAGTGAGCGGTCGGTTGTTTAATGTAAACTCGACCTCCGCCAGCAGTGTGGTGAGAACCTCTTCTGTCGGGTGCCTCTCCGTCAGGATCGCGTATAGGGCCGTCTTCACACTGCGCACCAGTCTTTCCCATGCGCCACCCATGAACGGGGCGCCGGGGGGAATAAAGCGCCAGCTGATGGTTTTTCTCGTGGCCTCTTCTCGGGTGGCGTTGTCCCGCGCCTCCCGTAGCTCTCTGTCGGCGCCGCGGAGATTGGTCCCGTTGTCCGACCATATTTCAGTCGGGCAGCCGCGGCGGGCGATGAACCGTCGTAGGGCCATCACAGCTGACTCGGTGCTGAGTGATGCGGCGACTTCCAGGTGTACGGCGCGTGAAGTCAGGCAGGTGAAGAGGGCTACGTAGCGTTTCTGTGTGCCCCGACCCACTGTCACAGTCAGAGGTCCGAAATAGTCGATGCCGGTGTACGTGAAGGCCCTCTGATGGTGAGCCAGTCTGCAGGGCGGCAAGTTCCCGGTGCTCGGCTCTGGAGGCGCGTCTCTTCTTCGGCGACAGCTGTAGCACTTGTGTATGACCATCCGGGCTACTGTACGTAATCGAGTTATCCAGTACCTTGCTCGACACTCGTTGATGGTCGCCTCTACTCCGGCGTGGTGCAGCTGTCGGTGTACGTGCTCGATGTACAGGCGGGTGACGCGATGATCTCCGTCCAGCACTGCGGGGCACCGTAGCTCGTCGCTGATGTCCGGCGTCGCACTTATTCGCGACTTGATCCTTATCACTCCACTGATAATCTGCGCTGATAAGGGGCGGAGGCGACCCTTCGATAGCCTATCACTATTACTCAGTTCGCTATAATACGAGTCGTGTTGTACTACACGCACTAACAACGCCTCCGCTCTTATCAATAGTTCTGCACTGAGCGGTAAACACTTAACACTGTCCTTATCACTAAACTTAATTCTACACTTATCGCTACACTTATTCCTATTCTTAACACTATTCCACTGTGGGTCCTTTTCGCGATTCCTAGCCTGTCTCTTATAGTTCACTGATTGTCTATTCACACTGCACAGGTCGATGAACTGCAGCACGCGCGCCGTCGCTCGTAGCAGGCGCTCCCACGTAGAGAAACGCGCTGGATCCGGAACAGCTGATCGCGGTGAGACGGGCCGTTGCTCGGTGATGTTGTGTGTCCGCTCCTCGCCCGTCGCTGCGTCGAGTGTTGGTCGCTCCGCCGGCCATGTTGATGGGTGCTCGCGCAGGAACTCGGGCCCAAGGAACCATCGGTGATGAGAGCCGATGTCCCTGGGTACTTCGCGCGTCGCGTCGTCGGCCACGTTTAGCTTCGTGGGCACCCACCTCCAATCATTTATGGCGCTGTTTTCCTCTATCGCGGCGATGCGATGTGCGACGAACGGGCGGTAGGATCGCGCGCCCGTCTTCAGCCACGTCATGACGGTACGGCTGTCCGTCCAGTAGGTCACTGCGCTTGGCTTCTTATCATGTTCGGCGATGATAGTCGCGCCCAGGCGACTACCCAGTACGGCGGCTTGCAGTTCGAGTCTCGGGATCGATGTGAGCTTGAGCGGTGCCACCTTCGCCTTCGCCGCCACGAGGGTTATATGTACCTCGCCATCGCTCGTGGTGGCTCTCCAGTACGCCGCTGTCGCGTAGGCTGACTCGCTCGCGTCCACGAACACGTGCAACTCGAGCGTCTCGGCGTGCGTGTACCCGTGGTAGCATCGTGGTATCTTCAGGTCCCGCAGACTCCGCAGGTGTTGGGTCCACTCGACCCACTGTTGTGCTAGGTCATCGTCGATGTTGTCGTCCCATCCTGTGCCGCGCCGCCATATCTCCTGCAGTATCTGCTTGGCCCGTATGGTGATGGGCGAAGCGATTCCGAGCGGGTCAAACAGAGACATCAGTATGCGGAGTGTCTCCCGCTTCGTCGGCGTCGGCTTTTCGAGTATGCCCGGGCGGAGGCGTGCGTCGATGTTGAACCCGATGTCGTCGGTGTCCGGCCTCCACTCCAGTCCGAGTACTCGTTCCGTCTATTTTTCCTCGCTGAGCCCGATCATCCGTCTGTCGTGTCTGATCTATTTTATTTGCACGGGCTCGGCGTTTTCTTTTGGGACGAGGGCGTCGATTTATTATCTGTATTTTCTTTTCTTCAATTTTTAATCGCGGTCGATCTTCTGTTCTATTATCCTTCTGTTCAGTTTCGAATCGCGGTCGATCTTCTCTATGTACTGTGGGCGCTTCAGTCTGTTTCGTGCGTCGTGAGCGCGCACCGTGTACGACCCAGCCGAGAGGGGTCCGGGAGGCAACGAGTTGATGTCGCTGCCCCCGGCGTACCTCTGACGTCAGCAGTAGGTGCCAATTGTCTTGGCCGATGAGTATCTGGGGTTTCGCTCTTCTGTAGGTGATATCGCTTTCTATGTCCCGCAGATGCTTGCAATCGGCGATGTCTTGCACGGTGACGGCTTGTGGCGTCGACTTCAAGTTGTCTATGGTGCGCGCTTGAATACGATGTGCGCGCTGGGACGTACCTCTCAACGTCAGCTGGACCCGACGGGAGTTCGATGACCGGACGTTACAATCGCCGATCGCCTCGATGTGCAGTGACTCGCGGGGGCCGCGCGCGCCTGTCTGGTTGGCGAGCTCGGCGTCGATGAGCGTCACCGTTGACCCGTCGTCGAGGAGGGCGTACGTGTCTACTCCTCCCGCCGGTCCGGAAATGTGTACCGGCACTATCTTGAGATACGATGCGAAGCCTCTTGTCCACGTTGACGCGACTGTCTGCTTCTCCGCGTTGTCGTCTTCGGCGACCCTTTCGCTTTTGACGTGGTGAAGCAGTCTGTGGTGCGAGTATTTGCACCCGTCGGTGTCGCAAGTGCGCTTCTTGCAATGATGACTATTTGTTCTGAAGCGTAGACACGCGAAGCATAGTCTTCGTGCCTTCGCGATATCCCATCTGTCGTTGACCGTCGACTCAATGAATTTCTTGCACTTGGTTACCTCGTGCTCTGTGTCGTGACACGCCGCGCATTTTTCTTTCCTCGGGCTCGATACAGCTGTGCTATAAGTCTTGTTCGTCTGTCTTCTGTTTGCTGTATGTTCCCGTTCGGGTGTCACGTGTTCGGGAGGTGCGTAGCGCCCGCACCTGTCGGCCTCCCTACTGAGGAAATCAGAGAGCCTCAGTAGGTCGGGTTCTTCTGTCTGTTCTTCCGCTGCGTAGTCGAACCATCTATACTTGAGCGCCGGTGTGAACTTGTCGATGGTCATTTTGACAGCCTCCGGGTTGTACAGGTACGCCACGCGGTTGAGTGCGCGTAGCGTCGCGACGATGTTCATCACCCGCGTGGCGAACACGCAGATGTCTCTCGGGTTGTCGCTGAGTCGGGGCAGCGCGCGCAGGCGTTCTAGTTCGCCCAGCGCGATGCAATCTGGTCGGCCGAAGCGTGCTTCGAGCGCCCGGAGTATGTCAGCTGTCTTGGCGTTGTGTATGAGTAAGTTCTCGACGGCTTCTTTAGCTTTACCTTTTAGCGCTCTTCGTAGTCTCGCGACGTTCTCTGTGTCCGTGAAGCTCGGCGCAGATTCTTCATAAGCAGCTTTGAAGGTGAGCCACTCTTGGTGTGACCCACTGAAGTACGGCAATTCAGTAGCGAAGCGGTGGTGCGGGGCGCTCCCGGACCGGGCGGCGAGGGTGATTGCGGACGCCAGCTCACGCAAGTCGATTTGCTGTGGCGGCGTCGCGACTGTCGTTTCTTCATTCTTCGACACGGCGATGGGTGGTGGCTGGATCGGTGCAGGGGGCAACGGCGTTGTCGCCCGCGGCGCTGCATCGATGGTGCGCCCCACGTCTATGTCGTGTGGCCTGTCGGCGATGGCCAGGACGTGAGGTCGCGAGTCGTTCAGCCAGCTCCCGACTCTTTTCTCTGTTTCTTGTTCGTCTGATATGCACGTGTCGGCGTCACTCTCGCTTTCTTCATCTTCGGCTTCGATTCGTGATATTTTCGCGGCTGCTAATTGGACTTGCAATTCTAGTAGCTCCTCCTTGGCGCGGGCGAGCTTCAATCTTCGCGTCTTCGTTGAGAGCGTCCTCTTTGTTCCAGTCCTCTTGGATACTGGCTTCTTTGTTTTCTCCGTCGCGGAAGTGTCTTCCGTGGCGGTTGTTTCCGTCATGACAGTAGATTCTGTCGTGGCGGTCGACTCTGACGTGGCGGTCGACTCTGTCGCTGTAGTCGACCCCGACGATTCGGCGACTGGGGCCGATGCTGCTGGTCTACTAGTGGTGGAGCGTGTGACTGGCATGTTTCTTTCTTCTATTTTCTTCCTTTTCCAGCTTGATTCTTCTATATTCTCTTGCGTCTTCTATATTCTCTTGACGACGATAATCCGGCTTCCGAAGGACCAAATGAACAGGACGATTAATACGTCGTGCGTCCTGTTGCTGCTGTGGCTGGTATGCGTCGTGAAGGAGAATTCAATGAAAGCCGAAATAGTCTTGAAACAGTGCTCCACCCACCAGTTGTGACCCTCTTCGCGCAGAGTTTCTTCCTAAATCTTCCTATGTCCAGTCGCTCGAACGTGTCTGGCGCGGTTTTTCGCGCTCTTAAGTACTATTTGTTGTGTCACAACTAGTGGGCTTTGTACCGAGTTTATTAATCCAATAAACCAATCATAATAAATTATTCCTGTCCCTTTCCGGGGTTACACTCTTCTTACTATTCCTATCCCTTTCAGGGTTACACTCTTCTATTATTCCTATCCCTTTCAGGGTTACACTCTTCTATTATTCCTATCCCTTTCAGGGTTACACTCTTCTATCTTTATACTAATACTTATGCGCTAGGATTCTATGACATTATCTTTCTAACTTAACTACATAATGTACTACAGTAACTTAATCTATTATATACAAATTATACAGACGTCGTTCTGTACAGTTTTAAAATAAATAAGATCAAAGCCATTTGTACCCCGTTAAAACCGAATATTAAGGTCATGAGCGCTTTTTAAAGCGCGCCCTCAATGCGGTGTAAGTGCTTTTTGAATAATGCACCATTGGCTATAAGTTATATTTCATACAAATTTAGAAATATTTCAGTAGGTGAGTCTGCGTGGTTACAAATAAAAAATTAGAATTTGGGTAAATTTCATAGCAATCGGCAGCTCTGCGACTGTCATGAAATGACATTTCACTTGTTGACAGCGTTAGTAACGATTTTGGCCGCGGTCCAAAAGGTCTTTGTACGACTATAGGTACACTTGTTGCTATCCTTTTCTTCTCTTTATCGTTCTAAGGTTCGCTAGAAGAAGACTTTCTTTTTTAAATTGTTGATTGGGGATGTGTGTGTACAATAAAGAATTATAATAAAGTTGGACGAATGCGGGAAGAGCAAAGAAACAGAAACAAAACGCTTGTCATAATACTATCTCTGCTTTTAATTTACCTACTATGATTGTTCTCTATCTATCTATATCATCACGCCAGATTCCTTGTAGGGTAAAAAAATAGTACGGTGGAAGGAATGCTGTAAGATAAGAACCTGTTAGAACTATGATTCTTAATGTAAATTATCTTTCATTTCAGAATGTATTGATTTTATCAACGAGTTCAGTTATCCATGTAGAATCGGTAAACGGTTCAAAGTTGACTGGATTTTGGATACCAAGAAAAACTGTTTTGAACAGATAGAAACAGGAGAAGCCTGGGCATTTTCTCCTTCTGGGGGTAGACCTGCGCTCAGAAATGAATTCCCACATATGGTATGTACTCTTATGATGAGATTTGTATGAAGGCGACGACGAAGGGTAAAAGAGATGGCTATACTGAGAGACTGATCTCTTCCTAGACGAAATAAGAAACAAGGAGATCCATAGGAGAACCAAAATCAGCGATATGGCGCTCAAATTCTCTAAATTTAGTGGTGATGCAGTCTTGGGCGGACGGCTTGGTCGAGTGGTTAAAAACTTGAGCCGCCCAGCCCACTGAATCGAGTAGTCGTGAGTTCAATTCCCGTACGGGACAAATCTTTCTGTGACCCACAAATGTTTGTTCGGCCTGGTTTTTTGTGTTTGTGAACATATCCTCGACACAGGAATTGTTCCTAGTGTGGGGCTGCGATTAAAAATAATGGTTGGGTATATCGTACGTAGACTTGATATTAGGGGGTTATACTCGGAGTTTCTCTGAAGGATAGAATCCGGAACGAAGTCATTCGACAAAGACACCAAAGTTATCGACATAGTTCAACGGATTAGTAAGTTGAAGTGGCAATGGTACGGTCACATTAGCCGAACAACCGATGACCGCTAGGACAAACGAGTTCTTGAGTGGAGACCACGGACTGGCAAACGTTATGTCTGTTCGTGGCGCAAAAAGGTTTTTGAGTAATGACCACGTACCGGAAGGCGTGGAGTAGGTAGGCATAACCCACACAATGGTCAAGAAGGACTGAAGCTCGTTGATAAAAGCTGGATACATGCTGCACAAAGCCAATCGTTATGATAATCTTTGAGGAGCCTTTTGTTCTGCTACAGTGGACGTCTTTCGGTTCATGGTAATAAACATCGTCATGCCTATATTTCCCAAGTGGGGGTGAAAGAGGTGTACTGAGTAGACCCACTTTTCGCCGACCATGTTCGGTCCATGTAATAGGCTGAGCTTATTGCAATATACGGGCACAATTCCAGACCCCGACTTACACTGGGAACTACATTTGTCCGACTTAGGATTTTAACCCAAGACTTCGTGATTTCAAAGCTGATAAAGATAATGTTATCTTTAGTATTTTCACTATATATGTTCAACACCAAGCTTGAAGCTGGTGGTGTACAGCACAAAGCAAGCTGTTGTGGCAATTTTTGGAGAGGCCTTAGTTCTGGAGAGGTAGAGATAAATGATGCTAGGCACTCACGTTGAACGCTCGCATTCTAATCACGAACTCTAGTGTTCTAATCTTAACTTGAATATCTTAGTTTTTATAAAAGTATGAGCAATTGTCACTTACTGTGAAGAAAAGCATCTGGTGAGAACAAAAACAAATTGAAGGACATTTGAAATGATATTGTTACGACCCAAACATACCCCGATATCTTTTATCGGGGGATGTCGATTCTAAAACGCATAACACACCCTTAGGTCCCCCGGTGATCTGATTGGAAAGATCTAGAATCCGCGCTTTAGTGGCGAAACGTCTAGAAGGTTCCACCCCTTTAATTATCGCCGCCGAGCGGGCTCGGTATACAAGTACCTAATTGTTTACGCACCAATAGGTATGTAATAATAATACCGCTTTGTGGGCCGTGCCGGCGATTGTTCGATGTACTTCTATCGATGTACTTAGAGGGTTCGCGTCCGTTCTAGAACTTTCATATGAGTATAAAAGGAACACAGAGCGCGGGGACGGACACAGTATCTTCTCGGAAGCGATAGTGATCAAATCGGAGAACAAGCGATCTAAGTGGAATACACCTACGACTTTAGCAACGATATACGGATACTACGAGTGACTTAGCGACTTGGAAGCAGTATTTGGGTACTAACGAGAGTAGTACTAGTGTGTGATTAGTTCGCGTGTGTATTTGCATTCGACGTACTGATTTGTGTGGACAGCGCCTAATAAAGTACTTCGCACGTTATTCGGCATTTAATTACCCCGCAAACGTAACAATATGTTCGAAGAATAACGCTCTAGTCACTTAGGATAAAAGAATATGCAAATATCCTAATGAAATAGGTGTACTACGCACTTTTCTGCCTAATCCTCTTAGCGATAGGTTATATTAGTTATATTTCTTTTAGGCTTTATTAGGATACGGGTCTGATCTTCTAGAACTACAGTGGCTGTGTGGCGGTTCCCTTATAAGCTATAATTTTATCCTCACAGCTGCTCATTGTATTGCAAGCCCGACTCTGTAAGTATTTTTGGCACTAATATTATTTTAGCTAAAAAAGCAAGAGTTTGCGAAACCGCTGGGACGAACTGTAAGAGTTGAGTAAGCCCGAGGTCTAAAAAAGAAATAATCTGTTGTATCTCTGTACTCTGGCGTGATGATATAGGTATGCAGTCTTATAATAGCCACTTATACTTCGTAGAGATGTTACAAAGGCAACAAAAATAATTTTGCTATCGATCGAGCTTACCACCAGTAATAACCGCAATAAACTTACCACCACCCCTCAGCCACCTATAACGTGGGCTGCTTGAAATTATTTAAGTGAAATGTGGACAATCGGTATATTAATGTTTCAAATGTTTCTAACTATCACTTCTGGGATAAAAGTGATGATGGACGGTGGGATCCTTTCTTAGGTGTCTCAGGGCTAAACAGTATACTTTTGCATCGTCAACAACGATAATTTTATCACAGTCGCGAACACAGTCGCTAAATTATTATTATACCGCTCTCGCGCGTAAAATATTTAGAAACCACTACATGGCATCAATATTGTTGTAAAATCTATTTATGAGGCAGATATTGCCACATTTCTGATCACCGATGCTAAAATTTACTGTGTCTTTTTGTCCCTTAATAAATTTGGTATTAATTGCTATCAGGGGTCCAGTAAAGTATGTAGCCCTTGGAATACTGAGGCGATCAGATCCACCAGAAACGTGGCAACGATATAAGGTGAAGACGATCATACCACACCCTGACTATAAACCACCTTCAAAGTACCATGACATCGCCTTGCTTGAGACTGGGACACCGTAAGTATTTAAGTTTATCCTTCGTAACTCAACTGCTTAACACAACCAGTCGTGCTAAAGGAAACTTTCCTTTCCCGTGATACTACCGGTAATATGATGGGCAAAAAAGCTTCTTCTATGCGTGACACTACTAAGAGGCCTGTAAGTAGTATCCAGTAGATTTCCCTTGGCACTAGCGGATGTCTAATTTACGAGTATAAGAATTCAGAAAGGCGACGCTAATGTCTTTTCTGCCACTTTTGGCGACGTAAAATTTTTACTAGGGCCCTATAAAATCACAAAGCTGATTGTCAATTGGTCAGCTCACTTTGGCAGAAGAGTAGGTTAAGGGTATTAGAGCCGCTACTAAACAGGCCGAATGCGAGTAGGTCTGGAGAATGCTAGTGCTACTTGACTGAACTTGACCGGAGTGGTCATGAGCTTTAGTTATGAGGAACCGCCTGAAAAGATGTTTAGTACACGGATTTTCAAATCTTCCAGAAATGTAGTCTTCACAATATTCCCTTTCCAGCCATATGTGAATAGTCTCATCCTGGAAGTCCCCTATAATATAGAAATTAACTTTTTGCGAGTTCAATGATGAAACAATCGCCGCTTCTCACGTAGATAAGCTATACCAGGACGCTCAAAAGTGTTATTTGACTATTGAGCTAATTTATCTGCGAAAGTTAAAATAACCGTGCTAATTTGCATCCTTGCATTTATACAGTAAAGTCTACTTTCAGTATATTTATGTACGACGTTCGACCGGCTTGCCTTCACGTTGAAGGAGACCTGGATATAAACGCTAGTGCCACCGGCTGGGGAGCTTTAGGTCGTAGAGGAGACCTAGCTGACACTCTTCAAGAAGTAAGTATTTTATTCTGACACAATCTGGAGCACATCTTTGATGCAGTCATCAGAGACATTTAGAAACCGTTTGAAATCCTTCTAATATTATAAATGTGAAAGTTTATATGTTTAGGTGTTTGCAAGTTTCTAACACAAACACGCAAAAATGGATGTATTTGGTTGAAAACTGGCATAAAGATAGTTTATTTTCTGTAGTAAAACATAGGATACCTTTTATCCTGGACATATGTAAGATTCCTGTCTAAAGTCAATGCGGACGAAGTCGCGGACAGGAACTAGTGTTTACTAATTATGATTACAACGTAACGTCTAGAGGTATTTTGAATGCCCACTGCAATTTACTGTTGGTGGTGGCTGCATGGTGGGAGCCACTTCTTTCCCTTTAGACCTTGTTCATGTAGAATCCTTAAGGTATTTTCTTTTTAATGATATTAACGTTAGTCTTATATCTCGAAATATAAGACTAAACGTGTTTGTGTTTGTTTTTACACGCAAAATATACATTAATCATCAATCATCATAATATTTTTATGTCGTCTCTCGGTATTTTTAGGTTAAACTGGAGAAATATAAAGACGAAGAATGTATGAAAAACTATCCGCCACATAGACACCTTGTTGACGGCTACAATAGCACCACACAAGTCTGTTACGGACACCGAACAGAGATACAGGATACTTGCCAGGTATATGCTTACCGTACTAGTACCTATTTTGGTCTGTCGCCTTCCAGTTCATCACCATCATCATCAGCCGACTCATTGCAGGATAAAGACGTCTTCCAAAGATCATCACAATAACCAGCTTTGTTGCTTTACGCATCGAGCTTTTACCTACAATTAGGTCAATTATATTCTCGAAAATATACACCGTCATGCCTATGTTGGAAGGATGTAGGTACCGGGGAAGACTATCTTCTATCTTAGACTATCTTACCATGACCAAATAGACCGTGTCTTATCTGAAGGGCAAATCAAGAGTCTCCGGGACCGGCGAGCGTTTATGTCATGTCAGTCTCAAACTATGAGAGTAGAGGTCTGCAAGGAAATAGCCTGTTTGAAATCTGTACTCTCTGCCTACAATGCAAGGGAATTGGCGTGATGATTGAGATAGATAGATGCCTAAGTATCGCAGTAGGCAGGGCTGAGGCGTGCCATTTACGACCATATATCGCCGACAATATTAATCCCATCCATTGCCATTACACTGGGCACAATTACAGGCTCCAGACTAATACTGGGCGAGTCAGGCTCGGTCAGGTCATATCCACGTGGTTGAGTATGATTTGTAAGGAAAGGTCTTTGCCTAGAAATAGGTATAGACTATGGGTATAGAGTAATAGTATAGCCTGATTTATAATATTATTTTTGTCGCCAGGGCGATAGCGGTGGACCTCTTCAGACCAGAGAACATTATCCTTCGTACTGTGTGTACACGATCCTCGGAGTGACCTCATATGGCACGCCCTGTGGGTCCGTAGGAAACTCGGGAATGTACACACGGATTAAGCATTACGTACGCTGGATAGAGAGTGTTGTATGGCCATAATAGAAATAAAATTTGAATAATACACTATGAGTTTTCATTCAAGAAACTAGCCTCACTTTCTGACTTTATCGCGATGTAATAGCCTAAGTTACGTATCCATTGAAAACCGTCACATACCTAAACCCGAAGGATAGATAAGTACATAGAAGAAACTTGCTATTTGGCGTAGTGTATATTTTAATATTGCTCCCAATGTGATTGTAAGATTACCTTTGCTGTCTCACTACTGGTCGAAAATCTTCTCCCAAAAATGTTCTCCCAAAAATCAAAGTATGAGAGAATCTTAGAATAAAATGTAATCCAGAAGCCGCGGGCGCGCATCAAATTGACGATGATGACTTTCATGTTTACGCGAGTAGTCGCTCTGTGAATGTCCTGGGAAATAACATGCTGTGCACGTGTCGATTTAAATAGAATTATGCCGTCTTGTGTCGTCCTTGCCTGTGAAAAAGATGTTGGCCTCAATGATAAACATGATGGGTTCAGATTTCATACCTAACTAGCGCATTCAAGTGTTAATTTCTCCGTCTATAATTTTTATAGTAAAAGACGCGTCCGTTTTGTTAGTGTTGCGAGTATAACAGTTTAATTTCCCTACTCTAATTGCTCAGGACTTTATTAGTTTCATTGTTAAATGGTATTAATTTAGTTAACTACTACATCATGGTTTTAATATATGGTAGCGATGATGAGAATATATTTTTCCCTATATTAAATTACTTAATAGTTCAAGAATGTCTATTTGTTGAGTTTAATATGCATTTAAATACACGTTACCACAACGATTTTATTATCATCTACTCTAATGTCATCAATATTTACCCCATGAAGTGGTAATCTTTCTGAGCGGCTAACATTAAGCGAGTGGGAATGCAGCGAGTTCGGGGCGTTTGTTGAATTTTTGGCTTCACAGCCCAGCGTGAAATTATCACTGGACGCGGCTTCTGGATTATATTTATTCTAAGTAAAAAATAGGTCGTATTTTACCAGTGCAGTTAGGCCGCCATAAGTCATAACTGAATTAATACTTAGACTGCCACATTAGATTGCTTGAATATTTAGATCGCTGGCTCTAAATGCTTGAAAATTAAAATTTTACCAATCTCAGACTGATCGAGCCACCGTTGCTTAACCTTGTTGTTGACCTCCCGAATATAAAAGGTATGAAATAAGACCTTCACGCCAAAAAACAAGCTGTAGCGTTTCATTTAAAAGAAACTACTATTTACTCAGTTGATAACGAAGAGTTATTTGCTGCTGCCCATTCTTTTGGAGACAATAAGTTAATAATATTTAAACAGCTTTATTTCTTTACAACACGTGTACATAATATTAAAGGTATGCTTAAGAATAAAAAAATCCAGAAGCCGAGTCCAATAGTAACTGCACGCCACGCTCTGAAGCCAAAAATTGAACAAACGTCCCGCACTCACCGCACTTTCCACCCGCATAATATTGGCAGCCTGGAAAGAAGTCAATTTTTTAGATCATTGTTGCAGTAACGTGTATTTTAATTCATGTTAAACTCAAGAAATACATATACTTTAACTATTAAGGCTTGTAGTAATTTAATGTAGGGAAAATATATTTTTATCATGGTAACTAAAGAGCGTGCTCGTCGCGACCCCTGCCAGCCGCTACGGCTGCAATCTTGGGCCGAGAAAGTACCTAGGCATATGCGCAGATAGGCAGAAGCGGCGATGGGGGCCGCCACCCATCACGCCGGGCTCGAACTGGCGAGTCGTGGGGTGTAGAGTGCCGAATAGGCACCTGGAATGTAAGAGGTGGTATGGAAGATAAGATGCATGAGGTGATTGATGTAATGAAAGAGAGACGCCTGGATGCTCTGTGTGTAACAGAGACTAAGCGAAGGGGCAGTGAAGCCTGTGATCTCCCTAACGGCATGATGGCTCTGTGGTCTGGAGTGCCACAGAGCGATCGTGCCAGCATGGGGGTGGGTATCTTGTTGTCCCGTCGCCTGGCCTCTGGAGTGAGAGATTATGGCCTGCATGATGCGAGACTTCTCTGGGTCCGCTTGAAACTGGGTGTCACTAGAGTGTTTTTGGTTGGAGCCTACGCTCCTGTAAGCTCGTCGACACCCCGACAGAGTCCGGGACAAGCTTTTGACAGCTGGTTCTTCAGACTCAAACATAGATGAATGCTGGAATTGTCTGAAAGAGAGTTTGGTAGAATCAGCGAAAGAAGTATGTGGCTGCTCAAAGAAGCATAGCACAGCAAAAGGGGATGCATGGTGGGACACAGAGTTAAAAAGCTCTGTAGAAAGTAAGAAGAAAGCGTGGCAGGACTATGTCTCTTCTTTGAATCTGAATGACAGTATGACGGAGATGAAGAAAGAAATATACCGGCAATGCAAGAATGCCACCAAAACCTTAGTGAAAGAAAAGCGAGAAAGAGCTCGTGTGATTGAGAGATATCGTTTGAAAACACATCAAAAGTCACCGAAACAATATATAGTATACATACGAGTATATAATATATACCGTCTCCGAAGCAAACTACAAGATACGCGTGCGTATAGAGGCCCCACTCTGGAATCAGACCACTATCTCATAGTTGCGCGGTTTAGTGGTCTGTTCAGGAAGTGGAGGCACTGGCGAGAGCGTATCCCTTTCAGAGACCTTGAAAGATTAAAGGTTGAAAAGTTGCAAGATGAGAGCGTGAGGAGAATGTATGAAGACAGAGTCCGGGACAAGCTTTTGACAGCAGGCTCTTCGGACTCAAATGTAGATGAATGCTGGAATAGCCTGAAAGAGAGTTTGGTGGAATCCGCGAAAGAAGTATGTGGTTGCTCAAAGAAGCATATTACAGCAAAAGGTGATGCATGGTGGGATGCGGAGTTGCAAAGCTCCGTAGAAAGTAAGAAGAAAGCGTGGCAGGACTATGTATCTTCTTTGAACCTGAATGCCAGTATGACAGAGATGAGGAAAGAAATATACCGGCAATGCAAGAATGCCACTAAAACTTTAGTGAAAGAAAAGCGTGAAAGAGCCAGTATGATTGAGGAGGAGAGGCTGGCGAAGAACTTCGAGAACAACACCAAACTCTTTTGGAGCAAGGTGAGAAAGGCTCGAGGTGATTCGTCAGGCTCCAGAATGGAAAAGATAAAATCTAAGGATGGTGACATTCGTGCAGACACACAAGCTGTGCTAAACCGGTGGAGTGAATATTTTGGAGAAATGTATGAGAATGCCCCGGATGCTGGTGCCACAGACGAGCTCAGAGGCGAGTTTGCGGCACCAGAATCCACAGAGGACATCACTATGGAAGAAGTTGAATGGGCGATACGAAGTATGAAAAATGGTAAAGCTGCGGGAATAGACATGATATCTGCCGAGATGATTAAATATGGTGGAACTTACGTCCGGGACGCTTTTTGGGTCCTCGCAAATATTTGCTGGAAGACCGGTAGAGTCCCTACAGATTGGCGCCGCGCAGTCATAGTACCCTTGTATAAAGGCAAGGGCTCACAACATGACTGCGCCAATTACAGGGCCATCAGTTTGATCAGCTTGGCGGCTAAGGTGTATGGTAAAATTATTGAACGGAGAATGCGCGAGAAGTCCGATGGAGTGTTGTGTGAGGCACAGGGAGGTTTCAGGTCTGGAAGAGGATGTTCGGATCAAGTTTTCTCCCTCCGCAACATCGTAGAAAAGCATCTGGCAGTAGGCCGGAAGGTTTTCTGCGGTTTTGTGGACCTGGAGAAGGCGTTTGATAGAGTCGTGCGAAAGGACTTTGGGACATTTTGCCAGAGTATGGTATAAACGGCGCCCTGTTGCGAGCCGTCCAGTCCACCTACGTTGACAGCAAGGCATGCGTACGGTTGGGTGGTAACATGTCACCATGGTTTGACGTTAAAATCGGCGCCAAGCAGGGTTGCGTGTTGTCCGCTAGACTGGATAAATGTCTTCAAAGACTGAATGCGATGACTGAAGGGGTAAAAATGGGTGATCTAGTGATAAACCACCATTGTATGCAGATGACGCGGTTTTGATAGCGCCAACAGCCACTGATCTGCAAACACTAGTCACAGTTATGAGAGACGACTGCATGAACAATGGCTTACATTTGAATGTGAAGAAACCCAAAATTATGGTTTTTGAACGGGAAGAAACCAGAACGAATGCAAGGATTGTGGTTGGTAACGATGTGCTGGAGCAAGTAAATGAGTTTGTATATCTTGGATGCGCCTTCAGTAAGGATGGGAAATACACCGCTGATATAGAGAGAAGAGTGAATGCAGGTAATAGAGTGAATGGTGCGATGGGAAGGCTACTTGGGAGCCGGCACTTAAGCCAAAAGGCGCAGCTGGCCATGCATAACGGAGTGCTTGTCCCAACGCTGTTATATGGCAGTGAGAGTTGGGTATGTAAGAAGGAGAACGAAAGCAGGATAAATGCGGTCGAAATGCGATCTCTGCGGAAGATGTGCGGAGTCACGCTGACCGACCGTATTCGCAACAGCGTAGTAAGAAAGCGAGTAGGTATGAAAGATAGTATCGGTGTAAAGATGAGAAAGGGTATGCTCCGTTGGTTCGGGCATATAGAAAGAATGCCAGAAGAAAGAATGACAAAACAGATATACAATGCGAAAGTGGAAGGATGTAGGTGCCGGGGAAGACCTAGACTATCTTACAATGACCAAATAGACCGTGTCTTAGCTGAAGGGCAAGTCAAGAGTCTCGGTAACCGGCGAGTGTGTATGAGACGAACTATGGAGGAAGCCAGAGAGGTATGTAAGGAAAGAACCTGTGGGAACTCTGTACTCTCTGCCTACCCCGCGAGGGAGCTGGCGTGATGATATAGATAGATAGATAGATAGAACTAAATGTTAAAGCCGAAAATGACGTAATATCATAAAATGCAGAAATCTATGACACTCTCCAACGAGAGGAATATGACTTTAGGAGGGATCATCGAAGAGGTAGCGACAAAAGTTGAAACACTTAAGCCACAAGATATGTGTGTCATTTTATCATGGTACCGTTACTACTTTTTCTAATGAAACTAATGTACAACTTCATAAAAGACATTCGTTTTAACATACTCATCAAACAATCGCGATAAATGTGCTCAAATTTGCTACGTGAGCAAAAACTTGCGCAATAGACGCTCGTTCGTGAATCGAATACTTCTGGTGACTACCGTTCTCTATATGAGTTATCCGGCACTTATTTGTGACAAGCACGGAGTATAAAACAGGTGTAAACACAACAAAAATTTATGATAACTTATGTGGCCGCCTTTAGTGGCCTTTTGTTGCATCCAAAAGAAGCAAAATGGGAAATGCCTCTTTCCCATTGCATAAGGGATACAATGAATATGAAATTCTGAGGGAAGAGAAGTTATAGTGGACACTATAACGTCCCTTGCCTCAGAATTTCATAGTCCAATTCATGCATAGCTGCGCCATTTCCGAGCGGTATCTGTATCCTGCAATTTAAACCGTCCTACCACAATATTACGAGCGTCACACGAATACCGTACCACGGAAAATATTCAGAGTTTTCACTTAATATCGCATTGGAGCCTACATGGTCGAAATTCGCGTGCACCAGCTATAATATAAAAATACGTGGAATCGTGTCATTTTATTTGCACAGGTGAATGGAACTTCGGGAATGAAATATTTTTGAGTTGAAGATTGTGGTGCGGTAGTAGCGACTGCGAGTTAAGCTATAGTTTATTTTTCCTCTGTATCATTACGCTATCTTGCGTAAATTATTGCTTTATAAATCTAATAGGAAAACCTAAAGCCCAGGTTTAAAGCGTCATATACCATTGTTTTGTTATCACCGACCCTCCCGATGCCCTTATATCCATCCTTATATCCTTCATTCGGATACAGATACCGCTCACAGGATCAGAAACCGACCTCGCCGGCGAGGATGAAGAATCGCTTGCCCGCCGGCTTTTGCAGAGCACCACGGCAAGACACCTAGTATATGCCCTCCCCCATAGCGACTATCCAAGCCGAGGCCGTTCCTCCTTGAGGCGCCCTTGCCCGTCTGGCTCGAGCGTAGTGTTTGCACGGTCACGCCTGTATTCCTCAAGAAAGGTCGCAGAGGTGTACAGTCTACACTCACCTATTGCCGACAATGACGTCCCAATGTAAAACGGAAGGAGCCAATCGGCATTACACTCCGTACGATTCCAGATTCCAGAATGCGACTAAGAATTTTTCTTTGATTAATAATTAGGTAAGTTCAAATATTTCCCTTAAAATATTTTGTACTCAAAATAAAACACTATTATTAAGGCTATAGTGCTACAAGGATCTTTTGGCCATTGATGACACTGACAAGGGTGAAATTAGGGTTCACATTTAGTAGAATTTCCGGGAACATTGCTAGTTTAAAAAAAGTACTTTGGTGTATTTCATAGCGAATGGCAACTCTGGGAATCACATTTCAAGATTCTCGATGACAGCGTTAGTTCCGATTTTGGCCAAAAGATCCTTGTAAGACTGTAGCAAATCCTTGCTGCAGTTCAAATGAAAGTTCGAATTCCCATAAAAATACGTTAATATTTAAGAATTTTAGAATTGTTCCGACAGTTCTTTTTTGTGCCTCCTAAGCTTAGCGAATTTAGCACAAAGGGCTTAGGACGAAAAAAATAGCCTATCAACTTGCTAGCGTAACGTCAATCTTTTCGTGCTCTCTGATCAGCGCCTATAGCCAAGTTGATAATCTACAGTCGTTAACGCTAATAAAAAGCGAAAAAATGTATGGGAATGACATTTTGCAACGAAAAGTCACGTGGTAAAAACAATGCGCTATCGATTGCGACAAGAGAATAGAAACAAAACGCTTGCAACTTGTCTTGGCCCTCTGACTCGAACGATAGCGATAATATCATATATAGCTTCAAATCTTTTGTGGGCGACGAATCCAAGCAATCGAATACACGCCAAAATAGTTTCTATTCGGAAAGTTATATCGACAGACGTTTCGATGTTTTGTTGACGGCCCAGTCTGAAGTTTGAATGAACAAAAAAAAAATCGAATGGACGATGCATTCCTGCATAGTACCTCTATGTGTTCCTGCTATTTGTAAGGGTTTTAGATAAAGAATTTTGAGGTCTTAAAAGATTCCAGGAATATTGTACCGCAAATAAACTGTACCCGAATATCTCTAAGTGTTATATGTGCAACTATAGCCGTAAACAGAACCCCAAAAAAATTAATTACAAACTACTCGGCGACCCCATAGCCCGAGCACCTTTCTTTTATACCTACTAAATAGCATTCAATAAACAAGAGATACTGCATATTTGGTGCTGGTAGCACTGTGCGACTGTGGCGTTCTTAGGAATCACCAAGGTTAAGAAGCGTTCGGTTCGCTCAGCCTGAGATGGGTGGTCGTATTTTCATAGTCAAGCCTCTCCGTGATTCAAAATACATGTTCGGTTCAAAGACATTTATTTTCAAAAGAAATTTACATTTCACTTAAGAAAAACTTAATTAATTTAATACAAAACAATAATGATCGAGGCTCACTTTATTTTAATCCACACTATATCGTTCAGAAACGTGTGTTTTAGAAGCTTTTTGTAAATATTCATTGATGCAGCATTCCTAATATTTCAAGGTAAATTATTGAACAGTTGCACTCCCTCAAAAAAGATGTTTTTTTTTTGCCATATTCTATATAGACTGAACTAGGAACTAGTTCAGTCCAGTTTCAATTTTATCCCTATTTCGGAGGTGATATTTAACTGTTTTCTTTTTTTAATGGATGTTTCAATTAATGTCCTTCGTGCATAATTTTTCTTGGTTTTCTTTTTTATCGTGTATTATATATGGTGTGACGGAGTTCATAGGAAATACAATTAATCATTTTATGTAGGGCTCCTGTCAAAGGTACGATTTTAGATTTTACGTGTTGTATGTGTTCTTTCCATGTTACCCGCTCATATAGTATAAGGCCTAAGTATTTTTTCTGACTTGATCTGTTTATTATATCATTATTTATCTTCAGCGGTAGATGTTGTGGTATCTTTTTATTCTTTGCTGAGAATATCATGTACGCGGTTATGAAGTGTAAACGGTTAAGAAATTGTATTTAAACCAAGAATTTAACAAATTTAGATCATCCTGGGCTTTACTAATTATGTCATGTATACAATTACATAGTAAATGCTATGAAATAAAATGTTAACCGTTGGTTCCGGTCACCACATCACAGAAGTTCTAATAGCAAGCCCTTATTCAGTGACTAAAATTGGTATGTCGCCGCATAGCCACCTGCGAAAAGTCGTCCAAAAGTCATATACTGAAAGAAATTCAAAGACCCCCACTAATTTAGATGTACAGTCCAACAAGGATCTTTTGGTCCGCAGCAAAAATTGGAACTAACGATGTCATCGAGTGTAATGTCAGTTCATGACAGTCGTAGAGTTGCTGTTTGCTATGAAATTTACCTAAGTTCTCTTTTTATTTAGTAAAAGTGAAAATTTATACTGAATGTTAACCCTAATTTCACACCAACGCCCCCTGCCAATGTCATCCACGGGATGACATTGGCAGACCTAGACTATCTTACCACCACCAAATAAACCGAGTCTTATCTGATGGAAAAGTCAAGAGTCTCCGTAACCGGCGAGCGTGTATGAGACGAACTATGAGAGTCGAGGAAGCCAGAGAGGTATGTAAGGAAAGAACCTGTTGGAACTCTGTACTCTCTGCCTACCCCGCAAGGGATCTGGCGTGAGGTTATAGATAGATAGGTACCACGTAACCGATTGCACTGGTACCGACTTAAAATATTTATTTTTTGCTCTTTGAAGTATGTTTTTTTTATGTTACCTAGACCATAATATAGAATCACAGGCCTACAACGATTTTGGTGCCGGGGATTTTAGACCTGATTTTAAGTATGTCTTACATGGTGATATCAAAAATGTTACCGGTTTTTTTTCTATCAGCTCGAGTTCCCGGGATATAAAAAAAACAGTTTACAGAAAAAAATAATATTTTATTGGTATTAAACATCGTGGGTAATCTCGCATGATTCCCCAGCAATAGTCGGCCATCATATGGGTGTCCCACCTTCCTTGGTATCTATTCTCCATCGTTTTTATGTCTTGGTGGAAACGTTCTCCTTTTTCTTCGCTTAAATCTCCTAAATTGTGTAGAAATTGATCTAGATGACTATTGAGATAGTGTAATTTTATACTCATCTTACAGCCTAAATTTTTGAAACGAACCAGCATATCTTCTACTAATTCTACATAGTTATCAGCCTTATGATTCCCGAGGAAATTTTGTGCAACTGCTACAAAAGATTTCCACGCCTTTCCAGATCATTCATAGAAGTCTCAAAATTAGTGGTGTCTTTCATTAACTGACGTATTTGAGGTCCATCAAAGATACCTGCTTTTAGTTTTTTCAGAACTTAAACCAGAAAATTTCTGTGAAATAAACTAAAAACATTAATCATTTCTGTCGAGAGCCTTAACAAACTGTTTCATCAGCCCTGATTTTTTTTGGGCTGAAAGATCGTCAAACCCATGAATATCAGCAAACCACTCACATTACAGCAATACACAAAATTTTTATCAAATGAAAAAAACTGTAATAAGCGTCGTTCTCTCGTGCGATATGTAGACACTCGAACATTTGAGGAAAAGCATTTTTTTTCTTTTAATCTGGACGCTAGAAGCTCAGCATGTTCCTTAGAAAGATCTAAGTCTCTGATGAGGTCATTAAGCTCATTCTGTGAAAATGGCTTAGGATTTGATGTGTTTCCGCAGTATTCAAAGTCATCATCTACTTGAGAAGAAATAGGTTTTTTAGCTTTTTCCACCTGAGGTTGCTGCACTACCTGGTGAAAAGCTGGTATTGGAATATTTTCTGACTGCGGAGTAGGTCTTTGTGCTGAAGAACTAATATTTATTAAGCACAAAGACCTACTCCGCAGTGAGATATTTCCATTTACGGCGATTGTTTTTGTTGATGCCCACTATATTAGTCATACAAAAGTAACAGTCGTCATAATGATTTTTTGTTCTCGCCATATCATAGGCACTCCAAACTTTAAAGACTTACGTGTCCCTTTCTCTCATTGTCGCAAATGTTCAACGCATAGTTTACATACACCATGAGGCGCCCACACTTTATCTTGGTGTCGAATTTCAATACCAAAGTAAGCAAAATACAGACGATTCACAGTGTCTGTTATCGATTTACGCTGATCTTTTGGTATATATTCACCACAAACATAACAAAATGTATCAGGATTGTTAACACAACATCTGGACGTACTAGCCATAATGAATGGCTATTTACGAAAAAGACCGGGAAAAAAATTAAATGAGGGTAGAAGGTAAACTAGAGCTGATGAGTAAAAATAACGTATCGCAATATATTGTAAATTACCTACTTTATCGACCATAGGCACAAACAGAGCTGAACAAAAAAAAATTTTTTTGTAGTCCTGTGGAATCATCTGACACTTCATTCGTAAAAATCGGAGAAGTAGTTTAGAAGCTACGGTGGAACATACGTAAATACAAAGATAGGTATGCACATAAACTCCTAAAAACATAACCCTTCCTTTCGGCTTTGCCGTAGTCGGGTAAAAATAAACCGCTATCAGCAAATTGAGTTTTGTTTCACGTGTAATATTTGCGAAGTTATTTCATTTGTACACAATAATAATGCTACATTTTGATGAAATTTTTCATCGTAGTTCACATTATATTCGCTGTACTATTTTATATTTCAGACACAAAGCAGGCACGCAGTCAATTTGAATATCAAGCGTATCTTAGACTAGAATTTCAATCTTACGAGTTCACTAGTATATTACAATTTCATAATGAAATACTCTGAAACGGCCGTCATAAGACAACTGAAGGCAATACCATTGTGAGCGGCTCAGAGGTGTTGATACTGCGCTTTTTCCGAAGTTACTTGTCATGCTCTTTAACACTTCCACCCCTGGAGTATATCGACGTAAGAAAGCATTACGTTCGTACGTCGATATAGCTTTAATGATTCCTCTCTGGACGGCCAATTAAGATTAATATTATTGGACGGCAGTGATAGCCTGTAAAGTTGGAGTGTAAAGTCAGAGAGGTCTCGGGTTCAAACCCAGGCCTCTGTCTTTTCGAAAGCGTATGCGTATTAAAATTTAAATATCACTAGGAAAACCTCGTGAAGAAACCTGCATGCCTAAGAGTTTCTCGAAGGTGTGTGAAGTTCGCCAACCCGCACCGTGCCAGTGTGGTGGACTATGGCCTAAGCCCTCTCAGTTTGAGAGGAGGTCCGTGCCCAACGGTGGAACAATTTCTTAACAGGGCTAATAAATAAAAAAAAATGCATCGTGATGTTTGATAATGAACGGAGTATACTATATTTCATTATGAAATTGTAATATATTAGTGTACTCGTAAGATTGAAATTCTAGTCTTGGATACGCTTGATATTCAAATTGACTGCGTGCCTGCTTTGTGTCTGAAATATAAAATATTACAGCGAACATAATGTGAGATGCGATGAATAATTTCATCAAAATGAATAATTTCATATGAAATAACTTCTCAAATATTACACATGAAACAAAACTCAATTTGCTGATAGCGGTTTATTTTTACCCGACTACGGCAAAGCCGAAAGGAAGGGTTATGTTTTTAAGAGTTTATGTGCATACATCTTTGTATTTACGTATATCCACCGTAACTTTTAAACTACTTCTCCGATTTTTATGAATGAGGTGTCAGATGATTTTTATTATGGTCTAGGTAACATAGGTAACAAAATCAATATGACGGATGTTTCCCGAGTTCTTGCATTTACGCGAATATTACACATGAAACAAAACTATTTTTCGGATTTTATCGTGGTTTTGCACCCATGGTCACGGGAAGGACTGAAGTATTAGACGTCCAAAAGGATCCAAAGGAGGTCCAAATGAGTTCTTCCGGGGTACCCTCAAACTTCTTAATTATTTTTGTTGGTCCGATCTACGCAGAATGCCATTTGGGCAACTATGAATACCTTTTGAACAACTATGCCTTTTGTACATCTAACTATGGGTGCTGCAAAGTACTCGAAACGTCGGGAAATTAAAAATCAAAAATAAACCGCGATAAAATCCGAAAAATTGTTTTAGTTCATGACAGTTAGTCCGACAAGGATATTTTAGCCCCTGAATGACATTTTGTTGGTGTGAAATTAGGGAAAACAATTACTAAATTTTTTTGCTATTACTAATTAAAAACTTTTCTTTGACTTTTGGACGACTTTTAGCAGTTGGCTATGCGGCGAAATACCAATTTTAGCCACTGAAGTACATACATACATATGTGATTTTTTTTCACATAAGGGCTCTACGAATTGTAGTCTTTTATTATTACAACCTCTGTGATGTAGTAACCGGAACCAACGGTTAACATGTATTTCGAATCACGGAGAGGCTTGACTATGAAAATACGACCACCCATCTCAGGCTGATCGAACCGAACACTTCTTAAGCTTCCTAAGAACCTATTCCTATATTAGATTCCTAAGAACGCCACAGTCGCACAGTGCTACCATCACCAAATATGCAGTGTCTCTTGTTTATTGAATGCTATTTAGTAGGTATATCAAAAACATTGCTAACTTCACCTATATATATTTGAACTTTATATATGCCTTATCTGTAGTAAGCAGAAATATATTGATATTAAGAAAAAACAATTAGTTAATATTTCCAAACAGATCACGTACTCTCTTGTTTGGTTCGATATTTCACCGAGTGTAATGCATTTGTATACCACAAGCTATAACTGCGTCGCGCTATGCATAGTTAAGTAATATGGAATTCGTCGCATAGCATACTTGAGAAATTTCCAGATGTAGATATTTTATATATGAGTGATTCTAAATCTCGGAAACAACCCCCAACCTGTTCTATGTGGAATACCACAAGGTTCAATTCTTGGGCCCTTATTATTCTTAATTTATGTTAATAACTAGGATTACAGGGCCAACTTACTTTCTATGCATATGACACATGTTTATTCTACTTTGGAGATAATCTTAATGATATTATCCAGAAGCACAAGCTGACTTAAATATACTGCAAACATGGTTTCAATATAATCTCCTGACAATAAATATTTCTAAAACATCATATATAATTTTCAACGCTAAAAATCAAAAATACCTACTCATAGTGACTTAATTATAAACGGACAAACTTTACATAAAACCAATGAGGAAAAATATCTAGCCATCTTACTCAACAAACACTTAACTTGAAAGGCACACATACAACATATAGGACAAAAACTATCATCTTTAGTTGGATCACTACGAAACATTGCTAGATGTATACCTCAAAAAGCTCGGCTGTTAGATTTAGAACGCACTGGTAAAACCCCACTTACTATATCTAATCGAAATATGCGGCACCGCAGCTAAAACACACATCAAAACCATCCAAATATTACAAAACAAGATCATAAAAATTCTTTACAAATATGACTTTCTAGCAGTTCCAAAACCATATACAAGGAAACAAAACTAATGAATATACAACAACTAAACAAATATAATTCGTGTATACTTAAATATAAGATCACCCACAAACAAATTTATTCACAAATAACTTTTACTACAAAAGGAAAAGTTCAAAAATATGGATCCCGTCGAGCCAACCATCTTATATCACCTAGTATTCGTACTAACTACGGCAAAAATACCTTCACATACACGGGAGCACAACTATACAACAAACTTCCAAATAATCTAAAGAAAAAAATATTCGAATATATTTTCAATGACGGATCATTTGCATAACCGCTCATTACTTAGACCACAACCATAAATTTATGCAGCGAACTCGATCCTATTTAAAAAAATGTGAATGTTATTTGTGAGTACCCATACAGAGCTAGAGTTTATATTATTTTTTATTAAAAATTGTTCTCATGTAAGTGACACCTGTCTTAATGAAAAATAAAGATCTTCAAACTGAAATCTAAATGAGTCACGTTTGATCCAGTGGTTAAAAACTTTAGCTGTTCTGCTTACTCGATCGAGTAGGTTCGGGATCGTTTCCCGGATGGAACAAATCTTTACGTGATCTACAAATAAATATTTGTTTCGGTTTTGGTGTTTGTATGTGAATTTCGTGTTTGTTAACGCACTCACGGCACAGGAATACTTTCTTGTGTTGGGCTACGTATAAAAAAAATTGAAAAATTATATTTAATCGGTTGTAAGTGGATATTAAAACCACATAATCCGCCAAACATTGGGTCTCTAACGATGTACACACACAGAAAGAAAAAGTTACCACTTTTGCTAAATGCTTCTGTAGGTCAGAATCTAGAGGGGTCACCATAGTTCGGTGGATTACTTATAATACTAATAAAATATAGCTTAGAGGTAATACAGATAAGGATATTAATTAAATGAATAAATAAAGAGTATGACTTGGTTACGAGAGCGGTTTCAGCGCATTACTTTTAAAGGTTGGTATGGTGTCCTGAAAAACGTCGATGTATGTTTTACTGACTAAGGAATTGTACTCTTTGTACATTCTCGTAATGGAAGAGTTCAACCCAACGCGGGACTTAACAGAAGGCGTAAGAAAGCACTTGTGTATGGGGTACCGAGGTAGATAGATAGATAGATTACTCTTTATTGTACACCAATACATTTACATAGAGAAAAAAAATTAAACAAAGGAGGTACAATTGGCGGTCTTATCGCTAATAGCGATCTCTTCCAGACAACCAAAACTGAGAGAAAAGAAAAATATATACAAAAAATAGTGGGTAGTAGGTGGCGTACATTTATTAGTTAGTCTTATTTTAACAGGTACAGGTTCAAATGCTTATAATTATATATGATACATAACAATATATAAATATAATAAAGAAACGGAATGATAGTAGGTGACTTATTAGAGAATAGTCGAAAGAAAGTGGTCCTTAACCATTCTTTTAAAAATGGCCAATGACTCTGCGTGTCTTACTGATACAGGCAATGCATTCCATAGACGAACAGCTTGGACTGAGAAGGATTTATCAAGAAATATGTTGGAATGCATTGGTGTTTCTAGTATGAGATTTTCCGACGACCTTAAGAACCTTGAATGTGACTCACGGAGGAACTCGAATCTTTTTTTGAGGTATCAAGGAGTACAAGGATCAAACAGAATGCTGTATAGAAGCGATAGTATGTGAGCATTCCGGCGAAAGCGAATTGGAACTCTGAACGAAATGTTAAGGTTCATTAGTCGTAGGAGCTCGCTGAAGTTGTACACTATGTTATTAACGAGTTTGTGTAGCGAGCACAAATCCCGTTTTTTTTTTTCGAAGAAAAGTTTTACATTTAGATACATGAATAGAGGAAGAACTCACACATATTAAAACATTACTTTTAGGTAGATAACAGTTTCTACACGGACAGTTGTAGAAAACACCGGTTACTCAGGTTTTTACTAATTTTTGACACTTCATTGTTGAACAGGTCGATGTCTGTGCCATGAGCTAATTAAACACGAAAAATATACATAAACTGGTATTACCAATTTTTAGGCTTAAAAAGTATTCACTTCCTTCGCAGGAGTCGGTATTCGCTGCTACAATAAGATACCGAAGCCCATGTTAGAGTTGCCACTTGACAGATTTAAAAGTTATATTAAATCTTTACTACAGTAAATGATTTTTTAAATGATAAAAATGCCTGTACACTAATTACCTGAAATTCACAAGAATATAATGTTGTGCAGCGCAGTGCAGCGTGTCCTGCGTAGCGAGCGTTCATTGATTTTAAATATTATTTTCAAACGATGTCGACAGGGTCGTGCATTGGTCATGCTCACTAAAATGTCTTTGCTAGTGGCGGCTCTGTGGAGCGGGTCACTCTTTTCCCTCTAATATGGTAGAGGAGAGTGATGCCTGCTTTTCAGGTCATACTCGTGAACGGGTGCTGCTGGTGGGGACTGGTCCGTCCTTCCTTTGACTGATTGAACGTGTACCGTAGTGCTGTTGAATTTTGTCTCGTTCGGCATCACACTGGAGCTATAACCAGTTTTTTGTACACACTCTTTACATATTTTATAGTAACCCTTTCTCTTACTATTATTATTATACTTTTTATTATATAGCTCTACAACATCTCTATTTTGTAAATGAGAGAATTATGTAGACACTGACCGATAACATGAACCTAAGTACGTTATGATTAATCTATACTTAAGCACATATATTTAGCTCGTTCTGCATTGTTCTTCTATACTCCATGAATGCAATATATACAAAAAGAATTGTAAAACTCTCATTTTTAAAAAGAGTAACTGTGGAGTCTCTTGCCCTTCTTCTCCACAGGAATGACTTTCCGAACGTGTGGTAGAGTCTTAAGTAATCATTAATTTTCTCTTTTTGACTATTCATAAGAACATTTTGGTCTACATGAATAAAAAACTAATGATTTTGATTTTTAAAATTCAGTACTTAATGATGGCCGTAAAATAGATAGATAGACTACAAAATGATCATAATGTCCCTCTGTTGGGCAAAGGCCTAAATATATTCAGGGTGGATTTTTGAGAAGGGGCTATTATGGCAGCTTCACCTTTACCGTTGTAGCAGCAGCAAAACAGTCTTAAGAGACTATCCTAACTTTTCACAATATTTTGAGCTGCATTTACGGATTTTGAACAAAAAAAATTACTGTCAGTAAGACGACAAGGAGTTAATACAATTTTTTTTTAACGCTTACTTATCATGTTTATTTTAATGATCGAAAGCTCTAAATGCAGCTTACAAATATTTAAGGATAGTCTCTTCAGGCAGTTTTCCCGTAGGTACAGTGGTTGAGGTAGCTGTCTTTACTGTCCCGTCTTAAAAATCCACCCTGTATTATAGACGCACATATTTATCGTCCACTATGACTACCATCTTCAATGTATTGAAGCCGGCCTGACTAATTTGAAGATTTTCCGATAGAAAAATCACAGTTCTTCTGAACTAGGATTCAATTCCATCTTAAGATTGGCGGGAAGCAAAGATCTATCTATCTTTATCATTGCACCAGATCCCTTGCGGGGTAGGCAGAGAGTACGGAGTTCCAATAGGTTCTTTCCTTACATACCTCTCTGCCTTCCTCCACTCGCATAGTTCGTCTCATACATGCTCGCCGGTTACGGTGATTCTTGACTTGCCCTTCAGATAATACACGGTAGCAAAGATGAATACTGTATACACACATATTTGTTGTCGACGATGATAGGTTTCAATATAATAGGGGCGAGCCTATTGCTATCGGGTACAATTCCTGACTTTTAACTTCTATTAGACATATGTCGATAGGAAAACCACCCTTCTTTCCTTATACGACTCAAACTCTAGACCTTAAAATTAGCGAGTGTCACATTTTTTTTCGATATAAACTTTACACTCAGATTTATTCCTGTGTCGTGGGTGCGTTTACAACCATGAAATTTCACATACAAAAATACCCAGACCGAAACAAATAATTGCGCATCTCACAAAAATTTCTCCCGTGCGGGAATCGAACCACTATTCGACACAGTGGGCGGAGCGGATACATATTTATTGCCGACTATGGTAGGTCTCATGTACTAGGGGCGAGCTTATTGCTACTACACCAAGCACAATTTCAAACTCTGAAAAATTTTCTATAGAAAAACATACACTCTGTCCGACCTAAGATACAAAACCCAGGACGTTATGATTGGTGGGTGGCAAAAATATATACTGTATACACATATACTTATCGCTGACAATAGTAGGTCTCATGTAAAATGGGTGAGCTTACTGCCATTATACCGAGCACAATTTCAGACTCCAGACTGCGATTAAAGATTTTCCTATACAAAAACCATCTTAAGATTGGTGGGTGGCAAAAATGTACACATATTTATCGCTCGCAATGCTAGGTCTTACGTCACAGGGGCGACTTTTTCCCATTATATTGGGTATAATCACAGACTCCTAACTACTGTTAGACATAAGAAAACTCCACTATTCATTATCACACATATTTATCGCCGACTAAGCCAGGTCTCATGTAATAGGGGCGAGTTTGTTGCTATTATATCGGATACAATTACAAACTGCTAACTACTATTAGAGTTAAGAAAATTACACTAGTCATTTATACACATATTTATCGCCGACTAAGCCAGGTTTCATGTAATTGGGGCGATTTTATTGCCATTATATCGGGTACAATTACAGCCTCCTAACTACTGTTAGAAATAAGAAAACTACACTATTCATTATCACTCATATTTATCGCCGACTATTCCAGGTCTCAAGTAATGGGGGCGAGTTAATTTCTGTTATACCGGGCACAATTCCAGACTCCTAACTACAATTAGAGTTAAGAAAACTACTCTAGTCATTTACACACATATTTATGGCCGACTATGCCAGGTCTCATGTAATAGGGGCGAACCTATACCCATTACACCGAGTATAATTACCGACCTGCTACCGAGAATTCTTCAATAAAAAAACCCACACATTATTTGACCTAATATAAAAGATTGTAATCTAGATTTTTAGACCTCAAGATCGCTACCTTCACCAATAAACCAACGACTCAGGAAAGTAACATAAAATGTAAGCTCAAAATACAAGTGCCTATTAAGCCGATAACCGAAGGGCCTATTCTATACCTCTCCAAAGACTTGTTAATGAATGCCGTCTAACAAGCAAAGTTTTTTTGCCTCCTTTCGGGCGGATAACTCAAGCTTTTATTAACTTTATAGATTAGGTTATTAATTTCATGATGAAATATCGACGCGGTTGAATTTCCGATGGGTTTCAAGTTTCGTGGAATTTTGGACTGTCAATTAGTGATGTAATTGGGTACCGGGTAAAACTTCGGAAATTATTTCATAAGTCATCATCTCAGCCTATACTTGTCCACTGCTGAACATAGGCCTCCCCAATCGCTTTCCAGCGTAACCGGTCCGATGCCACCTGCATCCAACGACTTCCTGCGATTTTCACAAGATCGTCGGTCCATCTGGCAGGCGGTCGTCCCACGCTGCGCTTGCCAATACGTGGTCTCCACTCTAGAATCTTTCTGCCCCAACGCCCGTCCGATCTACGCGCTATGTGGCCCGCCCATTGCCACTTCAGCTTGGTAATCTTAACGGCTATGTCGGTGACCTTGGTTCTTCTACGAATCTCCTCATTCCTGATTCGATCGCGTAGAGAAACGCCGAGCATAGCTCTCTCCATAGCTCGCTGAGCAACTCTGAGCGTTTTTATGAGACCTATTGTAAGAGACCACGTCTCTGATCCATATATCATCACTGGTAACACACATTGACTAAAAACTTTAGTCTTAAGGCACTGAGGTATTTTGGATGATAAGATGTTGCGCAGTTTCCCGAACGCTGCCCAGTCGTCAGCACTGCTGTCTAGCAATTTGAAGCGGTTTGCCAATTCGAGTTGAAAGTTCTCGGGGTTTTGGATATGTGCATAAGAAGGTCGGAGCGCAGACTTCATCAGACGCGATCTTTCCATTTTGACATTAATATTTAATGTGCCTCTGACCATTCGGTTTCATAAGTATAGTATAGTAGAGCAAATAATAAAATTAGCTTAAGAAAATAATCACTGATTTACTACTTACATCAAATAAATAAGCACAAAAATCTAAACATCCAGAAAAATTCCACGTGGACAGGATTTGTATCATGAAATTCCATCGATTTGCGCTGTGTTCGTGATGGAGTATGATCTATTCTCTCTCTCATTTTTGAATCAAAATCAAAAGTGTTTTATTCATGTAGACCAAAAGGCACTTTTGAACTGCTAAAAGAAAAAAATATTGTTTACTAAAGACTCTACTAGCCGTTCGGAAAGTCATTCCTATGGAGAAGAAGGGCAAGGAACTCCACGGTTATTCTTTTAATATGAGAGTTTTACATTTCTTTTTCTATACGTTGCATTCATGGGATATAGGGAAACAGTGCAGAACGAGCTATATAGATGTGCTTAAGTATAGATTAATCATAAGTGTACATAGATTCATGGTATCGATCAGTGTCTACATAATCCTCTCGTTTACAAAATACTTCGTAAAGGTATATAATAAACAGTATTATGATAATAGTAATAGAAAAAAAAGGTTTAGTATAAAATAATGGAAAGTGTGTGTACAAAATTAATTGGTTATAGCTCCAGTGTGATGCCGAACGAGACAAAATTTAACAGTACTACGTTACATGTTTAATCAGTCAAAGGATAGAGGACGGACTAGTCCCCACCAGCAGCACCTGCTCATGAGTGTGACTTAGCAAGCAGCCATATAAGATGCCATCGACAATATAGGAGGGAAGAGAGTGACTCGCTCCATAGGGCAATTTGTGAGTGACGGTTTTTTCCCAGCTTTGGAACAGTTTATAATGATGTATATGAATAACAATAATAAATCAAGAGAATAAGAGTGGAGGAAGCGAGAGAGCAAGAAAAGATTCTATCGGGACTCTGTACTCTCTGACTGCCCCGCAAGAATTCAGGCACGATATCTGGCGTGATGATAAATTATATTTATATTTACCTATTTATGTTGAAAAATATAGTAAAAAAATTATATAAGTCAAATTCAATCTATCTATATCATCATTCCTGAAGATGACCAAAACCTTTAATATCCGAAACCGAGAAAAGCTATGTGCCAAACATCTCGGGTTTAAAAAAGACGAGTACACCCCTATATATGTGTCTGAGCAACTAACGGCAAAGAGCGCTCGGCTACACTTTCTTGCAAGGGATCTGGCAAAATCAAAAGGTTATAAGTTTTGCTGGACGTCCTATGGAAAAATATACATCAGGAAAGACGAGAGCTCACCAATAATTCATATTAAACATGAAACACAAGTTTACAATCTCATGCAGCTCACGTGACTAGATCTATACTTACAAAAACTTGATTTATTAGGTACTTTCAGAAAGTATTGTGAACTACCAAAACTTTTTAAAAACATAGGTATTGTAAACCTGGCAATATTATATCACATTACCTATGGTATCTGGATGTGCATGCTTGCACAAACAGACCTGCTATCTTTTTGTAAAAGTTCTACCACAAATAATCAATATATACACAATTCTATATACACAAACACAAAAAATACAACAACAAACTACTTCACGTACATATAACATGAAAACGACCAAACACCAAACTAGCTACAACCACCATATCCTCCACAATAAAATTCCATACACAAATCTACACATACAAACACATGTCACATCACAACATTTATACAAGGACGCACAAAGATACCAAACTAATTACTTAAGTTATATTCTAAAAACTACACTTAAATACGTAACTTATAAATATTATATATCGGTGACACTACTATCATCAATCGCAATCACACGGACCAATTTTCACACATTTACTACTTATTACACATATAATATAATGATTAAATTATTTACAAATTTCCCAACTACTAAAAATGGATGTTCCAATTGAAACTTGTAAACAATTAGACTGTTTAGAAATTGCTAAGTCAAGTGAATGTCAACCCCAAAATTTCATACAAAAACACATTCTACAGAATAACGATATTACTATTATTACACAAAATATTAGAAGCATTTATAATAATATTGACGATTTCAACCTCACTCTTGCGCAACTGCGTATTCTACCTGACTTCATAATATTTAACGAATGTAGATTACATTCTAACAAACCAATACCGTTATTAAACAATTATACATCCTATTTTACGACAAATCACATAAATCAGTGTGATAGAATAACGGCATATATAAAATCTACTCACGTACTGTTAAGGAAATTCATATTACACAGGGCTCCTGTTTGCAAATAACCTACAACCATTTTATAATTATTGCAATCTATCGTTCTCCTTCAAATAAGAATACCGGGACTTTTGTTAATCTCTAAAACTCTCATTTAGAATCAATAAAAATAATATTTTAATAGGAGATATTAACATAAATATTATACACAAACCTAATGAAAATTCTAAGGATAAAACAAATAGACTAAGCTAATATGTTATCTATGCATGGTTTACTTCCGGGACACTCTCTGCCAACGAGAGAGAACAATTGCCTTAATCACTTTATGTTAAAACGAGATATGAACAGATACTCTGCCTCAATAACAGTAATAAATACTACCTATATATACCTACCTACTATACTATTTTCTTAAAGTTGTCAAACCTATCCAATAAAAAACAGGACTGCATATCATTTAGGACTTCTGTTAATTATAAACAAGCATTAACTAGTTTAGAGAATTCTGACCTAGAAGAATTATTTTACTATACACAATCAAATAATTTATTAAATGCCATTACAAATAAAATTAAAAAATGTATATTAGATAACAACCTAATTACACCAGTGCCAAGAAAAAACCGTAAAATCAAACCCTGGATAACTATTGGTATCCTGCGTTGTATTCAAAACAGAAACAACATGCAAATGAAATTAAGGGTTGATCCAAATAATGAGGTCTTGAAGGTTACTTACAAACGATACAGGAACTACTGCAATAACTTAATTAAAAAACTCAAACGCAACTATGATCGAAAAAATATAACCAATTCTATCAAAAATATGAAAACAATGTGAAAAACAGTGAACAATATGACTCACCGAAAACAACCAGAAAATTCTATTGATTATGTTAACAGCTATTTATCTAATATAGGTAAGACATTAGCGGAAAGCATAATTACAAACTGTAGCTAGACGGAACCTAGTTACAGAGACTATTTGAGTACTTCACAGGTCTCATCATTTGTTCTACTAGAGGCTGAAGTTAAAACCATACTAATGAGCCTCAAATCTAATAGTGCCCCTGGCCATGATGACATACCTACAGCATTCTTAAAACTAGCCAACGTAATATTAGTTCCTATAGTGACACATCTGGCAAATATCTGTTTCAAAACTGGAATCTTCCCCACTGCTCTAAAATTAGCACTCATCACGCCTGTTCACAAGGGAGGAGACAGACAATATCCAAATAATTACAGGCCTATTTCTGTTCTTACATCAATCTCTAAAATAATAGAAAAACTAATAAATAATCGTTTAATAAACTATTTAAATATATTTAATATACTATCTCAGTCACAATTTGGATTTAGACGCGGGTTGAGTAGTGAAGACTCTATAACGGCCTTAACCTCGTTGATCACAAAATAGGTAGATATAGGGAAAAAATGCTTAAGCGTATTTCTCGATCTAAAAAAGGCTTTTAATACAGTGTCTGTCTCCGTCCTTCTGAATAGACTTGAACAAATTGGTATAAGAGGATTATCGCTAAACCTCTTTAAAGACTACCTAAGTGGCCGTACGCAGCGCGTAAAAATTGGCCCATATACCAGTCAGAGTGCTACTGTAACGTATGGAGTCCAACAGGACAGTGTTCTGGGACCGACACTATTTGTAGTCTATATTAATACCCTCTGCAAACTAAATTTGTATGGCGGGCAAATCTTTTGTTATGCTGATGACACTGCAGTTGTATTTACTGATGAGACTTGGGAAGAGGTGCGATCTAAAACTGAAAAAGGACTAGCTAAGGTTGCCAACTGGCTAATGACACATTTATTGACTTTAAATATTTCAAAGTGTAACTACATATGTTTTACGAAATATACCCTTACACAACCAAGTCTCACCATTAAAATACACTCATGCAGTAATACTCTTGATCACCAAGGCTGTACATGTGAAGAAATAGAAAAAGTTACCCACACTATAAACCTGGGAGTTATAATAGACCAACGCCTATCTTGGCATCTTCATCTAGAACTTATGATGAACAGAATTAGAAAATTCATTTGGTTCTACAAAAATCTAAGACATGTAGCTACATTACATATACCAAAACAAATATATACGTCATTATCTCAATCAATTCTGACGTACTGTATAGCAATATGGGGAGGAGCCACCAAAACAAAGTTTCTGGAACTAGAAAGAGCGCAAAGGTCCTTGTTAAAGGTCATGTATTTTAAACGGTATCGATTTCCAACACACCAGCTCTACAGTACAAGTGACCTTCTTACTGTACGTAAACTATATATAATGCACATAGTTTTAAAACATCACTAGTCGCTTCCATATGATCCAAAAGTATTAAATAAAAGAAATAAAACATACGTAGCTCCTAACCCCAATGTGAAGTCAGTATTTGCCCGGCGACAACACATTAAACAATTACCACACATGTACAATTACATAAATGAACACTTAAGTATCTATCCTAAAACATATCGTGACATTAAAAATCTAATAGTTAATTGGTTAAAAACGAAAACATATGAGGAACCTGAGGATATAATGTTGTATAAATGTAAAAAAAAAATACGCACGCATGTACAGACACACACACAGCCACATACTCAGACGAACACATACATACACACACACACACACACTCGATCTTACACACACACACACTCGATCTTACACACACACACACGCATACACGCACAAGCACGCGCGCGCGCGCAGGGACACCACACATTAACTCACTTTTAATTTTAATTTAATGTTCGTACCTACCTACCTAGTTATAAGGAAAAATGAAGTATCTAGCTACTATCCTTAAATAAATAACTAAAGTGTTACTACTTCAAGTACTATTGCATGTTTGAATATATTTTGTTCATGTAACTAAACTCACTATTAATGGAGAGCGGGATCCCCTAGCACAAGTATAATATTTACTTAAAAGGGGATCGCAACCACTGTTACTGTAATTTTTACTTTTTGGAACTCTGTACTCTCTGCCTACCCCGCGAGGGAGCTGGCGTGATGATGTAGATAAATAGGTAGATAGATTTACTTTTTTACTACTGAATAAAACATTTTTATTTTTATTATTCCAGATGCTTTGCAAAGGTTCGCACCAGACGTCAGATTCAAATCCGTTAACCGCACAATTTGCCACCAGACTTAGGAAACAAAATAATACAACTTAAAAAAATACAACTCATTATCCTATTGTCATTCACAACTCATCATCCTATTATCCTTGGATCAATCCAAGCAATTCTAGAACAAAACAACAAAATATTTCTCCTAGCACATCCAACAAGTACACAACGCTTATCGTCGGGTACCTTGTGGTGGTGTTGCCAGATCCAATTTGTTGTAACAGCATTTGGGTACGATGTGTAGAGTTATCGTCAATAGTAAGTAAAGTTACGAACATTAATATGTAAGTGTTTAGTACTTAGCCACTTTAACGTCATGTTGAGGAAGAATAGCATTTTTAATGTTAACTTAATTATGATTATGGCAAAGTACCAAAAAATATAACTTAAAATTTATGAAAAATTATTGCATCGTGTGTGTGTTTACAAATCGATACAAATGTTTCGAACCCATGACTACTAGATCCAGTCAGTTTCATATATATCAGCATTCTTAATCTCATTATTTTAATTAATTAATATTAATTTCGAATATAAAAAATAATATTTATTTCACTATTGCAACTGTCTACTAGTACAGATCACTCACGAAATATGTATGTCGTATCCTTTTATTTGAAGATCACACTTAATGGAATGTCAAGCTGTTATTTTCATTTTATTAACCCTTTAATCTTGTCTATAGACATACTATATGCCTTTAATAATTGCTTAAATGTATTAAGTTATGATGCGATGACAAATGGCAGCTGTCAGATAACGATTGACCGATGACAGATAGTCGATATAAAATGGCGGACGGCGCTGCGTTATTCGATTCGCAATATTGGAATTCGATTTGCAAAGGTACGTTCAGGCGTATCGCGGAGCAGATAACCTCACTGCATTCCATGTAACAATATTAATCTTCAGTTATTGCAAGCATGCTCTGATATTTTGCTACCAAAGTCAGAATATCAAGGAAGAGCAGTGTACTAGAAAAGAGGCTAGTGTTATTTCAAGATGCTTAATGCTTGGCAACGACTATAAAAACGAAGACAAACTACCTTTTAAACACAACCACCGTTACCAGCGTGCATCTAAAAACCTAATCGCCGTCATAAAAAACGGTTACAAAATGGCAAACCGAACAAACTCACTTCTTTCCTTTCTTCTTCAACCAAAATACATCTACTGTAGAAATAAGATCTCTGCAAAGATCGCCACGATGATAGGCTAACGGCCGGTTTTAAAATTCAATTGAATAATAGATTTGCTTACTGTCTGTAGCATTTTGACAGATTTTCCATACAAACTATTTCAAAATTCTATCCGTAGTAGGAAAATCTATCCTTGAGTCAATATTGAAACCGGCCGTTACTGATATACACATTAACCTTTTATACGCGACCCGACGAACCCACTGGCCAGACGTAATTGAAAAAAAACAGTAAATAAAACTTAGACGATCACCTGGCAACACTCCCCCGAGTAAATACGACTAAAATAAATAGCTGGTCCCAGGCGAAACCTTTCAGAGCTTAATGAAATACGGCATGGCGACTTGTATGTTTATGCGATTCATCTATGTGCTTCGAGAGTCGTGACGTTGCTTCAAACGTTGAGTTGTGGAAATATAGAGACACTGAAGAGTCTCTAAAATAGCGACTTCATGGTATACGTACTTTTGTATATAATAATATTTATTATTATAGACTATATCGACAGTGCTGTGGTACCGGAGTCTTTTTAGGAGTCACCAAAGCTAGGATGGGTAATCATTTGTGAAATTCCAATTTCGATCATTTCCATGCTTCGGAAAGCACATTAAACCTTTTGTCCCAGCTTTCACTTAATGTTGTTTGCCTTATAGGTGGCTTAATAAGTTACAACAGAGTGGCAACAAACCTAACTCCACCAATCCGGACAGAGTCTGCGTGGTGGAGTATGGCCTAGTTTTACATAAATAATTAAACGAAATCGATCAATATTCGACCTTTAGTATGACATACAAAAAATGCTATAAGCATTTTTTTATGTTTTCGCTTAAAAAAGTGGCATCAATTCATTTTCATTTTTCAACCCATAGCCACCCAATGGTAAGTGTAGTCTCTTCCATAGCACTCCATTCTCTTCGGTCTTGCGTTTTTCGCATCCTATCTTTTCCGGCTACCATCGTCAGGTCATCAGTCCACCTTGCGGGTTGTCTTCATACATTTCGATAGTCGGTTCGCGGTCTCCACTCAAGTACCCTTTATCCCCATCTATTGTCCGATCTCCGGCATACGTGTCCTGCCCATCTCTACTTTCTTTCCGCTATCATTTGAGCTATGTCGGTAAGTTTTGTTCTTTCCCGGTCTCTTAGCAATATAACTAACATATCTCGCCCCATAGCTCTTTGGCTCACACGTGATTTATTTAAATAAAAAAGTGGCACTATTCTATTATTCGGTGATGCAAATAATTATCTGTATCATCATGCCAGATTCCTTGCGTTTGTAAATTGTTTTTTATCGATTAGCTGTACTTTCCTTGTTCTTAATACGTAAATCTATACTGTCCCACTGCTGGATAAAGGCCTTCAGTCAAAAAACGAGGAGAGAGATTAAGGGTCATAATTCACCGGAATCATTGTGCAGCCGTGATAGCCTAGTGGTTAAACCGTTGGACTGCAAAGTCAAAGGTCTCGGGTTCAAACCCAGGCACGCACCTCTGTCTTTTCGAAAGCATGTGCGTATTAAAAATTAATTATCACTTGCTTTAACGGTGAAGGAAAACATCGTGAGGAAACCTGCATGCCTAAAAGTTTCTTGAAGGTGTGTGAAGTTCGCCAACCCGCACTAGGCCAGCGTGGTGGACTATGGCCTAAACCCTCTCAGTTTGAGAGGAGGCCCGTGCCCAACAGTGGGACAGTTTCTTAACAGGGCTAATATTACTTATATTACTATTGTGAATTAGTGGAGGCAGGTCTGTGGCCACCTGCTATTGGAACTCATTAAGCCACTTATAAGACTTCCAACTTGGTTTAACAACTACCATATTAAAGGTTTGGTGAAATAACCGACGGAGCGTGACGGGAGCGCGACGCAAGCGCTCGGCTACATTCGGCCGTTGCGCCGAGCGAGGCTGCGCTGTGTGGGGTCTCCCGTCCATTTCAGTGGCGTCACCCGTACAGTACACCTTCACTCTCCCGTTGCGCTGCGTCGGCTATGTAGCGAAGCCTTGTTAACAGGGACTAACAAGATCACGTCCCTTCTAAAGCATGAAGACACTCAAATATGAAAATTCCACGAACGGTCACCCATCTCAGGCTCAACAGGGCAACTTCAGTGATAGCCAAGAACACCGCGGTTGCACAACGGTATGATAGCCTCGCATTTTTATGCTTAACCTTTATAATTAGGTAAATTAGTTCAGACTATCCTCCATATATAACCTTTATTACTCTTCCCTTGATAAGCACCATACATTATCAAACATACTTGAAACCATCTATCCGCATTACTCCATTTAATTTAGACATGTAACAAGACATAATTATCACTAATGCTGTGGCCACAAAACAAACGCCACACTCAGAGCGATAAACCGCTATAAGCGTTAATTTCAGAGCGTGGAATAACGGATATGTCTACCGTCATTATTTAAAACATGTGAAATTTTTGTATAGATACACAATATAGTAGCGATTTTAAATAAAAAACTTTGACTGCCTGGTTGGTCTAATGGTCACGCACGAGGTCCTGGGTTCGAATCCCAGGTCGGACAAATGTGGTTTTTCTAACGAAAAATTTCCAGTATGAGTCTGGAATTGTACCCGCTATATGGCAATAGGCTCGCCCCTTATTACTTGGGACCTAACATCGTCGGCAAAACGTCCCATCCCGGAAACAGCAATCAATCCGGGATAATCGCGTGATAAACCATCAAAATGTATTATTTTTATTATTGTTAGTATTAAGCTGCAATGTTACGTTAAAATGCGTCATTTTGCCTACACATGAATTCCTCCATGAACTGATATTGGACTCAGGTTCGGCTCCTCACGAGAAACTCTTCGGTGGGTAAAAGCACTACTAGCAGACCCAAATTACAAAACAAACGCGTGTGTAGCCGCGGGTAGCAGCTAGTTTTTAAATAAAAGTAGAGTTAATTCATCACTGACTCAATTACTGCTACATAAATTATTTGGCTCATGGGTGAGCGGTAGCCACCACGAAAGTATTAACATTTGTGGGGTCTTTAAATTTTAGAAAGCACGCTAAACCATTGGTTTCGGTTTCTTCTAAACGTGGTAGTTATTAACCCAAGTTTGATGCCTGTGAAGCAAGTGGCTTGTGAAGTTCGGACAGCAGGTGTCCAAAAATACCTTCATCAATCCGCGTTGGGTCCGTGGAGTAAGATTTGGTCACTCTCAACTTGATTGGAGAAAGGAGGCTTTCACTAAACAGTGGAACGGTATAGGCTGTCATTATAATAACATATCTTTAATCAAAAATATTACAAAAAGGATTTTCAAAAATATTGAAAAGAGTAAAATTTACAAAAAAATTCGTCAGCGGAGCTAACGCTATATACTATGTTATTGTTAAGATAAAATGTCAAAAATGCCCGCTCTTTAACTTTCCCATACATTTATGTTTGTTGGCCATAAAAATGAGCATGAGTTTTATGCTAAGTAGCATAGCGATAGTCACTTCGTCTTGCGGTGTGATTTCGTAGCCTTGTAAATACTGACTTAACGCTTGTCGCTTGGCGCGGATAACAAGGTCGCTTGAAGCGTCGCTGCCCATGGCCTCCGTGTCATGATATTAATTAACACTAGAGATTAATACATCCTAACTCAAAGGATAATCACCCCTTATACAATGCGTTTATCATACTTAGAGACACAACGTGCCTAATTTATTATACTAGCTTTTGCCCACGGATTCGTATGTGTTACGTTTAATTATATAATTAATTGCAATTGGAGTGGCCTATGTCTGATGATGATTATTATGATATTTTTAATAATGCGAACCACGTTCCGAACTTTATGTCAGGGTGGACGAGCCATTGTTTAGCCTCTGGTGTCAGCTGGTGTAGACCCTCGAATCCGCCGCTGAATTTTCGAGTGGGATAGTCCTCCACGATGTGATGGATAGTCTGCACTGAGTTTCCACAGTCACAACAAGGAGACTCAGTGATGCCCCACCTGTGAAGATAATAATTGCACCTTGCGACTCCGGTTCTGATTCGGTTGATAGAGGACCGCACCAGCCGTTGCTGTTTGAAGCCTTGTAATACAGTCGAGGGGTTGGCTATGGTGATGTTACCCTGTGATATGACCGAACTTTCCCATTGCTCCTCTCTGACTGGATGTTAGGGCGGTTCTGGATGTTGTTGTCGCTCCAGATCGGTTTCGAGAAGGGAGTCTCTGAGGGGGAATGTTGTTAAGGGTCTTTCGGATTGGCATCTCATAGGGGGCCGTCCGAAATGGCTTCCGCCACTCACTAGCTGCTGTGGCGCAATGTTTGCAAGTACCGGTAACCAAGAGGTGGGCGTGGGTCGGAGTGTACCGGTAATTACTCGCATCACTCTGTTTAGCTGAACGTCATCATATAATTAATTACCTATCTCTGCGACACTGCAGTGGTTTTAGCAATTAAAAAGTGAGGATATGTGAAAAAAGAAGGAGCTACCTTTGCCTTGAAGTGGGACAATAATATAGGCTTGTAGCAACAATACATATCTGCTCGCAAAGAGCCTCTACGTATTGGACAATTGGTAATACCCGTGAATATCAGAAAATACATAATATTTATAATTGTTTGTTTTGATAGTGTTGATGATGATGAATACATAAACTTAGCAGTAACCGCATTTTAAAGCTTTCATAAGGAAACGCGGCAGCCACGTGGAGGCTACGGGGCGACTGCTTGGCAATTACAATGCATCTACGAGACATTTATGAGACATCAACGGGACATCGACGAGACATAAACGAGACATCTACGGGACATCTACGAGACATCCACGAGACATTTACCGCCATACAAGGATATTTTGGCCCGCGGCCATAATCAGAAGTAACGCTGTCATCAAATGAAATGTTACTTCATGATAGTCGCAGAGTTGCCGTTTGCTATATAAATTTACCCAAGTTTTGACATGTTAAAATATTTATCTAGAAATAGGAACATTTTACTAAATGATAACCGTTATTTTACACCACTTCTCCCGTCACTGTCACCCACGGGCCAAAATATCCTTGTCGTACTATACGTAGCATCTACGCAACGTCGACGTATCATCTATCTGGTTGTTTATAACGCACACGTTCATCACTTATTTATCTATAATGAAAACATCCAGTGTGATTTTCCTACAATCTTCATTTTACAGACCTTCTTCAAGTGGTAGAGCCTGTCGGTAACCTATACTGAGTACAGGAACCATCCCCCTCTGAAGAAGAGACAAAAAAGCGCATCCATATCCATCCGATTCTTAGGTGGCGAAAATTATTTACCATTAAGCAAAGTTGTAAATTTTGGGAACTAAATTGCCCCTCTTCCATAAAAAAAACCGGTATCCTGAAATTAATACAGATAATATAACGGAAAGAAGTATGCTTGAAGTTTCAATTATGCTGAAGTACAATGAAGATGTTCCCGGCTGTCGGGCGAGTGACAGGGGTCGGTGTCAAAATGCTGTTTGACTGGAAATAATGGGGATCAAGAATTGAGACGCAAGAGGTTGTTCTGTGAATAAAAAAATATTTTATATTGACTTTTATATAAAAACATGGAGACAAAAAACAATTTAATTGAAGTCTTAAGAATACGATAAGAACGAAAGTTTGATTTAGAATCAAATAACACACAAGTTAAGATAGGAAAATAGGTGAAAAACCCTAATGATGTCACACTAACAATAACATAGAAAGTTGGATTCGATTAAAATGTAATAATTGAAAATAAATATTATACTTGCGAGCTAACATAGATTTGAGTTATGGATATGAGTAATGTTTGTATAAATGTGCGAGTTCATGTGCACGTGCATACTTGCTCGTGTGAATGTTCTCGAGTTACTTCTAATAATTTTTTAATATATCGATGCATAAGCAGTGATAGGCTAGTGGTAAGACCGTTGGACTGCAAAGACAGAGGCATTGGGTCCAAAACCCATGCACGCACCTCTGTCATTTCGAAAGCATGTGCGTATTAAAAATTAACTATCACTAGCTTTAACGGTGACGAAAAACATCGTGAGGAAATGCAGGTTTCCTAAGAGTTACTCGAAGGTGTGTAAAGTTTGCCAACTCGTACTGGCCCAGCGTGGTAGACTATAGCCTAAACCCTCTCAGTTTGAGAGGAGGCCATTGCCGAACGGTGGGGCAGTTTCTTAACAAGGCCAATATTATTATTATATTATTATCGATGCAATTATTAAGAAAACAAATGATAAGAAATTAAATGCGGAATATAAAGAACGTAGAGCGAATGTTGCTTACTACGTAAAACCATGCAACAAAATATCTAGATATCGTTTGAAAACACATCAAAAGTCACCGAAACAATTTATAGTATACATACGAGTATATCATATATTTCAAGGTCCCACCGAGATTTGAACTCGGATCGCTGGATTCAAAGTCCAGAGTGCTAACCATTACACCATGGGACCTCACGCTAGCTTACACTCGAAGACACGTCCCAAACAACTACTACTTGGCGATCTTATGGTTATCATCTTGTGATCTTAATGGTTTAACGCCATGCGGGACTGCGGTCTTCTCGGCAATCAATAAGATTAGGCAGCTTTCGGCTCGGTTGGTCTGAGATGGGTGACCGTATGTGGTATTTTACATTTTAATTTATAAGCACCTCTGTGCTTAGGAAGGTACATTAAGGAGTTGGCACCAGTTGCCATTGTGGTCTTCGTTAATCTGAGTTGGATACACCATGGCTTGATAAGTACCAACAGCAGGCGACCTCAAACCTGCCTGAGTCCGCATGATGAAACATAACCTATTTTCTCTCATCCGGCTTTGTGAGGGAAGGCCTTTGTTTAGGTGTAGAACTCTATTATTAGAGCGGATTTATTAGAGACTAATATCTGCCCGCGAATTCGCCCGCGTTGAGTTTAGGCATGAACTTAACGTTTTCTTAAATAAAAAGAATCCGTTGTGTTGGTGTAAACCAGGTAATAGACAACCTGTGTGCCAAATTTCATCCAAATCCGTTCAGCCCTGTTTGCGTGATTAAATAACAAACATCCAAACATCTAAACATACTAGATAGATTAACTTAAGTATGATGTATGCACAACAGCAACGTCCACTTTCAAATAACTTTGGGTTTTGTAAATTGGTTCAAGATCTTTCTTATTACCAGTGAAATTGAAAGTAACACATTAAACCTTTTGTATAAGCCGTGGGAGAGCACACAAATTGTCAATTTTACATTGTTTTTTAAATATTCTATATCAACTAATTAACTACCAATGATTTAGAACCGCCGCCATTAAGAAGATCGGATAATAAACTCGGCGGGTTCGCCATATAGTTAGTTTACTTCACTTTCTAATAATAATAATACTTGCCCTGTTAAGAAACTGTCCCACCGTAGGGCACGGGTCTCCTCTCAGACTGAGAGGGTTTAGGTCATAGTCCACCTCGCTGGCCCAGTGCGGGTTGGCGAACTTCATACACCTTCAAGAAAATCTTAGGTTTGCAGGTTTCCTCACGATGTTTTCCTTCACCATTAAGCAAGTAATAGTTAATTTTTACTACGCACATGCTTTCGAAAAGACAGAGGTTTGAACGCGAGATCACTAATTTTGCATTTCAACGGTCTAACCACTAGGCTATCACGGCTATTCACTTTTTATTCCTTTTTCATCATGTTAGGCTATGAATTATGTTTTGGTTACAAATGATCGATCATTCCCACTGTCCCTTCATTAGCCACCACTGGTGGCCACTTGTAAGTAAAGGGTGAAAAAACGAAAAATCGGAAAAAAGCGATGGAAAGCAATCTGAAAAGCAAGAACATCTGGAATATCGCTTTCACGATTATTTTGATGTCATACCATAAGCACACATACATACGTATCAAAAACAAAATAATCACAGAATATTTTCTACTGGGTTTTAAATTCGCCCACCAATATATGTATTTCACAAAAGGAACACACAGCACAAGCACGAACTGCTCACAAACATTGTGTATCGCCGAATTGTAAATTTGTAACTCGGGTGCAAAGGAAATTGGAATAAAAATAACATATGTCAAACATTCTGTATTCACGGAGCCCTCTACAGAGCTGTGAAAAATTGAGAATATTTTTATGATATATTATTATTTGTTACTGTTGTGGGTAATTTAATTTATTTTTGGAGTATGGAAATCAGAGTTTGTGTTTACAGCTGTCTGATAAGACATTATTATTGCATAATACATGTCTGATTAGGTATTTTCTAGTGTTACATCTCATCTGTGTTCTCTGTACTATCTGCCTACCCCGTAAGGGATCTGCGGTGATGATATAGATAGATAGATAGACATCTGAAAAAAATTGAGTCTGATCAATTGTCTTGAGTCTGTTTTCAATAATCTTCTATATATATAAAAATGAATTTACGTTTGTTAGTCTCACAAAAACTGGAGATCGGCTGGACTGATTTGGCTAATTTTGGTTTTGAAATATTTGTAGAAGTCCAAGTCCAAAGGTTTAAAAGGTGAGAAAATATAAAGAAATTGCAAGGAAAGTAGTAAAAACAACAATTTAATTTTTTGGCTGTACGTAGTTCGCCGGGTAAACTAGTAAACAAGCAAATCTTTTTCGCATCCCTAGTCATTTACTTTGTGTCTGATTAGATATTTTAATTTTGCCTGACTAAAGATTTTCTTAGTATCTAGTCAGACATTTTCAGATCATAGCACACCTTGCGTCTGATGATATATTTTTTGTCTGATCAGACGTCTGGACATGTCTCCTCAGACACAAATCTGATGTGAAGGCAAACAATGAGCTCCATACGAAATTTGTTAAGCACGCCAGATATTGTGGTCTCTATGATTTTTCTAAAGAGTATAACAGGTCTTAAGTCTTAGGTCAAAGCATAAGACGTTTTAACTTATCTGATATTAGGGCGAACAATAAGCTCCGTACAAAAAATTGTTGTCTCTATGATTTTTGCTAAGAGCATGAAAGGTCGTCGGTTTCCACGCACGTTCTCTGACTTCTCACAAAAACAGTTGTTATGTCCTATTTTTGTTACTCTCGTAACAACATTAAAACTAACAAATTGCTACTAATTTTATTTTATCCTCACTTTTTCCACTTCAGTGGACCCTAAAGTTTGCCGAAAGTTCCACTTTTTGACGTGCTTATGAGAATGTATGAGATTGTGTTGTCTAAAGTGCGAATAACCATAGACATTTTGTTGATGCTTAGAGCAGATCTATGGGTTATAAGTTTCTTAGTGTTTTCTTTAAAAGTTTCTTTAGTATTATTTGACTATATGTTACAGAGAAGATCGGACGGGCTTTCGGGCAGAAAGATTCTAAAGTAGAGACCACGTATTGGCAAGCGCAGCATGGAACGGCCGCCTACCGACGAGCTTGTGAGAATCGCGCGAAGTCATTGGATGCAGGTAGCATTGGACCGGCTGCGCTGGAGAGCGATTGAGGAAGCCTATGTTCAGCAGTAGACAAAGACTGTGATGATAATGTTAGAGAGATTTTGCATTAAACTTAAGACGTGGAGTATGTATACCCCCACGAGATGGACTGATGACATGATGAGCCTTGGAGGTGTAAGCTGGATGTGTACTTGTCACTGCACTACGATGTCCCGATAGTTAACGACCCGGCTTTAAGTAAATATTTTTATGAAGCCACACTATTCAACTGTCTGACTATATCTTCGGTATAGTGGCGAATAATACGCGTAGCGATCGCGAGTTCCTGGGTTTAAATAAAATTTAAATCCTAGGTTGGACAAAACGTGACTTATGAAAAGTTCAAAAAAATGGCGAAAAGTGGGTGTACGCAGTACTCCTCTAGAAATCCCGCTTGGGCAATAATACCTAGAAAAAATACTTTTTACTAGGTATTGAGCTTGGTTTATTTTCATTCGCTAGCAGCTGAAATACATCCAACGTAGAATATAGGTCTCCTCACAAATCTCTACAACAACTATTTATGTACAAACATGGAATTATTTGGTAAATGAAAATAAGGTTTCTAAAACACATGCAACCAATAACTTGCAATTCAAATCGTTTGCTTTCGAGCACGTGCCCGCCCTGTCCCGGGACACGTGCAAATAACGACAACAGTTGGCTGAGCCACCGGCCGGTACATAATCATTAGTTTAATGGCGGAGCCTCGGCCGGGGGCAGTTTGGTGGCGGTCACTGTGTGTGTGAATGATGTACGCTGTTGGCCGCAAGGCCTTTACAGCTTCACCGGACTTAAAGGCGAGCGTGCAACCACTACGCTCTAGCCAGCCAGAAGGGCAAGAGGCGACATAATCGAGGGCACCTCGGTTGGGACAGTCGCTGTAGGGGGACGGGTGCACTACTAAGTGCACCGGTCAACCGCCGGCTATGGGAGGGGATCTACTACTACTACTACGTCGTCGTCGTCATCCGTATTCTGAGCGGAAAGAAGGGATGACAAAGCATCGGGGGGGTCGGTGAGAACATGTCGCGGCCGGCGGTGGCGGCAGGGGTCGGGGGGGAGATCGTAGTCGGCGGTGGCTACGATTAACGGATTCGCATGGGTAGATGCGTTCGCGAAGTGACGTGTTGACGCCTTTTTAATAAAGGCGCGAATAGGTTCGAGACCTAGATCGGAGTGGAGGTCGACGTTCCGTACGAACCAGGGGGCTCCTACGGCTTTACGGAGGAAGCGGTTTTGAACCACTTGGAGTTTATCGATGTGAGAGGGGGCCGAATGCCCGAACACAACACACGCATAAGTCATGATGGGTCGAACGCAAGTTTTGTAAAGTGTCACCTTATTTCTAAGGGACATTTTACTCCGCTTGCAGATTAACGAATGGAGACGACCGAGCACAAATGATGCTCGGTGACGGACCCGCTTGATGTGCGGGCTGAAGGACATGGTACTGTTTAGGGTGACCCCTAGATATTTGACCTCTTTGACCCAGGGAATAGGTCGGTCGAACATGGTCACTTGGCCGAGATTACTTCTAGGGCGGCGCAGGGAATGGCGCGGGGTGGCACCTCTGGAGAAGAACACCGCAGCGCTCTTGTCCGGGTTCACCTCAATACGCCACTTCCTGAACCAATTCCCTAGGGAATTGGCGGATGCCTGAAGGTGTCTGGTAATGAAACCCTTATTCCTATGCGAGACGTAGAGAGCGGTATCATCCGCGAATAGGGCTAGATGCGCCTTACTCGAACGAGGAATGTCGTTCGTGTAAAGGCTAAACAGGAGCGGAGAGAGAACTGAGCCCTGTGGGACTCCAGCACTGATGGAGTGGGAAGTGGAACGCGTCATTTCGACGCGATAACGGAAGGCGCGATTCGACAAGAAGTCTCGTAAGATGAGCACGAGTCTGTCCGGCACACCCAATTGGTAGAGCTTGTAGATCAAGCCGTTGTGCCAGACTTTGTCGAATGCCTTCGCGACATCTAGGAAGAGGGCGCCCGTGTAGATGGGTTTGGGTCTATTGAGACCGGAGAGGATGTGCTCCGTGATGCGGTGCACTTGGTGGACGCAAGAGTGTTTGGCTCGAAAGCCAAACTGCTCGTCGATAAGGATACCCCTGAACGTTACGAAGTCTTTGAGCCTCGCCAGAAGTAGGCGCTCGTATATCTTGGCCAGGGAGTTGAGGAGACTGATAGGGCGGTAGCTCGCGGGGAGACTGCGAGGTTTGCCGGGCTTGGGAATGCCTATGACGTCCGCCTCCTTCCACTTAGCGGGGAAGGTGCAGTTCGCCATGGCGGCGTTCAATATGGCCACTAAGAGGCAGATGAGTTGGGCGGGCAGGCATTTCAGAACGCGATTCGAAATGCCGTCAGAGCCGGGGGCTTTTTTAGTTTTGAGACCCATAATTAGATCTTCGACCTCCGTTTGGGTGATAGGAGGTAAGGAATCGACGGGGGGGAGGGATGCCCTGCGCTCGACTTCCCTATCGACCGCGTCGACGTGGGACTGGTCGACGGACTGAGAGCTGGGGGCGCACTGGCTCTCGAGGGAGTCGGCGAGAAGCTCGGCCTTTTCGTCGTCGTCGAAGGCTGGGGGTGCTGCGCCTGAAGGGCGGGACAGCGGGGGCATGCCAGTCGTGGAGTCGGATTTGAGGCTACGCGCCAGCTGCCAGTAGGCCAGATGCGACGGCGCGATGCCCTCTAGGAGGACACCCCACCGTTCCTCCCGGACCTCCGCGACACGACGCTTTACCTCTCGTTGTAAAGCACGCATCCGGGCCCGATTGGCTTTGGTGGGGTAGGAGTCGTACGCTCGGATAGAAGCATTCTTTGAACGAATGAGATCCCTAACATCGTCCGGCAGTCGAAAGTGGTTGAGGTAGAGATCTTCCGCCTCGACTTGCTTGGACGATCGACTGACAGCCGATCGGATGTGCTCGGTGAAGGCATCTACGGCCTGATCGGTGTCCTGAGGGGACGGGATGGAGTCCGAGCTGAGAGGCAGGGGGGGAGGGTCGGCATCCGCCAAGGCCGTGCTTAGCGCATGCCAATCCACCACCGTCTTTTTGGGTCGCTGAGAGGCGGAAGGGGGGGAACCGAGTCTCATGACTACAGGTCGATGGTCAGAATCGAGTTCCTGGACTACTTCCAAGGAGTGCAGCCGTAGGGTGACACCCTTCAGAAGCGCCATGTCCAGGACGTCGGGTCGGTGATTGGGATTGTTAGGAAAGTGGGTAGGGTGCATAGGTGCGATGACGTCAAAGTCGAGAACGTTGACCAAGGCGTCAAGGCTCCTACCGTTAGGGGAAGTGGCGAGACCGTTCCAGGCCACGTGCTTGCTGTTGAAGTCGCCCGCCAGAATGACGGCGCTTCCCAGATTGAGGAGTGCTTCAAAGTCACTCCTGAGAACGGACTTAGTGGGGGAAAGGTATACGGAGGCGATCACGATGGGCTGGTGCCCCGTGAGAGAGACGCGACAGACCGAGGCTTCGATGTTGGTGAGCGCGGGGGGATCGAGAGGGATGCAGTGCAGGGACCTCCTGTAGTAAATGAGAGTACCGCCTCCGCGGGAGCCGATTCTGTCATTGCGCACGAGGTTATAGTTTGCGATCCTAGGATCGCGTTGTGCGGGCTTCGGGAAGGTTTCCTACACGAGGAGGATATCAAGTTGGTGATCTCGGAGGAAATCAGCAACCTGAACTCGCTGGGAGCGAAGGCCATCGGCGTTAAAGAACGCCAGGGATAGGTTGTGGGGCTTTTGGCGGGGAGATCGTAGATCCATTATTGGGTGCGGGGGGGTTGGGTTTTGAGGGACGCCAGGACGTCATATACGTCCCTGTATTCCGCGGCCAGGAGAACCTGGTCCGCCAAGTTGGTGGCGGCGCGGAGTCGAAGTGCGAGTTCGCGGACTCTGGGGAAAAGTGCGGGGCTTATAACCGCCGAGACGCTCATTATGAGGTCGACGTCCTGACTGACGTTAGAGGGCGGAGGGGGACAAGCCGCCACCGGCTGGATCGCCGGCGCGCGCTTCGGGGGGCGGGCAGGGCCCACTGACGCAGGTTGGGAGGCCGCGGTGTAAGGCAGCGGCTTCACCCACGCGTTGGCGCCGAGGGACGGCCTGAGCGGCGGGGGAGGGGGGGTCAGCTTCAGAGGCGCGGGAGCGCGGGGAGCCGTGGTCGCTGGCGCAGAAGGCACCGGATGAGGGTGCGCTGAGGGCGCGGGGGGGTGTTGCGCTGAGGGCGCAGAGGGGGGGGGGGCAAACGCGCGGGGGCGGCGGCGGCCGCCGCGCCTCGCCCGGCCGCGCTTCCCCTTCGGGGCCTTGGGGCAACCGCGATAGTTCGCGGTGTGCCCCTTGGTGCCGCAGAGGACGCAGCTGGGGGGCTCGGCCGCCGTCTCCTTCGAGCGGGCGCACTGGGACGTCGCGTGGTCCCCGATGCACTTAACGCATCGAGGGCGCGCGTGACAGTTACGGGCAGAGTGCCCGTACAGCTGGCAGTTGTGGCACTGCCCGGGCGTGCCACGTTTGTGGGGGGCCTCCACGGAGAGGCCAGAAATGTGGCACACGGCCTTCAGGTCGAAGATCCTACGGCCGGACTCGGTGCGGTCGAGGACGACCAGCACCATGTCGTACGCCTCCTTGGAGCGCCCATTGACCATTCTGTGCACCTGGCGCACAGGAAGGTCCTGGGACTGGAGGTCGGCCTTGATGACGGCGGTGTCCAGCTCCCTAGGGACACCGCGGATTACTACCCTGAGCTCCCTTTCCTCCTCCAGGGTGTATGTGTGATAAGCGATCTTGTTTGATCGCAGGAACGCGGATAGCCGTCGGTGGTCGTCCGAAGACGCCACCTTGACGGCTATGCCTTGTGCGGTGGAACGCGCGTGCGTGTAGTTTATCTGGCGATTATAAATCGCCTTGGAGATGCGCTCCCAGGCGCTCTTGTCCTGAATGACAAGTGGCGGGGGAGTGATATTCGGATGTGCGGGGCGCGCGAGGGGGGAGGCCCTCGCGGCCGCGTCGGGAGACGGAGACGGCTGGGGGCCGGAGGGGCCGGGAGAAACGGAAACGTTTCCGGCCTTTTGGATCTTGGGAGGCGGCGAGTCGCGCGGTTTGCGCGCGCGCTTCCCATTCGCTATGGGAACGAAGTCGTCCTCCGACGAGAGCGACGGGGACGGGGACCGGGCGGGGGCGGCGCGTCGCGCGGACGCGCGCTCGACCTCCATATCAGAGTCCGAGAGAGGCTCGGACCCGCATGGCGAGACGGGGCGGTCGGCGGGGGTCTGGGGCGGCGCAACTAAATCAGTTCGCGGCGCGGCGAACGGAGTCGCGGGGCGCGCAGAAGGCGCGGGGTGCGCGGGGCCGGGGGCCGACGCGCGCGCGGGTGACGCATCGGGCGAGGCGGGCGAGTACGTCGCCCAGAATTCCCGGACTATGTCCGGGCAATGCCGGACGATGTACCGCGTTAGGTCCCGGACGAACTCCGGAGGGAAATCTTCGGCCATTTCCAGAGAGGAAATGGCAGGGCGAGTGAACTAAAATAGGGCCCTAAGACCCGGGCGTGAGCGATGCCCTGATCCCCCCACCGGGCGGCGGCGGGGGGGGTGGCACTACCGGGGAGACGCGGTGTGCCCCTTCGCCTTAGGGGCGAACGGGCGGCACCAAACCCTAACTGCTCCGGTGGCGGTCACTCTAGAGCGTGACTAGGTTAACTTTATATTACTATTTGTGTGAAAGGTGTTTAGGCCTATCTGTGCATTTGAATTGACGTTTACAAATACGTTTTAATTCCAAACTACACCTACATAAATACACCGCCACACCTATAATCCCCAAGCGGGGGTGGCAGAGGTGTACTGTCTATACCTACACCTACAATATAACGGGCACAATTCTAGACTCTGGATTGATACTGGGAATTTTTCGATAGAAAAACTATATTTGTCCGATCTAGGATGGATAAATAGATAGATTTAAAGTCAACGTCGATCATACAATAGGAACTAAAAACAAACAAGTTTATTTGCACTAAGGCCACTACCGAGGCCAACGTAATGCACAGTTAATCAACGAGACGGATACGTGACGTCATAATTCCGGGCCATAATGACCGATTGCAAAATCGATTGATCACATCCTCCAAATAAACGTATAAATTTTAGATCAGACACTAATCTAATATACTTTTTAATATTTCAAAATTCACGAAATATCTGAATAAAGACATGAATTTATATGCTCTAAACCGCTACTGTGAGGCTAACATAAACAACAGTTGATCAATGACTCAGATACGTGACGACACCAATCTGGGCCACAACGACCAATTACAGAATCCATTGCACGTTTATTGATCATGTATAAATTCTAAATAGTAACCTATATTTTATTCTAAGTCAACGTCAACCACACAATAAAAATAAAAGGGAAATAAAATTTATTTGCACCAAGGCCCCTACCGCCATGAGACCAACGTAATCTACAGTTGATCAACGAGGCGGATACGTGACGTCACGATTCCGGGCCATAACGACCGATCCCGCTGATGTAGCCCGATTAACGTGCAAGTAGTTTTAATTGAAATTAAGCGACGTGGTACTTTTGACGTTGGGAGTTCAAGTTGAAATGAAATTGGATTGTTGATCATCTAATTTATGCAGCATGAAAATTACTATGTTATTGTTATAGTAGTGAATTGTTCTGTCAATAATTTGATCAGTGAAAAAATAACTGTAGTTTTGTATTTACTTACACTGACTGATTGACAGACAACGTATAATTTAAGACTCCGATCTAGGTCTCGAACCTATTCGCGCCTATATTAAAAAGGCGACGACACGACACTTCGCGATCGCATCTACCCATGCGAATCCGTTAATCGTAGCCGCCGCCGACTACGATCTCCCCATAGTAGTAATGCTATGTATTGTTCTCTTATGATTACGGCAATGTTAAAGCGTAGCGTGTTTTGCCTGACGAGCTTGGGGTATTGCTGCTTTGTAGACACAATGTGGCTACCGTCTTTTGGGTTCTGGTTTGGTCATGCTCACTTTAATGTCTTGCTTGCGGTGGCTGTCGCGGGTCACTCCCTTCTCTCCAATATGGTCGAGGGGAATGATGGTTGTTCCAGCAGTCATACTCGTGAACGGGTGCTGCTTGTGGGGACTGGTCCTTCCTGGAATCCTTTAGACGCTCTTTACAGATAACATTACATTCATATGTCGATCGTAAGGCATCACACTGGAGCTAGGTCATAAACTTTTTAATTGTAACCTTAACATTGTATCCACACAATATTATTAAAAAAAAAGGAAATAAAGAGAAATAAATAAAAAAGACAATCCCGCTGAGTTTCTTCACTGGATCTTCTCAGTGGAGGCCGCGTTCCGATCCGGTGGTAGATTAGTAGTTTAATTAGATTTAAAACCCAGCATCTTCTCTATTGAAATTGGGAGGTTTTATAATTTTAATAGCCTCACGAACCATCCTTGGTAGGAATTCGTGTTCTTTCACGTTCTAAAATTCAGTTTACAATGGTTCAAATTCAGTCTTAGAACTTAGTACGTTACTCAACTGTTTACGAAAGTTAGCTGTGATGGCGGGCAGGATTTGCGGTAGAAAATAATTGATGTGATTAAAACTTTGTAAATGGATATTTTGATGAATAATATAACTAACCAATTTAAATAATATCTAAGCAAATATTTGGGCGCATTAATTTCTTTTGACGTCCTTGAAAAGTTGACTACTGTATCTATATATTTATGTGATCACGCCAGATCTCTTGCGGTAAAGAAAGAGAGTACAAAGGCCCAAAAGGTTCTTTCCTTACAGACCACTCTGACCTCCTCCACTCTCATAGTTCGTCTGAAACATGCTCACTAGTTACGGACTCTTGTCAATTCCGTTACTTAATCGAAAAAAAATAAAAACTCAGACACAAAATTATGTTTATTCCAATAAGCTTGTAATTTATTTAGTTCAAGAAAAGATTTTGATAAACGATCGTTTCATAGTAGGTTTACAAATCACGAAGCTATTCGTGATATAAATTGCACATACATACCTTTTTATAATTATATAACAGTAAAGAAGTTTTTCTTTGTATTCAAGAAAATACCTTTATATCACAATGCTATATCATTAGTAGTATTTATACGTATAAATAGAGCTTAAATTGTATCGCCCTTGAATTGGCTCGTCTAGTATATCTAATGGTGATTACATATAATACGAGTAACTAGTGCAAGTTGAGATACTAGCACGGGCATATTGTAAAGGCCATTTAAATAAGAACGCGAGTCTAGAACTGGCGCATGTAGGTAGAGTCAGCAACATATGTAAGTCGCTAGAGATTCTGAATTTTTTGAATCATTTGCACAAAATTATTTTATGTATTTCTAGTATATCTATCTGTGTAGATTATATAGATAGATATATTAGATTCCTTACGGAGTAGGCAGAGAGTCAGAATTGCAACAGATTCTTTTCTCACTGACCTCTTTTGTTTCCTCCACTGTCATAGCTCGTCTCATACAAGCTGCCAATACTTGATTTATTTGCCAAAAACCTACAAGTACAACTTAAATGGTAACTATTTTTTATACTTTAATATCTTAAAGCCAATTATTGTACACACCGTCACGCCTATATTCCCCAAGCGGGGGTGGCATAGGTGTACTGAGTACACCACGTTTCGCCGACGATGTTAGGTCCCATGTAATAGGGGGTGAGACTATTGCCATATACTGGGCACATTCCAGACTCTGGACTTGGGAAGTTTTCGTTAGAAAAACTACACTTGTCCGACCTAGGATTTGAACCCAAGACCTCGTGATCACAAAGCGATGCGCTTTGCCACTAGACCAACGAGACAGTCCAATTACCACCCAATGATTGTAAAACCATTATATATATTTTCACATTTTTAAGAGCTGTGGTTTTTGTAATAAAAAAAACCATAATAAGAAAAATGAAACAAAACTATACAATAAATGTTAAGTAAAACAACTTAATTATAACTACCTTTGTGCAGGTAGTGGTGTAATTCAAAACGGCCAACCAAAATTTCGTGTCTATGCTGTTGGCCGTTGAGGAGTACCTTGGTTTGGAGCCGATTCTGGATGTAAGATCCGGTCATGCTTACCATATAAATGCATTTGATCGAAAATGAACCAACACTTCAAATTTCAACACTATAGGGTAAGAAAAAGTAGTTCTAATTCAACTTGCAAGATTTGACCAAAACGAACAAACCATGAAAGCGAAGAAAAAGATTGTAATTCTTTTTTCAAGGTTTACGGAAGTTTATGACATTAAGACAATTATTGAAATAATAATATTATAATATTAGCCCTGTTAAGAAACTATCCCACCGTTGGACCAAGCCTCCTCACAAACTGAGAGGATTTAGGCCACAGTCCAGCACGCTGGCCTAGTGCAGGTTGGCGAACTTTACACATCTTCGAGAAACTTTCAGGCATGCAGGTTTCCTCATGATGTTTTCCTTCACCGTTAAAGCAAGTGATTATTATTTTGCGTGCCTGGGTTTGAACCCGAGACCTCTGACTTTGCAGTCCAACGGTCTAAACACCGAGCTATCACTGCTTTTAATTATTGATATGAAAAAATTAAAATTTTAGGTGACTTATGCTTATGCCTATATCGCATATTGCCCGTACAAATAACCAGCATAAGTAGTTATACGCGTAACTTGCGTGTTTACTGGCACCGTCTACAAACACCTAAAGGTTTCATACGCGACCGTGTTCAAGTCTCATTACGGCACGAAACATCAGAATCACTTTTTGTAAGGTTTCAATATTGGAAGGAAAAGTCTCACATGAATAAAAAAGTCATGTAATTGAAGTCATGAATATATTGTGTGATATATTCTCGTCTTGATATCAATACAAATTATAAAACAAAGTATCACTGTAGCGTTTGTCTGTCTGTCTGAACGCGGAAAACTCAATTACTACCAAATTGATTATCATACGGTTATCACCAATATACGGAGTGATTCAAGAGGAGGTTTATGGCGGGTCGCTAGTACCATCATAAAATTTTGACGGGGTTGGGATCCTCGTACTTTTCTTTGGACCCTTATATTTACGGACAGTAGAATAAAGAACTGTGAGCCTGTGAATCAAAAGCAAAAGCTTTCTCTTACAAATCGAGGTAAGAGAGTATACCATGTGGATCCAGTCTGGATTGATGGAGACAGGTGTACAGCCTCCTGCTTTTGGAACTTATCAAGCCGCATAAGAATCTTCATACTTGCCCCAATGACAACCAATGGTTTTAATGTGCCATTCGAAGGACAAAAATGATCAAATATGAAATACATATACTTCGAAAGGCACATTAAGCCGTTAGTCTCTGTTTTCACTTAATGTGGTAGTCTTGAAGCCAAGTTTTTTAACTGTAAGGCGGTTTGATAAGTGCCAACAGCAGATGGCCACAGACCTGCTGCCACCAATTGGCCAATTCGCACTAGGGTCAAGTGGTGGAGTATGGCCTATTCTGTTTCACCTCGAAATGAAACGATATGAAATTTTTATTTGTTTGATATATGGTACATAGGATAGTAGGTTATATTTAAAATGTCATTAAACATCTCGCCTTTAGTAGGAATGCGAAAATCTCGTCAAACAAGAATGTGTTTTTGCTTACTGACCTAGGACTAATTTCTAATTTTCACATGCAATATATTTTTTGTTATTAGATTTTACATTTTAGGATAACTTGTAAAGTATAGAAGCTTTTTTCCAGTAGCCACGAGTTAAATCTGGTTTTAATTGTTTGCTGTGGAAGCGCTCTAATATTTTTTTTTTAAAACGTAGCCCCACACTAGGATTTATTCCTGTGTCGTGGGTGCGTTTACAAACATGAAATTTCACATATACAAATACCCAGACCGGAACAAATAATTGTGGATCACACAAAGATTTGTCCCGTGCGGGAATCGAGCCCGCGACTATAAGACACAGTGGGCGGAGCGGCTTAAGCTCTTAACCACTGCGCTAAATCGTTGGAATATGGTTGTATATTTGAAATGTCAGCATACGTGATTTCTTATTTTGTGACAATCGCTTTTATCATTCTGTGACTAATTGTGTAGGACTAATTGTAAATATATGCCAAGGAATGGCATATATTTACAATTTTCACTTACTTTTGGGTGTAAATGGATCGAAAATGTAAATGCATAAATCGATCTGTGAAAGAAGGTCTTCCTCAGCAGTGGGACAAAACAGATCTTTATATTATGTAAGTTTTATAAAGTATGTAATGCCTGCTAAATAAAACCTTCTCTTTAAAAAGATCGTTTACGCTCTCCTTAATATAATATTCTAACGACCTAAATAGTTCCAAAAATTTGCATAATAATAAACTAAGGGTCGTCCTATATCAAGCGGTTTAATGAAAAACTAAATTTATGTTAAGAACATTCGTTCTTCGTGTCTTTAATAGCTTAAAGTGCTGAAATAATATACCCTAGGTATTTAGAATTTAAATAAAAACACAATTTAGTTAAAAGCTTTTTGCTTCATATTCTTTTTGCTGTGGACAGTCGTGAGAGTCACGTACTGAGGCTTAAGCACAAATAGTTTGCTACAGTAAGGGTGTCGAGTAATCGTGCTGCGACGGCTATCTTTATTCAGTAACTAGTTTCTGCTCGCGATTTGATCCGCGTTAACTTTAGACAGAAATCATACATTCTTTCGGGATTCTCTCTTTCTCTTTCTTTTACTCTTTTTTTTTTTAAAACGTAGCCCCGCACTAGGATTTATTCCTGTATCGTGGGTGCGTTTACAAACATGAAAATTCACATACACAAATACCCAGACCGGAACAAATAATTGTGGATCACACAAAGATTTGTCCCGTGCGGGAATCGAACCCGCGACCGTTAGACACAGCGGGCGGAGCGGCTTAAGCTCTTAACCACTGCGCTAAATCGTCCGCCAAATTAAATTCAAAGTATACTTTATGATAATCAAGGTAAAACTATCCCTGTGCCAAATTTCATTCAAATCCGTTCTGCTGTTTTTGCGTGATTGAGTAACAAACATCGAAATATACAAACTTTCACATTTATAATATTCGTAGAATTTATATTAGGAGTAGTGTTAAAATGATGGCATATCAACTTGAGAACATAACGATGTCGTCAATCACCTGAAGCCTAAGCCTAAAAAATTTGGCGTCATAGTAACGTTCTCGAGAAATCGGGTTGTTACGTTCATCTTCGTTTAATATATTTGTGTTGTGACAAGGATTGCAGATCAACTCAATAGCATTACGTTAACATACATCTGTACATGCTAAACACCCTGTTTTCGTTCTATTATATACCTCCGTGGTCTAGTAAAGCATGGTGACCACGAGGTCCTTAGTTATAAAAATCTTAGGTCGGCACAACTGCTATTGAGATGTTTCTACATAAAAATTCTCAGTTACATTTCGGAATCTGGAATACTGTCTGTTGTGATAGCAAAAAGCTTTCGTTATATTTCGTTAGGATCTAAAATTTGTTAAGGGTATCCACAGTAACCCTTTGCCACCTCAACTAAGGAAAAGAATATTTATTTTTTGTGACTGGCTGTTTAGAGCCCTAACGTTGTCAAAAAACGGGTTAGTATACACAAAACACGTCTGCTACCTTCGCTTAGGAATATAAGTGTGAATGGAAACGAATCTTCTCAATTATAACAATCTATATCAACCTGATTATCTCGAAAACTAGCATCACTCGAAACCCACACATATCCAGTCCACATCCACCATTAAATGATCGCAGCAATTATCGGGAGCGCAGAACGATTGACCCAAATAAAAGACTGCCATTGATTCCGTCCTGTCCACAAACCCCACCACGAAACCGCACTACGTAAACTTAACAATCAAATTAAATCGTACATTACTGGTTTCCCGCGAGAATGCTGTGGAAGCGATAAACAAAAAGCAGCAATGTATACTGATGAGGGCATGTAGTATATCGCTTTTGTTTTGCGTAGCGAGCTTGAATACTTTCACGTCGAAAATCGATTTGTCTACACATGCCATCCTGCGCACTCTTGTAATTTATTCCATATGAGTGTGTGTGATAGAGTTTTTTTCTCCACACTAAAATGTGACGCGGATGGTTCGTGCTAGCCCTACTGGTGGATATCGTTAATTCTTATTGTATGCCTCGTATTGTTCGCTAATTGAATGGAATCAATCAATTTCGGCGTGTATCCAGCTTTATTGGAAATGGTGATTGTGGTTTAAAATACTAGTTATATCTGAGTAGATAGGTATAAGTATGCATAGGATACTCAAATATAAACGAAAAATTTTATAACAGGGGATCAGCACGAAAATAAATCGACATTAGAATAACGCTATCGAGTTGATATGCTATCCTTTTTAACACAACAATTTAGTAAATAAGGGTGAACATCACAGCACGTTGTCTGGGCAACGTTACTTTACTTCAATCGGTTTGTGTTTAGCCCTCAAGTAATGAAATTGTCGTCATTTTATGGTCTGAATTAAATTCAGCCACTTTCGTGGCAGTAAGCAAATACATGAAAATGAAACTGGACACTGCAAGAGTACAGACCGTGATAGCAGGAGGATATTTATATCCACATTGCATATAGATTTTTAGAGTCCAGAAGCTGAGACCTTCGGCTCGAACTTTCGACCTTTTTATTTCAAGGCGACCTTTCGGTCACTAGACTAGCCTATACTCAAAGATTATTTTAATAACTAAAAGTACCCTAGCCTTATAAAAATTCATTGCAATTTATGAGGTCCCTACCCTTAGGCTCAATTCAGATTAACGCAGAGTCGAAGCAACCCGAAGCGTCAAATTCTGCGTGGATAAGCGCAATGACGCGCGTCTATTTCTTTGCTCCTTAAACACATGAATATAAAATAGCAGAAATAACTTTATTATGCTTGTCGTATCTTATTATTTCAAAATCACAGTTAATGGAATGACAAGCAGTTATTTTCATTTTAGTAACCTTTATTTTAATCTTGTTTATAGATATGCCTTAATAAGTGCTTCAGTATGTTTAGTTGTAAAGCGTTGACAAATAACGTCTGTCAGATGACGAATCACCTATGACAGCTAGTAATTTGGCAAAAAATTGGCAACGGGGCAAGCAGACGTATCGCGGAGCAGCTAATCTCACTGCATTTCATGTGACAATAATAATCTCCAAATATTGGGCGCATACACACCTATTAAAGAAGATTAGTGCGCCGGACGAGACCCCAGTGTTATTTAAAGATTTCCTTTATGTTCGGGCACCATGCAGACGACTATGGAAAACGAAGATAAATCCACCTTTCACCGCTACCAGCATTGAAGCGGCCATCCAGAAAACCTAAGCGCCGATATGCTTATTACAATACACGATAATGCAATCCGACGACGCAAAGCTAGACTGACGTTGCACTGTCATGCAAACCCATCTATCCATTATCATCATCAGCTTATAGCAGTCCACTACTTGACATAAGCCTCTCCAATTGCACGTCACTGAGTACGATCCTCAGCTACTCATCCAGTTTCTGCGAGCCGCCCTACGAAGATCGTCGCTCCACTTAGCCTGAGGGTGACCTGCATTACGTTTGACAGTCCGTGGTCTCCACTCAAGAACTCGTTTGCCTCACCGGTTATCGGTTGTTGGGCTAATGTTGCCGGCCCATTGCCACTTCAGCTTACTAATCCGGTGGGCTATGTCGATAACTATAGTTCTCTGTGGAATGACCTCGTTTCAGATTCCATCCTTCAGAGAAACACCGAGCATAGCCCTTTTCATAGCTCGCTGGGTTTATATAGTAAATGAACCAGTAATTTACCAGTTCAACCGTAAACGTCCACTTTTGGCTCCGTAAGTCATAATGGGCAGGACGCACTGACTAAAGACTATCTATCAATAATATCTTAAGTTCCACGATGCGTTATGCGTTGTCTTGGATCTTGCGATGCAAATTTGCACGCAGTGTTATGTAAGTGCCCATAGGATCGCAACAACGCTCATAAAATAAATCAAAATCACAGCCAACATAATATGTGAACGATTGAGACCGGCTGAGAAGCCGCATAGAGCGCGCGCGAGTGTATGCGTGATGGTAATTTGGACTGCTAGTACTAACATGCTTAACTGTTTACAATGTGCTAACTGTGTCGAAACCAATAAGACTCAAGATCACCTAAAAGTAATGGAAAGAGATGCTCGGAGACTTTTTGTGAGATCGAGTCAGAAATAGAGAGATCTGCTGGAGGACCAGTCATAGCATTCAAGACTACCGACCTCAAGTGGTAGGTCGGGGCACATTGCTCATAATACTATTGAAAAGAGTGGGAAAGAACACGTACCGGAAGACATGAAGTGCGTAGATCCCTATAACATGGATTGATGTTATTAAAGACATGTTGAACGTTGAAAGTGAAAATTGGAAGCGTACATCACGAAGGTGATCCTTCTAGTGATCTTTAAGGAAGGATTTCATCATGTCATAGATTTTGACTTAAGAAAAAGATAAATCAATAAAATTATATATAGGGAAAGGATGCGTCGCGTGTGTGTGAATGATGTACGCTGTTGGCCGCGAGGCCTTTACAGCTTCACCGGACTTAAAGGCGAGCGTGCAACCACTACGCTCTAGCCAGCCAGAAGGGCAAGAGGCGACATACTCGAGAGCGCCTCGAAGAGGCGCCCTCGGTCAACCGCCGGCTATGGGAGGGGATCTACTACTACGTCGTCATCGTCACCCGTATTCTGAGCGGAAAGAAGGGATGACAAAGCATCGGGGGGGTCGGTGAGAACATGTTGCGGCCGGCGGTGGCGGCAGGGGTCGGGGGGGAGATCGTAGTCAGCGGTGGCTACGATTAACGGATTCGCATGGGTAGATGCGTTCGCGAAGTGACGTGTTGACGCCTTTTTAATAAAGGCGCGAATAGGTTCGAGACCTAGATCGGAGTGGAGGTCGACGTTCCGTACGAACCAGGGGGCTCCTACGGCTTTACGGAGGAAGCGGTTTTGAACCACTTGGAGTTTATCGATATGAGAGGGGGCCGAATGCCCGAACACAACACACGCATAAGTCATGATGGGTCGAACGCAAGTTTTGGAAAGTGTCACCTTATTTCTAAGGGACATTTTACTCCCCTTGCAGATTAACGAATGGAGACGACCGAGCACAAAGGATGCTCGGTGACGGACCCACTTTATGTGCGGGCCGAAGGACATGTTACTGTTTAGGGTGACCCCTAGATATTTGACCTCTTTGACCCAGGGAATGGGTCGGTCGAACATGGTCACTTGGCCGAGATTACTTCTAGGGCGGCGCAGGGAGTGGCGCGGGGTGGCACCTCTGGAGAAGAACACCGCAGCGCTCTTGTCCGGGTTTACCTCAATACGCCACTTCCTGAACCAATTCCCTAGGGAATTGGCGGATGCCTGAAGGTTTCTGGTAATGAAACCCTTAATCCTATGCGAGACGTAGAGAGCGGTATCATCCGTAAATAGGGCTAGATGCGCCTTACTCGAACGAGGAATGTCATTCGTGTAAAGGCTAAACAGAAGCGGAGAGAGAACTGAGCCCTGTGGGACTCCAGCACTGATGGAGTGGGAAGTGGAGCGCGTCATTTCGACGCGATAACGGAAGGCGCGATTCGACAAGAAGTCTTGTAAGATGAGCACGAGTCTGTCCGGCACACGCAATTGGTAGACCTTGTAGATCAAGCCGTTGTGCCAGACTTTGTCGAATGCCTTCGCGGCATCTAGGAAGAGGGCGCCCGGTTAGACGGTATTGGGTCTATTGAGACCGGAGAGGATGTGCTCCGTGATGCGGTGCACTTGGTGGACGCAAGAGTGTTTGGCTCGAAAGCCGAACTGCTCGTCGATACGGATATCCCTGGACGTTATGAAGTCTTTGAGCCGCGCCAGAAGTAGGCGCTCGTAGATCTTGGCCAGGGAGTTGAGGAGACTGATAGGGCGGTAGCTCGCGGGGAGATTGCGAGGTTTGCCGGGCTTGGGAATGCCTATGACGTCCGCCTCCTTCCACTTAGCGGGGAAGGTGCAGTTTGTCATGGCGGCGTTCAGTATGGCCACTAAGAGGCAGATGAGTTGGGCGGGCAGGCATTTCAGAACGCGATTCGAAATGCCGTCAGAGCCGGGGGCTTTTTTAGTTTTGAGACCCATAATGAGATCTTCGACCTCCGTTTGGGTGATAGGAGGTAAGGAATCGGCGGAGGGTAGGAATGCCCTGCGCTCGACTTCCCTGTCAACCGCGTCGACGTGGGACTGGTCGACGGACTGCGAGCTGGGGGTGCATTGGCTCTCGAGGGAGTTGGCGAGAAGCTCGGCCTTTTCGTCGTCGTCGAAGGCTGGGGGTGCGCCTGAAGGGCGGGACAGCGGGGGCATGCCAGTCGTGGAGTCGGTTTTGAGGCTACGCGCCAGCTGCCAGTAGGCCAGATGCGATGGCACGATGCCCTCTAGGAGGTCACTCCACCGTTCCTCCCGGACCTCCGCGACATGACGCTTTACCTCTCGTTGTAAAGCGCGCATCCGGGCTCGATTGGCTTCGGTGGGGTAAGAGTCGTACGCTCGGATTGAGGCATTCTTGGAACGAATGAGGTCCCTAACATCGTCCGGCAGTCGAAAGCGGTTGAGGTTGAGATCTTCCACCTCGACTTGCTTAGACGATCGACTAACAGCCGATCGGATGTGTTCGGTGAAGGCATCTACGGCCTGATCGGTGTCCTGAGGGGACGGGATGGAGTCCGAGCTGACAGGGAGGGGGGTAGGGTCGGCATCCGCCAAGGCCGTGCTTAGCGCATGCCAATCCACCACCGTCGTTTTAGCACATAGCACTACCGGGAAGCCGCGGTGTGCCCCTTCGCCTTAAGGCGAACGGGCGGCACCAAACCCTAGCTGCTCCGGGGCGAAGAGAGCCGCCGCACGGAGAATAGGATAGCGGGATGGGTTAAGGTAGGGTCCTGGCGAAGGGCGGGCGAAAGGCTATCCCACCACACGCGTCCTTCGAGGCGCAGTGGCATAGCTTCTTGCCGATTTTGCTCGTCTGTCCCGGCAAGCAATTTGGCGTGGTCTTGGGAGTAGCGCACGGTCGCGACGATCCCTAAGGCAAGTGTGACTGTATCCTGCTCGCGGTTGCTGCCTGCTATTGGTCTGGTCCTTCTGAACAGACATTACTAAAACTGTCATGCGCTACCTTTTCCCCAGTTTTCGGTCCCATCCCTCCTTTATCCTCCCCACATGTCCCCCGGTTCTGTCCGGAAGTTTGGTTGCGCCTGGCTGCCCCCTTCAATCTCCGTTTTAGAGAGGGTCGGGTGCGGCAGTGGGCGTGTCGTAGTTTGGTCGCTCGCTCGCTCCCCTCTCTCCTCGCTTGAGGAGTGACCGGGAGTTGTCGTTCGTTGCTGGCCACGAAAGGTCGGTTGAGTCGCTCGCACCTTGTACTCTCCGTTTGAAGAGAGGACAGGGAGCGGGCATTCGTAGTGTGTTGTGTGTGTTAGCCGGCGTGGATAGGCCTGCCGGCTCGACGTGCCCAATGCCGCGGTCGGCGTGCCGCGGCTGAAAGGCGGAGGGGTTAAACTCCGCCCAGCGCTCGAAGCTGTGGATCAGCACAAAATCCATGATAATGTCGCAAGGAAAACAGACACTACCCCAGGGAGGTACCGACCTGTTTCAGGTCGGAGAGTCCTCCCCAGGGCCCTCGGGCTCTGGCTGCCCCTCGTATTCTGGGGGGGGGGGGGGCACTTTGCTACATTCATCGAACGACCATGGCATCTCCATACCGGACACCGAATTTCGCAAGTGTGACAGGAGGCCCGTGGTAGTGTTGGAGCGTCTTCAGGACGCCGACATTGCCACGGCCTCAAAAACTAAGAAGACGGCGGCGTCGAAGCCAACTATCGACTTCGACGACGACGAGGAGCCATCCGAGGGCACCCGGACTATCCGGGCGGCCCAAGAATTTGAGGCGGCCCTGAAGGAGGCCTACGGGGCCTACGGGGCGTCGGATGACGACGTGTCGTGGTCTGACGTCTCGGACTCGGCCGACTCGCTGGTGAGCCTGGAACGGGCGAACACCAGCCAGTGTCCTGTAAAGCGACCTCATGTCCAGGAGCAGTCAAGCTCGGATGAGGTCGCGAAAAAGGTGATGAAGGTGCCGCGCGGCCGAGGCCGACCGCATACTTCAGGGCTATATGTTGGCCACGCCGAGGCGATGGCGCAGCTCACCAAAGAGTCTGAGCTGCTTAAGCGCCAAGCTGAACGGGAGGTGGTCACCCAAAATGCCACGCAGAGGGAGGCGGCTGCTGAGACCGGCGGCCCCGAGAGGAGCACTGTAGTTGCCAACGCGGAGGTGGTGAGAGCGACTAGCCACGAGGAGGCTGCACTTAAAGAGGTGCAAACCATCCTCTATGTGGCCAGCTCCTCCAAAAATCTAAAGGGGACACATGTGAGGGCCCTTAAGGATGCCGCCAGCGCCATCAAGGGCGCTGTCGAAGGCATTTACGAGGCGTCAGTCCCCGAGGAGCTTAAGAGGGCAGAGGCGAAGATCACCCGGTTGAAGAGGCTGGCCGGGTGGTATAAGGACCAGGTCGCGTACCTGCAGACGTCCTTCACACCTCCACCCACCCGCCTAACCCAACCTCGCCCTCAGAGGTATCCCCCGCAGTGGCGGCCGCCGTGGCTGTTTCCCCCGCGGCGACGGCCCCCGTGGTAGCTTCCCCAATATCGGGGCCCCCCTTGGCGGCGGCTACAGCAACCCCCGCGCTTGATCTGGAGCAGATGCGCAGGTGCATCATTGACAGCGTCGGGGTGATGCTGGACGCTCGCTTTGCAGCACTGGAGGGGTGGCTCCTGCTGGAACCGCGGATCCGCCCGCCTTTGGCCTCCGATCGGCTAGCCGGACCGACTGAAGTAGAGGCCCCAAAAGCCCCTACGACTGCAACGACAGCCACCGCGGCACCCCCTCCAAAAAAGGGGAAAATGGCGAAAGCCAGAACGAGGAAGGGTCCAACGCCGGCACCCGTCACCCAGGCGTACACTGAGTCCAGCCCCCCCACCCCGCCACCTGCTCCTGAAAGCGCCACGGAGAAGCCGTGGGCTGTGGTGCGAAAGCGCGGAAAGGCGAAAAAGCCCGCACAGGCTAACCCCGTGCAGTCTGTGGAGACGACGGCACAAGCGCAAGCACGAAAAAATAAAAAGCGCAAACCAAGGTTGCGGCCGCCTTGCTCGGCCGTTAAAATAGCGAGCGGGCGGGCTGCGCAGTGACACGACCGAGCGCGGGCGGGGCACAGCCAGAACTGGATGCGTCGCTTTAACTATTCTTTATTATACCACTAGTTTCTGACCGCAACTTCGTTCGCGTTGACTTAGGCAGGAACCTGACATTTTTCCGGGATAAAAAGTGCCAATCCAGGTAATAAACTATTCTGTGCAAAATTTCATCCTAATCCGTTCAGCCGTTTTTGCGTGACTGAGTAATAAACATCCAAACATACAAACTTTCACATTTATAATATATTAGGATGAACCTTATTCTAAAGTTTGATTGTTGGGTATGACTATGTAAATGATTGATTTGAGCTCCATAAAGTTATTATTGATTTTGCATTAACATTGTACATGACACGTAACGAATCATCGCTGGGTCATTATTCGCTAGACAAAACGCACTACGTTACGATTACTCCATGAAGGACTACAAATATTATACATGGAATTCTTTCACGCAAAATCTACTCAACGAATTTTCATGACACTTCAAAGTAATACAGCTTATACGAATAAGAAATATGCTGCAATTTATAAATATATCAGAGCGTTTTATAGTGCTACAAGGATATTTTGGCCTGTGAGTGGCATTAATAGGGGGCGTTGGTGTGAAATTAGGCTTATCACATACTGGTAACATTTTCCTAATTTCAACAGGTGGGTCCACACGGTTAATTATTAAAACAGGTTAATAATAAAAACCGACTTCAAAAAATAAATATTTGAAGTCGGTACCGGTTAGTTCAGTCGGTTACTTGGCACTTCAAATATTTATTTTTTGTTTTTGAAGTCGGTTTCTTTAAAAAAAAGATTTTTAATTTACAGTTTTAAGTGACAAGTGAATTATTAACTAATATTTATATAACTATATTATTTTGCTGAGTTGTACAGCAAGGTACCTACAGGATTGGTATCATAACGCGTCGATTGCTTTTATGCGACTATGCGTAAGCGCAGTGCGTCGGGTACGAGGCAGCGCCAACACCGTCCTGAACATGATCGCTGAACAAGAGGACATACATACGACACTGCTGCGGCAGACATAACACTGTCATTGGCTGAACCAGTCGTTAAAGTACGGTCGACATACTATTTTTAAATGTTTTCTTTTTAATGTTTAAAATTTTGTACCTAATAGGAATCCCTGTCACTTGTAATAAATGAATTTTATTTTATTTATTTATTTATAAACATAATAACGGAATCTATACATGCGCGCTGTTCGCCCCTGATGTATCTTCAAAGTCCTAAGTTCAATACGGATTCCATTATAATGGGACTACCTCGAAACTATACTCAACCCAAAGTTGAAGTCGGTTAATATTCTAATTAGTTCTATGGCAGGGTACCTATAGGATTGATGTAATACACATATCTCAATCTACGTATTCGTATTGTTTGTCGTTAAGGAGTTTCCTGGTGTATCTTCCAAGTCCAAGGTCCAATACCAATGAAATTAAAATGGATACCTTGGAGCTATACTGAACCCAATGCAAAAATAATCATTAAAATCAATCGATAATTGGCGTAATGATCGCGTAACATACATAAATAAAAAAAAAAACAACATACAGTCGAATTGAGAACCTCCTCCTTTTAAAAACATTTTATAGCATACGGCAACAAATTGTCATGAAGTGACATTTCTCCTGATGACAGCGCTGCCGTCCTAAAGATAAACACATTGTTCTACTGTAGAACATAGTTTCTGTGTTTATTGTTTGGATGGCAGAGCGTTAGTCCCGATTTTGGCCGCGGGCCAAAATTTTTTTGAATTTTGAATATTTTTTTTTTTTAACGTAGCCCCACCCTAGGATTTATTCCTGTGACGAGGGTGCGTTTACAAACATAAATATTCACATACACAAATACCCAGACCGGAACAAATAACTGTGGATCACACAAATATTTGTCCCGTGCGGGAATCGAACCCGCGACTATTAGACGCAGTGGACGGAGCGGCTTAAGCTCTTAACCACTGCGCTGAATCGTCCGTCCTCCTTGTATGACTGTATTAGGGGATCAAAGTTAATGAAATGTCAAGCAAATATTGTCATTCTAGTAACCTTTAATCTTGCCTATGGAGTATGTACTCAATGCCCTTAATAATTGCTTGAGTGCGTTTTGTTGTGATGCGAAGACAGGTGACAACCGCCCGATGACAAATAATGTGGATGTAAAATGGCGGACGGCCCTACGGGGGGAGCGGTGACATATCGCGGAGCAGCTTACCTCACCGCATTTCATGTGACAATATTAATAATATTATTATTATAATAATATTAGTCAAGAGTCTCCGTAACCGGCGAGCGTGTATGAGACAAACTATGAGAGTCGAGGAAGCCAGAGAGGTATGTAAGGAAAGAACCTGTTGGAACTCTGTACTCTCTGCCTACCCCGCAAGGGATCTGGCGTGAGGTTATAGATAGATAGATAGATAGATAATATTAGCCCTGTTAAGAAACTATCCCACCGTTGGGCGCGGGCCACTTTTCAAACTGAGAGGGTTTAGGCCATAGTCTACCACGCTGGCCCAGTGCGGGTTGGCGAACTTCACACACCTTCGAGGAACTCATAGGCGTGCAGGTTTCCTCACGTTGCTTTCCTTCACCGTTAAAGCAAGTGACTTTTAATACGCAATGACAATATTAATCCTCAATTATTGCGAGCATCCTCTGATATTTCTCTACCAAAGTCAGGATATCAGGGAAGATCAGGGTACCGGACAAGAGCCTAGTGTTATTTCAAGATTTCCTACATACTTGGTCACGAAACGGACGACTGTGAAAACGAACATAAACCCACCTTCAGCCGTTACGAGAATTGAAACTTGTCATCCTAAAACCTAATCGCCGATAAATATATTACAAATTAATTACAAAATATTATATAGGCCACTGGAGTACCATTAAACGATCAATTTATCTATTTATATTATTACGCCACGTAGGCAGAGAGTACAAAGAATCTCAGAAGAAAAGAATACAAAACAGAAAATGGAAATCAGAAAATGGACGGATGTACGTATCGGAGAAGACCTAGATCTTATCATTAAGCGATCATTTCACACAGATATCGTAACGCGCCGCATTCAGTCACAGCGAATAAGGGCCTTGGTTTGACGTTCTGGAGCGCATCTCATTTATCACTCGCGTCCTATCGGCCTTGCTATTTATCATTAACCAAACCTATTTATCTTGAAACTTTGAACAGTATGTATGCTTTATGAATATTACACGTGTTGACTTTGGATTCAGGAATTTGTTACCTTTTCTTTTCACAAGATTATTTAAAACCTAATGCCACATCTCAGAGTTACGTACTTACTTGTAAATTAACCCTTAGGTATAGTTAGTTTAAGTTACTCTAAGTTTTACAAATCAGTAGTGGCCGACCGAACCTTCGGCATCGGTTTCGGCCACCTACGGTCAAAAATACCACCTTCAGCGAAAACTTTGACTTCGGCCAAAATGGGCCGAAGTTTTGGCCGAAGCCGAAGGTTTCTAGCTAGACCGAAATTGAACGATCTGTTACGACTTACGAATGGGTGAGAGTGCGGCGGAAGAGGCGACGCGCCGGTGGCACGGGTCACATCGCGTTGCGCCGACCAGCCGCCATTGCCAAATAACCGAATCAAAACAAAACAAGTTCGTTAATATAGTCATTATACCTTTTCAAAAATGTAGCCAATCATGAACCAAATTTCTTGGGGTTATTAAACCTTCGACTTCGGCTTTGGCCGAAGTTTTTGATGATGGCCTATTAATCAGTCTCTGCTTTAGCCAAAAATCGACCTTCAGTCGGACACTACAAATCAGTAATACTCTTTATTTTATTAAATTATTAGCGGCTTGATCTAGTGGTTAAGAGCTTAACCCGCTCAGCCTACTGGATCGAGAAGTCGCGCGTTCAATGCCCGCAGTCTATGTTTGCAGTGGCTATTTCGTGCGGGTCACTTCCTTCCATTTAATATGGTGGTGGCTGGTCAAGTAGTCATACTCTTGAACGGGTGCTGCTTGTGGAGACTGGTCTACCCAGAATCCTTTAGATTATCATTCTGTAAAACATTATTATATCTCAGTCGTAAGGCATCATATACACACACAGGCACACTGTAGTAGGATTGCATAAATGATTTTGTACAAAATAAAAATTTATGTATCTATACAGGAATTGTTCCTCAAAAAAACGTAACACCACACGGGTTACGTTTTGTTAAAGAAAAAAAAATTGCAACATATCCAATTATATTTTTTGTGTGTGTAATTAATTGTAAAATCACTGGTGTATATAAATGTGGTGTATAAAGAAGTATTCTAATATATTTCGATGAACAAAAATAATGGATTTGATACAAAACAAGTGTAGAAACGATTAGAAAAACTAAGGATTATTAAGCCGTTGCTGACCATACTGTTTCACAGATGGCACAAATTGAGATGAAAGTGATTTTGTCAATATTGTACATGTCGAGTTCGTATTCAAGAATTTGTAGCTTTTTGTAATTGGCTTTACGAAATCTTTTAGAATCCAATACAGATTTTTGAGCTTACAACGATAAATGAGATTATACTGGCCCACAGAGGGCATAAATAGGGGGAGAGAGATTGGGTCATACTCTTCACACGCCTAGTGTGGATTGGTGAACACAGGTTTGTGGCTAGTTAACTCTATGTCCAAGAATAGAATATCCGTGTAATTGATAAAAATGGGTTAATAAAAATACTTTTGTGAAATATAATGTACTAAGTTCTCAGGTTCTCACTCAATGGCTAAAAACTAAAACTATTAAGAATTGGAGATCTGTGACATACTACCCAATAACTAAGATATTTATGTGGAACATACCGCCAGTGGAATATGCTTGCATAGACTTAAACTTTTTCTTTATGTTAGCTTAATAAGAGGTTCCAACATAGAATGTGAAACATTTGAAAGTGATGAAATAAACATTTTATTTATTTATCATATATATGTACAATACTATACTACCTTGTATCGAAACATATTTAAATTTTTCATTTCAATTAAAAAAATATCTCAAATATACTTTTACGAAATAGTCGCGTACTTTGTGCACTTCTACATATCTTTTAAACGAAATGGGCGTATTTTAAAATGACACATGTACTTTAATAGATATGGAACATTTACCAATAGCAATCCTTTTATTAAGGTCGCAATTTCCTCAAAAAAACAATACCTCAGTCCAGCTCGTTGGGGAGAGGTGGAACAAATTTACTGGTAATGTCAACATCTCGAGTAGCGAACATTAATTTCTCGAGAATTGTAGTGTAGCATACCCGGCCCGACTGGATATTGTACGTACAATTTTATTTCGACCCCAGACAGATATAGTAGGCCAAATTATTTCGTTCTCAGCTCAACCACAAATTCAGTAGAGCAGATAATTTACTGTGTGGTTATAATTTGTTTTTTAAACGTTGCCCGCTCTTTAGGGAATTCCTGTATTATGAAATGCGTAACTGTACAGTTGTACTTTTTATGCAAAACATTCAGACGGAAATAAATAATTGTAAGTCACATTAGGGCAGAGCCGAGTTGCTACAGGTACTTGTTATAACAGACACTCATAGAAATAAATATCGTCACGCCTATAATTTCTAAGGCGGGGGGGGGGGGATTACTGTATACACACAAATTTCAAAGATAATGTTATGTTCTGTTGCAATTGTACTGGGAATATTTCCCAGTGTAAACATTATTCTAGACTCCAGATGGCTTTTGGGAGTCTACTGATAAATATCACATTTTGTCTAATCTAGGATTTAAACATAGCACCTCAGTACTCATGAAATTATAGTAAGAGATGTATGTAGATGAAGATAAAGATGTGTGGAAGGAACGTTGTGGCAGGATTTGACAAAGGAAAAAGATCTTTCAGTCAGACGGGAGTTGTATGCTTATTTATGTATATGCAACGCGTCATGGTACAAATATTGTGTTCTAGACGTACATGGAGAATCGTTGTCGATTTTATATTTAGCGCCATCTGTGGATAGGTAGTCAGATCTTTGTAGCAATGTACAGGGGTCGCTACAGATGCATGCAAGAATTGTATCATCCCTTCGCCTACTCTTGTGGTATATAAAAATCGAGGTGTAAAAGAAAGGGTCGTACTTTACCACACGGACCCAGTGCGGATAGTGGCTTTCAACTTGGCTTAACGACTATCACATTTTGTTATATGATAACAAAAGAAACACAAACGATCACTCATCCCAAGACTGACCGAGTGAAACGCAGCTTAACCTAAGGAGCACCTTGGTACAGCACTAGAAGCATCTAATAAAAAACGGTGTGTAAATAGTAAAGTAAGTAGACAAACATTTACAAGTTGAATAACGTGTACAAATTTCACAGTGCTAGTTCAAGATCAACGTTAAAGAAACTATAATTTTCGCAGCATTACACTTATAAGACCAGTGAACGTTAATACAAGGGGAGGAGAATACCCGTAAAATCGCTACAAAAAGCCCTACCCAAATGTTAAAAGGACCGATTCAGATGAAAGCCGATGGAGGCAAACTTATTCATACGTTAACATGGCGACCTGCCTCGAACTGTCAAAAAAATAAGGGAGTTGTTTCGTACGCCCAGTGGCGAATAATGCGCGTAGCGATCACGAGATCCTGGTTTCGAATCGTAGGTAACACGCAATATTTAGACAGAAAATACATAGGCTAATGTTTGATGCATACAATTCCCTGTGAAATAGGCAGATACGTAGTGGAGGACATACTTCAGCCTTTACGGGGTATACAGAGAATACAGAGTTCCACCAGGTTCTTACCCAACAGACCTCCCACTCCCCACATACTTACTTATAATTTGTCTCATACACGCTCACCCGTTACGGAGACTATTGACTTGCCCATTAGATATGATACAGTTTAGACATGGTAAAATAGTCTAGATCTATATTTTTTAACTTTTCTGAGACCTCTTATAAAATTGTTAAGCATCCCATGCACACTTCCACAGCATAATCGCAGAACCGATCGCACTTTATCTATAAACGGTCTACCCCTGTCAGCAGTTGGACGTTCAATCAAATCCTGCTTACTCCCTGTCCGCAAATCACATTGGGGACGGTCTTGCGCTGACTCGACCTAAATAAATCCTTCATGCGTATTCCCCGTCAGTGCAGCTTTGTTAGCCCAGAGGGTTTATCGTAACGCTATTGAGTTGATATGCCATTCTTTTTAAAAGTTTACTAAAGATGAACATGATAGCATGCTTGAGACAAGGTCACTGTAACGTAACATTTTGATTCGGCGTCTTCTCATTAACTTCACGTTCATGTCCTATATTTTTTTATATTACGACAACGATACAATGCACGACGCGCTGCTTATCATGGGTTATTCCTGTCCAATCCCCAAATCGATCCCCTGCTGTTTATTATTAATATTTGATTCCTGTCTGATCTACTAAATATAATTTTGCATTTCCTTCCAATTCCCCTAACATTTTTGGGAGATGGATCAGATCGGAATAGAATATAATTTGAAATAAAAGTGTGTAGGGAATCAAAACTGGGGGATCAGACAGGTATTACCCCTTGTGATCCAATTGGCGTTTTCAAATTTAAATGGTTTTTAAGTATGGATACAACACTAAGGTGAAAATTTGGACTAATTTAGTGAAGCATAATACGCAATATTCTTGGTTGGTTGTTTAGGCGTCAGGTAATAATTAGTACCCAAAGTATTGTTGCGGTATTAAAGCCAGTGTTAGTGCAAAGTGAACTCGCTGACTATACCGCTGCCATGTTAGATTACTGATGTTATATGTATTTGGAATCGAATTCGAGACGAAATTAGTCGGCTTCGGAATGTGTAATTGTGTTGTGTGAAGTTACCGAGTCAGTTTATAATTGCGTGGTATTGTTATGGATTTATGGGCTCGGGTTGTTAGCTATTGTTGTACAGTGATTTTGAATAATTTGGGAATAACTAAAGTTAGGAATAATCGGTTTTGTAATTAAAGTGTTGTGAGTACTGATTTGAAGGGTTCGTTCTAGAAGTTGTTTCCGGCTGTTTACGCTAGACTGCAGTTGTTAATTAAGACTTTTTGGTAACTAAATTAATTCGATACTTAGTTGAAAAGTAATGGAAAGGAAGAAAATCAAAGTTTTACGATTTATTGGCCGTGTGAGTATAATAATGTCTCCAGGATGATGACGGTTTGATCTACTATTTAATTGTAGGCTGACCGCGGGCAGAAGTCGTACATGAAACAATTCATTGTTGGATATATAGGTATTTGCTTCTGTTTGTACATGTAATTTTGTTGTTTGCGAACGCATGCATGCAAGTGCATTCACTTACTACACAGGAATAGTCTTAGAAATCATCATCCTTTTTATCAAATTAATGCACTCATTATCACTTAATTGGTTAACTTATGTAGCAGTGGGCAATGCGCATTTGTCGAAGCACATTTGACCATTCTAGATGATGATGACCATGTACTTACCGGAGGATATGGAGTAGACACCCCACAAAATGTACTGATTAACTTTTGGGAGATCGCAGTTAAAAGCTGGATGCTAAACAGCACAAAGCCAGTCGACATGATCTTTAGGAAAAGCCTTGGTTTTGTAGCGGACGTCTTTCGGCCGTTGATAGATAATATATATGTAAAAGGTAAAATTTTCGTCAACGTCACGGTACAAGAACAATTCCCAACGTGGAACAAAGTGATTTCTTTTGATAAAAACAAAACCAACATTCAAGATTTAAACTTTCCGTACTCAAGGCATTTCATCACAGCTGTCACGTGCATAGATGCACTCAACGTTTCATTTTGTCAAAGTTTTTAGAAAATAAATAAAGTTTAAGTAGTTTTTAGAAAATAATTAAATTTTATGCTTTTCTGCACTTGCGTTGCCAACTTAAGCTTAAAACGTATGGATAAAAAGAGAACGGCCATCATGGATTTTAAAAAACGAATGCGCTTAAAATTATTACAGGTAATTATATGTTTATGTTTCAAATAGCCCCGCTGTGTACGTCCGCACTTGGAATTATTCCTGTAAAGTGTTCGAAATACTGACAATGTTTAGTGACTAACGTCGCTAACTGTACTCCAGTCGCATACAGAATTTTTGTATCGCGCTGGATTTGGTGATAACGAGTTACAACCCTGAAATCAATTTCCTCCGGATTCAATTACACGCATACCACTCGATTCGACGTTTGCTACAAACCGTTATTGGTAACTCGGATCGTTTGCGTGCTTATGTCTTTGTTGTGGTTCTAAGGATATATCGATGTTGAGGTCGCGTAGACCCTACGAGAATACAGTATCGTTTCAGTTTGAAGAAGTTTGTAAACGCACCCACAACACAGAGGGCTAAGCACGACAATTTTTGACGTCGGTGTGACGCTAGCAAGTAATCATACTGCCACCTTCATGCTTATTTAGTTAATTTTAGTATGACAAGAATGACATATCATTTCCCTAGCGCCACACTCACTTCAACCTTTTTCGTGCTAAGCTCTCAAAAATAATTCTTAGTATATAATAATAATAATATAAGCCCTTTTAAGAAACCGTCCCATCGTTGAGTACGGGCCTCTTCTCAAACTAAGAGGGTTTAGGCCATAGTCCACCACGCTGGCCCATTGCAGGTGGGCAAACTTCACACACCTTCGAAAAACGCTTAAGCATGCCGCATCACGTTGAGCCATTGATCCTCCCACTTAATGTGCTAGTTGTTTAGCCAATTTACATGTCTTATAAGCAGCTTGATCTAAAAGAAGGTGGCCACAAAACCGACTTTATCAATCCATGCGGATTCCATGCGGTGAAGTTTGACCTAATCTCTCTTTTCGATTTGTAAGCGAATATCTTTTTCCCAGCCGTGGGACAATATAGGTCTGATTTGTAAAACAACAGATACATACGTTCAATAAATGTCTGTGCCACTGAAAACTATTGTTCAGTAGCACGACATTTACATTTATCAAAATTAACATAACCTAAATAACGTATAACCTAGGTAAATATTCAGTCTTCTTCATAAACCTATCCCTTTAATTTCCCAAAAGAGCATCTAAAAATGTTACTTTGAAACTAAATTACGAAGGAGAATTTGCAATGTGTAAGAAAATGTTATTACATGTCTCTTAAATCACTCTCAAGGTCAAGAGGTCAAGACTCTTAAAGTTCTTTATTGCAGCTTCGTTCGTAGCCATCTCGAATACACATCGCAAGTATTGACCTTGTTACGACAAATACATCGATCGAATCGAAAACATCCAAAAGAAATTTATAAAATTTTTGTGCTTCCGAATTAAGATCCCATATAGAAATACAAACTACTTAGATGTCTGTAAGAAATTTCACCTCTTACCTCTCTCTAAAAGGCGAGAGATCTCAGACTGCACTTTCCTTATAAAATTATCTTCAAGTATTCTTGACTGTCCAGAGCTTCTTAATAAATTATTCTTGAATGTCCCACCCAAAGCTACTAGATATAATCCTCCAATTCATGTTACCCACGTATCCACTAATTATAGACAAAACACATACCTCGTGCGAGCAAGCAGGAATTTCAATAAGTTGAGCAAGCAATGCAATTTAGATTTATTCTCCACAAGCGTTACATGTGCAAGACGGCAGCTTAGCCTTGATTATTTTCAATAAAAATACTCTAATAGCTTATATAGGAAATTACTATAACCTACCCTGTACCTGTTTAATTTTTTCCACATTGCCATATTTTTTCTTTCTGTATAACTTCTTACTCATATAGCTCACGCAATACCATTTTCATAATCTACGACTATCCGTGAAGATCTGTAATTGGCTTTCCGTTAAATAAATAAATAAATAAATAAATAAATAAGTAAGTAAGTAAGCAAGCAAGCAAGCAAGCAAGCAAGCAAGCAAGCAAGCAAGCAAGCAAGCAAGCAAGCAAGCAAACAAACAAACAAGCAAGCAAACAAACAAACAAGCAAACAAACAAGCAAACAAACAAACAAACAAACAAACAAACAAACAAACAAACAAACTAACAAACAAACAAACAAACAAGCAAACAAGCAAGCAAGCAAGCAAACAGACGGACGGACGGACGGACGGACGGACGGACGGACGGACGGACAGACAGACAGACAGACAGACAGACAGACAGACAGACAGACAGACAGACAGACAGACAGACAGACAGACAGACAGACAGACAAACAAACAAACAAACAAACAAACAAGCAATAAAACAAATAAATAAATAAATAAATCAATCAATCAATCAATAAATAAATAAATAAATAAATAAATAAATAGGTTTCGCATTCATTAAATGTGGAATTCCTGAAATATAATTTCGTAGGATGCTTTGACTGCATAAAGGGTTTACTTAAATGAGGTTTTCATATCTTGCGTTAAATTTAGAAAGAATTTGAATTATTGGATTGTTGGAAAATATTTTGATTCTCGAAATTTTATAGTTTAATTCCCGACCTAAAATTTTTATTTTTTTTACTTTAGTGCAAGTCAAAAGTGAGACTCAACTTACTTGAGTTTAAGATGTATTGGAGAAATGACGGTTAACTGCCATAATAATAATAATATAACAAGCTATGCCATATCAAGCTTTTATTTAACTTGCTGTCTGTCTTTCCGGTTCAAATCTTGTTATCCATTTTTCAAGCAATTTCGGGTATCCGATTGAGCTGAAATTTGGCACACGTGTGTAAGTTCGGTGCAATAATATGGTACCATGGATCTGATCTGATGATGGAGTCAGATGGTAGCTATAGGAACATGTGAATTATGCAACGTGGCCTCCTTGTGTTTAAGCTTTTTCGACTGCTATTCACAAGTACTATACAACCAAATAGTATTCAGGGCGTGATAATTTTTTTTTTTTTGTTTAAAAAACGTAGCCCCACACTAGGATTTATTCCTGTGTCGTGGGTGCGTTTACAAACATGAAATTTCACACACACAAATACCCAGACCGAAACAAATTATTGTGGATCACACAAAGATTTGCCCCGTGCGGGAATCGAACCCGCGACTATTAGACACAGTGGGCGGAGCGGCTTAAGCTCTTAACCACTGCGCTAAATCGTCGTAATGAAATCGAAAGGTAGCGAATAAAACCACCCAACTACTTAATATAACCTCGCTGTGTTTGGGTTCGTTGGGCATGTCTTAAATAGTACTTTAGACCCCCATAGTATCCAGGGACTGATAGAGCCGGGAGAAAGCCATAGGAACTCTTCAACCAAGCAATATATCTTCGTTGTGTTTTTGCTGTAAGAACTTGTTTTTAAAAGTCTTTTTAGATTATTTTTTCAAACCAATGTTGTTAATTATACATGTAGTAAAAAAACACCGTTATGGCCTGGCAGAGGTGTATAATGAAATTTTTGCTGACAATGTTAGGTCTCAATCTAATAAGGGTGAGCCTACCGCCATTATACCGGGGCACAATGCTATACTCCGAAATCAATCAGGGAAATTTTTCCTCGAAAAATGTCTGACATAGCATTCGAACACATAAGCTCGTTATCGCTAAGCATATCAGCCGCTGCTAGACCAACGAGGTTGTCGTAGTACTAGTAGGGTTTAACAACCTGCACTCTTCCCGCGTAACGGAGTATGGCCTATTCACTCTCATATGGATTTGTCAGAGAATACCCTTGCTGAACAGATGGAATCATCAAGTCATATCCCATACAAAACTGACATTCTCTTACCTGAGTTTGTGAGAAGAAGCCTTTGCTCAGCAGTAGCTTGATTCCTCATGATTAATATCCCACCTAAATGCCACATATTTCATGTTTTTACCAACATATTACACCTAGATAGATAGATAGATAGATAACTCTTTATTGTGCACCAATTACATAGATATTAAAATACAAAAAAAAGAACTTAAAGTTACACAAAGGGCGGCCTTATCGCTAAAAAGCAATCTCTTCCAGGCAACCTTCGAATGGAGAAAACGATTAGGTTGTGGAATAAACGGGGGTGCACTTATTACATAGAAGCTTAACTTATAGCAATAAATACTTAAATATAATATAAAAAAGCAAATACATACTACAAAAATTTTACCACACATACACATATTTAACTATCACGATACGACGGCAGGACCCGGTGAACAAGTAGATAAGTAATACTTCCTCACCTGGCCCTTAAAGCTCTCGAGCGACGATGCACGCCGTATACTGATGTAAGATGTAATTCCGCAGTCGTACCGCCTGGACAGTAAAAGACTTATCATAGAAGCTGCTATTGTGAAGGGGCATTCTTAGGCTCAGATTTTCTGAGGACCTGAGGCATTGGGTGCCAGTGCTTTTCAGGTACTCGAAACGTTGTTTAAGATAGGAAGGGGAAGAAGGGTTAAATAATATATTGTAAAGAAGGGAAAGAATATGCGCGTTCCGGTGAAGTCGAATGGGTAGCCACTTAAGTTTTGTACGAAATTCGGATACATGGTCATATTTGCGCAAGCCAAATATGAACCTAATTGCGAAATTTTGGAGCCGCTCAAGTTTATCTAGCTGTTTCTCCGTTAAATCTAAATAGCACACATCGGCATAATCTAGAATAGGAAGGAGGAGAGATTGTGCCAGAGCAAACTTAGTGGCAGTGGGTAGGAAATTGCGAAGTCTTCGCAAAGAGGCTGCTGTAGCAAATGTTTTACAACTAATAGCTTCTAGTTGTGGACCCCACGACAACGGTCTAGCAAAACTCCAAGATTTTTCACAGATTCGCTATAGGGAATTATAGTGCCGTCGAAGAATATTTGTGGGAGAGTTAACCAATTAATTCTATTGATCATTCGAGAGCTGCCTATAATGATAACTTGCGTTTTGACGGGATTCACTGTCAATCCGTAAGATTTGGTCCATTTAGTAATACATATCAATCCAAAAATAAACTCATTAAAACGAATTGTAACACAAACATCACTATATCGAGCCGTGTAAGTATTCCTCAGAGGATTCCAGGTTACCTGCTTCACCTCCAGAATTGGACATTACCGTTTAAATTGCTCCTTTATATTCCCACTGCGATGCGGTTTCAATATAACGCGAACCAACGCTGGCTAATGGCGAATTACAAAGTGTAATGTGTAGGTGCAGTTTGTTCGTTGATATAATGTTATATTAAATGCATTATATCATTAAAAGTTGCTTGGTGGACTCCTCCACATGGTGGATCTATGATCTGGTGAAGGCCTCAGGTAAAAGTGGTTGATGGGGGTTGGTGATTTTTGGGGAAAGCCTTTGTTCTCAGTGGACGTCTTTCAGCTGATAATATACAAAGTGTATCGTAAATAACGAAAGGCTTGAGACATCTCAATTAGATAATTGCATCACAAATTTAATAGAAAACCAAAATTCAATTTGAAGTTTATTACCCTGTTTTTAAGTACTTTTATACCCCAATTATCAATGAAACTTGTACGTGTATGTGTGCGTATTGAAAAATACGTTTTAGAAATGCATTTCTAATATATTCATTTATAATATTGCTCTGAATTAAAAATAAAATTAGTTTGTTATGGCGCACTGAAGGAGTAATAGCTATTAGTAAATTTAAAAAAAAAATATTGAAAATATTGGGGATCAATTCATTTACCGATTTAGAAAAAACTACTTTTAGGCTTTGCTTTAATTATGTTACACCTTGTATAATTGGTTTTTTACCGTAGGATAAAGTTATTTCTTTCATGTTTAACCATATTGTAGTTTTTAGAAATTGCATCCCGCCAATATCTTCTAGGTTTATTACATATATATTACTATTATTATTATACTTTTTATTATATAGCTCTACAACATCTCTATTTTGTAATTGAGAGAATTATGTAGACACTGACCGATACCATGAATCTAAGTACGTTATGATTAATCTATACTTAAGCACATATATTTAGCTCGTTCTGCATTGTTCTTCTATACTCCATGAATGCAATATATACAAAAAGAATTGTAAAACTCTAATTTTTAAAAAGAGTAACTGTGGAGTCTCTTGCCCTTCTTCTCCACAGGAATGACTTTCCGAACGGGTGGTAGAGTCTTAAGTAATCATTAATTTTCTCTTTTTGACTATTCATAAGAACCTTTTGATCTACATGAATAAAAAACTAATGATTTTGATTTTTAAAATTCAGTACTTAATAATGGCCGTAATATAGATAGATAGACTACAAAATGATCATAATGCCCCTCTGTTGGGCAAAGGCCTAAATATATTCAGGGCGGATTTTTGAGAAGGGGCTATTATGGCAGCTTCACCTTTACCGTTGTAGCAGCAGCAAAACAGTCTTAAGAGACTATCCTAACTTTTCACAATATTTTGAGCTGCATTTACGGATTTTGAACAAAATAATTACCGTCAGTAAGACGACAAGGAGTTAATACAATTTTTTTTTAACGCTTACCTATCATGTTTATTTTAATGACCGAAAGCTCTAAATGCAGCTTACAAATATTTAAGGATAGTCTCTTTAGGCAGTCTTCCTGTAGGTACAGTGGTTGAGGTAACTGTCTTTACTGTCCCGTCTTAAAAATCCACCCTGTATTATAGACGCACATATTTATCGTCCACTATGACTATCATCCTCAATGTATTGAAGCCGGCCTGACTAATTTGAAGATTTTCCGATAGAAAAATCACAGTTCTTCTGAACTAGGATTCAATTCCATCTTAAGATTGGCGGGAAGCAAAGATCTATCTATCTTTATCATTGCACCAGATCCCTTGCGGGGTAGGCAGAGAGTACGGAGTTCCAAAAGGTTCTTTCCTTACATACCTCTCTGCCTTCCTCCACTCGCATAGTTCTTCTCATACATGCTCGCCGGTTATGGTGATTCTTGACTTGCCATTCAGATAAGACACGGTAGCAAAGATGAATACTGTATACACACCTATTTGTTGTCGACGATGATAGGTTTCAATATATTAGGGGCGAGCCTATTGCTATCGGGTACAATTCCTGACTTTTAACTTCTATTAGCCATATGTCGATAGGAAAACCACCCTTCTTCCCTTATACGACTCAAACTCTAGACCTTAAAATTAGCGAGTGTCACATTTTTTTTCGATATAAGCGTAGCCCCACACTCAAATTTATTCCTGTGTCGTGGGTGCGTTTACAAACATGAAATTTCACATACAAAAATACCCAGACCGAAACAAATAATTACGGATCTCACAAAAATTTCTCCCGTGCGGGAATCGAACCACTATTCGACACAGTGGGCGGAGCGGATACATATTTATTGCCGACGATGGTAGGTCCCATGTACTAGGGGCGAGCTTATTGCTACTACACCGAGCACAATTTCAAACTCTGGACTACTTCTGAAAAAAATTCTATAGAAAAACATACACTCTGTCCGACCTAAGATACAAAACCCAGAACTTTATGATTGGTGGGTGGCAAAAATATATACTGTGTACACATATACTTATTGCTGACAATAGTAGGTCTCATGTAAAAGGGGTGAGCTTACTGCCATTATACCGAGCACAATTTCAGACTCCAGACTGCGATTAAAGATTTTCCTATACAAAAACCATGCTTCTTCCAACGTAGGATTCAAACTCATCTTAAGATTGTTGGGTGGCAAAAATAAATACTGTATACACACATATTTATCGTTCGCAATGCTAGGTCTTACGTAACAGGGGCGACTTTTTCCCATTATATTGGGTACAATTACAGCCTCCTTACTACTATTAGAGATAAGAAAACTACACTATTCATTATCACTCATATTTATCGCCGACTATTCCAGGTCTCAAGTAATAGGGGCGAGTTAATTGCCGTTATACCTGGCACAATTCCAGACTCCTAACTACGATTAGAGTTAAGAAAACTACTCTAGTCATTTACACACATATTTATGGCCGACTATGCCAGGTCTCATGTAATAGGGGCGAACCTATACCCATCACCCCGAGTATAATTACCGACCTGCTACCGAGAATTCTTCAATAAAAAAAACCCACACATTATTTGACCTAATATAAAAGATTGTAATCTAGATTTTTAGACCTCAAGATCGCTACCTTCACCAATAAACCAACGACTCAGGAAAGTAACATAAAATGTAAGCTCAAAATACAAGTGCCTATTAAGCCGATAACCGAAGGGCCTATTCTATACCTCTCCAAAGACTTGTTAATGAATGCCGTCTAACAAGCAAAGTTTTTTTGCCTCCTTTCGGGCGGATAACTCAAGTTTTTATTAACTTTATAGATTAGATTATTAATTTCATGATGAAATATCGACGCGGTTGAATTTCCGATGGGTTTCAAGTTTCGTGGAATTTTGGACTGTCAATTAGTGATGTAATTGGGTACCGGGTGGTAAACTTCGGAAATTATTTCATAAGTATAGTAGAGTAAATAATAAAATTAGCTTAAGAACATAATCACTGATTTATTACTTACATCAAATAAATAAGCACAAAAATCAAAAATTCCAAAAAATTCCACGTGGACAGGATTTGTATCATGAAATTCCATCAATTTGCGCTGTGTTCGTGATGGAGTATGATCTATTCTCTCTCTCCTCAAAAATCAAAATCAAAAGTGTTTTATTCATGTAGACCAAAAGGCACTTTTGAACTGCTAAAAGAAAAAAATATTGTTTACTAAAGACTCTACTAGCCGTTCGGAAAGTCATTCCTATGGAGAAGAAGGGCAAGGAACTCCACGGTTATTCTTTTAATATGAGAGTTTTACATTTCTTTTTCTATACGTTGCATTCATGGGATATAGGGAAACAGTGCAGAACGAGCTATATAGATGTGCTTAAGTATAGATTAATCATAAGTGTACATAGATTCATGGTATCGATCAGTATCTACATAATCCTCTCGTTTACAAAATAGAGACTTCGTAAAGGTATATAATAAACAGTATTATGATAATAGTAATAGAAAAAAAAGGTTTAGTATAAAATAATGGAAAGAGTGTGTACAAAATTAATTGGTTATAGCTCCAGTGTGATGCCGAACGAGACAAAGTTTAACAGTACTACGTTACATGTCTAATCAGTCAAAGGATAGAGGACGGACTAGTCCCCACCAGCAGCACCCGTTCATGAGTGTGGCTTAGCAAGTAGCCATATAAGATGCCATCGACAATATAGGAGGGAAGAGAGTGACTCGCTCCATAGGGCAATTTGTGAGTGACGGTTTTTTCCCAGCTTTGGAACAGTTTATAATGATGTATATGAATAACAATAATAAATCAAAAGAATAAGAGTGGAGGAAGCGAGAGAGCAAGAAAAGATTCTATCGGGACTCTGTACACTCTGACTGCCCCGCAAGGATTCAGGCACGATATCTGGCGTGATGATAAATTATATTTATATTTACCTATTTATGTTGAAAGATATAGTAAAAAAATTATATAAGTCAAATTCAATCTATCTATATCATCATTCCTGAAGATGACCAAAACCTTTAATATGCGAAACCGAGAAAAGCTATGTGCCAAACATCTCGGGTTTAAAAAGACGAGTACACCCCTATATATGTGTCTGAGCAACTAAGGGCAAAGAGCGCTCGGCTACACTTTCTTGCAAGGGATCTGGCAAAATCAAAAGGTTATAAGTTCTGCTGGACGTCCTATGGAAAAATATAAATCAGGAAAGACGAGAGCTCACCAATAATTCATCATCTCAGCCCATACTTGTCCACTGTTGAACATAGGCCTCCCCAAAGGGGGGATTTGCCATACTCGCCACGCTTGGCAGGCGGGTTGGCGAGCGCAGTTTTTGATCGCAGAAGTGTTAAGAGAACGCTGCTGCCCATTCCCTAGTTTTCCCTTAGTCGCCTTGTACGACACCCGATGGGATGAGATGGGTTGGTCCTATTCTAAGCCGGGAACCACGCGGCTAATATTCATATTAAACATTAAACACAAGTTTACAATCTCATGCAGCTCACGTGACTAGATCTATACTTACAAAAACTTGATTTATTAGGTACTTTCAGAAAGTATTGTAAACTACCAAAACTTTTAAAAAACATAAGAATTGTAAACCTGGCAATATTATATCACATTACCTATGGTATCTGGATATGCATGCTTGCACAAACAGACCTGCTATCTTTTTGTAAAATTTTTGGAGTTCTACCACAAATAATCAATATATACACAATTCTATATACACAAACACAAAAAATACAACAACAAACTACTACACGTACATATAACATGAAAACGACCAAACACCAAACTAGCTACAATCACCATATCCTCCACAATAAAATTCCATACACAAATCTACACATACAAACACATGTCACATCACAACATTTATACAAGAACGCACAAAGATACTTAACTAATTACTTAAGTTATATTCTATAAACTACACTTAAATACGTAACTTATAAATATTATATATCGGTGACACCACTATCATCAATCGCAATCACACGGACCAATTTTCACACATTTACTACTTACTTATTACACATATCATATAATGATTAAATTATTCACAAATCTCCCAACTACTAAAAATTCATGTTCCAATTGAAACTTATAAAGAATTAGACTGTTTAGAAATCGCTAAGTCAAGTGAATGTCAACCCCAAAATTTCATAAAAAAACACATTATACACAATAACGATATTACACAAAATATTAGAAGCATTTATAAAAATATTGACGATTTCAACCTCACTCTTGCGCAACTGCGTATTCTACCTGACTTCATAATATTTAGCGAATGTAGATTACATTCTAACAAACCAATACCGTTATTAAACAATTATACATGCTATTTTACGACAAATCACATAAATCAGTGAGATGGAATAACGGCATATATAAAATCTACTCACGCTGTTACTGTTAAGGAAATTCATATTACACAGGGCTCCTGTTTGCAAATAACCTACAACCATTTTATAATTATTGCAATCTATCGTTCTCCTTCAAATAAGAATACCGGGACTTTTGTTAATCTCTTAAACTCTCATTTAGAATAGATAAAAAGTAATAAAAATATTATTTTAATAGGAGATATTAACATAAATATTATACACAAACCTAATGAAAATTCTAAGGATAAAACAAATAGACTAAGCTACTAATAATATGTTATCTATGCATGGTTTACTTCCGGGACACTCTCTGCCAACGAGAGAGAACAATTGCCTTAATCACTTTATGTTAAAACGAGATATGAACAGATACTCTGCCTCAATAACAGTAATAAATACTACCATTACAGACCATTATACTATTTTCTTAAAGTTGTCAAACCCATCCAATAAAAAACAGGACTGCATATCATTTAGGACTTCTGTTAATTATAAACAAGCATTAACTAGTTTAGAGAATTCTGACCTAGAAGAATTATTTTACTATACACAACCAAATAATGTATTAAATGCCATTACAAATATAATTAATAAATGTATATTAGATAACAGCCTAATAACACCAGTGTCAAGAAAAAACCGTATAATCAAACCCTGGTATATTATACCCAAATATTGGTATACTGCGTTGTATTCAAAACAGAAACAACATGCAAATGAAATTAAGGGTTGATCCACATAATGAGGTCTTGAAGGTAACTTACAAACGATACAAGAACTACTGCAATAACTTAATTAAAAAACTCAAACGCAACTATGATCGAAAAAATATAACCAATTCTACCAAAAATATGAAAACAATGTGAAAAACAGTGAACAATATGACTCACCGAAAACAACCAGAAAATTCTATTGATTATGTTAACAGCTATTTATCTAATATAGGTAAGACATTAGCGAAAAGCATAATTACAAACTGTAGCTAGACGGAACCTAGTTACAGAGACTATTTGAGTACTTCACAGGTCTCATCATTTTTCTACTAGAGGCTGATTAGGCTGAAGTTAAAACCATACTAATGAGCCTCAAATCGAATAGTGCCCCTGGCCATGATGACATACCTACAGCATTCTTAAAACTAGCCAACGTAATATTAGTTCCTATATTGACACACCTGGCAAATATCTGTTTCAAAACTGGAATCTTCCCCACTGCTCTAAAATTAGCACTCATCACGCCTGTTCACAAGGGAGGAGACAGACAAGATCCAAATAATTACAGGCCTATTTCTGTTTTTACATCAATCTCTAAAATAATAGAAAAACTAATAAATAATCGTTTAATAAACTATTTAAATAAATTTAATATACTATCTCAGTCACAATTTGGATTTAGACGCGGTTTGAGTAGTGAAGACTCTATAACGGCCTTAACCTCGTTGATCACAAAACAGGTAGATATAGGAAAAAAATGCTTAAGCGTATTTCTCGATCTAAAAAAGGCTTTTAATACAGTGTCTGTCTCCGTCCTTCTGAATAGACTTGAACAAATTGGTATAAGAGGATTATCGCTAAACCTCCTTAAGGACTACCTAAGTGGCCGTACGCAGCGCGTAAAAATTGGCCCATATACCAGTCAGAGTGCTACTGTAACGTATAGAGTCCCGCAGGGCAGTGTTCTGGGACCGACACTATTTGTAGTCTATATTAATACCCTCTGCAAACTAAATTTGTATGGCGGGCAAATCTTTTGTAATGCTGATGACACTGCAGTTGTATTTACTGATGAGACTTGGGAAGAGGTGCGATCTAAAACTGAAAAAGGACTAGCTAAGGTTGCCAACTGGCTAATGACACATTTATTGACTTTAAATATTTCAAAGTGTTACACTTACTGTATAGCAATATGGGGAGGAGCCACCAAAACAAAGTTTCTGGAACTAGAAAGAGCGCAAAGGTCCTTGTTAAAGGTCATGTATTTTAAACCGTATAGATTTCCAACACACCAGCTCTACAGTACAAGTGACCTTCTTACTGTACGTAAACTATATATAATGCACATAGTTTTAAAACTTCACAAGTCGCTCCCATATGATCCAAAAGTGTTAAATAAAAGAAATAAAACATACGTAGCTCCTAACCTAAATGTGAAGTCAGTATTTGCCAGGCGACAACACATTAAACAATTACCACACATTTACAATTACATAAATGCACACTTAAATATCTATCCTAAAACATATATTGAGATTAAAAAATCGTACAGTTAATTGGTTAAAAACGAAAACATGTGAGGAAACTGAGGATATAATGTTGTATAAATGTTAAAAAAAAATACGCACGCATGTACTCACACACACAGCCACATACTCAGACGCACACATACATACACACACACACACACACTCGATCTTACACACACACACGCATACAAACACATACACACACACACACGCATACACGCACAAGCACGCGCGCGCGCGCAGGGACACCACACATTAACTCACTTTTAATTTTAATTAAATGTTCGTACCTACCTACCTAGTTATAAGGAAAAATGAAGTATCTAGCTACTATCCTTAAATAAATAACTAAAGTGTTACTACTTCAAGTACTATTGCATGTTTGAATATATTTTGTTCATGTAACTAAACTCACTATTAATGGAGAGCGGGATCCCCTAGCACAAGTATAATATTTACTTAAAAGGGGATCTCAACCACTGTTACTGTAATTTTTACTTTTTTACTACTGAATAAAACATTTTTATTTTTATTATTCCAGATGCTTTGCAAGGGTTCGCACCAGACGTCAGATTTAAATCCGTTAACCGCACAATTTGCCACCAGACTTAGGAAACAAAATAATACAACTTAAAAAAATACAACTCATTATCCTATTGTCATTCACAACTCATCATCCTATTATCCTTGGATCAATCCAAGCAATTCTAGAACAAAACAACAAAATATTTCTCCTAGCACATCTAACAAGTACACAACGCTTATCGTCTGGTACCTTGTGGTGGTGTTGCCAGATCCAATTTGTTGTAACAGCATTTGGGTACGATGTGTAGAGTTATCGTCAATAGAAAGTAAAGTTACGAACATTAATATGTAAGTATTTAGTACTTAGCCACTATAACGTCATGTTGAGGAAGAATAGCATTTTTAATGTTAACTTAATTATGATTATGGCAAAGTACTAAAAAATATAACTTAAAATTTATGAAAAATTATTGCATCGTGTGTGTTTACAAATCGATACAAATGTTTCGAACCCATGACTACTAGATCCAGTCAGTGAGCGGTGTGCTTACACCGCTTATAAGAGCATTCTTAATCTCATTATTTTAATAAATTAATATTAATTTCGAGAAACTCTTAGGCATTCTCGAAGGTGTGTCAAGTTCGCCAATCCGCACTGGGCCAGCGTGATGGACAATGGCCTAAATCCTCACAGTTTGAGAGGAGGCCCGTGCCCAACTGTGGGAGAGTTTCTTAACAGGGCTAATAAAAAATAATATTTATTTCACTATTGCAACTGTCTACTAGTACAGATCACTCACGAAATATGTATGTCGTATCCTTTTATTTAAAGATCACACTTAATGGAATGTCAAGCTGTTATTTTCATTTTATTAACCCTTTAATCTTGTCTACAGACATACTATATGCCTTTAATAATTGCTTAAATGTATTAAGTTATGATGCGATGACAAATGGCAGCTGTCAGATAACGATTGACCGATGACAGATAGTCGATATAAAATGGCGGACGGCGCTGCGTTATTCGATTCGCAATATTGGAATTAGATTTGCAAAAGTACGTTCAGGCGTATCGCGGAGCAGATAACCTCACTGCATTCCATGTAACAATATTAATCTTCAGTTATTGCAAGCATCCTCTGATATTTTGCTACCAAAGTCAGAATATCAAGGATGAGCAGTGTACTAGAAAAGAGGCTAGTGTTATTTCAAGATGCTTAATGCTTGGCAACGACTATAAAAACGAAGACAAACCACCTTTTACACACAACCACCGTTACCAGCGTGCATCTAAAAACCTAATCGCCTTCATAAAAAAAAGGTTACAAAATGGCAAACCGAACAAACTCACTTCGTTCTTTTCTTCTTCAACCAAAACACATCTACTGTAGAAATAAGATCTCTGCAAAGATCGCCACGATGATAGGCTAACGGCAGGTTTCAAAATTCAACTGAATAATAGATTTGCTTACTGTCTGTAGCATTTTGACAGATTTTCCATACAAACTATGTCAAAATTCTATCCGTAGTAGGAAAATCTATCCTTGAGTCAATATTGAAACCGGCCGTTACTGATATACACATTAACCTTTTATACGCGACCCGACGAACCCACTGGCCAGACGTAATTGAAAAAAAACAGTAAATAAAACTTAGACGATCACCTGGCAACACTCCCCCGAGTAAACACGACTAAAATAAATAGCTGGTCCCAGGCGAAACCTTTCAGGGCTTAATGAAATACGGTATGGCGACTTGTATGTTTATGCGATTCATCTATGTGCTTCGAGAGTCGTGACGTTGCTTCAAACGTTAAGTTGTGGAAATGTAGAGACACTGAAGAGTCTCTAAAATAACGACTTCATGGTATACGTACTTTTGTATATAATAATATTTATTATTATAGACTATATCGACAGTGCTGTGGTACCGGAGTCTTTTTAGGAGTCACCAAAGCTAGGATGGGTAACCATTTGTGAAATTCCAATTTCGATCATTTCCATGCTTCGGAAAGCATATTAAACCTTTTGTCCCAGCTTTCACTTAATGTTGTTTGCCTTATAGGCGGCTTAATAAGTTACAACAGAGTGGTAACAAACCTAACTCCACCAATCCGGACAGAGTCTGCGTGGTGGAGTATGGCCTAGTTTTACATAAATAATTAAACGAAATCGATCACTATTCGACCTTTAGTATGACATACAAAAAATGCTATAAGCATTTTTTTATGTTTTCGCTTAAAAAAGTGGCATCAATTCATTTTCATTTTTCAACCCATAGCCACCCAATGGTAAGTGTAGTCTCTTCCATAGCACTCCATTCTCTTCGGTCTTGCGTTTTTCGCATCCAATCTTTTCCGGCTACCATCGTCAGGTCATCAGTCCACCTTGCGGGTTGTCTTCATACATTTCGATGGCCGGTTCGCGGTCTCCACTCAAGTATCCTTTTTCCCCATCTATTGTCCGATCTCCGGCATACGTGTCCTGCCCATCTCTACTTTCTTTACGCTATCATTTGAGCTATGTCGGTAAGTTTTGTTCTTTCCCGGTCTCTTAGCAATATAACTAACATATCTCGCCCCATAGCTCTTAGGCTCACACGTGATTTATTTAAATAAAAAAGTAGCACTATTCTATTATTCGGTGATGCAAATAATTATCTGTATCATCATGCCAGATTCTTTGAGTTTGTAAAAAAATGTTTATCGATTAGCTATACTTTCCTTGTGCTTGATACATAAATCTATACTGTCCCACTGCTGGATAAAGGCCTCCACTCAAAAAACGAGGAGAGAGATTAAGGGTCATAATTCACCGGAATCATTGTGAATTAGTGGAGGCAGGTCTGTGGCCACCTGCTATTGGAACTCATTAAGCCACTTATAAGACTTCCAACTTGGTTTAACAACTACCATATTAAAGGTTTGGTGAAATAACCAACGGAGCGTGACGGGAGCGCGACGCAAGCGCTCGGCTACATTCGGCCGTTGCGCCGAGCGTGGCTGCGCTGTGTGGGGTCTCCCGTCCATTTCAGTGGCGTCACCCGTACAGTACACCTTCACTCTCCCGTTGCGCTGCGTCGGCTATGTAGCGAAACCTTGTTAACAGGGACTAACAAGATCACGTCCCTTCTAAAGCATGAAGACACTCAAATATGAAAATTCCACGAACGGTCACCCATCTCAGGCTCAACAGGGCAACCTCAGTGATAGCCAAGAACACCGCGGTTGCACAACGGTATGATAGCCTCGCATTTTTATGCTTAACCTTACTAATTAGGTAAATTAGTTCAGACTATCCTCCATATATAACCTTTATTACTCTTCCCTTGATAAGCACCATACATTATCAAACATACTTGAAACCATCTATCCGCATTACTCCATTTAATTTAGACATGTAACAAGACATAATTATCACTAATGCTGTGGCCACAAAACAAACGCCACACTCAGAGCGATAAACCGCTATAAGCGTTAATTTCAGAGCGTGGAATAACGGATATGTCTACCGTCATTATTTAAAACATGTGAAATGTTTGTATAGATACACAAAATAGTAGCGATTTTAAATAAAAAACTTTGACTGCCTGGTTGGTCTAATGGTCACGCACGAGGTCCTGGGTTCGAATCCCAGGTTGGACAAATGTGGTTTTTCTAACGAAAAATTTCCAGTATGAGTCTGGAATTGTACCCGCTATATGGCAATAGGCTCGCCCTTTATTACTTGGGACCTAACATCGTCGGCAAACGGGGGTGTACTCGGTATAACTCTGCCACCCCGCTTAAAAAATATAGGCGTGACGGTATTTTTTTTCTATACATATAATAAAACTGTAACCGCGCCGAATCTGCACCTTAAATATTTTTCGAAAGTTTTATTTGGGGTACATTTCCTTATCGATATACAGGCCGAAACAATTTTTTTTGTAATTATTGTCTGTCTGTCTTTCTGTCTACCTGTATGTGTGTCTCTTGGTGTTTCAATCATGCCAAAACTACCAAACAGATCCATTAAATTTACTTATACCCTAACTTATAATAATAAATACTACACTGAGTTCTTAGATTTACGCGAATCAATCAATCAGCCTATCGTAGTCCACTGCTGGGCATAGGCCTCTCCTAACACGCGCCATTTACGCGAATATTACACATGAAATAAAACTATTATTTCGATTTTTTTCGCGGTTTATTTTTGATTTTTAAGTTCCTGACGTTTCGAGTGCTTTGCAGCACCCATGGTCACGGGAGGGATTAAGGTGTTAGACGTCGAAAAGGCATAGTTGTTCCGGGGTACCCTCAAACAATAAATACTTTTTATCCCGGAAACAGCAATCAATCCGGGATAATTGCGTGATAAACCATCAAAATGTATTATTTTTATTATTGTTAGTATTGAGTTGCAATGTTACGTTAAAATGCGTCATTTTGCCTACACATGAATTCCTCCATGAACTGATATTGGACTCAGGTTCGGCTCCTCACGAGAAACTCTTCGGTGGGTAAAAGCACTACTTGCAGACCCAAATTACAAAACAAACGCGTGTGTAGCCGCGGGTAGCAGCTAGTTGTTGAATAAAAGTAGAATTAATTCATCACTGACTCAATTACTGCTACATAAATTATTTGGCTCATGGGTGAGCGGTAGCCACCACGAAAGTATTAACATTTTTGGGGTCTTTAAATTTTGGAAAGCGCGCAAAAAAATTGGTTTCGGTTTCTTCTAAACGTGGTAGTTATTAACCCAAGTTTGATGCCTGTGAAGCAAGTGGCTTGTGAAGTTCGGACAGCAGGTGGCCACAAATACCTTCATAAATCCGCATTGGGTCCGTGGAGTAAGATTTGGTCACTCTCAACTTGATTGGAGAAAGGAGGCTTTCACTAAATAGTGGAACGGTATAGGCTGTCATTATAATAACATATCTTTAATCAAAAATATTACAAAAAGGATTTTCAAAAATATTGAAAAGAGTAAAATTTACAAAAAAATTCGTCAGCGGAGCTAACGCTATATACTATGTTATTGTTAAGATAAAATGACAAAAATGCCCGCTCTTTAACTTTCCTATACATTTATGTTTGTTGGCCATAAAAATGAGGATGAGTTTTATGCTAAGTAGCATAGCGATAGTCACTTCGTCTTGCGGTGTGATTTCATAGCCTTGTAAATACTAAGTTGACGCTTGTCGCTTGGCGCGGATAACAAGGTCGCTTGAAGCGTCGCTGCCCATGGCCTCCGTGTCATGATATTAATTAACACTAGAGATTAATACATCCTAACTCAAAGGATAATCACCCCTTATACAATGCGTTTATCATACTTAGAGACACAACGTGCCTAATTTATTATACTAGCTTTTGCCCACGGATTCGTGTGTGTTACGTTTAATTATATAATTAATTGCAATTGGAGTGGCCTATGTCTGATGATGATTATTATGATATTTTTAATAATGCGAACCACGTTCCGAACTTTATGTCAGGGTGGACGAGCCATTGTTTAGCCTCTGGTGTCAGCTGGTGTAGACCCTCGAATCCGCCGCTGAATTTTCGAGTGGGATAGTCCTCCACGATGTGATGGATAGTCTGCACTGAGTTTCCACAGTCACAACAAGGAGACTCAGTGATGCCCCACCTGTGAAGATAATAATTGCACCTTGCGACTCCGGTTCTGATTCGGTTGATAGAGGACCGCACCAGCCGTTGCTGTTTGAAGCCTTGTAATACAGTCGAGGGGTTGGCTATGGTGATGTTACCCTGTGATATGACCGAACTTTCCCATTGCTCCTCTCTGACTGGATGTTAGGGCGGTTCTGGATGTTGTTGTCGCTCCAGATCGGTTTCGAGAAGGGAGTCTCTGAGGGGGAATGTTGTTAAGGGTTTTTCGGATTGGCATCTCATAGGGGGCCGTCCGAAATGGCTTCCGCCACTCACTAGCTGCTGTGGCGCAATGTTTGCAAGTACCGGTAACCAAGAGGTGGGCGTGGGTCGGAGTGTACCGGTAATTACTCGCATCACTCTGTTTAGCTGAACGTCATCATATAATTAATTACCTATCTCTGCGACACTGCAGTGGTTTTAGCAATTAAAAAGTGAGGATATGTGAAAAAAGAAGGAGCTACCTTTGCCTTGAAGTGGGACAATAATATAGGCTTGTAGCAACAATACATATCTGCTCGCAAAGAGCCTGTACGTATTGGACAATTGGTAATACCCGTGAATATCAGAAAATACATAATATTTATAATTGTTTGTTTTGATAGTGTTGATGATGATGAATACATAAACTTAGCAGTAACCGCATTTTAAAGCTTTCATAAGGAAACGCGGCAGCCACGTGGAGGCTACGGGGCGACTGCTTGGCAATTACAATGCATCTACGAGACATTTATGAGACATCAACGGGACATCGACGAGACATAAACGAGACATCTACGGGATATCTACGAGACATCCACGAGACATTTACCGCCATACAAGGATATTTTGGCCCGCGGCCAAAATCAGAAGTAACGCTGTCATCAAATGAAATGTTACTTCATGATAGTCGCAGAGTTGCCGTTTGCTATATAAATTTACCCAAGTTTTGACATGTTAAAATATTTATCTAGAAATAAGAACATTTTACTAAATGATAACCGTTATTTTACACCACTTCTCCTGTCACTGTCACCCACGGGCCAAAATATCCTTGTCGTACTATACGTAGCATCTACGCAACGTCGACGTATCATCTATCTGGTTGTTTATAACGCACACGTTCATCACTTATTTATCTATAATGAAAACATCCAGTGTGATTATCCTACAATCTTCATTTTACAGACCTTCTTCAAGAGGTAGAGCCTGTCGGTAACCTATACTGAGTACAGGAACTATCCCCCTCTGAAGAAGAGACAAAAAAGCGCATCTATATCCATCCGATTCTTAGGTGGCGAAAATTATTTACCATTAAGCAAACTTGTAAATTTTGGGAACTTATTTGCCCCTCTTCCATAAAAAAAAGCCGGTATCCTGAAATTAATACAGATAATATAACGGAAAGAAGTATGCTTGAAGTTTCAATTATGCTGAAGTACAATGAAGATGTTCCCGGCTGTCGGGCGAGTGACAGGGGTCGGTGTCAAAATGCTGTTTGACTGGAAATAATGGGGATCAAGAATTGAGACGCAAGAGTTCGTTCTGTGAATAAAAAAATATTTTATATTGACTTTTATATAAAAACATGGAGACAAAACTACAATTTAATTGAAGTCTTAAGAATACGATAAGAACGAAAGTTTGATTTAGAATCAAATAACACACAAGTTAAGATAGGAAAATAGGTGAAAAACCCTAATGATGTCACACTAACAATAACATAGAAAGTTGGATTCGATTAAAATGTAATAATTGAAAATAAATATTATACTTGCGAGCTAACATAGATTTGAGTTATGGATATGAGTAATGTTTGTATAAATGTGCGAGTTCATGTGCACGTGCATACTTGCTCGTGTGAATGTTCTCGAGTTACTTCTAATAATTTTTTAATATATCGATGCATAAGCGGTGATAGGCTAGTGGTAAGACCGTTGGACTGCAAAGACAGAGGCCTTGGGTTCAAAACCCAGGCACGCACCTCTGTCATTTCGAAAGCATGTGCGTATTAAAAATTAACTATCACTAGCTTTAACGGTGACGGAAAACATCGTGAGGAAATGCAGGTTTCCTAAGAGTTACTCGAAGGTGTGTAAAGTTTGCCAACTCGTACTGGCCCAGCGTGGTGGAGTATAGCCTAAACTCTCAGTTTGAGAGGAGGCCCATGCCCAACGGTAGGGCAGTTTCTTAACAGGGCCAATATTATTATTATATTATTATCGATGCAATTATTAAGAAAACAAATGATAAGAAATTAAATGCGGAATATAAAGAACGTAGAGCGGACGTTGCTTACTACGTAAAACCATGCAACAAAATATCTACATATCGTTTGAAAACACATCAAAAGTCACCGAAACAATATATAGTATACATACGAGTATATAATATATTTCAAGGTCCCACCGAGATTTGAACTCGGATCGCTGGATTCAAAGTCCAGAGTGCTAACCATTACACCATGGGACCTCACGCTAGCTTACACTCGAAGACACGTCCCAAACAACTACTACTTGGCGATCTTATGGTTATCATCTTGTGATCTTAATGGTTTAACGCCATGCGGGACTGCGGTCTTCTCGGCAATCAATAAGATTAGGCAGCTTTCGGCTCGGTTGGTCTGAGATGGGTGACCGTATGTGGTATTTTACATTTTAATTTATAAGCACCTCTGTGCTTAGGAAGGTACATTAAGGAGTTGGCACCAGTTGCCATTGTGGTCTTCGTTAATCTGAGTTGGATGCACCATGGCTTGATAAGTACCAACAGCAGGCGACCTCAAACCTGCCTGAGTCCGCATGATGAAACATAACCTATTTTCTCTCATCCGGCTTTGTGAGGGAAGGCCTTTGTTTAGGTGTAGAACTCTATTATTAGAGCGGATTTATTAGAGACCGCCCGCGAATTCGCCCGCGTTGAGTTTAGGCATGAACTTAACGTTTTCTCAAATAAAAATAATCCGTTGTGTTGGTGTAAACCAGGTAATAGACAACCTGTGTGCCAAATTTCATCCAAATCCGTTCAGCCCTGTTTGCGTGATTAAATAACAAACATCCAAACATCTAAACATACTAGATAGATTAACTTAAGTATGATGTATGCACAACAGCAACGTACACTTTCAAATAACTTTGGGTTTTATAAATTGGTTCAAGATCTTTCTTATTACCAGTGAAATTGAAGTAACACATTAAACCTTTTGTATAACCGTGGGAGAGCACACAAATTGTCAATTTTACATTGTTTTTTAAATATTCTATACCAACTTATTAACTACCAATGGTTTAGAACCGCCGCCATTAAGAAGATCGGATAAAAAACTCGGCGGGTTCGCCATATAGTTAGTTTACTTCACTTTCTAATAATAATAATACTTGCCCTGTTAAGAAACTGTCCCACCGTAAGGCACGGGCCTCCTCTCAGACAGAGAGGGTTTAGGCCATAGTCCACCTCGCTGGCCCAGTGCGGGTTGGCGAACTTCATACACCTTCAAGAAAATCTTAGGTTTGCAGGTTTCCTCACGATGTTTTCCTTCACCATTAAGCAAGTCACGCACATGCTTTCGAAAAGACAGAGGTTTGAACGCGAGATCACTAATTTTGCATTTCAACGGTCTAACCACTAGGCTATCACGGCTATACACTTTTTATTCCTTTTTCATCATGTTAGGCTATGTATTATGTTTTGGTTACAAATGATCGATCATTCCCACTGTCCCTTCATTAGCCACCACTGGTGGACAACGAGAATATTTTTAAGAAGTCTTGTCACTGGCCACTTGTAAGTAAAGGGTGAAAAAACGAAAAATCGGAAAAAAGCGATGGAAAGCAATCTGAAAAGCAAGAACATCTGGAATATCGCTTTCACGATTATTTTGATGTCATACCATAAGCACACATACATACGTATCGAAAACAAAATAATCACAGAATATTTTCTACTGGGTTTTAAATTCGCCCACCAATATATGTATTTCACAAAAGGAACACACAGCACAAGCACGAATTGCTCACAAACATTGTGTATCGCCGAATTGTAAATTTGTGACTCGGGTGCAAAGGAAATTGGAATAAAAATAACATATGTCAAACATTCTGTATTCACGGAGCCCTCTACTGAGCTGTGAAAAATTGAGAATATTTTTATGATATATTATTATTTGTTACTGTTGTGGGTAATTTAATTTATTTTTGGAGTATGGAAATCAGAGTTTGTGTTTACAGCTGTCTGATAAGACATTATTATTGCATAATACATGTCTGATTAGGTATTTTCTAGTGTTACATCTCATCTGTGTTCTCTGTACTATCTGCCTACCCCGTAAGGGATCTGCGGTGATGATATAGATAGATAGATAGACATCTGAAAAAAATTGAGTCTGATCAATTGTCTTGAGTCTGTTTTCAATAATCTTCTATATATATAAAAATGAATTTACGTTTGTTTGTCTCACAAAAACTGGAGATCGGCTGGACTGATTTGGCTAATTTTGGTTTTGAAATATTTGTAGAAGTCCAAGTCCAAAGGTTTAAAAGGTGAGAAAATATAAAGAAATTGCAAGGAAAGTAGTAAAAACAACAATTTAATTTTTTGGCTGTACGTAGTTCGCCGGGTAAACTAGTAAACAAGCAAATCTTTTTCGCATTTCTAGTCATTTACTTTGTGTCTGATCAGATATTTTAATTTTGCCTGACTAAAGATTTTCTTAGTATCTAGTCAGACATTTTCAGATCATAGCACACCTTGCGTCTGATGATATATTTTTTGTCTGATCAGTCGTCTGGACATGTCTCCTCAGACACAAATCTGATGTGAAGGCAAACAATGAGCTCCATACGAAATTTGTTAAGCACGCCAGATATTGTGGTCTCTATGATTTTTCTAAAGAGTATGACAGGTCTTAAGTCTTAGGTCACAGTTTTAGCATGCTTCAAAGCATAAGACGTTTTAACTTATCTGAGTAGATACAACTCTGATATTAAGGCGAACAATAAGCTCCGTACAAAAAATTGTTAAGTAAGCGAGTTATTGTGGTCTCTATGATTTTTGCTAAGAGCATGAAAGGTCGTCGGTTTCCACGCACGTTCTCTGACTTCTCACAAAAACAGTTGTTATGTCCTATTTTTGTTACTCTCGTAACAACATTGAAACTAACAAATTGCTACTAATTTTATTTTATCCTCACTTTTTCCACTTCAGTGGACCCTAAAGTTTGCCGAAAGTTCCACTTTTTGACGTGCTTATGAGAATGTATGAGATCGTGTTGTCTAAAGTGCGAATAACCATAAACATTTTGTTGATGCTTAGAGCAGATCTATGAGTTATAAGTTTCTTAGTGTTTTCTTTAAAAGTTTCTTTAGTATTATTTGACTATATGTTACAGAGAAGATCGGACGGGCTTTCGGGCTGAAAGATTCTAAAGTAGAGACCACGTATTGGCAAGCGCAGCATGGAACGGCCGCCTACCGACGAGCTTGTGAGAATCGCGCGAAGTCATTGGATGCAGGTAGCATTGGACCGGCTGCGCTGGAGAGCGATTGAGGAAGCCTATGTTCAGCAGTAGACAAAGACTGTGATGATAATGTTAGAGAGATTTTGCATTAAACTTAAGACGTGGAGTATGTATGCCCTCACGAGATGGACTGATGACATGATGAGCCTTGGAGGTGTAAGCTGGATGTGTACTTGTCACTGCACTACGATGTCCCTATAGTTAACGACCCGGCTTTAAGTATACATTTTTTTGAAGCCACACTATTCAACTGTCTGACTATATCTTTGGTCTAGTGGCGAATAATACGCGTAGCGATCGCGAGTTCCTGGGTTTAAATCCTAGGTTGGACAAAACGTGACTTTAGAAAAGTTCAAAAAAATGGCAAGTGGGTGTACGCAGTACTCCTCTAGAAATCCCGCTTGGGCAATAATACCTAGTAAAAAATATTTTTTACTAGGTATTGAGCTTGGTTTATTTTCATTTGCTAGCAGCTGAAATACATCCAACGTAGAATATAGGTCTCCTCACAAATCCCTACAACAACTATTTATGTACAAACATGGAATTATTTGGTAAATGAAAATAAGGTTTCTAAAACACATGCAACCAATTGCAATTCAAATCGTTTGCTTTCGAGCACGTGCCCGCCCGTCCCGGGACACGTGCAAATAACGACAACAGTTGGCTGAGCCACCGGCCGGTACATAATCATTAGTTGAATGGCGGAGCCTCGGCCGGGGGCAGTTTGGTGGCGGTCACTCTAGAGCGTGACTAGGATAACTTTATATTACTATTTGTGTAAAAGGTGTTTAGGCCTATCTGTGCATTTGAATTGACGTTTACAAATACGTTTTAATTCCAAACTATAACTACATAAATACACCGCCACACCTATAATCCCCAAGCGGGGGTAGCAGAGGTGTACTGTGTATACCTCATCATACAATAGGAACTAAAAACAAACAAGTTTATTTGCACTAAGGCCACTACCGAGGCCAACGTAATGCACAGTTAATCAACGAGACGGATACGTGACGTCATAATTCTGGGCGATAACGACCGATTGCAAAATCGATTGATCACATCCTCCAAATAAACGTCTCAATTTTAGATCAGACACTAATCTAATATACTTTTTAATATTTCAAAACTCACGAAATATCTGAATAAAAGACTTACATGAATTTATATGCTCTAAACCGCTACTGTGAGGCTAACATAAACAACAGTTGATCAATGACTCAGATACGTGACGACACCAATCTGGGCCACAACGACCAATTACAGAATCCATTGCACGTTTATTGATCATGTCTAAATTTTAAATAGTAACCTATATTTTATTCTAAGTCAACGTCAACCACACAATAAAAATAAAAGGGAAATAAAATTTATTTGCACCAAGGCCCCTACCGCCATGAGACCAACGTAATCTACAGTTGATCAACGAGGCGGATACGTGACGTCACGATTCCGGGCCATAACGACCGATCCCGCTGATGTAGCCCGATTAACGTGCAAGTAGTTTTAATTGAAATTAAGCGACGTGGTACTTTTGACGTTGGGAGTTCAAGTTGAAATGAAATTGGATTGTTGATCATCTAATTTATGCAGCATGAAAATTACTATGTTATTGTTATAGTAGTGAATTGTTCTGTCAATAATTTGATCAGTGAAAAAATAACTGTAGTTTTGTATTTACTTACACTGACTGATTGACAGACAACGTATAATTTAAGACTCCGATCTAGGTCTCGAACCTATTCGCGCCTATATTAAAAAGGCGACGACACGACACTTCGCGATCGCATCTACCCATGCGAATCCGTTAATCGTAGCCGCCGCCGACTACGATCTCCCCATAGTAGTAATGCTATGTATTGTTCTCTTATGATTACGGCAATGTTAAAGCGTAGCGTGTTTTGCCTGACGAGCTTGGGGTATTGCTGCTTTGTAGACACAATGTGGCTACCGTCTTTTGGGTTCTGGTTTGGTCATGCTCACTTTAATGTCTTGCTTGCGGTGGCTGTCGCGGGTCACTCCCTTCTCTCCAATATGGTCGAGGGGAATGATGGTTGTTCCAGCAGTCATACTCGTGAACGGGTGCTGCTTGTGGGGACTGGTCCTTCCTGGAATCCTTTAGACGCTCTTTACAGATAACATTACATTCATATGTCGATCGTAAGGCATCACACTGGAGCTAGGTCATAAACTTTTTAATTGTAACCTTAACATTGTATCCACACAATATTATTAAAAAAAAAGGAAATAAAGAGAAATAAATAAAAAAGACAATCCCGCTGAGTTTCTTCACTGGATCTTCTCAGTGGAGGCCGCGTTCCGATCCGGTGGTAGATTAGTAGTTTAATTAGATTTAAAACCCAGCATCTTCTCTATTGAAATTGGGAGGTTTTATAATTTTAATAGCCTCACGAACCATCCTTGGTAGGAATTCGTGTTCTTTCACGTTCTAAAATTCAGTTTACAATGGTTCAAATTCAGTCTTAGAACTTAGTACGTTACTCAACTGTTTACGAAAGTTAGCTGTGATGGCGGGCAGGATTTGCGGTAGAAAATAATTGATGTGATTAAAACTTTGTAAATGGATATTTTGATGAATAATATAACTAACCAATTTAAATAATATCTAAGCAAATATTTGGGCGCATTAATTTCTTTTGACGTCCTTGAAAAGTTGACTACTGTATCTATATATTTATGTGATCACGCCAGATCTCTTGCGGTAAAGAAAGAGAGTACAAAGGCCCAAAAGGTTCTTTCCTTACAGACCACTCTGACCTCCTCCACTCTCATAGTTCGTCTGAAACATGCTCACTAGTTACGGACTCTTGTCAATTCCGTTACTTAATCGAAAAAAAATAAAAACTCAGACACAAAATTATGTTTATTCCAATAAGCTTGTAATTTATTTAGTTCAAGAAAAGATTTTGATAAACGATCGTTTCATAGTAGGTTTACAAATCACGAAGCTATTCGTGATATAAATTGCACATACATACCTTTTTATAATTATATAACAGTAAAGAAGTTTTTCTTTGTATTCAAGAAAATACCTTTATATCACAATGCTATATCATTAGTAGTATTTATACGTATAAATAGAGCTTAAATTGTATCGCCCTTGAATTGGCTCGTCTAGTATATCTAATGGTGATTACATATAATACGAGTAACTAGTGCAAGTTGAGATACTAGCACGGGCATATTGTAAAGGCCATTTAAATAAGAACGCGAGTCTAGAACTGGCGCATGTAGGTAGAGTCAGCAACATATGTAAGTCGCTAGAGATTCTGAATTTTTTGAATCATTTGCACAAAATTATTTTATGTATTTCTAGTATATCTATCTGTGTAGATTATATAGATAGATATATTAGATTCCTTACGGAGTAGGCAGAGAGTCAGAATTGCAACAGATTCTTTTCTCACTGACCTCTTTTGTTTCCTCCACTGTCATAGCTCGTCTCATACAAGCTGCCAATACTTGATTTATTTGCCAAAAACCTACAAGTACAACTTAAATGGTAACTATTTTTTATACTTTAATATCTTAAAGCCAATTATTGTACACACCGTCACGCCTATATTCCCCAAGCGGGGGTGGCATAGGTGTACTGAGTACACCACGTTTCGCCGACGATGTTAGGTCCCATGTAATAGGGGGTGAGACTATTGCCATATACTGGGCACATTCCAGACTCTGGACTTGGGAAGTTTTCGTTAGAAAAACTACACTTGTCCGACCTAGGATTTGAACCCAAGACCTCGTGATCACAAAGCGATGCGCTTTGCCACTAGACCAACGAGACAGTCCAATTACCACCCAATGATTGTAAAACCATTATATATATTTTCACATTTTTAAGAGCTGTGGTTTTTGTAATAAAAAAAACCATAATAAGAAAAATGAAACAAAACTATACAATAAATGTTAAGTAAAACAACTTAATTATAACTACCTTTGTGCAGGTAGTGGTGTAATTCAAAACGGCCAACCAAAATTTCGTGTCTATGCTGTTGGCCGTTGAGGAGTACCTTGGTTTGGAGCCGATTCTGGATGTAAGATCCGGTCATGCTTACCATATAAATGCATTTGATCGAAAATGAACCAACACTTCAAATTTCAACACTATAGGGTAAGAAAAAGTAGTTCTAATTCAACTTGCAAGATTTGACCAAAACGAACAAACCATGAAAGCGAAGAAAAAGATTGTAATTCTTTTATCAAGGTTTACGGAAGTTTATGACATTAAGACAATTATTGAAATAATAATATTATAATATTAGCCCTGTTAAGAAACTATCCCACCGTTGGACACGGGCCTCCTCACAAACTGAGAGGATTTAGGCCACAGTCCACCACGCTGGCCTAGTGCAGGTTGGCGAACTTTACACATCTTCGAGAAACTTTCAGGCATGCAGGTTTCCTCACGATGTTTTCCTTCACCGTTAAAGCAAGTGATTATTATTTTGCGTGCCTGTGTTTGACCTCGAGACCTTTGACTTTGCAGTCCAACGGTCTAAACACCGGGCTATCACTGCTTTTAATTATTGATATGAAAAAATTAAAATTTAAGGTGACTTATGCTTATGCCTATATCGCATATTGCCCGTACAAATAACCAGCATAAGTAGTTATACGCGTAACTTGCGTGTTTACTGGCACCGTCTACAAACACCTAAACGTGTTCCATACGCGACCGTGTTCAAATCTCATTACGGCACGAAACATCAGAATCACTTTTTGTAAGGTTTCAATATTGGAAGGAAAAGTCTAACATGAATAAAAAAGTTAAGTAATTGAAATCATGAATATATTGTGTGATATATTTTCGTCTTGATATCAATACGAATTATAAAACAAAGTATCCCTGCCGCGTTTGTCTGTCTGTCTGAACGCGGAAAACCCAATTACTACCAAACTGATTATCATACGGTTATCACCAGTAGACGGAGTGATTCAAAAGGTATGGCGGGTCGCTAGTACCATCGTAAAATTTTGACGGAGTTGGAATCCTCGTAGTTACCTTTGGACCCTTATATTTATCGGACAGTAGAACAAAGAACTGTGAGCCTGTGAATCAAAAGCAAAAGCTTTCTCTTACAAATCGAGGTAAGAGAGTATACCATGTGGATCCAGTCTGGATTGATGGAGACAGGTGTACAGCCTCCTGCCTTTGGAACTTATCAACCACTGGTTTTAATGAGCCATTCGAAGCACAAAAATGATCAAATATGAAATAAATATACTTCGAAAGGCACATTAAGCCGTTAGTCTCTGTTTTCACTTAATGTGGTAGTCTTTAAGCCAAGTTTTGTTAACTGTAAGGCGGCTTGATAAGTGCCAACAGCAGATGGCCTCAGACCTGCTGCCACCAATTTGCCAATTTGCACTAGGGTCAAGTGGTGGAGTATGGCCTATTCTGTTTCACCTCGAAATTAAATGAAATGAAATTTTTATTTGATTGATATATGGTACATAGGATAGTAGGTTATATTTAAAATGTCATTACACATCTCGCCTTTAGTAGGAATGCGAAAATCTCGTCAGACAAGAATGTGTTTTTGCTTACTGACCTAGGACTAATTTCTAATTTACACATGCAATATATTTTTTGTTATTAGATTTGACATCTTAGGATAACTTGTAAAGTATAGAAGCTTTTTTCCAGTGGCCACGAGTTAAATCTAGTTTTAAATATTTGCTGTGGAAGCGCTCTAATATTGGTTGGAATATGGTTGGATATTTGAAATGTCAGCATACGTGATTTCTTTTTTTGTGACAATCGCTTTTACATCTTTCTGTGACTAATTGTGTAGGATTCCTTGGCATATATTTACAATTTTCACTTACTTTTGGGTGTAAATGGATCGAAAATGTAAATGCATAAATCGATCTGTGAAAGAAGGTCTTCCTCAGCAGTGGGACAAAACAGATCTTTATATTATGTAAGTTTTATAAAGTATGTAATGCCTGCTAAATAAAACCTTCTCTTTAAAAAGATCGTTTACGCTCTCCTTAATATAATATTCTAACGACCTAAATAGTTCCAAAAATTTGCATAATAATAAACTAAGGGTCGTCCTATATCAAGCGGTTTAATGAAAAACTAAATTTATGTTAAGAACATTCGTTCTTCGTGTCTTTAATAGCTTAAAGTGCTGAAATAATATACCCTAGGTATTTAGAATTTAAATAAAAAACACAATTTAGTTAAAAGCTTTTTGCTTCATATTCTTTTTGCCGTGGACAGTCGTGGAGTCACGTACTGAGGCTTAAGCACAAATAGTTTGCTACAGTAAGGGTGTCGAGTAATCGTGCTGCGACGGCTATCTTTATTCAGTAACTAGTTTCTGCTCGCGATTTGATCCGCGTTAACTTTAGACAGAAATCATACATTTTTTCGGGTTCTCTCTTTCTCTTTCTTTTTCTCTTTTTTTTTTTTTAAACGTAGCCCCACACTAGGTTTTATTCCTGTATCGTGGGTGCGTTTACAAACATGAAAATTCACATACACAAATACCCAGACCGGAACAAATAATTGTGGATCACACAAAGATTTGTCCCGTGCGGGAATCGAACCCGCGACTGTTAGACACAGCGGGCGGAGCGGCTTAAGCTCTTAACCACTGCGCTAAATCGTCCGTCAAATTAAATTCAAAGTATACTTTATGATAATCAAGGTAAAACTATCCCTGTGCCAAATTTCATTCAAATCCGTTCTGCTGTTTTTGCGTGATTGAGTAACAAACATCGAAACATACAAACTTTCACATTTATAATATTCGTAGGATTTATATTAGGAGTAGTGTTAAAATGATGGCATATCAACTTGAGAACATAACGATGTCGTCAATCTGTTAATCTTTAGTCATCTGAAGCCTAAGCCTAAAAAATTTGGCGTCATAGTAACGTTCTCGAGAAATCGGGTTGTTACGTTCATCTTCGTTCAATATATTTGTGTTGTGACAAGGATTGCAGATCAACTCAATAGCATTACGTTAACATACATCTGTACATGCTAAACACCCTGTTTTCGTTCTATTATATACCTCCGTGGTCTAGTAAAGCATGGTGACCACGAGGTCCTTAGTTATAAAAATCTTAGGTCGGCACAAGTGCTATTGAGATGTTTCTACATAAAAATTCTCAGTTACATTTCGGAATTTGGAATACTGTCTGTTGTGATAGCAAAAAGCTTTCGTTATATTTCGTTAGGATCTAAAATTTGTTAAGGGTATCCACAGTAACCCTTTGCCACCTCAACTAAGGAAAAGAATATTTATTTTTTGTGACTCAGCCAGTCACAAAAAATAAATATTAGTGCCCTAACGTTGTCAAAAAACGGGTTAGTATACACAAAACACGTCTGCTACCTTCGCTTAGGAATATAAGTGTGAATGGAAACGAATCTTCTCAATTATAACAATCTATATCAACCTGATTATCTGGAAAACTAGCATCACTCGAAACCCACACATATCCAGTCCACATCCACCATTAAATGATCGCAGCAATTATCGGGAGCGCAGAACGATTGACCCAAATAAAAGACTGCCATTGATTCCGTCCTGTCCACAAACCCCACCACGAAACCGCACTACGTAAACTTAACAATCAAATTAAATCGTACATTACTGGTTTCCCACGAGAATGCTGTGAAAGCGATAAACAACAAGCAGCAATGTATACTGATGAGGGCATGTAGTATATCGCTTTTGTTTTGCGTAGCGAGCTTGAATACTTTCACGTCGAAAATCGATTTGTCTACACATGCCATCCTGCGCACTCTTGTAATTTATTCCATATGAGTGTGTGTGATAGAGTTTTTTTCTCCACACTAAAATGTGACGCGGATGGTTCGTGCTAGCCCTAGTGGTGGATATCGTTAATTCTTATTGTATGCCTCGTATTGTTCGCTAATTGAATGGAATCAATCAATTTCGGCGTGTATCCAGCTTTATTGGAAATGGTGATTGTGGTTTAAAATACTAGTTATATCTGAGTAGATAAGTATAAGTATGCATAGGATACTCAAATATAAACGAAAAATTTTATAACAGGGGATCAGCACGAAAATAAATCGACATTAGAATAACGCTATCGAGTTGATATGCTATCCTTTTTAACACAACAATTTAGTAAATAAGGGTGAACATCACAGCACGTTGTCTGGACAACGTTACTTTACTTCAATCGGTTTGTGTTTAGCCCTCAAGTAATGAAATTGACGTCATTTTATGGTCTGAATTAAATTCAGCCACTTTCGTGGCAGTAAGCAAATACATGAAAATGAAACTGTGATTAACTGACGGACGATTTAGCGCAGTGGTTAAGAGCTTAGTCCGCTCCGCCCACTGTGTCTAATAGTCGTGGGTTCGATTCCCGCACGGGACAAATCTTTGTGTGATTTATTTGTTTCGGTCTGGGTATATGTGTATGTGAATTTTCATGTTTGTAAATGTACCCACGACACAGGAATCAATCCTAGTATGGGGCTACGTTGTTTAAAAAAAAAAAAAACTGGACACTGCAAGAGTACAGACCGTGATAGCAGGAGGATATTTATATCCACATTGCATATAGATTTTTAAAGTCCAGAAGCTGAGACCTTCGGCTCGAACTTTCGACCTTTTTATTTCAAGGCGACCTTTCGGTCACTAGACTAGCCTATACTCAAAGATTATTTTAATAACTAAAAGTACCCTAGCCTTATAAAAATTCATTGCAATTTATGAGGTCCCTACCCTTAGGCTCAATTCAGATTAACGCAGAGTCGAAGCAGCCCGAAGCGTCAAATTCTGCGTGGATAAGCGCAATGACGCGCGTCTATTTCTTTGCTCCTTACACACATGAATATAAAATAGCAGAAATAACTTTATTATGCTTGTCGTATTATTTCAAAATCACAGTTAATGGAATGACAAGCAGTTATTTTTATTTTAGTAACCTTTCTTTTAATCTTGTTTATAGATATGCCTTAATAAGTGCTTCAGTGTGTTTAGTTGTAAAGCGTTGACAAATAACGTCTGTCAGATGACGAATCACCGATGACAGCTAGTAATTTGGCAAAAAATTGGCAACGGGGCAAGCAGACGTATCGCGGAGCAGCTAATCTCACTGCATTTCATGTGACAATAATAATCTCCAACTATTGGGCGCATACACACCTATTAAAGAAGATTAGTGTGCCGGACGAGACCCCAGTGTTATTTAAAGATTTCCTTTATGTTCGGGCACCATGAAGACGACTATGGAAAACGAAGATAAATCCATCTTTCACCGCTACCAGCATTGAAACGGCCATCCAGAAAACCTAAGCGCCGATATGCTTATTACAATACACGATAATGCAATCCGACGACGCAAAGCTAGAATGACGTTGCACTGTCATGCAAACCCATCTATCCATTATCATCATCAGCTTATAGCAGTCCACTACTTGACATAAGCCTCTCCAATTGCACGTCACTGAGTGCGATCCTCAGCTACTCATCCAGTTTCTGCGAGCCGCCCTACGAAGATCGTCGCTCCACTTACCCTGAGGGTGACCTGCATTACGTTTGACAGTCCGTGGTCTCCACTCAAGAACTCGTTTGCCCCACCGGTTATCGGTTGTTGGGCTAATGTTGCCGGCCCATTGCCACTTCAGCTTACTAATCCGGTGGGCTATGTCGATAACTATAGTTCTCTGTGGAATGACCTCGTTTCAGATTCCATCCTTCAGAGAAACTCCGAGCATAGCCCTTTTCATAGCTCGCTGGGTTTATATAGTAAATGAACCAGTAATTTACCAGTTCAACCGTAAACGTCCACTTTTGGCTCCGTAAGTCATAATGGGCAGGACGCACTGACTAAAGACTATCTATCAATAATATCTAAAGTTCCACGATGCGTTATGCGTTGTCTTGGATCTTGCGATGCAAATTTGCACGCAGTGTTATGTAAGTGCCCATAGGATCGCAACAACGCTCATAAAATAAATCAAAATCACAGCCAACATAATATGTGAACGATTGAGACCGGCTGAAGCCGCATAGAGCGCGCGCGAGTGTATGCGTGATGGTAATTTGGACTGCTAGTACTAACATGCTTAACTGTTTACAATGTGCTAACTGTGTCGAAACCAATAAGACTCAAGATCACCTAAAAGTAATGGAAAGAGATGCTCGGAGACTTCTTGTGAGATCGAGTCAGAAATAGAGAGATCTGCTGGAGGACCTGTCATAGCATTCAAGCCTACCGACCTCAAGTGGTAGGTCGAGGCACATTGCTCATAATACTATTGAAAAGAGTGGGAAAGAACACGTACCGGAAGACATGAAGTGCGTAGATCCCTATAACATGGATTGATGTTATTAAAGACATGTTGAACGTTGAGAGTAAAAATTGGAAGCGTACATCACGAAGGTGATCCTTCTAGTGATCTTTAAGGAAGGATTTCATCATGTCATAGATTTTGACTTAAGAAAAAGATAAATCAATAAAATTATATATAGGGAAAGGATGCGTCGCGTGTATGTGTGAATGATGTACGCTGTTGGCCGCGAGGCCTTTACAGCTTCACCGGACTTAAAGGCGAGCGTGCAACCACTACGCTCTAGCCAGCCAGAAGGGCAAGAGGCGACATACTCGAGAGCGCCTCGAAGAGGCGCCCTCGGTTGGGGCAGTCGCTGTAGGGGGACGGGTGCACTACCAAGTGCACCGGTCAACCGCCGGCTATGGGAGGGGATCTACTACTACGTCGTCATCGTCACCCGTATTCTGAGCGGAAAGAAGGGATGACAAAGCATCGGGGGGGTCAGTGAGAACATGTCGCGGCCGGCGGTGGCGGCAGGGGTCGGGGGGGGAGATCGTAGTCAGCGGTGGCTACGATTAACGGATTCGCATGGGTAGATGCGTTCGCGAAGTGACGTGTTGACGCCTTTTTAATAAAGGCGCGAATAGGTTCGAGACCTAGATCGGAGTGGAGGTCGACGTTCCGTACGAACCATGGGGCTCCTATGGCTTTACGGAGGAAGCGGTTTTGAACCACTTGGAGTTTATCGATGTGAGAGGGGGCCGAATGCCCGAACACAACACACGCATAAGTCATGATGGGTCGAACGCAAGTTTTGGAAAGTGTCACCTTATTTCTAAGGGACATTTTACTCCGCTTGCAGATTATCGAATGGAGACGACCGAGCACAAAGGATGCTCGGTGACGGAACCACTTTATGTGCGGGCCGAAGGACATGTTACTGTTTAGGGTGACCCCTAGATATTTGACCTCTTTGACCCAGGGAATGGGTCGGTCGAACATGGTCACTTGGCCGAGATTACTTCTAGGGTGGCGCAGGGAGGGGCGCGGGGTGTCACCTCTGGAGAAGAACACCGCAGCGCTCTTGTCGGGTTCACCTCAATACGATTGCGAATTGCCATTGGCGATTGCCTGATGGTTTCTGGTAATGAAACCCTTATTCCTATGCGAGACGTAGAGAGCGGTATCATCCGCGAATAGGGCTAGATGCGCCTTACTCGAACGAGGAATGACGTTCGTGTAAAGGCTAAATAGGAGGGGCGATAGAGCTGAGCCCTGCGTGACTCCAGCTCGGGTGGAGTGGGGAGTGGAGCGCGTCATTTTGACGCGATATCGGAAGGCGCGATTTGACAAGAAGTCTCGTAAGATGAGCACGAGTCTGTCCGGCACACCCAATTGGTAGAGCTTGTAGATCAAGCCGTTGTGCCAGACTTTGTCGAATGCCTTCGCGGCATCTAGGAAGAGGGCGCCCGTGTAGACGGGTTTGGGTCTATTGAGACCGGAGAGGATGTGCTCCGTGATGCGGTGCACTTGGTGGACGCAAGAGTGTTTGGCTCGAAAGCCGAACTGCTCGTCGATAAGGATACCCCTGGACGTTATGAAGTCTTTGAGCCGCGCCAGAAGTAGGCGCTCGTAGATCTTGGCCAGGGAGTTGAGGAGACTGATAGGGCGGTAGCTCGCGGGGAGATTGCGAGGTTTGCCGGGCTTGGGAAAGCCTATGACGTCCGCCTCCTTCCACTTAGCGGGGAAGGTGCAGTTTGTCATGGCGGCGTTCATTATGGCCACTAAGAGGCAGATGAGTTAAGCGGGCAGGCATTTCAGAACGCGATTCGAAATGCCGTCAGAGCCGGGGGCTTTTTTAGTTTTGAGACCCATAATGAGATCTTCGACCTCCGTTTGGGTGATAGGAGGTAAGGAATCGGCGGAGGGTAGGGATGCCCTGCGCTCGATTTCCCTGTCGACCGCGTCGACGTGGGACTGGTCGACGGACTGCGAGCTGGGGGTGCACTGGCTCTCGAGGGAGTCGGCGAGAAGCTCGGCCTTTTCGTCGTCGTCGAAGGCTGGGGGTGCGCCTGAAGGGCGGGACAGCGGGGGCATGCCAGTCGTGGAGTTGGTTTTGAGGCTACGCGCCAGCTGCCAGTAGGCCAGATGCGATGGCACGATGCCCTCTAGGAGGTCACCCCACCGTTCCTCCCGGACCTCCGCGACACGACGCTTTACCTCTCGTTGTAAAGCGCGCATCCGGGCTCGATTGGCTTCGGTGGGGTAAGAGTCGTACGCTCGGATTGAGGCATTCTTGGAACGAATGAGGTCCCTAACATCGTCCGGCAGTCGAAAGCGGTTGAGGTTGAGATCTTCCACCTCGACTTGCTTAGACGATCGACTAACAGCCGATCGGATGTGTTCGGTGAAGGCATCTACGGCCTGATCGGTGTCCTGAGGGGACGGGATGGAGTCCGAGCTGAGAGGGAGGGGGGTAGGGTCGGCATCCGCCAAGGCCGTGCTTGGCGCATGCCAATCCACCACCGTCTTTTTAGCACGTAGCACTACCGGGAAGACGCGGTGTGCCCCTTCGCCTTAAGGCGAACGGGCGGCACCAAACCCTAGCTGCTCCGGGGCGAAGAGAGCCGCCGCACGGAGAATAGGATAGCGGGATGGGTTAAGGTGAAGGGCGGGCGAAAGGCTATCCCACCACACGCGTCCTTCGAGGCGCAGTGGCATAGCTTCTCGCCTATTTTGCTCGTCTGTCCCGGCAAGCAATTTGGCGTGGTCTTGGGAGTAGCGCACGGTAGCGACGATCCCCAAGGCAAGTGTGACTGTATCCTGCTCGCGGTTGCTGCCTGCTATTGGTCTGGTCCTTCTGAACAGATATTACTAAAACAGTCATGCGCTACCTTTTCCCCTGTTTTCGGTCCCATTCCTCTTTTATCCTCCCCACATGTCCCCCGGTTCTGTCCGGAAGTTTGGTTGCGCCTGGCTGCCCCCTTCAATCTCCGTTTGAGAGAGGGTCGGGTGCGGCAGTGGGCGCGTCGTGGTTTGGTCGCTCGCTCGCTCCCCTCTCTCCTCGCTTGAGGAGTGACCGCGAGTTGTCGTTCGTTGCTGGCCACGAAAGGTCGGTTGAGTCGCTCGCACCTTGTACTCTCCGTTTGAAGAGAGGACTACGGGGCGTCGGATGACGATGTGTCGTGGTCTGACGTCTCGGACTCGGCCGACTCGCTGGCGAGCCTGGAACGGGCGAACACCAGCCAGTGTCCTGTAAAGCGACCTCATGTCCAGGAGCAGTCAAGCTCGGACGAGGTCGCGAAAAAGGTGACGAAGGTGCCGCGCGGCCGAGGCCGACCGCCAACTTCAGGGCTATATGTTGGCCACGCCGAGGCGATGGCGCAGCTCACCAAAGAGTCTGAGCTGCTTAAGCGCCAAGCTGAACGGGAGGTGGTCAGCCAAAATGCCACGCAGAGGGAGGCGGCTGCTGAGACCGGCGGCCCCGAGAGGAGCACTGTAGTTGCCAACGCGGAGGTGCTGAGAACGACTAGCCACGGGGAGGCTGCACTTAAAGAGGTGCAGAGCATCCTCTATGTGGCCAGCTCCTCCAAAAATCTAAAGGGGACACATGTGAGGGCCCTTAAGGATGCCGCCAGCGCCATCAAGGGCGCTGTCGAAGGCATTTACGAGGCGTCAGTCCCCGAGGAGCTTAAGAGGGTAGAGGCGAAGATCACCCGGTTGAAGAGGCTGGCCGGGTGGTATAAGGACCAGGTCGTGTACCTGCAGACGTCCTTCACGCCTCCACGCCCAACCTCGCCCTCAGAGGTATCCCCCGCAGTGGCGGCCGCCGTGGCTGTTTCCCCCGCGGCGACGGCCCCCGTGGTAGCTTCCCCAATATCGGCCCCCCCCTTGGCGGCGGCTACAGCAACCCCCGCGCTTGATCTGGAGCAGATGCGCAGGTGCATCATTGACAGCGTCGGGGTGATGCTGGTCGCTCGCTTTGCAGCACTGGAGGGGTGGCTCCTGCCGGAACCGCGGATCCGCCCGCCTTTGGCCTCCGATTTGGCCAACCGACTGAAGTAGAGGCCCCAAAAGCCCCTACGACTGCAACGACAGCCACCGCGGCACCCCCTCCAAAAAAGGGGAAAATGGCGAAAACCAGAACGAGGAAGGGTCCCCCTCCCCGCCCACTCACGCCGGCACCCGTCACCCCGGCGCACACTGAGTCCAGCCCCCCGACCCCGCCACCTGCTCCTGAAAGCGCCACGGAGAAGCCGTGGGCTGTGGTGCGAAAGCGCGGAAAGGCGAAAAAGCCTGCACAGGCTAAACCCGTGCAGTCTGTGGAGACGACGGCACAAGCGCAAGCACGAAAAAATAAAAAGCGCAAACCAAGGCTGCGGCTGCCTTGCTCGGCCGTTGTAGCCATAAAGCTGCCGCCGGATACGGAGGATCGCGGCATCACATATGCCTCGATAATGACCCGGGCGCGGCAGGCTGTGAATCCCCGGGATCTCGGCATCGAGAACCCCGTATTTAAGGTGGGGGCGACAGGGGTTCGCCTCATACAAGTGCCGGGGGCCGATAGCGGCCCTAAGGCGGACGCCCTCGCGGCCGCGATGGGCGCGGCGCTGGCTGCGGAAGGTGTGGTTGTGTACAGGCCCACCAAGCGCGCTTCCTTGCGTCTGGTGGGCCTGGACGTCTTCGTCACGAGGGAGGACGTCACAGAGGCGGTGGCCCGTGCCGGGGGATGTCCGGTCGAGGCTGTAAAGACGGGGAAGGTGTTGCGCGACCGGACACCCCTAGGCACGATAGTGGTTAGCTGCCCCATTGAGGCAGCTAAGAAAATGTCAGCGGCGGACAGGCTCCTTGTCGGCTTCACCTCTGCACAAATAAAGCTGCTGGAGGTGAGGCCGTTGAGGTGCTACCGATGCCTCGAGGCCGGGCACGTGCGAGAGCAGTGCCGGGCCGAAATAGATAGAGGGGACGCGTGCTACAGGTGTGGGCAGCCAGGTCATAAGGCCTCTGGGTGTAGGGCTGCCCCCTGTTGCGCGCTGTGCCGCGCAGCCGGTAATCCAACCGGCCACATGCTGGGCGGCAGGGCCTGTCCGGCCCGAAAGCCCGGCCGCCGTCGAGGAGGCGGATCTGCCGCTCTGGCCGCATCACCTGCGGCTCAGCCGCAGCCGGCCGCCTCTGGCGCCACTGAGGCACAGAATGTGGCGGTGCCCATGGAATAAACCCTGGGCGCCGCCAACAATACCACCTGGGTGGCAGACTCGGGGGAGTCTGCTGCCCAGCTGGCGGGGGAGACGCCGTGCTGAGTGACACCAGCACGGCATCTAGTAGGGGGAAAAGGGAGCGCCCTTTACACGCTCCCAGGGTGGGCCCTAACAGGGCGAGTCGCGTCGGGGTCGCGGTGCGTACCTAACGGCAATCCCGTGACCCCGACAATACGCGGCGAAGAGGGTGTCACCGCAGGGTTTTTAGTCGGTACACTTGGTCCATCAACAGCCGGGGCTACGGCCTCGAGTGTTGATGGATCAAGGACTCCGACATAACCCCTCCGCGTCCCCCGAACGCGGACGGGTACCCATAAAGGGTTTTCCCGGCGTTAAAAAAAAAAGAAAAAAAAAGGGTCCTGGCGAAAGCTCCTAGGGGGACTCGATAGGGATCCATGGGGGCGCCCCTACAGGGTGGTGTTGGCCAAGCTTCGGCCCTGGGTGCCCCCCCTGACGGAGACGCTAGACCCCGGACTGCTGCGTCGGGTCATCAACGCACTATTTCCGACAGACGGGGGCAGTCCCTCAGTCCCTCCAACGGTGTCGTCGGCCCTTTACACTGACGAGTTCGGGGTGACCGAACAGGAGCTGGACCGAGCCATCAGCCGCTTGCGCGCTCGTAACACCGCGCCCGGCCCCGATGGCGGATATACCAGGGCGGGCATGGGTGATCGCTCTGGCCACCCTGGGGGACAGGCTGAGGCAGCTGTTCAACAGCTGCCTCCGACATGCCAAGTTCCCCACGGCCTGGAAGGAGGCTCGCCTGGTCCTCTTGAAGGAGGAAGGCAGGACTGCAGACTTTCCCTCTGCGTACCGTCCGATATGCCTGCTGGACGAGGGCGGCAAATTGTTCGAGAGAATTCTTGCCGCCCGTCTCAGTGGGCATCTGTCGCGCGTCGGCCCGACCTAGCTGACAACCAGTACGGCTTTCGACAGGGGCGCTCGACAGTGCGCTCCCTGTCGGCGCAGGCCTTGTCCCGGGGTAGAGTGGCGTTGGCGATAAGTCTCGACATCGTCAACGCCTTCAACTCCCTGCCCTGGGACTCGATCCGGGGGGCGCTAGAACATCACCGCGTCCCTCCGTACCTGCAAGCCGTGGTCGGGGACTACTTTCGCGACAAGTACATTCAGTATATCGGACAGGATGGTACACTGCACCGGAGGGAGGTGTCTTGCGGGGTTCCGCAGGGGTCTGTGTTGGGCCCCCACTTATGGAACCTCGCCTACGATGCAGTATTGCGTGTCGATCTCCCCCCTGGCGTTAGTGTCGTCTGTTACGCCGACGACACTCTAATAGTGGCTGAGGGGGACACTTTCGAGAGGACCGTTGAGCTCGCCGAGCTTGGGGCAGAGGTCGTCGTCGCCAAAATCCGCGAGTTGGGCCTGCAGATAGCGCCTCATAAGACCGAGGCGCTATGGTTCCATAAGCTGCCTAGGAGCAGGGAACCGCCCGACTCGTGGGTTCGTGTTGGATATTCGTCAGTCCGGGTGGGGCGGTACCTAAAGTACTTGGGCCTCACCCTGGACAGTCGCTTGGGCTTCGAAGAGCATTTCGAGCGCCTTGTCCCCCGAGTTGAGAGGGTAGTGGGTGCCATGCATAGACTGCTACCCAACCTCAGGGGAACGTCAGAGGAGGTATGAGAACCAAGATCTATAGCCTGCAGCGCAAGATGGCCATCCGCATCGCACGAGGATACCGAACCGTATCCTTCCAGGCGGCAACCCTCCTGGCACGCTTTCCGCCGCTCGATATCCTGGCGGACATGGACGCGAGAGTCTATGACCAGATTCGCGACGTCCGCCAAAGCGGCGAGAGCGTGCCCGCGCTTGTAATCAGACAGCAGGAACAACGACGCGCTCTAGAGGAGTGGCGCGCGAGGCTTAGCCAGGAGCACATCGCGCGCAAGCGCGTCGTCCGAGCTATCCTGCCGTCCTTCGAAGCCTGGCAACAGCGGAGGAGTGGGCGAATCTCCTACAGGCTTGCTCAGATAATCACCGGTCACGGCTGTTTCGATGATTATTTGAGCAAGATTGGATGCGAGGTGACGGCAGCCTATCACCATTGTGGTGGGGACCGGGATTCCGCAGAACACACGCTCGTTGAGTGCCCAGCGTGGGCCTCCGAGCGGCAGATCCTGGTCGACAGGATTGGACCGGACCTCTCCCTGCCGGCAGTAGTAGCGGCTATGCTGGCAGGGGAATCGGCGTGGGGGGCCGTATCCTCCTTCTGCAAGACAGTGATGTCTCAGAAGGAGGAGGCCGAGCGGGATCGGGAGAGGGCCGATCCCGTTTGGCGAAGGCGACGGCGCACTGTACCAATATTCGCAGGGGGGCCCTTGAGGTCGTGGGGCGCTGGGGCGGGGGCCCGTAAGCGTCCTTCACGTGCGACCTCGAGGAGGACGGTGGCGTGGTGTGACCCATGCTGCCGTGATCACCGCGACGGTGTAGGGGGGGAGCGGGTCCATAGGCTCCCCCCCTAAGGCGGGCTTTTCGGAGCACGGTACAAAGGGACACCGGTGTGTTCCTAACGGAGATCCCGGAGCCCCTCCCTGAAGTGTCGATGCCGGCCACCGTGGGGTTTTAGTCGGTTAGAGTCCGACATGCCCCGCCAGCTGCCCCTGAGGCTGGCGGAAGTCCATGAGGATTTCCCCACGTAAAAAAAGGGTCCTGGCGAAATCAAGAGCCCTGACTAGGGAAGCCCCCAAGGCCAGAGATCAAGCCCTTCCGAGATGGCCACCCTCTAAAGGAGGGAGGCGAGCGCTCGGGTCCCGCTCAAGCCCGGCTTACGACACCGTTAGGCGTCCACCGGACTTACCACGAAACGGACAAAATTCGTAGATTTACAACACAAACACTATTACGTAATCGAAATTAAAAAACCGTTATGAAAAAACAACCGTTAAGAAAAAACCGCGGGAGGGCCGACCGCGTCGGCGTAATTGGTCACACGCGAGCGATACGCGAAACGTACCTACACGACACGTGAATGCATACGCGCAGCAAATGCAAATACGTAAACACGCAAGCACGTAACACGCAAGCACAGCCGCGACGAACCACGTAGGTCTTATTATTATTATTGTAGGTCCCGGAAAACGACCGTTACGAAAACGTGGGAAGGCCGACCGCCGTTAGAACGGCGCGTCTACCTATCGGCTCGCCTAGTTGCTACGCGCGAGCCAGACGCAGAGAATTAATATCGTAAGCACGTATAACGAGCCAACGAGATCACTAATCCACGTAAGCGCAGGCGTTACCAACAGAGCAAGTCGATTATCTAATACGTACGTACGTGCGAGAAATAGCAAGCGGGCGGGCTGCGCAGTGACACGACCGAGCGCGGGCGGGGCACAGCCAGAACTGGATGCGTCGCTTTAAGTATTCTTTATTATACCACTAGTTTCTGACCGCAACTTCGTTCGCGTTGACTTAGGCAGGAACCTGACATGATTCTGTGCAAAATTTCATCCTAATCCGTTCAGCCGTTTTTGCGTGACTGAGTAATAAACATCCAAACATACAAACTTTCACATTTATAATATATTAGGATGAACCTTATTCTAAAGTTTGATTGTTGGGTATGACTATGTAAATGATTGATTTGAGCTCCATAAAGTTATTATTGATTTTGCATTAACATTGTACATGACACGTAACGAATCATCGCTGGGTCATTATTCGCTAGACAAAACGCACTACGTTACGATTACTCCATGAAGGACTACAAATATTATACATGGAATTCTTTCACGCAAAATCTACTCAACGAATTTTCATGACACTTCAAAGTAATACAGCTTAAACGAATAAGAAATATGCTGCAATTTATAAATATATCAGAGCGTTTTATAGTGCTACAAGGATATTTTGGCCTGTGAGTGGCATTAATAGGGGGCGTTGGTGTGAAATTAGGCTTATCACATACTGGTAACATTTTCCTAATTTCAACAGGTGGGTCCACACGGTTAATTATTAAAACAGGTTAATAATAAAAACCGACTTCAAAAAATAAATATTTGAAGTCGGTACCGGTTAGTTCAGTCGGTTACTTGGCACCGACTTCAAATATTTATTTTTTACTTTTTGAAGTCGGTTTTTTTAAAAAAAAATATTTTTAATTTACAATTTTAAGTGACAAGTGAATTCATCATCATCATTTCAGCCTATACTTGTCCACTGCTGAACATAGGCCTCCCCAATCGCTTTCCAGCGTAACCGGTCCGATGCCACCTGCATCCAACGATTTCCTGCGATTTTCACAGGATCGTCGGTCCATCTGGCAGGCGGTCGTCCTACGCTGCGCTTGCCAATACGTGGTCTCCACTCTAGAATCTTTCTGCCCCAACGCCCGTCCGATCTTCGCGCTATGTGGCCAACCCATTGCCACTTCAGCATGCTAATCCTGAGGGCTATGTCGGTGACCTTGGTTCTTCTACGAATCTCCTCATTCCTGATTCGATCACGTAGAGAAACGCCGAGCATAGCTCTTTCCATAGCTCGCTGAGCAACTTTGAGCTTTTTTATGAGACCTATTGTAAGAGACCACGTCTCTGATCCATATGTCATCACTGGTAACACACATTGACTAAAAACTTTAGTCTTTAGGCACTGAGGTATTTTGGATGAGAAGATGTGACAAGTGAATTATTAACTAATATTTATATACCTATATTATTTAGCTGAGTTGTACAGCAAGGTACCTACAGGATTGGTATCATAACGCGTCGATTGCTTTTATGCGACTATGCGCAAGCGCAGTGTGTCGCTCGTGCGCAGGGTACGAGGCAGCGCCAACACCGTCCTGAACATGATCGCTGAACAAGAGGACTGTACTTACATACGACACTGCTGCGGCAGACATAACACTGTCATTGGCTGAACCGGTCGTTAAAGTACGGTCGACATACTATTTTTAAATGTTTTCTTTTTAATGTTTAAAATTTTGTAGCTAATAGGAGTCCCAGTCACTTGAAATAAATTCATTTTATTTTATTTATTTATTTATAAACATAATAACGGAATCTATACATGCGCGCTGTTCGCCCCTGATGTATCTTCAAAGTCCTAAGTTCAATACGGATTCCATTATAATGGGACTACCTCGAAACTATACTTAACCCAAAGTTGAAGTCGGTTAATATTCTAATTAGTTCTATGGCAGGGTACCTATAGGATTGACGTAATACACATATCTCAATCTATGTATTTGTATTGTTTGTCGTTAAGGAGTTTCCTGGTGTATCTTTCAAGTCCAAGGTCCAATACCAATGAAATTAAAATGGATACCTTGGAGCTATACTGAACCCAATGCAAAAATAATCATTAAAATCAATCGATAATTGGCGTAATGATCGCGTAACATACATAAATAAAAAAAAAAACAACATACGCACCAAAAAACAACAAACGCACCCAGCGTTTACAAACATGAATATTCACATACACAAATACCCAGACCGGAACAAACTGTGGATCACACAAATATTTGTCCCGTGCGGGAATCGAACCCGCGACTATTAGACGCAGTGGACGGAGCAGCTTAAGCTCTTAACCACTGCGCTAAATCGTCCGTCCTCCTTGTATGATTGTATTTGGGGATCTAAGTTAATGAAATGTCATGCAAATATTGTCATTCTAGTAACCTTTAATCTTGCCTATGGAGTATGTACTCAATGCCCTTAATAATTGCTTGAGTGCGTTTTGTTGTGATGCGAAGACAGGTGACAACCGCCCGATGACAAATAATGTGGATGTAAAATGGCGGACGGCCCTACGGGGGGAGCGGTGACATATCGCGGAGCAGCTTACCTCACCGCATTTCATGTGACAATATTAATAATATTATTATTATAATAATATTAGTCAAGAGTCTCCGTAACCGGCGAGCGTGTATGAGACAAACTATGAGAGTCGAGGAAGCCAGAGAGGTATGTAAGGAAAGAACCTGTTGGAACTCTGTACTCTCTGCCTACCCCGCAAGGGATCTGGCGTGAGGTTATAGATAGATAGATAGATAGATAATATTAGCCCTGTTAAGAAACTATCCCACCGTTGGGCGCGGGCCACTTTTCAAACTGAGAGGGTTTAGGCCATAGTCTACCACGCTGGCCCAGTGCGGGTTGGCGAACTTCACACACCTTCGAGGAACTCATAGGCGTGCAGGTTTCCTCACGTTGCTTTCCTTCACCGTTAAAGCAAGTGACTTTTAATACGCAATGACAATATTAATCCTCAATTATTGCGAGCATCCTCTGATATTTCTCTACCAAAGTCAGGATATCAGGGAAGATCAGGGTACCGGACAAGAGCCTAGTGTTATTTCAAGATTTCCTACATACTTGGTCACGAAACGGACGACTGTGAAAACGAACATAAACCCACCTTCAGCCGTTACGAGAATTGAAACTTGTCATCCTAAAACCTAATCGCCGATAAATATATTACAAATTAATTACAAAATATTATATAGGCCACTGGAGTACCATTAAACGATCAATTTATCTATTTATATTATTACGCCACGTAGGCAGAGAGTACAAAGAATCTCAGAAGAAAAGAATACAAAACAGAAAATGGAAATCAGAAAATGGACGGATGTACGTATCGGAGAAGACCTAGATCTTATCATTAAGCGATCATTTCACAGATCAGATATCGTAACGCGCCGCATTCAGTCACAGCGAATAAGGGCCTTGGTTTGACGTTCTGGAGCGCATCTCATTTATCACTCGCGTCCTATCGGCCTTGCTATTTATCATTAACCAAACCTATTTATCTTGAAACTTTGAACAGTATGTATGCTTTATGAATATTACACGTGTTGACTTTGGATACAGGAATTTGTTACCTTTTCTTTCCACAAGATTATTTAAAACCTAATGCCACATCTCAGAGTTACGTACTTACTTGTAAATTAACCCTTAGGTATAGTTAGCAACGTAAGTCGCTAAACACTCTAAGTTTTACAAATCAGTAGTGGCCGACCGAACCTTCGGCATTGGTTTCGGCCACCTACGGTCAAAAATACCACCTTCAGCGAAAACTTTGGCTTCGGCCAAAATGGGCCGAAGTTTTGGCCGAAGCCGAAGGTTTCTAGCTAGCACCGAAATTGAACGATCTGTTACGACTTACGAATGGGTGAGAGTGCGGCGGAAGAGGCGACGCGCCGGTGGCACGGGTCACATCGCGTTGCGCCGACCAGCCGCCATTGCCAAATAACCGAATCAAAACAAAACAAGTTCGTTAATATAGTCATTATACCTTTTCAAAAATGTAGCCAATCATGAACCAAATTTCTTGGGGTTATTAAACCTTCGACTTCGGCTTCGGCCGAAGTTTTTGATGATGGCCTATTAATCAGTCTCTGCTTTAGCCAAAAATCAGCCTTCAGTCGGACACTACAAATCAGTAATACTCTTTATTTTATTAAATTATTAGCGGCTTGATCTAGTGGTTAAGAGCTTAACCCGCTCAGCCTACTGGATCGAGAAGTCACGCGTTCAATGCCCGCAGTCTATGTTTGCAGTGGCTATTTCGTGCGGGTCACTTCCTTCCATTTAATATGGTGGTGGCTGCTCAAGTAGTCATACTCTTGAACGGGTGCTGCTTGTGGAGACTGGTCTACCCAGAATCCTTTAGATTATCATTCTGTAAAACATTATTATATCTCAGTCGTAAGGCATCATATACACACACAGGCACACTGTAGTAGGATTGCATAAATGATTTTGTACAAAATAAAAATTTATGTACTATACAGGAATTGTTCCTCAAAAAAACGTAACACCACACGGGTTACGTTTTGTTAAAGAAAAAAAAATTGCAACATATTGATTATATTTTTTGTGTGTGTAATTAATTGTAAAATCACTGGTGTATATAAATGTGTATATAACAAAAATAATGGATTTGATACAAAACAAGTGTAGAAACGATTAGAAAAACTAAGGATTATTAAGCCGTTGCTGACCGTACTGTTCCACAGATGGCACAAATTGAGATGAAAGTGATTTTGTCAATATTGTACATGTCGAGTTCGTATTCAAGAATTTGTGGCTTTTTGTAATTGGCTTTACGAAATCTTTTAGAATCCAATACAGATTTTTGAGCTTACAACGATAAATGAGATTATACTGGCCCACAGAGGGCATAAATAGGGGGAGAGAGATTGGGTCATACTCTTCACACGCCTAGTGTGGATTGGTGAACACAGGTTTGTGGCTAGTTAACTCTATGTCCAAGAATAGAATATCCGTGTAATTGATAAAAATGGGTTAATAAAAATACTTTTGTGAAATATAATGTACTAAGTTCTCAGGTTCTCACTCAATGGCTAAAAACCAAAACTATTAAGAATTGGAGATCTGTGACATACTACCCAATAACTAAGATATTTATGTGGAACATACCGCCAGTGGAATATGCTTGCATAGACTTAAACTTTTTCTTTATGTTAGCTTAATAAGAGGTTCCAACATAGAATGTGAGACATTTGAAAGTGATGAAATAAACATTTTATTTATTTATCATATATATGTACAATACTATACTACCTTGTATCGAAACATATTTAAATTTTTTATTTCAATTAAAAAAATATCTCAAATATACTTTTACGAAATAGTCGCGTACTTTGTGCACCTCTACATATCTTTTAAAGGAAATGGGCGTATTTTAAAATGACACATGTACTTTAATAGATATGGAACATTTACCAATAGCAATCCTTTTATTAAGGTCGCAATTTCCTCAAAAAAACAATACCTCAGTCCAGCTCGTTGGGGAGAGGTGGAACAAATTTACTGGTAATGTCAACATCTCGAGTAGCGAACATTAATTTCTCGAGAATTGTAGTGTAGCATACCCGGCCCGACTGGGTATTGTTGCGTACAATTTTATTTCGACCCCAGACAGATATAGTAGGCCAAATTATTTCGTTCTCAGCTCAACCACAAATTTAGTAGAGCAGATACTTAGTAAAGTATCTGCTCTACTGAATTAAACCACACAGTAGTGTGGTTATATTTTGTTTTTAGACGTTGCCCGCTCTTTAGATAATTCCCGTATTATGAAATGCTTAACTGTACGGTTGTACTTTTTATGCAAAACATCCAGACGGAAATAAATAATTGTAAGGCATATTAGGGCAGAGGCGGTGGAAGGCGTAGGCGACGTGGGCCATCGCCTACAGCCTCGCGGTCTGAAAGGAATTTTATTTAAAAAAAATTATTCGTCATGAAACAATAAAATTACTACATTTATGATTTTATAATAAAAAAATATTTAAGAAATACCATGAGTCAAGGAAGATACTAGAGACATATTTGGGAGTTTTATCTATAGTATGTAAGTTGAATTACAGCACAATTATTAATGAGTTCAGTAAGGCTATAAAAGTAGGAAATATCTGTTTCTTTAATTTTATTTTTTCTTTCGTGTTATGATTATGAATAGGCATACATAGGTATGCACATCTGTTTGTTATACATGTTTGAGCTTAATATTTATATGATGGTGTCTTTGTCATTTATTATTTTTTATATAATTTATTTTAAATTATTTAATTGCGACTTTTTTTTCTGTTTTAAATTTCCTGGTGTATGTCTCGTTTATTTACGTCAAATTTAAAAGATACTTATTGCTTGTGTATGTGCAGTAGCACTTTATAAAAGCATTATCTATCTAATAAAAATTAAGCGGTTTCAAAATGTTATTTTCTTTTATTTTATGAAATCCGTCGTCGTGCGCCACTAGAAAGCCTCGCAAAATATAATTTGCACACATCAAATTTAGCTCTTGCCCCGCCACTGCATAAGGATATATAGGTCTCATATTGGGCTCAAACAGTTAGATCCAGTGATCGAGTGGTCGTACGACTGTTCAGCTGAGTGACTGTGTGATATTAACTTTGTGTTTAATATAATAATAATATTAGCTCTGTTAATAAACTGTCCCACCGTTGGGCACGGGCCTCCGCTCAAACTGAGAGGGTTTAGGCCATAGTCCACCACGCTGGCCCATTGCGGGTTGGCGAACTTCACACACCTTCGAGTAACTCTTAGGCATGCAGGTTTTCTCACGATGTTTTCCTTTACCGTTAAAGCAAGTGATAGTTATTTTTAATACGCACATGCTTTTTTAAAGTTAGAGGTGCGTGCCTGGGCTAGAACCCGATACCTCTGAGTTTGCCGTCCAACGGTCTAACCACTAGGCTATCACTGCACTGTGTTTAATGTAAAGTGAATATCTGAATATGTGGCACAGGCCTCTAACTTTAAGTATCGTTTGCTTTAATACACCACTTGTTAAATAATGACATTTCCTAGCTCTACTGATAATATGGAGTGACACAGCCGCTCCAAGCAGTGTCTCAATGGTGGCAATAAGGAAAATAGTTGCTACAGGTACTTGTTATAACAGACACTCATAGAAATAAATATCGTCACGCCTATAATTTCTAAGGCGGGGGGGGGGGGGGGGGGGGATTACTGTATACACACAAATTTCAAAGATAATGTTATGTTCTGTTGCAATTGTACTGGGAATATTTCCCAGTGTAAACATTATTCTAGACTCCAGATGGCTTTTGGGAGTCTACTGATAAATATCACATTTTGTCTAATCTAGGATTTAAACTTAGCACCTCAGTACTCATAGAATTACAGTAGGAGATGTATGTAGATGAAGATAAAGATGTGTGGAAGGAACGTTGTGGCAGGATTTGACAAAGGAAAGATCTTTCAGTCAGACGGGTGTTGTGTCTGGCGTGGCCTACTACTCCCCGAGAGTTGTTGCAGGTGGCTTATTTATATACATAAAACGCGTCGTGTTGCAAATATTGTGTTCTAGACGTACATGGAGAATCGTTGTCGATTTTATATTTGGCGCCATCTGTGGATAGGTAGTCAGATCTTTGTAGCGATGTACAGGGGTCGCTACAGATGCATGCAATAATTGTATCATCCCTTCGCCTACTCTTGTGGTATATAAAAATCGAGGTGTAAGAGAAAGGGTCGTACTTTACCACACGGACCCAGTGCGGATAGTGGCTTTCAACTTGGCTTAACGACTATCACATTTTGTTATCCATTTTCGAGACGTTCGAAAATGGATAACAAAAGAAACACAAACGATCACTCATCCCAAGACTGACCGAGTGAAACGCAGCTTGACATAAGGAGCACCTTGGTACAGCACTAGAAGCATCTAATAAAAAAGGTGTGTAAATAGTAAAGTAAGTAGCAAACATTTACAAGTTGATTAACGTGTACAAATTTCACAGTGCTAGTTCAAGATCAACGTTAAAGAAACTATAATTTTCGCAGCATTACACTTATAAGACCAGTGAACGTTAATACAAGGGGAGGAGAATACCCGTAAAATCGCTACTTAAAGCCCTGCCCAAATGTTAAAAGGAATGATTCAGATGAAAGCCGATGGAGGCAAACTTATTCATACGTTAACATGGCGACCTACCTCGAACTGTCAAAAAAATAAGGGAGTTGTTTCGTACGCCCAGTGGCGAATAATGCGCGTAGCGATCACGAGATCCTGGTTTCGAATCGTAGGTAACACGCAATATTTAGACAGAAAATACATAGGCTAATGTTTGATGCATACAATCCCCTGTGAAATAGGCAGATCTAGTCGGTGACCACTTTCAGTTTTAACTGCGTTGATCACAGAGACATCATTGAATATGTGCCGCCTCGTCGACATGATGAAGTCTATCTTGTTTCTTGTAACACCGTCGGGGCACACCCAGGTCCATTTATGGTGTTCCCGCTTCTGGAAAAAGGAGTTTATCATAAAGAGTCCCTCCTTCTCCATGAAGTCAGCCAGCATTTGGCCCCGGGGATTCCGTTGTCCAGTACCAAAGGTGCCCACTCTCAGCTCATCGTCGCCTCGTCTGCCAAGTTTCGCGTTAAAGTCCCACATGACAACGGTGTAGTGAGTTTTAGAGGTATGTATGGCTCTAGATATATCCTCATACATAACCTCTACCTCATCGTCGGGGTGTGTCGAAGTCGGTGCGTATACCTGTATAATTTTCAGTGAATACCTTTCAGTCATTTTGAATATCTGGTACGCTACCCTGGTCGACACACTCTCGATCTTGACAACGTTGTTCACGAGAGACCTGTGGACTATAAGCCCGACACCACCTTGGGACTGCTGGTCGCCCTCCCGGAAATAGAGCAAATTACCGGATTTAAGTGTTATCGAGTCCTCACCCTCTCTTCGGACTTCAGATAATCTTATGATATCCCAGTGTAACTTGCTCAATTCTTCCTTTAACTCGTCGATCTTTTCTTCAGTTCGTAGTGTGCGCGTGTTAAAAGTTTCCAGGGCCAATGGTCGTCGTTGTCGGTAGCCATGCCTCTTCCGGAGATTCTTAGCACCTCCCGCCCCGCCGTTACCGTGGCTGCTACCGTGGCCAGGACTAGCGGGGCCGCCGGGCACTGGGGGCCGTTTAATATTTGTGGATACCATTAGGGGGATGATGCCATAATCGCCACGCTTGGCAGGCGGGTTGGCGATCGCAGTATAGCGTTAGTAGGTATTAAGAGGACGCTGCTGCCCATCCTCTCGTCTTACAAGCCCCTTTGGCACCTCTTACGGCACCTGTGGGCTATGATCTCCTAGCAGTAACCCAACTAACTAGGGCTTTGGATGCCATGTGTATCGCCATTCCAGAGAGTGGTGCCCTGCTTCCGGCAACACTCAGCCCAAACGAGCCCTCTTCCGGTGTGGCACCACAGTACTGCCTCGCTTGAACTACCGCTTGCGGTATTTGTTGCTGAATTTGGTCGCCTCTTACGATCCGCTGTTAGTCCAGCATGCGGTGGGGAGACTGTATTCTTGATCCGTCCCCACACGGAAAACGGTCTACATCTATATTTTTTTAACTTTTCTGAGTCCTCTTATAAATTTTTTAAGCATCAGAGCCTTAAAAATCACCTCGAAGAAAAACCTCCCACGCACACTTCCACAGCATAATCGCAGAACCGATCGCACTTTATCTATAAACGGTCCACCCCTGTCAGCAGTTGGACGTTCAATCAAATCCTGCTTACTCCCTGTCCGCAAATCACATTGGGGACGGTCTTGCGCTGACTCGACCTAAATAAATCCTTCATGCGTATTCCCCGTCAGTGCAGCTTTGTTATCCCAGAGGGTTTATCGTAACGCTATTGAGTTGATATGCCATTCTTTTTAAAAGTTTACTAAAGATGAACATGATAGCATGCTTGAGACAAGGTCACTGTAACGTAACATTTTGATTAGGCGTCTTCTCATAACTTCACGTTCATGTCCTATATTTTTTTATATTACGACAACGATACAATGCACGACGCGCTGCTTATCATGGGTTATTCCTGTCCAATCCCCAAATCGATCCCCTGCTGTTTATTATTAATATTTGATTCCTGTCTGATCTACTAAATATAATTTTGCATTTCCTTCCAATTCCCCTAACATTTTTGGGAGATGGATCAGATCGGAATAGAATATAATTTGAAATAAAACTGTGTAGGGAATCAAAACTGGGGGATCAGACAGGTATTACCCCTTGTTATCCAATTGGCGTTTTCAAATTTAAATGCTTTTTAAGTATGGATACAACGCTAAGGTGAAAATTTGGACTAATTTAGTGAAGCATAATACGCAATATTCTTGGTTGGTTGTTTAGGCGTCAGGTAATAATTAGTACCTCAAAGTATTGTTGCGGTATTAAAGCCAGTGTTAGTGCAAAGTGAACTCGCTGACTATACCGCTGCCATGTTAGATTACTGATGTTATATGTATTTGGAATCGAATTCGAGACGAAATTAGTCGGCTTCGGAATGTGTAATTGTGTTGTGTGAAGTTTCCGAGTCAGTTTATAATTGCGTGGTATTGTTATGGATTTATAGGCTCGGGTTGTTAGCTATTGTTGTACGGTGATTTTTAATAATTTGGAAATAACTAAAGTTAGGAATAATCGGTTTTGTAATTAAAGTGTTGTGAGTACTGATTTGAAGGGTTCGTTCTAGAAGCTGTTTCCGGCTGTTTACGCTAGACTGCAGTTGTTAATTAAGACTCTTTGGTAACTAAATTAATTCGATACTTAGTTGAAAAGTAATGGAAAGGAAGAAAATCAAAGTTTTTCGATTTATTGGACGTGTGAGTATAATAATGTCTCCAGAATGATGACGGTTTGATTTAGTATTTGATTGTAGGCTGACCGCGGGTAAAAGTCGTACATGAAACAAATCTTTGTTGGATATATAGGTATTTGCTTCTGTTTGTGCATGTAATTTTGTTGTTTGCGAACGCATGCATGCGAATGCACTTACTACACAGAAATAGTCCTAGAAATCATAATCCTTTTTATCAAATTAATGCACTCATTATCACTTAATTGGTTAACTTATGTAGCAGTGCGCAATGCGCATTTGTCGAAGCACCATTCTAGATGATGATGACCATGTACTTACCGGAGGATATGGAGTAGGTAGGCACCCCACAAAATGTACTGATTAACTTTTGGGAGATCGCAGTTAAAAGCTGGATGTTAAACAGCACAAAGCCACTCGTCATGACCTTTTGGCTAAGCCTTGGTTTTGTAGCGGCCGTCTTTCGGCCGTTAATAGATAATATATATGTGAAAGGTGAAATTTTCGTCAACGTCACGGCACAAGAACAATTCCCAACGTGGAACAAAGTAATTTATTTTCATAAAAACAAAAACAACATTCAAGATTTAGACTTTCCGTACTCAAGACATTTCATCACAGTTGTCACGTGCATAGATGCACTCAACGTTTTTTTGTCAAAGTTTTTAGAGAATAAAGAAAGTTTAAGTAGTTTTTAGAAAATAATTAAATTTTATACTTTTCTGCACTTGCGTTGTCAACTTAATCTTAAAACGTATGGATCAAAAAGACAACGGCCATCATGGAATTTAAAAAACGAATGCGCTTAAAATTATTACGGGTAATTATATGTTTATGTTTCAAATAGCCCCGCTGTGTACGTCCGCACTTGGAATTATTCCTGTAAAGTGGGTGCGAGCACGAACATAGACTTTTCATACATAAACACCCAAACAGAAACGAACATTTGTGGGTCACACAGAATTGTCCCGAGTGTAGATGAAAACCGCAACTTCTGAATAATCGACAAAAGCAATTACTAGTGTCTTTCTGAAATTCGAATGTACATGATGCATGTACCTTCTAAGAGTTCTAGTGCTATTAATATTTACTTGTCACCAAAACCTTTTACAAACATGGTTTTTCGTCGTTTTTCACGTTTACCGTGGCGCAATAATCGCGATTAAGTAAAGTTTCCTTTCCCGTGATACCACCAATATTGCAATTGTTCAAATAGCGTCTCACTACTGCTCACAGTAGTGAGACGCTTGAAAGATTAAATTTTCTGAGGTACTATGGGCCTTAGCCCATAGTACCTCAGAAAATTTAATCTCCTTTGGCACTGTTGGATATTTAATAACTGTTACAGATAGTACAGCTCACGCCAATATTTATGACCGCTCTGAATGTAGCTGCGTACCGATACGAAAAACGCAAAAATAAAAGTCAAAGTCGCAAATTCTTATTTTAATTTTGCATAAGCCATTAAAAAGCACTTACGAAAAGTATAGAGTACGTCGTCATTAACAAATGAATATCTACTATGTGCAAAAAACTTTGAGATATTCAAAAACAACATTCTCCTATAACATTTTTCATGCAGCAGGTTTTTGAAGCATATTTTTAGCGACCACAGTTCACCGAATAATGCTTAAAGCCACAAAGCAGTCTTTTTATACGAAAATTTGGTTAGTAAACTAAAAAAAGTCATAATAGGCAAAAGGTCGAAATCCTCAAAAAGCGCACATAGCAGATATTCATTTGACAACGACGACGTGTAATTCGACGTCTCCGGATTAAATTTAGCGCTTCACAACACAGATGCGCGACTCATACCCAGCACCATATAATTAATATCCGATACTACTCCTCATCGACCAAAATAGACTGATTGAACTTTAAAAGGTAGATTTTTTTTTATAATAACCCTTTAAGCAACTATGCACGTTCAACTGCTCGGAGAAGCTAACTTCAATAGGGTCAGATTAAATGGCGCTCACTGTAACTAACTTTATATTTTGCGCATAAGTACGCAACAGTATTCGCTACGTTCAGAGCTATCAGTAAGATTGGCGAGGGCTATAATTCCGTGCTGTATTCAATTTAAAACGTAACGCGGCGCGTTAACTACAGCTTGTGAAGTAATCGCTTAATGGTACCCAAGTAGCACAACTGCCGCTTAAGAGAGTTAGAAGGTAACTTATACCAATATGCAGCCCATACACTTTTATACAGCAAAGCCTCCTCGAAGAAACCGGTGTGGGTCTGCACCGGTCGACGATGGCACACTCCTGCGTTCAGCAGTACCGACGACGCTGCTGTACGTGTCACGGCTACACTACACCACCAAAGCCGATGACATTGTGGAGTATGCCCGCAAGAAGTCCTTGTATTCTCTGAGGGTCGAGAAGCTTAACTCGCAACACAATGCGGCTTTTAATTCCTTTGTTGTGCGCGTTCCCACTGCCAAATTGGAGACCTTCACGAGCGAGGACTTCTGGCCGAGGGATGTCGTTTTTAGAAGATTTCCTGGGAGACTGAGAGATACCCCCGTACAGCGCAAAATGTCGCCGGCAACACATGTTACTTAATTTATAAGTTTATATATTATATGTATAGTCTGTAAGGTATATATTCTATGGGCCCGTAAGTTTAACAAAATATTTTTGTAAAATTTCACTTGCCTGGATTAAAAGACTTTTTATTATTATGTATGTATTTATTGAAATACAATTTCTTATAAATTATATATAAAAATACAAAAAACAAATATTCTTATATATATTATATAAAAAATGTGCTCCACTCACAGCGAGGTTTACGACCCAAGCTACCGGTGGTCAGGGCTCCAAAGAGAGAAATCTCCTTACCATGCGCGCCGTGTCCAATACTATCGCCTTCTGTATCAGGCCCTTTACCCAACTGCTAAGCGAGAGCTTCTCGAGGTGTTTATCGAAGTTCTTCGCTATTAGACCGTTGACTGATACGACCATCGGAATAATGATAGTTGAATCAATATTCCACATAGCGGTAACCTCATGAGCCAGGTCCAAATATTTAGATATTTTTTCTTTTTCGGCCTTCACAAGGTTCTCATCATGCGGAATGGTGACATCAACGAGCATTACACGACGCATCGATCGATCTATTATCACAATATCAGGCTTATTGGCTACAATAGTCCTGTCCGTGATAATAGATCGATCCCAGTAGAGCGTGATATGACCACTTTCGAGAACTGGAAGAGGCTGGTACTGGTAGTACGGTACTTCAGAATCCACAAGGCCATATTTAAGAGCAAGTTGCTGATGAATAATTTTAGCCATTTGGTTGTGTCTGCGCAAGTACTCTCCGTTAGCAAGACGAGAACAACCGGAAACTACATGTCTAATAGACTTACCGGTACGGTGGCATGCCCGACAAATGTCAACCGTGCCGTCCTTTAGGATGTGCTTCCGGTAGTTATTCGTCATGATAACTTCGTCCATAATTGCAAATACAAACCCTTCAGTTTCCCCAAATAGGTTGCTGAAGCGTAGCCAAGTCACGGAAGCGAGCTGGTCAACATCAGGCCCTGTAAGAGCCCGATAGAACCGTCCATGTAGCTCCTTGTTCTTCCATATGGCTGTGCGGTCCGAAATACTTAATACCTGGGGCCTTCGCCAGTTCTCGTTTGCCAAGGAAAGTGGAGTTAGGCCTCTATCGATTGCGGCAACATCTCGATACATCACCACGGACACACTCAAAAAGTACTATCTGAGATTGCACACCTCGCGGTTGTGTAGTGTCTTAGCGTTTAAAAACCCACGACCACCGCACTTCCGCGGGATGTACAACCTCATAACAGACGACCGCGGGTGATGCATACGATACGCTGTCAGCAATCGACGGACCTTTCTATCCAGGGCATCCAGTTCAGACTGAGTCCACCTTAGTATGCCAAAAGAGTAAGTAAGAACAGGCATGACCCATCCATTGAAAGCTCGGACCCTATTTCCACCTGATAGAAGGCTTTTTAACACTTTTATCAGGCGGGCAAAGAACCGATCCCTTAATGATTGTTTCATATCCTATTCAGCTATACTTAAGGCTTGTGACATACCAAGATACTTGTAGGTATCCATTTCAGATAGTGACCTGAGGGATATATCTTCAGAGAGCTGTAGATTAAAAGAATCTTCAACTCTCCCTCTTTGCACATGGATGACCGCACACTTGTCTACTCCAAACTCCATTCCGATGTCGTTGCTAAAATTGCCGGTTATTTTGAGCAACTCCATCAGGTCTGTTTTCTTCGAAGCGTACAACTTGAGGTCATCCATGTACAGTAGATGAGATATAGGCTCACTCTCCCTCCTCAAATGGTAACCTAGCTTTGAATCCTTAAGTATAGCACTTAATGGATTCAAAGCCAGGCAGAACCACAATGGACACAAACTGTCGCCTTGAAAGATACTCCTACTTATCTTTATCAAGTCCGACGAGCCAGAAAAGCCTCCATATCCTGGATGACGAAGAACTGTGGTCCACTGCCCCATACACAAACCGAGGAAAGAGCATAGCGCCGGGTGTACTTTGTATAGCTCCAGCACCCTTCTCAGCCATGTATGAGGCACCGAATCATAGGCCTTCTTATAGTCGATCCAGGCCATGGAGACATTCTTTCTAGATCGTCGCACCTGTTGGCAAATGGCTATATCGATAAGGAGCAAATCCTTTGTACTCCGGGACCCCCTCTTACACCCATTCTGAGTAGGCGATAGAATGTGCTGTGCCTTAAGGTGATTATTGATTTTTGTTCTCAGAATGGATGTAAGGAGTTTATAGACCGTAGGTAAACATGTTATCGGTCTATAATTTTTAGGTTCCAAAGTACTGCCAGATTTGTGAACCAAATGAGTGACACCTGTTGTCAAAAGGCTAGGTAGCGATCCCAATTCAAGAGCTTCTTGGAATTGAGTTGCTAGACGAGCATGTGAGCCCTGGAGCCTCTTTAGCCAGAATGCGTGCAGTCCATCCGGCCCCGGCATTTTCCAGTTCGGCGCCGCACGAACCGCACAGGCCACATCGTCACGGGTGATGACTACGGGCTCCATTTCCTGAATGGGTTCACACGATCGTCCAACAACATCAACCCACTCGCCCTCGGAGTGATTGACGGGCACTGACCAAATTTTACCCCAAAACGCAGCAATCGTGGCCGCATCTGGCAAGTGTCCGTCAGTCACTCTCTCTTGGGGGTGTTCCTAAGCCTGGTATACACTCTTTTGATTCACTTGGAAGGTGCAATTCACGTGGTATCGGTCTGCACTTTCCCTATACCTGCGAATCCTGTTCGCCCATGCATAAACTTTTTGCTTCCAGTAGTCTATGCGTTCAGCGACCCCTGCCATATAGTCCACAGGAGCGACTCCTGTGCCTACAAAGGCTTGGGCCACGAAACGCACAACTCTCGGGCGGTTGTTTCCGGCCTGGAAGCACAACAATTTCGCTATGAGAGTCCTAGCCATATTTATACGCCGCTCTATTCTGCACTGCCAGAGCGGCTTAGCATTTATGGGCCGGGAGGCTCGATGTAGATTAGAAAATCTTACACCTGCCACCCGACACACCGCCACCGCTCCACAGTACAAAATAGAGTGGGTATCACATAAGTCCACACTGGTTTCCCAGTGTGACTTTAAAACATTGTCTAGGGCACCCACAAGCGAAATGTTACGTCTATGCATGGGCAAACGGGGTAGGCAGGGTCTTACTCCGCAAAGGCATCCTTCAAAGCTCTCCTCACCTGCTCCTGTAGCTGGTCCCTTACACTCACCTGCCCGTTATTTACCTCCTCCGATCGTGCGAAGTTATCCAAAGAGATAGGTTCTTCTAAACTTCGCAAGTCGGATTCAGTGCGGGCAGGGCGCGTTTCGCTGCGCAGTCGCTCAAGTACTGGGTCATCCAACAACTTGAATCGCTGGATGGCACGCACTTGATCCAATAGACGTTGTGCAGTCACGGCGACAGTCGGGTGAAGCTCCTGAAACAGAGCCAGCAATTTCGGACGGTACGCGGTGAGGATGGTTTCTCCCTCCGTAGCACCATAGTAGGCCCGCATAACACTCATATTCAATTCTGCAGTCCATCTCATGCGGCGCACTACACCACCGGTAGCAAGGGCCGTGGGCGGAGCACAGTGTTTCGCTGGCCCTATGCATGCCGGCACCGGTGGGCGTCCTCTTCTCACAGGTCTTGGCGGATTCGAGGACGCCGGTGGCTCGGTTTCATCGCTGGAGGCCCCAGACGTCGGCGGCGTGAAGTAGATCTCATTTTCCGACGACTGAGGCGAGTTAGGCGAACCGCGCAAAGGTGACGGGCGTGCGCTATGTCCCTGGGCAATCCGCTGCCGACACCGTCGCACAGGGTTTCTTCGGGGGTAATCCATATACTGTTGGGTTTGGGGTAACGTTGAGCATCTTTTGAATATTAAATACTTAAATTTCCAGTTTTTGTTAAATAAAATTTGAATATAAAAACGTAATGATAAATGTTGTTGGCAGCGGTTGCCATGGTTATTATTATTATTTAGTACCGGAGGCCAATTCTTGTAATTAAAAGTGTTCAAAATGCAGCCTCGATTTAATCTTAATGTTATAATTCTCACAAATGGTATACTCGTAAAATATAGACATCGACCGAATCCAGATCGGACCGAAAGTAAACGGTAAATGTAAACGGTATTCCGATATATATAAAATAAACGTCAAGTTGAAGATTTCAGTTAAATATTTTTATTTATACTGTGGCAGCTGAGATTATGTGATAAACACATGATCAACAATATATTTTAAGTTGAACAACTTGACATAATATCGAAATTGGACTGAGATGATGGCAAAATTGGATCGACACTTTAGTCGAACAGAATAAATACCAATACTACCAAATGTTAGACAATTAATAATTAAATCTCAATTCAGTCAATATTCAGTCTGCGTCAATTAAATTAAAAAATTGGCTTTCAGCTTAAAGCTGTAAAAAGGCATTTACTTCCTTATAAGTAGCAGTTGTGCTACTTGGGCTATTGCAGACATACCATGATCATTTTACAAAGTTTTCGTAACACGAGGCGTTAAGTCATAAGGACCATTTTCGCTATCACACGTCGCGTTACTATAACATTTTAAAGTGTTCTTTTAATAGTACGGTAAGAGACATAAGACGCTTAACATTCTCAGATTTTCAACCGCTTGTACGCTTTTGTTTTGCAACATTATTTCTGTTGATCTAGATATATTTGAGTATGTTGCTATTAACGGGACTTTAACAATGTTCATCAAAGTTTTTATAATAAAGAATATTAACTGTTCGAAATACTGACAATGTTTAGTGACTAACGTCGCTAACTGTACTCTAGTAGCATACAGAATTTTTGTATCGCGCTGGATTTGGTGATAACGAGTTACAGCCCTGAAATCAATTTCCTCCGGATTCAATTACACGCATACCACTCGATTCGACGTTTGCTACAAACCGTTATTGGTAACTCGGGTCGTTTGCATGCTTATGTCTTTGTTGTGGTTCTAAGGATATATCGATGTTGAGGTCGCGTAGACCCTGCGAGAATGCTGTATCGTTTCAGTTTGAGGAAGTTTGTAAACGAACCCACAACACAGAGGGTTAAGCACGACCATTTTGACGTCGGTGTGACGCTAGCAAGTAATCATGCTGCCACCTTCATGCTTATTTAGTAAATTTTAGTACGACAAGAATGACATATCATTTCTCTAGCGCCACACTCACTTCAACCTTTTTCGTGCTAAGCTCTCAAAAATAATTCTTAGTATATAATAATAATAATATAAGCCCTGTTAAGAAACCGTCCCATCGTTGAGTACGGGCCTCTTCTCACACTAAGAGGGTTTAGGCCATAGTCCACCACGTTGACCTAGTGCAGGTGGCCAACTTCACACACCTTCGAGAAACGCTTAAGCATGCCGCATCACGTTGAGCCATTGATCCTGCCACTTAATGTGCTAGTTGTTTAGCCAATTTACATGTCTTATAAGCAGCTTGATCTAAAAGCAGGTGGCCACAAAACCGACTTTATCAATCCATGCGGATTCCATGCGGTGAAGTTTGACCTAATCTCTCTTTTCGATTTGTAAGCGAATATCTTTTTCCCAGCCGTGGGACAATATAGGTCTGATTTGTAAAACAACAGATACATACGTTCAATAAATGTCTGTGCCACTGAAAACTATTGTTAAGTAGCACAGACATTTACATTTATCAAAATTAACATAACCTTAATAACGTCTAACCTAGGTAAATATTCAGTCTTCTTCGTAAACCTATCCCTTTAATTTCCCAAAAGAGCATCTAAAAATGTTACTTTGAAACTAAATTACGAAGGAGAATTTGCAATGTGTAAGAAAATGTTATTACATGTCTCTTAAATGGGTTTCGCATTCATTAAATGTGGAATTTCTGAAATATAATTTCGTAGGATGCTTTGACTGCATAAAGGGTTTACTTAAATGAGGTTTTTAATACACATTCATATCTTGCGTTAAATTTAGAAAGAATTTGAATTATTGGATTGTTGGTAAATATTTTGATTCTCGAAATTTTATAGTATAATTCCCGACCTAAAATTTTTATTTTTTTTACTTTAGGGCAAGTCAAAAGTGAGACTCAACTTACTTGAGTTTAAGATGTATTGGAGAAATGACGGTTAACTGCCATAATTTAACAAGCTTTTATTTAACTTGCTGTTTGGCTTTCCGGTTCAAATCTTGTGATCCATTTTTCAAGCAATTTCGGGTATCCGATTGAGCTGAAATTTGGCACACGTGTGTAAGTTCGGTGTCAATGCAATAATATGGTACAATGGATCTGATCTGATGATGGAGTCAGATGGTAGCTATAGGAACATGTGAATTATGCAACGTGGCCTCCTTGTGTTTAAGCTTTTTCGACTGCTATTCACAAGTACTATACAACCAAATAGTATTCAGGGCGTGATAATGAAATCGAAAGGTAGCGAATAAAACCACCCAACTACTTAATATAACCTCGCTGTGTTTGGGTTCGTTGGGCATGTCTTAAATAGTACTTTAGACCCCCATAGTATCCAGGGACTGATAGATCCGGGAGAAAGCCATAGGAACTCTTCAACCGAGCAATATATCTTCGTTGTGTTTTTGCTGTAAGAACTTGTTTTTTAAAAGTCTTTTTAGATTATTTTTTCAAACCAATGTTGTTAATTATACATGTAGTAAAAAAACACCGTTATGGCCTGGCAGAGGGGTATAATGAAATTTTTGCTGACAATGTTAGGTCCCAATCTAATAAGAGTGAGCCTACCGCCATTATACCGGGGCACAATGCTATACTCCGAAATCAATCAGGAAAATTTTCCTCGAAAAATGTCCGACATAGCATTCGAACACATAAGCTCGTAATCGCTAAGCATATCAGCCGCTGCTAGACCAACAAGGTTTTCGTAGTACTAGTAGGGTTTAACAACCTGCACTCTTCCCGCGTAATGGAGTATGGCCTATTCACTCTCATATGGATTTGTCAGAGAATACCCTTGCTGAACAGATGGAATCATCAAGTCATATCCCATACAAAACTGACTTTCTCTTACCTGAGTTTGTGAGAAGAAGCCTTTGCTCACCAGTAGCTTGATTCCTCATGATTAATATCCCACCTAAATGCCACATATTTCATGTTTTTACTAACATATTACACCTACATATCGATCCAAAAATAAACTCATTAAAACGAATTGTAACACAAACATCACTATATTGAGCCGTGTAAGTATTCCTCAGAGGATTCCAGGTTACCTGCTTCACCTCCAGAATTGGACATTACCGTTTAAATTGCTCCTTTATATTCCCACTGCGATGCGGTTTCAATATAACGCGAACCAACGCTGGCTAATGGCGAATTACAAAGTGTAATGTGTAGGTGCAGTTTGTTCGTTGATATAATGTTATATTAAATGAATTATATCATTAAAAGTTGCTTGGTGGACTCCTCCACATGGTGGATCTATGATCTGGTGAAGGCCTCAGGTAAAAGTGGTTGATGGGTTGGTGATTTTTGGGGAAGCCTTTGTTCTCAGTGGACGTCTTTCAGCTGATAATATACAAAGTATATCGTAAATAACGAAAGGCTTGAGACATCTCAATTAGATAATTGCATCACAAATTTAATAGAAAACCAAAATTCAATTTGAAGTTTATTACCCTGTTTTTAAGTACTTTTATACCCCAATTATCAATGAAACTTGTACGTGTATGTGTGCGTATTGAGAAATACGTTTTAGAATTGCATTTCTAATCTCCGTATTGCTCTGAATTAAAAATAAAATTAGTTTGTTATAGCGCACTGAAGGAGTAATAGCTATTTGTAAATTTAAAATAAAAATATTGAAAATATTGGGGATCAATTCATTTACCGATTTAGAAAAAACTACTTTTAGGCTTTGCTTTAATTATGTTACACCTTGTATAATTGGTTTTTTACCGTAGGATAAAGTTATTTCTTTCATGTTTTACCATATTGTAGTTTTTAGAAATTGCATCCCGCCAATATCTTCTAGGTTTATTACATATATATTTTAATATTACCTAGAATGAAACCTGAAGTTATTCTGCTATATTAATCAAAGACAAAGCTTTGACGCTGAGTGGTTATCACCATATAAAATACTTCCACTACAAAGCACTAGTGCGGTAAAAGCCACGCAGATCTATTCTCCGGTCACTTTAAAAAATAAAAAAGAACACTATGTGGGAGAACATATTATCCGAAATCCACAATAAAACCACTCATTTTCACTTCACAAACAAATAATACATCAGTAAAGTGTATAAATGGTTTCAGCTTCTCACCTCAACAGTTCATATTCAAATCCAGGTACAAACATAACTCGCCTTCCAACCACACTGTACACAGACACACAATACGAGTAACTACTAGGAATCAAGTCTCGCATAGTAATATGGAGCTTGTGTACTTGCAATAATTTATGGGCTAGTGTTGCCTAACGGGAAATGGATATTTTATACAATTGCATTTAACCATTGATCGTATCCATTATATTAGACTAGCGGCCACCCGTGATTTCAGCTGCGTATGTATCTTTATAAATTATAGCATATATGTAATTCTGATATATAGGCTATACTACTATGAAGTTTTATCAAAATCCGTTCAGTAGTTTTTGCGTAAAAAAGTAACAAACATCTTTCATCTTTATAATATTCGTAGGATTCCCAATCTTACGAATGTTTACGGCTTTTGAAGGCCAATTGTTGTTAAAATTCACCCTGCCAACTTTTCTTAAGCATGTTATTTTTTAAATATATGAGCTCATCCTCATTTATCGCTACATTTTGTTGCACTGTAAGATAGGTTTAGTGTGTCGATTATTTGTGAGACAAATATGTGTAACAGATACAGAATGCTAGAAAAGATGTATTTTTATTGAAGACCGCACATCGACTAGCTTAATACAACTAGGTAGAGCAACGATATACACAAGAAGCCTGCAGAGGATATAAGAAGAACCGAAGATCGTGCTGAATGGTGTGGTTTGGTGGTTGCAGCAGGTTTGTGGCTACCTGCAGTTGGGACGTATCAAGCCAAATATACGGCTTTCAACTTACCTTAATGACTACCACATTACGCGGTAACATGTCTTCTGAAGCACGGGCAACTCGAATATGAAAATGCCACAAACGGTCACCCATTTTAGGCTGACTGTGCCGAATGCTGCTTAACCTTGGTGATTGTAAAGACCACTGTTGCGGTTGCACAGCGCTACGAGCACCTCGAACAGGTGTGCATCTGAAATTTGTGATGTCAATGCACTAACAAATAATCTGCATGTAACCACAGTGAATGTATACAGACACAGACAGAACTCCATTGTGCAAATCCTCTCTCACCAATCTATGAGCTGGCTTCGCCTAGCGGAATTCAAGTCTGTGTCGTTTGATGGGTTTGAATGTAAACGCAATTTGTACGAGAGCTTGCATATCGGTTGGATTTTGGCTTGCAAACGGAATGTCAACGTTTTCTAGGTAACGAATTTTACGGGGATTATTTACTTTAAGTAAAAGAGGTGGGATGGATCGGTAACTAATCCGTAGTTCAATCTTGCCTCAACTGGCTGCAAAGGTACTTTTTGACAAAATCGTACTCATTAGTGATTCATATTAATGACTTACAAAGTATTAAAATTTATTGTGCTTGATGTGGGACTGTAGCCAAATACACATGGTGTAATTTTAGTCTTCCTGGAGTGAAAGCCCAGGTAATGTATCCAACGACTACTGATCACTGGTTCTAAAAAAAGGACATTTCAATAAGCAACGCCTCCTCACAGGGCATGGAAAAAACAACTTTTAACCTACACCAAGCGCAAAATTACATTGAGAGGCGTCGCGGCTCGTCAGCTGGCCGGTACATACCTCCGGTGTTCCGGATGTTTACCCTCGCTATGATATTTGGATAGGTCAATATGTAGATGTTACTTATTGAAGGGTTCTTTTTAAACATTTGTTTTATTACGAATGAACAGTAGACATTTTTTTTTAAAAGTTGCCGTAGGGCAACTTTTAAAAAAAAATGTCTAGGATTAATTCCTGTGTCGTGGGTGCGTTTATAAACATGAAAATTCACATACACAAATACCCAGACCGTAACAAATAATTGTGGGTCACACAAAGATTGGTCCCGTGGGGGAACCGAACCCGCGACTATTAGACACAGTGGGCGGAGCGGCTTAAGCCACCGCACTAAATCGTCCGTCGTAGATATATTCTACTTCTGATAATTTTAGCCTTTCGCTCCCGAACGGCTAAAATTATCAGAAGCAATTGCAAATTAACGCATGTAAGCTAGCTTAGGTTTCATATTTGATGTAATAATTGGTGCTCTAAAATTATAACATTATAACATTTTCATTATTTCATTATGATTATCATTTATTGAGTTCTTAGATTTACGCGAATATTACACATGAAATAAAACTATTTTACGGATTTTATCGCGGTTTATTCTTTTTTATTTTTAGTTCCCGACGTTTCGAGTGCTTTGCAGCACCCATGGTCACGGGAGGGACTGAGGTGTTAGACGTCCAATAGGCATAGTTGTTCACGGGGTACCCTCAAACTTCTTAATTATTTTTGTTGTTGTTTTTATTATTAATTTTATTAATTTAAATTATTAGTTTGAACATTATTAAGGTTCTATTGTCAAAGACTATACTTCTATACTCACAGAATTTGCCAAGGCTACACTGTTAATTTGCCTATTTTTTTCAATCAAATTATATGAAGTTTAAATTTGAAAAATACAAAAAAACTATTAAAATAAAGACCACCTCTCTTTTTAAAATTATTTTAATGAAACAAAAAAACAAAAGAAATTGCTGTCCATTGAACTTGACATACATATTTCGATAATTTAATTAATGATACAAAACTTCTCTGTAAACGATATTTTTTGTAAAAACTCTTTCATCGTTTGACATTCAGTAAGACTATCTATCCATATCATCACGCCAGATCCCTTACGGGGTAGGCAGAGAGTACAGAGTTCCAACAGGCTCTTTCCTTACATACCTCTCTGGCTTCCTCTACTCTCATAGTACGTCTTATACACGCTCGCCGGTTACGGAGACTCCTGACTTGTCCTTCAGATAAGAGCCGGTCTATTTGGTCATGGTAAGATAGTCTAGGTCTTCCCCGGTACCTACATCCTTCCACTTTCACATTGTGTATCCGTTTTGTCATTCTTTCTTCGGACATTCTTTCTATATGCCCGCACCAACGGAGCATACCCTTTCTCATCTTTACACCGATACTCTCTTTCATACCTATTTGCTTTCTTACTACGCTGTTGCGAATACGGTCGGTCAGCTTCACTCCGCACATCTTCCGCAGAGCTCGCATTTCCACCGCATTTATCCTACTTTCATTCTCCTTCTTACATACCCAGCTCTCGCTGCGATATAACAGCGTTGGGACTGTTGTAGTGTATCAGTTATCTGTGGTTTTGGTTTATGGTTGATTGTCTTTGGATGTCATTCTTGGTTCTTGAAGTAAAAGTAAATTTAAAAGAATAACCGTTAATTTATTACATGGTGGCAGCGGTGGCTGATTTAATGGTATTTTAGTGATCATAGTGTGCCAAACATAGAATTATGGAACACGCACGCCCACCGCCGGAACTGAATTTCGTTGCGCGACCAGCGGCACGAGCCGACCGACGCTTGGAAAAAATTGCATCGCCATTTTTCAATATTTTTTAAGTATTTTGGTGTTATTAGGGGATCACCAGATGTGCAGGTTCAGAACTCGATTGCTTATTCATATTGCAAAATTGAGGCCTCAGCGGAATAATTCTGAGAATTACGCGAAAATTGTTCGGACTAAAGTGCGAAGCAAATTATATTATGACATGGAATTCGCGTCGTTCACTCTTACAAATAGATATGGTAAGCTAGTACGATGCAATAGGAGGCATTTGCGTAGATTGGAACAACGTTATGATAAGCAGGAGGAAGCCACATCCTCTACTTCATGGGAGAGGAAGGAGGATGATGTTGATGATATGAACTCAGGTCAAGTCACATCCTCTACTTCCAGGGAGAGGAAGGAGGATGATGTTGATATGAACTCGGGACAGTTGGAGGTCACAGAATCGCCAGATGACGATTCTTAGGGTATGAGTCGTTTAGGGCGGGTTCAGAGGAAAGCGGCACGAAGAGCTCGCGATCTTATAGGATATATTTATATACAAGTGATTAATGTATTAAGTTTTCTAAGGATTGTTATGATTTGTTATATATTATATTTATAGTAATGTTACATACACTTTATTTGTTTTTGATAAAGGGAAAGATGTTGTAGTGTTTCAGTTATCTGTGGTTTTGGTTTATGGTTGATGGTCTATGGATGGCATTCTTGGTTCTTGGAATAAATGTAAATTTAAAAGAATAACCGTTAATTTATTACAGGGACAAGCACTTCATTATGTATGGCCAGCTGCGCCTTTCGGCTTAAGTGCCGGCTCCCAAGTAGCTTTCCCATCGCGCCATTAACTCCCTGCACTTACTCTTCTCTCTATGTCAGCGGTGTATTTTCCATCCTTACTGAAGGCGCATCCAAGATATACAAACTCATTCACTTGCTCCAGCATATCTTTCCAACCACAATCCTTGCATTCGTTCTGGTTTCTTCCCGTTCAAAAACCATAATTTTGGTTTTTTTCACATTCAAATGTAAGCCATTTTTCATGCAGTCGTCTTTCATAACTGTGACAAGTGATTGCAGATCAGTGGCTGTTGGCGCTATCAAAACCGCGTCATCTGCATATAGTAGATGATTTACCACTAGATCACTCATTTGTACACCTTCATTCATCGCTTTCAGTCTTTGAAGACTTTTATCCAAATATATTATAAACAGTCTAGCGGACAACACGCAACCCTGCTTGACGCCGATTTCAACGTCAAACCAGGGTGACATGTTACCACCCACCCGTACGCATGCCTTGCAGTCCACATAGGTGGACTGGACGCCCCGCAGCAGAGTGCCACTTATACCATACTCAGGCAAAATGTCCCAAAGTCTCTTTCGCACAACTCTATCAAACGCCTTCTCCAGATCCACAAACCGCAGAAAACCTTCCGGCCCACTGCCAGATGCTTCTCTACGTTGTTGCGAAGGGAGAAAACTTGATCCGAATATCCTCTTCCGGACCTGAAACCCCCTTGTGCCTCGCACAACATTCCATCGGACTTCTCGCGCATTCTCCTTTCAACAATTTTACCATACACCTTGGCTGCCAAGCTGATCAAACTAATGGCTCTGTAATTGGCGCAGTCATATTGTGAACCCTTGCCTTTGTACAAGGGTACAATGACTGCGCGGCGCCAATCTGTAGGGACCCTACCGGTCCTCTAGCAAAGATTTGCAAGGACCCGAGAGGCGTCCCAGACGCAAGTTCCACCATATTTGATCATCTCGGCAGATATCATGTCTATTCCCGCAGCTTTACCATTTTTCATACTTCCTATCGCCCATTCAACTTCTTCCATAGTGATGCCCTCTGTTGATTCCGGTGCTACAAACTGGGCTCGTCTGTGGCACCAGTATCCGGAGCATCTCCATACATTTCTCCAAAATATTCACTCCACCGGTTTAATACAGCTTGTGTATCTGCAAGAATGTTACCATCCTTAGACTTTATCCTTTCCATTCTGGAACCTGACGAATCACCTCGAGACTTTCTCACTTTGCTCCAAAAGAGTTTAGTGTTGTTCTCGAAGTTCTTCGCCAGCCTCTCCTCCTCAATCGCACTGGCTCTTTCACGCTTTTCTTACACTAAGGTTTTGGTGGCATTCTTGCATTGCCGGTATATTTCTTTCTTCATCTCTGTCATACTGGCATTCAGGTTCAAAGAAGAAACATAGTCCTGCCATGCTTTCTTCTTACTTTCTACGGAGCTTTGCAACTCCGCATTCCACCATGCATCACCTTTTGCTGTAATATGCTTCTTTGAGCATCCACATACTTCTTTCGCGAAATCTACTAAACTCTCTTTCAGGCTATTCCAGCATTCATCTACATTTGAGTCCGAAGAACCTACTGCCAAAAGCTTGTCCCGGACTCTGTCTTCATAGATTCTTCTCACGCTCTCATCTTGCAACTTTTCAACCTTTATTCTTTCAAGGTCTCCGAAGGGGATACATACGCTCTCGCCAGTGCCTCCACTTCCTGAGTAGACCACTAAACCGCGCAACTACGAGATAGTGGTCTGATTCAAGAGTGGGGCCTCTATACGTACGTGTATCTTGAAGTTTGCTTCGGTGACGGTTATCTACCAGGATCAAATCTATCATGCTTTTTTGTTCATTCCTTCTTCACGTGTACATATTTATATCCTTATGTTGGAATATCGTATTAGACACAAGGAGGCCCCTTTCCAAACGTACATCCACAATGAGCTTACCTGCATCATTCACTCTCTTATCACCATAAGGACCCAGAGCAGCGTCGCAAGTTTGCCGCCTGGTTCCCACCCATCCATTCAGATCGCCACACAAAATCACCGTTTCATTCGCCTCAGCCAGATCCAAAACTTCTCTGACATTATCCCAAAACTTCTCAAGGTCCTGGGGTGTCGACGAGCTTACGGGAGCATATGCTGCCACCAAAAATACTTTAGTGACACCCAGTTTTAAACGGACCCAGAGAACTCTTGCATCGTACAGGCCATAATCTCTCACTCCAGAGGCCAGGCGATAAGACAGAAAGATTCCCACTCCCATGCTGGCACGACTGCCCTGCGGTACCCCGGACCACAGAGCCATCGTGCCATCAGGAAGATCACAGGTTTCACTGCCCCTTCGCTTAGTCTCTGTTACACACAGAGCATCCAGGCGTCTCTCTTTCATTACATCAATCACCTCATGCATCTTATCTTCCATACCACCCCTTACATTCCAAGTGCCTATTCGGCACTCTGCAGTCCACAACTCGCCAGTTCGGGCCCGGCGTGATGGGTGGCGGCCCCCATCGCCGCTTCCACCTATATTCGTACCGACGGGGGCGGGCCGGTACGCGTCGCCTCGGGGGGACGCCCTAGCCCGCACTGCGGTACGTCTTCGGTCCAAGATTGCAGCCATAATGACTGGCAGGGGTCGCGACGAGCACGCTCTTGGACAGACCCCTATAGACAAATAATATTAAAAGACAAATAATATTAATCTATTCTCAATTTAAAGTGTCTTGTGTCAAATACATGGTAGTGTGTGTAATGGATTTTTTATTGATTTAATGTATTTTTCATGAATAATTTAAAAAAAAATATTAGCATTCTGCACTCATTCTCTATATAAACAATGAATGTGGGAAATTTCATACTCCTCCGTCCGCGCAATTTTCGTAAAAAGGGGTACAAAGTTTTTGCTTCACGTATTAATATAATGATGATAATGATCGTTTATTTTACTACAATTTCTCAAGGATAATAATCTCTTGAACCGCATTGTACTATTTATTGTAACTTATTATATTTCCCTTTTTTGACTTAGAAAACTGATACAACTAACTACTTGTTCCATCAAACACAGCTGCCGGAACAATTTAATTTCTGACATCTTCCTCGAAGCATCTGTGTATCATCTTATCTTTGATCTATGTCCACGGCCGGCCACAAACACGACGTCGTATAACATCAATCATGTATTAGAGGCCACCTGTCGATTCTGCGCAATGCATCTTCATCTGATACCGGACGTTTACTAATCTCCCCTTAATCTAATACACGGTATGATGTAGCCGATCTTGTTGTTTGATTGTGCCTTTGATTGAGGATCAGATAAAAAAAGGACAAGACAAATTAATATAGTTTTAGGACATATTTTTATTTATTTGCATAAAAATTGTTAGGTAAGTGGGTTGGTAGGTATGGTCAGATTGTTTGATTGATCTGCCTCTTTGGTATAGTGGCGAATAATAGGCGTAGCTATCAAAATTCTCCTAGTTGCGAATCCTAGGTTGGACAAAAATAATTTTTCGATTAACAAATTCCCAGTATCCGACTGGAGTCAATTATTGAAATAATATTATTATTAAGTTACGCTACTAAGTTATTGTTAAGTTAATAATATTATTATAAAGTACCCAATACTGGAACAAGAAAAGCTCTTTAATAAAAAATAATGAAAAGTACCATAGTGAACGAAAAGTATGCAGAAAAAACTTGTTTTCAAAAGAATTAAGTTTTATAGTATATGAAAAATTTACTAAAAATATGAGACGTGATCATCGCCTGTTAAGTTATTATTTAAGTGACAATTTAACTTTTTGTTTCATATCCGATTAATATGTATTTATGACAAAAATAACTTGTGTTAAGTGACCTTTAATTATGCTTAACAATCTCTTGGTTTTCTTTTTAAAAATGCGAGAAGGTAGACCTCAAACTGTGACTGAGATTTCAGAGCGTAAATCAAAGACCACACCGCCATTCCACCCCAGTCCTTTAATAAGGTACGCCTCTGCCCGTAAATATTCCATTTTATAGCTAGAAGCACTATTGACCGAGGTTGAGTCCTAGGTCGAAGACATTTGGCAACAAATGGCACGAAGGGTATATGCTCTTAGAATAAATAAACCATCTACACCGAATACGGCATCCACTGTACAGTAAGCAACCAAAGTCACTTAACACTGCGTTTTTCAAATTAGAGATACTCTTTAAGATCCCATGCGGTGTAGGCAAAGTACAAAGTTCCAACAGCTTCTTTCCTTACAGACATCTCTGGCTTTCTCCACTCTCATAGCTCTTTTCATACACGCTCACCGGTTTCGCAGACTCTTGCCTTGCTCTTGCCAGATAAGACACGGCCTATTTTATCATGGTAAAATAGTTTAGGTTTTCCCCGGTACATACATCATTTATGGTTTACGGTTTAAATTTCTTTATTTCTCAAAGATTACAAATCACTTACGAAGAGAAATAAATTATAACACTAAAATATAAGTTTATAGATGCGTGTAGTAGACGGTATTCTTGAAAATATTCCCAGCAATGCAGGTAGTTCATAATAACTTTATCTTGTCTTCGGTAATTACGGGTTATGTAGTAATTTTGTCGAGCGGATACAAGGGATGGTTTACATCACGCTAGGTTCATTTTATGATATTATTAAGTTATTTATTATTATGTAGTGCTTTTGAGAATGTGTTGTTTTAATAGTTTTTTGTAGATTGCTATTGATTTGGCATCTTTTATGTGTTTAGGTAATGAGTTGTAAATCTGTGCTCCTTGGTACAAGATACACTTTTTTCCATAATTGGTTCTGGGTTTATATAGTTGAATGTTATGTGCCCGTCTTGGGTTGCGTGTGTGTACATTCTTTGTTAATTTTATTTGTGTGTGTATATTTTTATTTAAGATTTTTCTTATTAAAATGGATATATTATATTGATAGGTTTGTGTTATATTAAATAATTTTGTCTCATTATAAATTTTGTAAGTTGGTGTTAATTAGTTGTAATAGAAGAGGACTTTTATTAAATTATTTTGAGTTCTTTGTAAGGTGTCGAGGTGTGTTTTTGCAGCTGATCCCCATACCTCTAGCAAGTAGTCAATGTGAGGTTTTATTAAAGAGTTGTAGATAGTATAGCGTACCTTCAGTATAAGACATCTTATTATATTTCATTTCGCATTTTCTTTCGCATTGCATATCTGTTTTTTCTTCCAGCATTATTTCTATACACCCGAACCACCGGCGCATATCCTTTCTCATCTTTACACCGATACTATCTTTCATACTTACACCCTTGCTTACTACGCTGTTTTCTTTATTTTACAAAAACCGGTGAACTTTGTCAAGACCAAGGTATTAGCGACATATTCAAACATATTTGGATTCAACAATAATGGATTTGATGTAAAATTATTGTGGCAAGTGGTTTGAGGAACCGATAATGTTAAGCGACTTATGTCGCTGGCCGTACAGTGTCTAAGAATTTAAAGTTCCCGTGGGGTAGGCAGAAAATATTTCTAATAGGTTTTTTCCTTATAGACCTCTTCTCTTCTCTTGATATGATAGTTGTGTAGGTTAATTATTTACGGGTATTCTTATACTAGTATTATTACTGGATACTGGAATAATGTCTTGGAACATGGAACTAACCAGCGCGAGAATGTAAATTTCGGTGAGTATTATTTTATAAATAAAACACCATCACGCCTATATTCCTCAAACGGTATTGACAGAAGTGAACTGTGTACACCCACTTTTCACCGATGATGTTACATCACATCTTATGAAATAGGGGCGAGCCTATTGCCGAATACCGGACACAATTCCAGACTACGGACTGATACTGGGAATTTTTCTATAGAAAATTACGTTTGTCTAACCTAGGATTTGAACCCAGAACAGAGTGATCGCAAAACGCAAAATTTGCCACTAGACCAATGAGCAACCCTAAAACATTAGATTCAAATTGTGCCTTCAGTAAGTATAACTAAACTATAAAACAAAACGAAAATAAGACAGTGATACAATAGGCGGTCTTATTGCTAAGAGCAATTTCGTCCAGACGACCTGGTTAGAAACAGAACACTAGGAAGAAAGTAAATAAGGCAGTTGCTGGCGTACGCTATTATTGGTATATAATAATAATAAAAGCCCCTTATTCAGATAAAGTAAATAATCTTTTTTTACGGTTTAAAATTTATCGCTAGTTGCTACTATCTGTTTGCCTTTTGGCAACGGCCTGCTCTAACTGTCTCCAAAGATCCCTATCTCCAGCGGCTCTGGTCCAAGTGCTTCCAGCTACCATATTCTCTTTTCCCCTCACAATGTGGTCTGTCCATATTATTGGTATATACAAGGTGTAACATTAATAACGAAAGACCTCGGACACCTCAATTAGATTATTGCTTTACGAATTCAATACGAAAATCAAACTTCAAGGAGCTTTCTACCATTTTTTTAAGCTCTTTAGTACCCAAATTAAGCATAAAATGTAATAATTAATTAACTTTTGTATGTGTATTGAGGTGCGTATAATAGAAATACATGAAAAGTAGCCGTAATGCTTTAAATAATTATTAAATTTTGTTTAACACAGCGAACAGAACGAGTAACAGCATCTTATATATATATATATATATATATATATATATATATATATATATATATATATATATATATATATATATATATATATATATATATATATATATATATATATATATATATAGTATACGTAAATACATATAAATACATAGATACTCAGAAATAAGTTAAAAAAGGAACGGACTATGATGTATCTTATTTTATCATGAATCAAAGAGATAGTGGTCCTTGACTATTCTTCGCTATTATTCATTAAGCTGACGACTGTTCACGTCTAACTGATTCAGGCAACGCATTCCACAAACGGACAACTTGGACTGTGAAGGATTTATAAAAGACCTACTCTTTTTTCATAGTATATTTTTTACCAAAATATCAACAAACTAATTTTGGTGAAAAAATAGATTTTCACATTGATGGATCGCTGACATTTTAGCCTTAACCTAGTTTTTCTAGAAAAAAAAATCTATAGACGAAATTACTCACGTATTTTTCAGTCATACGAACTAATTTCAAAGAAAATTGGAAAAACGTTTTAGATATCTACATATCTTATATTTATCAAGTTATGAACATGTTGCGTATGTATTTTATCTATGAATCGAGTTGTCGCGGATTCAATTCCGCACGGAAGAAATTCTTGTGCGACCCTCAATTACTTGTTTAGGTCTAAGTGTTTGTGGATGTAAATTTTAGGTTTGCAAATGTACCCACGACACAGGAATTATTCCTTATGTGGGGCTACGAATTTAACAAATAAGAAAAATCCTGGGTTGCACAAAATTGTAATTTTTCTATGAAAAACCATCAGTATCAGTCCGGGCCCCAACTTTGTGCCCGATATAATGCAAATTGACGCGCTCTCAATAACATGTGACCTAAAATCATCGAAAAGTGGATGTACATAGTGCACCTCTGCCACCTCCGTTTGGGAAATATAGACGTACCGGTGTCTATTATTTATTTATTTACATACTAACACGGCTGGTACACAATTTACGTTAGTATAAAGGAAGATATAAAAAAGAGAATAATTAAAGGTATGGACGTGCAATATACAAGCTCATTTATTCCAGTCCCTCACAATACCTCAGATACTCAGACAAAATATCACTCCATGCATTCGCAAACAGGTCGTCAAGGAGAGCGTTCAGTGCGGCAAGGGTGCGCGGGATTGGCGAACGAGCACGCGCTACTGTATTATTATATTTATTTTTTTAAGTCTATTAACTTGAACTAGTCTCTGCCTCTATTGAGCAAGTTGAGATATTAATATCTTTCGAAGAACTTTTATTTCTGGACAACGTCCTGGATATTATGCCCTCGTCTTGATTTAGAGCTGTATTTATGAATGTTGGGGAGGCAGGAGAAGGGAAGCTAATAAATGTATTATATTGTTAGAGAGTTCTAGAAATTTTCAATTTTATTTATTCTCAATACTTGTAGAAACATGGTACAAATTAATATTTCGTCATCTTTCGTTTCTCTATTTATATGGTATCTTTTTTTGTGCCAAGAAATTAATCAGTTAAACGTAGCTGAGAATAGTAGTGCTTCGCTAGTACTTCATTTGATTAAAAATTAATCGTGATAAATTTGTTTCATCAATTTTTATTTGTACAACGTTTTTATGGTTTATGACATTTAAGTAAAACCTTATACAGAACTTAAAATATTGTGATAAGGTATCAACATTTACTATTATTATTCAGCCATTCTTGTCCTAGCGTTGGGCAGAGGCTTTCTTCCAATATAAGTTAATACTTAATAAGACCTAAAATCATTGACTAGACCTACCTATTGTAAAAAATGGCTGATCAACTTAATTTCTTAAGAATAGGTACTTATTAGAGGAGCTTGTACCGCTATGCGATCGCGGTGTTCTTACCGATCACCAAGGTTAAGCAGCGTTCGACTTGCTCGGCCTCAGATGGGTGACCGTTTGTGACATTTTCATATTCGAGCGTCTTAGTGCTTCAGAAGCCACGTTAAGCCGTTGGTACCGGCTACCACTTAATGTGGTAGTCGTTAGGTCGAGTTGGAAGGCTTGATAAGTTCCAACAGCATGTGGCCACAATCCTGCCTCCACCAATCCGCACTGGATCCACGTGGTGGAGTATGGCCTAATCTCTCTCACTTCGATTTAAGAGAGAAGGCCTTCGCCCAGCAGTGCGAAGTATAGGCTGATATTATAGATATTAACGAATTATTGAACGGAGAATGCGCGTGAAGTCCGATGGAATGTTGTGCGAGGCACAAGGGGGTTTCAGGTCAGGAAGAGGGTGTTCGGATCAAGTCTTCTCCCTCCGCAACATCGTAGAGAAGCATCTGGCAGTGGGGCGGAAGGTTTTCTGCGGTTTTATAGTTCTGGAGAAGGCATTTGACAGAGTTGTGCGTAAGAGACTTTGGGACATTTTGCCAGAGTATGGTATAGATGGCACTCTGTTGCGAGTCGTCCAGTCCACTTATGTGGACTGCAAGGCATGCGTACGGGTGGGTGGTAACAGGTCACCCTGGTTTGATGTTAAAATCGGCGTCAAGCAGGGTTGCGTGTTGTCCGCTAGACTGTTTATAATATATCTGGATAAAAGTCTTCAAAGACTGAAAGCGATGAATGAAGGTGTACAAATGGGTGACTTAGTGGTAAACCATCTACTTTATGCAGATGACGCGGTTTTAATAGCGCCAACAGCCACTGATCTGCAAATACTAGTCACAGTACACTTGAATGTGAAGAAAACCAAGATTATGGTCTTTGAAAGGGAAGAAACCAGAACGAATGTAAGGATTGTGGTTGGTAACGATGTGCTAGAGCAAGTGAATGAGTTTGTATATCTTGGATGCGCCTTCAGTAAGGATGGGAAATACACCGCTGACATAGAGAGAAGAGTGAGTGCAGGGAACAGAGTGAATGGTGCGATGGGAAAGCTACTTGGGAGCCGGCACTTAAGCCATAAGGCGCAGCTGGCCATATATAATGGAGTTCTTGTCCCAACGCTGTTATATGGTAGCGAGAGCTGGGTATGTAAGAAGGAGAATGAAAGTAGGATAAATGCGGTAGAAATGCGAGCTCTGCGGAAGATGTGCGGAGTGAAGCTGACCGACCGCATTAGCAACAACATAGTAAGACAGCGAGTAGGTGATAATGAAAGATAGTATCGGTGTAAAGATGAGAAAGGGCATGCTCCGTTGGTTCGGGCATATAGAAAGAATGCCAGAGGAAAGAATGACAAAACAGATATACAATGTGAAAGTGGAAGGATGCAGGTACCGGGGAAGACCTAGACTATCTTACCACGACCAAATAAACCGAGTCATATCTGATGGAAAAGTCAAGAGTCTCCGTAACCGGCGAGCGTGTATGAGACGAACTATGAGAGTCGAGGAAGCCAGAGAGGTATGTAAGGAAAGAACCTGTTGGAACTCTGTACTCTCTGCCTACCCCGCAAGGGATCTGGCGTGAGGTTATAGATAGATAGATAGATTAATCGAATAGCTTAATATTATAATGCTAAGATTATAACCCACAAATGATACGTGCAAAGTTCTTTACGGACATAATTTACGATGCATACAGTAGCCAACATTCGGGTATAATAAGGTATAAGAGCTGAGCCTGATGCACTGCGGCATGTTCAAAATATGGTTATTATGTGGTACAATTTAAAAGTGATATAGGGACAGACAAAAAGCATGCCGCATGTCAAAAAGCCGCTAAGATTAAGTGGGGCTGCGCCGGACATATCTGCCAGATGAAAAATAACCAATGGGCCAAAATTATAACTGACTGGTCCTAACAAAATACTAGAAGACAATGCGGTTAGACCCAGGCGGAGATGGCGGGACACACTGGACAACTTTTTGAAATACTGGCCTGGCAACCTGTCTTCTAGAAGAAGCAAATGGAGCTGTTATTAAATTTGGCGGAATATCGAAGGCTCAGGTGTATATCGTTAGGATAGTGAAGTTGCAACGTGAATGATATTGCTTTTACCATATTTTGACATCCGATTCCTACTAATATCGCCAATCAAATCTAACAGGCAGCATGACTTTGTAACGCTTAACAATTATCAAATTATGTTCTTCATCGCAAGTAAATGCCATCTTAAAACTATTGTCCGTAGATAAATCTCGAAAAAACCTTTAAGTGCTACTATAGATCTCGTATTAATAAGGGTAGCCTACTATGGTAATAACCAATCATGAATAGCAGTCCACTGCTAAATATAAGCCTCTCCAATTGCACGGCTCGGAGTACGATCCTCGGCTACTCTCATCCAATTTCTGCCAGCCGCCCAACAAAGATCATCGCAATCTAGCCTAAGAGCGTTCTGCACTACGTTTGCCATTGATTCATAGACTCTAATGAAATGGAACGGTAGGTGGTTATCCTCTAATACTTGGATGTAAAAAAGGCCTACCCAGGATTTAATAATAATAGGCAAACCCAGAAATCACAAACGTCTGTAGTGCCCTAATATCTAGTTGACTGAGGGCTCTAAAGGGGAGAGCAATTCAAGTGCCTATATACCAATTTGTTTTTAAAATATTCTAAGATCTTCTCCTCGATTTTGTAGGTCTTTAATAAACTAAACAACGATACTTAACGATATTACTCGATAAAGATCAAATAACTTCGCGTAGCAAAATCAAGAATCCGTTGAGGTGTGCCTCTTCGCGGGAAAAGGGTCGCATTCCTCAAGATCCTGGGATGCCAAGGAGATAGTTAATTCTATAACATTCCTCCACGAGACGAATTCATATTTTATTGCCTTGAAGGAACGATCCTTATAGAGTTATGAGGAATAAATGAATGTTTGAAATTCTTTACTGTTATGAGGTGTGGAAAATATTTGTGCTTATTTTTTTCTAGTATGAAGGGTATGCTCCGTTGTTCCGGCAATAAAGAAAGAATGGCAGAAGAAAGAATGACAAAACAGATATACAATGCGAAACTGGAAAGAGGTAGGTACCGGGGAAGACCTAGACTATCTTACCACGATCAAATAGACCGAGTCTTATCTGAAGGATAAGTCAAGAGCCTCCGTAAACGGCGACCGTTATGAGACGAACTATGAGAGTGGAGGATGTCAGAGAGGTATGTAAGGAAAGAACCTGTTGGAACTCTGTACTTTCTGTCTACCCCGCAAAAGATTTTCATTATGACCGTAACCTTAAACGGGTAATCAAAGGCATTCAAATTTCTACACGTACATATATTACTTGATTTAAAACAATTAAAATATCTTTTACGATATCTACAGCGAGAAGTGAGAGAGCTACTCTATCACATTTATCCCTAAAACGACTTAGCGATAGTAAAGTAATAAATAGCAATAAATTAATTTGTTTCGTCTCATTGCATGGAAAAGGCCTCAGACGCAATAAGGAATCAACGCGTATTGGTTCAGGCAGATTTATGGTAACATTCTGGTGAAAATTATCAAGCCGCTCGTACTCATATGACTTTTAACTTGGACAAACGAGTGCCACAGTAAGTGTTAACCACATTGAAGTGAATAATTGTTTGGGATTAGAACTCCACAATTAATCATCCAACTGAGACTGACCGAACCGAGCGCTGCCTAACTTCGACACAGCTACGACTACGATCCAGTGAGTGGGACGGTCTTCGCTCTAAAGCAATAGATCAAGTAATCGTCTATATAAAGAAACACATACACAAACTGATACAAGTAGTTGCACACGGCATGACATTTATTTTTTTAAAAACATCATCATAATATTTATAAGAGTGTGTGTGTGTGTGTGTGTGAATGATGTACGCTGTTGGCCGCGAGGCCTTTACAGCTTCACCGGACTTAAAGACGAGCGTGCAACCACTACGCTCTAGCCAGCCAGAAGGGCAAGAGGCGACATACTCGAGGGCGCCTCGAAGAGGCGCCCTCGGTTGGGACAGTCGCTGTAGGGGGACGGGTGCACTACTAAGTGCACCGGTCAACCGCCGGCTATGGGAGGGGATCTACTACTACGTCGTCGTCGTCGCCCGTATTCTGAGCGGAAAGAAGGGATGACAAAGCATCGGGGGGGTCGGTGAGAACATGTCGCGGCCGGCGGTGGCGGCAGGGGTCGGGGGGGAGATCATAGTCGGCTGTGGCTACGATTAACGGATTCGCATGGGTAGATGCGTTCGCGAAGTGACGTGTTGACGCCTTTTTAATAAAGGCGCGAATAGGTTCGAGTCCTAGATCGGAGTGGAGGTCGACGTTTCGTACGAACCAGGGGGCTCCTACGGCTTTACGGAGGAAGCGGTTTTGAACCACTTGGAGTTTATCGATGTGAGAGGGGGCCGAATGCCCGAACACAACACACGCATAAGTCATGATGGTTCGAACGCATGTTTTGTAAAGTGTCACCTTATTTCTAAGGGACATTTTACTCCGCTTGCAGATTAACGAATGGAGACGACCGAGCACAAATGATGCTCGGTGACGGACCCGCTTGATGTGCGGGCCGAAGGACATGGTACTGTTTAGGGTGACCCCTAGATATTTGACCTCTTTGACCCAGGGAATGGGTCGGTCGAACATGGTCACTTGGCCGAGATTACTTCTAGGGCGGCGCAGGGAGTGGCGCGGGGTGGCACCTCTGGAGAAGAACACCGCAGCGCTCTTGTCCGGGTTCACCTCAATACGCCACTTCCTGAACCAATTCCCTAGGGAATTGGCGGATGCCTGAAGGTGTCTGGTAATGAAACCCTTATTCCTATGCGAGACGTAGAGAGCGGTATCATCCGCGAATAGGGCTAGATGCGCCTTACTCGAACGAGGAATGTCGTTCGTGTAAAGGCTTAACAGGAGCGGAGAGAGAACTGAGCCCTGTGGGACTCCAGCACTGATGGAGTGGGAAGTGGAGCGCGTCATTTCGACGCGATAACGGAAGGCGCGATTCGACAAGAAGTCTCGTAAGATGAGCACGAGTCTGTCCGGCACACCGAATTGGTAGAGCTTGTAGATCAAGCCGTTGTGCCAGACTTTGTCGAATGCCTTCTCGACATCTAGGAAGAGGGCGCCCGTGTAGATGGGTTTGGGTCTATTGAGACCGGAGAGGATGTGCTCCGTGATGCGGTGCACTTGGTGGACGCAAGAGTGTTTGGCTCGAAAGCCAAACTGCTCGTCGATAAGGATACCCCTGGACGTTACGAAGTCTTTGAGCCTCGCCAGAAGTAGGCGCTCGTATATCTTGGCCAGGGAGTTGAGGAGACTGATAGGGCGGTAGCTCGCGGGGACATTGCGAGGTTTGCCGGGCTTGGGAATGCCTATGACGTCCGCCTCCTTCCACTTAGCGGGGAAGGTGCAGTTCGCCATGGCGGCGTTCAATATGGCCACCAAGAGGCAGATGAGTTGGGCGGGCATTTCAGAACGCGATTCGAAATGCCGTCAGAGCCGGGGGCTGTTTTAGTTTTGAGACCCATAATTAGATCTTCGACCTCCGTTTGGGTGATAGGAGGTAAGGAATCGACGGGGGGGAGGGATGCCCTGCGCTCGACTTCCCTGTCGACCGCGTCGACGTGGGACTGGTCGACGGACTGAGAGCTGGGGGTGCACTGGCTCTCGAGGGAGTCGGCGAGAAGCTCGGCCTTTTCGTCATCGTCGAAGGCTGGGGGTGCGCCTGAAGGGCGGGACAGCGGGGGCATGTCAGTCGTGGAGTTTGAGGCTACGCGCCAGCTGCCAGTAGGCCAGATGCGATGGCGCGATGCCCTCTAGGAAGTCACCCCACCGTTCCTCCCGGACCTCCGCGACACGACGCTTTACCTCTCGTTGTAAAGCGCGCATCCGGGCCCGATTGGCTTCGGTGGGGTAGGAGTCGTACGCTCGGATAGAAGCATTCTTGGAACGAATGAGATCTCTTACATCGTCCGGCAGTCGAAAGCGGTTGAGGTAGAGATCTTCCGCCTCGACCTGCTTGGACGATCGAATGACAGCCGAACGGATGAGCTCAGTGAAGGCATCTACGGCCTGATCGGTGTCCTGAGGGGACGGGATGGAGTCCGAGCTGAGAGGGAGGGGGGGAGGGTCGGCATCCGCCAAGGCCGTGCTTAGCGCATGCCAATCCACCACCGTCTTTTTGGGTCGCTGAGGGGCGGAAGGGGTGGAACCGAGTCTCATGACTACAGGTCGATGGTCAGAGTCGAGTTCCTGGACTACTTCCAAGGAGTGCAGCCGTAGGGTGACACCCTTCAGAAGCGCCATGTCCAGGACGTCGGGTCGGTGGTTGGGATTGATAGGATAGTGGGTAGGCTGCATAGGTGCGATGACGTCAAAGTCGAGAACGTCGACCAGGGCGTCAAGGCTCCTACCGTTAGGGGAAGTGGTGAGACCGTTCCAGGCCACGTGCTTACTGTTGAAGTCGCCCGCCAGAATGACGGCGCTTCCCAGATTGAGGAGTGCTTCAAAGTCACTCCTGAGAACGGATTTAGTGGGGGAAAGGTATACGGAGGCGATCACGATGGGCTGGTGCCCCGTGAGAGAGACGCGACAGACCGAGGCTTCGATGTTGGTGAGCGCGGGGGGATCGAGAGGGATGCAGTGAAGGGAACTCCTGTAATAAATGAGAGTACCGCCTCCGCGGGAGCCGATTCTGTCATTACGCACGAGGTTATAGTTTGCGATCCTAGGATCGCGTTGTGCGGGCTTCAGGAAGGTTTCCTGCACGAGGAGGATATCAAGTTGGTGATCTCGGAGGAAATCAGCAACCTGATCTCGCTGGGAGCGAAGGCCATCGGCAATATTTATAAGATTCGATCAATATATTATTCGATTACGGATCAGGAACAGGGCAGCCAACAAACTTCTGCGTTTGTATATACTAACGCATCTTTACCGGCTAGTAGAGATACCCACTCTAGAAATGAGTTTCAAAATATTTATGAACTCAGAGCTTTTTAATATAGTAGTTTTAGTATACCGGAACTTTTTAACGCATCATCACGTAGGCTATGCTTGGATCGAACTGATTTGAAATATGTTGCGGACGCAACCATGGGCTCATATTTGTCTTAAGAACTTTATAGTCGGGGCCATAAAGTTTCAAAGACTAAACGTCCTATGATTAACAGTTTTTTGCATTTGATTTTTTTTTATATACTCGGTTTGCGCTTTTAACGACGACTGTAAAATCATCTGCTAAATATAAACCTGTTCAAGAACTAGCGCCTTTTTCTTGATTCCTATAACACCTAAGGAACAAACAACCCAGGTTGTTGTTGGCTCCTTCGTTTCATCAAGAAGAACAAAGATATTGAAAAATTGCAGTCAAGTCATCTTAACTGCAGGCCTTCAACATTAAGTGAGTCCGTTCCTATACATTTCCTACATTTTTTACACTCCTACAGTTGCTAATAATACCTTTAACATCAATTCTTGTTTAAGTAATTTTTTGTCTAGTGGTTCGTATCTTTACCGTTATTTTTTGCATAATTACAAATAATACAGTTTAATACAGTACCTATTTTATAGCAAATAAGTACGATTCAAAGTTAAAAGATCTTGTTAAAAAACGTGGTTCTACCAAGTCAAAAGTGACTCATTTTTCTTCACATTTAACCATGCTTAAAGGCAGTGATAGTATAAGTGAATTGCAGCTTAAAGAATTGAAGTGCCGCTTGCGTGAAATTGATGTGGAATATAGTGAATTTGACGCGTTACAGACGGAGATTGAAACGTTATCGGAGTCACCAGAAACAGCTTATATGGATCGTGAAACATTCGAAAGCAACTACTTTTACTTGGTGGTCTCTTTGCTACTTAATCAAGGAGTATGGCGGTCCTCTGCGGTGAGTGATGATGGATGGATCATCCAGCAAGGAGTGCAGCCATGATTTCGTCAGGTTTCTATCTATCTATCTATCTATAACCTCACGCCAGATCCCTTGCGGGGTAGGCAGAGAGTACAGAGTTCCAACAGGTTCTTTCCTTACATACCTCTCTGGCTTCCTCGACTCTCATAGTTCGTCTCATACACGCTCGCCGGTTACGGAGACTCTTGACTTTTCCATCAGATAAAACTCGGTTTATTTGGTCGTGGTAAGATAGTCTAGGTCTTCCCCGGTACCTGCATCCTTCCACTTTCACATTGTATATCTGTTTTGTCATTCTTTCCTCTGGCATTCTTTCTATATGCCCGAACCAACGGAGCATGCCCTTTCTCATCTTTACACCGATACTATCTTTCATACCTACTCGCTGTCTTACTATGCTGTTGCTAATGCGGTCGGTCAGCTTCACTCCGCACATCTTCCGCAGAGCTCGCATTTCTACCGCATTTATCCTACTTTCATTCTCCTTCCTACATACCCAGCTCTCGCTACCATATAACAGCGTTGGGACAAGAACTCCGTTATGTATGGCCAGCTGCGCCTTATGGCTTAAGTGCCGGCTCCCGAGTAGCTTTCCCATCGCACCATTCACTCTGTTCCCTGCACTCACTCTTCTCTCTATGTCAGCGGTGTATTTCCCATCCTTACTGAAGGCGCATCCAAGATATACAAACTCATTCACTTGCTCCAGCACATCGTTACCAACCACAATCCTTACATTCGTTCTGGTTTCTTCCCTTTCAAAAACCATAATCTTGGTTTTGTTCACATTCAAGTGTAAGCCATTGATCATGCAGTCGTCTTTCATAACTGTGACTAGTGTTTGCAGATCAGTGGCTGTTGGCGCTATTAAAACCGCGTCATCTGCATAAAGTAGATGGTTTACCACTAAGTCACCCATTTGTACACCTTCATTCATCGCTTTCAGTCTTTGAAGACTTTTGTCCAGATATATTATAAACAGTCTAGCGGACAACACGCAACCCTGCTTGACGCCGATTTTAACGTTAAACCAGGGTGACCTGTTACCACCCACCCGTACGCATGCCATGCCGTCCAGTCCACATAAGTGGACTGGACGGCTCGCAACAGAGTGCCATCTATACCATACTCTGGCAAAATGTCCCAAAGTCTCTTTCGCACAACTCTGTCAAATGCCTTCTCCAGATCTACAAAACCGCAGAAAACCTTCCGGCCCACTGCCAGATGCTTCTCTACGATGTTGCGGAGTGAGAAGACTTGATCCGAACATCCTCTTCCAGACCTGAAACCGCCTTGTGCCTCGCACAACATTCCATCGGACTTCACGCGCATTCTCCGTTCAATAATTTTACCGTACACCTTGGCTACCAAGCTGATCAAACTGATGGCTCTGTAATTGGCGCAGTCATATTGTGAACCCTTGCCTTTATACAAGGGTACTATGACTGCGCGGCGCCAATCTGTAGGGACTCTACCGGTCCTCCAGCAAAGGTTTGCAAGGGCCCGGAAAGCGCCCCGGACGCAAGTTCCACCATATTTGATCATCTCGGCAGATATCATGTCTACTCCCGCAGCTTTACCGTTTTTCATACTTCCTATCGCCCATTCAACTTCTTCCATAGTGATGTCCTCCGTTGATTCTGGTGCCGCAATCTCGCCTTTAGGCACGTCTGCGGCATCAGCATCCGGGTCATCTCCATACATTTCTCCAAAATATTCACTCCACCGGTTTAGCACAGCTTGTGTGTCTGCAAGAATGTCACCATCTTTAGATTTTATTCTTTCCATTCTGGAGCCTGACGAATCACCTCGAGCCTTTCTCACCTTGCTCCAAAAGAGTTTGGTGTTGTTCTCGAAGTTCTTCGCCAGCCTCTCCTCCTCAATCATACTGGCTCTTTCACGCTTTTCTTTCACTAAAGTTTTAGTGGCATTCTTGCATTGCCGGTATATTTCTTTCCTCATCTCTGTCATACTGGCATTCAGGTTCAAAGAAGATACATAGTCCTGCCACGCTTTCTTCTTACTTTCTACGGAGCTTTGCAACTCCGCATCCCACCATGCATCACCTTTTGCTGTAATATGCTTCTTTGAGCAACCACATACTTCTTTCGCGGATTCCACCAAACTCTCTTTCAGGCTATTCCAGCATTCATCTACATTTGAGTCCGAAGAGCCTGCTGTCAAAAGCTTGTCCCGGACTCTGTCTTCATACATTCTCCTCACGCTCTCATCTTGCAACTTTTCAACCTTTAATCTTTCAAGGTCTCCGAAGGGGATACGCTCTCGCCAGTGCCTCCACTTCCTGAACAGACCACTAAACCGCGCAACTACGAGATAGTGGTCTGATTCCAGAGTGGGGCCTCTATACGCACGCGTATCTTGTAGTTTGCTTCGGAGACGGTTATCAACCAGGATCAGATCTATCATGCTTTTTTGTTCATTCCTTCTCCACGTATACATATGTATGTCCTTATGCTGGAATATCGTGTTAGACACAAGGAGACCCCTTTCCAAACAAACATCTACAATGAGCTTACCTGCATCGTTCACTCTCTTATCACCATAAGGACCCAGAGCAGCGTCGCAAGTTTGCCGCCTGGTTCCTACCCATCCGTTCAGATCGCCACACAGAATCACCTTTTCGTTAGCCTCAGCCAAATCCAGAACTTCCCTGACATTATCCCAAAACTTCTCAAGGTCCTGGGGTGTCGACGAGCTTACGGGAGCATACGCTGCGACCAAAAATACTCTAGTGACACCCAGTTTTAAACGGACCCAGAGAAGTCTCGCATCGCACAGGCCATAATCTCTCACTCCAGAGGCCAGGTGACGGGACAGCAAGATACCCACCCCCATGCTGGCACGACTGCTCTGCGGTACACCAGACCACAGAGCCATCGCTCCATCAGGCAGATCACAGGTTTCACTGCCCCTCCGCTTAGTCTCTGTTACACACAGAGCATCCAGGCGTCTCTCTTTCATTACATCAATCACCTCATGCATCTTATCTTCCATACCACCTCTTACATTCCAAGTGCCTATTCGGCACTCTGCACCCCACGACTCGCCAGTTCGGGCCCGGCGTGATGGGTGGCGGCCCCCATCGCCGCTTCCACCTATATTCGTACCGACGGGGGCGGGCCGGTACGCGTCGCCTCGGGGGGACGCCCTAGCCCGCACTGCGGTACGTCTTCGGTCCAAGATTGCAGCCATAATGACTGGCAGGGGTCGCGACGAGCACGCTCTTGGACAGACCCCCTAGTCGTCAGGTTTCCTAACATCGATCTGCCTCATTTTAGCGGTAAACATACAAAAAACTCAATTAGCGATATTAACAAATTTCATTATTTACGCGCTGCATTAAATGGTACTGCAGCGTCACTAATTCAATCACTTGATTTCACATCAAGTAATTATCATGTAGCTTGGGAATTATTAACGGAAAAGTACGACAATGACCGACATTTTTAATTGACGTAAAAAACAAATATACAACACCAACGTCAAGTTGAAGATTTCAGTTCTTCTTCTTCTTCTTCAGCCGAAAGACGTCCACTGCAGGACAAAGGCCTCCCCTAAAGACCGCCACAACGACCGGCTTTGTGCTGTACGCATCCAACTTCTACCCGCGACCTTAACCAGGTCATCGGCCCATCTTGTAGGGGGCCTACCCACTCCACGTTTTCCGGTACGTGGTCGCCATTCGAGAACCTTTTTGCCCCAACGGCCGTCAGTCCGACGAGCGATGTGCCCCGTCCACTGCCACTTAAGTTTCGCAATTCTGAGTACTATGTCAGTGACTTTCGTCTTCCTGCGGATCTCCTCGTTTCTGATTCGATCCCGCAGGGTAACTCCGAGCATAGCTCTCTCCATCGCCCTTTGGGTGACCTCGAACCTTCTTATGAGACCCATCGTAAGCGACCATGTCTCAGTGCCGTAAGTCATCACTGGCAACACACACTGGTCAAAGACTTTTGTCTTGAGACACTGCGGAATTTTGGACGAGAAGACGAGAATGACTGCCTCGTTGGTCTGGTGGCAAAGCGCATCGCTTTGTGATCACGAAGTCCTGGGTTCAAATCCTAGGTCGGACAAATGTAGTTTTTCTAACGAAAAATTCCCAGTATGAGTCCGGAGTCTGGAATTGTGCCCGGTATATGGCAATAGGCTCGCCCCCTATTACATGGGACCTAACATTGTCGGCGAAACGTGGGTGTACTCAGTACACCTCTGCCACCCCCTCTGGGGAATATAGGCGTGACGATGTTTATATTATTTAAGACAAGAAGACGCCGCCCAACCGAGCTGGATTCGACGATTGACCTCTTTCTCGAAGTTGGACCTACCTAATTGGATTCTTTGTCCCAGGTATATATAATCGTCAACAACTTCGAGTGTAGAGTCTCCAACCTTTATAGAAGTTGGTACTACATGGACATTTGACATGATCTTCGTCTCGTCATGTTTATTTTAAGACCTACTTGTTGAGAGACTCTACTAAGGTCGTCGAGCATGGTACTGAGGTCTTCCAGGGTATCAGCCATGAGCACGATATCATCGGCAAATTGAAGGTGAGAGATGTACTCGCCGTTAATGTTGATACCTAGTCCTCTCCAGTCCAGAAGCTTGAAGCGCGGCGGAGAAAAGTTTCGGGGATATAACCTCTCCCTGTCTCACACCACGCTGCGGTTGAATAGGTTTTGAGCTCTGGTCCTGAAGGCGGACTGACATAGTAGCGTTTTCGTACAAACTCTTCAGCACCTCGATATACCGGTAGTCAACTTGGCACCTCTGGAGAGACTGCAGTACAGCCCAAGTCTCGATCGAATCGAAGGCCTTCTCATAATCCACAAACGCTAAGCATAGTGGCAGGTTATACTCTTCAGTCTTCTGTATGACCTGTCGCAGCGTGTGAATGTGGTCTATGGGGCTGAAGCCTTTTCGGCAACCGGCTTGTTCGGGAGGCTGGAAGTCATCTAGTCTGCGCGCGAGACGATTCGTGATGACTCTTGAAAACAGTTTATAGACGTGGCTCAGAAGTGAGATGGGTCTATAATTCTTCAAGAGGGTTTTATCACCTTTTTGAAGAAGAGAACCACCACACTTCCGCGCCATGACTGTGGCGTTTTGCCCGCGAGGATGACGGTGTTGAATAGTTTTTGGAGAGCCCTCAATATCGGCTTCAAGAGTTCCGGTGTAGAGGATAGAACTCTTGAGGGAAGTCGAGAAGTTCTACGGCCAGCTTTACACATCAGTACAACCACCTGTCTGCAATCCGGCCATAGACCCAAGAGCCAAATTGACCCGACACTATACCGAAGACATCCCGGACATCAGTCTGTACGAGATTAGTATGGCTCTCAAACAGCTCAAGAACAACAAGGCGCCAGGCGATGACGGTATAACAGCCGAGCTTCTCAAGGCTAGTGGAAAGCCGATATTGAGGGCTCTCCAAAAACTATTCAACACCGTCATCCTCGCGGGCAAAACGCCACAGTCATGGCGCGGAAGTGTGGTGGTTCTCTTCTTCAAAAAGGTGATAAAACCCTCTTGAAGAATTATAGACCCATCTCACTTCTGAGCCACGTCTATAAACTGTTTTCAAGAGTCATCACGAATCGTCTCGCGCGCAGACTAGATGACTTCCAGCCTCCCGAACAAGCCGGTTGCCGAAAAGGCTTCAGCCCCATAGACCACATTCACACGCTGCGACAGGTCATACAGAAGACTGAAGAGTATAACCTGCCACTATGCTTAGCGTTTGTGGATTATGAGAAGGCCTTCGATTCGATCGAGACTTGGGCTGTACTGCAGTCTCTCCAGAGGTGCCAAGTTGACTACCGGTATATCGAGGTGCTGAAGAGTTTGTACGAAAACGCTACTATGTCAGTCCGCCTTCAGGACCAGAGCTCAAAACCTATTCAACCGCAGCGTGGTGTGAGACAGGGAGAGGTTATATCCCCGAAACTTTTCTCCGCCGCGCTTCAAGCTTCTGGACTGGAGAGGACTAGGTATCAACATTAACGGCGAGTACATCTCTCACCTTCGATTTGCCGATGATATCGTGCTCATGGCTGATACCCTGGAAGACCTCAGTACCATGCTCGACGACCTTAGTAGAGTCTCTCAACAAGTAGGTCTTAAAATAAACATGACGAGACGAAGATCATGTCAAATGTCCATGTAGTACCAACTTCTATAAAGGTTGGAGACTCTACACTCGAAGTTGTTGACGATTATATATACCTGGGACAAAGAATCCAATTAGGTAGGTCCAACTTCGAGAAAGAGGTCAATCGTCGAATCCAGCTCGGTTGGGCGGCGTCTTCTTGTCTTAAATAATATAAACATCGTCACGCCTATATTCCCCAGAGGGGGTGGCAGAGGTGTACTGAGTACACCCACGTTTCGCCGACAATGTTAGGTCCCATGTAATAGGGGGCGAGCCTATTGCCATATACCGGGCACAATTCCAGACTCCGGACTCATACTGGGAATTTTTCGTTAGAAAAACTACATTTGTCCGACCTAGGATTTGAACCCAGGACTTCGTGATCACAAAGCGATGCGCTTTGCCACCAGACCAACGAGGCAGTCATTCTCGTCTTCTCGTCCAAAATTCCGCAGTGTCTCAAGACAAAAGTCTTTGACCAGTGTGTGTTGCCAGTGATGACTTACGGCACTGAGACATGGTCGCTTACGATGGGTCTCATAAGAAGGTTCGAGGTCACCCAAAGGGCGATGGAGAGAGCTATGCTCGGAGTTACCCTGCGGGATCGAATCAGAAACGAGGAGATCCGCAGGAAGACGAAAGTCACTGACATAGTACTCAGAATTGCGAAACTTAAGTGGCAGTGGACGGGGCACATCGCTCGTCGGACTGACGGCCGTTGGGGCAAAAAGGTTCTCGAATGGCGACCACGTACCGGAAAACGTGGAGTGGGTAGGCCCCCTACAAGATGGGCCGATGACCTGGTTAAGGTCGCGGGTAGAAGTTGGATGCGTACAGCACAAAGCCGGTCGTTGTGGCGGTCTTTAGGGGAGGCCTTTGTCCTGCAGTGGACGTCTTTCGGCTGAAGAAGAAGAAGAAGAACTGAAATCTTCAACTTGACGTTGGTGTTGTATATTTGTTTTTTACGTCAATTAAAAATGTCGGTCATTGTCGTACTTTTCCGTTAATAATTCCCAAGCTACATGATAATTACTTGATGTGAAATCAAGTGATTGAATTAGTGACGCTGCAGTACCATTTAATGCAGCGCGTAAATAATGAAATTTGTTAATATCGCTAATTGAGTTTTTTGTATGTTTACCGCTAAAATGAGGCAGATCGATGTTAGGAAACCTGACGAAATCATGGCTGCACTCCTTGCTGGATGATCCATCCATCATCACTCACCGCAGAGGACCGCCATACTCCTTGATTAAGTAGCAAAGAGACCACCAAGTAAAAGTAGTTGCTTTCGAATGTTTCACGATCCATATAAGCTACTTTGGAGTATAGTTTTAATGCTGTAACAATTGTTTCAACAAAACGTGTTGATAAAGAATTTGCGTTCCCATCACTGTTCAAAAATGAAAAATCCACTCTCTCTAGGTGTTTGATAACAGCCTCATAGTTAGTAGAGCTGTGAAAATTTACGCTAATTTTATTCTGCTTCGGGCAACTTAAGCACAATAAAACTGAATTATGGTCAGTTACTGTAGAGGTTATCACAAAAACTGAAGCAGAGTAGCGTGTATTCAGCATGATATGATCTAAACAGCTTTTTAATCTTGTGGGATATACGTGTGCTGGGAGTAGCCCTAGTTCCGCCGTCAAATTTAGATAGGAAGCGCTATTTCTATCAATACTGTTTGGTTTAATGTCAATATTTACATCACCTGCAATCATGTAATTTTTAGTTTTTATTGTACGCAAGATATTGTCTAGTGAGTTTAAAAAGCTATTTGTGCAGTATATAGAGGGAGACCTGTATACAGTTAGTATGCAAATATCTGGGTAAATATTTACCAATAGAAATTCAGCCCCAATTTGCGCCGGCTCTTCGACTGTGCACCTAATATGTTTCTTTGTATATATTACGATACCCCCATTTTGGTTTAAACGCGTTTTAGTATAATACGTATTATAGGTCTCAAGAGTGGGAATAGGTTTGCAATCATTCAACCAGCATTCTGTCAATATGATAATGTCAATTTCAAAAGATATTCTAGCTAATTGTGCTTGAAAACCATCGAAGTTTTTGTATATGAGACTCTTCTCAACAATGAGATTGACTGCCCGGAATTGTTGGGACAGATTAGTATATCAGCTCCTACTAGATTGCCGCGCTTAAACGTCTACAAGCTGTTCAATGTACGTAGGTATAGAACAAATTTAGGTCTAAACTCGCCTTTAATCCGAATTCCCAAATTGTATAATGATCTCTCAAGACAGATAACTGAACTCGATATCTTCTGTAATAAACATAATTATTTCAAAAAATATATTACAAAACACTTTTTGTCTAGAGTTAGCTAACTTTTTTGTTTTGTTTTATGATTGATTGTTATTCTTTTGTTATCTTATTTTTACTTATAAAAATTTAATTTTTGTTTATTTATAATTACATACATACATTTAATTTGAACTCAAAATGTTTTAAAATTTATAGAATAGAATATTTGTTATTGTATAATTATAAGATTTTTAATTTTAATCTTAAACTGTTACCAATTTATCTGTGTGACTATTCACTCTGCGCAATGTATGTTATTTTTTGTTAGCTGTGGTTGCCTATAACTGGGTGAGCACGTGGTATGATATTTAGTATTAGTTAACTGTCCTTGTGTGTGTATCATCTGTTGGCAACCCAAATAAAAAAAAAAAAAAAAAAAAAAAAAAAAATATATACTACGTATATTTTGGGATATCATTTTCAAAGCCATCGATGAGCTGCTTATTACTTTGTTACACGTTTCGAAGTCGCAGCAATAGCTTTTAGCCACAGAGATTGTATCGACATCGGGAAAAGGATCATTAACCATTGGAATTATTATAAATAACCATGTCACAAATAATTGTTTCACATATAAAAATTTGGTTATGGAGAAACATAAGTACCGATTTTATCGTAATTGGATTGTTTAACTGAATTCTATAGAATTTTAATTTTAAATAGTAGCATATAAATGATATATAAAGGTTTGTGGGTGTAAGTGTCATACGAGAGAAGTATTGTGTGTGATGTGTGAGTAATGTAGTATAGTTATTCGTTTGACGATTGTATACATATAATAGAAACAACAATAACCTAACGCAATTAAAGGTAACATTCATTTTGCAAGACATGTCGGCTAGTCATTTACTGTGTCCGAGTTTATTGATGTCAGCTTCTTCCTTAATAGGTATTAATTTTTCTCCTTCATTTTTTCTCAGAAAAACTTTTCCGTTTGACGTCCAGCAAAACTTGTAGTTATTGTCTTTAGCAAACATTCTTGCTTGGTAGAATAATCTTTGAGCTTTCGGTGTCAGATTTTCTGCCACGTATATTGGTTTTGCTGGGCCAGGAATTTTAATGTGTGTTGTATTTAGTTTATTATTTTTGTTCTTCTTATTAAACTGTCGGGTCCTTCTAACGATTTCGTCTTTGGTCTTAGTCCTGGCGAAGTCGACTATGATCGTTGATACTCCTTCTTTTTTGTTAAAACGGAAGACATCTTTAATATCCTGCTCCTGTAGAGAAATTTCTAGAATATTGGCAGTTTCAGTCACAAGTTTGCATAGGTCATCCTTGGATTCGCCTTGTTTCTTGGGGATCTTTCTGATTTCCACCTTAGTCTGATTCCACTTTCGCTCCAGACTTTCAACTCTATCCTCAAGTTGGTTAATATAGGCACGATCTAATTTCCTTTCAGCTTCAAGCTTTTCTACTCTCAGGACCATGTCGTCATACTGTTTGGAAATAAATCCAATGGTAGACTTGATTTCAACGTTATGCGTAATAATTTCAGATAGAGACGCTTGGAGAGACTCGAATTTGTTATCTGTTTTCGCTGTGTGTAATTTCAGAAAATCCATGAAACTATTGTAGTCATCGTCATCCCGTTTTCTTTTGCGCATTTTGATATTTTCAGTATCATAAGATGTTAAATTGGGGGTAGACCCAGCGCATGAGATAGTACTCGTGCTCGGAGCTAATTGCGCCATATTTGAATCAGATGTCTTTGGTGGGGTGCGTTTTAACGGCATATTTGTAAAAACGGCAACAACTGTATGCAAAGATATTGTGTGCTCAACGGTATTTGTATCTATATAGTATTTAAAATACCAAAACGAGTCCAATATAAATATCCAAGGAGTAAAAATTTCCAAAAAATATAAAAAACTTGACAAAAAACATAAATAAATAACTTGCAAAAAGAACCGCCACCTGCCGGGGTTCGATCTGGGCCCGTTTTAATTGTAGCGAGGAATCCTGTACTAAAGTGCTATTTGCTCACACAAGTGTTAGATGAAATTAGGCTTCCATTTCTCATAAGGGGCAGTAAAAGTACAAGTTGGAGTTCGTTTTTGTGACCATATAAGGTAGCGTTTGGAGTCGCTTCGTGTGCTTTGACTCACCACCAATCGACGAATCAGGAGGCGCGTAGCGATGAATCACCGATGTTTTGCAGTTAATATTTGTATTGGTGAAATTATTTGTTTCTGTAGATGTTTGATTAGTTAAATATAGTTATTTGTGTAATCAGAACGTACACTGACTATTTGTTTAATTTTATTTTAATTATAATTGTTGTGATACGGTGAAAAGAATTTTGCTTAGCGGAGTGCCTTGCAACACGTCCGTCTGTGAGCGCGCACGGACGACGACCCATATACATTGCATTTATGGAGTATGGGAGAACAATGCAGAACGAGCTAAATAGATAGTTGTTTGAGAGCCATCCTAATCTCGTACAGGCTGATGTCCGGGATATCTTCAGTGTAGTGTCGGGTTAGCTTGGCTCTTGGGTCTTTTACCAAGTCAACAACAGGTTCAGCTACTGAGGTATACAACTGCCCATAGAACCTCTCTATCTCCCTGAGCACCTCCGACCTATTCGACGTTACGTTTCCGTCCTCCATCTTCAGCTTCGTCAACTGGCTTTGCCCAATAGACGCGTCTCTTGCGAACACTTTAGAGCCCTTGTTCTGTGCTATGGTCTCCTCAATACGCCTTGCATTGAAGGACCGTAAGTATTGTCGCAAGGACTTCAATATCTGTCCATTGAGCTGCCTATAGGACTCAGCATCATCGGAGGTTTGGAGCGTCATGGAACGTCGCTCAGCCATGAGGTTTCGGGTGTAGTTGGATAGTTTTTGAGGTCTATTTTTACGGTGAGGCTTAAAATACTTGGACCCGACCGTATGGACAGTCTCTACCAGCCTGTTGTTGATTTCGTCCACTGATGCGCTGCTGTCTAGCAATTCGAAGCGGTTTGCCAATTCGAGTTGAAAGTTCTCGGGGTTTTGGATATGTGCATTACAAGGTCGGAGCGTAGACTTCATCAGACGCGATCTTTCCATTTTGACATTAATATTTAATGTGCCTCTGACCATTCGGTGATCACTGCCGGTTTTTACCCTGTGGATCACGGAGACATCATTAAATATTTGTCGCTTGGTGCTCATTATGAAGTCTATTTCATTTTTGGTGGAACCATCAGGGCTCATCCAGGTCCATTTCCTATGAGGCGGCTTCTGGAAGAAAGAGTTCATCATAAAGAGTCCCTCCTTCTCCAGGAATTTGGCCAGCCTCTGACCCCTGGGGTTGCGCTGCCCATATCCAAATTGCCCCACTTTCAACTCATCATCGCCCCGTTTGCCCAGCCGCGCATTGAAGTCACCCATAACCACTGTAAAGTGTGTTTTGGAAGTATGTATGGCTCTACTAATGTCCTCATACATAACTTCGACGTCATCATCTGAGTATGTCGAGGTCGGTGCGTAGACCTGTATGACCTTCAGCGAATATCTTTTGGATATTCTGAGTATCAGGTACGCTACCCTGCTCGACACACTAGTGATGGACACAACGTTGTCTATGAGTGACTTGTGGACGATAAATCCGACACCACCTTGGGACTGCTGTTCGCCCTCCCGGTAGTAAAACAAGTTGCCGGATTTTAAGGTTATCGTGTCCTCGCCCTCTCTTCGGACCTCCGATAAACCAACAATATTCCACCGCAACTTGTTTATCTCTTCTTCCAGCTCAACAAGCTTCTCATCTGTCCTCAAAGTGCGTGCGTTGTATGTCACCAGGGCCAATTTTCGTTTTTGGTGGTAGCCGAATCTCTGCCGGAGATTCTTAGCACCCCTTGTCCTGTCGTTACCATGGCTGCTACCGTGGCCAGGACGATCAGGACCGCCGGGGACTAGGGGCCTGGTTTTCTTCTTTTCTTCCATAATAGTGATTGGGGGGATTTGCCATACTCGCCACGCTTGGCAGGCGGGTTGGCGAGCGCAGTTTTTGATCGCAGAAGTGTTAAGAGAACGCTGCTGCCCATTCCCTAGTTTTCCCTTAGTCGCCTTGTACGACACCCAATGGGATGAGATGGGTTGGTCCTATTCTAAGCCGGGAACCACGCGGCATATAGAATATTAGATAGTATTAAAGTATCTTAAGTCGTGAAATAATAATTTGAAATAGGTAACTTTATTTGCACACTAGATGATGCCGATATTATCCATCTAAGTGGTATAGAAAATCACACCAGCATGCTTTCGGTAGGTTTTTACCGTTTAGTATTATAAATAATTGGATCAACACTATAGTCGCACAGAATACCAAATGTATGTCAATTAATAATTAAATGTCAATTCAGTCAATATTCAGTCTGTGCCAATTAAATACAAGAATTGGCTTTTAGCTTAAAGCTGTAAAAATGCATTTACTTCCGTATAAGTAGCAGTTGTGTTACTTGGGTTATGGCACACATATCATGATCATTATAAAAAGTTTTCGTAATACGCGGCTTTAAGTCATAAGGGCCTAGGACCCTTTTCACTATCACCATACGTAACACGGCGCGTTACTATAACATCCTAAAGTGATCTTTTAATGGTACGGTCAGGGACATAAGTCGCTTAACATTCTCAGATTTTCAACTACTTATATGCTTTTGTTTTGCATCAAATACATTATTTTTGGTGATCTGCATATATTTGTGTAGGTTGCTAAAATGGGGCTTTAACAATGTTCACCAAAGTTTTTATAAAAAAGAGTATTAACGTTTCGAAATACTGAGAATGTTCAGTGACATACGTCACCGGCTGTACTCCAGTCGCATACAGATTTTTTTCACGCGCTTGATTTGGTGATAGCGAACGAGGGCCTTGAAATCGATTTCCTCCGGATTCAATTACACGCATACCACTCGATTCGACGTTTGCTACAAACCGTTATCGGTAACTTGGGTCGTTTGCAGGCTTATGTCTTTGTTGTGGTTCTAAGGATATATGGATGTTGAGGTCGCGTAGACCCTACGAGAATGTTGTATTGTTTCAATTTGACGATGTTTGTAAATGCACCCACAACACAGAGGGCTAAGCGTGAACATTTTGACATCAGTGTGACGCTAGCAAGTAATTATATTGTCACCTTCATGCTTATTTAGTAAATTTTTAGTGTGACAAGGATGACATATCATCTCGCTAGCGCCACTCACTTCAACCACTCAAAAATAATTCTTAGTGTATAATAATAATAATATTAGCCCTGTTAAGAAACTGTCACACCGTTGAGCACGGTTGAGTTGAGAGGAGTCTCAAACTAAGAGGGTTTAGGCCATAGTCCACCACGCTAGCCCAGTGCGGGCGGGAAAACTTTTTACACCTTCGAGAAACTCTTAAGCATGCCGGTTTCCTCACGATGTTTTCCTTAACCGTTATAGCAAGTGATAGTTAATTTTGAAAACGCACATGCTTTCGAAAAGATAGTCGTGCGTGCCTGGGTTCGAACCCGAAACCTCTGACTTTGCAGTCCAACGGTCTAACCACTAGGCTACCACTGCTTCTCAGTATATTAAAAAAAATCTTCTTAGCGATCAAACAGCATTCAGCTCGGGCAGTCGGAGATAGATAACCGGTAGTCGCAATTCCATTATTGAGATTGTTCCTATTTGGAACGTTGACGTTGACGAGTTCACGTTGAGCCATTGATCCTGCCACTTAATGTGCTAGTTGTTTAGCTAATTTACATGTGTTATAAGCGGCTTTATAAGTTTCAACAGCCGGGTCTCTCTTTATCAATCCATGCGGATTTAATGCAGTGGAGTTTGACCTAATCTCTCTTGTCGATTTGTAAGAGAAAGTCTTTCTCCCAGGCATGGGACAATATAGACCTGATTTGTAAAACAACAGATACATACGTTCAATAAATGTCTGTGCAACTAAACAATAGCCTACTTTCATCAAAATTAAAAATATTGTGACCTCACATACCTAAATAACGTCTAACCAAGGTTAATATTCAGTCTTCTTCATAAACCTATTCCAAAATTTAATTTACAAAAGAGTGTCTAAAAATGTTACTTTGAAACTAAATTACGAAGGAGAACTTGTAATGTGTAGAAAAAAAATGTAACCAAATGTGGAATCCCTGAAATATAATTTCGTAGGATGCTGTGACTGCATAAAGGGTTCACTTAAATGAGGTTTTTAATGCACGGTAATATCTAGCGTTGAATTTAGAAAGTCGATAAATCATTGGATTGTTGGAAAACATTTTGATTCTCTAAATTTTATAGTCTAATGCCCTACATAAAATTATTCTTTTTTTATTTTTAGGCGAAGCCAAAAGCGAGACTCCACTTATTTGAGTTTGAGATGTATTGGAGAAGTGACGGTTAACTGCAATATTTCAAAAGCTTTTATTTAACTTGCAATGTTCGTATGTCTGTCTGTCTTTCCTGTTCAAATCTTGTAATCCATTTTTCAAGCAATTGCGGGTAATTTTTAGCTGTAATTTGACATAAGTGTGTTTGTATGTGTAAGTTCGGTAACAATAATATGGTACTATGGAGCTGATCTGATGATGGAGTTGGATGGTGGATGGTGGATGGTGGAACATGTGAACTATGCAACGTGGCCCCCTCGTGTTTAAGCTTGTTAGACTGGTGACAAGTGTAAGTAACAAGTACTTTACAACCAAATAGTGTTCAGGATCTGCTGATGAAACCGAAAGGTAGCCAATGAAATCACTTCACAATCAACAACTCAATATAATCCCGCTGTGTTTAGGCTCGTTGGAATTGTTTTAACGACTACTTCAGACCCCGATAGTATCCAGGGTCTCATGATAGAGCCGGAAGGAAGCCATAGGAACTCCTCAACAATGCAATATATCTTCGTTGTGTTTTTGCTATAAGAGCTTTTTTTTTAAAAAAAGGTCCATTAAAATAAACTCATTAAAACGAAATGTAACACAAACATCACTATATCGAGCCGTGTAAGTATTCCTCAGAGGATCCCAGGCTACCTGCCTTACCTCCAGAATTGGACATTACCGTTCAAATTGCTCCTTTATATTCCCATTGCGATGCGGTTTCAATATAACACGAACCAACGCTGGCTAATGGCGAATTACAAAGTGTAATGTGTAGGTGCAGCGATGTATCGAAGTGTAGACGTTTAATTCTGAGATGCTCATGGATTGGCGGATGAACTTCATTTGGAAACTGTATTCATTGATAAAATGTTATATTAAATGCATTTATCAGTATAAGTTGCTTGGTGGACTCTTCCACAAGGTGAATCTATATGACCTGGTGAAGGCCTCAGGTAAAAGTGGTTGGTAGCAGTTGTTGATTTTTGACGTCTTTCAGCTGATAATATACAATGTGTGTCGTAAATAACAAAAGGTCTCAGACACCTCAATTAAATAATGGCTTCACAAATTTAATAGAAAAACCAAATATTGAAATTTGAAGTTTAATACTCTTCCCAAACAATGAAACTTGTACGAGTATGTGTGCGTATTTAGAAATGCATTACTAATCTCCGTATTGCTCTGAATTAAAAATAAAATTAGTTTTTTATAGCGCACTGAATTTAGAACAACCTCCTTTCAGGTCTTGCTTTAACTATGTTACACCTTGTATAATCTTTGGTTTCTTACTGTAGGATAAAGTTATTTCTTTCATGTTTACTATATTGTAGTTTTTAGAAATTGCATCCCGCCTATATCTTCTAGGTTTATTACATACATATTTTAATATTACCTAGAATGAAACCTGAAGTTATTCTGCTATATTAATCAAAGACAAAGCCAAGCCAAGTGGTTATTATCATATAAGATATTTCCACTATAAATCACTAGTGCGGTAAAAGCCATGCAGATCTTTACTCCAGCCACCTAAAAAAATTTAGCTTCTAACCTTAACAGTTCATATTTAAATCCAGGTACATACATAACTCGCCTTCCAACCACACTGTACACACACAATACGAGTAACTACTAGGAATCAACTCTCGCATAGTAATATGGAGCTCTTGTGTGCGTATTCACTTGCAATAATTTATGGGCTAGTGTTGCCTAACGGGAAATGGATGTGTATTCTTTCAGTAAAGTAAAATGTAATACAAACTAATTCGAAAGGTGATTTACATTTTATACAATTGCATTTAACCATTGATCGTAACCATTATATTATACTAGCGGCCTCCCGTGATTTTAGCTGCGTATGTATCTTTATAAATTATATCATTTATGTCATTCTGATGATAGGCTACTGTGAAGTTTCATCAAAATCCGTTCAGTAGTTTTTGCGTGAAAAAGTAACGAACATCTATATAATCCGTACTCACAAACTTTCTTTTTTATAATATTCGTAGAATTCCCAATCCTGTGAACGTTTACGGCTTTTGAAGGCCAATTGTTGTTAAAATTCACCCTCCCAACTTTTCTTAAGCATGATTTTATTTAAATATATTTTGTTGCACTGTAAGGTAAGTTTAGTTGGTCGATTTGTTTTGAGACAAATATGTGTAACAGACACAGAACGCTAGAGAAGATGTCTTTTTATTGAAGACCGCACATACACAAGCATAAAACAACTAGGTGGAGCAACGAAATACGCAAGAAGTCAGCAGAGGAGATAAGAAGAATCGAAGAGCGTGCTGAATGGTGTGGTTTGGTGGTTGCAGCAGGTTTGTGGCTACAGGGACGTATTAAACCAACTATACAGCTTTCAACTTACCCTAATGACTACCACATTACATGGTAACACGTCTTCCGAAGCACGAGAATCTCGAATATGAAAATAACACAAACGGACTGTGCCGAGTGCTGCTTATCCTTGATGATCGCTAAAAACACTGCAGTCACACAGCGCTACGTGCACCTCGAACAGGTGTGCATCTGAAATTTGTGATGCCAATGCACTCCCAAATAATCTACATGTAACCACACAGTATGTACACAGATACTAAATATCTACTAGCTATCCAGTCCGGTACAATAAGTTAGAACTCCATTGTGCGAATCCTCTCACACCAATCTATGAGCTGGCGTCGCCTAGCGGAATTCAAGTCTGTGATGTCGTTTGATAAGTTTGAATGTAAACGCAATGTGTACGAGAGCATGCATATCGGTTGGATTTTGGCTTGCAAACGGAAAGTGAACTTTTCTAGGTAACGAATTTTACGGGCATTATTTACTTTCAATAAAAAGGTGGGATGGATTGGAAGTACGGATTAGTTTAATCACAATTTTGCTTTAACTGGCTTTGATGACTGCAAAGGTACTTTTGGACAAAAGCGTACCCATTAGTGATTCGTATTAATGACTTAAAAAGCATTAAAATTTATTATACTTGATTTGGGACTGTAGCCAAATATACAAGGTGTAATTTTAGTCTTCCTGGAGTGAAAGCCAGGTGATGTATCCAATGGCTACTGTTCACTGGTACTAAAAAATAAAAAAAATGCATTTCAATAAGTAACACCTCGTCACAGATTGAAAAACACAACTTTTTATCCTATACTAAGCGCAAAATGACATTGAGGGGCGGCGCGGTTCGTCAGCTGGCCGGTAAATACCTCCGGTGTTCCGGATCTTTACCCTCGCTATGATATTTGAATAGGTCAGTAGGTAGATGCTACTTATAGCAAGGATCTTTTTTAAAAAAAATATTACCAGTGAACAGTCGACAATTTTTTTTAAATGTTGCCCCACACTTGGATTAATTTCTGCGTCGTGTGTGCGCTTACAAACATGAAAATTCACATACACAAATACCCAGACCGTAACAAATAATTGTGGGTCACACAATGATTGGTCCCGTGGGGGCACCGAACCCGCAACTATTAGACACAGTAGGCAGAGCGGCTTAAGCTCTTAACCACTGCACTAAATCTTCCGTCCAAGATATATTACCTGGACTTTCGCTCCCGGACAACTAAAATTATAAGACGAAATTGTACATTAACGCATGTAAGCTAGCTTAGGTTTCATATTTGATGTAGTAATTGGTTCTCTAAAATTATAACATCATATTAATTGATCATACTGATTATCATTGTAAATGAAGTCATATCGGGAGCAATTCTTAAAAAAATAATCCTTAATTTATTAAAATATATGCCGTACCAATAATAGATCAATGAAGTTAGTATCACAGTCGAGTAATTCCTAATTGATACAAACTAGTGGTCTGTATACAACAATCCTATAATGTAGATTAAGCATTTTGATCACGCAGAGGAGTCATGTGAATACAACTTATATTTATACTTATCTTTCAATACAATATGGTGCATGCACGCGGACTTAGTAATTTAAAATTGACATAAATAATGGTTTCGTGAAAATTTCATTATAAACGGTTATTTTAGTTTCCCGAAAACCAATTGTTTGCAAGGTTCTTTCGTGAAGTACGTATTATTGTTATCTTATTTTATTACTTTTGATGTTATTATTTTCCATTCTATTTCTTTATAATTAATTAACTATAAATGTGACGTAATAAAATGCTTATAAAACAGTTAACGCCAAAGAGCAAAATATAGTGCACTACTACACACATGGTTATATAATCGTAAGATCTCACTTGTAACCTATGTTTAACAAATAAACGTTACTTACTTACTTACACATAAACTAATTCGTTTGATTTATTATTATTTTTCTATCATTATTTTAGAAGTTATTCATCAAAATATTAATAAAATATATTCATCAAAATAATCTCGAATAGTGATGTGATTTTAAAGATAACATTATAGTGTAACAGATGGATAATGGGTGTTCAATTCCTATTTCACTTCCTCTTTTGTTTCAAAACCAAACAAGACCTAAATGAAAACATTGTCCCTCACATTTTACTCTAAGCAACTTTGACTATTGCCCTTAATAATTATCATTTATTGTACTACAATTATCACAATTTCTCGAGGGTAATTATCTCTTGAACCACATTGAATACCGCTATTTATTCTAACTTATTATATTTACCTTTTTTGACTAAATGAACTGATATAACTATACTTGTTGTAAAGACTAAAGTTTTTAGTCAATGTGTGTTACCAGTGATGATATATGGATCAGAGACGTGGTCCCTTACTATAGGTCTCATAAAAAAGCTCAGAGTTGCTCAGCGAGCTATGGAGAGAGCTTTGCTCGGCGTTTCTCTACGTGATCGAATCAGGAATGAGGAGATACGTAGAAGAACCAAGGTCACCGATATAGCCCTTAAGATTAGCAAGCTGAAGTGGCAATGGGCGGGCCACATAGCGCGAAGATCGGACGGGCGTTGGGGCAGAAATATTCTAGAGTGGAGACCACGTATTGGCAAGCGCAGCGTGGGACGGCCACCTGCCAGATGGACCGACGATCTTGTGAAAATCGCAGGAAGTCGTTGGATGCAGGTGGCATCGGACCGGTTACGCTGGAAAGCGATTGGGGAGGCCTTTGTTCAGCAGTGGACAAGTATAGGCTGAGATGATGATGATGATGAACTATACTTGTTCCATCAAACACAGCTGCCGGAACAAAATCAGCCGCTTTCTTGTCAAAACTCTCAATTTTATTTCTGACATCTTCCTCGAAGCATCTGTGTATCATTTTATCATTGATCTATGTTCCCGGCCAGTCACAAACACGACGTCGTATGATATCAATCATGTACTAGAGGCCACCTGTCGATTTTGCGCAATGCATCTTCATCTGACACTGGACGTTTACTAATCTCCCCTTAATCTGATACACGGTATGATGTCGCCGATCTTGTTGTTTGATTGTGCATTTGATTGAGGATCAGATAGCAAAGGACAAGACAAATTAATATAGTAACAGTAATATCTATATTTATTTGCATAAAAATTAGTATAAAAATTTGCATAAAAATTATTTGCAGTCCACTTATGTGGACTGCAAGGCATGCGTACGGGTGGGTGGTAACAGGTCACCCTGGTTTGACGTTAAAATCGGCGTCAAGCAGCGTTGCGTGTTGTCCGCTAGACTGTTTATAATATATCTGGACAAAAGTCTTCAAAGACTGAAAGCGATGAATGAAGGTGTACAAATGGGTGACTTAGTGGTAAACCATCTACTTTATGCAGATGACGCGGTTTTAATAGCGCCAACAGCCACTGATCTGCAAACACTAGTCACAGTTATGAAAGACGACTGCATGATCAATGGCTTACACTTGAATGTGAAGAAAACCAAGATTATGGTTTTTGAACGGGAAGAAACCAGAACGAATGTAAGGATTGTGGTTGGTAACGATGTGCTGGAGCAAGTGAATTAGTTTGTATATCTTGGATGCGCCTTCAGTAAGGATGGGAAATACACCGCTGACATAGAGAGAAGAGTGAGTGCAGGGAACAGAGTGAATGGTGCGATGGGAAAGCTACTCGGGAGCCGGCACTTAAGCCATAAGGCGCAGCTGGCCATACATAACGGAGTTGTTGTCCCAATGCTGTTATATGGTAGCGAGAGCTGGGTATGTAAGAAGGAGAATGAAAGTAGGATAAATGCGGTAGAAATGCGAGCTCTGCGGAAGATGTGCGGAGTGAAGCTGACCGACCGCATTAGCAACAGCATAGTAAGAAAGCGAGTAGGTATGAAAGATAGTATCGGTGTAAAGATGAGAAAGGGCATGCTCCGTTGGTTCGGGCATATAGAAAAAATGCTAGAGGAAAGAATGACAAAACAGATATACAATGTGAAAGTGGAAGGATGCAGGTACCGGGGAAGACCTAGACTATCTTACCACGACCAAATAAACCGAGTCTTATCTGATGGAAAAGTCAAGAGTCTCCGTAACCGGCGAGCGTGTATGAGACGAACTATGAGAGTCGAGGAAGCCAGAGAGGTATGTAAGGAAAGAACCTGTTGGAACTCTGTACTCTCTGCCTATCTGGCGTGAGGTTATAGATAGATAGAAAATTAGGTAAGTAGATTTGTAGATATGACCAGATGGTTTAATTGATCTGCCTCGTTGGTATAGTGGCGAGTAATGGCCGTAGCTATCCAAATCTTCTGGTAGCGAATCCTAGGTTGGACAAAAATAATTTATCGATTATAAAATTCCCAGCATCTGACTGGAGTCAATTATTGAAACACTATTATTATTGAGTTATAGCCAATAGTGGGACAGGAAAGGTTCTTAAATAAAAATCATTAACGGTGCAATAATGAAGGAAAAGATCGGGTAATAAACGTGGATTCAAAAGAACTAATTAAGTTTTAGTAAATTTACTAAAAATATGAGATATGATCGTTGCTCGTTAAGAGACAGTATTAAAGTTACAATGTAACTTTTTGTTCCATATTTAGCGATTAATATTGTATGATATATATTTATGGGAGAAATAACTTTTAATATGACCTTTAATCATACTTAACAATCTCTTAATTTTCTTTTTAAAAATCCGAGAAGGCAGACCTCAAACTCAAACAGTAAATCAAAGACCACACCGCCATTCCACTCCAGTCCTTTAATACTGTACGCCTCTACCCGTAAATATTCCATTTTATAGGTCGAAGAGATTTCAAACAAATGGCACGAAGAGTGTATGGTCTTAGAATAAATAAACTATCTACACCGAATACGGCACCCGCTGTAAAGTAAGCGACAAAAGTCGCGTAACACTTCGTTTTTCAAATTAGAGATATTCTTCAAGATCCCTACAGAGTTCCAACAACTTCTTTCCTTACAGAACTCACTGGCTTCCTCCACTCTCATAGCCCGTCTCATACACGCTCACCGGTTTCGGAGACTCTTGACTTGCTCTTCAGATAAGACACGGCCTATTTGATCATGGTAGTATAGTTTAGGTTTTCCCCGGTACCTACATCCTTTCGCATTGCATATCTGTTTTTTCTTCCGGCATTAATTCTCTACACCCGAACCACCAACGCATACCCTTTCTCATCTTAACACCGATACTGTCTTTCATACTGACACCCTTGCTTACTACGCTGTTGTTGTCTTTATTTTATAAAAATCGGTAAACGTTGTCAAAACCAAGTTATTAGCAACATATTTAAACATATTTGGATTCAAGAATGTGGATTTATTGTAAAATAAATGTGACCTGAAAGTAATTTGTTCTAAATCGGTAACGGAATTGATGACAACAATTTTTAATGTATCTTATATTTTTTTTAATTTGCAAACAATGCTTTTACTCCTTCAGTGCGCTATAAAAAAACTAAATTTATTCTTGATTCATAGCAATAAGGAGATTTCAAACGCATTCCCAAAACGTATTTCTCGAAACGCACACAAACACGTACAAGTTTCATTGTTAATTGGGGTATAAAAGTGCTTAGAAAGGGTAAAAACCTTTAAATTTGGAAATTTGGTTTTTGTTTTGAATTTGTGAAGCAATTCTCTAATCGGGGTGTCTGAGGACTTGCGTTTATTATGTTACACCTTGTATATACTCAGAAATAAGTTAAAAAAGGGACAGATTATGATGTATCTTATTTTATCATGAATCAGAGAGATTGACTATCCTTTTGAAAGGAACCGGCGACTGTGCACGTCTAACTAATACAAACAATGCATTCCACAAACGGACAGCGTGCACTATGAAGGATTTATCAAAGAACTACTCTTTTTTCGTAGTATATTTTTGACCAAACTATCAACAAACTAATTTTGGTAAAAGAATAGATTTCCACATTGATGGATCACTGACATTTCAACCTTAAGCTAGTTTTTCCAGAACAGAAAATTTGTAGACGAAATTACTCACGTATATATCAGACATACGAACTGATTTCAAACGAAATTGGAGAAACGTTTTAGGTACCTGTATATATAAATACTTACCCAATATTTATCAAGTTATGAACAAGTTGCGAATGTTTACCTTTGGCTCGAGTCGTCGCGGATTCGATCCCGCACGGGAGAATTCATTGTGTGACCCTCAATGACTTGTTGCGGTCTGAGTGTTTGTGCATATGAATTTCAGATTAGTTAATGCATCCATGACATAAAAATAATTACTTGTTTGGTGCCAAGAAAGAAAAACCTGCTATCATTTGCTCCAATAGATGGCGTAAATTTATCAACAAAGTCGTAAAATTGGAACATCATACGGCGATTCTTCAAGGAGGCAGTATCTAGTGTTTTATTAGAAGAGGGCTCGTTTAGGCTGGATAATATCGGAAAGTGATCAACACTCTCCGCCGTAACCTCTTCTACTTGTTTGCGTTAAAGCCTGGTAGATGGCAGATCAGAAAACAATGCCACACCATCGCTAGAATACTTCTACTGCAAGACACAGGCCTCACGAACGATCTCAAAACGATCGACTTGCGATGCACGCATCCAATTTCTACCAGCCTTATTCACCAGATCATTAGTACACCTTGTGGGGAGCCTACCCACTCCACGTCTTCTTATAAGTAGTGGCCACACGAGAACCTTTCTGTCTCAACGGTTTTTCATTTTATGAGCAACGAGCTGTGACCCGCGGTATGTTCGCATTTTGTGATTTATTTTGCAATATCTTTTTAAATTATAGCCCACTAGTTTCTGCTCGCGACTGCGTCCGCGTTGGCTTTATACTGTAACCTTACATTTTTTAGGATAAAAGGTCCTATCCTGTTCAGGTAATAAACTATCTGTGTGCCATATTTCGTCCAAATCCGTTTATCCGTTTCTGCGTGATTGATTAACAAACATCTAAATATCTAAAAATACAAACTTTAACATCCTACTCATATTATAAATGCGAAATTTTAGATGTTTAGACGTTTGGATGTTTGTTACTCAATCACTCAAAAACAGCTGAACGGATTTGGATGAAATATACAAACACATAAGATACTTGTGCACCCGAAAAAATTTAAGGTTACTCAACGCGGGCGAGGTTGCGGGCAGAAACTAGTTTATAATATTAGAAGAATGTACCGCTTAAGTGTGAAATTTAAACAAAAACTTATCAATAAAATATAATAAATACAATGTATGAGTTATTGCGTCGAACTCATACAAAAAAGAAATGATGATGAAAGCACTCACTAAGCTACCAGAATGGCATCATACTACTAAAAGATTATAAAGTTTAATATAAAAAGCGTAGTACCAAATATGGCCAATAAAATATATATTACATGCGTAACCTTTGACATTTCATAAACCAAGTTGCCATTAAGGCACACGTAATCCTTGAATTATTTTATTACAGCAACCGATGTTATATTTAGGCACAAAACAAGACTGCCCCCAGGGACGACTTGGGCATAGAAGTGTTAGATCTATTTAAAATAAATATTTATCTGTCTATATCATCACGCCAGTTCCCTTGCAGGGTAGGCAGAGGGTACATAGTTCCAACGGATTCCTTCCTTACATACCTCTTTGGCTTCCTTCACTCTCATAGTTCGTCTCATACTTGCTCGCTGGTTACGGACACTCTTGATTGGCCCCTCAGATAAGACATGGTCTATTTGGTCATGGTAAGCATGGTAAGACAGTCTAGGTCTTCCCATGTACCACTTCCGCATATTGTATATCTGTTTTGTTATTTTTTCTATATGCCTGAACCAACGGAGCATACCATTCCTCATCTCTACACGGATATTATCTTTAATACCTACACGCTTTCTTACTACGCTGTTGCGAATACGGTCGGTCAGCTAAAGATTTAACATAAGTTATACCATTTTATCAGCACTAATAATTAATTTAGTATAAATGTGAGTGGAATCGGCGACCGATACGCCAATTAATTGTCAATGTGTACACAATATAATGGCTTGTATGTAAGTGAGAAAATATCTTGATATCACTATGTGCTTATACTATGTGCTATGTGTGACAAAATAAGTCTAATTCATAATGTATGTATGTGATTTTGTTACCTTTTCACCCCTAAGCTAGTGAACTGGTTTTGATAATATTTGTCAAAGATTGCATCCTAGGGAAGGACGTCGCAGGTAACGTCGTCACTATTCTCAAAAGATTATTTAAGGATATCATAAAAAAAATCTCTAGTATGAGTTCGGAGTCTGGAATGGTGCCCGGTATATGGCAATAGGCTCGCCCCCTATTACATGGGACCTAACATCGTCGGCGAAACGTGGTTGTACTCAGTACACCTCTGCCACTCTCGCTTGGAGAATATAGGTGTGACGGTATTTTTATCATAAAAAAAATCTGTCGTACCCACATTTCTTAAACGGGGGTAATTTGTACCCTCAGATTTTGCGAACGATGTTAATTAAAAATGAAATAGAAATCGATTCTTTTTTAAATATACCGAGAAAGACATTTTATTGTTCAGAATTCTTCAATTGATTGATCCTGTTATAACTTCGTCTAACCCAGGATTAGAATCGACAGCCACCATATGCCACTGGACCAACCGAGGCAAACGAATACGAATTCAATCTCAATCAATACAACCCTAATTACCTACATTGAAATACGATGTTCCTCTTCCCAACTATTGCAAGATAAAATTAAATGTAAAAGATTCCAAACTTTCTTCGTTTCTCCTTCTTAAGTTTTAATTGCCCTCATCTATAGACCTGTTAAAAATAATAGACTGTCAGTCGCCATATAATAAATCTACGTAACAAATTGACATATAATTATAGTTATATTTACAACTGACTGCCTCATTGTTCTAGTGGCAAAGCGCATCGCTTTGTGATCACGAGGTCCTGGGTTCAAATCTTAGGTCTGACAAATGTAGTTTTTCTAACCAAAAATTCCCAGTATGAGTATGGAGTCAGGAATTGTGCCCGGTATATGGCAATAGGCTCGCCCCCTATTACTGTATTATTATTATGGGACTTAACATCGTCGGCGAAAAGTGGGTGTACTCAGTACACCTCTACCACCCCCGCTTGGGGAATAAAGACGGTGTTATTTTTTTGATTTCCTAAGTGGTGGTGGCAGAAGTGTACTATGCACTTCCATTTTTCGCCGATGATTTAGGGGGCGAACCTGCAATAATGAAATAAAGTAATACACGAATACTTCTTCAGTAAGAATCACCAAAAAATATCTAGTTTTATTAAGAATGTGTAATATTATAGTGTAAATATATCAAAGTTATAGATTTTATGCTGGTAAATTACGAGTTTTATGTTCTTATCTACAGATGGCATGGTTAAAACGGGTTACGGTATTTTATAGAGCATTAAAGGTACGGCCAAACCAACGCGTCTAGTCGCATCCGCGATGGCGTGCACAGTGGCGATCAGCTCCTGCAGTAATCTTTGTATGGAAATGTTCCCATCAACGCGTCCTTCATCCTGCACGCGCTATCTGGGCGGCGTCTGTACGCACAATCATCGAGAGATACTGATCGCCGCCGGGGTCGCCACCGCGGCCACGGCTAAACGCATTGGTTTGGCCGTTCCTTAAAAGCCTCATCGATCTAGAGGCGAATCGTCGTTGAAATCCTAGGTTGTACAAAAATGTAATTTTTCTAGAAAAAAAAATTAGTATCAGTCCGGTGTCTGACATTGTGGCCAGTATAATGAAAATTGACTCACTCTTAATTACATGGGATCTAAAATCGTCGACGAAAAGTGGATGTACACAGTGCACCTCTGCCACCTCCGTTTGGGAAATATAGACATACCGGTGTTTATTATTTATTTATTTAATAACATACTTACACGGCAGATACACCATTTACGTTAGTATAAAGGAAGATATATAAAAAAGAGAATAATTAAAAGTATGAAAGTGCATTATACTCGTACAAGCTCATTCATTCCAGTTCCTCAGACACTCAGACAAAATATCACTCCATGCATTCGCAAACAGATCGCCAGGACCAGGACTGTCGTCAAGGATAGCGTTCAGTGCGGCGAGGGTGCGCGGGATTGGCGAACGAGCACGCGCTACTGTTTTAATATATTTATTTTTGTAAGTCTATTTTCTTGAACTAGTCTCTGCCTCTACTGAGCAACTTGAGATATTAATATGTTTCGAAGAACTTATATTTCTGGACAATGTCCTGGATATCGTGCCCCAGTCTTGATTTAGAGCTGTATTTATGAACGTTGGGGAGGCAGGAGAGGTAATAAATGTATTATATTGTTAGAGAGTTCTAGACGTTTTCAATTTTATTTATTCTCAATACTTGTAGAAACATGGTCTAAATTAATATTTCGTCATCTTTCGTTTCTCTATTTATATGGTATCTTTTTTGTGCCAAGAAATTAATCAGTGAAACGTAAATGAGAACCGCTAGTGCTTCATTTGATTAAAAATTAATCGTGACAAATTTGTTTTATCAGTTTTTATTTGTACAACGTTTTTGTAAGGTTCATGACATTTACTATTATTATTCAGCCATTCTTGCCCCAGCATTGGGTATAGGCCTTCTATCATTATATAAGTTGATGACATTTCTGGCACAAATAAGGACTAAAATCATTGACTAGACCTACCTGTTGTAAAAAATGGCTGATCATCTTAATAACTTAAGACTAAGTAATTATGAGAGGCGCTTGTAGCGCAATGCGACCGCGGTGATCGTACCGATTACCAAAGTCAAGCAGCGTTCGACTTGGTTGGCCTCAGATGGGTGAACTTTTGTGACATTTTCATATTCCAGCGTCTTTGTGCATCGGAAAGCACATTGAGCCATTGTTCCCGGCTACCACTTAATGCGGTAGTCGTTAAGCCGAGTTGGAAGCCTGAAAGGCTTGATAAGTTCCCGCCTCCACCAATCCGCACTGGGTCTGCATGGTGGAGTATGGCCTAATCTCTCTCACCTTGATTTGTGCGAGAAGGCCCAGCAGTGGGAAGTATAGGCTGATATTATATATTATAGGTACTTATCGAATAGCTTAATATCATAATGCTATGATTATAACCCACTAATGATACATGCAAAGTTCTTTACGGGCGTAATTTACGATGCATACAGTAGCCAACATTCGGGTATAATAAGTTATATGAGCTGAGCCAGATGCACTGCGGCATGTTCAAAATATGGTTATTATGTGGTGGTACAATTGAAAAGTGATAGAGGGACAGACAAAAAGCATGCCGCATGTCAAAAAGCCGCTAAGATTAAGTGAGGCTGGGCCGGACATATCTGCCGCATAAAAAATAACCAATGGGCCAAAATTATAACTGACTGGTCCCCACAAAATACTAAAAGACAACGCGGTAGACCCAGGCGGAGATGGCGGGCCGAACTGGACAACTTTGAAACACTGGCCTGACATGGCAACGAACAGAGAGAAGTGGAAAAGGTGGAAGGTGGCCATTGCTCAGCAGTGGAACACAAATGGCTCATAATAATAATAACAAAGGAACGGAGCAAGATATTCCTATGTCGTGGGTGAGTTTAAAAACATGAAATACACATACCCAGACCGTAACTAACATTTGTCAGTCACCCAAAAATTGGTGCGAACTAGCGAGTTCTCCATCTAGTCGGTGGAGCAACTAAATCTCTTAACCACTGGACTAAAGCGTCCATCGAATCTTAAAATAAACGTTAGATCAACCTATCTTCTAGAAGAAGCAAATGGAGCTGTTATTAAATTTGGCGGAATATCGGAGGCTCAGGTGTATATGGCTTGGATAGTAAAGTTGCAACGTGAATGATATTGCTTTTACTCATATTTTGATATGCGATTCCTACTAATACCGCCAATCAAATGTAACAGACAGCATGACTGTGGAACGCTAAACAATTATCAAATTATGTTCTTCATCGCAAGTAAATGCCATCTTAAAACTATTGTCCGTAGATAAATCTCGAAAAGACCTTTAACTGCTATAGATCTCGTATTAATAAGGGTAGCCTACTATGGTAACAACCAATCATGTATAGCAGTCCACTGCTGAATATAAGCTTCTTTAATTGCACAGCACGGAGTACGATCCTCGGCTACTCTCATCTAATTTCTGCCAGCCGCCCAACAAAGATCATCGCTCCACCTAGCCTAAGGGTGTTCTGCACTACATTTGACATTGATTCATAGACTCTAATGAAATGGAACGGTAGGTGATTTATCCTCTTATACTAGGGTGTAAAAAAAGGGCTACCCAGGATTTAATCAAAAATCACAAACGTCTGTAGTGCCCTAACATCTAGTTGACTGAGGGCTCTAACTGGGAGAGCAATTCAAGTGCCTATATACCAATTTGTTTTTAAAATATTTTAAGATCTTCCCTTCGATTTTGTAGGTCTTGAATAAACTAAACACCGATACTTAACGATGTAACTCGATAAAGATCAAATAACTTCGCGTAGTAAAATCAAGAATGCGCAGAGGTGTGCCTCTTCGCAGGAAAAGGGTCGCATTCCTCAAGATCCCGGGATAGCAAGGAGATAGTTAATCCTATAACATTCCTACGCGAGACGAATTCATATTTTATTGCCTTGAAGGAAGGATCCTTATAGAGCTATGAGGAATGAATGGATGTTTGAATTTCTTAACTGTTATGAGGTGTGGAAAATATTTGTGCTAAATTTCTCTAGTATAAGGGTTTGCTCCGTTGTTTCGGGCATATAGAATGAATGGCAGAAGAAAGAATGACAAAACAGATATACAATGCGAAACTGAAAGGATGTAGGTACCGGGGAAGACCTAGACTATCTTACCACGATCAAGAAGACGGAGTCTTATCTGAAGGACAAGTCAAGTGTCTCAGTAAACGGTGAGCGTGTATGGGACGAACTATGAGAGTGGAGGAAGTCAGAGAGGTATGTAAGGAAAGAACCTGTTGGAACTCTGTACTTTCTGTCGACCCCGCAAAGGATATGGCGTGATGATGATATTGAAAGATTTTTTCTAGTTTTTCATTATGACCGTAACCTTAAACAGGTAATCAAATACATTCAAATTTTACTCGTACATATATTAATTGATTTAAAATAATTAAAATATCTTGTACGATATCTACAGCGAGAGGTGAGAGGTGGTGAGAGAGGTGAGGTGAGGTACTATTTCACATTTATCCCTTAAACGACTTAGCGGTGGTAAAATAATAAATAGCAATGAATTAATTTGTCCCGTCCCATTCCATGGAAAAGGCCTCAAACTCGATAAGGAATCAATGCGTTTTGGTTGAGGCAGATTTATCGTAACATCCTGGTGAAAATTATCAAGCCGCTCGTACTCATAAGCCTTTTAAGTTGAACAAACAAGTGCCACATTAAGTGATAACCACGTTTAAGTGAATAATTGTTTGGGATTGGAACTCCACAATTAGTCATTCATCTGAGTCTGATTGAACCGAACGCTGCCGTACTTCGACACAGCTACGACTACGATCCAGTGAGTGGGACGGTCTTCGCTCTAAAGCAATAGATCAAGTAATCGTCAATATAAAGAAACACATACACAAACTGATACGAGTAGTTGATATCTGCTAAATGGCATGAATTTTGGTGTTTTAAGCATCGACAAAATATTCATAAGATTCGATAGATATATTATTCGATTACGGATTTGTATATACTAACGCATCTTATACCTACTAGTAGAGATACCAACTGTAGAAATTAGTTTAAAAATATTTATGACAGAGCTCTTTACTGTGGTATTTTTAGCATACCGGAGCATTTTAACGCGTCTTCAAGTAGGCTATGGTTGGATCATACTGATTTGTAATAAAACCACGCCCATAGTTGTGCTCATATTTTATGAACTGTTTTTCGGACTGGCACCTTTAATCTAGTACGTGTGTAGTACAAATAATATATTGATGTTTTAAAAGGAAATTCAATTTGCCTTATTTAACTTAACCTCAAAACCTTATCCCTTGGACCATCTTACGTGGCTTATTCTAGCGTCACAGAGATACGACCAAACTTTCTCATATACGTTCACGAAACTAGTTTTTATTTATAAAGTACAAATAGTTTTTTAAATAATTTAAGCCCATAGTGTTTCGTTTTCAATTAGATTGAAACATACAAAAAAATAAAATGGAGAACCGAAAGTTGTAGGTGTTTTATACTGACTGAATATTTTAGGTTTAACTGCAGTAACAAAAATTTTTTCTTCTTTTTATCTTTTCGGCGGCAGCCATTAATTCCTGCTGCGTACAGGTGTTTGAACATTTTTTTTTTAAGGTTCCATTACAAGCATTATAGCGTACTATGTAACCTTAGTCTTGTCGCCCCCGCCCCCTTTAGGAAGAATAGCTCACTATCACTGCTGGGGAAAGGGTAGCAAGTGTAAGAAATATCATAAGGGGCTACCGCGAAAAAAACGTGTTGCTTTACTCCTTGCACTTCAAGAAGTGTATGGATTAGAGACTTAATATTTCGAAATATGATTTTTGACTGTATATTTTACAATCTGGTAAAAGAAATACACGATTAAACGAAGTTTTCTCCATAGAAGAAAGTCATCTCTATTGATTTACATTTTGTGATTTCAACACAAAATTCTTAAGAACTAATCAATAGAATTTACTTAAAAATATAGCATATAACTGTAGCGAAGTTCTTGTAAAGCAGTTTTTTTCACAGTGTAGTTTTTTTATAAAATGATAAAATTTTGTTTTTACACATGCGTCGTTTATTTCCGTGTGCGCGCTCAATATATCCGTATCTTATTATTCTGTTTTAAAGTAATCGCATCACTCTCCCTTTCCCGGTCGATCGCGGTAGGCATATAGATGGGTGAAGGGATTTGGATGAAATTAACATTTTAAGTGCTCATAGTGATGCGTTGTTATGATATTCTTAGCGATCATCAAGATTAGGCACCATTCAGCTAGTCTGAGGTGGTCTGGGTGACCGCTTGTAGCACTTCCATACTTGAGCGCCTCCAAGCTTTGGAAGGCACGCTAAGCTGTTGGTCCCAGTTTCCACTTCATGTAGATATCGTTAAGCCTTGTGGCCTGTGTGGGTTAGAAGCCTTATAGGCTGGAAGCTCTAAAATCAACAGGTCTGTTTCCAACGATCGTGGGAAAAGCTATATAATGTTATATGAAAGATATAGAATGTTATATGAAAAAAACAAACTGTTACCCATTTTAAACAAAGTCTGTATTAAACAAGTAATTAATTGAAGTGCAGTTAGCGATGGCACTCTCTAGAGCTATCGATGTTTTCTATAAAACCCCAGATGGCTTAGTACGAAAAGATTGACTTTAATGTAACGCTATCGAGTTGATTTGCCATCTTTTTCACATTACAAATTTACTGAATAAATATGAACGGAACCGTACGCTTTCTTAACAACGTAACTATAACGTGCATCTGAGGGCTTAGCACGAACTGATTGACGTTAACGTAACGCTATCGAGATGATGTGCAATACTTTTCACACTGTACATTTGCTAAATCTAGATAAACATGACAGTACGTTTTCTTAACAACGTTACAATAGCACTAATTTGAGGATTTAGCACCAACAGGTTGGCATTAACCTTACGCTATCGAGTGGGTGTGCCGTCCTTTTAATACGGTAAAATTATTAAATAAATATTAGGTGACAGCACTTTTTTCGACAACGTTACGATAACGACAATGTATTCGTACTTAGCCCTCAGCAATTCAGTCCATTCTGGAGGTGGCCGAGATCGCAAGCAGCGCCGACCCACTTCCCGATGCGGGAATTAATTAAAGATAAGTGAGGGAAACATTTTGTATGGGATTTCCGGGGGAAGAAAATGTTACGATATTAGTGTTGACGTATGGTCTACAAATTAGTGGGTTTTTAAATTGGAGATGTTTTCAAACGTTATAAAAATAATTTTATTCAACTTTATAAAGAAAAGTGATTCTAGTTGTTGAAACTTGTATACTCTGCTTACTCTCAAGGGATCTAGCGTGACTTTATAGATAAATAGAAGGAGAACGTTTCGGGCGGGAATCGAATGCGTGTAGTTAAATCAGTATTCCTATGTTATATTTAAGCTAATGTGTTAAGTATTAAATAAAAATACCAAAACAATCTTTTTTTAATTTATCGCACATTAATTTGAATGCGCGATAAATTAAAAAGAGACAACAGACATCTAAAATTGAAAATGAAGATAATATATTATTAATTTATTAGTTTTGTGGTTCAGTACCTATTTCATTTTAATTTCAACGAAAATAGTTACGATGCACATATTGAAATCTATTTTAACTTTTATTAATCTAAAAGTTATTATCAGAATCTCAAACGCTTTTAATATAACATGCACGGGCGCTAAGTTCGCTATGATTGAAAAACACATTACACGCCAAATATTGTTATTTTTATTATGATTGAAATTAAAAATTCAAACAACCAAAGCCTTATAATCTTTAAAAGAACATTAATTTGTTGAGTGCAGAAATAAAATTTTTACGCTAGCTACATCAAAAAACATGGAATGCGTTTCTCGTTAGCAAATTGGCTTCGTTTGATTAACTGTCGCGTCATTTTTTTACGTGCCAACGAAATCTGTTATTTTATTGTTCAGTTTGTAAAAATAAATATATAATACAATCTACAAGAACATATGTACCTAGGTAGATTTTTTTATTACCCTTTTTACTGTCTTCAAAATATGACAAATGAATGAAAAACAAAACAGATATACAATGCAAAAGTGGGAATATTTAGGTACCAGGAAAGACCTAGACTATCTTACCATGATCAAATAGACCGTATCTTATCTGAAAGGCAAGTCAAGAGTTTCCGTAATCTGCGAGCGTGTATAAGATGAACTATGAGAGTAGAGGAACCCAGAGAGTTCTGTAAAGAAAGAATCTATTGGAACTCTGTACTCTCTGCCTACCCCGCAAGAGATTGGGCGTGATAATATAGATATATATTATTATTAGTTAGCCTACAGTGCCCCACTGCTGGGCAAAGGCCTTCCTCCATCTCCTCCACTCTACTTTATTTAGGGATATTGAGCGCCAACCGTTTTTAAAGGAGTCCAATTCGTCCCGCCATCTCCTCCTGGGCCTGCCGCGACGCCGTTTAAAATTGGGAGGAACCCAGTTGGTGATTATTTTTGCCCAGGATGTGTCAGGCATGCGACAGACATGACCAGCCTAATCCCATTTCTGTTTGGCAGCTTTTTCGCCCACATCGGCTATTTGTGTCATGGAGCGCAGTACACTATTTTTACATGGTCGGTAAGTTTAATACCTAGAATACTGCGCTCCATGTTACGCTGGCAAACTGTGAGTGTGGACTTCTGCGAGTTTGTCAAAGACCAGGTCTGTGCGCCGTAAGTGAGTATGGGGAGAATTCACATGTCTATAAGTTTCCGTTTCCGTTTCAATGGAAGGTCGCCCTTCATTCGTTTTTTCATGGACCAATAACTCCTCCACGCCTTTTCTACGCGATGTGTGATTTCCTTGCCTTGTCTCGCGTGGAAGGAGACTATTTGGCCCAAGTAGATATACTCCTGGACCTATGCAATCTCGACACCCTCGACTTGAATTTTGCGTCTGCATGTATTTGTCATGATCTTGGTCTTTGACATGTTCATATGAAGTCCGACCTCGCAGCTCGCAACGTTCAGCTCTTCTACCATCTGTTGTAGGCTGATAGCTGAGGAAGAGAGATAAATTTACCTCCTAAGGGACGATCACAGATTAAGATCAACCGCAATATATAGTTTGACCATCATCAATGATATTTATGTTAATGTTGCGTGGTGTGTGTTCATAAGCGTGTTAAGCGTTGCTGGACAATAGTATACTGGGGATCACTAAAGTTAAGCAGCATTCAAGTCCCTCAAGTTAAGATGGATGACTGTTTTTGTTTTTCCTAGTGTTGAATGTTTCCGTGCCATAGAGGCATCCTAAGTCGTTGATTATAGTTACATTTTAGTGTGGTAGACGTTACTTATCAATATTGTTTAATAAATTCCAATAGCAGGTGGCTACATACCTGCCTGCATCAATCCGGAATTGGTCCACGTGGTGGAAAAAACCAATTCTCTCTCACCTCAATTGTGAGAGAAGGCTTTTGCTCAGCATAAGAATAGGATTTATTATATATATTTTATGCATGGCCATACTCATATGCTATAAGAAAAAAAATGCATTAACCCACCTAATACTAACATCAGCGAGCAGATTTTTCAAACAGCCAGCGCGTAAAATTATTCTTCTTTGCACTCCTTTAAAATGTAAATCCTCATTTGAAATATGCGGACGGGGGTCACAATGGTCGGGTTACCGAACCGTTGGAAGGAAAATTAAAAATATTTTCGGGCTACCACTAACGAGGGAGGCGGTGCTAGGCTATCTGCATTTTTGTACCGACGAAATTGAATTTACTTTTGGGCGTGTTATATTTTTTTCCGAATCATCCTTTTTGTAGATTAACGGTGACGAGCGCGTCAGATTTGGGCTTTATTTGCTAACCTTTTTAGACACTTTGATGGTGAAAAGTGTAATTTTTGAGCTTAGCTTAAATCCCTGTAGCCTGATTACGTTTTTAGAAAAACTGTACCTCTGTTTCCTATCGTCGCAAAATGCGCTTCTCCAATGCTCCAATGGTATTCTCAGTAATATAATTTTTAGTCCATATTAAGAACGGGTTTGTAGATAGGCGAATTTCCGATGATGGGGAAAATGAATAAAAATATCATCTACTATGATTATAAGCTTTTATTTAGGTCCGTGGATCGTAACCACGCCCTGCTACCATGTTGGAAGGGCACCAGGGACAAGGATATCAAAACAGTCTCCTATTGAAAGGACACACGTTTATTCGACTAGTGACTAGTTCTACAACTGACAAATCAAAGGACGGCTGCGCGGGTGCATCCTACCCACGTACTCGTTACTCGTATAAGGTACAATATTGATATAGGCCCACGCTCAAGCACTTCGTATATTTAACACTTTTTCGTCTGTTTGCATTTGTCCGGCTCAAAATTTTATTATCAAGAACGTTCTGGAATTCCATTGAGCTGAAATTTGGGACACTTATGTTACTTCGGTGACATGCTATCTATGGTAACATGGAGTTAGTATAATGCAACCGAAAGGTGGCCATAGGTACTTCTTGACTGAACAAGATTATCCGGGCAGGATTTTTATAGAAGTTGTTAAGAACCAGCTCTAACAAATTTATACTTTTGTAGACTAAGTTGGATTAAACTGTACGTTGAAGAAATACGCAAAATCGTATCAAATAATGCATGCCAGAGGTTAAGTGCTATGTATTAAACTATGATAGGTCAAAATTATTTATGATTATATTAATGTGTAACGATCAAGCTATCTCCTAATCGGCTTACAAGTGTCCTGACACAATGGCGGCAATATTTGCGGTGCCGCATAGACCCCGCATTTGCGGTGCGCTGCTCACAAATCAGCACCCATTGTTGTGGTGTTAACCGCTATTGGGTTACGCGCGTCGGGTTTAGTTTATACGTCATAGTTTGAATAGGGTAATGTTAGTTTACCTTTAAAATTTATGACGGCGTATATCGTGATTTCAGTATTTTGTAGGTATACCTTTAGCGGCTCAGAAAAAGTTTGATTCAAGGCCGCCTGTCTGCCTGCACTGTGCAGTTAACCACTTGAAAACTAAATAGACTCAGCGGTGGTCGCAGGCGACGAGGTCTATCTATCTATCTATGTCATCACGTCAGCTCCCTTGCAGGGTAAGCAGAGGGTACAGATTTCCAACAGGTTCTTTTCTTACAGACCTTTCTGGCTTCTTCCACTCTCATGAAATGAAATGAAATTTATTTGCTTGAAACATGGTATTACAATAAGGTGTTGCATTATCTCGTAGTTCAGCACATTTCACCTTACAGGTATGCAAATATTAAATATTTATTAGGTAATAGGAAATACAAAATATGTCATTAATGTCAATATATATTCTAAATTAAAATAATATCATTCATTCATAATAATTTCGTATAATTTTCTATATTACAGTTATTCTTTCCTATTCATATTATTATATTGTTATCTTAATATAATAATCCCAATAAAATTATTAATGTTGCATAACCGAGTAGAATTCATCAAGGGTGTAGAAGGTGTGGTCTATAAGCCATTGCTTCAATTTTTTCTTCATAGGCAGCGCTGGCATTACTCTTATTTTTTTTTGGTATTTTATTGAATACTTTGATAGATATAATATATGAACTCTTTTGGTAGATAGACGTTCTAAATTTTGGAAATAGTAATCTAGTGGGATCCCTGTTTCCTGTTATAGAATTACTATACGCAAAGGTGAAGTGGGTTGGATATTTTTTTACAAAGATGCAAACTTCTATCTATCTATCTATCTATATCATCACGCCAGCTCCCTCGCGGGGTAGGCAGAGAGTACAGAGTTCCAACAGGTTCTTTCCTTACATACCTCTCTGGCTTCCTCCACTCTCATAGTTCGTCTCATACACACTCGCCGCTTACGGAGACTCTTGACTTGCCCTTCAGCTAAGACACGGTCTATTTGGTCATGGTAAGATAGTCTAGGTCTTCCCCGGCACCTACATCCTTCCACTTTCGCATTGTATATCTGTTTTGTCATTCTTTCCTCTGACATTCTTTCTATATGCCCGAACCAACGGAGCATACCCTTTCTCATCTTTACACCGATACTATCTTTCATACCTACTCGCTTTCTTACTACGCTGATGCGAATAAGGTCGGTCAGCGTGACTCCGCACATCTTCCGCAGAGATCGCATTTCGACCGCATTTATCCTGCTTTCGTTCTCCTTCTTACATACCCAACTCTCACTGCCATATAACAGCGTTGGGACAAGCACTCCGTTATGCATGGCCAGCTGCGCCTTTTGGCTTAAGTGCCGGCTCCCAAGTAGCCTTCCCATCGCACCATTCACTCTATTACCTGCATTCACTCTTCTCTCTATATCAGCGGTGTATTTCCCATCCTTACTGAAGGCGCATCCAAGATATACAAACTCATTCACTTGCTCCAGCACATCGTTACCAACCACAATCCTTGCATTCGTTCTGGTTTCTTCCCGTTCAAAAACCATAATTTTGGTTTTCTTCACATTCAAATGTAAGCCATTGTTCATGCAGTCGTCTCTCATAACTGTGACTAGTGTTTGCAGATCAGTGGCTGTTGGCACTATCAAAACCGCGTCATCTGCATACAATAGGTGGTTTATCACTAGATCACCCATTTTTACCCCTTCAGTCATCGCATTCAGTCTTTGAAGAGTTTTATCCAGATACACTATAAACAGTCTAGCGGACAACACGCAACCCTGCTTGACGCCGATTTTAACGTCAAACCAAGGTGACATGTTACCACCCACCCGTACGCATGCCTTGCTGTCCACATAGGTGGACTGGACGGCTCGCAACAGGGTGCCGTTTATAACATACTCTGGCAAAATGTCCCAAAGTCTCTTTCGCACGACTCTATCAAACGCCTTCTCCAAGTCCACAAAACCGCAGAAAACCTTCCGGCCTACTGCCAGATGCTTTTCTACGATGTTCCGGTGGGAGAAAACTTGATCCGAACATCCTCTTCCAGACCTGAAACCTCCCTGTGCCTCACACAACACTCCATCGGACTTCTCGCGCATTCTCCGTTCAATAATTTTACCTTACACCTTAGCTGCCAAGCTGATCAAACTGATGGCCCTGTAATTGGCGCAGTCATATTGTGAGCCCTTGCCTTTATACAAGGGTACTATGACTGCGCGGCGCCAATCTGTAGGGACTCTACCGGTCTTCCAGCAAAGATTTGCGAGGACCCAAAAAGCGTCCCGGACGCAAGTTCCACCATATTTAATCATCTCGGCAGATATCATGTCTATTCCCGCAGCTTTACCATTTTTCATACTTCCTATCGCCCATTCAACTTCTTCCATAGTGATGTCCTCTGTGGATTCTGGTGCCGCAAACTCGCCTCTGGGCTCGTCTGTGGCACCAGCATCCGCGGCATTCTCATACATTTCTCCAAAGTATTCACTCCACCGGTTTAGCACAGCTTGTGTGTCGGCAAGAATGTCACCATCCTTAGATTTTATCTATTCCATTCTGGAGCCTGACGAATCACCTCGAGCCTTTCTCACCTTGCTCCAAAAGAGTTTGGTGTTATTCTCGACGTTCTTCGTCAGCCTCTCCTCCTCAATCACACTAGCTCTTTCACGCTTTTCTTTCACTAAGGTTTTGGTGGCATTCTTGCATTGCCGGTATATTTCTTTCTTCTTCTCGGTCATACTGTCATTTAGATTCAAAGAAGAGACATAGTCCTGCCACGCTTTCTTCTTACTTTCTACAGAGCTTTTTAACTCTGTGTCCCACCATGCATCCCCTTTTGCTGTGCTATGCTTCTTTGAGCAGCCACATACTTCTTTCGCTGATTCTACCAAACTCTCTTTCAGACAATTCCAGCATTCATCTATGTTTGAGTCCGAAGAACCAGCTGTCAAAAGCTTGTCCCGGACTCGGTCTTCATACGTTCTCCTCACGCTCTCATCTTGCAACCTTTCAACCTTGATTCTTTCAAGGCCTCCGAAGGGGATACGCTCTCGCCAGTGCCTCCACTTCCTGAACAAACCACTAAACCGCGCAATTACGAGATAGTAGTCCGATTTAAGAGTGGGGCCTCTATATGCACGGGTATCTTGAAGTTTACTTCGGAGACGGTTATCTACCAGGATCAAATCTATCATGCTTTTCTGTTCATTTCTTCGCCACGTATACATATGAATATCCTTGTGTTGGAATATTGTATTGGACACAAGGAGACCTCTTTCCAAACACACATCTACAATAAGCTTACCTGCATCATTCACTCTCTTATCACCATAAGGACCCAGAGCAGCGTCGCAAGTTTGCCGCCTGGTTCCCACCCATCCGTTCAGGTCGCCACACAAAATCACCTTTTCATTCGCATCAGCCAGATCCAGAACTTCCCTGTCATTATCCCAAAACTTCTCAAGGTCCGGGGGTGTCGACGAGCTTACAGGAGCGTAGGCTCCAACCAAAAACACTCTAGTGACACCCAGTTTCAAGCGGACCCAGAGAAGTCTTGCATCATGCAGGCCATAATCTCTCACTCCAGAGGCCAGGCGACGAGACAACAAGATACCCACCCCCATGCTGGCACGATCGCTCTGTGGCACTCCAGACCACAGAGCCATCATGCCGTCAGGGAGATCACAGGCTTCACTGCCCCTTCGCTTAGTCTCTGTTACACACAGAGCATCCAGGCGTCTCTCTTTCATTACATCAATCACCTCATGCATCTTATCTTCCATACCACCTCTTACATTCCAGGTGCCCATTCGGCACTCTGCACCCCACGACTCGCCAGTTCGGGCCCGGCGTGATGGGTGGCGGCCCCCATCGCCGCTTCTGCCTATGTTCGTACCGACGGGGGCGGGCCGGTACGCGTCGCCTCGGGGGGACGCCCTAGCCCGCACTGCGGTACTTGCTCGGTCCAAGATTGCAGCCGTAGCGGCTGGCAGGGGTCGCGACGAGCACGCTCTTGGACAGACCCCCAAACAAATGCAAACTTCTAATATATGTAATCCAACCAGAGTTAGGATATTGTTGGATTTAAATAATGATCTACATGAGTCGCGTGGCCCTACATTGTTTAAAGCACGTACACCCTTTTTTTGCGCAAGGAATACAGTTCTAGCGTGTGTTGAATTACCCCACAGTAGTATTCCATATCGTAAGATAGGCTCTACATAGCCATAATTAGCAATAAGAGCAACCTTTTTGCCCACTACACACTGAAGTCTGCGGAGTGCAAAAACGTATCTGTTTAGTTTAGTGGAGGTATTTTTTACGTGTAGTTTCCAATTACAGTGTTGGTCTATTGTGAGACCCAGAAATTTCAGGTCTGACACTTCTTCGATATTTTGACCATTATACATAAGTTTTACATTTTGTTTTTTCCCTTTGTAGTTATTAAACTGTATAAATTTTGTTTTGGAAATATTTGGCGTAGGTTATTATTATTGAGCCAACTTATTATAGATTCCACAGTAGAATTCAAAACCTTTTCGTGCGAGATTGATTTATCATTGTGTGGAATAACTACGGAAAAATCGTCTGCAAATAATATTGATTGGTGATTTGTTATGTTTGGTAGGTCATTTATGTACATTATAAAAAGCAAGGGTCCAAGAACGCTACCATGGGGAACTCCAAATTTATTAGAGATTCTGATGTGCATCTAGACGAGTCACCTCAACACATTGCTCATGGTTTTTGATTTAACTTTTGATCCAGCCTAATGCTGGCCCGCGGATACCGTACCTCAAACATTTTTCTATAAGTATGTCATGCTCCACGCAGTCAAAAGTTTTTGTCATATCAAAGAAGATTGCAACTACTGGAAGTCCTTTGTCAATATTTTCAGTAACTTTATTTATTAGTTAAAAAGCTGCAAGTGTAGTAGACTTTTCTCTTTGGAAACCATTTTGTTCTATTCTAATAATATTATTTTTCGTTAAAAAGTCGTTTAACCGAGAGCGCATTGCCTTTTCAAAAATTTTTGAAAATATTGGAATTAGTGTAATTGGCCTATAGTTGCCAAGTTCATGAGGGTCGTCTTTTTTAAGCAGCGGTTTTACTATTGATGTTTTTAGTCTATCAGGAAATGTACCCTCCGTAAAAGAAAGATTAATAAAGAAGGCTAGGATAAGTGCAATTGTCACTGCACATTTTTTTAGAATGTGTTTTGAGATAGAATCATAACCCACTGATTTAGTGTTATTTAATGATCTGATTATTTTTATAACTTCATCTTCACAGCAAGGCCTCAGAAATATACTTGAGCTTAAGTAATCTAGGTTCGAAATGCATTTTTGTTAGAATCCGTCATAGTCCGTCACATACACGTTCGCTGGTGACAGAGACTTGCTCTTCAGATAAGGCAAGGTTTATTGGTCATGGTCTTTCCCGGTACCTAAATCTTTCCCGTTTCGCATTGTATATGTGTTTTGACATTCTTTTTCCGACATTTCTTAGAAAGAAAGAATAGAGATAATGTCGGAATGACCTTTCTCATCTTTGCTCCGACACTATCTTTCATACCTACACGCTTCCTTACTACACTGTTGCGAATACGCTCGGTCAGCTTGACTCCGCACATCTTTCGCAGGGCCCACACGATCGCGGAAACGATGAGGTAGACCTAGAAAAAGGTGGCGCGACGATTTGGACATCTTTGCGCAGAATTCGTGACCGAAAATATACCGTTAGTTAGGGAATTATAATGAGGAGACCTTCAGTAAAAAATGATTGTAAAAATGTATAAATGTGGATTCTTGTTTTGGAGGCCAAGATTCACTTTGGGTTGCTGAGCCGACGGAGTAAGTAAATAAAGACTTCTGTACACTTGTAAATGGAATAAATAGTACGTGTGCTATAATTAGCTACGCCTACAGACTTACACACCCGTGTCATAAGCCGATCAGGCAGGAAGACTGTTGAAGATTGCAGGTTAAAGCTGGATGTATACAGCACAAAGTCGGTCTAAGAAGCGATCTCTTTAGGAATGCTGTGTGTGTGTGTGTGTGTGTGTGTGTGTGTGTGTGTGTGTGGGCAGTCGAAATGGCGGAGAGCGTGCACTAGGTATCTAGCCGTGGTGCTCTGCACCGGCCGGCGGGCAAGGGATTCTTCGATCTCGCCGGCGAAGTCGATGTTTGATCCTGTGTACGGTATTTGTATCCGAAAGAAGGGAAGTAAGGGCATCGGGAGGGTGGGTGAGAACTTGCCGCGAACGGCGGTAGCGGTTGATAATGATGATGATGGAAGGGAGTTAGGTTGTAGTCAGCGGCGGCTACGATTAGGGAGTTCCTATGATTGGACGCGTTCGAGAAATATCGGGTTGTCGCCTTTTTAATAAAGGCGCGAATAGGTTCTAAACCAAGTTCGGAATACTTCTATTCCCTACTTCTCTTCTACTACTTGGTCTTCACCAAGATCGGAATGGAGACCGATATTGGAATGGATTTAGAGATGGATGCTTATGTCATCCAGTTGACTTCTTCGGCTGATGACGATGAAATAGTTACTAATATGATAATAGTGACTAATATGATGGAGCAAAGTGGTTTAAATGGCTCCAAGCTACCGTGAGCATTGTGAAGGTGTAAAGAAAGTGATTCGGATTCTCCAAGATGTACTAAACCGTTTGAAGCACAAGAGAAGGATACTAGCCCCCTGTCGTGTTGATGGGTTATTTATTGTAATGAAAGTACCACGTATATCAATCTTACCCACAGACGACTGAGATTCTTTCGAAGAGTTTCCCCTGCAAAGGAGAAAAAATTAGGATATATTATTAATAATTATGAGGACAGTGTAGCCATAAAGAAACAGAATAGTGTATTTCGTTTTCTCTGTAGATGAAAATTTGTAATCAAAACAAATCTTGTAATCGAAGTGTTGACCGGGCTTCTTTTAGTTACATTAGCAACGGTATAGGTATCTACAATCCCAACACAATATTTATTATAAAATATTTTCTAACTAAACTTTGCTTCCAATATACTTTGTAGCATTTTATCGTATATTTTATCACTAAATGGCATTGATTGTCAAGGATAAACCACTTTTTCGCTGTCTAGGCACAAAAAATAGACTTGGTTTATCGTTTATCATAAATTTATGAGTTCATAAAGGCAAGTGCGATCGTTACGCGCATTAAATAAAAAAAATCCTCTATTAAAATACGGCTAAGTTTTGCTTTTTGATACTTTGTTAGAACGAAGTTCTTTTATGCGGCTTAAAGTAGAGTGAACTGGCAGAAATCGTAAGGAAAAAGTATGGGGGTGCGGGTCGAGATTCAAGCAGCAAGCATTTGGTGCAAGCAAGTGCGGTCTGGTGTATAACGTCAAAGGTAAACCCGTGTTAATATTATAGAAAGAAATGTTGTAATTTTTATTGTTGTATGGTTTTTTGTGATAAATAAATAATAATGCACATTTTGATGTTTAATGTGTAATAAATGATTATTTTTATTGTGTATAACTTACATGTGATTTAAATCCTCAACATTGTAGCTTTGAGATTGAGAGAATGATTGAGCAAGTGAGCAAGACAGCGAGAGTAAGAAATATATTGAGAGACAGAGAGAGCGAGAGTGTAAGAGAGAGAGAGAGAGTGAGAGAGAGAGAGAGAGAGAGAGCGTGACTGAGAGAGTGTAAGAGAGAAAGTGAGAAAGGGGATAGACAGAGCGTGAAAAGAAATCTACATATTCAATCACGTTTACAGTTGAAAAAATTACGTAAGGTACTTCGTTCCTTAGGTAATTTCCCCCGACCGAACATTTTTTTTATAGAATATGTTAATAAAAACGGTATTCAAGTATGTATAAGGTTCGCCCGCTAATTAAATTGAGACCAAACATTGACAATGAAATTTGGGCGTAAAAAATATACCTGTGCCGCTGAGTAAGTTTAACCAAGTCGTAAGTTGAGCTTTGCCTTGTCTTGTTTTATTAATTATGTAGGGACTAGTGTTAGAGTGAATGAGTGTGAATCAATACATATACATACATAAAATAGAACTGTAACGAAGTCGTGTCTGTACATGTGATATTTTTAGGAAATAACAACCCAGGGGGATATCGGTGTAGAAGTCAACTCTACAATTTTTGGCTTACATATCTGTTTGTTTGTCTGTTCAAGGATATGAACTATCATCACGCAAAAACTGCCGGTCGTGTTTTTGTGAAACTTTCTATAAGGCTTACTTATATAGTTGGCTAATATACTGAATAGTATTTATGCCGGAAAATCAAAAGATTATTCTAGGAACGACGAAAATAAACACAATATTGAATTTCTAAAAAGACAACTCCAGACCTGTTTGACTGAATTCAATGAAATGTTGTGTAATTATAACATACACATTTGATTTAGATTCTTAAATATGATTTCTTGCCTGAACCGATGATGGAGTAAGAATTGTCTCTTCGAGAGGACACGAAACTTTGCATAATCATTTGTTTATGATACCGAAACATGATTTCGATCATGAACATGAACTATGTATTCTTACAAGAAGGCTAACACGAGATATAGTGACAAAACTTTATTACAAACTTAGCACTCATACAAATAAATAAGTGTGAGTAGGACTCGCGCTCTGAGCGTTTTGTACTGGTTAGGGTTTCGGCCAGTTCGGCACAAAAATGTAGTTTCGGTTTCGGCAGAAAACCAGCCCGAACTAGGGCCAAAACCGAAACTACGTTCGTGAGCCTCCGGGTGGCCTTTGGGCGCTACAGGTGAGTGTCATATGACTGTACTATGATCTAGGCACGTTGATTTATTTCAATAAAATCTCTCTTTAAATTAATTTTAATCGATTGCACTGGAATCGATTTTCGTGTCTGAGCCTGTTGGATTTTTTGACAAATCCAATCATGTTTGAGCCTGGATTTGTTTAGATAAGTTCTATAGACTACACTCGCGCAAACGACCCAGTGCGTAGAGAAGGAAAACTTGAAATCAAACCCTATACCACCCCGTCTGGCCAGCGTGGTATAGTAGGCTAATCTACCTCCTATGAAAGCACAACAATTTAACCGGCCCCCAGTTCCCGGTACTCCCGCTGTTCCCGATCACGGTAGCGGTCGGGGCGACAGCGGGAGAGGGGGTGCTAAGAATCTCCGGGCTACGGGAGGCTACCATAAAGAACTGACCCTCGCGACGTATAATGGATGCACACTACGGCTGGACCACCACCTCACCGAACTCGAGGTAGAACTGGGTCGCAGAAAATGGCATATTTTGGGGTTATGTGAGGTCCGAAGAAAGGGGGAGGACGCGATAACCCTTGAGTCAGGTAACTTGTTCTACTTCCGAGAAGGTGATCAGCTCTCCCAGGGTGGTGTCGGTTTTCTGGTCAATAAGGACCTCGTTAGCAGCGTTGTGGAAGTCAGCAGTGTGTCGACACGGGTAGCGTACCTTATACTGAAGCTCAGCGATAGGTACTCCCTTAAGGTGGTACAGGTATATGCGCCGACCTCGACATACGCTGACGATATAGCCGAAGCCGTGTACGAAGACATTGCGAAAGCACTACACGGCACTCCAAAGGCTCACTACAGCGTTGTTATGGGGGACTTCAACGCCAAAGTGGGAGTACAAGAACGCGGCGAAACGAAAATCAGACCCTTCGGTGTGGGGCGCAGAAATAACAGGGGGCAAATGGTAGTAAACTTTCTCGAGTCGCAGGGGCTCTTCTTAATGAACTCCTTCTTTAAGAAGAAGCCCCATAGAAAGTGGACTTGGCGAAGCCCCGACAACGTGACAAAGAACGAGATAGACTTCATCATGACGGATAAGAAGTATATATTTAGGGACGTCTCTGTAATCAACAGGTTCAATACTGGCCACGATCACCGACTCGTCCGAGGCACCCTAAATATAGACTTTCAAGCCGAAAGGGCCCGAATGGTGAAGCCTACTCTCCGACCTACCGTGCTCCAAACAGCCTTGGGTTCTGAAAAGTTCCAATTGGAACTTCAAAACCGTTTTGACTTGCTGGAAACCATTGGCGATATTGACGAGAAAACCGACACAGTGGTCAGAATGCTAAAGGACGTGTCTCGAAAGTTTTTGTACGGAAAAAGCAAAAACAGGGACTCTAAACTCTCGGCCGAGACTCTCGAACTTATGAGAGGTAGACGAGAAATGCCACCTACGCAGATATCTTCGTCAGATCGGAAGAACTTAAACCTTAGAATCCGAAAGCTGATTCGGCGCGACCTCAGACGCTTCAACACCCGTATCGTCGAGGCTGCGATCGAGCAGAATAAGGGCATTAAGGTCTTCGCCCAACAGCTCGGACGTCCCCGTCTGACGAAACTCAAAACTGCGGATGGCAAAACCGTGACCTCTAAGTTCGAGATTCTCGAGGAAATCGAGGGCTTCTATGGAGAACTGTTTGCATTACGGACAGGTAAGCCTACGAGACCCAGCGATGATGACCACAGAGCCCCACTTACGCGCCATTACACGGAAGACATCCCAGATGTTGATCAGGGCGAGGTCAAGGCGGCTCTCTAGCAACTTAAGAACAATAAATCTCCTGGTGATGATGGAATTACTACCGAACTCCTCAAAACTGTTGGGACTCCGGTTCTCAAAGAGCTGGCAAGCCTTTTCAATTCCATCATTCACCAGGGCCTAACACCTAAAGCGTGGAGCGGGAGTGCGGTGGCTCTGTTCTTCAAAAAAGGCAATAAAGCCTTGCTGAAGAACTACAGACCCATCTCACTTCTGAGCCATGTATACAAGCTGTTCTCGAGAGTAGTCACAAACCGCCTCGCCAGGAAACTCGACGAGTTTCAGCCACCAGAGCAAGCCGGGTTTCGAAAAGGCTTCAGCACCGTAGACCACATCCATACTGTTCGGCAGATTGTACAGAAAACTGAAGAGTACAATCAGCCGCTGTGTATGGCTTTCGTGGACTATGAAAAAGCCTTCGACTCCATCGAAACCTGGGCAGTTCTGGATGCTCTGCAACGATGTCGTATTGACTGGCGTTATATCGAAGTGCTGAGATGTTTATATGATACCGCCACTATGACCGTTCAGCTCCAGGAACAAAAAAACCAACCCCATTGAGCTGCGCAGAGGGGTGAGACAGGGGGATGTAATATCCCCTAAGCTTTTCACCAACGCGCTTGAAGACGTCTTTAAGACGCTAAACTGGGCGGGACGGGGCGTGAATATAGACGGCGAGTGCATCTCGCATCTTCGGTTTGCCGACGACATCGTCATAATAGCAGAGACGCTGGAACAGTTAAGCGAGATGCTGCACAGCCTAAATGTAGCCTCTCGACGTGTTGGTCTCGGCATGAATTTGGATAAAACCAAGATCATGTTCAATGAACATGTCACGCCGAGACCAATCTACGTCGAAGAATCGATGCTCGAAGTTGTTCGAGAATACACCTACCTTGGACAGATTATCCAGCTTGGTAGGAACAACTTCGAGAAAGAAGTCGACAGAAGGATCCAGTTGGGCTGGGCGGCATTCAGCAAACTACGTCGGGTATTCTCTTCGCCTTTACCGCAATGCCTGAAGACGAAAGTCTACAACCAGTGCGTTCTACCAGTCATGACATACGGTGCCGAGACGTGGACACTTACAGTAGGGCTAGTCCATAGGCTCAAAGTCGCGCAGCGAGCTATGAAGCGGGCTATGCTCGGAGTCTTTTTGAGGGATAAACTCCGAAATGAAGTTATCCGTCAAAGAACCAAAGTAGTTGACATAGCCCGCAGAGTGAACTCGCTAAAGTGGCAGTGGGCTGGCCATGTCTGTCGAAGAACCGATGGCCGATGGAGCAGACGAGTTTTAGAGTGGAGACCACGACTCGGCAAACGTAAGGTAGGGCGCCCCCCAGCTAGGTGGACCGACGACCTGAAGAAGGTCGCAGGGTGGGACTGGATGCGGAAGGCGGAGGACCGTGTATTGTGGCGCAAATTGGGAGAGGCCTATGTCCAGCAGTGGACTGCAATAGGCTGATTTGATTGATTGATTGATAGACTACAATTGCGAGGGTCTGGTGGTGGAGACAGAAGATGCCCATAGGAATTCGCCAAATATACAACGTAACTCTATCGTATTTGGGCTCGTTTGATGTATCTAGACAAGTAAGGTGGAGGTGGTCTGAGCTGAAAGGAGGTCAAAGTAGTTACTTCTAAAAAAAAGAAAGCTATTATTGCGAAAATACGACGGAGATATTTTACAAAGCTGAGGAACTCCTCAGCTTTGTAAAATATCTCCGTCGTATTTTCGCAATAATAGTTTTCTTTTTTTAATATTAAAATTATCTATCATTGTAACGTGAATCAGTCTGATTTTAGATATGATTGATTTCTGAACACAAACACTTTAATCCTAAAAACTTCAATCCTCCTGCGGGATAGCTATTATTTTTCATACTTAAACGACTAAACAATCGTGAAATAAAAATACGATATACTCTGTTTACACACTAGAGCATGCCTATATTACCAGTATAAATGATGTGTGAAATCATATCAATATGCATTTGAATTTTGTTGTTGGCCTACGGGAAGGCCTTAAAATATGAATCTTATTTTGCCCTAAAATCTGCAATCCTCTGATTTCCTTCTTCCCTCACAGGTGACTGGAGTCCTGGGGTTTTTTAAAGTTGTTCTACAACGTAAATTTAGTTGACAGTACAATTTATGTTTTAGTTAAATTTTTATTACTTGATTTAATGCGTAGATCGCTTAACTTACTTTATCAAGTAGAAGCAGGTACAATTCCCGTACGGAAAATGCATGACAAAATTGATGTATCGATTTGTTACTTTCTGTGATCTCTTAAGCTCATATGGCTATCTGCACGACAATAAAACCCAAACACGCGTTTTTAAATTTTCTTTGTCTGTTTGTTTCTCCGTTTTAATATTCGGAACGGCGAAACTAATTTTAAATTGCCTGTCACTGGAAAATAAGGCAGTTTTCATAAATTATTTTAGACTACTTTTTATCCTGGAAAACATGTACGATTCCTGCAGGATAGTTTTTATATCTTCATACTAACTCGGATTTTAAATAAAACAGAATGGATGTGTCTTAGTTGTTGGAGGTGTCATAGGACCTATGTTGTGCCACAAAGACGATAGGTCTTAATATATATTATATAAAACCTATTTCAAATATAAAAATAAAAAAAACAACCGACACGCCTAGATTCCCCAAGCGGGGGTGGCAGAGGTGTACTGAGTACACCCACTTTTCGGCGACGACGTTAGGTTCCATGTATATGCCGGGCATAATTCCAATTCTCTGGACTCATACTGGTAAAATTTTTCGTTAGAAAAACTACATTTGTCCAACCTAGGATTTGAACCCAGGACCTCGTGATCACAAAGCGATGCACTTTGCCACTGGATTAACGAGACAGTCCCATATTTCAAGTTACAACAAAACGCGTGCGCTGCGACGGGTAACAGCTAGTATTACATTACATTTTTATAAACCTTCGGCAACTAAAACAAGGGCAATTTAAATATTATACATAAGAAAACAAAAGTTTATATTTTTTCGAGCAAATGTAAATGGACCACTCGGATGTCCTATTATAAATGTGAAAGTTTGTTACTCAATCACGCAAAAACGGCAGTATGGATTTGAATGAAAATTGGCACATATAGTTTATTATCTGGATTAACACAAAGAATTCTTTTTATCCCGAAAAAATGTAAGGTTCCAGTCTAAAGTCTACGCGGAAGAAGTCGCGGGCAGAAACTAGTATTACATAAATCGAGCTTTTTATTTTTCACACTTGTTAACTTTGTTAATATCTATTGCAAGAATTTATTGCTCAGTATTTCAAACCTGATACTATACTAAACCGTGATAGTTGCGGGTCTCTGCTATAGTGATTGGACCTTTCGCTTCCAATAAACTCAATGATAAAATCTCTAATAACCCACGAACAGAGAGAAAGTTAGTGGGAAATGTATGATAGTTTTGGCAAGTGAAAGTAATTATAATAGAGTCTGGGTATAACAGAGCTATACCGTTAACTCTAAGGTAGATTTATACTCCAATCTTGAACTCGCAGTCGCTACTCGATTCACCTTTAAATATTTCTTGCGTACGGCTTATGTTTGGAGCTGGAAGCGATAATAAAAGCGTTTTAAAGATGTATTGTTTTGTTTTTGATTTCATTGATCAGGCAGATATTAACGCATAGTATTCTTTTTTTAACCTATATTGTCTCAACTGGGCAAAGGTTTCCCCCATAACCTTCCAGACCGATCTGTTTTCAGCCATCTCCGGCCAATCCTTCCGAAATGCATCCAAGTCGTCACGCCAACGCTTCCTGGGTTTGCCTGATTAGGTAATTATTAGGTGTAAAATATTGCTAATAACATAAATAAAATGGTGTTTTTTTTTCTATCTCTTTGACTAACTAAAATATAATAATAATAACAACCCTGTTAAGAAACTGCCCCAACGTTGGGCACAGGCCTTCTGAGTGGGTTTAGGCCATAGTCCACCACGGTGTCCACCTTTAAGAAAATCTTAAGAATGCAGGTTTCCTCACGTTGTTTTCCTTCGCTGTTAAAGCACGGTTTGAAAAGACAGACGTGCCTGGGTTTGAACCCGAGAACTCTGACTTTGCAGTCCATCGTTCCAAACACTAGTCTATCACTACTTGTGAGTCGATATATTAAAATAATATAAGAAGTAACTCGAAAAACTAAAATATAGAAATATTATATTGCGAACATTTTCACTATTACCCAGTTAGCAGACAAAAAAATATTGCTTTGTTGAAACATCACTACACGACCAAGAGACAGTGGAGTGAGAGATAGGAGGAACACACATGCAGTGACGACGGCCACGACATTTATTTATTGGAAATAAATAGGTATTTAAAAACCAATCAGCTGATTCCCTATTATTAATATTATTTTAATTTAAGATTATATTTTTTACATATATTTTTCCTCCTCGCCTCGTTGGTCTAGTGGCAAAGCGCGACGCTTGGTGATCACGAGGAGCTGGGTTCAAATCCTAGGTCAGACAAATTATGTTTTTCTAGCGAAAAACTTTCCAGTATGAGTCCCGAGTCCGGAATTGTGCCCGGTATATGGCAATAGGCTCGCCCCTAATTACATGGGACCCAACATCGTCGGCAAAAGTGAGTGTACTCAGTACACCTCTGCCAACCCCGCATGGGGAATATAGGCGTGACGGTAATTATTGCTATTTTTTAATATTTTTAATTTTTTTTTAAATATTTTTTCCAATATATTACATCGCTCTACTCTTATCCCCCACACTTTCTTCTGGGTAGTATCTATTCAGGGGTATCGACTCCCAGGTACGTTTCGGACTTATCTTCCCGTTGAATAATGCCCGCGGGTGGTGATCGACGACTGACGACATTTCAGGATCTTGCGGGGTCCCGGCAAAAATTCTCGGGTCACGGGATTTTTGGTAATACCGTCACTTCACTGTTCTAACCTTTATTTATGTATTGAAACGGTATCCATATTTTCGGTTAGTGTTGTTTAGACATTTTATATGATGTTATATGAGATCATTTATATCCTCGCAGAATTTAAAAAGTAGCTGCAGTGATAAGTGAACAAAAGTGCATGAGGAACTACAGTTAGTTATGAATTCTATTAACGCACTACAAAGATTGCGATATTCTGATTATAACATTAAGTTAACACGACAACATTAAGTTTCAAAAGTATCACAGATTCATAAAACATTTTGTGAGTTGTTGCTCTGTGTGCGTGACGACACGCCCCAAAGGTCGGGCCGAGAGAAGCACACAATATTATCTATCTAGATATTTCCCGCACAGTAGTATACTTTATTTTGACTATAGAAAATTCTGATTAATTGACTAATTAGTGTTAGTTAAAATTGGTAAAATAGAACAGCTGAGGAGCGCTCTTTTTTACCATATTGCTTTAATAAGTAATAAAGACTAATCAAATGCACCATCTGTTACGTATTTCATAAATTTCGCGAGAATACAATTAAACAGCCTGTATACTTCAATAAAACTTCTTCCCGTCCTCAAGGAATTTAACCAGAGTACAAAGAAATTAGATACTTATCTACTAATAGATAGAGGATTCAAAATCTCGTTTGTAACCCACCAAACAAAGAAAGAGTGTATTTTTTGCAACACTAAATCGCAAAATGTACTGCGTTTGACACTTTCTTTGATGTCTTTATATAAAGGTAGGTACTTCATCGTTCTATGTCTGCAGATGAATGACTTTTATTTAAAAAATAATAAGTATCAAGAAAAGGCATTGGCATAAAAAAGAGTGATTCTAAGTAAACAGAAAAAATAGCGTTTTGGGTGAAAATGCACCCAAATTTTCCTTACGCTGAGGTGACCTTAGTGGCTCAATCACAATTCTATCTACGAATAGTAGTACGAGTTTCACTTCTTTATGCCGATCATAATTCTAAAAGGGTAAAGCAGAAGTATACACTAACATTTTAAGGATATAAGAATAGCCTGAAGAATCATTGGATATCGTTTCACATGTCTTTTAAAGTCTAACTTAGTCAAAACGACGGAGATTTCCTAAAGATGTTTTTTTTGCTTTACAATAAGCATGTAATTATCATATAAAAGACTAAAAACACAGAAATACACAGGGTAGATATGGAATGTGTCACTACCTTAACCATTTAGAGTAGATACAGGAAAACGGCCTTAGGAGACTATCCTTAACTTTATGCGATATTATGAACTGCATTTACAGATTTTCATAAAATGTGCAGTCAACAAGAGAATGGGCCTACATAAAAAAAAAAAATATTGAAGCCAATCGATCCTGTTTCATATAAGGATTCATATCTCTACTGGTCAATCTGAGGTTGAAGTACCAAAACGAAGAAGTCAGAAATCGCAAAAAAAAAACCCACACATTTTGTAGGAAAAAATCCTGGATCCAATAAATTTGAATAATCTTGTAAAAGCATGTATATACTCTTGTTTTTTCGTCAGCAAGATACATTTTGTTTGACCTAGGCTATAATTCAAACCTGAATAAGTCATTACCTAATGTTTCTTCATACTTATCCAATAGTTTGTGCTAAAGTGTTTCAAAACAGTGGAAAACTACTCAGTGAAGCTGGAATGATCATCGCCGTATCTGCGCAAAGATATTGGAAATAAGACTTGGATATTGAAATAGTTCGGCACTTCCATACTATGCCGGTATCTATTCGATCGGTATCGAATCCTACACGTTTAAGGCTCAGATTACTTCGGAACTTACAATAGGGAGCTTATAAAAGAATATATGTTAAGGAAAAGGAGGTATTGAAGAACACTTTTTCCTGGCTCTTGGAGGCATAAAATCTTCGAAAGATTGTCAGTTCTTGGGAAACTGGAATTGTGCCTGTTAGCAGCATAATACTATATTTATATTACAATAAAACCTACATCGACTGCACAGTTTGGATGTACACAACATACCTCTGACATCGCTTAGAGAATATGGAGATGGTGGTGTTTATTTTGTCACGAATATTTATCTACTTTCTGTGCCGATTTTTTAACTATTCCTAACCAAGTCAGCTGTTTTGTTAGGTTACAAAAATTGAATGTTGTTTAACCAGTCTTGATGTTGTTAACCCCAAAGCTCAATCGAGCAAATCACAAGGAAAGGGGCACTGGTGTTTTCCGTTGAAAAATTCTAAAGATCATCCGTCTAATCTAAACTAGCATACCATAGGAGTCTTTTTAATCAGGTGAAAGTCCAACACATCTCACTCTTGTTAACTGAAGAACGAGAATTTTATAAATATTTTTCTCGGTGCACATGTCTAGATAGTTCAGATTTGTTTTGGAAAGAGTTGCATCACGGATTCCGCACTTCTAGGGCTGCAAACATTTTTGATTGCAAAAAGTTTGCAGCTCCTCTTTTTGAAAGTGGGATAAAGAAAACATTGTTATATTTTCCGTCACATTATTTAACGCCAAAATTCAACCAGCTAAGCTCGTATTTTTGGTCACAAAATTAAAACAATCCGAGCGTTAAATGCAATCTTCTTTCCCTTTACATGGAAGCTCTAAACTTATGTTTTTAGGTCAAATTCGTTTCGGACAGGGCCCTTATTTGCTATAACCAAACGCGGCGCGTTAAGATAACTTTATGAAATAATCGTGTAATGATATTCAGTACGCTATTTGAGTACTATTAAGCACTCATTTCGTAAAGTTATTGTAACGTGACGAGTTACGTTGGTTGCAGCGAATTTGGGTACAGGTTGGTTTTTTGTCCTTAAAAAGAATGGAAATTCTTCTTGATGTGCTGATGAACTGAATTTTTTATTTAATCGACGAAGAAGTTTGACAATGTAGTAACTTGAAAGGTTTTGTCTTTATAAACAACGATTTAACCTGCGATTGTGAGATATTTTCAGTTTTCATCCCCTTTTACAAGCTTTTATTTAACTTGTAATATTCGTATGTCCGTCTGTCTGTCTTTCCGGTTCAAATGTTGGGGTTAATTTTTGAAGCACTTGCAGATCTGACAAACGTATGTAAATTCGGTGACAAATAATATTGTACCATGGAACTGGTCTAACGATGAACCCCGCTGTGTTTGGGCTTGTTGGATTTGTCTTAATGAGTACTTTAGACCCGGATAGTACCCAAGGTCTAATAATGGAGCCGGAGGGAAGCAATAGGAACTCCTCAACTAAGCATGATATATTTGTGTCTTAGCTATAAGAGCTTGTTTTTAACCCGTCAATTTCTATGCTTCTGTAGGTGACAAAAATAGTTTGAGTATTTCCATATGAAGCGCTACAAAAATAAGCACGCTCCCCCCAAAGGTATGCAGGTTTGAGATACCAAGTACAAAGGGGTGGCAAAGATTAAATATCTAGGCTGTACTATAACAGATACAAATACTCGCGACGAAGAAATTGACATCCGCATACAAAACGCACTACGATGTAGCGCCGGCCTATACAAAGTGTTAGTATCCAAGCTTCTGAGCAGAACTACGAAGATCCGAATCTACAAGATCGTTATAAGATCAATATTATTGTACGAGTGTAAAGATTGGACACTAACACTAATAGAGGAAAACAAGCTACTTGTGGCGGAAAGAAAGATTACGAAACTCAGATGGAAGTTGGATCGTCCGCAATAACGCCGGAATTGAAGAATGAGTTCTTCAATTGGCTGGATCTAATATTATAGGAGAGACCAAAGCGTACAGACTGCGATGGCTTAGCCACATTCAAAGAATGATGTAGTACCGACGTAGTAGAGAAGACCGTAGTATAAAGAAGGCCAATCGGCCGCCGACCGGTTGGTCGTCCCAGGTATCGCGTGAAGGACTTGGTTGAGGCGAATCTGCATGAGCTCCGAGCCAAAAACTGGCAGGTACTCGCGCAGAACCGTAAAAAGTGGCGGAATCTCGTTTCGGAGACCAAGATTCACTTTGGGTCGCTGAGCCAATGGAGTGAGTAGTTTTTTTACAAAGATGACACTGAGCGAAATTTATACCTTGCACATCATATAACAGTAAAAAGAAAACAAATTATTTGCTTCTCTATTGTATACTTTTATTAGAATATTGTCAAAAGAACATGTATTTACTTAGGTATGTAATCTTTATTTTTTATTTTGTCTATCTATCTATCTATATCATCACGCCAGCTCCCTCGCGAGTTCCAACAGGTTCTTTCCTTACATACCTCTCTGGCTTCCTCCACTCTCATAGTTCGTCTCATATACACTCGCCGGTTACGGAGACTCTTGACTTGCCCTTCAGCTAAGACACGGTCTATTTGGTCATGGTAAGATAGTCTAGGTCTTCCCCGGCACCTACATCCTTCCACTTTTGCATTGTATATCTGTTTTGTCATTCTTTCTTCTGGCATTCTTTCTATGTGCCCGAACCAACGGAGCATACCCTTTCTCATCTTTACACCGATACTATCTTTCATACCTACTCGCTTTCTTACTACGCTGTTGCGAATACGGTCGGTCAGCGTGACTCCGCACATCTTCCGCAGAGATCGCATTTCGACCGCATTTATCCTGATTTCGTTCTCATTCTTACATACCCAACTCTCACTGCCATATAACAGCGTTGGGACAAGCACTCCGTTATGCATGGCCAGCTGCGCCTTTTGGCTTAAGTGCCGGCTCCCAAGTAGCCTTCCCATCGCACCATTCACTCTATTACCTGCATTCACTCTTCTCTCTATATCAGCGGTGTATTTCCCATCCTTACTTATATCTTTTATTTTGTTGTATAACTTTATCAGTATTTGAGATGTAAACCTATATTAAACTTAGAACACATTTTCCTTGTGCGTGAGTGAACTACGCTGTTGGCCGCAGGGCCTTTACAGCTTCACCGGACAAGAAGGTGAGCGTGCAATCACTACGCTCAAGCCATAAGGGCAAGGGGGTAACTAGCTCAAGGGCGCCTCAAGAAGGAATGGCTTCGGCTTGGGTAGTCGCTTTGGGGGAGGGCGTATACTAGATGTCTCGCCGTGGTACTCTGCACCGGCCGGCGGGCAAGGGATTCTTTGACCTCGCCGGCGAGGTCGGTGTCTGATCATGTGCGCGGTATCTATTTTCAAAAGAATGTAGGTAAGGACATCGGGAGTGTCGGTGAGAAAATGCCGCGGACAGCCGTAGCGGCAGATAGGAGGGTAACATTCCTCCTCTGAATGACTAACTAAACTTGGTCTCAGTCTAGTTTCATTCGAAACTCTTGATTCAAAAGGCACTATTGCAGATTGGTGTCGTTAGTTGCGGTTCTACCATATTTTTGTAAATAGAATATCACGGCAGCCCTGCGATATTTGCAGTAGATCCAGTTACTATCACACTTTCCTTTGATCACCTAAGCATTTTGACAAAATCCATCTATTTCGAAGTCAAACATTGGAAACAACCATGTTTTATTTGTAAACCTACCTGGAATCAACATTCCCATGAAAGTGGTCCATGCCACTCATATATGTACTTGTTGTACATTTTTATAAAATATATATACGACTTGTATTTCTGTCCTTGTTTTGTTTATTACACCAATCCAATTGACTTTTATAATTGGCGGCAATCCGTGACAATCGTGGAAGCCAAATTCACGACACTATTGTCACCTGGACTTCATTCTAAACGTAACATTCTACGCGGAAGAAATTGGCTTTATTTTCGTCCCTACTATCTTCATCAGTGACCTCATCGTCCTCAGGGGGACGATGATGCCACCATCAAAGTCATCCTTAGCTTTCTATACCTCGGCTATCTCGTTCAACGTCAATATGAACCAAAATAAAGAGACTATAATGCACGCAGCCCAAACAGCAATTTAGTTATAAAAATGCCCAGTGTCATCCACAGGTGACACTCGCTAATTTGACAGCTTTTTTAGAATACAAAAACAATTGTTTTTGCAACAAAATAATTCGCATTACAGATTTGATTATGAAACAACATTTTGCAATAAAAACTATGACAGTACTTACACTTTTAAAATTTTCATAACAATATGAAATCAATAAAACGCACCCGCGTAAGAAAATTAAAAAACCGTTTGAATCAATTTGCAAGAAAACATATAGTCAGTGTTGCGAATATATATTCACAAGTGCTCCTAAGTATAGACTATGTAGTAGTAATACATTTATTATTTAAATATATTATTTAATATATTAAATAAATTCGCTAATCGGTGTCACCTAGAGGTGACACTGGGACTTGGCGAGTAAAAAAGGTTTTTAAATTAAAATTATCTATTTTTAAATACAGAACAGAGACTGAGAGGTCAAAGAACCACCACCACAGTCTCTGAAGCGATACATATGGCTGAGAACCGAGCTGGTTAGCGGAACATAATTAAGTTTTGGTCAAATAGCCGACGCAAACTCTCGGCTACGTTCGGTCGTAACGTTTGCAGTCGCGCTGAGCGGGGCTGCGCTGTGTGGCGTCTCCCGTGCATTTTAGTACATTACACTCCCCAAGCCGCGCCACCGTCGCTCTCCCGTCACGCTGCGTCGGCAATGTTGCGATACCTTTAGCGATTGCATTATACCTAAAGGAGTTCCCATACCCAGTATTAAATAGATCGACGCTAGAAAGGGGATTCTTATCACCTTGAATCTAAATACGATGGTTTGGTAAGTTTACCCCAGATAATATATTTTGCTTGTTTAGAGTATTTAATACTCACAAACTTTACTTACACAGAAAAGTATTTCCAAGTTAGCACGTTAAATGTAATGTTAAATCGTTACTTTTAATGTTATCGCCCTAGTTTTTACATAAGTTCCGTGTTCGTTACAGAAGGATCTAGGTATGAAGAAACTTCTTATTACGTCAAAATAGGGGTTGGTATCACACAATCGCACTGGTTCTGATTGTGGATTGCGCATAGCCTATAAAAAAATAACAGCTTCAAAGCTTTTTCAGAAAATTCAGAACTGGGAATAAGGGGCCCGCAACAACTTTTTAACAATAATACTGTAATCTTACTTAGCCCACAAAAAGAGACAGAACTAACTGCGAATGAAATAAGCTGTGTATATAAACGTATTTTTCTCCTGGTAAAGTAACTTTACAATAATGTATAAAAAACTGTGATACGCGTTCTGAAGTGCTAGTTTCAAAATTGGGGAGTAGATCCATGAGTCGCAGTTAGTAGTAGGAATAGTAAATTACTAATAGTAGTAGTAGTAAATATTTCCTTGAAACGGGGCATAGAAAAAACTAGATAGAGAGGCATAGAAATAGAGATAAGAGAAAATTATACCTTGAAATAAGACAATGAGCTTACATAACAATGACACACGGATAATGAGGTTCCTCTTCTACATTTGATAAAAAAGTGGATGTACGTATACAGCACACCTCACCCAATTCCGCTTGGGGAATATAAGCGTGAAGATGTATTTTATTTCTGATTGAAGGTCGCACATCACTTTTAAAAGTTTTTTTTTCACTTCATAGCTCCTAACATAAAAACCACTCTAGCCCACTCAAGAATTATATGCTATGTCTCTGAAATTCATCACAGGGTCAAGATTATATGTGGCCGATGAGATCAAATCAAAATAATTGAGTTTTTAAATAATGCATGTCTGATAGTTTGCGTTCACTATTCAGGCGAGTACAGCCTTGAGTCGCAGCTAGTAGTAGGAATAGTAAATTGCTAGAAGTATTAGTAAATGCCGCGTGGTTCCCGGCTTAGAATAGGACCAACCCATCTCATCCCATCGGGTGTCGTACAAGGCGACTTAGGGAAAACTAGGGAATGGGCAGCAGCGTTCCCTTAGCACTTCGACGACCAATAACTGCGCTCGCCAACCCGCCTGCCAAGCGTGGCGAGTATGGCAAACACCCCCAATAATGGAAGAATGTAAGAAAACCAGGCCCCTAGTCCCCGGCGGTCCTGTTCGTCCTGGCCACGGTAGCAGCCATGGTAACGACAGGACAAGGGGTGCTAAGAATCTCCGGCAGAGATTCGGCTACCACCAACACCGAAAATTGGCCCTGGTGACATACAACGCACGCACGTTAAGGACAGATGAGAAGCTTGTTGAGCTGGAGGAAGAGATAAACAAGTTGCGGTGGAATATTGTTGGTTTATCGGAGGTCCGAAGAAAGGGCGAGGACACGATAACCTTAAAATCCGGCAACTTGTTTTACTACCGGGAGGGCGAACAGCAGTCCCAAGGTGGTGTCGGATTTATCGTCCACAAGTCACTCATAGACAACGTTGTGTCCATCACTAGTGTGTCGAGCAGGGTAGCGTACCTGATACTCAGAATATCCAAAAGATATTCGCTGAAGGTCATACAGGTCTACGCACCGACCTCGGCATACTCAGATGATGACGTTGAAGTAATGTATGAGGACATTAGTAGAGCCATACATACTTCCAAAGCACACTTTACAGTGGTTATGGGTGACTTCAATGCGCGGCTGGGCAAACGGGGCGATGATGAATTGAGAGTGGGGCAATTTGGATATGGGCAACGCAACCCCAGGGGTCAGAGGCTGGCCGAATATCTGGAGAAGGAGGGACTCTTTATGATGAACTCTTTCTTCCGGAAGCCGCCTCATAGGAAATGGACCTGGATGAGCCCTGATGGTTCCATAAAAAATGAGATAGACTTCATCATGAGCACCAAGCGACAAATATTTAATGATGTCTCCGTGATTCACAGGGTAAAAACCGGCAGTGATCACCGAATGGTCAGAGGCACATTAAATATTAATGTCAAAATAGAAAGATCGCGTCTGATGAAGTCTACGCTCCGACCTTCTTATGCACATATCCAAAACCCCGAGAACTTTCAACTCGAATTGGCAAACCGCTTCGAATTGCTAGACAGCAGCGCATCAGTGGACGAAATCAACAACAGGCTGGTAGAGACTGTCCATACGGTCGGGTCCAAGTATTTTAAGCCCCACCGTAAAAATAGACCTCAAAAACTATCCAACTACACCCGAAACCTCATGGCTGAGCGACGTTCCATGACGCTCCAAACCTCCGATGATGCTAAGTCCTATAGGCAGCTCAATGGACAGATATTGAAGTCCTTGCGACACGATTTACGGTCCTTCAATACAAGACGTATTGAGGAGACCATAGAGCAGAACAAGGGCTCCAAAGTGTTTGCAAGAGACGCGTCTATTGGGCAAAGCCAGTTGACGAAGCTGAAGACGGAGGACGGAAACGTAACGTCGAATAGGTCAGAGGTGCTCAGGGAGATAGAGAGGTTCTATGGGCAGTTGTATACCTCAGTAGCTGAACCTGTTGTTGACTTGGTAAAAGACCCAAGAGCTAAGCTAACCCGACACTACACTGAAGATATCCCGGACATCAGCCTGTGCGAGATGGGATGCGATTGGGATGGCTCTCAAACACCTTAAAAACAACAAAGCGCCGGGTGAAGACGGAATTACCGCAGAGCTTCTGAAAGCGGGCGGATCGCCGGTACTTAAAGTCCTTCAGAGGCTGTTTAATTCCGTCTTGCTCGAAGGAAAAACGCCGGAAGCGTGGAACAGGGGTGTGGTGGTACTCTTTTTCAAGAAAGGTGATAACACTTTACTGAAGAATTATAGGCCCATCACACTGCTGAGCCATGTTTATAAGTTGTTTTCGAGAGTCATCACGAATCGTCTCGAACGCAGGCTTGATGACTTCCAGCCTCCCGAACAAGCCGGTTTCCGGAAAGGCTTTAGTACCATAGACCACATACATACGCTGCGGCAGATTATACAGAAGACCGAGGAGTATAATCGGCCACTATGCTTGGCGTTTGTGGACTATGAGAAAGCCTTCGATTCGATTGAGACTTGGGCGGTTCTTAGATCTCTCCAGCGATGCCGCATTGACTATCGGTACATCGAAGTGTTGAAGTGCTTGTATAATAACGCCACCATGTCAGTCCGAGTACATGGGCAGTGCACGAAGGTGATCCCCATAAAAAGAGGAGTAAGACAGGGAGACGTCATTTCTCCGAAACTGTTTACGGCCACCTTAGAGGACGCCTTCAAGCTCTTGGAATGGCAAGGACTTGGCATCAACATCAATGGCGAATACATCACTCACCTTCGATTTGCCGACGACATTGTGGTCATGGCGGAGTCGCTGGAAGATCTAGGACGAATGCTCGGTGACCTAAATAGAGTATCCCAACAAGTGGGTCTTAAAATGAATATGGACAAAACAAAAATAATGTTTAATGTCCATGTCGTACCCACCGCACTCACCGTTGGGAACTCCACTCTTGAAGTTGTCGACGAATACATTTACCTGGGACAGGCAGTCCGGTTAGGTAGGTCCAACTTTGAGAGAGAGGTCAATCGACGAATCCAACTCGGCTGGGCAGCGTTCGGGAAACTGCGCAACATCTTCTCATCCAAAATACCTCAGTGCCTAAAGACTAAAGTTTTTAGTCAATGTGTGTTACCAGTGATGATATATGGATCAGAGACGTGGTCTCTTACAATAGGTCTCATAAAAAAGCTCAGAGTTGCTCAGCGAGCTATGGAGAGAGCTATGCTCGGCGTTTCTCTACGCGATCGACTCAGGAATGAGGAGATTCGTAGAAGAACCAAGGTCACCGACATAGCCGTTAAGATTAGCAAGCTGAAGTGGCAATGGGCGGGCCACATAGCGCGTAGATCGGACGGGCGTTGGGGCAGAAAGATTCTAGAGTGGAGACCACGTATTGGCAAGCGCAGCGTGGGACGACCGCCTGCCAGATGGACCGACGATCTTGTGAAAATCGCAGGAAGTCGTTGGATGCAGGTGGCATCGGACCGGTTACGCTGGAAATCGATTGGGGAGGCCTATGTTCAGCAGTGGACAAGTATAGGCTGAGATGATGATTAGTAAATAGGGCGTCGCTTCCTCGCCTGTCGTGCTTACGTTAGCGCGATATTGTTCACATCACGGATGCTATTTACTTCACTAAACGCATTGAGTTCGCTTTTTTTTCCCTAAAATGGGTCTTAGAAGATACTACTAAAAGGAGATAAGAGAAAATTATATCTTGAAATAAGACAATAACCCCTTTTACATTGGATGAGAAAAGTGTATGTACGTACACAGTACACCTCAGCCACCCCCGGTTGGGGAATATAAGCGTGACGGTGATTTTTTTTTCTGTTTGTAGGTGGCACATCAGCTTCAAAAGTTTTTTTTCACTTTTAACCTACAGACTTAAATTTACTTTAGCCCACTACAGAGTTTTATACGGTCCCTGAATTCCTCATAGGTTAAAATTATATGGGGCCGATGAGATGAAATTAAAATGATTGTATTTTTCTTTTAAAATTAATTCTTGTGTGACAGTTGTTGTTCAAATTTGAGGTGGGTACAGCCTTGAGTTGCAGCTAGTAGTAGGAGTAGTAAATAAGGCGTCGCTTCCTCGCCTGTCGTGTTTACGGTAGCGAGATGGTGTTCACAACACGGGTGCTATTTCCTTCGATAAACGCATTGAGTTCGCTTTTCCTACTTGTTATGTTCCTTAAAACGGGGCATGGAAGACACTTCTAAAATAAGATAAGGATGAATAACAGGAAGTAAAAAAATGTTATTTAAATACATGGCAAGTGAAAATTTGGAGCCTCAAACAATCTTGGGTACATTCAGCGACTTAAAACTTTAAAGCAAATAATGATAAATCGACGATTCAGAAGAAAATATTAGAGATTATCTACCAATCAACACTAGGTCTGCGTGGTGGAACATGATCTATTCTTTTTCACCTCAATCTGTGGTACGTAAATGACTAGCTGTGGAACAGTATACACTGTTTTTTATTTATTAAACAAAAATATTTTAAATCTGAGTGCTAAAATAATCTTACGTCAAACTGACTCGCCTCATTGAAAATTTATCTATTTTTTACCACTTTAAAATTTGTAAATACAAATGGTAAATTCTCATTGAGGTGCATCAGTTACACGTAAAAATATTTAAATATTTCATGTTAAGTCAAAACGATCTGACTTATGCGATTTTTGCGTTTGCGTGTTACAATCATAACGTGAATGGGCACATAAAGCTCACAGCGGAAAGGCGAATACAATGAACTGAATATTTTAATGTTACTTTCTCAGTGTCTTTTGTGAGTGCAGCTTTGTAAAATACTTACACAGAGAGAAATAAATTTAACGGACATGCTCTGGAATATTCTATTATTTAAAAAATTGATACTCAAGTCTGTAGAATGCACGCCTAGTAAACGCTACAGGTTCCGGGCTCATCCCGGCTCCAACCTTTGGGCTTACTGAAATTTATATAAGTATGATTTATATTGTTTTTTATAGTGGCACGCCTTAAGTTGCACTTGAAATTGCCGTGTACGAGGACTAATAAATTTCCAAAAGATTTGTGAAATCATGTGCCCAAAAATTAGCGACAAGCTTGCTTCCGGTAATTTGAAACCAAAAATACGGCGAAATATGATTCTTCCATGTAAATTAATGCCTACTCTTTAAGCTAAAATGGGCATGATAGGATTAACGAAATACTTCATGCCCGTTATGAGTAAAACTAGTAGAGATGTAAAATTAATATAATTAATTACGGAATATGAAAAAAAATAGAATAGCATGAAAAAGAATAGTAGAATTTCAGACAAAATAGTTATAAGTAAACCTCCAAATAGACCGAGTCTTATCTGAAGGACATGTCAAGGTTCTGCGTAACTGGCGAGCGTATATGAAACGAACTATGAGAGTGGAGGAAGCCAGAGAGGTATGTAATGAAAGAACCAGTTGGAGCTCTGTACTCCATGCCTACCCCGCAAGGGATCTGGCGTTATGATATAAATAGATAGATGTATTTTACAGACGTTGTCAGTACCAAATTAATACCAACTGGCCACCTGCTATTAGAACTTATTAATGCCCGATGTCCTCGTGAAGATCGCGGGGAGAAGTTGGTTGAGTGAAGTGTAAAGCCGGTCGTCCAGCAGTGGACATCTTTTAACCGAAGATAGATGGATAGAAGCCGCCTATAAGGCTTTTATTTTGTCTAAACGACTACCATCTTTGGTGGTAATCGGGACCTGTTGGTCCCGTGGACGCCTTAAGGGAACCCAATCCTAACTCCCAAAAATAGGCCCTATTTACAGAAAATTGCTGACGAATGTACTGCATATTTGTTATAAGAAATATATATAAAGACTGAAAGCGATGAATGAAGGTGTACAAATGGGTGACTTAGTGGTAAACCATCTACTTTATGCAGATGACGCGGTTTTAATAGCGCCAACAGCCACTGATCTGCAAACACTAGTCACAGTTATGAAAGACGACTGCATGATCAATGGCTTACACTTGAATGTGAAGAAAACCAAGATTATGGTTTTTGAAAGGGAAGAAACTAGAACGAATGTAAAGATTGTGGTTGGTAACGATGTGCTGGAGCAAGTGAATGAGTTTGTATATCTTGGATGCGCCTTCAGTAAGGATGGGAAATACACCGCTGACATAGAGAGAAGAGTGAGTGCAGGGAACAGAGTGAACGGTGCGATGGGAAAGCTACTCGGGAGCCGGCACTTAAGCCATAAGGCGCAGCTGGCCATACATAACGGAGTTCTTGTCCCAACGCTGTTATATGGTAGCGAGAGCTGGGTATGTAAGAAGGAGAATGAAAGTAGGATAAATGCGGTAGAAATCCGAGCTCTGCGGAAGATGTGCGGAGTGAAGCTGACCGACCGCACAGTAAGACAGCGAGTAGGTATGAAAGATAGTATCGGTGTAAAGATGAGAAAGGGCATGCTCCGTTGGTTCGGGCATATAGAAAGAATGCCAGAGGAAAGAATGACAAAAAAGATATACAATGTGAAAGTGGAAGGATGCAGGTACCGGGGAAGACCTAGACTATCTTACCACGACCAAATAAACCGAGTCTTATCTGATGGAAAAGTCAAGAGTCTCCGTAACCGGCGAGCGTGTATGAGACGAACTATGAGAGTTGAGGAAGCCAGAGAGGTATGTAAGGAAATAACCTGTTGGAACTCTGTACTCTCTGCCTACCCCGCAAGGGATTTTGGCGTGAGGTTATAGATAGATAGATAGAAATATATATAAAAATGAACGTGAAAAGGTCTTGAATTTAATGTATGGAGTAAAATTTATTTTGCATATTCAATACATACATACATACACTCACGCCTTCCCACTGGGGTAGGCAGAGACTACAGTTTGCCACGTACTACCATTCTGACACACCTCTTTCGCTTCATCTACGTTCATACATTTCCGTCGATTTAGAGTGCTACGCACTTGACCCTTTTCCAAGAGACTATTAATTTGGTTGTGATAGGTTTTCCTTGGGCGACCTCTTCCGACGCTTCCACTCACATTTGCTCGATATATTCCTTTCGTTAGCCGGCTGTCACATATCCGTTTCACATTCCCATACTTATTCAACATACCTATTTCAATCCTAGTCATCACGTCATCCTTCAACTTACATCGGTTTCTAATCACACTATTCTTGATTCGGTCAGCAAGGGTATTTGCGTATGTAATCTATCTATCTCTATCTATATAATCACGCCAGCTCCCTCGCGGGGTAGGCAGAGAGTACAGAGTTCCAACAGGTTCTTTCCTTACATACCTCTCTGGCTTCCTCCACTCTCATAGTTCGTCTCATACACACTCGCCGGTTACGGAGACTCTTGACTTGCCCTTCAGCTAAGACACGGATTTGATGCGTATTTAATTTCCCAAAATAATACTTTTACAAAACTCTATGATGAATATATTATATTGCATATGTTTTATTAGATGGTAGATTGGATATGTACTCGTATAAGATATGCTGTATAACTTGTATGGATGACTTTTTTTATTTGAATTATTTATATCTGAATTTTACTACTACTTTACACTATTGTCAAAAATGTTTAAACTGAAATTCTCAAGGTCATTGATGTTAGTAATTCCCTTAATGTGTCTTCCAAAAACTCAAACCCCCGGCGTCCGTCTCTTGCCCAATTGCCCTGCCGCAGGAATCGCCAGTGGCAAAACACCTGCGGCGCGGGCGGGCCTGGTCCATTTCCCACAGACCTCTTCTCTATGCCTTGTGTTTTCTTTTGTGAGGGTGCGCAGGGCGCAGCGCACTTCTGTCATAGGCCTGTTACTGGTCAGGTGACAAGCTGCCCACGCTTGGCGCCCGAAGGCGCCTCTTCTACGATGGGCGGAGGTCATTAGCGGCGTAGGTTCCCCCCCCCCCCCCCCTAGCTCGCCTCCTACGAGCGGGATTCGCACTAGTCTCCTCCTGTTCCCGTGCCCCTTCTTTGCTGCCATTACGATCCCACAGAAGGCGACCAAAGCCACCCAGGCGCTCTCCCCCATGGCCGACGGAGATTCTGACTGGGCCGAACGCTGCTTGAGGTTTGAGGTTTAAGATATCTTTATTCTCATAAGAATAACAGTTATTCACTTACATGAGAATTCCATTACAATTTGTGTAGTTATCATATTTTGTGTTGGTCCGGCGCAGAGTTGATAATTACATAACTTACATTGGCACACAAATACACTATCAACCACTTGAAACTAACGAATAATTACAATTTCGGCACTTATGCCAATATTTATTATAAAATGGTGACAAGTTTTACTGTAAAATATTAAAAAACAAAACAAACAAGTTCACAAAAACATTACATTAATACCGTTGGCAATAATAAATTCAAACTAATTATAATTACTTAAAACATCAAAATAAAAAGTTAAAATAAAAGAAGGTAGATTTAAACTAGTACGTTGAATGTTGTTAAAATTAACATAGATAAGCTCAACTAGATGTGTCATGGTTGTAGGTTAAATTTTTGTATCGGCAGTTTTTGAAACATATAATTTTAATTGCTTTTTAAATGTAGCCATTGATTTAATTGCCTTAATATTATTTGGCAATTTATTATAGTGTTTGGCACCTTCATAAGTCACACTACTTTTGCCGTAATTAGTGCGTGGTCTTTGCAAATGAATATCATTTGCACATCTTAACCTAATCTTGTGTACTTGATATTTTTTTGTGAAAGTTATTTGTGTATGTATATCTTTATTTAATATTTTTCGTATCAATATGCAAGTTTTATATAAGTATAATTGAGTTATATTCAATAATTTAGTCTCTCTATATATTTTCTTTGTTTGTGTGTTGTAATAATAATAAATTAATGTTTTTATCAGTTTATTTTGAGCTCTTTGTAATGGTTCCAGATTAGTTTTAGCGGTTGTGCCCCAAATTTCTATCAGATAATCTAAATGTGGATTTATAAGTGAATAATATATATTATAACGTATTTTTCGCGGAAAACACCTTATAATACCCCGCAACGTACCTGAGAGAGATATTATCTTTGATTTGATCTTTTGAATATGTGGTTTCCATGTTAGGTGATTATCTAGGATTAGTCCGAGATATTTTTCTTTGTCCACCTTGTTAATTATCTGATTGTTTATTGTTAGGGGCGAATAGTGTGATATTTTCTTGTGTTTTGCAGTGAATATTATGTAATTTGTTTTTTGATATACTTATAGTGAGAAGATTACTTAAGAGCCACTTATTCAAAGATTTAAGTCCGTTTGAGCATCTAATATTACAGTTTCTATTGAGTGTCCAAAGTAAAATAAGGCTGTGTCATCTGCATATAAAGATATTTCTCCTTTTAATCCAATTTGATTAATAATAATAATATACTTTATTGCACACAAAATAAAAATAAAAGGACAAAAAAAGTATTTTACATAGTTGGTGGTACAGTAAGGCGGCCTTATCGCTTAAAGCGATTTCTTCCAGGCAACCTTTAGGTAGAGGACAGCGATGCTTATGATAAAAATTTAAAAAGTGCAACAGTTCAATAGATTTAAACTAAATAATAAAATAAACAATTTAAGGGGTATAAATGAAAGAGTCAATTTTACCTATAACACATAATACAATATATATAAGAGTTAAGAAGTAACGAGTGAATAACGAGCGAACCAAAATTTTGAGGAGGAAGGGAAGCTTGTATTGAATTTGAAGGAAATGTGATTTAATTTCACGCTTAAAAATTTCCAAGGACTTTGCGCGTCTTATAGACTCAGGTAAGGAGTTCCACAGACGGACACTTTGAACAGTGAAAGAATTAGTAAAGAAGTTGGAAGAATGGGAAGGAATTATAAGGCGAAGTGTATCAGAGGAACGAAGGTCACGAGACTGAGTGGAAGCAAGAAAGGAGAAACGTCGCTTCAGATACATAGGAGTGCGTGGGTTAAATAAGACAGAGTAAAGTAGAACAAGGACATGTACGTGTCTACGACGATGGACAGGAAGCCACTTAAGTTGAAAACGGAATTCGGATACGTGGTCATACTTGCGTAAGCCGAAAATAAAACGAATACAGAAATTTTGAAGCCGTTCCAATTTATTAAGAAGATCCACGGGCAAGTCGAGGTAACAAGAATCAGCATAGTCAAGAATGGGCAACAGGAGGGATTGAACAATTTTAGTACGAATAGGTAAGAAATTTCGCAGGCGTTTAAGAGAGGCTCCTGAAGCAAAAATCTTTCTACTAACCTCAGTAACCTGTGGTCTCCACGATAAAGTATTATCAAAGAAGACACCAAGATTTTTAAACTTGTCGCTGTATGGAAAATGGACCCCGTTGAAATTAATGACAGGAAGTTGATCAAAGTTGATTCTAGAGATATATCAAGGACTGCCTATAACAATAACTTGTATTTTAGCTGGATTAACTGTAAGGCCATGCGACTTACTCCAAGAATGAATACGATTTAGGTTGAAATTCACAGTTTGGATGGCAGTTGATAAATGAGCAAGATCAGCCTGTGTGTATATTTGTAAGTCGTCAGCATAAAGGTTAGCTCGTTAGTAATTCTGTTGATAAAGACTGCAAAAAGCAGCGGAGATAGCACACCCCCTTGCGGTACGCCGGCAGAAACTTCACACCAAGAGGAAAAAGTATCGTCTATGCGAATACGTTGCCGACGTCCACACAGATAGCTACGAAACCAGTCGATCGCCAAAGGAGAAACATCAAGGGAACGCAGCGTGGCAAGGAGAATATCATGATCAACTGTATTGAACGCATTGCTAAAATCAAGAAGAGTGAGAACAGTTAGCTGCTGGTTTTCCATTCCAAACCGAATGTCGTCGGAGATATTCACTAATGCAGTAGTCGTACTATGACCAGGGCGAAAACCAGATTGATACGGATTTAGAATATTATGAATATTCAAAAAACGACTAAATTGATTTTTAACAAGTCGTTCAAGAATTTTTGATAGGAAAGGGAGAATAGAGATTGGACGATAGTCTGAAAAGGAAAGAGGATCAGCTTTTTTTGGCAATGGAGTTACTTGCGCGTCTTTCCAACAATTAGGAAAAACGCCAGTTGTGATGGAGGAGTTCAGAATATGAGTTATAACAGGACATAAGGTGTCAAGAATAGGTATGATCATAATACGACTAATAGAGTCACTTCCGACGGCATTTGAAGTAATGGAAAGAATGCTCTTTTTGACATCAGTAACAGAAGCCATTGTGAAAGAAAAAGAAGGATAATCAGGGGCAATCTGTGCAGAAAGTGAGTGAAGCGTGTCAGCTTTAATACTATCATCTAGAGCTGTCGACTTAGAGAAATGCTGATTAAGTTGCTCCATATCAATGTCACTTGAGGCAAGATCTTGTCGGGATTTACCTATTCCTAAGGTCCGTAGGATCCTCCAGACTTTAACGGGATCCCCGTTTTCAACAGGGCGATGGATGTGACGCCTCTGTGCATCCCTGCAAGCTGTATTGCAGCGGTTTCTAGCGCGATGATATTTGTCGCGGTATTTATCCCTAGAATCAACCTTATACCTCGCTTTAGCTCGATTTTTCTTTTCCATAAGAACCTTAATGTCCTCATTTAGCCAAGGAGCAGGAAGATGCTTCATCTTTACCTCTCGGATAGGGGCGTGTGTATCAAACAGTTCAGTGAGTAATTTATTGAACACTGTGATTTTGGTTAACAGTTTCTTCCTGCTCAACTATGGACCAGTCGATTTTATTGGCATCTTCTTGAAGACGATCAAGGTTCATTGCACCAAAATTGCGCTGAAGAAAGGTTTTTGGTTTAGATTTAGGGGGACGAATCTTATAAGATAGAAATATCAGATCATGGTAAGAGAAGGCATCAGCACTATATTGGCCATATTTAGCAACATGTTCAAGAGAAGAGACTATGATTAAGTCTAATAAGGAAGGAGTACAGTTAGGGGCATAATGAGTTGCTGTAAGTGGGACAATATGCATGTTACTAGCGTCTACTAAACCCTTAAGATTGCGGGCCCGAAAATCATTCTTAAGTAAACAAGTATTGAAGTCACCCATGACAATGGAATGATCATATGATGGAGTTAGGTCTTCAAGGAGAGATTCAAAAGAAGAAAAAAAGTTGATATGAAGAGAGGGGCAATAATAGACACCTAGAAGGACTTTGTGATGGTTTAAAGTAACTTCTATGAATAGGTGTTCCGCTGTATTGGGCGGAGGAGGTTGCGCAGATTTGTTCACTATGGAGTATGGAAGATAGTCCCTAAGATAGATAGCAACACCACCGTAAGAACTGCATGTACGGTCATTACGAATCAAGTTAAAACCAGGAAGAGAGTAGATAATAGAAGGAAGGTTAGGCCGTAAGAAAGATTCAGATACTAAAATAGCGTGGATATTTTTATTGTCCATGGTCAAAACTAAGTCCTGATAGTGAGCGGGAATGCTTTGAGCGTTAATGTGCACCACATTAAAATTTTTAGAGACATTAGAGAACTCGGATATAAGGGAATCATGTAAGGAAGGTGCAATGCTGCGAAAACTGCTGTCATCGCTCTCTGAAGAGGAACACGAAAGAAAGGTATCATTAGGGTCAAGATCCAAGATATTTTTATCGTCATTCATTTTAATATGGGAATGAAATAGGTATAAACAAAAAGAATAAAGAAAAACTACTGTCTTTTACCTGCCAGCGGAAAAACAAAAAATTACTAATAAAAAAAAAATTTTGAGTGGAATAAAATAAAATAACTAAAAAACTATTAAAAGTAAAAAAAAAAACTATAAGCCAAAGGGTGTCAGGACCATACAAAAGTAAAGATTATTAAAAGCTAAGGCATGAGAAAAAAAATAAAAAATAGTTAGTAAATAAAATCGAAAAATTAATAAAAAAAAAACACCTGTGTTTTAATAACAGGAAACCTAAAACAGCATTACGTGCGACTTGAACCCATAAATGTGTATGGTAAAGTCGTCTGTACGTCTACGGCCAAAAGCCTTATATGCAAGTTTAAAAAATAATCAGCATGCCTCGCTTTGACAGATGTCAGTTAATAAAAACTATTAAATAAAAAAGGTTACACGCAATCAAGTTGGTAAACAAAAACAAAAGTAAAAATATGTATAGAACTTACGTATATATAGCTACTATCTGGACGTATTTTGTATGTTACATACCTACATACGAGTAGTAAACAATTCGGTGGGTATGAAAAACAAAGAAAAATATATGTTATGAATAAAGCATCAATAAGTTTCAGCGTTTCTTAGCGCGGGGCTTTCCACGTACACTATGTTTATCTTCTGTGCTAGAAGAAGGACCTCTCAGCTCGACAGCGGGGAGAAGGGGAGACGCACACGGGACTGCATCAAGCTCAGCGAGGGTGCGAAGTTGGTGCCGCTTTCCGTCCGGTTCAACCACGACCACTGTGCCGTCCCTCGTCCAGCTGTTGGCCACGCCATGACGTCTCCGCGCTTCCATAAATACTGCGTGCCGTTCCTTTGTCAAGAATTCTGATATGGTTATACCGGTACCCTTTAAACCAGTCTTGGCAAACCAAACCTGTTTCCTTGTAGTGAGGTCCCGGAACTTAAGTAGAATCGGCCTGGGTTTCTTGGAGTTGGGCCGACCAATACGGTGACAACGACTGATATCACTTGAAAGATCTCCAGTGTCAAGACGTTTGGCCATGATATCCATCATAATATTTACTGGTATTTCATCCTTTTTCTCAGCTACACCATGCACTAGAAGGATTTTACGCCGACTGCGCATTTCTTGGCGTTCATGAGCCTCTGCTAAAAGTGACACCTGCCGCTGCAGACTACTTAGCGCTTCCACCACAAAGGACTTAAAGTCTTCAAAATCCGCTGCAACGGCACCTGGCTTTACTCCTGCTGATGTTGCTTTCTCCAACTCACAATGGAACTGTGCCATCTTGGGGTGGAACACAGAAGACAAACCCTCGATGGTGTGCTGCAGAGCATCCATACTGTTGTTTTGAGGTTAAGTATGAAAGTTAATTTAGAGGATATTTGGCTGAGGATCACTTTCCACTAACAGGTAACTTTGTCTAGCAATACATACCAGCTATCAGATTGCAAACAAGTTATTATTTATTTTTATTTAATTTTTTTTTCGTCGTATACCCGATTAATGTTATATATATAAATTAAAAACAGTAATGGACCTAAGATTGACCCTTGGGGTACACCAAAACTTACTGTTCTAGGTTTACTTTCAATTTTATTTATTTTAACCACTTGGCGTCGATTTGTTAGATAAGACTTGAAGATACAGTGTGCTTTGTCAGTAATGCCTATGTCATAGAGTTTATTTAATAAAAGGTCATGACTGATTGTGTCGAATGCTTTCTTTAGATCTATAAAGATGCCTAGGGCAATTTGTTTTTTATCAATGCTGAGTTTAATCTTTGTTACAAGGTCTGCAGTAGCTGAGATGGTATTAGACTTTGGTCTGAAGCCATATTGGTTTTTGAAAAGAAAATTTTGTCTGCAAAGATATTTCTCAAGGCGATTGTAAAGCACTCTTTCAAAGATTTTCGACATTACAGGGAGAATAGAGATTGAGCGATAATTGCCTGTTTCAGATTTACTTCCAGACTTGTAAATAGGGGTGAATCGAGCAATTTTGAGACTGTCGGGAAATATTCCTTCTTCCACACATTTGTTTATACAGTTTGTAAGTTCTTCAAGTATTACATTTTTTGCACATTTGACAGATTTCGTATTGATACCATCTAAGCTTGCACTAGTATTAACTTTTAAGTTATTTATAATTTTAGCGATTTCATCTATTGTACATGGTTCTAATTTTGTGAGAGTATTTGTATTTTCAGTTACGTGTGTTATTATGAAAATGTTTTGGTACTTGACTAGCAAGGGTTGAACCAATGCTAGAGAAGAATTCATTAAAATATTCACATATATCAACTAAGTTTGTGATGGATCCCGACGCTGTCAGTAGCCTACTCGGAGCTGACTGTGTTGTTATCTTATTGCTGGAAAGGTTATTAATGAGATTCCATATTTTTTTAGGGTTCTTGTTGCAGTCGTTAAAAGCTTTTCGGTAATATGCACTCTTAGTCGCGTTTATTATCCTAGTTACCTTATTCGTTTTCTTTTTATAAGTTTCTTCTATTACTTTATCTTTCGGTCTTTTCTTGTATCTATTCCATAATATGTTCCTTTTGTTAATTTCTTCTATAATTGTTTTATTAATCCAGTCTTGCCGAGGCAGATTCAAAATTTTAGTTTTTGTGATTTTAGATTTCATTAACACTGGATGCCAATCTTCTTTCCAATATTTCGTACAGGTCAGTTTTATCTGTATCTTTGTATTCCTCCATAATTTTATATAATCTTTCATAGTTTATTCCTTCATATTTAACTCTCCTTGGTGATTCTAGTTCAACTTATTAATTTCTAAAAATATCTGTTTGTGGTCTGATATTGGTGTGTCTATTATTGCTAGGTGAAACTTGTATTTCTTAAGGTTAGACTACACATGATCTATTAATGTTTTTGTTGTTGCAGTTTCTCGTGTGCAATAACTTTCTTCAGTGTTATTTAATATCATGTAATCATTTTCTTCCAAGATTTCTTTATATTCTTTAGTAGCTTGTCCTGAATGCAAGAGATTTATATTGAAATCGCCAAATACCAAACCCCTCTTCCTTTTATGTAAGTGTTGGGTATAGGCCTCTAAAAATGTTTTTAGATTAGAGATGTTTGGTTTTCGATATATAGCACCAACATCGAGAGAATAAATGACTATCATTAACAGTTTGTTCTTCGATCATGTAATGCTTTAAATTATTGATGGCGTAAATAGAGGTCCCACCGCCCTTGCAGTTTTGTCTATAATTATAGTAGTGAGTATAACCTGGAATCTGCAGTCTTTTGGCTTCGTCATCAGATTTTATCCACGTTTCAGTAAGGACGATAATGTGAATAGTTTGACAAAATGATTGTATTATACATTTTAGCTCGTCCATTTTTCCTGGTTTTACAATGCTGCGTATATTTATACAAGAATTTTATAGACTTTTTACTGGTTTTTATATCGTTGTACTTGTCGACAATTTGATACGATATATTTCCGTTTTGGTGGTTATGAGCGTGTTGTTGTTGAGGGGCCTCTTCTATTGTTAGTTTTTTGATGGAATTTCTATAATTTTAGGTACACCTTTGACGTATTTGATAGTTAAATTGTTATTACCATTTTCTGATTGAAGCTTGATTTTGTCTTTAAGATTTTTTAGATACGTTTGCTGTTGTGGTGTTTGATCTGAATACACCTTTATGTTATCAAATTTCAGATTGTTTCTTTTGCGTAGTATAGATATGGCCATATCTGCTGACTTAAAGTAGACTTTGATCGGACGGTTTTTGCTTTGAGTGTACTTTCCCAGACGTATGACTTTTTCAGGTAAGTAATTAGTATCTAGTTTCTTTAAAATTTTAATGACTTCGTCTCTGTCTAAATTATGCCTTTCCTCTTTATTAGCAGATTTTGGCTCTGAGATACCCACAATTATTACGTTTCTACTTCTCATTTCACGTTCTTTGATTTCTCTAATTATGGTTTCGTATGAAATATTGTAATAATCAGGAGGTTATACTGTGGAGATATTGGAATTCGCTGTAAGTACACTGAATTCTGATTTTAATGCCTCAAACTTTTGATCAGTGATACTATTTTTATTATGTATATTTGAGATTTGAGATTTTATTGTCATTTGTTCTGTAGTTAGGTTGTTTATAGTTACTTTAATATCGTTCATCTGTTCTTTGATAACAGTAACATCTCCACGTATCGAGTTCATAAATTCCTGTTGATTGGTGCTAATTTTTGAAATCATGGCCATCATTTGTGACATTTGTTTTTTTTTAATTTCACTCAATTCTCCCTTTATATGAGTACTGTCATCAGTTTGCTTACGTTTGCTTCGAGTAATAGTTTTCCGATTATCAGAGACTTCTGACAGGTGGTCTCCCCCCCAACTGATCTAATTCTGAGCCGCTTAGGCCACTTCCAGTTGGAGAATGTATGACGTTCATTGTATATCCGTGGCACAGCTAATACTTTATAGGATAGTGAATCACTTACTGTTGAGGGAATGAGCCAAAAAATATCACCTGTTTCTTTTCCCCAAGGGGGTGAAGAGCGGTTACGTTGTTAGTCTTGATATGTAAGGTCGAAAGGTACCACTGCGGCTTCAATTGATTTTACACTTTTGGCCGAGTATTTTGCGTAGATATTAAGTTGTTATAAACTTTGATTTTTAAGAAATTCACTGCGACACGTCCACACCGTACGCCGTTTAAATGAATTGGTGAAAAAACTTTACCTTGGTGATCGCTAAGAACAACATGGTTAGATAGCGCTACGAGCGCCTCCTCTTAATTAAGTTCTTTGTTATATCAATAACATACTTTGATATAACTTATATGTATTCGAAACCCCACAATTTTCGGGTCTTAGTTAATCCTCTGATAGGTTTTCGCATTCTCGACCGTGAATTATCCTTTATGCATAACATTTGAATTTATGCGGGTTTTCCACCTAACTATAAATACAAGTTATTATATCCAAAAAATAAGTAATTTTGCCTGTATGTTTGTAGGTCAGAAAATTTATTAAACACACACACACACACCGTCACGCCTATATTCCCCAGAGGGGGTGGCAGAGGTGTACTGAGTACACCCACGTTTCGCCGACGATGTTAGGTCCCATGTAACAGGGGGTGAGCCTATTGCCATATATCGGGCACAATTCCAGACTCCGGACCCATTCGGGGAATTTTTTGTTAGAAAAACTACATAATTAAATTAAAAATCAAAATTTATTAATTCATGGTAATTGATACATGATGAATTCCCGCAAGGGAATTGGCGTGACAAAAAGTTCAATCCTTTCGAATTTATTTATCTATATCATTACGTCAAGGGTTATCAGAGTTTCAACAGGCACTTTGCTTACACACCTCTCTGGCTTCCTTCACTTTCATTGTTCGTCTCATACACGCTTGCCGGTTGTTTGTTGTATTTTTTTGCAATTTTTTGTTGTATAATTTCATAGCAGAGTAACGGTTGGTTGCCTATAAATGTAGCAGCATTTAAGTATAGTATGTTAACAAGACTGTATACTAATATATTATAACATAATGCTTGTCACGTTGGTGAAACCAAAATAAAAAAAAAATAAGCTACAGAAAAATTACACACGTAAATACACGGGTCAGTGATAGTATAATAATATACTGTAATATACTCCGTTTGAAATTAAGTAACGCTGTGCTTTGCTTTGGAAACGTGATATGATTTTGTATATAGTGGTTAGGTAAGGTCGCGTTATTAATTTAGCTTTGGAACAAAAGCAAAACCGACTTTGATAATTATTTAATATTTATATATATATATAATATATTGATGGTGATTTTTTTTATAAAGTCGATCATGTGAACTCGACACGAATTTATCGAGACAGATTTTGGTTTACCTACTATTTAGGTACCGGAGAAGACCTAGACTATCTAACCATAATCAAATATACCGTGTCTTATCTGAAGGACAAGTCAAGAGTCTCCGTAACTGGCGAGCGTGTGTGAGTCGAACTATGAGAGTGGAGAAAGCCAGAGAGGTATATAAGGAAATAAACTGTTGGAACTCTTTACTCTCTGCCTACCCCGCAAGGGATCTGGCGTGATGATAAAGATCGATAGATACTATTTAGGTATTAAATCAGAGGGCTTGGGTTGATTACTACCACTTAGGGATAGCTGTGACCAATGACTTAGAGTGGCTTGTAAACCACGTAGAGGTTTGATTATGGAAATGCCATAAACGGACACCCATCTCTAACTGACTGAGTCGAACTTTGCTTAACCTTGGTGATAGCTAAGTACATCATGGTCTCGCAGTGCTACCAGCAGTAAAAAGTGCTGGTAGCACTGCGAGACCATTAACTAGTGAAAGTCGTTTTGTGATAGTGGATCCGACATTATTCCGAAATAAATATAGAAAAAAACTTGACCTAAACTTATTTGAACCTTAGGTCTCATACAGACAGTGCTACTCTGACTCAATGTAATAATAATTCTTAATAAAGAGACAAAATCCAAACACAACATAAAACGTCGAACGTTAACCCAGTTAATTTCTATGTCAACAATACCTGGTACCAACTTATTTAATTAAACCAAATAAATCAGTCTGTGGCAATAATATTTATTGGTTCTAAACTATACCGGTCGATCTTTACAGATATAAGGGTCATTATATACCCACAAAGTAGCGGCTAGCAGAGTTGGAAACACGCTCGAGGCCGTGCTTAAACGCTTGAGTCGGCGCTTGAACAGAGGGCTTAGCATAAAGAGATTAGATATTACCGGGACGCTATCGAATTAATGCCATCTTTTTCACACTACCAATTAACTAAATAAAGGTGAACGTGACAGTACAGTTTCTGGACAGTGTTTCGCTGACGTCAATCTGTTTGTGCTAAGCTCTGTGCTTGCAAAACGCTCAAGTCAGAATTCAAGACGGAATTGGAGTCTACTAAACTGTAACTTGACTTGATCTTGAGCGTCAAGTTTTGAGGGTAAATTTTAATGTATCTATATAGACTTAAGATTGTCATCGGTGTGTGGATTTTTATTATTCTTGTCATTTACATTCAGAACCTAGCACTATGATGCCCAATTTTAGTCTTAAAATTTAAACTTGAGTAGATTTTGTTAGTTTAAGCCGCAAGCGTGCAGCTGAGTTAGGGTTAAGCTACTTATATATTTACACAAGCGAATATATCGTGTTTTACAATGTAAATAAAGTTTAAATTGCCAAGTCAATTATTACACTAAAACTACATGCTTTTTTGCCTTTCGCGTTCTTTGTAGCTTCACCAGACAAGAGGCGTGAATATCTACGCGTTAGCTAGAAAAGTAAAGGGAGCAATTAGCTTGAAGCGGTTTGGCATGGGCGGTCCTTTGAGGAGGGTATAAATGTTTCCCTGGCATGGCCTAGATGTTTCCCCATGGCATTTTACTCCTGCCAATAGGCAAGTTTGAATAGGATACCGATCATGTTGGGCGCGGTGTCGCGCCGAGTGTGGCAGAGCAAAGCAGTGTGGTCTCTCCCGTAGATTACTGGACCTTGTAACTTTCAAGGTCACGCCAGCGTTACGCCATGCTTACGTTTATCACTAGGTTATTCAAACCGCAATCAATCGTCTATGAAGATCTTCTGACCGATTCAACAACAAAGGGCCTTTACCTATTCTTTCTATCCGTACGTGAGCGTTTGACTGGAGGTTGACCACTGTGTGGCTCAATTTCTCACTGGACATAGCCACGTTAAGAGTTAATTATTCTCTTTTAAACTAGTACCTTCACCAAAATGTCAGTATTCCTAGTCTAACTGCGCGTACGAACAATCAGCACTCCATGATCTTTGGGAGTGCAGTCTCTGGCACAATGAGCGTACCATTATGTTAAACAGTCTGCGAAATACGTCTAGGGTAATCTACTACACGGATCTCGTTGACACTCGGGATAATTTCCATGCGTTTAAGCGTTTTTGCAATACTTATTACTGGAATCAAGCATGAGGCTCACAAGTAAGTAATTTTTTGTGTTGCCGCTTTGCAAAGGAGGGAAGTAGAATTTTATTGTTCCTACTCCTCCTGTTTTTCTAGGTACTCTGTAAACCCGATGATCTTAGGATAGATATATCGGACATGCAGCCTTCGAACTGCTACTGAGAATATTTCAATAGACCACACTTTTTTGTGTCTCAGCTTTGCAAAGGAGGGAAGTGGAATTTTAATTTTATTTTAATTAAATTTGTTGCGGGTTTCAAGACAATTAAAGCGCTTTCCGAGACACCCTAAGGTTCAAACCTTGGTGTCATCTAAGGAGACTATTGTAGATCCTGGCTTACAAGAGTTACAATGGTGGGAGTGGGTGGTGGGCTTCGGTCCATAAAAAAAAAATACTCACGCCGCGCCCACACAGTGGCAAAAATACGTGTGAAAGCTTTAATCCGTAACGCAACTTATATCTAATATTGCCCCTAGGCCTATTGCCTTTTTAGTATGAATTTGCCTTAAGTTCTCATCTCAGTTATGTTTATGTTAAACTTGTGCAAATTCTGTGAGAACTGCAACACCTGTGACACCAACTTTATTAATTTAGTGCCGTTGTCGGCTACAGTTGGGTGCTACAACGAATAAGCTTTTAGACTTTTGTCAAAAATTGTGGTGTTACTTATTGAATTTGGTTTGTCTGTTTCTATCACTGAAGGTGACTCTGGAATAAAGAGATTTTAAAGTGTTTTTTTTGTTCATTGTTCTAGTATTGGTCAAAACCAATAGGTATTCACACTACAAAACAATAAAAAAACCTTTAAAATCGGTCTGCTTCTTTGTTGCCCGTTTGTATTGAAATTACCTTACTTTTTACCTGCCATTTTCGTATATTTAAAGCTTTTATACCTATCAAAAAATTGGAATTATTATCAAAAAATTGGAATTATTATAAAAAAGTTTGTATGTTTGCATGTTAAGGTGTTTGGATGTTAGTTACGGCAGAACGGATTTGGGTGAAATTTAGCACAAAGATAGTTTACTACACATAGGGCTGAATTCAAACATAGGGTACTTTTTATCCCGAATTTTTTTTAGGTTACTGTCTAAAGTCAACGCGGACGACGTCGCGGGCAGAAACTAGTGACATAATATTTCTATAGTGTCCAACTCTCTAAATAACCACCACAATAAATAGTTTAATTTACCATCGTGCAACTTTAGCCAAATCTTAGCACATCCCCAAAGTTTTTTAAATTTAAGAAGCAAAGAGCAATAAACAAATCCTTAATCACAACTTCCTCAAAAAACACAGCAACACGAATTCTCGATTTGTAAGTGTTTGTCGAACTAAGATAGTCCCAACTCAATATCGAATAAGATACACAGTACTTCTCAAGAAACGAGTACTAAGAGAAAACGTTAGAGCATTTTCTGGAAAAACGCGTTAGTGACAAATTACGTTTTTGCAATAGTTTGTGACACCCGTTATATAATACCTGCAGTTTTATATAAATTTATATAGAAGCTTGTCAGCTGACATTTACAAGTTAATATAATACTGCTGAATAGAAAGAATGTCGGAAGGAAGAATGAAAAAACAGATATACAATGCTTAAATCGAAGGATGTAGGCAGAGGAGAAGACCTAGACTATCATAGCATAATCAAATAAACCGTGTCTTATCTGTAGGGTAATTCAAGAGTCTCCGTAACCGGCGAGCGAGTATGAGACAAACTATGTGAGTGGAGGAAGTCAGAGAAGTCTGTACTCTCTGCCTACCCCGCAAGGGATCTAGCGTGATGATATAGATAGACAGATATAGTAGTGCTAACTGTGGACAGACTCGGCTATCTTATTCCAGGTCCTATATGGAATACAACAAGGTGGTCTAAATATCTTAATTAACACGCATTACGCGCGTAGTAGAACTTTGGACATTTTCTGAAGACCGTTTCTCGTATTTAATTAATTATTAGGCTAAAATATATAAATCCACTCAAAATTGGTATTTAGCTTCACTAAAATATCGGTCCGATTTCTGTATCATTTCAGTCTAATATCAATATAATGTCAGATTATTTAATTTGAACTCTATTCTCTCTTATTAACCGCATCTCAATCTCAGCTGTACCAACCATGCCGCAGAAATCTTCAATTTGCCATTTGTTATTAGACCTATTTTGTGTTTATATCTACATACAACTTTCGTTCCGATCTTGTTTTAGTCGACGTCATAAAAGAATTGCTTATTCCACAGTGATATATAGATCCTTGGATCTTGTGGTCCGCAGCCAAAATCGTAACTAATGCTGTCATCAAGTGAAATGTCCCTTCATGACAGTCGCAGAGTTGTCGTTTGCTATGAAGTTTAGCTAAGTTCTTATTTTAATTAGTAACCGGACCCACCTGTTGAAATATTTCTCTGGAAGTAGGAAAATTTTACTAAATTTTAACTATGTAAATTTTAATAATTTCACCCATGGCCAAAATATGTTTCTGGCACTATACAAGAATACCTATTTCATAATATTATTGAACTTAGTAACTGCATCTTTTACACTTAATTAAGAGAATTGGTCTTCTCATAGGAGTGACGCCATTCTACTAAATAGTATAAAAACCAATCTCGACACTAAACGAACGGCAACATTTATTAAGAAAAATAACTGACTATCGTTTAAATAGGTATTGTCGCTTAAGACGTCTTTACTAAAGAGACTCGCATTGTTGTTGTGTGAAAGGGCGAATTTCAAAGAACACAATGAATCTACAATTCGTATCACGGTACATTACAGTCATTCTGAATTATTAACAGAAGACGAAGGTAGTTATTTGATGGAGATATACTATATATCTGTATTTGTGAAAGGTTAACTGTTGTAAAGGTGAATTTAGTCTAAATAAAAGCTGAGATTTTTTTTATATAAAAATGAAATCCTGTATATTATCTGGTTATATAGTACTATGAATTGGTGCTGATAGCACTAATTCATAGACCCTTAACACGAGGGGCTATGTTGCCTAGTTGATATGTTCCCATGGTCAGCTTCCGACTCCATCGTCAGACCAGCTGTATGATACCATATTATTGCATTGTTGCCAAACTTACATACGTACAACAAATCTCAGCTCAAGCGGATATCCGTGAGTGCTTGAAAAATGGTTCACACGGTTTGAACCGGAAAGACAGACAGACATACGAACAGTGCAAGTTAAATAAAGGCTTGTAAAAATAGCTAAACGTCGTTAATCGATGAAGTTTAAGACACGGGTTTTGCGGATTTTCGTTGGTAAATTAGCTCCCAGACAACTACTATTCCTATACGTTGAACTTATAAGTTCTTTACACAGTCATGCATCGGATTTTACCCAATTGCGTTGATCTCGTATTTTAACTAAGTGCATGTTCACTCGGGGGTATTTCAGATTTCTCATGTCGGACTAAAAACCTCGAGGCAGATACAAATATAATGCAAAAAGATTTTCATTTTACTTAAACGGATTGAAGATTATTTCGAATTATTTGCTTCATTTGCCGTAATTTATATGTAAGTCCGGTATATATTGTTACCCTGCTGAGTGGTATAACTATACAGAGAGCTTAGTACCAAGCCATTGACGTCAGCGTGACGCTGTCGACGAAAAGCGTGCTGTCACTTACATGTTTATTTAGTAAATTTGTGGTGTGAAAAGGATGTCATACCAACGCAATAGCATTACGAGAACGTCCTTCTATTCGTGTTAAGTCCTCTGTATACATCTACATATCGTATCGCCGACAAATTTAGGTCCAATATAACAGAGGGGTGACCTTAAGCAGAGAAGTGGATATACATACGAGTAGAGTGATCTTTTGGAAAGACCTTAATCCTGCAGTAGACGTCTCTTAGCTGATGATGATACCACAGCTATAATACCCTTTTGCACAAAACTAACACTATTGTCCAGTCATTATATTTAACTCAAAGATAGATGTGCCTACTACCAATAGAATTTTGACACATGTCATGTTGTCACCGTTAAAATCCAGAGTGATAATTTTTAAAATATATATTGATGATTTTTAATGGCAACACTGCGAAATGTCGCCATTTTGAAACCGCCATCTTAGCTGATCGAGCGTTGTCAACGGGCTCTTGATCACAAAGAATATAATCACTACCTCGGTTACTTCGTTATGGCCTCCCGTTGAGTAAGATATACAGTAATTTAATTATAGGAAAATATTATTGTGGTAAATATCGTTAATAGTCTGTTCAGGATTTGATAACTTGTTTAAACTATTATATATAGGTCTTAGATACTTGCCATTTTACAAATAAATCTATTAGTTAAATATAGGAACCTGTCTTAAGTAAGTTAATACGTGAACATCAATACAAAATCTCTTAGATCGAATGATTTACAATCCTACCTAAATCTGCTCTACCAGACGTAGTTTCAGAGACGTAAATCATCTGCAATCTTTTGTTTACGAGCGGAGATAAGCCCGGTCTGGGTACGGCTTGTGAAGCTATTTCACTTTTTCGTTCTATCTAGAAACAAGTTTGTGGATTTTACCGTGAAATAATCTTCTTGATACCTATTTTGTTGCTAATTTTGTATGAATAATGGCCAACAGTAGCCGTTATTATTGTAAGGGACAGTAGTTTATCTACCATGAGTTGGTTGTGTATTCAAACCTGTTTTTTCTTGGCGAAATATAAAGCAATCATTGTCTTCATCATCTGTTTAAAATGATAAGCGACATTATCAGCGTATTTACAACTATGAGTTCATAATTAGCTACAGTTTTATTAAACGCTGGCTACAAGTAACAAACGCTTTGTCTACAGGTTGCGAACCCAATTCGTTTAATAAATGCGCTGGTTATAGTTTTTAAAGGTGCTGGCAATACATTCTATACCCGCAAGTGTAGGTTGAAAATTTACTGGTTGTAGGTTACAAATGCAACAGCAAATCTTTTTTTGAACTACGGCGGTTGATACTCCATAAGTGACAGAAGACGGTGATAAAAGAGATCTCCACTCAAAAAAACTTCAGAAAACAACTGAAATATGGCGGCCAAAATAAGGAAGACTCGCGTTTTAGCCCAAAACTATGGATGAAAGATTTTTAAAATGTAGAAAAATATAATACTCTGCACGCTCTGCCTACCCCGTAAGGGATCTGGCCTGATAATATAGATAGGATATAGAAAAATATAATCTGACAAACTAAAGCTTAACATAAGTGCACTGCAATTTATACCCTAAATTTCATTAAGATGAATTATATACCAGCTTCTCATAAATGACTATCTCCACATTTAAATGTAGGTAAATGAAAAGGTAAGATCACTCCAAAACGTACGTCTACAAGCGTCATTGTCGCATCCAATTCCGTTTGGCACACAATACATCCCCGTGTGCAGAACAAACGAAACTCGCCTTTATTTATCCGCCACTATTCCCGTGCAGCTAAGTGCAAAATATTTGTTCCGGCATCCGAGTCTAAAAATTCAGCGTGATAAAATAAATTGTGAACCTTTTGTTGCGGACCAAATTCATTGGCCCGCTGCGCAATCTTTTCGTGTATCGTGTATTTAGTAGTTGGTAGGTGGTAATTTCGTTATTTATTACCGTGAACTTCTTTCCTTGATTTTTTAATTTGTTCTGTCGTTTAAACATGAGACATTGTATTCAAGATATGTAAATTCAATGTGGTAAAATAAATTGTGAACCTATTTATTGTGTACTTAATTCATTGCCCGATGTGCAATCTTTTTTGTGTCATGTATTTTGTAGTTCTCTACTTTGTTCTGTGGTAATTTCCTTGTTTATTGTTCTTTTTAATTTGTTTCGTTTTTAAAGTACGAGACACTACGTTTAAGGCAAATTCATTGTGGTAAAATAAATTGTGAAACTATTGTCGTGGATCAAATTGGCCTGACGTGCAATCATTTTTGTGCTGTGTATTTAGTGGTTCTCCACTTTGTTTGGTGGTCATTTTTTAATTTATTATAGTGCAATTTATTTCCTGATTTTTTAATTTGTTTCGTTTTTGAAACACGACACATTGTGCTTAAGGCAAATTCAATGTGATAAAATAAATTGTGAACCTATTGTTGTGGAACAAATTCATTGCGCTGACGAGCAATCATTTTTGTGCTGTGTATTTAGTGGTTCTTTACTTTGTTCGGTGGTCATTTCTTAATTTATTGTCGTGCACTTTTTTCCTGATTTTTTAATTTGTTCTGTTTCTCAAATCTAAGACATTGTGTTCAAGACAAATTCAATGTGGTAAAAGAAATTTGTGAACCTTTTGTAGTGGATCAAATTCATTTGCCCAGTATGCGATATTTTTTGTATCGTGTATTTAGTGATTTTCTAATTTGTTCGGAGGTAAATTCGTTATTTATTATCGTGCACTTTTGATGCTTGAATTTGTTAATTCATTGTGTTTTTAATATATAAAACATTCTGTTTAAATTCAATATTGTGTTTTTCAAAGCTACATAAATACATTTATCGGAGAGATTTTTAATTCAATGTATGTTTTTTAAATATTTTGTTTTTCTTTATTTCAATTATATCCTAAGCTCTATCTTTAGTTATTAGATATTCTTTATCTTCTTTTACAAATAATGTAGTTTTGTGTCAACCTCGTTGATTTAGTGGCGTATTGTGTGGCTGATAATCACGAGGTCTTGTGTTCTGATCTTAAATCGGGTAATGTTGTTGAAGTTTTAATGTTGAGAATTCTCAGTAGCTAGTCAAGTATCTGCAATTATGCCAGTGCAAAATATGTCAAAATTCCATCCAGAGTAGGCAAATCTATCTGTGAGTTAAATATTGAAACCGGAAGTAAATCTATACAAGCCAAGACCTAAAGGAGGCCTAGCGGATGGCCTCACGGCACGATAAAGGCTTGGGCCAATCCGCCCTCTGGGGCGAATAGTCGCGTGTTCATTCCCGCACGTCACAAATCTTTGTGCGACCCACAATTATTTGGTTCGGTCTGTGTGTTTGTGTATGTGAATTTTTACATTAGTAAACGCACCCAAGTCCTCTCAGTTTGAGAGGTCTCCTCTCAAACTGTGGTGGTGTGGGTCTCAAACGTGCCCAACGGTGGGACAGTTTCTTAACAGGGCTAATATTATTATTAAACGCACCCAAAACACAGAAATAAATAGTAGTGTGGGGCTACGTTTAAAAAAAAAAAGATGGCCACTTAGTAGGATAAAATGTTGACACGAAAATAAGTATAAAAATTACGCGATTAATTAAAATTATTAAGAGTACGCACTCTTGGCATGTAAAAACAAATTTTAAGATACCTTTTTTAAAACAAGCTTTTATAGCAGAAATACAACCAAGATATCTTGCTTAGATGAGGAGTTCCTATGGCTTCTTTTGGGCTCCATCATCAGACCCTGGACACCAACCGGATCTAGAGCACTCGTCAAGATAAATTCAACGAGCGCAAACACGGCGGTGTTATATCGAGTAGTTGGGTGGTTCCATTGGCCATCTTTTGACTTTATCGTCAGACCCTAAACACTATCCGATTAAATTGTACTTAAAAAAAATCAAAACAATTTCATTTCATTAAAAATCTAGACATTAACAATGATATTGTGGTGACTTTCCTAGTAAGCATGAAATACCTATAGCAGGAAGTCACCTCTCTTCCAAACCGTGTTTGCACATAGATTACAGAATAAAATAATATTAATAACATTACATTTATCTAATATAGAAGCATGTATATGTGTGCGTTCAAATTTGTGTGGATGTGCGTGTGTGTATGTGTGTGTATGTGTGTGTGTGTGTGTGTGTGTGTGTGTGTGTTTGTGTGTGTGTGTGTGTGTGTGTGAGTGGATGTGTGTGTAATTAAATCTAGTTTTGGTGGGTCTATATATTTATAGTAATTTTTATATACGTATAAGTAGATAAATATGATTATGCAATTTTCTTTAATAAATTTTCTTTTGTAGCATAGTTTAGAGATTTTAACCATGTCATCAGAGTCCTCTTACATTCGTAATGATTTACGGGATAGATATTAAGTTTTTTATCTATTATACTATATAGATAGCCAGATTGTCTCTCATTTTGCCTAGTGGTAAAGGCTGTTCTGACTGTTTTAATTTGAATAGCTCTGTCTCTTCTCCTGGTAATCAACTTATAGGGGTGGTATGTTATAAATTTATGAAGTCTATGTATAGAATTTAAAATATATAGTTTCCTGACTGTCAGAAGGTCACCGTAGATATACAGTTCATTAGTAGAATATCTGTACGGCAAAGAGTAACTTTGACTTCTCTCAATATCCAACAAATTTGTTTTTGTAGCCCCACTCAATATGGGTATACAGTAACCTAATATAGATTGAGCAAGTGCATAATATATTTTATTTTATTAGATCCACATTAGTTCCCTTATTCTAGTCATACCCATTTCAATGTGTGGGTGCCACAATAAGCGTTGATCAACTACGAGTATGACTCCCAAATATCTAGTTGAGGTAACTTTGTTGATTCAAGGGCAGGAACATGTTATGTTTGGGGGCTTTCCACAATTGTTAATTTGAAAATCATTGCAGTACTTGTCAACACTATTCTAACAAGCCCAAACACAAGGGGGTTCGTTATATGTTTCACATGTTCCTTTAGCCACCTTCCGACTCTATCATTCGACCAGCTCCAAGGTACCATATTATTACACTGTCACCGCACTTACATACGTATGCCAAATTTCAGCTCAATCGGATACCCGGAAGTGCTTGAAAAATGGATCACAATATTTGAACTGGAAAGACAGACAAACAGATTTATCGCAGTGGTTAAGAGCTTAAGCCGCTCCGCCCACTGTGTCTAATAGTCGCGGGTTCGATTCCTGCACGTGACCAATCTTTGTGTGACCCACAATTATTTGTTTCGGTCTGGGTATTTGTGTATATAAACTTTCATGTTTGTAAACGCACCACCGACACAGAAATACATTAAAGTGTAGGAATACGTTTTTAATTAAAAAAAAAACAGACAGACATACGAATATTACTAGTTAAATAAAAGCTTGTAAAATACCTTAAATAATTGAATCACCAAAATAAAGGATGAATACCGTACGTACGTACGTACTACGTACCTCTAGGTACGTAGTTTACGTGTTAGCTGTTTTATTTTCATATATTTAAATTATACTATATAATTATTCTTTGGAAACTTATTATGTCACAAACAATTAAGTATGCAATTACTTAAGAAATCCAGTTAAATCGGATTAAGTAGCGCAAATCCCTCGCGTTACAAAGATTTGGTAGAATTTAATTCAGACCAGATAGTGCTCCCATCTGGGCCTCAATTCTATTAAAAAAATTTAGCAAAACCGAAATTTAAACGGTGCTAATTAATGGCGTTGAACTGAATTCGTAAATAAAAATAAATAAACACCGTCACCTGTGAACACATGGTTTTCGCCGACGATGTTAGGTCCCTTGTAATAGAAGGCGAGCCTATTACTGTCATATTGTGCACAATTTCAGACGCCGTCGGAACGGGATTTTATAAATCGAAAAATTACACTTACACAAAGATGGGGGGGGGGGGGGTGATGTGTGTGTATGGCTAAGTGCGAAGGTAAGACTTGGCCAAGGTTGGCTTCGTCTGTCCACCCAAAGGCAGATGGGGGGTCAGTCTATAAAAGATTTCCTCCATAAAAAAAAGGATAGCATGCACCAACATCAGCAGGAGGGGCCTGGACGCGAGAGGCGTGAACCCTGAGTGGCCTTCACGAGGGACCCCGAAGAGGAAGGGGACGTTGTGTGGCCCACGTCGCCGTAATCACTGCGTCTGTCATTTATATTTAGTAGAAGAATGCCATATCACCTCAATAGTGTTACGCTAAGGTCAAGCTAATTTAATAAAACTGATAATGCAACATCGGTGTCAGGAATATGACAATATTTTCTCTAAAGGTGCTGTATAATGAAGCAATTTTTTATGGTTTATTTTTGACTGATTAGTCAGATTTGTCACCTGTCGTTTCTCATTTTCACATTTATTAAACAGTATCCCTATTCCGGATTGAGCTGCTATCAAACTTCGACTGAATACACATATCGTTACACCTATATTCCCCAAACGAGATAGCAGAGGTGTACTGTGTACACCCACGATTGAAACCAAATGTTAGCCGTAGCAGAGCAATTGTGTTTAACAGTCTTCATATGCTACTAGAATACGAAAACATTGAGCGGCAGTGGTTAAGATTCAGTTTTAGAGCAATTTTGTTTATAGAATGGGCCCCTGATCTATGTAGGTATCGCTTAGGTTCTATTGGACCTGCGTGTAGCTCGTTGAATTATATGATGAAAATTAATCATTGAATTAGTACGCTATAATTACTTACAAGAATTATCAACCCCGTTTATTTATTGACATCCCACCTCTAACAATTGTTTTTGATTACTGAGTTAACATATTAGTTAACCAATATTTCTGACGTTATTAAAACGGATATTGTATAATATTTATTGCTAGCAAGGCCAAATAGTAAGCATCACCTGGATATTTACTTGGTCCAGTAATTTAAGTGTTGCCTCTTTAGTTCATAAGGCCGAGTGATTGCTGGTTTGATCTTCACACTAAACAAGAACTATAGAGTTTATGTGTCAATACATAGAACAGAATAAAATGGGATTAATTTTCTACAAAGCAAAACAAACAGTTGAAAGCTCGAATAAAACTAAATATTTTAACTTTATTTACCCGACGTTTCGAATGATTTTTAACATCTATGGTCACGTGGAGGTGATGGCGTCCATATTCAATTGGAAAATGCTTATTATTAGTCATTTCAGTTACATGGCACAGCGTTCCAATAGGTTCTTTCCTTACTGAGCTCTCTAGTTTCATCCACTGTCATACTACCTCTCTTAAACGGCGCCGACAGTCATTCTGTATATATAGTAGATACATAGATAGTTCTTTCTACTACCTACGTATTCTCCCATAAACCCACATAATTGACACCAGAATAAAAGGTCCGAATGTAATAGAGAACCATTATTACACATTACTTCAGATTTAACCAACCATTTAAAAATTGCAAAAAGTTTTTCTTACCGCCGGTCACCTCAAGGCGTATTCATTCTAAGGTGGTGCCCTGTAATTGCTCTTATTTTTCAATTAACGGAGTCACCCTCCCACTGTTGAACAAAACTTCAGATAGTAAACTTTCCCGCACAAATGATAAGAGAAAATTTATACGTTTACTGGGAAAATTCCGTGGTACCTGCAAAGTTTTAGATAAACGTTGTACATTACAATGTTCATATTACTAGTTAAATACACAGATTGTACAGATAAATTACTTTTAGTCTTATTTAGAGTTGTCCGATGAAATGTTGTGCGAGGCACAAGGGGATTTCAGGTCTGGAAGAGGATGTTCGGATCAAGTCTTCTCACTCCGCAACATCGTAGAGAAGCATCTGGCAGTGGGGCGGAAGGTTTTCTGCGGTTTTGTAGATCTGGAGAAGGCATTTGACAGAGTTGTGCGAAAGAGACTTTGGGACATTTTGCCAGAGTATGGTATAGATGGCACTCTGTTGCGAGCCGTCCAGTCCACTTATGTGGACTGCAAGGAATGCGTACGGGTGGGTGGTAACAGGTCACCCTGGTTTGACGTTAAAATCGGCGTCAAGCAGGGTTGCGTGTTGTCCGCTAGACTGTTTATAATATATCTGGACAAAAGTCTTCAAAGACTGAAAGCGATGAATGAAGGTGTGCAAATGGGTGACTTAGTGGTAAACCATCTACTTTATGCAGATGACGCGGTTTTAATAGCGCCAACAGCCACTGATCTGCAAACACTAGTCACAGTTATGAAAGACGACTGCATGATCAATGGCTTACACTTAAATGTGAAGAAAACCAAGATTATGGTTTTTGAAAGGGAAGAAACCAGAACGAATGTAAGGATTGTGGTTGGTAACGATGTGCTGGAGCAAGTGAATGAGTTTGTATATCTTGGATGCGCCTTAAGTAAGGATGGGAAATACACCGCTGACATAGAGAGAAGAGTGAGTGCAGGGAACAGAGTGAATGGTGCGATGGGAAAGCTACTCGGGAGCCGGCACTTAAGCCATAAGGCGCAGCTGGCCATACATAACGGAGTTCTTGTCCCAACGCTGTTATATGGTAGCGAGAGCTGGGTATGTAAGAAGGAGAATGAAAGTAGGATAAATGCGGTAGAAATGCGAGCTCTGCGAAAGATGTGCGGAGTGAAGCTGACCGACCGCATTAGCAACAGCATAGTAAGACAGCGAGTAGGTATGAAAGATAGTATCGGTGTAAAGATGAGAAAGGGCATGCTCCGTTGGTTCGGGCATATAGAAAGAATGCCAGAGGAAAGAATGACAAAACAGATATACAATGTGAAAGTGGAAGGATGCAGGTACCGGGGAAGACCTAGACTATCTTACCACGACCAAATAAACCGAGTCTTATCTGATGGAAAATTCAAGAGTCTTCGTAACCGGCGAGCGTGTATGAGACGAACTATGAGAGTCGAGGAAGCCAGAGAGGTATGTAAGGAAAGAACCTGTTGGAACTCTGTACTCTCTGCCTACCCCGCAAGGGATCTGGCGTGAGGTTATAGATAGATTGATAGATAGATTTAGAGTTGTCTCTCTATTTGTTACGGTATATTTAGTAGTTTATTTTTTCCTTTTCACAATCTAATTCGGCCCTATTTCTTAATTATTATACAAATAGCACCTTTGTGAGAGACTGGTAACTGCACTAGGAAAGTTAACCTGTCTGACAGATTACCAGACCCCCGACTATGACATTGTTACAAGATGATTAGTGAAGCTAGAAATATTGTCTAAGTTACATTTATATTCGTGTGTGGTTGAATATCAGCTTGCGTGTGTGCGCGTGTGTGATGTTGTTTGAATGTTTGATTTATACATAAACACTATATGTACAAAAGGGGGAAACACTATAAGAAGCTGGGATATTACGTGACAGTTTTTAAAATTTGCTCAGATGATCATAATCTAGTTCTTGTAACTATAATGACATTTTCTGCTTACATTTTGATTTTGGTAGAGGGTACATGTTTAGGACCTTATTTATTTTATTAGACTAGATTCAAGGAGTTTGGATGAACATTATGTTTTGTTGTTGTTAAGAAAAGATTTAAATGGAATCAAACTTTATATATTTAATCTTCTTCTTATCGTTTCAACGGCAGACATGTCGAATCTATATGGAACCGGCCCAGAACGCGGCCACTTCGACCGCATTCTCGGTGGCATTGATCAAATCCTGCCGCGTACAAATGTTGGGGCATACAGAGCACGATGTAAGGTGGGCCATCGTTTGGGTTAACACTTCAAATTGGTATTGTCTGTGGGTCTCTACCTAAACATATCCTTATACTTATCCTTTACTGTTATAGTAGATGTGAAAATATGGATTCACGGTTTAAAGGTACAGCCAAACCGCGTTCAGCCGCGGCCGCGGTGGCGTGCACGGTGGCGATTAGCTCCTGCAGTTATATTTGTATGAAAACGCGTCCTACGTCCTGCACGCGTTATCTGAGTGGTGTCTGCACGTGATAGGGAGATACTGATCGCCATCGGGCGCACCACCGCGAACGCAGCTGAACGCGTACGTTTAGTAGTAAAGTGAGATTGGATGATAAAGTATTAGGTATACATATTAATTAACCTCTACTTTTTCACTACCAGGCAAATGCCTTCTCATACACAATAGAGATGACAGAAAATACTCATGCTGGATCATGCGGACTCAGTGCGGGTTCGCGCCACCCAAGCCGCATACTTGGCTTAAAGCTTCCAACTTGGATTAGCGACTACTACGTGAAATGGTAACCGGCCCAAATGACTTGGCGTGCCTTTCACGGAGATGCAATCAGTTCCCCATCTCATATTGACCGACCGAAAGCTGCTTAACCTTGGTGATTATTCTTAACACCCCAAGGTGTAGTACCAATACTACAGCACTACAAAAGCCTCTGGATTGTAAAAAAACTTAAAAGAAATTGTGCGGTCGGAAGACCCTCTTCAGAAACGAAGTTCCTTACGTAATTTTTCCAACTGCAAACGTGATTGAATATGAAGATTTCTATTAATTATATGTGTATTTTTTTCACGCCCTCTTCCTCTCTCTCTCTCTATTATATATGTATTTCCCTAATCCTCTCTTTCTCTCCCTTTCTTTCTCTCTTCCTTTCTCGCTCTATCTCTTACTCTTTCTCTTCATACCTCTCTCTCTCTCTGATTTGTATATTAATTTATATTTTACCATTTTTTCAAAGCTAGCATGTTAAGTAAGGAGCCCCACACTACGATTTGTTCCTGTATCGTGGGTCCGTTTACAAACATGAAAATTTACATACAGAAATATACCGACCGAAACAAATAATTAGGTGATACAAAAATTTGTCCCGTGCGGGAATCGAAACCGCGACTAATAGACAAAGCAGGCGGAGCGGCTTAAGCTTCGTTAAATTGGCCGCCGTAAGCATTAAAGTATACAAGGTGTAACATAATAAACGCAAGACCTCAGACACCCCGATTAGAAAATTGCTTCATAAATTCAAAACGAAAACCAAATTTCCAAATTTAAAGGTTTTTACCCCTTTTTTAAGCACTTTTATGCCCAAATTAACAATGAAACTTGTACGTGTATGTGTGCATTTTGAGAAATACGGGCTAGGAATGCGTTTGTAATCTCCTTATTGCTATGAATCAAGAATAAATTTAGTTTTTTAGCGCACGGAAGGAGTAAAAGCGTTTTTTTGCAAATTTAAAAAAAAAATAACGTACATTAATTATAGTTAGAATCAATTCAGTTATCGATTTAGAACAAACTACTTTCAGGTCTTGCGTTTATTATGTTACAGCTTGTATATAAAAATTATCCTGAACCTGTTAGAACTCTGTGTTCTGCCTACCCCGCAAGGGATCTGGCGTGATGATATAAATTGTGCATTATTATTTATAAATGTTACAAAAAAAAACATAAAATAAAATTACAAAACATGAGCACATCTAGGGTGCGCGTGGGGCGATAGTTGTCTCCTTTTATATATAGTCTTATAATGATTTTTACGGCCTATAAAATGATGAATGTCTTTCCAAGGGAAATGTAGCTAGCACGAAAAATATTTGACACTTTGTCCTACAAATTACTTCATTTATTTATTTATTTATACTTTATGCACTGTGTGTACATAGGCGGACTTAATGCCTTAAGCATCTGCCAGTCTACCTTAGGGTGATGCAGAAACTAGTGAAACAGGTGCAAATCTGAGTCAGGTGAGAAAGGGAGATAGAAATAATGAAAAATAAATATTAAAACATACTTTCTGAAGTACAAATATACATGGACCTATTTTTATTATGAATGGAACATAAATATTGAAAATGAGATGAAAGATAATCAGGACAAGTGGGATAGTTAAGAATTGAAAACAATATTGTCAGTTCCCTCTGAATTCGGTGTTGGCGAATAGGCAACCAATTTAAGAGAGATCGATACTCAGACATGGTCAAATTTACGCAAGTTATAGGTAAATCGAATGCAGTTACTAAGAAGACGGTCAAGTTTATTAAGGTGATCTGCATTCAGGTAGGAGTAGCAAACATCACCATATTCGAAAATGGGAAAAATCAAGGCCTACACGAGCATTGCTTTTGTATTTGAGGGGAGCCAGTACTTAAGCCGATACAGGTATCGCAACATACGGTCACCTTTTGACCATCGGCACTGATCTGGATTTACGGGCTAAGTGTGTTATCAATATGTAAGCCAAGATCTTTGACACTGGTTCTAAAGGGAATAACTGTAACATTGAAAACAATTTGAGGTAGATTTGCAACGTTCACCTTGCTTATAGTTCTAGAACTCCCGCAGGGAACAGGGCCAGTTTTTTAATTGCTCGCAGATCCTGGTTTAATTTACAAATGGCATCTGATATTCGATCGGCACTGTCTTGCGAGTACTATTGCAAGTCATCGGCATAAAAATGATACGCCCACTGAAATTAGATCAATGAAAATTGAAAAAAGAAGAGGAGAAAGTATACCACCTTAGGGAACGCCAGTTTCTAAACCCTGCCAGGTCGATGAAGACTCGTCACTTTGAACTTTGACTGCTGGCGTTCACGAAGATAAGAAGAAAAACAATCCAGCGACTCCCGTGAGCACATGCCATAAGAAAGGATGGACAGTAGGATATCATGTTGAACGCATTAGAGAAGTCAACCAAGACTAGGACTGTGACTTTGGTATTTTCCATACTTCTTCGGATATCTTTAGTCACTTTAAGTAGGGCAAAAACGGTACTATGGCCATGCCTAAATCCAGATTGAAGAGGGCTGATAAGGTTATTGGTGTAGATAAAATGGGAGAACTGTTTATGAACACAGGCCTCGAGCACTTTTGAAAGAAAAGGAAGAATGGATATTGGACGAAAATGGCTTGGAAGGGAGGGGTTGGGGATCATAGGAAGGGGACAAACAAAGGTTTTACGCCACAAAGATCAAGAAGTCCCGGACTCTAAGGAAAAGTTTAATTTTTTTCATTGATCAGTTTAACTCTAGGGTTATAATAGTTTGCACAAACTTGCAATTTATTATCGATCTTTAATTCCCCGTCCATCGTTTTTTATTATGTCTGCATTTAGGCGTATAATAATAAAAAGTTTATGTGAAAAGGGGCACAAAAAGGAACGCTTACGTATTAAACAAACCTAATTTTCAGTAATAATATTTATATATCCATATAATAATATACCCATACAGAACCACAAGTAGTTAAAAACGCAAAAATACCAAAAATCACAACAAAATATCAGTTCAACTTTTCGCCCGAAATGAATTGCTCTAAAAAATATAACCAGACAAAATTGGAAAAACCCGAAAACCGCCCGTATTTACATAACAAGTGAAATGCCCGATGATTTATATCGATACAAAAGTAGGTCGAAAACACGAAAACAGGTGAAATAATCCACAAGCTGGACATCAAAAACATTACTACTTTACAAATACGGTCCCAGCTGTGTCTTCTTTTACGAGCTATACCTACCGACAGTATACATGCAAAAACAGTCGTTCGATCTCTTTGACAAACAAGATTACAGTTGATTTATGCCGAAGACTTGTTCTGATAACATCTTTCCGCTTTTCACGTAAACAACACAAAAATGGCTCCTTCGAAAAACAGCGGAAGGAGGTCAGCGCGGCGATTCGTCAGTTTTGTTTTGACAGATGTGATGATGTAGTTTAAGAGGTGGACTGTAATTAAATAATAAATGGTAATCGCCAGACAAATTTAACAGATAATTGCTAGAATTGCAAGCCCGTCATACATTCCCACCACTGTAACTCCTGTAAGTCAGGAACACTGATGGTCTCGATAGATAACATCAGAGTTTAAGCCTCTGAGTGTTTTGGAGAGTGATTTGTCTTGACACCCGCATCAAATTTAATTTTTAAAAATATACGCGAAGAATCGCAAGTCATCAAAATAATCCATGCTTATTTTAACAATGAAGCGAACGCTACCTTAGTTAGGTACAGATTTACAAAATACGCAAAGATGGTTTTCGCGATCTTCTTAATCTATATATTTATTTAACCTATTTTAATACATTAATTTTAGACATTATGTAGATAGGAGGAATAGCCTACACGCACAATAATATAAACAAAAATTACTGTACTTCACTCAAAGCTTTGAGACGTGGGCATACCTATTAATTTTGGCTTTCTTAGCATCGCAAAGTTATTTCTGATAGCTTTTTTGCGAAAATAAAGAATAATAGAAAGAAATATAAAGAAAATATGGTTTTAGGCCTTTTTCGCTTAGTAAATACTGTTTTTTCTAATTTATCTCCAGCCACATTTGGAATATTATCATAAACACACGTTCATGTTGCTAGCTCTTGGTCTATTACTTTGTACAATCAACAATCAAAATACGCCGCTTCCTTCCGTTGGTTTTGGGCGGATTTTCTAGTCGTTATTACTTTATGGATATTTCCAAAGAGACAATTCAGTTTATTAGGTGGCAACTTTCTACATCTGATTTTTTTTTGGTTTTGTAAATTTTCAAAGCCTGAGTATGCCTGAAGTCCATTTGTCCGGGGTGAAGACTCATAGGCAGACCATGAGCTAAATGAAGCGATGGCATTGTAAGGGTGGCCAGCAAACTGTGGAGACTAGCATAGGATCGGAATGAATAGCGTGATAGAGGAGAGGCCCTACACTCAGCAGTGGATAGATACAGGCTGACTGATGATGATAATGAAAATTCGTTTAACAACAATATTATACAAATAATAAACGAAGTAAGTACGCCATATTACAGTGGAACTTAATATCGTGAGGGTTATGTGAGAGTACAAAATACGCGTTTAAGGAATATAAAACGATGACAGTTTGGTGCAGTGGTTAAGAGCTTAAGCCGCTCCGCCTACTGAGTCGAATAGTTGCGGCTTCGATTCCCACACGGGACCCATCTGTGTGTGACGCACAAATATATGTTTCGGTCTGGGTATTTGTGAATGTGAATCTCATGTACAAACATGCAAACAACACATCCGCGACACAAGAATAAATCCTAGTGTGGATCTACGTTTTTTTAAGAAAAAGAAAAGACTTGTAAACCGTACCTATATTTATTTTTTCTTAACACAAAAGAAAATAATTTAAAAGATAAATAGATTTTTACAAATAGTATTTACATAATCTGTACCAAATCACTGAGCTTTGCAGTGTGTTATTAACTTAATTAACAAAAAAGAAAAATACCACGGTATTTTTGGCAAAGCCCTCTCAAGCTAATTCTATTTTTCACTCGTTTTAGATTAACAGTGAAACATTTTTATTACAACCCCGTAGCATGTAAAAGGTGAATAAAAAAGCCACGCCAAAATGGCGACAAATTTGCTGTACTTGTAATTAGATTTCGTTACGTTGTCCTGTACCAAATAAAACTCAGAAATATAGAGTCTATAGGAGTATATACGAGTATTTATCTCTATACTATTATATACTGACGACTGTCTTGTTGGTGTAGTAGCATCGCTTTGTGATCACGAGATCACGAGGTCCTGGGTTCAAATCATAGGTCGGACAATTTTTTTTCTGTCGAATATCCGGACAAGTTTATTCTAACAAAAAAAACCAGTATAAGTCTGCAGTCTGGAATTGTGCCCAGTATATGACAATAGGCTCGCCCCCAATTACATGGAACCTAACATCGTCGGCGAAAAGTGGGTGTAATCAGTACACCTCTGCCACCCCCGCATGGGGAATATAGGCGTGATAGTGTTTATTTTGTGTGTTTTACATATTTTTTTAATACACGGATTTAAATTGAGTTTTTACTAATAGCCTGATTCTCGAAAAGGTTTAGATATATAATGTATGCATTTTATGTACAGATTACCAGATCTGTGGAGATATTCATCTGTGCTACCCGTGCGAAGTCGAAGCGAGACACTAGTTATAAAAAAAAAAATTTAATTGAAAAGACCTTTTTAAAAACATGTTTGGTAGAAAAAACACAAGGAAGATATTTTGCTTAGTTGAAAAGTTCATATGGCTTCTTTCCGGCTTTATCATCAGACCCTGGATATCATCCGGGTCTAAAGCACTTATCAAGATAAATCAAACGTGCCCAAACACGGCCGGGTTATATTGAGTTGTTTGGTGGTTCCATTGGCCATCTTATGGCTTCATAATCAAACCCTGAATACAATCTGGTTGAATAGTACTTGTACTAGCAATTACCAATCCAACAAGCCTAAACATAAGGGGTTTACGTTGTATAGTTCACATGCTCCTATGGACACCATCTGACTCCATCATCAGACCAGCTTTATGGTACCACATGATACATTGTTGCATTGTCCGCGACTTTACATACGTATGCCAAATTTCAGCTCAATCAGATACCCGCAAGTGCTTGAAAAATGGATTACAAGATTTGAACCGGAAAACAGATCGACAGACAGCCATACGAACATAGCAAGTAAAAAATTAGTAAAGAGGTCAGGTATTTTTTTTAACTATTGCTGTGCTATTTTTGGAATATTCATTATGATAATTATTTATTTCAAATCATCATTCAATTATTTGATTTGTTTAAAAAATCATTCTATAGGATCTAAATTCTATAATTCAATCATATATAAGCTACATGATGTATTTAGGTATTACTTACAAGAATAAAGTGCCTTGGTGGCCTAGTGGTAAGTGGTATATATCCGTCTGGAGTCTTAAATAGTGCACAGCAACAGGCTCGCCTCCTATTACATTGGAACCTAATCTCAGCGGTGAAAAGTCAGTGTACACAGTACACTTCAACCAACCCCGCTTCGAGACTATAGGCGTGACATTGTTTTTTTTACTTAAAGAATAATAATACTAGTAACATTACGTAACTCCAAAAAACATAATAAAGATCAAAAATACAGAGAAATTAAGGAGCTCATTATTTAATAAAAGAATTTGAACGTCTCTTTTAAAATTATCCATTTAATCAATCTAGGAGATCGTTTACACTGCACTCATTTCACTTTATGTATGTCACTCAGATTCACGGGTTGTACCCGGACCTTGCACTGGGACAGGGGTCCAAAACGTAGAGGCCCTTTGCGAGCAATTAATGAAATATTATGTATAAGTCACCTGCTGAGATCAATACTTCAGTATGAAATAATGAAGAAACACAAACAGCAAATTGATACTGCAGCAGTGAAAGGACCACTGCAAATTATGGAGAAAGAACAAGGACTATGTGAATATATCACATAATTTTACTATCTATATCTGATATTATCTATAGATAAATTGCCTTTAATTGTAATAAATATAACACTATACATACATACTGTATATAATTCGGTAACAATAAAACGATAGTTTAAGAAACTCATTTAATTTCGTCAAGATACAAAATAAATTAAGAGATTGTAAAAATTATCCGATCTTTTAAATTTGTTAGTAATGCTATCTTTGGAAAGGCCTCACAAAGTCCAACATTGGACATCTTTCGGCTGAAAATATATCGAATGTTGCCTTGATTATGATCTTTTAATTAAAGGCAAATATTTTTTTTGTTTAGTAAAAAACGTTAATGCTTTAATAATTACTCAACAAATAACATAACGTTAACTGTTTTGTCCAAAACTGAATTTCAGTAATAATTAAATAGCTAGTAAACCCTTCCAGGAACGTGTATGAGACGAACTATGACAGTTAAGGAAGCGAGAGAGGTCTCTATGTAAGGACAGAAACTGTTGGAGCTGTATAATCTTTCCCTACACAGTAAGGGATCTGGCATGATAATATAGATATAAACTCTCACAGAAATGTGTCGTTTATATTAACAAATTTTTCAAGTATTTTAATATTGTTACGATACTAATGTGTACGGTTCCTAATGCTAACAGAGGCGGGACTTCAATAAATTCCAACCGCAATCCCCGCAAAGATGTTCTTCTTAAACATAATCAAGGATGAGATGCGGTTCCCTGTTGCAAGGGGAATCATTAACGGGAGAAGTTAAAGCTATTCGTAAAGAATGTACTGTTATACAAGGATCTAGTGGCCCGCGGCCAAAATCAGAACTAACGCTGTCATTAATTGAAATGTCATTTCATGGTTGTTTTCTGTGAAATTTACCCAAATTCTTTTTTAATAAGTAAACGTGCGGATCTACCTGTTGAAATATTTCCCTGGAAGTAGGAAAATTTTCTAAGTGATAACCCTAATTTCAAGGCCCTTGTCAATGTCAGGCACGGGCCCAAATATCCTTGTCGTACTATACCTACAATTACTTAACGACGGTACCAACGTCAGCAGTCATAGCCTAGTGGTTAGACCGTTTGACTACAAAGTCTATAAGTCAGAAAGCATGTGCGTTTTAAAAATTAACTATCACTTGCTTTAACGGTTAAAGAAAACATCGTGAGGAAACCTGCATGCCTAAGAGTTTTTGAAGGTGTGTGAAGTTTGCCAACTGGGCCAGCGTGGTGGACTATGGCCTAAACCTTCTTAGTTGGAGAGGAGGCCCGTGCCCACCGGTGGGACAGTTTCTTAACAGGGCTAATATTAGTAGTTATTAGTACAAACGTTTGTTTCGGTCTGGGTGTTTGATACGCACTGAGAGACGAAGCTGTTCGCTTCCGTAGAATTTACAGTCGATTCCCTACACATTGTCCTTGCAGGGCTAAATGAGCAGCACCTTGACCGGTGGCAGGGCTACGGTCGTGGCTGGTCATTACCCAGCAAAATCGTGCCACCAAGCGGCTGAGTTGTTATCCGGCGTGATGCGCGGAGTTACCTTACGAAGAGACAAGTCTAACTTGAAAACTCGGTACAATTTCCGTCTCCTTAGCCTATTTCATAATAAATAGGACATAATAGTGAGATATATCTTCGGCTCCATCGTCATTTTCTATCAGGTTAACCGCTGACCAATTCTTACAAAAAAAAGATTTTTTACCATTTTTTATGCTTGCAATTTTCGTATGTCTGTCTGTCTTTCCCGTTCAAATCTTGTGATCCATTTTTCAAGCACTTGCGGTTATCTGATTGAGCTGAAATTTCGCATACGTATGTAAAGTTGGTGACACTACAATAATATGGTAGCTGGAGCTGGTCTGATGATGGAGTCGGAAGTTAGCTATAGGAACATGTGAATTATACAATGTAACCCTTTAATGTTTAGGACTGTTAAGATTGGTATTGACAAGTACTATACAACTAAATAGTTACCAGGGTCTGATGATTAAGCCAAAAAGTTGCCAATGGAACCTCCCAGATACTAAATAAAGCCCCGCCATGTTTGGACTCCTTCGATTTGTCTTGTCGAGTACTTTAGACCCGGATAGTATCCAAGGTATGATGATGGAGCCGAAAGGAACTCCTAAACTAAGCATGATATCTACGTTCTGTTTTTTACTATAAAAGTTTGTTTTTAAAAGGTCACTTTTAAATAAAAATACAGGCAAACAATTCTGCAGTGCTTCGAGCATAATATTATTCCTCGTATTTCTCGTGATTTCTCCTTCATTGTCGAAATTCGTAAAAAGTAATTTGAACATTAATGATATTTCCTCTTCAAGAAAAAATTTGCAATACGAATGAAAGGTCTATAAGGTCATTATAATATATTCCTGGAAACTGGCAACAAGTAAGCTCGTTATTGTTGACATCGCTCGAGAGCCAATTTAGAGTTCGCTCAATATCTCGATTATATGCCCGGGCGAAAAACTTTTTGTTACTGTATAAACGGATAAATGGGTAAAAATTTGTTACTTTTCGTTTAAATTTTGTGTTTTATTTCTTGTTTTCAGTATCTAGAAGAAAGGAAATGTGTTTTGTTTGTTTGTATCATTATTAGACAACAGACGTCCACTGCAGGATAAAGATCTTCCCTAAATATCGCCATGAGAACCAGATTTGTATTATACGCATCCAGCTTTTACCAACGACCTTGACCAGGTTACCACTCAAGAAACTTTCTGTCCCAGCGGCCGTCAGTATTACGTGCAATATATATGTGTCTGTTTTCAGGGATGCTCTGCTACAGCTTGATAGATTTTATAATTTTAGGTTGTTGAATCGGTCTTAGTTGTGGGAGTGAGATAATTTCAATAAGTTTGCTCCCTGTCATATTAAGATCCAACAAGAGTACACAGTTGGAACTCAGCCATCCTATATAGGCCTAAAGGAGTTTATCTTTTTTATGATTGAATAAAGCAGTGTCTTTAGATTACATGATCTCTCATGCCATCTCATGCGTCACTCAAGGAACAAGAGGAAGACCGCATCGGTTGTGTTTAAGGACACCGGCGCCTTCTGTTTGGAGACCCTGGAACTCACCTACCGTGTGGTAGGAGGCGGAGGTTCTTATGTGTAATAAAAGTCCCATATACCGCAGTCTTCTCCACAGAGGATTCGAAATCTTTTAAAGACTGCCCTCTGCGAAAAAGGAAAATAAATATAATAATCTGCGCCTATTCTTTGTATATCATAGCAAAGGTAGGGGCATATGTGAAGGAATATAACGTAGGTTGTCGGCAAAACAGACACAGAGTTGACTCTGTAACTGATAGCCGCTAGCCAGTGGAATTTCTGAAACAGGTAACATACAATGTGCAGATATTGAAAACGTGATGTTAATTTTGATGTCATTCTTGTTTGAGTGCGGGAGATGAAGATGTGCGAATTGTGGTTTTAATAGCTTATTTTAAACGATGGCAGGTTAAGTTTCTTTTGAGAACCAATTGTTTAACCTAAAGTTTACTAAATTACACTTAAATTATTGTTTACTCAAGTCATATATTTACTAAAATAATAACTATATATCTATAAACTCCCGCCAAATCCCTTGCGGGGTAGGCAGAGAGTACAGAGTTCCAACAGGTTCTTACCTTACATACCTCTCTGGCTTCCTCCACTCTCATAGTTCGTCTCATACACGCTCGCCGGTTTCGGAGACTCTTGACTTTTCCTTCAGATAAGACTAGGTTTATTTGGTCGTGGTAAGATAGTCTGGGTCTTCCCCGGTACCTGCATCCTTCCACTTTCACATTGTATATCTGTTTTGTCATTCTTTCCTCTGGCATCCTTTTTATATGCCCGAACCAACGGAGCATGTCCTTTCTCATCTTTCCACCGATACTATCTTTCATACCTACTCGCTTTCTTACTACGCTGTTGCTAATGCGGTCGGTCAGCTTCACACCGCACATCTTCCGCAGAGCTCGCATTTCTACCGCATTTATCCTACTTTCATCCTCCTTCTTACATACCCAGCTCTCGCTACCATATAACAGCGTTGGGACAAGAACTCCGTTATGTATGGCCAGCTGCGCCTTATGGCTTAAGTGCCGGCTCCCCTCTTCTCTCTATGTCAGCGGTGTATTTCCCATCCTTACTGAAGGCGCATCCAAGATATACAAACTCATTCACTTGTTCCAGCACATCGTTACCAACCACAATCCTTACATAATATCCTAAAATAATATCAAATCCCCCATTAGGATTTAAACCTGTGTCGTGGGTACGTTTACAAACATTAAAATTCACATACACAAATACCCAGGCCGAAACAAATAATTGTGGATCACATAAAGATTTGTCCCGTGCGGGAATCGAACCCGCGACTATTAGACGGACCCGCGGCGGAGCGGCTTAAGCTCTTAACCGCTGCGCTAAATCGTCCGGCTTGAAAATTACCAGCTAGTAGTGCCCAGGAGTAGATAGCACAGGTGTAGGTACTGCTTACACCCACATAACCGACGATGTTAGACCGTTAGACGACCAATGAGTAGACAAGTATATCCCATACGGATCGATAGACCTCTTTCAAAAATCTTTAATTGAAAACCATACTTTGTCTGACTAGGATTCTAAAACTTTGGAAACGCTAGCCACAATATAGGCTATAGACCAACAAGGCATAACTGTAAAAAATCTAATTTATCTCTTAGCCCAAATTCATAAGGGGATAGTATCTTGTCAGAGAAAAAAATATCTTTGAAATGCTTTTTACTCTTCTATTCACCCGATAATTGATCATCATTAGGGATATACAATCATAATTAATACATACCGTATGTTATTGGCTACAATAAATTCTCCATATGAACCCAATCTAAGCAATTACCGAATCCTATCAAAATCCAAATGTATCGATTAACCCAATCTGACCGCTACCACTTTATCACGATAGTAATTCTCGGCTAATAATCGTACTATTCAATACTTAAGCGTGAATGACACTAATCGGCGATTAGATCGGGGTGTATAGTGAATCAATATTGGTACTGGGCAACTATGCATACAATATTAGGGTCTATACCGCGTAATCGGTCTAGAGATCGAGTGATGACATTATTGGACATTGGATTGTGAGTGGAATGTATTTAATGTTATACTTAATTTATTAAATAGTATTGTTGGTCCAATGATAGATAGTGCGGGTGGTATGAGAAGCTAGCTTCGAAACTAAGGGGCGAACAAAGCATCATTTGAGATTTTGTGTCAAAATAATTTGATAGCAATAGACTCACCTCCTTAGATAATAGGACCTAATATTATCGAAATATGCGTGTACACAGTTAGTCTTAGTACTTCTGCCATAAATTTTTTGCACATCAGTAGATTAAGGCTAGACTGTCATTAAGTCAAGTAAATCTAGACCTTAAAGTAAAATAAAGAACTTGAATTCTAGGACGACTCCTAACCAAATCATTAAAAAATCGAGTTTTTAAAACTTATTTTTACACTACGGTCGTTCAACCCCAAAAATAATTGGAGTCGCAAACCATTACTTTCACGAGTCTTCACTCTATCCCGTCACTATAAATGCTCTCTTTTATTTTAATGCTTTCAACGACAACGGTTTTTATGTGATGCAACCACGGAGAGCTTTGCTAGAAAGACGGGGAAAAACAGATCTTCTTTTACTAAGTTGTACTACTCACAACCTTAAACCTAAAATGAATGAACTATTTTTGTAATCGTTGGCAACAAATTTGTTGCACGATAGTTAAATTCAGGCTGGGCATTCTTGTATGGGAAATCATTATAATAACTCAGAAAACACGTTTAGTGTGCGGCAAAGTCAAAACACATATCGTTACCCTTAGATTCCTCAAGTAGGGGTAGCAGAGATGTACTATATAGACCCACATATCGTTGATATTAGGTTCTAATATAACAGGACCTGGTCTATTGTCTGTATATATAGTCTGGACGACCCCCGCAACAGTTTTTAATATTCATGAGAGCTATTTTATCGGCGATGCTAGTTTCGCCGCCGGATACTGGTACCTACATAGGTTAAACATTATTAAGGACTGCGACTGTATACTATTAATATGCAAATTGGACCATCCCGCTTGCTTTGTCAGCATCGGTACGTCAGTCGAAGCTTTTTGTTTTGGTGTATGGCGTGATGAGGGGATGTAAGTTGTATGTGGCAATGATAATATTATCAATCGTACAGTAGCAGGTGGAGTAATTTAAATATAGTAATGATATCATCTTATTTAGCCCTTTCTCAGAGTGGACGAAGACTTGGTAAAGGTTGCAGGTAGAAACTAAATAATGGACATAATGCAAAGCCGGTGGTCTAGACATTATTTGGGCTAGTCTTTATCCTGAATTGGACGTCTTTGGTTGATGAATATTTTATTATTCTAAAAGAGATAAACCAAGATATTAAGAGAACTATTCATATTTCAAACTTCCAGATGTTGACTTGTTTGACAACATTTGGAAGTTTGAACGTCGTTTGACTTTGCAGGAAAGCAAAAATTACGCATTTATTCACAGGTTTTGCTAACCATACAAATAGAAAATCTTGACTGGTAGTCAGAATTGTACAAAATTGCAAATTTTAAAGTGTATTGGAAAAGACAGGAGAAACTGAATTCTCCCCGTCTCACTTAAAGCAAACTCCTAAGTGTTGGACCAACTAGACGTTGGTGTTGAAACCCTGATATTCCTAATGAAACCCCTAGACGGTAGTAACGATATGTTTGAATGTTTTATATGTAATAAAGCAAACTCCTAGATGGTGACGATGGTAAAAAAACTTAGTTTTTTACGATTCCAAGACTGTATAATATGCAAAAGAAGTTGGAGCATAGTCATAATCAAAAATGTGGTCAAAGCGGTCAGTTAAGAGCGGTCAGTGTAAAATTCTGCTTTCACTGAATATGCACCAGCAAGTTGGGAACATAATATGACTTGTTGTGCACGGATTCGTCTAGTTGTTATGCAAATTGGTCAGCGGTGAGTCGACAAGTTTGATGTTGTAGGAGGTATGCACGGCGCGCACTAATATTGTACGCTGGTGGTTTTGTTGGAGCTCCTACTATTTGTGAGATTTTTTCTACTCTGAGCCCGTATTTAGTGCGAGTTTAATATGAGTATGATTTTGTTCTCAAACATCGTTTATGGCATCAAGGTCTGTGTACAAACAGCTTACTCAATAAGGTCTGAGCTTGACGTCAGTATACTACCTGTAAGAGATGTGGCTAATATGGTGATGCAAGCAATTTGATGCAAATGAAGAAGTATGCTAACTTTCTATCTATACTAATATTATAATGAGATAAAGTTATCCGGTACTACTCCGGTACTATTGGATTTTAACGATTCTTTCACCATTGGAAAGCTACCTTATTCAGAAGTAACATAGGCTATATAACATAGACCTGGTAGATGGCGCTGTTGTCGACTGGGCACGAAGTTGCGAGACACTGCTAGTTAATAATAACTTACATACCTTTACGTTAGTAGTGTGGAAAATTTTTATCATCTTCGTAACTGTACGCAAATCTTGAAGACGCGGTCGGTCCTGTTCAAGGTCTAGATAGTCTAGTTTTGTACATACTACATTGTACTTAGTAGCGTGCAATTGGAGAGACCTATTTTTTATTACCTATGAACCCCCTTGTATTTAGGCTTGTTGGATTGGTCATTACAAGTACTATTCTACCAGATGGTATTTAGGGTCAGATGCTAAAGCCAAAAGGCGGCCAAAGGAAATACCAAACAATTCAATATAATCCCGCCGTGTTTGGCTCGTTGGATTTGTTTTGACAAGTACTCTAGATGGTGTCTAGGAGTCTGACGATGGAGCAAGACATCTTTGTTGTATTTTGTTAGCTTATTTTTAAAAAAGGTCTTTTTAAATTAAAATTATTTCTTTATATCTACTGATGAAAGAAAGTATGAACAGTTTTGTGAATATAGTACATCAAATAACTTTGTTTATAATTGCAGTGATAAACTCACACTGAACTCGCCATGTAACGGGGCTTAAAACAAATGAGTCAGTACTCATAGTAGATACTCCATGGCTTCACACTGCCTGTCTGTGTTAAGTTTACCAACATTCCACACGAGGCTGGCATACGGAATACATTACACCTATGTGCTTTGAATCGCTATCAATTCAACAATTATTGACACTTTCAGGTTACTGCTACATTTTTTATGATGTTGCCCGAGACTTTTCACGACAATGGTTTCTGAAATGCGAATAAATCTTGCATGCAAATTGCGCAGACATTTATCTCTCTCAGAGTCTAAGGAATCTTTGGGCCCAAAGCTGCTCGCGTTGTCCGCGTGCTGCAAAGTTGTCCCGGCAAAGTTATGCCGTCAAGCGATCCAGTCGTGTTTCCACTTGTTGTCCGAAATTGACTCACGAGTACCTACTGAGGAAATAAAAAAGAAAGTCAGAATGGTAGTAGGTATAAGACGACTATAATTTTCATCAAAAATGGCACTATTCTGCCACTCATAACCATATGTAAGCCCTGGAATCCGCATGGGTTCAAAGTTCTTCTCTGTAATTTATTTTCTTTTAACAGTTCACTATAAGATATGAATATGCTTCTCTCATTTTACATCACTAGATACTTTCTCCCAACTTGTGACTTGCAAAAATGTCACTTCCCAAACCTGCGCCTTCAGCGAACCTGCCCATTTTGAACTGTCTGCTAATCCGTGTTCTCTCTCTATTTTGTATCCAATATGATAGAATGTAATGCTATTGCCATCATACCGAACACTGTAAGACTAGAATGTTAAGATGTTAAAAAGTAACTGGGACTCCAGACTATCTATTATAAAAACTTTCAATAAAAAACCACACTTTGCATTAAAATCCAGGTCTCATGATCCACGTCGTACGTTATTAGAGTAAGGAACCAATTAATTACTGTAGACAATGAAATCCCCTTGCATTATACGAAACTTACCAAACCAGGTCACAGGTGTTGCCCGTTCCTATAAACAGCCACCGGGGCTGAAACAAAAAGCAACTAACTTACATCCATATATAACGTTGATCCGAACTAATTCTTGAATGTACGCCAAGTCGGACTACGATTCTGCTGACCTTATGCATAGGGTGGCCCATTTCGGTGGATGCAAGTTGCGATTTAGTGACTTGAAATATGCACAGTCGAGCTGTTGGGAAGTTAGTGATTACTGCATTTGGCTACTGACTTAGTACCTATCACTACGTTCGATTATTTACATATGGGAAAAGATTACCAATAATCCCCAATATATTATGGGAAAGACTAGGGTCTGTGAGTGATTTACCGAAATTAAAAACATAGTAGCGTTCTTTACTACATCAATGAAGCTCCATACAGGACAAACGTGTTGTTGTATGAGGAAGTAAAAGCCCGAATGACAAAACTTCTCGCTAATACGTATGAAAAATTTTAATATTCGTGAAAATTTAGATACTGCAGCCACAATTTAATGATCATCCACCGTTTTGAAGATATCTTAAATAATCAAATTATTTATAAATAAGCTTGTCCCCCGGGTTTCACATAACTCAAACTCAAATTCGAACCCAAAAAAAACGATGACAATGAATAAAAACGACAACGAACGTCTAAATCCAATTCCCAAGTTAACCAAAATATGAGTATTCAACCAGGTACATAGTTTCGTTGAATTAAAATTCGAGTGCCTTCAATTTACGCAAAGCTCTTCCCTTAAATAAACATCCGCTACATCACCGGAACTACCACTTGCATTGTCGTCCAGCACTTGAATTTAGTCCCTTCAAACACAGGCGAGTAAATAAATAGACTGTCAAGCGTTATAATAACAAATCGTAATCCTCAACATCCTGTATTATGAATAGATGGCGCTAACGCGTAGCTTGGAAACTTTCGTAATAGCCGTTCTTCTTTTCTTTTCCGCCGAAACATGCCTATAGGAGTTAAGGACTCTAGACAATAGGCATATTACAAAGGCCTTTCTAAAGATTGCAACTACGACTGGCGACGATAACCATTAAAAGCAACTCTTCAGTAATTAAAAAAAAAGACAAATGCTGTAAAATATGTATAATTAGATATGTGGTTTTTATTTGACTTTGATAATTTACGATCTTTGTGTGTTTGTCAACACATGACGTGGTAAAAACGAGTTACGATTGCACGCGAAACGATGAAGCATGACGGGAACAGAACGCCGACGAGGGCCGGCGCGACACCGACGATACCGTCTCCGCCCCGCCCCGTCAAATATGTGATAATAACTTAAGTCTATTTAGTTATACTGCTCTCTGCTTCAAGTAATGAAGTGAGTGGAGTCGCGCGGGGTTCCAGTCGAACGAATATTTGGGATTGTTTAAAGCGAATTAACTTGTAAGAGTCCGTAATACGAGAGAATTAAGAAATTATGAACTATTGGCTAGCCCGTCGTTTTACGGATGAAAATTTAAAACGGTGGATGAAATAAGATTATTGTTTGATTTCATCGCAGTTTGTTTTTAACAGACTTCAAAACGAAGGAAGTTCTATATTGGTTTGTATGTATTTTTTTTTTATGTATGTTCACCGATATTTCCGTCAACTGTACACCGAATTTGATATATTTTTTTTGTATTGGGTTCATATAGCTCCAAGATGGTTTAATTTTAATTTTATCGGTATTGGACCTTGGAATTTGAAGATACATCAGGGGATTCCTTGACGACAAACAGCACGAATGTTTATTATATATAATTCAGTTATTATATCAATTCTGTAGGTTACTGTACCTTACTGTAGAACTAAGTAAAATAATATAACTCATAACACAAATATTTATAATTAATTCACTTATCATTTAAAATTTTAAAATAAAAATCTTTTTAATAATGGGATACCAACGAAATAAATATTTGAAGCCAATGCCAAATAACCGACTCAACCAACCGGCACCGACTTCAAATACATAGTTTTTGTGTTTTGAAGTCCGTTGGCCTTTTTTTAATTTATTTTTTGATTTAAGTCCCCACGTAATTTTGCAAGTTATATCTCGAGTAATTTCCACGTATATGTGAGAACTTAATATTAAAAAAGGTAGTATTGCTATCTGAAACTTGTATATGATTTTCAGAAGCCGTGTAATTACAAGAAGAGAAGAATATTACTCGTTCTTCATATTATATTTGCCTGCAACATATGGGTTATAAAATCATAAGTACTGGGTTTATTTATTTAAAATGAGACTACTTTTTCTATTTAAGATAGATAGATAGATAGATAAAAAGTTTATTTGTAACAAAAGGACACACAGTACAAAATATTATCCTAAAACATAAAAAAAAAACATGCAGTACAATTTAAATTATAACATTATTGTAGTAAGTGTGTCACAGTGGTACAAAAGGGCCACAGCTCAGCGCCGCATTTGCTCGAGAAGCAAAACGCTGATTTTCAGCTGCAACCACGATGTTACGCGAGAAACTCGTGCAGCGTTACAGACATGATCCCAAAACTTTTTAATAAAATATATATACATAAAAAGAAGAAGAATACATATAATATTATTTATTCGTGGCAAAAAGGAAAAAAATATATATATATATATTGAGTTTATGTTAGGACTATACGAGCCCCGACGACAACTGAAGAACGCTACCAGGACGATCAAAGCGTAAACATAGTTGTTGAGTTTCCAAAATTGCTGATTTTAACCTTTTTTTAAAAGTAACCCTTGTAATAACATTTCTTATAGGAGGTGGTATATTGTTCCAACACTTAGTCGCCTGGTAGCGAAAACTGCCATTAAATGCTACTGTTCTGCGCGTGTGAATCGACAATGGTGGCCGCGCTGACCTGGCCCCATCCGATCCGTAGCGATTGTGGAAAGCGGAAAATTTAAGTTTGCCATACAGATAATCAGGCTGTTTCCATTTGGTCAGGTCAAACATTAGAGCCGCAAGATGCAACTGCCTGCGTGATTCCATGTTTAACATGGAGGCCCGATTAATAAATGTACGCGGAGGGATATTAAAACAATATCGAGAACAGGCATTTTGCACGCGCTGAATTAGCCGCTGAGTCCGAGATAGCAGCCGGGGACCATAAACTAAATCACCGTAGTTAAGCCTTGACAAGATAAGGGATTCGCATAAGGTGATTCGTGCCTTTTCAGAGAGAAGGTCGCGAATCTTATACAGTATTTTTAACCTGTAAAAACAATTTCTTACAAGACTTAGCACGTGACTCTCAAATCGTAGCATATTATCGAAGGTAATGCCTAGATTTTTGGCTTCGTTGACAAGTTCAATATTTGTATCCAAAATCTTTACTACTGGATTTTTATTAAGTATTTTTCCAATTTGCTTTCTTGTACCTAGCACCATGACCTTAGACTTAACGGGATTAAGTATCAATGTTTTTTTTTGCGGACTAATGAGCGATACAGTCCAGATCCCCATTTAGTGCAATCAGAGCCTTTGTAATATTCACTGGATTGACAGAATGGTACAACTGTACGTCATCTGCATAGCAATGGTATTTGCAGAGTGTTATAACGCTGGGAAGATCTGCAGTGTAAATGATAAAAAGAAGAGGCCCGAGTATAGAGCCCTGAGGTACTCCGCGAGTTACTGACCTGAGCGATGAAGTCACATAAGTGCCATCTGCTCTTTGAAGTTTAACAGCTTGATATCGACAACTTAAATAACCATCGAACCATCTAATCGAGTGATCGTCAAAACCGTAATATGACAGCTTAGATAGAAGCAATGGTATATTTATACTATCAATTTAACCAACCATATAACAGAGATTATACGGCAAAATTTGTTTTAGCGCAACGATTTACCATCTGCCACTTTGAAAAAAATCTCAGTAAAAGATAAAGTATTAACCCTTCGGCGTAATCTTTTGGAAATATTGGGAATGAAAAATTTATGACTACCGCAAAATTTATTGAAAGTAAAGATAAATCTATGATAATATTAGATATTTTCAATGTTTGCAGACTTTGTGACATATCGGACGGGGCGGGACGGTGATGCGACGCCAGACTGGACGTCGTCAGCCACGTCCCATCTGGCGTCGCATTCCCGAAGTACTTTTATTCTGTTTCTTCGTGGTACTAGAGATGATACACAGTTCAATGCCTAACGGATTTGTCCCTGATTGGTACGACTTCTTGGCCCAGTAGATGGAGCGCCTTATCCTCTTAACTACAGGACCAAGCCGATGTCAGTAGCGATGAAAGGTATTTGAAACTATATAATGATTCTAAGTGTGCCCTTTAATAAGATATTTAATAGATCACGCAAAAATACGATGATAATGATAGATGGAGTACTTATTTCTCATTTTACGTATCTAACAATACGTGTTACATTTTTATGGATATAACTCGTATTTTAGATACATAATCAATAAATAAAGTGATTCGCAAAACTAAAAACGTACCTACGCTTAACAAAAATATGCGGGAAAGGCTTAAAAAAATGATGTTGACAATACGCAATTAGGGCGAAGAAAAAACATTATAGGCCCGTCAGTCGCCGGCTAATAACTATCATCAATCAATCCTGGGCCCTTATTCGCTATAACCAAACATGGCACGTTACGATAACTTCGTGACATAATCGTGTAATGACATGATCGAGTAATTACGGATAACTAAGTCCAGTGAAAGAAAGAAAGAAATTTTATTTGTCACAGCACGAGAGACACTATTTTCTGATATGACACAAATAATATTAGTCTTGTTAAGAAACTGTCCCACCGTTGGGCACGGGCCTTATCTCAAACAGAGGATTTTAGGCCACAGTCCACCACGCTGGCCCAGTGCGGGTTGACGAACTTCACACACCTTCAAAAAACTCTTAGGCATGTAGATTTCCTCACGATGTTTTCCTGCATCGTTAAAGCAAGTGATAGTTAATTTTTAATACGCACATGCTTTCAAAAAGACAGAGGGCGTGCCTGGGTTTGAACCCGAGATCTCTGACTTTGCAGTCCAACGGTCTAACCACTAGGCTATCACTGCTTACTAGGCCCACTAGACTATCACTGATATGACACATACATATCAATAATTTAACCATTCAGTTACAGAACGTTCAAACGATTAACATTATCTGAAAAAATATATAGCGACACAAAAAACAAATCCACATGAGTATGAGTCTCACGGCTGGGCCAAATAGGTATATACATTAGCTTAATGCCAGGCACACCGCTCCATCCACTAGATCGAGCGGTCGCGGGTTCGATTTCCGCACGGGATAAATCTTTGTGTCACCCAAAAATATTTATTTCGGCCTGTTTATTTATGTACGTGAATTTCATTTTTGTAAACGCACCCACGATACAAGAATAATTTCTAGTGGGAGGCTACTTTTTTTAAAAACATTATCATATTCTGCATGTCGCTAAAGTACATCATCATCAGCTCGTTTCGATCCACTGCTGGCCATTGCTGCCTTTCCCAAGGTAATGGCATTGAGCCCAGTCTTCGGCTCTCCTCCTCCAATCACTGCCAGAAACCCTGCGTATGTCGTCGCTCCGCCTAGTTACCGGCCGTCCCACACTACGTTTTCCGAGCTGCGGTCTCCACTTAAAAACACATCTACTCCAACGATTATCGGTCCTTCGGCAAATATAGCCAGCCTACTGTCAATTTAGCGAGCTGATCCTGTAAGCTCATTCCGGATTCGATCGTTCAGAGAAACTCCGAGCATAGCTCTCGCCATAGCCCGCTGAGCAACTTTCATTTGGTGGACTTATCTCACCGTAAGTGTCCACGTCACAGGCAGGACGCACTGATTGAAGACTTTTGTCTTCAAACTTACCACCATTATACGATAATTTCGTGAAGTTACTGTAACGCGTCGCGGTACGTTTGCAATTGGTTATAGCGAATAAGAATGCTGTTGTTGTGCTCCGCCAGAAGGGAGACTTCGCTTTTTAAACGAAATATTAAAGCTGGTCACAACATATTATTTGCTGTTGAGTCGATTTAGGGAGCTGTGCTCATAACCAAACAGATCAAATAGTTTTTATAGAGGCTAGTTACCAAATGTATTTTACTCTTTAGGCTGCTTAAAAAACTGTACTGACCTTATAACTCTTATTTGGACCCAAAATTGGGATAAAGCACATTTTTATCTGACCTAGAATTTGAACCCAGGCTCTTTATGATCGCTAAATAATCGCCACTAGACCAATGAGGCAATCGACTTCTTTTACTGTGACGAAATCACAGCTTCAAATCAAATCGACTTCAAGATTAAAAATAAAGCATTCCACCCGAAAAAAGAGCAAATTCCCTACGAATTCGCTAGTCTCGTTTACTATATTAATTCCAGTATAAGAAATTCCGGTTTATACTCGAGTAGGGTTTAGGGACCGTTAATACTATCCATCCATCTATATTAACACGCCAGATTTCTTGCGGGGCAGTCAGAGAGTACATAGTTCTAGCAGGTTCTTTCCTTACAGACTGATCTAGCTTCTTTCTTACTGTTTAACTCTTATGATAGAGGAGAAAACGAGAAGCGAACTATGGCTTGTCACACATAACGCAACCCTATACCCTATTTTCTATCTATCTATATCATCACGCCAGATCCCTTGCGGGGTAGGCAGAGAGTACAGGGTTCCAACAGGTTCTTCCCTTACATACCTCTTTTGCTTCCTCCACTTTTATGCATACGCTATTTCCTCCATCCTCCTCCATTTATAACATACCAAAACTACACTTCAACTAACCTGAACATAGGCTTAACTTATTTTACCACCAGAATAACAAATAAACTCCAAGGTTAAAAATAAAGAAGTCCACCCGAAAAAAGGCCATATTCCTTACAAAATTGGTATCCTCGTTCACTATATTAATTCCAATATAAGAAATTCCAGTTTACACTCGAGTCGAGCGACGGTCCCACCGTTAGTCGCCGCTTGCAGTCTTCTTTGAAACAATAAAAGCAAATTGAATAAAGCGAGACCTTGCTTCAAGGTTCCAGGAACAGTGAGATATTAATTGAGAAAATAAAACTTGGATAGGCGTTGGGATTTCTTTATTTTGTTTTGGAGATTACTGATACTGGTGTCGATAGTGTTATTTGAAGTATTACTCAAGCAGTAATAATAAATAATAAGTAATAATATAAGCCCTGTTAAAAAACGGTCACACCGTTGGGCACGGGCCTCCTATCAAACTGAGAGGGTTTAGGCCATAGTCCACCACGCTGGCCCAGTGCGGGTTGGCGGACTTCACACACCTTCGAGAAACTCTTAGGCACGCAGGTCTTTTCACGATATTTTCCTTCATCGTTAAAGCAAGTGATAAGCCTGGGTTTGAACCCGAGACCTCTGACTTTGCAGTCCAACGGTTTATCATCATCATCATCAACGGTTTAACCACTTGGCTATCACTTCTGGCCAAGCAGTGATAAATGACAAAATTATTTACTGCACATACAATTAATGTTCAGAATTAATAGTGATATAACGATATGATAACATTATTTGTACATTGTATAAATTACAAGTGAAAATCTATCTATGGCCCTCACACTAGGCAAGCCTGTTATAGATGTAGTGCGGACAAGGAGATTTTGGCCCATGGGTGACACTGACAGGGGGCGTTAGTGTAAAATGAGGGCTATAATTTAATAAATGTTCCTACTTTCAGGGAAATATTTTAACAGGTGGAGGCCCACAGTTACTAATTTAAAAAAAATTGGGTTAATTTCACAGCTAACGGCAACTCTGCGACTGTCATGAAGTGATATTTCACTTGATGACAGCGTTAGTGCCGATTCTGGCCGTGGGCCACAAGACCCTTGTATGACTGTACATACGTCTAAGTCCAATTCCCAAATTAACCAAAACATGAGTATTCAACCAGGTACATAATTTCGTTAAATTAAAATTCGAGTGCCTTCAATTTACGCTAAGCTCTTCCCCTAAATAAACATTCACTACATCACCGGAACTACCACTTGCATTGTCGTCCGGCACTTTAATTTAACCCCTTTAAACACAGACGAGTAAATAAATAGACTGTCAAGCGTTATAATAACAAATGCTGTAAAAATATAATAATAAGATATGTGGTTTTTATTTGATATGATAATTTACGATCTTTGTGTGTTAATCAACAGATGACGTGGTAAAAACGAGTTACGATTGCACGCGAAACGATGAAGGATGACGGGAACAGAACGCCGACGAGGGCCGGCGCGACACCGACGATACCGTTTCCGCCCCGCCCCGTCAAATATGTGATAATAACTTAAGTCTATTTACTTATACTGCTCTCTGCTCCAAGTAATGAAGTGAGTGGAGTCGCGCGGGGTTCCAGTCGAACGAATAATTGGGATTGTTTAAAGCGAATTAACTTGAAAGAGTCCGTAATGCGAGAGATTTAAGGAATTATGAACTATTGGCTAGCCCGTCGTTTTACGGATAAAAATTTAAAACGGGATCTGAAATAAGATTATTCTTGGATTTGATCGCGGTTTGTTTTTAACAGATTTCAAAACGCAGGAAGTTCTATATTCGTTTGTATGTACTTTTTATTTTATGTAGGTTCACCGATATTTCCGTCAATTGTACACCGATTTTGATGTTGTTTTTTTTTGCATTGGGTTCAGTAAAGCTCCAAGGTGGTTCTATTATAATTTTATCGGTATTGGACCTTAGACTTTGAAGATACACCAGAGGACTACTTGACGGCTAACAACACGAATTTGTAAATTCAGTTATTATGAGTATTATATCAATCCTGTAGGTACATTTCTGTAGAACTAAGTAGAAAAATATAATTTAGCTACACAAATATTAATAATTAATTCACTCATCACTTAAAATTATAAAATAAAACTGTTTATTAAAAAAGGGACAGCGACGAAATAAATATTTGAAGTCGGTGCCAAGTAACCGACTTCAAATAATTATTTATTGTTGTTTGAAGTCTGTTTCCCTTTTTTTAAATGTTTTTATTGATTTTAAGTCCCCACATAATTTTGGAAGTGATTTCTCGAATAATTTTCACGTATATGTGAGAACTTAATATTAAAAAAGGTAGTATTGCTATCTGAAATTTGTATATGATTTTCAGAACCCGTGTCATTTCAAGGAGAGAAATATATTACTCGTTCTTCATATTATATTTGCCTGCAGCATAATTAGAACTGTGTTTATTTATTAAAATTGAGACTATTTTCTCTATCTAACCAACCATATAACAGAGATTTGTTTTAACGCAGACATCAACATTTGTTTTAGCGCACCGATATACCATCAGCCACTTCTCTCTGAAAAAAATCTCAGGACGATTTATCGCAGTGGTTAAGAGCTCAAGCCTTTTCGCCCACTGTGTCTCATAGTCGGTTCCATTTCCGCATGGGACAAATCTTTGTGTGACCCACAATTATTTGTTTCAGTCTGGGTATTTGTGTATGTGAATTTTCATGTTTGTAAACGCACCTACGGCACAAAAATCAATATAAGTGTAAGGCTGTTTTTTTAAAAAAAGAACAAAAGATATCCTAAGATTTAACCCTTCTGGATGTATGACAACCGCAAAATTTATTGAAAGTAAAGATAACTCTATGTCGAAATATTAGATATTTTCAATGTTTGCAGACTTCGTGACATATCAGACGGGGTGCGACGGTGATGTGGCTGACCACGTCCCGTCTGGCGTCGCATTCCTGAAGTACTTTTATTCTGTTTCTTCGTGGTACTGGAGATGATACACAGTTCAATCCTTAACGGATTTGTCCCGTGCGCTGACCAACGACTTCTCGACCTTGTAGATGGAGCGCCTTATTCTCTTAACTACAGGACCACGCCGATGTCAGTAACGAGTGAGAGGTATTTGAAACTTTGTAATGATTCTAAGTCTGCCCTTTAATAAGACATTAAATCAGACGCAAAAATACGATGATAATGATAGATGTAGTACTTATTTCTCATTTTACGTATCTAACAATACGTGTTACATTTTTATGGATATAACTCGTATTTTAGATACATAATCAATAAATAAAGTGATTCGCAAAACTAAAAACGTACCTACGCTTAACAAAAATACGCGGGCTTTCCCGCGTATTTTTGTACTTAAAAAAGTAATGTAGACAATACGAAATTAGGGCCAAAAAAACATTATAGGCCGGTCAGTCGCCAGTTAATAACTATCATCAATCAACCCCAGGGTTGAATAAGTGCCCAGGCACTTATTCGCTATAACCAAACATGGCACGTTACGATAACTTCATGAAATGACGTGATCATGTAATTACGGACAATTTAGTCCAGTGAAAGAAAGAAATTTTATTTGTCACGGCATTAGAGACACAATATTCAGCTGATATGACAAATCATCACAAATAATATTAGTTTTGTTTAGAAACTGCCCCTATCGTTGGGTACGGACCTTTTCTCAAACAGCGGATTTTAGGCCATAGTCCACCACGCTGGCCCAGTGCGGGTTGGTAAACTACACACACCTTCGAGAAACTTTAGGCATGCAGGTTTCCTCACGATATTTTCCTGCACCATTAAAGCAAGTGATAGTTAATTTTTAATACGCACATGCTTTCGGAGAGACAGAGGTGCGTGCCTAGGTTTGAACCCGTGATCTCTGACTTTGCAGTCCGACGGTCTAACCACTAGTCTATCACTACTCACTAGGCCCACTAGGCTATCACAGATATGACACATACATATCAATAATTCAACCATTCAGTTACAGAACGATTAACATTATCTGAAAAAATATATAGCAACACAAAAAACAAATCCACATGAGTATGAGTCTCACGGCTGGGCCAAATAGGTATCCAGATCAGCTTAAAGCCAGGCACAAGTGGTTATGAACTTGAGCCGCTCCATCCCCTAGATCGAGTGGTCGCGGGTTCGATTCCCGCACGGGATAAATCTTTGTGTCACGCAAAAATATTTGATTCGGCCTATTTATTTATGTACGTAAATTTCATTTTTGTAAACGCACCCACGATACAAGAATAATTCCCACGGGGGGGGGGGGGGGCTACTTTGTTTAAGAAAAACACATTCTCTATGCCGCTGGAGTATGTCATCATCAACCCGTATCGATCCACTGCTGGTCATAGGCCTCTCCCAAAGCATATTATTGAGCCCGGTCTCTTCTCCTCCAACCGCTGCCAGCCACCCTGCGTATATCGTCGCTCCACCTAGCTACAGGGCATCCCACACTACGTTCTCCTTTACCTTGATTCTCTGTCGGATCACCTCATTCCGGATCCTACAAAGAAACTACGAACATAGCTCTCTCCATAACCCGCTGAGCAATTTTCATTTGTTGGACTAGTCTCACCGTAAGTGTCGACGTCTCGGCTTCGTATGTCATGACAGGTAGTACGCACTGATTAAAGACTTTTGTCTTTAAACTTACCACTGGAGTACCATTATTCGATAATTTCACGACGTTATCGTGCCAATTTTCAAATTCTATGTCCCGCTTTTTAAAGGGATATAGCATTCGAAAATTCGATGAGCGAAGAGGTTCTTTCCTACTCCTCCAGTTTTCTTTTCTTTCTCATTACAGTTTTTACGAGTTCGAACATAATTATACCGCTCCCTGGGACACCTCGAAATTTAAATCTTGGTGTCATTGATAGAAGTCATTGTGCAAACTAGCTTACAGGAGGACAATCGTGTGGTCCTTTATTCAAAATCAATCAAATTTGTTCTTCTCTTTAAAGCAAACTGGGTAAACATTTACACTCTATTTTCTATATATCTATATCTATATAATCACGCCTGATCCCTCTTGCAGGGTATATAGAGAGTACATAGTTCCAGCAGGTTCTTTCCTGGCAGACCTCTCTAGCCTCTTTCTCACTTTTTAACTCTTATAAGAGCGGAGGAAGCTGAAAACGAACTAAGGCTTAACACACCCAACGCAACCGTATACCCTCTTTTATATCTATCTATCTATATCATCACGCCACATCCGCAGGTAGGCAGAGAGTACAGAGTTCCGACAGATTCTTTCCCTACATACCACTCTCATTCATACCCTATTATGACATACCAAAATTGCACACCAACTAGCCTGAATACAAACTAAATTATTTTACAACCACAATATCAAATAGACTCCAAGACTGAAAATAAAGAAGTCCATCCGAAAAGGGGCCAAATTCCATACGAAATTGTCAGTCTCGTTCACTATATTAATTCAAGTATAAGAAATTCCGGTCTATACTCGAGTCGAGCTCAGGAACCGTTAATCGACGTTTGCAGTCTTCTTCTAAACAATAAAAGCAAATTGAATAAAGCGAGACCTTGCCCCAAGGTTCCAGAAACAGCAAGATTTTAATTGAGAATATAAAACTCGGATAGGCTTTGGGATTTCTAAATTTTGTTTTGGAGATTACTGATGCTGGTATCGATAGTATTAATAGAAGTATTACTCAAGCGGTGGTAAATGAAAATATATTTATTGCACATATAATTAATGTTCAGAATTAAAAGTGGCGTAACGGTGGTATGTATTTTATTTTAGATTGCATCAAAACTTAAAATAACAGCCAACAGGAAAATACATTAAGATCGATCCAAATTAAAAAAACACCAACCAACAAAAACAATACACCTTTAAAACTCACAATAGCATAATTATACAGAGAACACTTCCCACGTAACAAAATATAATTTTATAGCGAGAGGGCGCCACTGCCTTAGTGTTATGATTTATGGCACCCAATAATAAGGTACAATATCCGGGGCCCCAAAATAAATGAGCCCTGTTTACCTGAACTTAATATGGGAGATTTTCATTTTAGATCCAGGAACCATCTTTGCATAGATAAAAATTTAATTTTCATATAGTCGTTTTCGATCCCGTACCCTTGGTTCAGGTTAATTTTATTTACGCTTGCGGTTTAAGGAAACTAAGGTTTTTTACCGTGATTTATAAGGTAATGGGTCTTCCAGCAAGTTGGTGTAAAATTATGAATTGGTATTTTGTGCGGTTCACCACATGATGTGTAATTTCACATTGGTGCAGGAAAATTTATTCGTATTTTTGTGTAGTTCACTACGTGATATGTGGTTCTGCATTAATGAGGCGAATATAATTCTACGGGAGTATTTACCGCACACAAAAGATATTATGTAGGAATTTTACCATCCTTATTCTTATTCTTTCTCTAGTACCAGAATAGAGCTTCTAGGATTTATCCGGGATGGGACTTGTTGCTCCCTCAGAGGTACGTATGAATGTTTTTAAGCGCGAAGGGATCCTATTTTTATTTCCAGCATAATAAGTCTAGTTGTATTTTGGCTTACCTCAAAGAGCAAGCAGATCAAATAAGAAAGTTACAGTCATAGCGCTCAGATTTGCCACGAAAGGTGGTAGTAGGCAAATCGTTCACTGAACTGACGGCTTTTGGGACATAAAGATTTTCGATCGGTGGCCACGTACCGGAGGGCGTAAGGTATACCTCCACAAGATGTACAGATAACCTGATGTAAGTTGTAGAGGTAAAAACCTGGATATATATATATATATGTATATATATATATATATATATATATATATATATATATATATATATATATATATATATATATATATATATATCATATTCCATAAGCCGGTTGTTACGGAGATCTTTAGGGGAGACTTATCCTGCAGATTTCGTCATTCAGCTGATGATGGTGATAAAAAGAAGAGAACCGCATACACTAACAAGGTCATTTCTCTAGCTTGCATCACATCAACGTGACCGTAAACATACCTACTAATTGTATGGTTCCGATAATTGACCGTGACGCCATAACACACGACACGTGCAAGTTTAGCTTATGGTTTCACAACTTATCGCAGAGTTTTGACCTAAGTTTCTGAAACTCCAACTTGTTCCTGGAATTGAAAGGAATAATATGATCTTTCAGGGTTTCTCTCATTGGGGAAACCTGACAGCTATAATTACCTCATAATAATTTTAAAGACTGTTGCATTGTTATAATGTCATATAGTGCGACTGCGGATCACGAGGTCCCTTTTTTTTTTAAACTTAGCCTCGCACTAGGATTTACTCCTGTATCGTGGGTGCGTTTACAAGCATGAAAATTCACATACACAAATACCCAGACCGAAACAAATAGTTGTGGATCACACAAAGATATGTCCCGTGCGGGAATCGAACCCGCGACGATTAGACACAGTGGGCGGAACGGCTTAAGCTCTTAGCCACTGCGCTAAATCGTCCGTCTTGGTTTGAATCCTAGATCGGACTAAGTGTAGTCTTTCGATTGAAAGGTTTTCAATAGCAGTACGGAGGGTGGAATTTATCCCCGGTATAATGGCAAAGCAGATCAACATCAACGTTGGGGCAGGCCTTGGAAACGCTACTGTCTGAAACGGGCAGCTTTCAAAAAGACATTCATAGATCTATATGGAAGATTATGGGAAAATCTTTGCTGGCAATGGCCTTATTTCCTATTAAATTTGAACCATATATATTCAGCTATATGTGAGTGTTCTCTGTGTGATGTACAGAAGTACATCACGTCTTTTTTGTTTTGTGGTGTATACAGCAATCCTTTGCCACAACCGTTTCAGAAATAGTAACGTAGGGATACTCTGTGATAACCATAAAAACGCGTAATTTCTCATAATAATTTTCAAAGTATTACATGCCCTAATTCAATAAAAAAGAAACAAATACCTTTTCGTGAAAACACCCTTGAATAGTAATTAGTATTTTTTCTTTGTACAAAGGTGTCACTTGTTCAAAGAACTTTTAAGAAGATAAAATTCTAATTCAAATTAAAGCACTTTAGAAAAAAAAGGTACTAAATAATGGAGTAATAATATTGTCGGACGATCTGGCAAAATTAAGCTCTGATATGCAATAATGTTTCAAACAAAAATTCATATTTCAGAGATTTTGAACCCAAGTTACCAACGATAAAGTCTAATTTCTCTGAAATATCATCTATGCCATTGAAACATTACCGCATAACCTTGCCTAATTCTTTCAGCCAACTTACCCCGAAGCGTTGTCCATCCATCCATAATTCTAGGCAATCAAGCATAAAGTTTACCAAATCTAAAATTATACCCTACTAAATAGAACTTTATCACTAACATCCAAAAGTTGTGATTCGAATATGAAATTGCCTTTGGTTAACACTGTTATGCTTATCAGTCAAATTCAAGACCGAATTCAAATAATGCTGTATTTAGATAATTTCAATTTATTCAGCCTCATGAATTCTTTTGACATCATCAAATTGATGGAGAGGTAATATCTTTGAATAACTTTACGCCTTGATAATTTGAAAATTTTATGAATTGGTACATTGAGGTACCGGTGTTCTTAGCGATTTTCAAGGTTAAACAGCATTCATGACAGTCAGCCAGAGGGGGATTCGTGAATGGTACGTGATGCCGTTGGCCCCAGCTGCCACTTAATGCCGTCGTCGATAAGCCAAGGTGGACGCCTCATAGGCAGCTAGATCGGTTAGTCAGAGACCTGCGATAGACTTGGAGGGGTCTTTACAGATTTACCGGACAAGAGGGCGAACGATCAATAACTTTGCTCCAGTTGGAAGGGCAAGGGTGCAACTAGCTCAAGGGCTTCTCAAAGAGAAACGGCCTCGGCTTGGGCTGTCATTATGGAGGATGGTATAAACTAGTGTATATCTTATAGGTGCTGCCAGAATACCAGCGCTACACCATGCCACAATGTTATGGTGCAGCAATATGCTGAGGCAGTATCCTTTTCTCCCACACAACATCTGGTGTTTGTAAATGTGTATTTTGTTATCTGTATATGTGTGGTTGAATAAATGGTTTTTCTTTCTTTTCTTTCTTTCTTTCCTTCAAGTGTCACGATTTCCGGTTACAAATTATTTATTTTGAATTTTAGGAGTATTTTATCTGACTTTGAATTGTTAAAGAAAATAATTAGTACTTAATTTCATATGTTGATTTAACGTAAACGCTGATTTAAATGGTATCTGATTAGACTCAACTAAAAACATAAATTGATAAAGACGGCCAGTTTTAAGTTAGTTCGATTCGAGCGAATAGAGCAGTCGTAGAAATGAAGTGACCAGGATTTGTTAAAAATGTGGCTCGTATACTCACACGGAATTAATGTTCTAGAGTAAAGGTATTTGATAACGATATATTAAAGGTGTTTTATTTGTTTCTTCACATCTCAAAAGCGAGAAATACCAACAAGGTATGCTTAGCAATATTTATTATTATTTATTGCTATTCTGTTCTAAAACTAAATAAATACATACAGATTTATTCGCATTTTATGATGATAATATTTTGAGTTACAATGTTTTAGTATTCACCTGACTATATAACTACCCTTTGCTTCACGCCCGCTTATTTACTATTACTAATTTGCGATTAATAATTGAGATTATCCACTTGACTCCACGTTTTTTTATCCTATGAGCCATGTTAGTGTCAGTAAAGACGGTTACAATAGTAATAAGAAAATTTAATGAGAAATAGTAGCCGAATTCGATAATATTTATTTCATTTTGACATATATCTTCCTTTTACGAAAAAGAGTCCCTTTGCGAGAAGTAAAAATTATGTGAGTTGCCTGCTCAGATTAACTATGGGACGGTTGAATAAGAACAGACAGGAAGTCAGGTTTTCATGGATAGAAGCTTGTCTATTTCTAGGGATGCGAACACCATCCATAGTATAATTTGTTTAATTAAACCTAGACCCACCTGATAGACCAGCCTTCATTGTTCTCCCATACCCCACAACAAAATGTAGATGGGAAAATAAAATGTAAGAATACTATTTTAAAAGAGTAACCGTGGAGTTTCTTGCCCTTCTTCTTCTCAGGAATGACATTCCGAAGTGGTGGTAGAGTCTTTGTTACTTTTATGACGATTCATAAATATTGTATTACATAAATAAAAAAAAAAATCAGATTCTAGTTATTGATATCTAAATATCCGTGGCGTTCACTTGGTATTGCGGTCAACTTATAATAGTAATCATTATTACCCAGCGTAGTGCAAGTTGATGTCGGTCCTTTAGATTGATTATAATGTATTTGTACTTACTCATGCGAACTAAAGTAACACTAGTGCAGGATTGGTTTTTATATTAGTAGTCTAATTGATACAGGGCATAATCCCTGGTGAACTAGTATGTACTCACTTTTTACTCTTTTCTTTGATTTGCGGCTTCCAACCAAGTTCATTAGTAATAGTTATTCCCTGCAATTTTGGATTATCTACGCCCGTTACTTTATTAAAAGCATCTGTCTATATCATTCCTTCTGAATGAAGATGGGGTATTCCTTCTGAAATTACTACTTTTTTGTAAGTCTTTCAAACATTTTAAAAATTTCTATAATATCCCTACTCAATTAAAGATGTAGATGAACTATTTGTTAATTTTACTGTCTGAATTGACATGGTCACTGTGGCGTCACAGTAAACTTTTATCTTTACGCTGTGGTGGTGTAGTTAATGGATAAAACCAAATGATGATTTATAGATTTTGGCATGTCCTTATATCAAAAAAAGTGATCCCAGATTAAAAAAATACAGTTTCAATTATTGGTGTAAAATTCTGGCTTAAGGTTTATTTCAAGACATCTGTAGATGCATTCTTTTTGATACACTAAGAATATGATTCCAATTAGCTCATATCAAATCACCTGTAAGCATTTGCAATTCCTATAGATATATCATCACAATACGTACTGGTAATTGGTTTCAGAGTTAGTTTTTTAAAATCTTTCTAGATATCTAAATGTGGAGCCATAGATATTAATTTTTTTGCAAGTTGTTGTGGGTCTAGTAACCATTTGGCTTATAACTGGTATCAGAGTTATCTTATTGATGAAGTAATATTAAAATCATTCGCGTTTACTTTTGGATTACAAATTTCATCTTGCAATTATAGTTTCGTTGTAGTTAAATTTTGTATTTTTTTTATATATATATATATATTCGATTATATAGCATTCACTGTTCTTTGATATTTAGATGCCATCTTACATAATGTGGAGTAATTACTTTAAGAAGTACTTGATTTTTAATTGTAAGTGTTGGTAGCCTTGTAGCTCCATTATTGCAATTTTTCTTACTATTATACTATTTTTGTATGTTAAAAATTATCTAGAGACAAGGCGCAATTCATGAAACAAACTATGTTTGGGTTCAATAAAACAGTCATATGCATCATTAGTTACTTCATATTTATTATATACGTATATATGAGGTTAATATTTTGTAAATAAGATTTAAATATTTCAAAGGTTTCTAGGCAATGAACATAAATATTGGCACAAAATTTAACTCATCATCATTTCAGCCTATACTTGTCCACTGCTGAACATAGGCCTCCCCAATCGCTTTCCAGCGTAACCGGTCCGATGCCACCTGCATCCAACGATTTCCTGCGATTTTCACAAGATCGTCGGTCCATCTGGCAGGCGGTCGTCCTACGCTGCGCTTGCCAATACGTGGTCTCCACTCTAGAATCTTTCTGCCCCAACGCCCGTCCGATCTTCGCGCTATGTGGCCAGCCCATTGCCACTTCAGCATACTAATCCTGAGGGCTATGTCGGTGACCTTGGTTCTTCTACGAATCTCCTCATTCCTGATTCGATCACGTAGAGAAACGCCGAGCATAGCTCTTTCCATAGCTCGCTGAGCAACCTTGAGCATTTTTATGAGACCTATTGTAAGAGACCACGTCTCTGATCCATATGTCATCACTGGTAACACACATTGACTAAACACTTTAGTCTTTAGGCACTGAGGTATTTTGGATGAGAAGATGTTGCGCAGTTTCCCGAACGCTGCCCAGCCGAGTTGGATTCGTCGATTGACCTCTCTCTCAAAGTTGGACCTACCTAACCGGACTGCCTGTCCCAGGTTAATGTATTCGTCGACAACTTCAAGAGTAGAGTTCCCAACGGTGAGTGCGGTGGGTACGACATGGACGTTAGACATTATTTTTGTTTTGTCCATATTCATTTTAAGACCCACTTGTTGGGATACTCTATTGAGGTCACCGAGCATTCGTCCTAGATCTTCCAGCGACTCCGCCACGAGCACAATGTTGTCGGCAAATCGAAGGTGAGTGATGTATTTGCCATTGATGTTGATGCCAAGTCCTTGCCATTCCAAGAGCTTGAAGGCGTCCTCTAAGGTGGCCGTAAATAGTTTCGGAGAAATGTCCCTGCCTTACTCCTCTTTTAATGGGGATCGTCTCGTGCACTGCCCTTGTACTCGGACTGACATGGTGGCGTTATTATACAAGCACTTCAACACTTCGATGTACCTATAGTCAATGCGGCATCGCTGGAGAGATCTAAGAACCGCCCAAGTCTCGATCGAATCAAAGGCTTTCTCATAGTCCACAAACGCCAAGCATAGTGGCCGATTATACTCCTCAGTCTTCTGTATAACCTGCCGCAGCGTATGTATGTGGTCTATGGTACTAAAACCTTTCCGGAAACCGGCTTGTTCGGGAGGCTGGAAGTCATCAAGCCTTCGTTCGAGACGATTCGTAATGACTCTCGAAAACAACTTATAAACATGGCTCAGCAGTGTGATGGGCCTATAGTTCTTCAATAAGGTGTTATCACCTTTCTTGAAAAACAGCACCACCACACCCCTGTTCCATGCTTCCGGCGTTTTCCCTTCAAGCAAGACGGACTTAAATAGCCTCTGAAGGACTTTAAGTACCGGCGATCCGCCCGCCTTCAGAAGTTCTGCAGTAATTCCGTCTTCACCCGGCGCTTTATTGTTTTTTAGTTGTTTGAGAGCCATCCTAATCTCGCACAGGCTGATGTCCGGGATATCTTCAGTGCAGTGTCGGGTTAGCTTGGCTCTTGGGTCTTTTACCAAGTCAACAACAGGTTTAGCTACTGAGGTATATAACTGTCCATAGAACCTCTCTATCTCCCTGAGCACCTCTGACCTATTTGACGTTACGTTTCCGTCCTCCGTCTTCAGCTTCGTCAACTGGCTCTGCCCAATAGACGCGTCTCTTGCGAACACTTTAGAGCCCTTGTTCTGCTCTATGGTCTCCTCAATACGCCTTGCATTGAAGGACCGTAAGTCGTGTCGCAAGGACTTCAATATCTGTCCATTAAGCTGCCTATAGGACTTAGCATCATCGGAGGTTTGGAGCGTCATGGAACGTCGCTCAGCCATGAGGTTTCGGGTGTAGTCAGATAGTTTTTGAGGCCTATTTTTACGGTGGGTCTTAAAATACTTGGACCCGACCGTATGAACAGTCTCTACCAGCCTGTTGTTGATTTCGTCCACTGATGCGCTGCTGTCTAGCAATTCGAAGCGGTTTGACAATTCGAGTTGAAAGTTCTCGGGGTTTTGGATATATGCATGAGTAGGTCGGAGCGTAGACTTCATCAGACGCGATCTTTCCATTTTGACATTAATATTTAATGTGCCTCTGACCATTCGGTGATCACTGCCGGTTTTTACCCTGTGAATCACGGAGACATCATTAAATATTTGTCGCTTGGTGCTCATGATGAAGTCTATCTCATTTTTTGTGGAACCATCAGGGCTCATCCAGGTCCATTTCCTATGAGGCGGCTTCCGGAAGAAAGAGTTCATCATAAAGAGTCCCTCTTTCTCCAGAAATTCGGCCAGCCTCTGACCCCTGGGGTTGCGCTGCCCATATCCAAATTGCCCCACTCTCAACTCATCATCGCCCCGTTTGCCCAGCCGCGCATTGAAGTCACCCATAACCACTGTAAAGTGTGTTTTGGAAGTATGTATGGCTCTACTAATGTCCTCATACATAACTTCGACGTCATCATCTGAGTATGCCGAGGTCGGTGCGTAGACCTGTATGACCTTCAGCGAATATCTTTTGGATATTCTGAGTATCAGGTACGCTACCCTGCTCGACACACTAGTGATGGACACAACGTTGTTTATGAGTGACTTGTGGACGATAAATCCGACACCACCTTGGGACTGCTGTTCGCCCTCCCGGTAGTAAAACAAGTTGCCGGATTTTAAGGTTATCGTGTCCTCGCCCTCTCTTCGGACCTCCGATAAACCAACAATACTCCACCGCAACTTGTTTAACTCTTCTTCCAGCTCAACTAGCTTCTCATCTGTCCTCAATGTGCGTGCGTTGTATGTCACCAGGGCCAATTTTCGGTTTTGGTGGTAGCCGAATCTCTGCCGGAGATTCTTAGCACCCCTTGTCCTGTCGTTACCATGGCTGCTACCGTGGCCAGGACGAACAGGACCGCCGGGGACTAGGGGCCTGGTTTTTCTACTTTCCTCCATAATTGGGGGTGTTTGCCATACTCGCCACGCTTGGCAGGCGGGTTGGCGAGCGCAGTTATTGGTCGTCGAAGTGTTAAAGGAACGCTGCTGCCCATTCCCTAGTTTTCCCTTAGTCGCCTTGTACGACACCCGATGGGATGAGATGGGTTGGTCCTATTCTAAGCCGGGAACCACGCGGCCATACCAAAATTTAACTGAACTAGTTAAATTTTGTGCCAATATTTATGTTCATTAATGAGACTGACTTTGGTATCAATTGATCCGATAAAGTGAATTCTATCACTTCTGTCTTACATTGTTTTTGTACGTGTGTGAAATTATCAGCACAGATATAATGACTTAGTAGGTCGTTTGATTGCAAAGTTAGGTATTGAATTAAGGGGAATCCTACGAATTCTATTGATAATGTATTAAATTCCATTACATCGATACTACAATCGCTTGTTATGAAATATTTGTTTAACCATTCATATTAAGTAAAGCTTCCAAGTTTTCTAGAAGCCTGCTATATATTAATGTAACATGATGAGATCTTATTTAAAGTAAAGAGGATTTGGTCATAATTTTGTGAGGAGGAACTGACTGCTTACGGTCACAGCCAGATTAACGGCATCCAGCAAAAAAAAATCTGGTAACAATATAGTAGACTACCCATATTTTCATAACTGCTGCAGTAATTGTTGCAAAACTTGCACCGATCCTAATGTGGAAACACATTCGAGTGAAACACAACGTATATGCATACAGACATACATAAATCCCTACGCACACATACATACCCATACATGTGCATACACAAACACATGCATACTTACACGCATACATTCTTATACTTATGTTTTCCATAACAGTTATCAAAATTAAAAATGACTTTGCGTCTACCCCGAGATTTGGTTTGACGTGGTTATATGGATAGATGAATAGCATATTAAACAAGTTGAGTACAATCATTTTAATTTTAAACGATCTTTTTGAAAAACAAGCTTTTGTAGCGAATTCACAATAAAAATATCTTGCTTAGTTGGGTTCCATTGGCCATGTTTGGGTTCATAGTACTCACCTTCTGGGTTCATAGTACTTGTAAAGACAAATCTAAGAAGCCCAAATACGTCGTGGTTATGTTGAGTAAATGGGTAGTTCGGGTCAACCGAACCTTCGGGCTCCTTTATGAGACTCGACAAGACTGATGGACCACCACCTGACACCATCTGGTTGTGTAGTGCGGGTCAATACTAATTTAACAGACCTAAACATAGGGAGGCTGTGTAGCCGCCGTCAGGTTCCGTCATCAGACCGGCTCCATATTGTCATTGTCTCCCAACTTATGTACGTGTGCCAAATTTCGTCTCAGTCTGATGCCTGCGGGTGCTTGGGGATGGATCACAAAACTTGGACCGGGGGGGCAGACGGACAGACTAACATACATGCGAGCAGTGGGGGTTGAGTGAAGGCTAATAGAAGCAAAATAAGACTCATTATAAATAGAGTAGGTATAAACGATATGGAGAAGTTAATGATTTTTAGACTTTGATTATAATATTACGTTTGTGTGCTTTACAAAAAATAAAGTCTTGTACTCGGATGGTTCTATGTAATTCATTATAAAGGCTACATTCTCGACGTACATGCATAAATTCTTAATGCTACACTTCAAGACTTTCTTTTTGTAGTCCATGATAAGAGTAACGATGCATTAGGTTTTTCACCATGGTTAAATTTGAGGAGGCCTAGGAATGGTTGCTGGGATGGGGAGGGGGAGCATAGATGTTTTTCGCTTGATGTTAAGTAGGTTGCTATTTGTCGGATACTTGAGTGGATATGTTTTCCACGGGATGCTAGGTAACTAGCGGGTTCTCTGATTGAGTGGATATGTTTTCTGCTGGATACTGGATGGTTCACTTGCTGTCGGATTGAGTGGATATGTTTTCCGCTGGATACTGGATGACTCACTTGTTAGCGAATTCAGTGGTTATGTTTTCCGCCGGATACAGGATACCTCAATTGTCGGATTATTCAGTGAATGTTTCCCACTAAATACTTACAGGTTAACTACACGTCAAATGTTTGCTATTATTTGTATTGAGGTATTGACAATAACTTTAGAGGGTTGTGCTATTACTCCACCTGGTGTGGTCTGCGACGATGAGTATCGGGCGGCATGCTGCCGACTTTACATCTGCGACACTATGCTCATTACAGGTTTATAAAGGTTAAACAGAAGCATCTGCTATCCCCGTCCCGTACCGTTGAAGAAAGCAGCTGTGCCAAAGAAATTATGTATGTATACGGCGAGTGACGTGACGACTTGGAAACTGAAAGTGGTCGGTTCAAAATCGGCAATTGAGTCCTATCTATTTTTATTATACTCATAAGCTAGCAAGAATTGCTGTCACTCTTTGGTCAAGTGTCTGGTAAGTCCGCTGTATTAAACAAAATTAAATCTTAATTCAAATGAAGATGACTCTCTATGATGGCTCGTTTACCGTACGTGCGGTGAAACTTTAGAATTAGATATTTTTAAAAGAAGAGTTAAAGAGTATTTCCTTTCCAGTTAATATATATATATATATATATATATATATATATATATATATATATATATATATATATATATAGGGAAAGTAGGGAGATAAGGACATCGGGTGCTAAAGATGTTTGGTCCTAGAGTAATGAGCAAGCATATCACACCATGCACAATTTTAAATTGCGGACGACTTTTGAAAATTATTCCAACAGTAAATGCGTTACATGTTACACTTAAGAGAAAGTGTCTTCATCTTCGAGAAATAGTATCCATTTTCGGCAGATAAACGCACTTTAGAATATTTTTGTGTTATGTATATATCTATCTATCTTTCTATCTATAACCTCACGCCAGATCCCTTGCGGGGTAGGCAGAGAGTACAGAGTTCCAACAGGTTCTTTCCTTACATACCTCTCTGGCTTCCTCGACTCCCATAGTTCGTCTCATACACGCTCGCCGGTTACGGAGACTCTTGACTTTTCCATCAGATAAGACTCGGTTTATGTTATGTTAGTTATGTATGTATAGCTAATATATAGCTCGATGCAGGCTGGTTAGGCCCACCCCTCTAAAATAACTCAATAAACAATTATAATTTGACCATTATGTTTAATTGATTGTCACGCCCTGTACAAATATACAACATTTGGCTTATACTAGTTAACTGCCGTTGAGCAATTCTGCATAATACTACCTTGAAACATACGATTTAAACAACAAATAAAGGAATTTTACTTATCGAGCCATTTACCAGATCTGGTTTAATATTAATGTTTTTTTTTTTTAATTTTAGTTATTTTTGTATTATTAATTAATATTATACTTAATATTAATTTACTAGGGTTATTTGTATTTATAATGTTTTCTTTTTGTACTTATTTATTTTTTTTACTTGGCGTCTTTTAATGGCTATCATAATTAATGTTAATTATACTCGTTGCTATCATACTGATTTAGTTCAACCCCGTATATTCCTATTACTTGAAAAATTCTACATCCTAAGATAGCCTGAAAGAGATCGCTCATTAGCGACAAGGCCGCCCTTTGTATTACTCATGTTTATGTCCAATAACTATTTGTTACATTATTGGCGCACAATAAAAACGTTTATCTATCTATCTATATAACACTAATTTGCTATACAAGTATTTTTAACGGCCGATTACAATAATTAACTCAAATATAGATTTGCCTACTACGGACAGAGACTTGACATATTTTGTATGGAAAATTCTTTTGACAGTAAGCAAATCTATCCTTGAGTTGAATATTGAAATCGGCCATTTATCATTAAACTAGTTTATTCTCACCACCGCAATGTAAACAAGACACTTGAGTATATTTTCATTTCCAAACCTTGTTAACACGATATCTTGAAACATCGTGGTAAAGAGTAAGTAATTACCTTCATAATTAAAAGAATCCTTATATTCAAATTATCCTTAAAAAAGTTAACACTGTCACGCCTGTATTCTGCAAGCGGGAGTGGAAGAGGTACTGTGTACACCCACTTTTCGCCGACGATGTTAAATCTCATGTAATAGAGGGAGAACCGATCGCCATTATATCGCAACAATGCCAGCTTCCTACCGATAACTGATACTGGATTTCTTTTCTATTAAGGATTTGAACCTGTAACGAAACAAATAAAACAACTTTAACATATGGTTATCCAAATACATGATCCTGGATCTGGCGTGATGATATAGATAGATAGATACATGACACATTTTCACAAATCCGGGTCACTCGATTCGAACGAACTAAAAATGGCCGGCCTTATCAAATTATATTTGTAGTTGAGTCAAATCAGATACCAATTTAAAATCATCATTTAAAGTAAATTGACAAATCAATTCAAGTACTATTTATTTTCTTTAACAATTCAAAGTCAAATAAAATACTCTTAAAATTCAAATTGTAACTGGAAATCGTTCCAAACCTGCTGAGTTCGAATCGTTCCTCATAATCGCTCAGCGTATTATTCGCCACCAGACTAGGAGAACAGACGCTTTTTTAATTTAATTATAAATTACCGACTATCTCGTTGAGCCTTTAGTGTGGATGGTCATCACAAAGTCCTGGATTCATATCCAGAAGGCCATTTCTCATAATTAAAAGTGTTTAAAATGCAGTCTCGACCTAATCTCAATGTCACAAATGTTCTCGTAAAATACCAAATCACGTCTACCAAATCGAGATCAGGTCAAAAGTTGAACGAAATGTAAACGATATTTTATAAACATTTTGATATGATACAAATAATAAATACTAATCAAACGTTAAATTGACGATTTCATTTTAAATTTTTTTATTAAAACTGTGATAGGTGAGATCAACATGTGATGAAAATATATTTATATTAAATAACTTTATATAATATCGAAAATAGACTGAGATGATACTGAAACAGGATCGATATTTCAGTAGAGCAGGATACCAATTCATGATTAAATCAAATATATATGTCTTATCCTATTATTTGAAAATCACTGTTAATGGAATGACGAGCAGTTACTTTGAGTCATAGACATACTCTATGCCTTTAACGATTACTCGAGTGTTTTAGTTGTGAAGCGGTGACAGATGCCATCTGTCAGATGACGAATCACCGATGACTGATAGTCGATGTAAGGTTGTCGGACGGCGCTGCGTTGTTATTCGATTGGCAACGGAGCAAGCGGTTGGACGTATCGCGGAGCAGCTAACCTCACTGCATTCCTTGTGACAAATAATCTCCAACCATTGTGCGTATACTTGCATATCAAGGAAAATTGGTATACCGGACGAGAACCCAGCGTTTTATAAGATTTCCTTTATGTTTGGCCATCATACGAATGACTATGAAAACGAAGATAAATCCACCTGTCACCGTAACCAGTATTGAAACGGCCATCAAGAAAACCAAAGTGCCGGTATATATAATTAAATCAATCAATCCAGTTAATACCCTGTCGTAGTGTAAATTAAATACGATAATTGGCCTTCTAAGTCGAACAAAGTTTGGTTTTTCTATCGAAAAATCTCAATAGGTTTCGGCAGTCTGGAATTATGGATGTTATAATGGCAGTAGCCTCGCTCTATAGTGACATAACATCAACTGCAAAGTGTAGGCTCACATAGAACACCCCTACCACCTTCACTGGGGCATTAAAAGCGTCACGATGTACATTTTTATTTATTTTTGAATTACACCTAGACCGAAAGAAACATCTCTATGTAAGAGATTTTTCTTTCGCTTGGATAGGATTGGAAGCTGTGACTACACGATCGAGTCAGCCGAGTGGCCTACGCTGTAAATATTAAGCCAAGCCGGGGTTTTATCAATATTTTCGGTTTAAGTATAATATTAGCCCTGTTAAGAAACTGTCCCAAGGTAGGGCACGGGCCTCTTCTCAAACTGAAATACGTTTAGGCCATAGTCCAACACGCTGGCCCAGTGCGGGTTGGAAAAATTCACCCACTTTCGAGAAACTCTTCGGCATGCAGGTTTCCTTACGATGTTTTCCTTCACCGTTAAAGCAACTGATAGTTCTATCTATCTATCTATCTATCTATCTATCTATCTATATCATCACGCCAGCTCCCTCGCGGGGTAGGCAGAGAGTACAGAGTTCCAACAGGTTCTTTCCTTACATACTTCTCTGGCTTTCTCCACTCTCATAGTTCGTCTCATACACACTCGCCGGTTACGGAGACTCTTGACTTGCCCTTCAGCTAAGACACGGTCTATTTGGTCATGGTAAGATAGTCTACGTATTCCCCGGCACCTACATCCTTCCACTTTCGCATTGTATATCTGTTTTGTCATTCTTTCTTCTGGCATCCTTTCTATATGCCCGAACCAACGGAGCATACCCTTTCTCATCTTTAAATCAATACTATCTTTCATAACTACTCGCTTTCTTACTATGCTGTTGCGAATACGGTCGGTCAGCGTCACTCCGCACATCTTCCGCAGAGATCGCATTTCGCCCGCATTTATCCTGCTTTCGTTCTCCTTCTTACATACCCAACTCTCACTGCCATATAACAGCGTTGGGACAAGCACTCCGTTATGCATGGCCAGCTGCGCCTTTTGGCTTAAGTGCCGGCTCCCAAGTAGTCTTCCCATCGCACCATTCACTCTATTACCTGCATTCACTCTTCTCTCTATATCAGCGGTGTATTTCCCATCCTTACTGAAGGCGCATCCAAGATATACAAACTCATTCACTTGCTCCAGCACGTCGTTACCAACCACAATCCTTGCATTCGTTCTGGTTTCTTCCTGTTCAAAAACCATAATTTTGGTTTTCTTCACATTCAAATAGAACTGATAGTTAATCTTTAATACGCACATACTTTCGAAAAGACAGAGTTGCGTGCCTGGGATAAATCCGAGATGTCTGACTTTGCAGTCCAACGGTCTAACCACCTGGCTATTACGGCTTGGTGTTGCTGTCTCGGTTTTAGTGATAAACGGAAAGAAGAGAAGAGATACATAGCTACATCGTCTGCACTGGCAAGAGTCTCACTTATTTCTAATTTAAGAATTATATTCTTTAATAAGAAAAAAGTTATTAAAGGATCACAAGATGACCTTCTTAATCATACCAGTTTTTTGGTTATGAACACGATTCTGTTGTAGTACCTTTGCGCTCCTAACTTGAGTCATTTAGTTTGGAAATAAGACGTAAGTTTCGAAGGAAAAAGCAGTCTTTCTTTTCGTTTAAAATAGGCTGAAAAAATCCTTAGGAGCCGTTGTACTTTGAAAGAGCTGAGTGTGCTTTCCATGATAACTTCGTGTGGTTGAGGTAGAAATATTAGGTAAGTTAAGTAGGTAGATAACATTATAGTAGGTAAGTAATTTAGTGAGTAGTAGTGTGTGGTGAGTAGGTAACATTATCTAATTAAAACTGATACTTTTATCTTTACCATTACGCCATATCTTGCAGGGTAAGCAGAAAGTACACAGTTTGAAGAGGTGCTTTCCGTATGGGCCTCCCTGGATTCTGTTTTCTTTTTATAGATGAAACGTAGCCCTACACTAGGATTGATTTCTGTATCATGGGTGCGTTTACAAACATGAAAATTTACATACATATATACCCAGACCGGAACAAATAGTTGTGGATCCCACAAAGATTTGTCCCGTGCTAGAATCGATACCCGCAACTAACAGACACAGTGGGCGGAGCGGCTTAAGCTCTTAACCACTGCGCTAAATCATCCATTACTCTACCTTATGAGACAAACTTTTAGTTATTTTTTAAGTCAGAATGATGCTAGAATACTTTAGTCGCCATCTTTGCCCATGGCGTGTTCTCACTGACCTTTCCAATGCCATAACTTTCCCTTTATCACATATGAATGCCGCATTTGGATCTGACACCAATCTGGCTGATGAGTTCGAAAAGATAAAGAATTATTTGCTCGTCGGCTGGCGAATATTAACTAAGTGACACCTAGTTTATGCCCTATAACCATGGCGACATTCCTACATTAAGCATAGCTGGAGCATAGCTGTTGCATACTCGCTCTTTTTTCCGGGAATGCTGAAAAGCGATTTATTACACAAAACAATGCTAAACCTACACTTAATTTCACCTCCAAATTTAGATAAGCCTGCGCGTTTCCCTTTACTTTATACCTAAGAGGTCATCTATGTCTGAAACTATCAATCATTTGCGTTTCATTATATCACAATTTAGATAAGACTATGCCTCGACTACAGAACACGTTTTGGGATAAACTAACTCATCATAAAGATCTCGCTCTAAAGGCTATCAGCGACTAACAAGATTTCTCAACCCAAAAATAGCTATAACTCCATTTCTACTATGCAATAACAAAGTTCCGACTACGTATGTACATCCAATACACACACCTATAAGTCGAAACTCACAGTGCATGTTGCAAGTAACGAGTATCGCTTCACTGGATCCCGGTCCTAACGAGATAAAATGCAGCTGCAGATTGCTGGAACTAACTTGTATTTAATAAAAATTCCCTTTGCGATGCGCAATTTAGATAAGACACCAAAGAGGCCGTCTATGTCCGAAACTATCAATCATTTGCGTTTCATTATATCACAGTTAGATAAGATTATGCCTCTACTACAGAACATGTTTTGGGATAAACCAACTCATCCTAAAGGTCTAGTTTAAAGGACATCAGCGACGACCAAGATTATTCAATCCAAAAATAGCTAAAACTCCATTTCTACTATGCAACAACAAAGTTCCGTCTATGTATGTACATTCAATAAACATACCTATAAGTCGAAACTCACAGTGCATGCTGCAAGTAACGAGTGTCGCTTCACTGGATCCCGATCTTAATGAGATAAAATGCAGCTGCAGATTGCTGGAACAGACTTTTATTTAATAAACATACCCTTAGCGATGCGCCTTCCGAAATTTATTTTGGATAGCATATTTGTGGCAGAGGAATCTTTTGTAAAATATATTTTGTAAGTTTATTGTAAAGAGACTACGTTGGGTAGGTAGCAAAAGTTTTTAGCACCATTTTTTTTTGTCATAGCCTTCTTTCTAGATAATTGCCTTAGAAGCCTAAATTTTGTATATTAATGAACCTTGGCCACTATAAAAATAAAGCAGTATTAAAGACCCGTTTTCTTTTTTCCACTAACTATATAATGATTCCTAATATATTGTCAGGCTTACATTCCCCAAGCGACGGTAACAGAGGTGTAGGTATTAGAAATTATATTTCGCTGACGATTTACGGTCTTAATCTAAAGGTAGGCAATTATCCCAGCCACATTTCCAGACCCTGAACTGCTACTGAGAATTTTTCGATATAAAATCCCAGCAACACTTGGTCCAATCTTTTGTTTTATCTCTTTCACAAGAAAAAAATCTCCAGAAAATTCTCCAACTATCGAGGGGAGGGTTGCGATACGTAGGATTTTAACTATACAAAAAAAAACTGCGGAAGTCACCTTCATTACGGTATTCGGAACCCAAACAAAGTGATCATAAGCCAACAGGCAATCGAAAAACAAAGCCTATTAATTTGTTTCATTAAACGTACGTGTAGAGTTGAATCGCGAAGAACGAAGCATCTTCACAATTTTAGTTACAGAACCATTTTAATGAGGGATTTTACAACCAACGGCAAGGTGAAACTGTTTTCTTTGGGCCAAAGCATACACGATACTTTATACATCGGCGATCCGCGATTTGCGATATTGCGACTGCTTCAATACTATATCGCATTTCGGCGACTTGTTTAATCACGGTATCAAACGTCACAGTGACTGCATCAAAGCTGCATTGCGTTCCAACGACTAATTGCATTCGTTCACGATCTCAAAATCGCACGTCTTAACGACTGCATCGACGCTGAAATGCTGTTTGCCGACTAACTCGAGTTGATGCCGGTATCAAAATCAGCGTGCAAAAAGCGACCAGATTGCCGTTATTGAAACTTTTATTTGTGCGGATGGTAGCGTTAGCCTTTGGGCTTCCAAAAAGCAAGTAAATCGTCCACCGATCAGCATTCAAGTTAATAGATGCAGGTAAAGTCTGGGTTAGGCTAGCCATTCAGTAACCGGGACAAATATGAACCATTAACAAAGAAAAAAAGAAGAAACCGATGCTATAAGTAGCTAGTCTGCATTGTATTTTGTCATAGTTCGCTAATTAACACCGGCGGCCGACAGGGGCACAGAGTAGCTTATAGATGCGATACTACGCCTCATTAGGTATCTGAGTTCCTTTAATTTTATGGTACGTTGTGCGTCTAAGAATATATAATTTATATTTAGGTCAGTATTATTTTGTATTGTACTTCAACGTAAGGATAGTTTTTAATACTGCCTCCAAAGAAGTAAAACTATTTATTTTGATTAACAATCAGGTTATCAATGATGACGGATTGGGTTAGTGACTTAAGTGTAGGTAGGTAGTCACTTGAACTAGTTATGTATGTGCGATCCCCACATTAAGTTTATCCTTGTGTGATCCACAAGTGTTTGTATCGGTCTAGAAAATATAGGAAGTTATGAATTTCATAGCTGCAAACGCATTCAAAACATAGGAATTCCTAGAGTATTGTGCTGTGATTCTATGGTAAAATAGCACAGAAACGTAGGAAGCACGTTCATTAAAATAGTGGGTTTACCTAAGTACACACACAAGGATGTGTAAATTTTGAATTTAGCGCTAATCTGTCAGCACATAGCGGGCCGTATAGTAAGTAGTAGTTCCTTACATCTTTATTTACTAAAGTTACAGCGTGAAAGGGATGGCATTTTAAGTCGACAATATTTTTATAAGAATATTATTCCTGCTCAAACCTCTAATAACTGGACTCCCAAAAGTAAACTAATCCAATCTCTTAGATGCTTATATTCATTTACGCCGTTTAGGTAACTAGAGTTAATTATCTACCTAATTATTTCCTTAGTATTCCGAACCATCCACGGCCGAGGCAGTGCTTATCATCCAACGCTAATTACGGATTTCGGAACTTCACTTTCACTCGGCCCCTTGCAATAGGGGTCTTTGTTTAGCATTAAACTTTAGACAAACTTCGAGTTTGGAGGTAATATTGGGTTGAACGCAATTCAAATATTATTTTGGGCTTGTTTTGTGAAAGCGATGAATGCTGCAATAAGGTGCTGCGTGGGTACCAAGACAAGAGCTAAGTTTAAAATGCTAGGCTTAGAAAGCGATGCAACATCGATCTGGAGCCTTCATTGGCAAAGAATTTTTATGGAGAAGGAAAAGGGATATCTTTGGCCACCAGTGGGACACAGAAGGGCAATAGTATCAACGCATATCTGGCTAGATAACTGTCACTGGCCAAAGATAGAGGTTTTATGGAGAGAGGAGGGGATACCTTTTTCCAGCGTTGCTATACAAAAAGTTATTTACAAAAGGAATACTGGCATAATAGGGGTGGCAGAGGTGTACTCAGTACACCTCTGCCACCCCCTCTGAGGAATATAGGCGTGACGATGAATACTCACAAATTGTACCATATAATATATGGTACAATATGTAACGTAACAATCATCATATTATGATGATTGTTACGTTGTATGCCTTAAGTTTCTTCCAACTTACAAGTGTTATATCTTTTCATACAAATACTTGGACCACTCGTACCGAACTCGTGACTACTCAATCCATTGAGTTTAACAGCCTACGCTTCAAAAAGCTATAATCAAAGCACTTCATATAACAGACATGCATAGTCTACATCGGTTTATATTATATGACCAAAGTCACTGAATGAAGCGTTTAGAGGGTGATGAGTTCTCAGAATGACGAGATGGTCTCGGAAACGTTTGCTCTCTGTTTTCACCCATTGTTGTTTAAAAACATCTATTGGCCCCTTTTCGTGGAACCCGTTCCCTCTCAGTTGCCATGGCGGCCGAAAGGACCCGTTCATCTATTGCCTAGGTAAAATAATTATAAAATTATTTTAGTGTATTAATACCAGTCCTAGAATTCTACCAATACCAGTCACTAAATTTTCCAAAAGAAATACCACTTACCCTCAATCATAAAATACCCCGAAAAGTAGGCCTCAAAAGTAAAATATTAGAATTAATTAAATATTGAGGTCGCGTATCGCTCGTAATTCTATTTTAATTTTAATTAAGGACAAGCCCTGCCCAAGTAACAGATGTCCGAAACTGATGTTGTGTATACATCTCTGTATATAGCAAAGTGTGCCATTATTGCTAATGAGACTTGAGGAGATCTTGCCAGTTAGATTGTAGGACATTCCCAGGGTTTGAGCTGTGATTTATGGTAATTTGAGTCTAAATAAAAAGTAAAGTAGTTCGTTAGTCTAGTAAATGTCGCGACTGCCAATCACGTGTTTTTGCGTTCGAATCTTATTCATATTTTATTTTGCGTTCCACAATGTTGTCTAGATGGTAACATTGATCAGCTTAAAAGCTAGGTAACAATCATGAACCCTGTCGGGCACAGCAAAGTGTTTAGGAGAGAGATATTACAATATTTTTATATTGAAATACTTAGTTTCAAACTGTTATTGTTTGTAGGAAGTCAGTAGTAATAGATTTTTTTAATAGATATATTATGTCTTTTGTATTAGTTTTTTATATTAAAAAAACACCGTCCCTCCTATATTCCCCAGAGGGGGTGGCAGAGGAGTACTGAGTACACCCACGTTTCGCCGAAGATGTGAGGTCCCATGTAATTGGGGGCGAGCCTATTGCCATATATCGGGCACAATTCCAGACTCCGCGCGAAGCGAAGAAGAAGCGCTTTGTGATCACGAGATTAGATTAGATTTTTTATATATATATATATATATATATATATATATATATATATATTAGGTTTTAGGCTTTACCTGGACCTTTGAAAGGCTTGCATGGCATGGGTCCAACACGTAGAGGCCCTTTGCGAGAAGTTAATGTTATTTAAGCCACCTGCTGAGACCACTTGCTGTAAATGAAGAATCATTACCAGCGAACTGACCCCGGCAGGTGCAAGGACTATTGTAAATATATTTATTATTATAATAATATAGTCTATGTCTATTTCTGCTTACTGCACCTGGGATCCGGCGTGATGGTAAAGTTTAGTCTACGTCACACGAAGATTTAAAATATTCTGGTGTTATAGGTAGTGAATTTATTTGTGTTGAGTATTTTTTTGTCATTCATATATTCGTCAACTGCGTAAAATGCTTTTGTAATTCTTTTGTTTTATTTATAAATTTACTAAAGTCAGGTTCAGTTTTTATACGGTCGGGTTGTTTATTGTATATCTTTATAGACATCACGTATGGGCTATTTGAGTGTAGTGTTATCCGAGAAGCGGGTTGAACCAGTCTGTTTCCGTGTCTCAAGGATCGGTTTTTATATGTGTCTGCTCGTGTTGTGAAAAAAGTGCTATGCTTCCTGTCAAATTTGCATATTTCAAATAGATAGTAGTAGATACACGGTAATTATAATATTTTATGTTTTTGGAACAGAGGTTTGCAACTATCGGTTTGTTTGATATTACCAAGGATGCGTATAAGCTTCTTTTGTAGATTAAAAAGTGTAGGTATGAAAGATAGTATCGGTGTTAAGATGAGAAAGGGCATGCTCCGTTGGTTCGGGCATATAGAAAGAATGCCAGAGGAAAGAATGACAAAACAGATATACATCGTGAAAGTGGAAGGATGCAGGTACCGGGGAAGACCTAGACTATCTTACCATGACCAAATAAACCGAGTCTTATCTGATGGAAAAGTCAAGAGTCTCCGTAACCGGCGAGCGTGTATGAGACGAACTATGAGAGTCGAGGAAGCCAGAGAGGTATGTAAGGAAAGAACCTGTTGGAACTCTGTACTCTCTGCCTACCCCGCAAGGGATCTGGCGTGAGGTTATAGATAGATACAAAAAGTGTAGGTGCATTTGTACTGTTTCCCTACATTATGATTCCATAGCTAAGCCAAGGATATGCATAGACATAATAGGTTGATAACGGGGTTTGTAAGTCTGTCGTTTTTTGATTTCGCGTAACGGTAACATGAATTTTGAAATTTTTGATGCTATATTTTGTACGCAGTTTATATATGTGTCGATGGTAAGACCTAATAGAGTAAAGTCGTCCACTGTTTCTAAATTTGTATTATTAAATGAAAATTTCACCGGTAATGGTGATTTTTGATAGGGGTAGAAAGTCATAAGCTTGGTTTTTTTATAATTAATTTCTAAATTATGTGCATACATCCAGTTATTTATTTTATTTAAGACTAGCTGTTTCCCGCGGCTTCGCGGGCGTTTATTTTGTAATTTCACATAGACTATTTCACATAGGTAGGACTTTTTGGAATAATGATTTTCCAAGACTAAAGAGACACCTCCATATTAAATTTACCTTTCAATCCGTTCAGCCGTGTTAATATGGAGAAATAAAAGCAACTATCCCCTGAAATCTTGCATTCCCCAAGGTAAAAAGTAGTCCACAGTCTCTGAGAAATCCTACATTTTCCAATGATAGTGTATTTAAAATCGGTTCCACCGTTCTGAATATTAACACGGACAATATTTTTTTATTGTGCCTGTACCTATGTGCATAAAATATGTTCTTTATTTCAAAATAACAAATCCCAAATCAATATTCCCGTGTGATGAGCGGAGCTCGTACCTGCGACTATTTGACAAAGTAAGTAAGGCGGTCTACGTTTTGTCGCTTAAATCAAGTCGTCTTTGTTTTCCAAAAGTATTTATAAAGTCGACTTAAATATGAGTAAATTTTCGCAGTAGAACAATTTCAGCAGGTCCCCAGGCTTCCAGTCGCCGATTAAGAGAAAGAGGGAAATCGACGGATTGCCAGGCTTTTCTTTCGACAAAATAAGATTAATATCTTTGGACCTTCATGCAGGCCGGTTAAAACCCAAATGCATATAATGCAGGATAATATCGACATGATCTAGTGTGTAAACAAAGTTACATATTTCATATTATTATTTCACGACTTAAGATACTTTAATACCATCTACCAATCTATATCACCACGTCAGATCCCTGGCGGAGTAGGCAGAGTGTACAGAGTTCCAACAGGTTCTTTCCTTGTAGACCTTTCTGGTTTTCTCCACCCTCAAAGTTCGTCTTATACACGCTCGCCGGTTACGGAGACTCTTGACTTACACTTCCCCGATATCTGCGTCGTGTTCTAGGTACTCTACCAACTCACAGCGGCGTAGAACCATTTGACCCTTTGTAAATACGTATATTTCTTTTTTTACTACCGTTTTTATTGATATTTCTTTGCTGTTTTTTTTCTATGTAATTGTATATATTGTTTAAAGTTTGTTAAACTATAAATGCTTGTTGTTCTATGTCCTTTCACTTTTGAATTTGTCTGTCTGTGTGGTTTCTTTCATATTAAGTTTCTTTATAATCCGTTAGGTATGAAGAAATAATAGATAATCCACAGAAGTCGAGCTATTTTTCGAGATAAAAAGTGTTCTGTTTTGTTTTACGATGTAAGACACCTTCATATAACGTTTTAATTAAATTCGTTTAGCCATTTTAATATGAATAAATACCAGCTATGTCGCAAGAACCGTGATTCTTTCCGAGATAAAAAGTATCTCGATTATTATTTCGAGACCTAAAACACCTTAAAAATGTTAGTAAGATCCATTCTGTCATTTTAGTATGAAGAAATAACAGCTAGATATCCCGGGAGAAACTTGTAGTGAATATATTGTATAAGCATTATTTCAAAATTGAAGAGACACCTCCATATTCAGTTTCTTTTAAATCCGTTCAGCCGTGTTAATATGGAGAATTAAAATCAACTATCCCCCAGAAATATTGCATTTCCCCAGCTAAAAAATAGTCTTGAATAATCTTTCTAATTCCTCCATTTTCCAGTAATAGTCTTTTTAAAATTGGTTTCAAAGTTCGAGATATTAACACGGACAAACAAAAATTTTTTTTATTGTGCCCATGTGCACTTAAAATATCTTATTTATTTCAAAATTACAAATCCCAAATCAATATTCTTGTACGCTGTGCGGGGATCGTACCTAGGGAACTATTCGACAAAGTTAGTTAAGCAGTCTTAGTTTTATCGGTTAAACCAAGTCATCTTTGTTTTCCAAAAGTATTTTAAAGTCAACTTAAAAATGAGTAAATTTTTGTTGTACAACAATTTCAACAGGTCCCCAGGCTTCTAGTCACCTGTGCAGAAGACGAGGGAAATCGAAGGATCACCAGGCTTTTTTAGCCTAAATATGATTAGTGTCTTTGAGCCTTCATGCAGACCGGTAAAAATCCACCAAATGCATATAGGAGTGATTTTATATACCACTTACACAGATAGTATTGGCATGATATAGTGTGTGAACAAAGTTACCTATTTCATAAAGATACTTCAATACTATCTATCAATCTATATCATCACGTCAGATCCCTTGCAGAGTAGGCAGAGATTTCATATTTCCAACAGGTTCTTTTCTTACAGACCTTTTTAGCTTTCTCCACTCTCATAGTCCGTCTTATATACGCTCGCCGGTTACGGACACTCTTGACTTACCCTTCTGATATTACACGTTCTATTTGTTTATGGTAAGATAGTCTAGGTCTTCCCCGATATCAACGTTCTTCCACTTGCTCATTTTATATCTCTGGGTTTCTTTCATATTAAGTTTATTTATAATCCGTTATAATATATAAAAACAATATATAGTATAATAAACAGAAAAAGGCGTTAGGCAGGGTGACCCGCTCTCACCAAAATTATTTACAAGTGCTCTTGAGGAAATATTTAAGAACCTAGCGGTTTCATGGGCAACAAAGGGTATTGTCATCAATGGTAGCCGACTTACGAATTGGCGTTTTGCTGATGACATTGTCCTTTTTACTCAAACAGCCCACGAACTAGAAAAAATGCTCGGAGAACTGAGCAAGACAAGCCTCGAGGTTGGACTTATGATGAATCGGTCAAAAACTCAAATCATGACTAACAGCATCAAACACAAAGTAGAGATGAATGGGAAAATCCTACACTATGTTGATGAGTACATATACCTGGGTCAGCTAGTCTCCTTCGAAAACAGGCAAAGCAAAGAAATCGATCACCGTATCGAAAATGCCTGGAAGAGCTACTGGTCCATGGGGCACTATATGAAGGGCGACCTTCCCTTGACATTGAAGCGCAAACTCATCGACGTGTGTATTTTGCCTGTTCTCACTTACGGTGCGCAGACATGGTCACTAACCGAAGCTCAAAAGTCCAAACTCAAGGTTTGTCAAAGGGCATTGGAGCGCAGCATCTTGGGTATAAAACGCATGGATCGAGTGCGGAACTTTGTGCTGCGTTCTATGACCCGTGTAATTGATGTAGGCGTAAAAACCGCTAGACTCAAGGGGGGTTGGTGTTCATTCGGGTCACATGACCCGAATGAACACTGATAGGTGGGCTAAGATAAGCACTGAATGGGTCCCAGAACACGGATCGTCGTCGTGGTAGGCCTAAAAAGCGGTGGCGCGATTATCTTGATGCATATCAGCCTGAATGGCCATAATTGGCCAAGGATAGAACTCTTTGAAAGGAGAAGGGGGAGGCCTTTGCCCAGCAGTGGGACACAATAGGTTAGTATAAAAAAAAAAATCCGTTCAGCCATGAAGTATAAATAAATAATAGATATTCCGCATAAGTCGTGCTATTGTATATTTTGCTATGTTATATATTTTTCTTAATAAAAAGTGTTGTTTTATTTTACAGTGTAAGGCACCTTCATATAAAGTTTCAATTAAATTCTTTTAGCCAGCTATGTCGCAAGAACCGTGATTCTTTCCGGGATAAAAAGTATCTCGAATATTATTTCGAGACCTAAAACACCTAGAAAGTTAGTAAGATCCATTAGTATGAAGAAATAACGGCAATCCTGAAAGAACCGTGTGTGAATATTGTATGTTTTGTCATCTTCCACCAGACCTATTTCTGTATCAACTATCTCTACCACCGGGTTCAGTCTTAGCCCCACTTAGCCCGCACATGTGGTCTTTGTAAAATATAAACTAAACTATAGCGCGATCTTATTCAACACAAACCACTAACGCCGTCTCAAAAAGTGTTAGTCTTCTCGTAAGATATTAATCGTCCTTAAAGTTTCGTATTCGGCCCATTCATTGTGTGTGTGTGTGAATGATGAACGCTGTTGGCCGCGAGGCCTTTACAGCTTCACCGGACTTAAAGGCGAGCGTGCAACCACTACGCTCTAGCCAGCCAGAAGGGCAAGAGGCGACATACTCGAGGGCGCCTCGGTTGGGACAGTCGCTGTAGGGGGACGGGTGCACTACTAAGTGCACCGGTCAACCGCCGGCTATGGGAGGGGATCTACTACTACGTCGTCGTCGTCGCCCGTATTCTGAGCGGAAAGAAGGGATGACAAAGCATCGGGGGGGTCGGTGAGAACATGTCGCGGCCGGCGGTGGCGGCAGGGGTCGGGGGGGAGATCGTAGTCGGCGGTGGCTACGATTAACGGATTCACATGGGTAGATGCGTTCGAGAAGTGACGTGTTGACGCCTTTTTAATAAAGGCGCGAATAGGTTCAAGACCTAGATCGGAGTGGAGGTCGACGTTCCGTACGAACCAGGAGGCTCCTACGGCTTTACGGAGGAAGCGGTTTTGAACCACTTGGAGTTTATTGATGTGAGAGGGGGCCGAATGCCCGAACACAACACACGCATAAGTCATGATGGGTCGAACGCAAGTTTTGTAAAGTGTCACCTTATTTCTAAGTGACATTTTACTCCGCTTGCAGATTAACAAATGGAGACGACCGAGCACAAATGATGCTCGGTGACGGATCCGCTTGATGTGCGGGCCGAAGGACATGGTACTGTTTAGGGTGACCCCTAGATATTTGACCTCTTTGACCCAGGCAATGGGTCGGTCGAACATGGTCACTTGGCTGAGATTACTTCTAGGGCGGCGCAGGGAGTGGCGCGGGGTGGCACCTCTGGAGAAGAATACCGCTGCGCTCTTGTCCGGGTTCACCTCAATACGCCACTTCCTGAACCAATTCCCTAGGGAATTGGCGGATGCCTGAAGGTTTCTGGTAATGAAACCCTTATTCCTATGCGAGACGTAGAGAGCGGTATCATCCGCGAATAGGGCTAGATGCGCCTTACTCGAACGAGGAATGTCGTTCGTGTAAAGGTTAAACAGGAGCGGAGAGAGAACTGAGCCCTGTGGGACTCCAGCACTGATGGAGTGGGAAGTGGAGCGCGTCATTTCGACGCGATAACGGAAGGCGCGAGTCGACAAGAAGTCTCGTAAGATGAGCACGAGTCTGTCCGGCACACCCAATTGGTAGAGCTTGTAGATCAAGCCGTTGTGCCAGACTTTGTCGAATGCCTTCGCGACATCTAGGAAGAGGGTGCCCGTGTAGATGGGTTTGGGTCTATTGAGACCGGAGAGAATGTGCTCCGTGATGCGGTGCACTTGGTGGATGCAAGAGTGTTTGGCTCGAAAGCCGAACTTCTCGTCGATAAGGATACCCCTGGACGTTACGAAGTCCTCCTTCCACTTAGCGGGGAAGGTGCAGTTCGCCATGGCGGCGTTCAATATGGCCACTAAGAGGCAGATAAGTTGGGCGGGCAGGCATTTCAGAACGCGATTCGAAATGCCGTCAGAGCTGGGGGCTTTTTTAGTTTTGAGACCCATAATTAGATCTTCGACCTCCGTTTGGGTGATAGGAGGTAAGGAATCGACGGGGGGGAGGGATGCCCTGCGCTCGACTTCCCTGTCGACCGCGTCGACGTGGGACTGGTCGACGGACTGAGAGCTGGGGGCGCACTGGCTCTCGAGGGAGTCGGCGAGAAGCTCGGCCTTTTCGTCGTCGTCGAAAGCTGGGGGTACGCCTGAAGGGCGGGACAGCGGTGGCATGTCAGTCGTGGAGTCGGATTTGAGGCTACGCGCCAGCTGCCAGTAGGCCAGATGCGATGGCGCGATGCCCTCTAGGAAGTCACCCCACCGTTCCTCCCGGACCTCCGCGACACGACGCTTTACCTCTCGTTGTAAAGCGCGCATCCGGGCCCGATTGGCTTCGGTGGGGTAGGAGTCGTACGCTCGGATAGAAGCATTCTTGGAACGGCCCATTCATCGTTAGAGTTCTCTCCGGAAGAAACAATCCTGAATGCATCGTCGTTTTATGCACGAAATCATGTTTGAGTATTTAAATCAAACGTGTATGAACAATTTCCAATGAGTGTTTTTAACTACTGCATAGTTTTTCATGAAGAGACGAACCTGAGTCCAATATCAATTCATGGAGGAATTCATGTGTAGGCAAAATCATATAGTTTACGTCGTAACATTGCAGTTCGGGACAAACAGTAATAAAGTTTTCCGGAATAACCAGCGAAAATCTAGTAGCCTAATTTGTTTTGGAACAATAAATGATTTATCAAAATCGACTCTTTTTTTCTTTCCTCAGAAACTGTTACATTTCTCGAAAATATAAGTATACAGAGTTGTGATCCTTAGAACAGGCTACAACTATCCCAAATTTCATTGAAATTAATCAAACAGGTATGGAGTAAAATGTCTTTTTAGAAATTCAAGGTTTCGCTTATGTTTGTATTTTCTGAAAAAACCTTTTAATTTTCCGGTATAAATACTATTCAATATGTTATCTAATATTTTAAGATATCCGCGAGCAAAGTTTCATCAAAATCTGCCTGGTAGTTTTTGCGTTATAATGGTTTATACCCTAGGACAGATAGACGTTTGTCTATCTGTCCTAGGGTATAAACCATTATAACCACGAAACACGAAACACGAACGCCAAAAAAGATTAGAATTAGCTTTTACCTCAATGGAATAATATCCGTGGGTTGTTACTTCCAAAAAATATACACAGACATGTCTTCCTTACAGTTTTATTATATGTAGTATGTAGAGATATAGATGCTTTACTTTTCCCTACAAACTGTTAGATTTCCTGAAAATATTAATATTAAGTATGTTGTCTATCATATGAAATATCTCCATGCTAAGTTTCACTGACATCTGAAGAGTAGTTTTGGCACAATGAATGATAAATCAAAATCGACTTTTTTCTCTTTTCTCAAAAAGTTAAGTTGTTAGTTAAGTTAAGTTTTTCGTAAATATAAGTACACAGAGTTGTGACCTTTTGTACAGCTTACAATTTTTACAACAACAAACAAAAACACAAAATTTCATTGAAATCCATCAACTGTTTAATTTTCTAATAGAAAAATTATAGATCTTACATTTTGGATTTCGTTTCGATCGTTATTGTAATATTCTATGTCTACATATTTGCTCCCTATTCTGTAAGTATTGCCTATTTACCTAACTTCCCAAGTAACCAATTTTAATGCAAATATACAATGGTCTATATTATTTCTACTATATAAGCGTTTGACAGAAGACTTGGTATACAAATACCAAGTCTTCTGTTTTTGTTCTTGTAGATCTTTCAGTTCTAGAATAGTACCACAATGATCTCAAAAACCTAACTCTTCTACATATGTATGCAAATCTTTATTTTTAAAGTTTGTAAAAATGAGATCTAAACATGTTGACGCAGTTTGTGTAATGTGTGTTGGGCGTTTAATATGTTGTGTGAATGTTCATGCATAAGATTTAGGAACTTGCTACTTTTCACGTTATTATGCAAAGTATCAATATTAAAATCACCACCGATTACTATGTATCGTTTGGAGTATTTTTTATTTATGTAGGTTAATATTTAAATTGACTATAGAATAATTCTTTCTCTCTTCTATTCCAGTACATAGTTACTAATATGTATGTTATCTTTATACAATTCAATAGCTCAAAGTTCTTAGACGTATTCGATTGATAATTTCGTAATATCACAACATTCCACATAGTTAACGTGTCGTTCCATTATGATACATACGCCGCCGCCTCCACGGTTTTTACGACAATAAGATGCTGTGACTTTGTAGTCGCTGAAATGGATCATATTTAATTTTTCACGTGATAGCCAGGTTTCGGTGATACAGGTTTGGTGTTTCTGGTATTGGTTTACGAATGCTTCCATTAAGTATTGTTTGTTATATAGATTTTTTATGTTCTGGAAAAGTATGCTAAAGTGTTGGTCTGTTTCGAAATGTATAGTCCTCTTGCTTGTCTTTTGTTATATATGTGTTATATGTTTCTCTTCTGCCGTCGCTATTATTTTTTTCATTAACTAGTTCGTTTTGAAAGTTATTTTTATATCATCTTTATTGTTTACTAGTTTACCTTCTATAAGTAATACGTTATTTCGGATTATAGCATGGTGCCTATTTTTTCGAGCTTGAATCATTTTATCGTGCATAACTTTTCTTTCTCTATGTGCTTCTTTATCTAAAAATTCTGAGATATTTAGTTCTGTACCACGAAAATAGTTACTGTTTTGGATTATGTATTTTGTAATTTTTTTGCTTAATAATTCGATAACTCAATAGTTAATCGGAAAATATAACCAACACAATACCCGACCAATGTTGGGTATTGTGTTTGTTATATTTTCCGATCCTATGGGTGTCTTCTATATAGCCCAGTAGGTCCACATGTAAGATGTCATTAAATATTGACCTAATTCTACCATGTAGATCTGGCTCGGTTTCTCTGTAGATTTCTGTAAGTCCATAAAGGATTTATACTATACTATATTGGGCTCCAGAGGGTGTTATATCTTTTATTGCTGTTATTTCTCGTTTTAGTGCTTCTGTTTCGTCTTTTAGTTGTTCTATCTGATTATTAAGTTTTTATATATATTAATCTTTCTTCTGTCGTTTTCTTGAAAAAGGGCCTTGGTTTCTTCCTTTATGTCTTTCTTTAATTTCAAGGTAGCTTTATTTATTTCTGTTTAAATTTCCGTTATTATACATATGTTATTTTTCTTTAGTTTTATGGTAATAAGTTCGCTTAAACTGTGTAATGTTAATTCATTTTGAATATTGTACGTTTTCGAAGTTCTTTCTTTATATTGTGTGTCCCCTAGAATGCTCATTTCATCAGAATTTACGCTATCATTAAAGTGGCTTTGGTTTGGTTTACGCCTTAGGGTGACGTTTGCTTCTGGTGTTTGGTATTGGCTAGCTGCGACAAGAAATGGTCTTATCGGAGTGTTTGAGTTATCACTCTTTGGTTTTTTACACCTGCATTCTTGGCATGCCCAGTTCAGTTTATATTCGCTAGATAAACCGTTGAATTTTCCTTTAGTTATATTTGCGCAATCCAAGTCATAGCTACTCTTGCAGATTGAACACGTGAAATAGTGTAAAGTATTTGTTATCTTTTGTTTGCAACCTGCACAGAGCGCCATCTTGTGTACTCTCGATTTTTTGTATTAAGTTTTGAGCACAGAAAGGCCCTTATCGATCGATAGCTTCAATGGATAACGTTGTTTAGGTTTTGGGATAGGTGGCGTTATTTCTCTATATTGTTTATTTGAAGCTGTTATTAGTAGTACTTAATCTAAGACATAGATGGTGCCACCGGTACGATTTGTCTAGGATGTTTGAATATATATTTTTCTTAACGGTTTAGTTTCATATTTGATTTGATGATTTAAATATTTCACTAATTTGGATTCTATCTGAAAATGGATACTACTGTATTGCACTGTTTTTTATTAGGTTTTGCACTTACTAGGACCTAGGACTAATAGTTCCATAGAATTATCGATATTCACTTTTACACTCACTGTAAGATTTAGTTTTATTTATCTTCGTGTTCTAATACTTTAATAATTAGATAACACTCTTACGTGCGATTTTGAGTACAATTAATAGTTTAAGACTTACTTGAATGGTATTCAGTCTAATAGTCTCCAATAATACTTTTGACTAAACTGGGATTCGCACCCAGGATTAGAACATCAGTCCGCTACTAGGCTAACCAGGCACTCAGGCGTAATAACTACGTTAATTTATACGTTTTTACTACCTCGTTGGTCTAATGGTATATGGGTTCAAAATTTAGATTGCACAGTGAACTTGTTATGAAGGAAAAACAATCAGTTTTATTTTTTCAAAAACGTAGCCTCACCCTGAGATTTATTCCTGTCGTGGGTGCGTTTACAAACATGATGTTTCACGTTCATAAATACCCAGACCTAGATGTGGGTCTCACAAAGATTTGTCCCGTGCGAGACAGAGGTAACCACGTTAGAATCAATTTAAAAGAAATATTAAACACGGAGCTGATTATTTGTTTGTTTACTCGACGCTAGCGCCATCTCTCTTCTTAGATCGGACAGTGTTATTGAGTTTCTTATATCAATAGATTTTATTGATTGATATGATTTTAACAATTCGAAGTGTGGACTGTGTAATTGTGACCGAAATAACGTCCATAGACTTACGCCCTATAACAATGAGACCTAAAATTAAATAATCGGCAATATATGTATACAGTCGTGTAGTGTAAACTATTTAAAACACATTATGTAATTAGGTATTGCCAATAAGCATCCCAGAACGCGGCCATTTCGATCGCATTGTCGGTGGCATTCATCAAATCCTGCTCCGTGCAGGTGTTGGGGCATGCAGAGCACGAAGTAAGGCGGACCATCGTTTGGGTAACACCGCACAAACAGTTCAGATTGGTATTATCTGTGCGTCTCCACCTGAACATGTTTTCCTTGCTCCGGCCGACCCGAATCCGAAGTCTATTGAAAGACTTCCAGAGCGGCCATGGTAATTTATGTCCAGGTGGAAGACTCTCAGCAGGTGGTACGAAAGGATTTGGAAGGGCCACTCCATCTTTCCAAAGGTTGCACCTCGCTTTTGACGGCTCCAAACTTAATGGGTCGACACACTTGGTAAAGCTTTTATGGCTCTTCAGCCGTTGCTGCGCTGGGGAATGACCATGCATGGGGTGTCGTGGGTCGTTTTTCGTTTTTCGTCTCCCTACAGAGCTAAGTACAGGTAAGTAAAGCACTAGAAAAACGCAGCATTTCTTAACGTTAGACTATACATACATATTTAAAATGTAATTTAAAATGTATCTTTCATTTATTTATTACTGCAGGTGGTCATTGTGACCACCTGCAGTAATAAATAAATGAAAGACAACCAATCAACACTATCCAATCTATTTTCATAATAATAACACACACTGATAATATTATTTTTCAAACTATATTATGATAGTACGAATGTATTACTAAACACAAACTCGCCCAGTTAAAAGTAAAAACAGTACACAAATTATCTGACAATCACAGGAGTAATTTAAAACGCAATCGACCTAAAATAAAAGTAATAAATAAAACAAATGGCTCCCGGGGATTGCAGAAAAATAAATGTTTCCAACCTACTTATGTTTCATAGCGGTTTGGAAATGGAAGGAAAACAGGTGCGTATCCGTGGTCTATATTTACGAGTCATGTTTACGTTAGGTCAGATTGCTTCAGACTGATGGGAAAATTAAGAAATGTGGTTAGTACATTTTGTCAGTATGATGTCAAAAAATCTTAATATGTATAAAAGTGCTTTTATTTTCTGGCGGCACAAAAGATTCACAGTTCTGACATAACTTCTTCAAACAAAATGCCTAATGAAATAAAACAATTTTTCGGATTTTGTCGCGGTTTATTTTTGATTTTTAAGTTCCCGACGTTTTGAGGGCTTTGCAGCACCCATGGTCACGGGAGGGACTGAGGTGTTTGACGTCCAAAAGGCATAGTTGTTCCGGGGTACCCTGAAACTTCTTAATTATTTTTGTTGGTCCGATCTACGCAGAATGAGCTCACGGTGTCTTGAGGTCTTGCAGTGTTATGCTGGGTTTTGGATTTGATTATATTAATTACCGGATCCCAAGTCGATGGAAGCACCCAGCCATCTTCTCTATTGAAATTAGGATGTTTTTTAATTTTTATAGCCTCAAGAACCATCCTTGGTAGGAATTGGTGTTCTTTCACGAGGATTTGTGGTATATCAAAACTGATGTTATGGCGGGTGCGATCAAGGATATGTTCACAGACTGCAGACTTCTTTGAGCGACGGTGTTTTAAGTCAGCTATGTGTTCTTTAACCCAAGTTTTTACTGTTTTTTTTTTGTCCTATATAAGAGATACCACATGCACAATCAAGCTTGTATACTCCTGCATCTTGTAAAAAAAAATCAAATGTAAACGCAAATATTACACATAAAATTATGTGTAATATTCGCGTAAATCTAAGAACTCAAAATGCCTAATGTTATGGAAGTGTTCATTCAAACAAACTCCCTGTAGAACCTATTTGATTTTTGACAGGTAGGCAAATAGGCCCTTTGGGGGATGTTTTACTGTGACAGCACACGTGTCCGACAGAGATCGGTACGCCGAGATTAATAAGGTCCCTTGTCACCTGTTAATTGATTTGCGTATAATCGATTTTGCCCTATTTCGTTCAGACTTTAGTTTTTTTTTTTGCAATATGAAGTAAAAAAACCCTCGGATCTATAATTCTAAGCGATGGTAGCAAAGGTGTACTGAATACAACTACATTTCGCTAAGGCTATCAGGGATCAACGTGATGGCCTTTTGCGATTATATCGGACACGATTCCAGACATCAGACCGCTATTGAAATTTTTTCAATTAAAATCCACACTTTTTCCATCTAAGGATTCGCATCCAGACCCTTGAGGTACCCAGCCTCACTAAAGGTCTAGAATTGTTTTCTCTAAAGCTATTTAAATGTCCCACTGCAAGGGCAAATGTTTAGAATTGATGGTAGATTTTTTAATATGATGAGATGATGTAATTCTCATACTAATAAATTAATTCTATAAGTATATTAAACAGAACTGTATAAAATCTATTTATTTTACCCACAAAAATAGTACAAAATTAATATTCATTTTCTTCTTCTTAGCGTTTCGTCGGCAAACATGCTATAGTTATATGGAAGCAGCCCAGCATGCGGCCACATTGACTGCATTGATGGAGGCAGCCATCAAGTTCTGCTGCGTACAGGTGTTAGGTGATGCTGAGCACGCTTTAAGGTAGGACATCGTTTGGTTTACGCTGAACGAACACCCTATTTTCATTTTATATTACAACATTTCGTGTTTTTTTGAGGTTATAAGTGTTTATTCAGATACCTTTTAAGTTCGCAAACATAAGTGTGTCCCTTTAACCTCAATATTAAATTATTTTTGCGACTATTGAGTCCATTTCTAAGGTAATTTTACCAGAGGCTAGCAACCCCAACGCGTGTACTATTTACGAAGCGGTAAACGTAAACACGGAAATACTACATTTTACAATCTGGACAAATATTTCGTTGTTTTTCCTAGACCGTACACCGCACATAAAGGGTAGCTAAAGCTATTTATGTTTGCCAGAAAGAAATACGGTGTTGGTTTTGTTGTGATTCTTGGTAAATGTATTAGGTATTGGTTTAATTTCAAATGTTTGATATTTTATTTTAGAGATGTGTAATATTTTTGTGATAATATAGTATTTGAAGTCTAAGTATTTGAATACTTATTAGCTTTATTTTAAATAGCAATTCGATACATACTTTTTCACTTAAATAGTAAACACAACGGTGTCTCGTTGATCTAATGAATTACGTTGACAGTTTGCAATCCTTATTACTACAATGAGGGCATTAAGTACACTAGGATTTCAAGTTAGATCAGATGAAATAATATTAAAAAATTTCGTTCCGGGACTCACATGTCAGGGCATCCCAGAAGTTTAATTGCGTAATTCTCTGACCTAACAAGTGTCAAAGCTATGATTGGTTCTATAGTAACATTCAATCAAAAACTTCTCAGTTGCATTGCCATTTAATAGTTACCATTTACAGTAACCTCCCATTACATTAGGATTAGACAAAATGTTCGTATGTATTTCTCTGCTACACCCGCTTGGGGAATGTAGGCGTGCCGCTTTAGGCCAAAACACCTCAGCCGCTAATTAGGCCACGCCATCCAAACATACCCCACATATTTCGAATTAAACTCAAACCCTATGCATTGTGCGCGGCGCGTCCGCAATCTATTAGCGGAATATAAAAGATGGACGGAATTCTTGAGCAGTGCGCTTAGAACGGCTAGGGCTCGCTACCGTGAACAGTGCGGCAATTTTGTTTAAAACTTGTGAAGTATATCTTAAGTTTGTTGCTTAGCAGAATTATTTGTTAGCAGTTATTTAGGAAATATTTTTATTTTGATGTGCTCAAAAAGGAATAAGTTGAAGACTGTGTGGGACAGTTTTGAAAATATTTCCTAAGTAGGTATATTTCCCCTAGTTACCTTAGCCATAGGAACACGCTTAGGAGCTGTGTCCTTAGCAGGTGTGGCTTTTACAAAACTCAACTGACTGAATTTTGAAGACTTTCCTAGTCGGTTAAGCCCTCATTATTATGTATTTCTATACACGTTAATCCAGTTTGCAGACGTATTGCATCCGGACCTTGACGTTGTCTGCAAACTATTAGCGGAATATAAATGTTGGGCGGAATTCTTGAGCAATGCATTAAGAACCGTCACGGCTCGTTACCGTGAACAGTGCGGCAATTTGTTTAAAATTCATAATGACCACCTTAACTCCATAATATTCTTTTATTAGTAGATATTTTGGGAACATTTTTATTTTGGTGTGATTAAAGAAAAATTAATAGAGGACTGTGTGGGATACTTTTGGAAATATTTAAACATTTCCACTAGTTTACACAGTCCACCTTAGCAATAGAGGGCAGCTTTAGGAGCTTTGACCTTATCAATTGTGCTTTTTGCAATACTTAACTGAGTCTCGTTAAGACTTGCCCAAAGGCTTGAGCTCTCATTATTGTGTATTTACTTGTAAGTTAATCCCAGTTAGTGTATTCTTTCATGCATTGCGTCCACGGCATTGTACGCAAGTTAATAGCGGAATATAAAAGGCGGACGGAATTCTTGAGCAGTGCGCTTAAAACGGCCACGACTCGTTACCGTGAAGAGTGTGGTAGTTTCGTTTAAAACTAGTGAAGTGCACCTTAACTTTGTTTCTCCGTGATAGTGTAATCTTATTGATAGTCATTTTTATTTTAACATGCTGTACTTATAAAAACAGGTTTCTCTTTATTTTACCTTCCTCTAACAATCCGCACTGATTCTACGAGGTAGAGTAAGGCCTATTATTTCACCATCTCTAAGAGGTTTTTGCTCAGCAGCTCTCACTGTTATCATATTCTGTCTATCATAGTCATATCATAGGTATATCAGGTATATTATAATCTATTTGTCTTATTATATAGAATTTAACAGCTAGGTAACATGACCTATAAATCTTCAAACATCCTACAGCGTACCCTTATGACTATTATAAGTCCATCTTACTCTAGTAATCTCATAGTTCGTCGTCTTCGACGGCTTATCTTACTAAAAAATATTCTTACATCTCTTACACTGTAGGCGTATTCCTCTAAAGGATAAATATAGAAAAGAAAGGGATGAATATAGAAAGAGGGAAGTTCACGGGTATTCGTTTGTTTAGTCGTATGTCGCATTGGACGATCATCCGATCCATCAGAGTGGCTCGTACAAATAGATTGACGTTAGCGTGACGCTATCGAGCTGATGTGCCATTCTTTTTACACTAAGAGAATACTAAATAAAGATGATCGTGACAGCCCTCATCCCTTAGCACAATCAAATTGACTTTAGTGTGACGTTATCAAGGCGACATGCCAACCATTTTGTCTTCTTCTATCTATACATATACATACATACATATAATAAAACTGTAAGGAAGTCGTGCCTGTACATGGAATATTTTTAGGAAATAACAACCCAGGGGTATCCTTCTATCGACGTAGAAGCCAATTCTGCAATTTTTGGCTTTCCTGTCTGTTTGTCTGTCTGTCTGTCTGTCTGTCTGTCGGAGGGTATGAACCAGCATCACGCAAAAACTACCAGGCGGATTTTGATGAAACTTTGCGTACGGATACCTTATAATGTTGGCTAACATGTTGTATAGTATTTATCTCGGAAAAACAAAAGGTTTTTTTCAGAAAAGACGAAGATAAGCGAAATATTGTATTTCTAAAAAGACACTTTACTCCAAACCTGTTTGATGGATTTCAATGAAATTTTGTTTAATTGTAACCTGTACATAAGGTCACAACTCTGTGTACTTATAATTTCGAAAAACTTAACAGCGTTTAAGGAAAGAGAAAAAAGTCGATTTTAATTTATCATTCATCGTTCCAAAACTACTTTTCAGTTGTCAGTGAAACTTAGCATCGAGATATTTCATATGACAGACAACATAGTTAATATTTACGTTTTCAGGAAATCTAACAGTTTGTAGGGAAAAGCAAAGCGTCTCTACATACTACATATAGTAAAACTGTAAGGAAGTCATGCATGTGTATATTTTTTGGATATAACAACCCACGGATATCATTCTATTGATATAGAAGCCAATTCTACATTTTTTGGCTTTCGTGTGTGTTTGTCTATCTGTCTAAGGGTATAAACCATCATAACGAAAAAACCACCAGGCGGATTTTGATGAAACTGCACGCGGATATCTTAAAATGTTGGATACTTTTTATCCCGGAAAGAATCACGATTCTTGTGACATAGCTGGCTAAATGAATTTATTTGAAACTTTATATGAAGGTGCCTTACACTGTAAAATAAAACAAAACACTTGTTAATACGATAAATATTTAACATAGCAAAATATACAATAGCATGACTTCTGCGGAATAACTATTATTTCTTCATACTAAAGTGGCTGAACGGATTATAAAGAAACTTAATATGAAAGAAACCCAGAGATGTGAAATGAGTAAGTGGAAGAACGTTGATATTGGGGAAGACCTAGACTATCTTACCATAACCAAATAGAACGTGTATTATCAGAAGGGCAAATCAAGAGTCTCCGTATCCGGCGAGCGTGTATAAGACGGACTATAAGGGTGGAGAAAACCAGAAAGGTCTGTAAGAAAAGAACCTGTTGGAAATCTGAAATCTCTGCCTACCCTGCAAGGGATCTGATGTGATGATATAAATTGATAGATAGTATTGAAGTATCTTAAGTCGTGAAATAGCAATATGAAATAGGTAAATTTGTTCACACACTATACCATGCCGATACTATCCGTGTATGTTGGATATAAAATCTCTCGAATATGCATTGGGTGGATTTTTACCGGCCTGCATGAGGGCTCAAAGATACTAATCATAAATAGAAGGATTGCCAGGCTAAAAAGCCTGGCAATCCTTCTATTTTCCTCTTTTTCTTCACAGGTGACTAGAAGCCTGGGGACCTGTTGAAATTGTTCTACAACAAAAATTTACTCATTTTTAAGTTGACTTTAAAATATACTGAGTTCTTAGATTTACGCGAATATTACACATTGCGATTATTACCCCTTGGTGCTGCAAAGCACTCGAAACGTCGGGAACTTAAAAATCAAAAATAAACCGCGATAAAATCCTAAAAATAGTTTTATTTCATGACTTTAAAATACTTTTGCAAAACAAAGATGACTTGGTTTAACCGATAAAACGTAGTCTGCTTAACTTTCTTTGTCGAATAGTTCCCCAGGTACGATCTCCGCACAGCATACAAGAATATTTGATTGATGTATGATTTAGGATTTGTGATTTTGAAATAAATAGGATATTTTAAGTGCATACGGGCAAAAAAAAAAAAAAATGTTTGTTTCTCCGTGTTAATATCAAGCACGGTGGAACCGATTTTAATAAGACTATTACTGGAAAATGGAGGAATTTTCAGCGATTATTCAAGAGTACTTTTTAGCTCGGGAAATGCAATATTTCTGGGGATAGTTAATTTTATTTCTCCATATTAACACGGCTGAACGGATTTAAAAGAAACTGAATTTGGAGGTGTCTCTTCAATGTTGGAATAATGCTTATACAATATATTTACTACAAGGCTCTCCCGGGATATGTAGCTGTTGTTTCTTTATATTAAAATGACAGAATGGATCTTACTAACACTTTCAAGGTGTTTTCAAATCTGTTGACTGCTTTTTACCTTGGTAAATGCAAGATTTCAGGGGATAGTTGTTTTTATTTCCTTATATTAACACGGCTGAACGGATTGAAAAGAAACTTAATATGAAAGTGTCTCTTAAGTGTTAGAAAATTATTATTTAAAAAAGTCCTACCTATCTATGTCAAATTACAAAATAAACGCGTGCGTAGCCGCGGGAAACAGCTAGTAATAAATAAAAATAAATCAAACAAAAATTACAGCACTCTTTCTAGATAACGTTACACTAAACTCAATCTGTTTGTGCTAAGTCCTCAGATCTCAATTTATAAATTATCGATTTTGTTAACATTAAACTATAGCAAATAATTGATAGCTCACAATTTGTCCGCGATTTAAATGTCAGTCAGGTTTGTCCATACAAATATGAATAATAATTCTATAATATTATTAGAATGGATTTCAATTTCGGTACTACCAGCCAGTCATTTGCGATTAGTTTTCAATATTTCATACATTTCTATTGTTCCAATAACTTATGTCCGTCAAAACGGTGATTTAGCCCCGCTTTTGTTGGCACCTCGCCTGCAACGAAATAGGGAAAAGAGATTAGAATATTTGTATATATTTATTGAGTCTGTTATTATATTTTATTCTGAAAGTAATTTTTGGAGTGGAGTAAATTCTGGAATGTTATCAATTTTCTTTTTGTATAATATCAAAGTTATGAAATATTGATACGAACGTTAAAGTACGTTACGTTCATGTAATCACTATGTAATTAAAGTAGTAAGTTCAATAGGTTCTACATATCTACCTGCATTTTTCTGCTTTCATTATTCATCTTATACCCACGATTAATAAGATTTGTACGAAATCTGCTAATTCGTAAAGTCTACAATCCTGACTATTTACATTAATATCTCCTTGATAGTGATTTAAAATGTATTAAAGCTCGACTTTCGTAATAAAATTATCTAGTTAAAAAATAATCGAATCAAGGGGAACTAAATTACAACTTAATTATCCCTCCTAGACCCAAATTATTAAGTTTGACTCATCAATAATGTTTTGACATTAATGATATTTATTTTATTAACATTAGGTATAGTTCTAGCCTGCCTTATTGGTGTACGGTGAGATGATCACAAGATCTTGGGATAGAATCCTCGGTCGAACAAAATGTGTCTTTTCCATCGCAACATTCTAAACAGCAGTCTGGAGGCTGTACTGGTCTTCTTTTCCTTAGCGTGTTGACGGACCAACGTGATTATAATGGCCCAGAAGGTGGCCACACCTATTGCCTTGTCGGTAGCAGACATCAAATCTTGCTGAATGCAGATGTTAGGGCACGCAGAGCAGGATACAATATGTGCACTCGTTTAGGTTGCACCGCACAAACACCCTAGATTAGTACTGTCTCTGAATCCCCACCTGATCATCTTTTCCTTGCTGCGACTGACCTGGATCCGAAGTCTATTTAAAGACTTCCAGACTGGTTATGGTAATTTATGTTCAGGTGGGGGACTCTCAGTAGGTGGAAAAAAGGGATTTAGTAGCGATACTCCTTCCCTCCAAAGGTTGCGCCTCGTTTTATTGGCTCCAGGGCTAATGGTTCGACACACTTTATTGAGCTGTTCAGTATTTTCTTAACTGGAGAGTGACCATGCATCGGGTGTAGTAACCCAGGTTCGTATCTTGGCACTGTTCTGTTATTAGGGCAAATAGGCTCACCCCTATTATTGGGCTTATCTTCGGCTATACGTAACACTGCTACCTCTTAGTAAATGTAGGTGTGGTGTATTTCATCACTACTCTTAACAATACCGCAAAGAATTGTTATGATATTCACAGATGAATAGGATTCTAGTTTACTAGCTTCTGTCCGCGTCTTCTTACGCGTTGACTTTAGAGAGGAACCTAACAATTTTCCGAGATAAAAAGTTTCCTATGTGTCAATCTAGGGAGCCTTCGGGGTCGAGTATGCTAGGAGCAGGGTCTCTGAGCATCCTTCACGAGCGACCTCAAGGAGGACGGCAGCATGGTGTGGCCCGCGTCGCCGTGAGCACACCGTCAACGCGGGGGTGAAGCGTGTTCTCAAGTCTCCCCCCAATGGCGGGCTCTTAAGAGTGTGGCACAAGAGAAGCACCGGTGCGTTCCATACGGAGATCCCGGAGCCCGTCCAAAGTGCTGATGTCGGCAGCCCTGAGGTTTTTAGTTGGTAGGAATCCGACACAACCCGCGAGTTTCCTCCGAGGCTCGCCGAAATCCTATGCAGGATTTTCCACAGGTAAAAAAAGGTAATAAATTATGCGTGAGACAATATTCATTTTAATCCTTTCAGCTGTTTTTACGTGATTGAGAAACAAACAAATGTGAAAGTTTGTTTGTTGTTTCACATCACCGAAGTGAGGAGTGTGTTGTTTTACTTCACCGAAGTGATGAGGAAGGCTTCATCAAGGTGGAGAGGAAGTAGAAACCTCCTCGACAAAACCGGTGTGGGACTGCGCCGATCGATGATTGGTGTATATATCAGAATACCTACTTTACCAATTTTATCATGAAATGTTCAATGTGTCCACTGTTGGTGTGTCTTTTTTAATAAATAAATAAAATATAAAAACTCGCGAATGAGAGTGGAGCAAATCAGAGTCTATAAGAGAAGTACCTGTTAGGACTTTGTACTCTTTACCTACTCAGCTAATTCGCATGATATATATACATATATGTAGATATTAAAAGGACTGTCACTCATAGAGGTCAAGCCCCGCTCCATCGTACGGGTGGGTATTTAAATTCACGATTACCGATCGATAACTTCGAACTTAGGTAGGCAAATATATCAATTTATTTTCACCTGAACGGCCATTAAAGTGTGCCATTACAGTCACGATCAGACTTTACGTGATCAGAATCGACGACGAACCCTTTTCCTAAAGCTGTGTATACATGTAGCAGTTACGTGATTCACGTCACGTCACATATACACATCGTGGATGATCAAGTGTATTGCGATAGACGAAGTGACAAAAGTCATTTAAGGATATCTGCAGGTATGTGATCACGTAAAAAATATAGTCTATTCCAATCAAACTTAAAAACTTTTTTAAAAAAACTATCACCATGTTAGATATTTTAGTTGGGATTGCATTCTATAACAAGTGGAATATGACGGCGACAGTATTTCCGAAGACATCGAAATGAAAACGCTGTTAGCAAGAAATCGCCGTTTTTATGTTGAGTGAAAAACGTTCAAGAAGGTGTAGCGACCTCTATACATCGCTACATAGTCGTGACAATATAAACAATCAAAACAAACATCTGAATATTGTTTAAAGTTAAAATCTTGTTAATTTTGTGAACGGTAACGTGACAAACCTGAAAAGCAAAACGAGGATAAAGTATCCAGTCCATTCGAAATCTACTCTGTAAGAGCCCTGTATATTTATCTTCAAGTATAATAATTATTTACCAATGACAGGGCCATCAGTTTGATCAGCCTGGCACATAGGTGTACGGTCAAATTATTGAACGGCGAATGCGCGTGAAGTCCGATGGAATGTTGTGTGAGGCACAGGGAGGTTTCAGGTCTGGAAGAGGATGTTCGGATCAAGTTTTCTCCCTCCGCAACATCGTAGAGAAGCATCTGGCAGTAGGCCGGAAGGTTTTCTGCGGTGTTGTGGATCTGGAGAAGGCGTTTGATAGAGTTGTGCGAAAGAGACTTTGGGACATTTTGCCAGAGTATGGTATAAACGGCACTCTGTTGCGAGCCGTCAAGTCCACCTATGTGGACAGCAAGGCATGCGTACGGGTGGGTGGTAACATGTCACCTTGGTTTGATGTTAAAATCGGCGTCAAGCAGGGTTGCGTGTTGTCCGCTAGACTGTTTATAATATATCTGAATAAAAGTCTTCAAAGACTGAATGCGATGAATGAAGGGGTAAAAATGGGTGATCTAGTGATAAACCACCTATTGTATGCAGATGACGCGGTTTTGATAGCGCCAACAGCCACTTATTTGCAAACACTAGTTACAGTTATGAGAGACGACTGCATGAACAATGGCTTATATTTAAATGTGAAGAAAACCAAAATTATGGTAACGGAAAGAAACCAGAACGAATGCAAGGATTGTGGTTTGTAACGATGTGCTGGAGCAAGTAAATGAGTATCTTGGATGCGCCTTCAGTACGGATGAGAAATACACCGCTGATATAGAGAGAAGGGTGAATGCAGGGAATAGAGTGAATGGTGCGATGGGAAGGCTACTTGGGAGCCGGCACTTAAGCCAAAAGGCGCAGCTGGCCATGCATAACGGAGTGCTCGTCCCAACGCTGTTATATGGCAGTGAGAGTTGGGTATGTAATAAGGAGAACGAAAGCATGATAAATGCGGTCAAAATGCGATCTCTGCGGAAGATGTGCGAAGTCACGCTGACCGACCATATTCGCAACAGCGTAGTAAAAAAGCGAATAGGTAAGAAAGATAGTATCGGTGTAAAGATGAGAAAGGGTATGCTCCGTTGGTTCGGGCACATAGCAAGAATGTCAGAAGAAAGAATGACAAAACAGATATACAATGCGAAAGTGGAAGGATGTAGGTACCGGGGAAGACCTACACTATCTTAACATGACCAAATAGACCTGACGGACGATTTAGCGCAGTGGTTAAGAGCTTAGGTCGCTCCACCTACTGTGTTTAATAGTCGCGGGTTCGATTCCCGCACGGGACAAATCTTTGTGTGATCCACAATTATTTGTTCCGGTCTGGGTATTTGTGTGTGAATTTTCATGTTTGTAAACGCACCCACGACACAGGAATAAATCTTAGTGTGGGGCTACGTTTATAAAAAAAAAAAAAAGAAAAAAAAAAAAAAGAAAAGACCGTGTCTTATCTGAAGGGCAAGTCAAGCGTTTCCCTAACTGGCGAGCGTGTATCAGCCGAACTATGAGAGTGGAGGAAGCCAGAGAGGTATGTAAGGAAAGAACCTGTTGGAACTCTGTACTCTCTGCCTACCCCGCGAGGGAGCTGGCGTGATGATATAGATAGAAGTATAATATACACCGTCACGTCTATATTCCCTAAGCGGGAGTGGCAAAATTGTACTGTGAAAACCCACTTTTCGCCAACGATGTTAGGTCCCATGTAATAGGGGGCGAGCCGGGCACAATTCCGGACTACGGCCAGGTACTGGAATTTTCGATAGAAAACCTATATTTTTTTTTTTTTTTATAAAACGTAGCCCCACACTAGGATTTATTCCTGTGTCGTGGGTGCGTTTACAAACATGAAAATTCACAAACAAATACCCAGACCGGAACAAATAATTGTGGATCACACAAAGATTTGCCCCTTCCGGGAATCGAATCCGCGACTATTCGACACAGTGGGCGGAGCAGCTCAAGCTCTTAACCACTGCGCTAAATCGTCCTTCATTTGTCCGACCTAGGAACCCAGGACCTTGATGATCACTAGAAGCACCATTCCCTACTAGACCAACGAAGCAGGTAATCTTTAAGTATATTTCTACAAAGTATTGTGTACGTATCCTAAAGAAGCATTCCGAGTACTCAAGCTATCCTGACCTTGGGACATTGAAACAAATTGGCTTACGACCCTCGAAAAAAAAAACTGGGCATTTTCAATTTCAATTGGTTCTTTAAATTGCTAGTAATATGGACTCGAATTTAAATGTTTTCTTTTTATTTTCAATAGTAATATTTTCTCTGTTCTATTTTTAGAATGGCATTCACTGCCTTTGAGAATAATCTTAAAAAACGTTTATGCTAACTTAAGAGTAGGTTTTCTGAATGGCTATCGCCTTCTCTCCTCTAATTCTCCTGAAACCTTATTGATTTAGTTTGTAATATTTTTAAGCGATTGTTGGTAGTAGCATATGTCAGTTGGAATCTAATTCGAGCGTACTGATGCTGCGATTTTTCCTTCCGGAAATTCTCAATAATGGTCCGGAGTTTAGAATTTGACTCGGCATAAGGAAAATAAGCTCTTTAATCACATTGGTACGTAACATTGTCGCCAAAATGAAGATCCACGCAGTATACCTCATCCAAAGTTTGACAGTGATGGTGGTACTGGTTTAGGTAAAGTATATACAAGATGTATCGTAAATAAAGCAAGACCTCAGACACCCCAATTAGGTAATTGCTTCACAAATATAATGGACAAACTAAATTTCCAAATTTAAAGTTTTTTTCACTCTTTTTTAAGTACTTTTATACCCCAATTATCAATAAAACTTATACGTATTGAGTGATACGTATTAGAAATGCATTTGAAATCTCCGTATTGCTTTGAATCAAAAATAAATATAGTGTGTTATAGCGCACTAAAACAGTAACAGCATTTCTTGTAAATTAAAAAAAATACGTAAAAAATAGTAGAAATCAATTCAGTTACCGATTTAAAACAAACTACTTTCAGGTCTTGCGTTAATTATGTTACACCTTGTATACTGCGGTCACTAAATTGACTTGTCCCAACTCATAATAATATTCATGAAAATTCTATGCACACGATCCCTCTGCGAACTCAATATATGTTTTCCTTTCGTGAATTTTAATCCCCTCAGTCCAAATATGTTCCATTTTTTAACAAAAACCTTGCAGACGGTCTCCGTAACCTGACAATGATAAACTCTTCTGAATGAACTCATATCCCAAATTTTGTACTGCAATAAAATTAGACCAGCCATATAAGCGGCGCTGAATATAAAAACGTATGAATATACTGTGGATATAACCATTTTAGGAAAATAAGTCTAAGTTAATACTGAACGTGTATTCATACAAGTTGGATCCACCTGATAGACCAGCCTAGATTGTTCTCCAATACCCCACAACAAAATGTAGAAGGAAAAATTGAAAAAAAAACTTTATTTAAAAGAGTAACGGCACGTTAATCTTTTAAATGAAGTTTTTTCCCTTCTTCTCCTAGGGAATGGCATTCCGAAGTGGTGGTAGAGTCTTTGTTACTTTTCTGATGATTCTTAAGTAATAGTTAACATAAATAAAAACTGAGTTCTTAGATTTACGCGAATATTACACATGAAATAAAACTATGTTTTTTTTTTCGGATTTTATCGCGGTTTATTTTGATTTTTATCTAAAACCAAGCATAACACTGCAAGACCTCAAGACACCGTGAGCTCATTCTGCGTAGATCGGACCAACAAAAACAAAAATAATTAAGAAGTTTGAGGGTACCCCGGAACAACTATGCCTTTTGGACGTCTAACACCTCAGTCCTTCCCGTGGTGCTGCAAAGCACTCGAAACGTCGGGAACTTAAAAATCAAAATAAACCGCGATAAAATCCGAAAAAAAAAATAGTTTTATTTCATGTGTAATATTCGCGTAAATCTAAGAACTCAGTATGTGAACCAGTACGGACTGGAAATCGCAAATAAAATACGCCGGTTAGAAGATCTCAAGACTAAGCGCGCAAGATTTACAAAATCCCTAAATTTCTTGAAGAGATGCAGAGACCACAATCTCATTCCTACGTGTGTCAAGATATCCACCAAGAAAGGCATACGAGGAAGCGCTAAGATCCTAAACCAGGCAGGTAAAAAGTTGTTACGAACGGTGATTCATCAAACGCGTTCCGATCTACACCACCTCAGCAGAAATATAGAGATTTCATCCAATGAATTAAAGACAGTGTTAACTACATTTGATTTTAATAAATGCATTGATACTTTAAATAAGCGTGAAACATCTAAATATAATGAATGCAAAAATAAACACATAATAAAATATAATAAATTAACAACTAAATCAAATGTCAAGAACAAATCATTACGGTGTAACGAAACGCAACCGTGCACCATAGACAACGAATCACGCGCAGTCATCAATCTGTCAAAACAAACGTTGGATGAAAACATCGTAAAAGTCCTATCTAAAGGTTTAAATTATGCTGTAACACCTCGAAGGATACCATATGAGGAAATTATCAGCGCCGTTGAAGACGTCCTATCCAAAAATAGTATAGGGAGGGAAGATTCGGAGGCAATACGTCAGGATGTCTCATCCATGTTACGTCGAAGTTCAGTGCCCAAACTAAATCTTCCTAAAAATCAATATTTAGCGTTGAAAACCTTACGCAATAGGAAGGATATCACTATTCTCCGCGCGGATAAAGGTAATGCTACGGTCATAATGGATACGTCAGATTACAATGTCAAAATACAAGAACTTTTATCGGATGCAAACACATACAAAAAAGTCAAGACAGACCCAACCACCAGTATATTAAAACAATCTAATGATTTAATAAAGAAACACTCCGAAACATTGAATCTGGACGTCAAATCACTAATACCTTCGTGCGCAAAACCACCACAGTTGTATGGGCTCCCAAAAATTCATAAACCGAATGCTCCCCTACGTCCAATTGTTAGCCAAATCGACACACCAACCTACAGATTGGCTCAGCACGTAGCGAAAGTGCTCTCGCCACTCAGAGGACACACAAGAGCACATGTTAAGGATTCATACCATTTTGTTAGTGAGATCAAAAATCTACATCTCACTGACAATGAAACTATGGTGAGTTTCGATGTCCAGTCACTATTCACATGCTTACCTGTACAAGACTGTGTCGAAATTGTAGAAAGGAAACTAGCGGAGAACAACATGCCAGCGGAATACTCAGAACTATTGAGACACTGCCTTACATCTGGCTACCTACTGTGGAAGGAGCAGTTCTACAAGCAAGTAGATGGTGTGGCGATGGGCTCCCCTGTATCTCCCATTGTTGCCGATATATTCATGGAAGACTTTGAGGAGACAGCCCTTCGTACCTCACCTGTAAAGCCAAGTTTCTACAAGCGGTACGTAGATGATACTTTCACAATATTCATCATCATCATCTCAGCCTATACTTGTCCACTGCTGAACATAGGCCTCCCCAATCGCTTTCCAGCGTAACCGGTCCGATGCCACCTGCATCCAACGACTTCCTGCGATTTTCACAAGATCGTCGGTCCATCTGGCAGGCGGTCGTCCCACGCTGCGCTTGCCAATACGTGGTCTCCACTCTAGAATCTTTCTGCCCCAACGCCCGTCCGATCTACGCGCTATGTGGCCCGCCCATTGCCACTTCAGCTTGCTAATCTTAACGGCTATGTCGGTAACCTTGGTTCTTCTACGAATCTCCTCATTCCTGATTCGATCACGTAGAGAAACGCCGAGCATAGCTCTCTCCATAGCTCGCTGAGCAACTCTGAGCTTTTTTATGAGACCTATTGTAAGAGACCACGTCTCTGATCCATATATCATCACTGGTAACACACATTGACTAAAAACTTTAGTCTTAAGGCACTGAGGTATTTTGGATGAGAAGATGTTGCGCAGTTTCCCGAACGCTGCCCAGCCGAGTTGGATTCGTCGATTGACCTCTCTCTCAAAGTTGGACCTACCTAACCGGACTACCTGTCCCAGGTAAATGTATTCGTCGACAACTTCAAGAGTAGAGTTCCCAACGGTGAGTGCGGTGGGTACGACATGGACTTTAGACATTATTTTCGTTTTGTCCATGTTCATTTTAAGACCCACTTGTTGAGATACTCTGTTGAGGTCACCGAGCATTCGTCTTAGATCTTCCAGCGACTCCGCCACGACCACAATGTCGTCGGCAAATCGAAGGTGAGTGATGTATTCGCCATTGATGTTGATGCCAAGTCCTTGCCATTCCAAGAGCTTGAAGGCGTCCTCTAAGGTGGCCGTAAACAGTTTCGGAGAAATGACGTCTCCCTGTCTTACTCCTCTTTTTATGGGGATCGCCTTCGTGCACTGCCCCTGTACTCGGACTGACATGGTGGCGTTATTATACAAGCACTTCAACACTTCGATGTACCGATAGTCAATGCGGCATCGCTGGAGAGATCTAAGAACTGCCCAAGTCTCTATCGAATCGAAGGCTTTCTCATAGTCCACAAACGCCAAGCATAGTGGCCGATTATACTCCTCGGTCTTCTGTATAATCTGCCGCAGCGTATGTATGTGGTCTATGGTACTAAAGCCTTTCCGGAAACCGGCTTGTTCGGGAGGCTGGAAGTCATCAAGCCTGCGTTCGAGACGATTCGTGATGACTCTCGAAAACAACTTATGAACATGGCTCAGCAGTGTGATGGGCCTATAATTCTTCAGTAAAGTGTTATCACCTTTCTTGAAAAAGAGTACCACCACACCCCTGTTCCACGCTTCCGGCGTTTTTCCTTCGAGCAAGACGGAATTAAACAGCCTCTGAAGGACTTTAAGTACCGGCGATCCGCCCGCTTTCAGAAGCTCTGCGGTAATTCCGTCTTCACCCGGCGCTTTGTTGTTTTTAAGGTGTTTGAGAGCCATCCCAATCTCGTACAGGCTGATGTCCGGGATATCTTCAGTGTAGTGTCGGGTTAGCTTGGCTCTTGGGTCTTTTACCAAGTCAACAACAGGTTCAGCTACTGAGGTATACAACTGTCCATAGAACCTCTCTATCTCCCTGAGCACCTCTGACCTATTCGAGCTTCGTCAACTGGCTTTGCCCAATAGACGCGTCTCTTGCAAACACTTTGGAGCCCTTGTTCTGCTCTATGGTCTCCTCAATACGTCTTGTATTGAAGGACCGTAAATCGTGTCGCAAGGACTTCAATATCTGTCCATTGAGCTGCCTATAGGACTTAGCATCTTCGGAGGTTTGGAGTGTCATGGTACGTCGCTCAGCCATAAGGTTTCGGGTGTAGTCAGATAGCTTTTGAGGCCTATTTTTACGGTGGGGCTTAAAATGCTTGGACCCGACCGTATGGACAGTCTCTACCGACCTATTGTTGATTTCGTCCACTGATGCGCTGCTGTCTAGCAATTCGAAGCGGTTTGACAATTCGAGTTGAAAGTTCTCGGGGTTTTGGATATGTGCATTAGAAGGTCGGAGCGTAGACTTCATCAGACGCGATCTTTCCATTTTGACATTAATATTTAATGTGCCTCTGACCATTCGGTGATCACTGCCGGTTTTTACCCTGTGAATCACGGAGACATCATTAAATATTTGTCGCTTGGTGCTCATGATGAAGTCTATCTCATTTTTTGTGGAACCATCAGGGCTCATCCAGGTCCATTTCCTATGAGGCGGCTTCCGGAAGAAAGAGTTCATCATAAAGAGTCCCTCCTTCTCCAGATATTCGGCCAGCCTCTGACCCCTGGGGTTGCGTTGCCCATATCCAAATTGCCCCACTCTCAATTCATCATCGCCCCGTTTGCCCAGCCGCGCATTGAAGTCACCCATAACCACTGTAAAGTGTGCTTTGGAAGTATGTATGGCTCTACTAATGTCCTCATACATTACTTCGACGTCATCATCTGAGTATGCCGAGGTCGGTGCGTAGACCTGTATGACCTTCAGCGAATATCTTTTGGATATTCTGAGTATCAGGTACGCTACCCTGCTCGACACACTAGTGATGGACACAACGTTGTCTATGAGTGACTTGTGGACGATAAATCCGACACCACCTTGGGACTGCTGTTCGCCCTCCCGGTAGTAAAACAAGTTGCCGGATTTTAAGGTTATCGTGTCCTCGCCCTTTCTTCGGACCTCCGATAAACCAACAATATTCCACCGCAACTTGTTTATCTCTTCTTCCAGCTCAACAAGCTTCTCATCTGTCCTTAACGTGCGTGCGTTGTATGTCACCAGGGCCAAATTTCGGTGTTGGTGGTAGCCGAATCTCTGCCGGAGATTCTTAGCACCCCTTGTCCTGTCGTTACCATGGCTGCTACCGTGGCCAGGACGAACAGGACCGCCGGGGACTAGGGGCCTGGTTTTCTTACATTCGTCCATAATTGGGGGTGTTTGCCATACTCGCCACGCTTGGCAGGCGGGTTGGCGAGCGCAGTTATTGGTCGTCGAAGTGCTAAGGGGAACGCTGCTGCCCATTCCCTAGTTTTCCCTTAGTCGCCTTGTACGACACCCGATGGGATGAGATGGGTTGGTCCTATTCTAAGCCGGGAACCACGCGGCAATAATTAATTTACTCATCACTTAAAATTGTAAAATAAAAAACTTAAAAAAAAAAATTAAAAAAGGAAACCGACAAGAAAAGGTAATCGGTTCCTTGGCACCGACTTCAAATATTTATTTTTTGCTTTTGAAGTCGTTTTCCCTTTTTTTAAAAAGTTTATTATTGGCTTAATAATTGTGGGTCACACAAAGATTTGTCCCGTGCGGGATTCGAACCCGCGCCTATTCGACCCAATAGGCGGAACAGCTTAAGCTTTTTAACCACTGCGCCAAATCGTCCGTCAATTTGTTTTTTATATGTTTATGTCTACTTGTCAATGTTGTTTTTTTTTGACACAAGGGTGGACACGGGCATCAATGTCAAGAACTCTCTTATCTTTTTTTCTGAGTGGCAGTGGTGGTAATAAATCCTGCAGGGCTTCAACATGTCAAGCAAGTCCTGCATGACAATAATTTTCGAGTCCCACGCCAACGTCACAGTGACCGAGTGAAACCAGCCACAGTCGAGCGTCTCCCTGCTGTACTACCTTACATAAGAGGAGTCACAGACAAGATTGGCTACATCTTGAAGCGTGCTTCAATTAAAACATTTTATAAGCCGCCAAAGAAGATCAGTCAGTTTTTACCATCTGTCAAGTGTCACATCCCTCTTCAAGATGCAGGAGTATACAAGCTTGATTGTGAATGTGGTCTCTCTTACATAGGATAAACAAAAAGACCAGTAAAAACTCGGGTTAAAGAACACATAGCTGACCTAAAACACCGTCGCTCAAAGAAGTCTGCAGTCTGTGAACATGTCCTTGACCGCACCCGCCATTACATCAGATTTGATAGACCACAAATCCTCGTGAAAGAACACCGATTCCTACCAAGGATGGTTCGCGAGGCAATTGAAATTAAAAAAACATCCTAATTTCAATAGAGAAGATGGCTGGGTGCTTCCATCGTCTTGGGATCCAGTAATTAATATAATCAAATCTAAAACCAAGCATAACACTGCAAGACCTCAAGACACCGTGAGCTCATTCTGCGTAGATCGGACCAACAAAAACAAAAATAATTAAGAAGTTTGAGGGTACCCCGGAACAACTATGCCTTTTGGACGTCTAACACCTCAGTCCTTCCCGTGACCATGGGTGCTGCAAAGCACTCGAAACGTCGGGAACTTAAAAATCAAAATAAACCGCGATAAAATCCGAAAAAAAAATAGTTTTATTTCATAAATAAAAACTATTCTGATTCGGATTCATAATTCCAAATCTATACTAATGACTATTGAGAAGTTCTCTCATGAACAGATTTACATAAAAGCATCGTTGCTATAGTCAAGTTACATAGTTTTTACACCATAGTGCGGTTAAGACGTACAAATAAAATATTCGGTAAACGAAATCGGTAAACGAATTGAGTCCAGCATGAAACAAAGTTTGCCGTTTATAAATCCGAGTTCCTATGTTACCGCGGAAACTTTGGGCATGCCCATGACAAGACAGCCGACGGACTTAACTCCTTAAACTTTTCAAAAGAGAATTTATCATTTGCTTTGGTGTATGAATGTTTGAATTTTAGAGTGATCTTTGACAGATTGCAACGTTTGATATTACTGGAGTTTAAAGTTAAATTACCGTAAGTTGAATAAGTTTTGCATGATCCTTTACTTCCGAAGTACTGGATAAATAATCTTTATATAAATCTACTTTTACTTTATTAACAAACTGAAACGTTATTATTTAGCAACAAAAAATGACAAAAACTCTCACCTTTGTAATATCACGCTTTAATTTCATTAAGAGCTTCTCTCTCACGAAAACTCAACATATTGAAAGCGTATCCAATTTTTTTTCATCGCACTTTATCAAACACCGATGTGTTTCAAGTACTATCAACGATAAATTGTTTATTGCTTTAAAAGGCCAAATAATATTCCATTCCAAAGTCCACGGAACTCTACTGTCTGATATTGAATTGAATTTACATCGAATTGTCTACAGAAATGAGATCTGGGACGGCCTCTAAGATATATTAAAAGAAAAGTGAAACGAGACTTATATTAAATTAAATTCTGGACATCTGTCGTACACTCCGGCGTTATACGAATAAAGATTCGGCGTTAATGAATATTTGAATGAATAATTCCTTGTTATAATAAAATTTGTAATTACAGCTTCATAACGATTGTTTCTGTTAAGATTTTTTTGACTTTTTTTTACGTTAGCGTTCTTCTTGATATAATTTGACGAGGGTTGTGTCTAATGGTTTGAGCGTATCTTTCGATCTCAAATTTTTTCCTATAAGTCTTTTCGCCGAAATGTTTGAGGTTGGTTTGATAGGTTTAGTTGGGTTTATGCTACGCAATCATCAACCGATTATATGGGATCTTACAATTCTACGATGCCTGCATTTATGATTCTTATGAATTCATCAAAATGGAACATGACTTTAACACAACATTACCGACTCAATTTACAAAATAGCTTTTTTGTTCTTCAAAATATCCTCTCCATTTATAGCTAGCTTACGTTAGCCAATTAAAAAAAGAATGTTTGGCGTTGACGTTCCAATTTCCTTGATCTTTCTAATGGTGCATTCATACGGAGCTAGTTCTATGAGCTATTAATTATAGTAAGATCTTATAATGATTAGAAATTATAACTTTCTTGGTACAAGCCTGTAATCATAAATTTAAGACTTACGAAACTTACGTGGTCTTTTCTCTTGTTTACAATAAAATGAACAAATATTGTAAGAAAACCACACGTCTAAGTGAGTAAATAAATTATAAGTCATTTTTTACATAATGTGTCCAAATAAAGGTAATAGATTCGACTTTAATTACTTCATTATGAATAATGACTTCCTACTGTTTTGTGTTGAGGGGTACTTAAATACCTCAAGACGAAAACGATCCGTTTGAGAATTGATCAGTGGTCGTTCGAATCGTTTGAGAATTGGTGGTCTTGCTAAAACCCAATTAAAATAACATCTTGGATTCTGGCTTACAGGAGTAATAGTGACGAGAAATGATGGCGAGCATAGCCTCAGAAAATTATCGGGTTGCAATCATTTTGTTTTTATTCTCTTTCCGCAAACAACGGCGTTTGACCACGTGATTTTTTATTTCACTGACGTGATTTTAAAAATTGTACTTACTGTAACAAATGTTAAAACTGTTGCAGTCTGAACACAACATTACTTAATAATGTTCTACGTAGGACGACACTTTAATTTCCAGGCTAAACGATGCTTATATGAAACTATGAATAAATTCAACCTTTTTTATCCCGATGAGGACTCGTTTATGAACATGTGGAGGATTTGAAGGCGTGTCCTGAATGGAAATTAATGAAAGGGTTAGGTCATGGTATGGCGATATTTGTTAGGGAAGCTATGATTTATTATGGTTTGAATGAGTTTGTGGTGTCCACTTCGGTGTTGGGACTAAATTGATAAATTGGAGGGCTTTGGTGTGTTACTTATTATTTTTAACCGACTTCAAAAAGGAGGAGGTTCTATGTTCGGTTGTATGTATGCTTTTTTTTCTTTTCTTTTTTTTTATTATGTATGTTCAGCGATATTTCCGTCAATTATGAACCGATTTTGATATTTTTTTTTGCTTTGGGTTCAGTATAGCTCCGCGGTGGTCCCATTTTAATTTCATTGGTATTGGACCTTGGACTTAGAAGATACACCAGGGAACTCCTTAACGACAAACACTAGGCATGTGTAAATTGAGATATTATGGATATTACGTCTATCCTATAGGTACCCTACTAAGCAGTATATTAGCCAACTTCAAAAAAGGAGGTTCATAATTCATCCTTTTTTTATAACTCCTTTGCTTATGAACCGATTTTGATGATTCTTTTTGCATTTGGTTCAGTATAGTTTTGAGGTGGTCGTATTTTATTGTTATTGGTATTGGACCTTGGACTTTCAAGATACAAGAGGGAACACCTTAACGGCGAACAGCACGAATGTATAGATTCCGTTATTATAGTCATTATATTAATCCTGTAGGTACCTAACTTTGCAACTTAGCAAAATAATATAATATCGGTATATAAATATTACTAAATAATTCACTCGTCACTTAAAATTGTAAAATCTTGTATAAAAAAGGTAAACCGACTTCAAAAACAAAAAAAAAAAATATTTGAAGTCGGTGCCAAGTAACCGGCTGCACCAACCAGCACCGACTTCAAATATTTTTTTTTTGTTTTTGAAGTCGGTTTATGTGTTAACGTTTTAACTGTACATTTTTTGGAATGAAGTTTTTTTACACGGCTTACAGTAGAGTGAACTGGCAGAAATCGTCACGTAAGGAAAAAGCGTTATGCCCCCTCCAGGTGACCTGTCCCTCTCTTTCTCTTCTTTTCTGTCTCTTTCTACTATGTACGGTTGTATGTGTGTGTGTGTGTGTGCCAGTATCGAGATTCGAGTAGCAAGAATTGTGCGCGGCCAGCTGTATAACCTCAATTCTAAACACGTGTAAATATTATTTAAACTTATTTTTTGTTATTTTTTTGAATTCACGCGGGTTTTATTTTGTGTCATTATTGCAATTTTATTATGGAAAGTCGAGAAATAGAAACTGCAGCAAGTGTAAATAATGTAAACTTAGAAAAGTAAGTTAATAAATCATATAATTTCTTAGTTAGGCTTTATGTATATAATTAATAATTCACTATTTTATATTTAATTTTTAATACATGACTATATTTCCTACAATATTAAATGAAATTTATTGATTTAAATCCTTTACATATTTGGTTTGAATAAAATATGAAAAAAAAATATACTAATGAAAGAGAGAGAGAGTTGAATAAAAGAGGGTTGCGCTTATTGGCGTGACAAAAACACACTAATATAATCAATAGAAATCTACATATTATATCATGTTTAGAGTCGTTCGTGACGGGGGTCTCCCGATCGCACAATTTTTTCATGTCAGCATTCACCGAAATATGACTGTTATTAGTTTTTAGGACGCTCTACAATCTACTTATCTTCCGTTATCAACACGCCAGTTTGCCTTGCAGATTAGGCAGTGATTTCTCTACGATTCCTTTGTTATGTGTTGTTACTCTGTGTTAATTGATTTTTTGGAACTTAGGCTGACTTTAAATTTGACTTAAGTACAGTTACAGATTTATAATAAGTCTGTTTGCAAATGTTACCCAAAATTAACGTCTATCTACAAATAATTATTGCATAAGAAAAATGGATATTTTTGTAGGATATAATACAGTTGGAAAGTTATAATCATTTAGCTAACTCGAATGACTTGAACAACACACAAGCTAGTATATATATATATTGGTGACAGAATATAATAATAGCATAACTTAAAAATATAATTAATTGAGTTAACACTAAGTGGCAGTGCGACCGCGGTGTTCTTACCGATCACCAAGGTAACCGGCGTTCGACTCGGTCGGCCTGAGATGGGTGACCGTTTGTGGCATTTCATATTCGAGCGTCTCCGTGCTTCGGAAGGCACGTTAAGCCGTTGGTCCCGGTTACCACTTAATGTGGTAGTCGTTAAGCCGAGTTGGAAGCCTTAAAGGTGGCTTGATAAGTTCCAACAGCAGGTGGCCACAAACCTGCCTCCACCAATCCGCACTGGGTCCGCGTGGTGGAGTATGACCCAATCTCTCTCACCTCGATTTGTGAGAGAAGGCCTTTGCCCAGCAGTGGGCAGTATAGGCTGATATTATATTATATTATATATAAGTGGCAGTGGGCGGGGCACATCGCTCGTAGAACTGACAGCCGTTGGGGCAGAAAGGTTCTCGAGTTGCGACCACGTACTGGAAGACGTGGAATGGGCAGGCCCACCACAAGGTGGAGCGATGACTTGGTGAAAGTCGCAGGTAAAATGCGTACAGCACAGAACCGGTCGTTGTGGCGATCTTTGGGGTTGGCCTTTGTCCTGCAGTGGACGTCTTTCGGTTGATGATGATGAATTAACACTTTATATTCAAAACTATAAAGCTCCATTTAACCTTTACTTGCTTTTTTAGTTGTCACTATTCCGGACCCCAAATAGGGACATATAAAATACCCCAAACGTTACGGAAATGTGTACAAAATCAACCAAAGCCATCGCTTTCCATATCCCTAATCCCAACTAGACTCTTAAACTAAGGAGGAAAGTAAAACCCGAAGGAATCCAAAAACATACACAATCTTCATATACAGAGTATTAAATAAATTCTTAGGTATATTTCGTCGTCCGCGATATTCCGATCACGATATCACCCATGATTTATTCCAGAGCACGTTCACGACTTATCAGTCTCTGGCGAATCATCCTGGGGCCTTATTCGCTAGAACCGTGGAATTCATAATACACAAGAAGTCGTATGAGGCGCTAACAGTGCTGTGCGAATGCGATATTCTTAGCGATCAGCAAGGTTAAGCAGCGTTCGACTCGGTTGGCCTGAGATGGGAGACCGTTTATTGCATTTTCATATTTAGGCGTCTTCGTGTTTCTGAAGGCACGTTAAGCGGTTCGTCCTAGTTACTTCCTAATTTGGTAGTCGTTAAGCTATGTTGGCAGCCTTACAGGCGGCTTGATAAGTTTCAAGAGCGGGTGGCCACTAACCTGCCTCCACCAATCCGCGCGATAGAGTATGACCTAATCTCGCTTCACCTCATTTTATGAGAGGAGGCCTGTGTCCAGCAGTTAATAATGCAGGCCGATTAATTATATCCGTCCATCCTTAACTGTTATCTTCCGACCATTTGAAATGTTTGTCTCTAATTTCCAGCGTTTGATGAGTCTGCAAAAGGTCTACATTTCGGGGTCTTCTTATCACCTTGGGAACTTTGTCGACTGCGTGGCCATCAAAGACTTAGGAGACAAAGGGGTGACAATCGAGACAATACTGCCTGCCTACCATTAAATGGAGGCAGAAACATGACACTAAGCAGGTAAATTCTTCAGCCTTTGACACTCAGTTGCAGAAAGCTCATCATTAACATCACCTCGTCTTGTGAGAGAAAGTCTTTGTGAGAGAAGGCCAGCAGTGGGACAGCATAGGCTGATATCGTTATGATAATATAGAAGTAGTATACCCGCGTGTACTTGTCGCCACACATGTCAGAGAATTATCACAAAGTGTTACAGGACTGCGTGTACCAATGTATGTGTTACTACGTTTAGGCTACGTTTAAAAAAAACTGGCTAAAGTTGATATGGAAGTCTTCCTATACTTATGTGGTAATACTCTATTTATTTATCTATCTATTTATATCATCACGCCAGATATTTTGCGGGGTAGGCAGAGAGTACAGGGTTCCAACAGGTTCTTTCCTTACATACCTCTCTGGCTTCCTCCACTCTCATATTTCGTCTCATACACGTTCGCCGGTCACGGAGTCTCTTGACTTGTCCTTCAGATAAGACTCGGTCTATAAATATTCATATATCGTGGCGCTGAAATAGTATACTCAGCATAATGCCAAGACACTCTGACCATAACGATCGACATTACACGATCATTTCACGAAGTTATCGTAACGCGCCGCGTTTAGTTATAACGGATAAGGGCCCAGCCTCTTCTTTCCAGCCGTGAAACGCAAGGGGTGCGTCGTGCTCCTTCGATTCATATAAAAACTCTTTACTTGACTTTAAGCCACGATTTTACGGTTACTGTGCGTTGTTTAGTGTGAATTTGTTATGTGTTTTCTCTTTAAAGGATGTAATTGGATTTAAGAATGGAGGACTTCGATAATACTATTGTTAATAAAATTTTCTGCCATATTGGTTTACTACCTTCTGCCCGCGACGTAGTCCGCGTTGACTTTAGACAGGAACTTAACATTAATATCAGCCTATACTGCCCACTGCTGGGCAAAGGCCTTCTCTCACAAAACGAGGTGAGAGAGATTAGGTCATACTCCACCACGCGGACCCAGTGCGGATTGGTGGAGGCAGGTTTGTGGCCACCTGCTGTTGGAATTTATCAAGCCGCCTTTAAGGCTTCCAACTCGGCTTAACGATTACCACATTAAGTGGTAACGAGCACCAACTGCTTAACGTACCTTCGTATGTTTAATCTTTGGCTGTTAAATATTTGGATGTATGTTACTTAATCATGCAAACACGGCTGAATAGATTTAGATAAAATTTAGCACACACATAGTTTATTACCTGGATTAACATATAGGATACTTTTTATTCCGGAAAAATATAAGGTTCCTGTCTAAATTCTACGTGGATGAAGTCGCAGGCAGAAACTAGTTTATCATATTAGTAGGATAAGCGCATCACTATGAGCTGGCAATCGCACTGTTCTGAGCCGGAAGCCTAATTTGGACAAAGTGTGCATATTGAAAAGTTCTCAAGAGAAGGAGTTTGAAATCGTGCTCGCCATAAGGGCAATATGCTCGCCCCCATTTTATTAGGACTCAAAATCATTAGCAATATCGATGATTTTGAGTCCCAACGAAATGGGGTGTACTCACCTTTCGCCTATATTCGCCTAGTGGGAACATAGGTGTGACGGTGTTCATATTTTTTTTACAAAAAACTCTGAGAATTACATATCAGAAGCAGCATATAGAAAAATGTGTCACTGCACTAGCTTAAAATAAGTTTCGGGATACTTTTTGTGAAAAAAGTATAATTTCGGGGCAAGAACATTCATTTTACATTAATAAAAACAAAGAGCGCTGTTTGAAGTTCTACGTCGGCAAAATATGGGTATAACGCATCAGAAGAAGCATGGTAAAAATGTGTCACTGGTTAGCAAAACAGTTGATCTGGGGTCAGACAAAAAAACCCCTTAACGTAGACAGATTTTATAAACATAAATAGAAACACAGAGAGATACCTTAAGTTCTACTATTGCCGTTTTAATATGAAGTAAGTATGAACCACTCAGGTGTGTGTGGGAGTGGTCTACGCTGTTAGCCGCGGGGCCTTTACAGCTTTACCGGACAAGGAACCACCAATCCAATCGGTCATCACTGTAATGGAACTGTGCGAGAAGTGGCGGCAGTTATAAATTCGGTATACCTTTAAAAACCTGGGGAACATCCCGGGAAAAACGTGTTACTGTACAACAGTACAAAATCGGTCGTTAAGGAAATCTTTGGGAAGACCTTTGTCCAGCAGTCGAAGACTTTTGGCTTATTATATATGTATAGAATACTTCAGCAAACCGCATTCATCTCAGCCTATACTACTTACTGCTGAACATAGGCCTCCCCAATCGCTCCCCATTGCAACTAGTCCGATGCCGCCTGCATTCAACGACTTCCTGCGATCTTTACTAGATCATCGCTCCATCTGCCAGGCAGCCGTCCTAGGCTGCGCTTGCTAATACGTGGTCTCCATTCTTCTGCTTCATAACTGCCCGATCTTCGCGTTATCTAGCTTCCCATTGCCACTTCAGCTTCCTAATCCTATGGGCTATGTCGGTGACCTTGCTTCTTCTACGAATCTCCTCATTCCTGATTCGATCACGCAGTAAAAAAAATACATACCTCTTTCTATAGCTCTCTGTACAACTCTAAGTTTTTTATATAAGACCTTTTGTAAGAGACCACGTTTCTGATCCTTATGTCATCACTGGTAACATAAATTGACTAAAAACTTTTTAACAAAAACAGTATTCGAAATTCTCAAAACATATCTCTAATACATATTCTCGTATCACACGCCTGATCCGTTTTTCTACCTCCAAAGCCAGGCATTACACAACTTTCCTCCAACGAAAATTACTTTTCTACAAAATTTTACCCCTTATCAAATTCAATTTGAAAACTGCTGAATACCGCAAACTTTTCTTAGTAAACCTATTGGGTTTTGGTGAAATCTGAACTCCTTATGTACTTACTATTTTTATGTAGATAGCTGGATTCTTTTTGTGGATTTCCTTGCGTCATTTAAAAAATATGGTATTCTCTATCCTGCCTATCGTAATAAAATTTATCGTAGTCAGTTTTTAAAACATTGAACGGAATTCCTTAACTAGCCACGTTATATGCTATACAAACCAGATTTAATCTATTTATATTTCGTATAGTCGCTCACGACGGGCATCCTAAAAGGCGTCTATGTCAACCAAAAGGCAATGAAAAGAGGTATGCCTGAAAATACTTCTGTAGTATGAAGCATAAACTTTGAAAAGACATTGTCGAAAATTGCCCCAGAACCAACAAACATTTGACCCATACCATCTTATCTATTTTATTCAAATAATGGCTAATATCCGTATCTAACGGACAATGTGCAATCTAAAACGAATATTTCAAAGTATTGTTAGTACTTCTATGGAAATGACTCTGTAAAAAGTAGTAGGCGTACCTATTAGCTATCTAGATTGCTTGTCTTGTTAGACTAAATACTTATATAGATAGTTCCTTAGTGTGCCGATAAGTATCTAGAAAAATATAATTAATCTTTAAATCCACTCAATATATTTTTGACTACACAATATAACCTCATATGTATTATTGGCTATTGAATTATAACTTCAAAATCGAATACTTTTTGTGCAATATTGCGAATCCTCTGCTTGCCCGTTCAATAATAAATGCGTTACGAGAATTTATGGGTCATTTGAAATCATACAAGTATTTTTCATTACTTTTGGTTCTAGGGCAAATCATGTATGGGCGCAGAACAATGTCCTTTATCTGCAAGAACAAATAAAAATCAAAGAGAACCAAAATCATCGACAAACCGGACAATATTGCTAATCTAGAGTGCCAATGGATGGATATATTGCTTGTAGAATTGACGCCCGTTGGTCAAAATGGTTCTTATGTGAAGACTATATATAAGAAGATATGAAGTAGGTAGGCAACAAGATGGACTAATCATATGGTGAAAGTCGCTGGTGAGAGTCGGTGCCTACAAAACAAAGCTAGCCTACGTGGCAATCTTTGGAGGAGGCCTACGTTCTGCAGTGGCCGACTCCCAGCTGATTATTAATGTCATCATCTCAGCCTATACTTGTCTACTGTTGAACATAGGCCTCCCCAATCGCTCTCCAGCGCAACCGATTTGATGCCACCTGCATCCAACAACTTCCTGCGATCCTCACAAGATCGTCGGTCCATCTGGCAGGCGGCCGTCTTACGCTGCGCTTGCCAATACGTGGACTTCACTCTAGAATATTACTGCCCCAACGCCCGTCTGATTTTGGCGCTATATTCTATTGCACTTCAGTTTACTAATTCTTTAATTATTGATGTAGCTCATAATAATATTTAATTGAATTATTATCTGTGGAACCGTTTCAGCTTGGTTAAGTAGCAAATATTTCAAGAACCAAACATTCACATTTGTTATATTAGTGGACGTGTTAGGGATCCACACCTCTAAAACAAAAACAAAATCTTTATATTTCACGATCGTATTTCCCATGGAAATGGGTTTATCTTTGAGAACACTAAGCATCATTTGAAGTTTTAATATTCTGTAGTTTAGATGGGCAACTACTGTAATAATATATTTAGGTCTGTTACGTTTGGTCTTGGCGTAGGATGCCATCTTACTCGTATTATTCATATTGAAGTTTTTGTTTGAAGTTTTGGATATTTTTGTACGTCTTTATATGATCTGCATGGTTCTTTTGAATAATATTGTGGGTTTGTACTTAATATTTTTACTTCGCGGACCCAGTTGGTACTTAATGTGCATCGACTTTCGATGTCTAGGCATGCCCAGGAAACGTTGGCGTAACGACTGGGATGCTAGTTACAGATCAGTTTGGAAAGCAATGGAAAAATCTTCTGCCTCGCAGATGGTCAATATAGTTTAAGATGAAATAAGTTTGTACTTAATTGATTTAGAATTTTGCCGAGAGGATTTAAGAGTAAACATTAGGTGCTCATATTAGCAGCACATGGATAGGATGGCTTCACGCAAACCTTCATCCATTAAAGACTGACTCTGCTGAATACTTAACTTTAGTGATTCTTAAAAACTACCACGGTCCCACAGCACTACGAGCTTGTAAGAATAATTATAAAACAATCTCTTTTACAACGCTATTATAATCTTACTTTGCCGTAAGAACAGGATGTGGATATGCGCCATTTAATACCCCTGTCTTTGTTCACGGAAAGTAAAATTTTTGTTTTGCAAAGTTGTTGAAGTACCCCCCAGCACACACTACACACAACCTCATATTAAAATAATGTCATAAGAGCTAATTGAACTAACGAATTCCCTAGACTATAAAGGCTTAACATAACTTCAAACAAATTGAATGATACTGTTTATGTAAATGTACGCTGTTAAGATATTTAATCTACGCTTTAGAATTTGCTTGGCAATTTAAATAATGAGGCACAAGGTCTAAAATGCATTTTGAATTAAAATAAGATAAGCTGGTTTGTTGCGATACAAGTCATCCCCGTGGATTCTCTCGAATCATTGTTATGAGAGAGGAAAAATTTATTTTGTAAATGAAATTAAAACTTGTAAAAGGGGGTGGCAGAGGTGTACTGTGTACACCCACTTTTTACCTACGATGTCAGATCCCATGCAATTGTGAGCGAGCCTATTGCCATATACATAATTTTAGACTCCGGACTGATACTGGTTATTTTTTGATAGAAAACCCACATTTGTCCGACCTAGGATTTGAGCCCAGGCACACATGATTGCAAAGAAAGTTATTCGCCACAAGATCAACGAGGCAGTCACCTTGTCAAACATGAGTTTAATTTTCGCTACATAGCAGATAAAACAAAATTATATCTGGGAAGTTAAAGAAGATTTTAATTATTATATTTAAATCGTCTATGCATATGGGTATGCTCACACCACAGATTTTTCAATTATCAAGACAAATCAAGGTCTATATGCTACAATGGAAATCTATCAGTTAAAGAAGAAGAAAAGTAATCCGTTGACTAAATTATAACCTAACTAAATAGTAAAGTGATCCAATTGAACTATTTGATTTATGTAACTATAATTTTGAAGTTGTTTATGTTATATTTTGCCGTATAAATAACTTTGATCTGATAATTGAAAAAACTGTTCTTAGTAAAATAGATTAGTTCTAAACACAAACACTTTATTTCTTCATTATTAAATATATTAATATCGCGAAATGATCCGCAAGAAATTTTCTTACATAATACCAATTTTTTATTTTTTCGAGTACTTATATCATAATCAAATTCAAATAACCATATTTATAAATAGAAGAGGTTTTTAACCGACTTCGAAACATGGAGGAGGGTTTGAAATCGTCTTATTATGTTTTTTTGTTAATAAAATTCGTCCAAACAATCAGAATCATGATCAGTAAGATCGTGATTCTGATTGTTTGGACGAATTCGTATTAAACAGAAATATTTAACAAAATTAAGAATCATATCTACATAATAACGATAACTTTTTTGATCGTTGAATGCATATTGCCCCATTATGCTAAGCGGCTTACTCTATTTGCTTCAATTTTCATTTTTATTGTCTCACACACGAGCATGTACACGGCACATTTCATGCTTTTAGTGCTTATATTCTTCTAGAAATGTCGGTTTACCTAATATGTTTCAGCAAGATATTAAGTAAATCGACCATTTACTTAATAAGTTTACGGTTCACTAAATTAAAATCCTTTGGGTGATTGCGTTTAAAGTGATCTTCTACTTTGCTACGTAGTGGCGACTATACTTTGTTCGTTTCGGCATTTTTCTAAATGTAAACAAATCAAAAATAAGGTTTGTTAAATGTCACTTTCCGTTTCCAAAAGTATTGTACCTGAGTTTTTACTATTACTATTACTTCATAAAATATATGATAATATCCTAATTTATTATAGATAAATTAACCATTTTATCTACCTTAAAACTACAGTAAATATGATCTAAAGCTAGAAAACAATTAATTACTAATCATTTTAATGTATTGTGATCTATCAATTATAAAGCACCCAAAAATACTAGTACTAAAACTATTGTATAAAAGCTATAATCTAGTTTTATTGCATTTTGTAAATTATTTTGTTTTTTTTTGTTTCATTTCGAGCTATTGTATTTTATCAAAAATTTATCAGAACATTAGTAAAATTGAACCTGGATCGACCGGACTAGTTCCTTTTTATTTGTTTGACAAGGTATAAATGATATAGAAGAAAATAATCAAAAGATTGACATAAGGATTTTGTTACAACTGTAGTTACTTTTTTCATTTAAATACATCATTTTAAAGTAGAGAAGTCCGATGGAAAGTTGTGCGAGGCACAAGGGGGTTTCAGGTCCGGAATAGGATGTTCGGATCAAGTTTTCTCCCTCCGCAACATCGTAGAGAAGCATCTGGCAGTGGGTCGAAAGGTTTTCTGCGGTTTTGTGGATCTGGAGAATGCGTTTCATAGAGTTGTGCGAAAGAGACTTTGGGTCATTTTACCTGAGTATGGTATAAATGGCACTCTGTTGCGAGCCGTCCAGTCCACCTATGTTGACTGCAAGGCATGCGTACGGGTGGGTGGTAACATGTCACCCTAGTTTGACGTTGAAATCGGCGTCAAGCAGGGTTGCGTGTTGTCCGCTAGACTGTTTATAATATATTTAGATAAAAGTCTTCAAAGACTAAAAGCGATGAATGAAGGTGTACAAATGAGTGATCTAGTGGTAAATCATTTACTATATTCAGATGACGCAGTTTTGATAGCGCCAACAGCCACTGATCTGCCATTACTAGTCACAGTTATGAAAGACGACTGCATGAAAAATGGCTTACATTTGAATGTGAAGAAAACCAAAATTATGGTTTTTGAACGGGAAGAAACCAGAACGAATGCAAGGATTGTGGTTGGTAACGATGTGCTGGAGCAAGTGAATGAGTTTGTACATCTTGGATGCGCATTCAGTAAGGATAGGAAATACACCGCTGGCATAGATAGAAGAGTGAGTGCAGGGAACAGAGTGAATGGCGCGATGGGAAAGTTATTTGGTAGCCGGTATGTAAGAAGGAGAATGAAAGTAGAATAAATCCGGTGGAAATGCGAGCTCTGCGGAAGATGTGCGAAGTGAAGCTGACCGACTGTATTCGCAACAGCATAGTAAGAAAGCGAATAGGTATGAAAGATAGTATCGGTGTAAAGATGAGAAAGGCATACCCTTTCTCATCTTTTCTCTCCGTTGGTTCGGGCATATAGAAAGAATGTCCGAAGAAAGAATGAAAAAACTGATATACAATGCGAAAGTGGAAGGATGTAGGGGCCGAAGAAGACCGGGTCTTATCTGAAGGACAAGTCAAGAGTTTCCTTAACCGGAGAGCGTGTATGAGACGAACTATGAGAGTAGAGGAAGCCAGAGAGGTATGTAAAGAAAGAACTTGTTGGAACTCTGTACTCTCTACCTACCCCGTAAGGGATCTGCCGTGATGATAGAGATATAGATAGATAGATTTTAAAGTATGTGGAGACTTGTTAAATCATAGTATTCGTTAATAATAAGGTATGTCAAACAAGGCTTTATTCCCATCATGATTCACATTTTTATTGTTTACCTTTAGTTAAATGCCAAAACGACGAACGGAGTGAGTTGCAATGTCAATGTTAAGTCGATAATAACCGATAGATGGCGTCAACCTAGCAATAACGTATGAAGCAGCTTCGTTAGTCGGTGTTTCTCCATGCTAGTCTAGAACGCGGCAGAAATATACATATATGTACAAACTACTGACTTAACCCCCTATGCTATCACTTCCTTCCTTTCACATATAGATACCGCACATAGGATCAGATATCGATCTTGCCCGCAACATCGAAAAAGCTGTCATCCAATACGGTGAGGAATACCTAGTTTATGCCCTTCCTTATAGCGACTCCTCAAGCCGAAGCCGTTCCTTCAGATGACCTTGAGTTAGTTGCACCCTATGCTCTTCCGGCTAAAGTGTTGTTCTTACATACTCGCCTTCTTGTCCAATTAGGCTTTAAAGCTCCCTCAGCAGCCAAGAGCATTCCACATAAAAATCAAAATACATAGAGTAGCAGACCTCACTGACTAGAAATCCACAGGACCTGTCTTTTATGAGGAGATGACCGTGTCATGTTTGTGCATGCGTCTCACATATATACGTCTCACATTCTCTAATTTTTCCTATAGTAGGCTGTGGTACTTGCTAAACTTTTCTCTCTTCTTTCTGTCGAAGATCTTTTCACCACGAAACGTAATGAAAAGCAAACTCATTAAATTGTTACTAATAATTATGTGTCATTATTTTTATCGTGGGCAATCTCTATTAAAATAATTATTGATAAGCAAACTAACAGAAAGGAATCTTGATCATAACAAGACTTGCAATCTTCGAAACGAAGCAAACTTGATCCTTCTAAAGTTTTTAAATTTTCCAATTGACTTCGTTGTCACGTATTTTTATTGGAGATGACCCGGATGCTGATGCCGCAGACGTGCCTAAAGGCGAGATTGCGGCACCAGAATCAACGGAGGACATCACTATGGAAGAAGTTGAATGGGCGATAGGAAGTATGAAAAACGGTAAAGCTGCGGGAGTAGACATGATATCTGCCGAGATGATCAAATATGGTGGAACTTGCGTCCGGGACGCTTTCCGGGCCCTTGCAAACCTTTGCTGGAGGACCGGTAGAGTCCCTACAGATTGGCGCCGCGCAGTCATAGTACCCTTGTATAAAGGCAAGGGTTCACAATATGACTGCGCCAATTACAGAGCCATCAGTTTGATCAGCTTGGCAGCCAAGGTGTATGGTAAAATTATTGAACGGAGAATGCGCGTGAAGTCCGATGGAATGTTGTGCGAGGCACAAGGGGGTTTCAGGTCTGGAAGAGGATGTTCGGATCAAGTCTTCTCGCTCCGCAACATCGTAGAGAAGCATCTGGCAGTGGGGCGGAAGGTTTTCTGCGGTTTTGTAGATCTGGAGAAGGCATTTGACAGAGTTGTGCGAAAGAGACTTTGGGACATTTTGCCAGATTATGGTATAGATGGCACTCTGATGCGAGCCGTCCAGTCCACTTATGTGGACTGCAAGGCATGCGTACGGGTGGGTGGTAACAGGTCACCCTGGTTTGACGTTAAAATCGGCGTCAAGCAGGGTTGCGTGTTGTCCGCTAGACTGTTTATAATATATCTGGACAAAAGTCTTCAAAGACTGAAAGCGATGAATGAAGGTGTACAAATGGGTGACTTAGTGGTAAACCATCTACTTTATGCAGATGACGCGGTTTTAATAGCGCCAACAGCCACTGATCTGCAAACACTAGTCACAGTTATGAAAGACGACTGCATGATCAATGGCTTACACTTGAATGTGAAGAAAACCAAGATTATGGTTTTTGAAAGGGAAGAAACCAGAACGAATGTAAGGATTGTGGTTGGTAACGATGTGCTGGAGCAAGTGAATGAGTTTGTATATCTTGGATGCGCCTTCAGTAAGGATGGGAAATACACCGCTGACATAGAGAGAAGAGTGAGTGCAGGGAACAGAGTGAATGGTGCGATGGGAAAGCTACTCGGGAGCCGGCACTTAAGCCATAAGGCGCAGCTGGCCATACATAACGGAGTTCTTGTCCCAACGCTGTTATATGGTAGCGAGAGCTGGGTATGTAAGAAGGAGAATGAAAGTAGGATAAATGCGGTAGAAATGCGTATGTATGCGTATGCGTATGTATGCGTATGTATGCGTATAGGTATGGAAGATAGTATCGGTGTAAAGATGAGAAAGGGCATGCTCCGTTGGTTCGGGCATATAGAAAGAATGCCAGAGGAAAGAATGACAAAACAGATATACAATGTGAAAGTGGAAGGATGCAGGTACCGGGGAAGACCTAGACTATCTTACCACGACCAAATAAACCGAGTCTTATCTGATGGAAAAGTCAAGAGTCTCCGTAACCGGCGAGCGTGTATGAGACGAACTATGAGAGTCGAGGAAGCCAGAGAGGTATGTAAGGAAAGAACCTGTTGGAACTCTGTACTCTCTGCCTACCCCGCAAGGGATCTGGCGTGAGGTTATAGATAGGTAGATAGATAGATAGTATTTTTATTGTAAAAGATAACAAAATACCATACCATTCGTATAAACTAGCAATTGGGAAAGTAGCATATCTTGCTTTTGCTTTTACAAAAATAAAGGGGATATTTTGTTTCGATGCGATCAGATGATTGTATTTGTTGTCAAAGAAAATAACAGTTATGCATGAAGACATTGACGTCGATGTAATGCTATCGACTTGTAATGCTATTTGCTATGTTTTGCACACTACAAATTTACTAAATAAAGATGAACATGACAGTACGCTTCCTGGACAACTTTGGCTAGGGTCACGATTGATGAACAGATGTTCATCCTAAGCCTTCAGAATACACATAAAATGCATCATTAGTCTAGTGGCGTAAAGTCTGGCTGGCAATCACGTGATTCTGTGTTAGTGACCTAGGTTGAGCAAAATGTTGCTATTTTTGACTTAAAGTTCGCAATAGCAGTCCGGAGTCTTGAATTTATTATAATTTTATCAAATAAAAATAAGCTCCATCATGTACACCCACTTTTCACCGATGAAGTTTGTCCCCTTGTAATAGGGGGCGAGCCAGGCACAATCCCAGACTCCAGACTGATACTGGGAATTTTTACTGACTGACTGATCTGAAATTTATGTCCAGGACCTCATGATCGCAAAGAATTATTCCACACTAGACCAACGAGGTAGTCAGAGGTATTTTTATATACATAAATGCATCATACCTTGAATATAATAACACCAAACATACACAAGCAAAATTTCTTCTAATAATTTTTAAGCGAATTGTCGCTCGAGTTATGTCGTTCAAATTAAATATATTCGTGCAAAAAAAATAAGTTACACAAACACTTTCGAGCCTCCATTCATCGGTGCGAGTAAATTTCTGGAGTACTTACTTCCACATCACACGTAGGAAATCCCATCGTACGAATACAAAGGGATTGGTACTTTTTTATATTTCGTGCCCTCGCACAATTATAGTTATTTCAATGTTGGCGGTTAAGCAGACTTGCTACTTTTTGTGTGAAATATTGCTAATTATTCGTGTGGTTTTTTTTTTTTTTTATTTCTTAATTCTTAGCCCCACAGTAGGATTTATTCCTGTGTCGTGGGTGCGTTTACAAACATGAAAATTCACAAACACAAATACCCAGACCGAAACAAATAATTGTGGATCACACAAAGATTTGTCCCGTGCGGGAATCGAACCCGCGACTATTAGACACAGTGGGCGGAGCGGCTTAAGCTCTTAACCACTGCGCTTAATCGTCCGTCATTTGTATCTGCTATTATCGATAAGTTCAACTGCGATTTGACTGCCTCGTAGGTCTAGTGGTGTCACGATGATGGTAGAATGATGATGATTATGATATGGCAGGTGATCTCGGTGTAGGTTTAAATCGTAATCTGTATATAGTGTTAAAACAAATAAAAATAATATCAGCCTGTACTGTCCCACTGCTGGGCAACTGCCTTCTCTCACAAATTGAGGTGAGAAATATATAAAGAGCTATAGTTAGAAGTGTATTTGGCTATTTTTCTACTGAATAATTCTAAGTAGCAGTCCGGAATACGGAATTTGTGTATAGTAGTAATAAGGCTTGCCCTCTATTACATTTGGATTTATCATCGTCGGTGACATGTCATTTCACACAGTTTCTACTCCAACTTGGGAATATATGCAGGCGTGACAGTGCAATATTTGAATCTCTGTGTAGTTCGTTACAGTTGCATTGATATTTTAGAGTTATCTATCGTTTTTTCATCTTCTTTTAAATTATTTCCTAAAACAAATCGGTATAATTTTAAATTTAACTAAAGCGTGTATCACTACTGTATCAACCACCTAATCTGCACCTACATTATGTGCCATTCGACTGACGAGACGAACACGTCATAATCGCAATATAAAGGCGCAAGTCTACGTGACATTACCGAGAACTCTCTCAACTCTCGCACGGGCCCTGAGAGTGCCATCGTCTCAATAGAAATGTCATCACGTGTGATACGATAAAGCCCCGTAGACGGTATATTTCCCATATTCGCTTTTATTGTTTTTCACTCGATCATTTAATATTATTTAGTAGATATTTTCGTGTTGTAGGAATACGCTTGGAAATGATGTATTTTTCAATACTATATGAAATTAAAAATAATAATAAAACTATTAGCGTGGAGGATGCGAGCGAAGTCTAATAGAAAACTGTTTGCAGGATAAGGATTTAGAAATGGCGTGATGATATAGATAGTCATCATCAACCAGATGATGTTCACTGCAGGTTAAGGGCTTCGCCCAAAGTATGCTACGATCTTCACCAGGTCATCGCATCATCTGGCTGGTAGATATATGGTTAGAGGAATATCTTTAAATATATCATTTGTATTTTACTCTATTTGGGACTATGGAGAGCCAATCCTTTGTTAAAGTGTCCAGTTCAACAAGCCATCACAACGGTGTCTGCCGAAGAAAATTAAGAGTGATACATTTGGTTACTATTTGTGCTCAAGGTGTGTTCGATATGGTGTAAATTAAATACCAAAAAAAAACTATATTTGATCTACTTGACAAAAAAAGCTCTACACTGATTGACTGAAAGACAAAGTACTGCTTTTAAACAAGTAAATCTAGAAGTAGATATACGGTTAGTAAGTATTATTAGGAAGTCGTATTTTGTTAAACGAATATACTGTTCCACCCAAAGAATATTAGATAAAAATGTGTGTAAATTAGATGATATTTTACGGTTTTTATTTACAAAGATCAGAACAAATAAAAAACATAATCCCTTCACCGTCATAACTGCATGTATGAGAAAAAATATTTTAACCAACTTAAATATTATATTTTAAATAGAACTCTAATAGAAACAAAATAAGATTCAGTGTTCAAAAGTTCAAATTTCAATAATTGATATCAGTTTTCAGTTCCAAATTGAGTTTCGAATGCAATTTCCTTCAAAAAATATTTTCACCAATGCTTCCTTATTGTTTTTCCTAATATTAAAATTTATTCTGTTATGATAATAAATAAAATGATTGTTACATTTTAATGGATGAAAGTTAATGAAAAAATATTAAATTTAATTCATTTTGGCTCGACGTCAAACTTAGGATAAATTTTGTTTTTTAATTGTTATTCTTTATAACTGAATCTTATTAAAATTATAAACATGTTTGTGAGGATATTTGTAACTCTTTCACGCAAAAACTACTGAACGGATTTTGATGTAACATTATACCTCACCTTTGAGGTATTTTTTTACGATTTTACTTTAGAAGTTCACTTAAACTTATAAACATAAAAAAGTTGTACCACTAAGCTGCTGGCATTTACATTTGCAACAATTATCGGCATTACACTCCAATCCCGGTTCACCGTGTGTGTGTGTGTGAGTGATGTACGCTGTTGGCCGCGAGGCCTTTACAGCTAACCCCGGTTCACCTGCAGTTCCACATACCTTAGTCCTCATTCTTCGCTACGGAGTATCGAAAATCTTTTATACTTTTTTCCCAATAGGCATGGCGCTATTCAACGATATAGATATTCTATTTCACGATGAAGGTTTGGCCTTGGTTGTAGTAGTGACATATACAGACAGGCGCGTTTGTGTGTGAAAACTAAAGGAGCGTTAGCGAAGAAATCTTAAACGCATTTTAAATTAAGTTTTAAGATTTTTTTTATGCTTTTTAATAAATAATGTTTATTTAGCTCTTAAAATGATATTTTTTTTTTATGTAAAGGGAATTAAATATAATAAGTTACTAGAAACACTTAGATGTTCATACATTTTTATTAAGAAAAAAGAACAAAACAAAAAACAAAGTTGTTATGTTGTTAAAAATAATATGTATTTGTTTGACCGCTGCTTTAGGGAACGAAATAAAGATAAGCTATGTATTTTACCCTCTAAAACTGCTCTGTTACATAAAAGTATTTTTTGCATGGGCCTTAAAATATATAATAAGCTACCCGCACAATTACGGAAAGAAAATGATTTGCCAGTGTTCAAGAGGAAGTTCCATGACTTTCTACTAGAAAAGTGCTATTACTCCGTAGAAGAATATATGAAGGACAAGTTATAAATGCAGTTAGTTGACTCTGAAATGGTTCAATTTATTTTATAACACTTTTTGCATGTTTCGTTTGTTTATTTTGTTATGCTCTGACTTTTTTTGTTTTATTGATTATATTTTATTATGCTATATTAAAGATCAAATATTGTAATTTTTTTGCATAGGTATATTAATAATTTATTTGACATTTTATAATAATATTATTACTACAATATGAATATGAAATATGAATACAATATATATTTTTTTGGTATTTTTTTAGATCACTCAGAAATATATGCAACATTGTACGCCGTATAGGCTGATCATAGAAAACTAATGTTACACTTATAACAACCTATGTAACCTATGATGCACAGTTATAAATGAATTTGAATTATAATTAGCTATGTATATTTAATGACTGTCAGATACATAATATTCAGATTCTGATTCGCTGTCATCGGAATCATTTTGCAGATCAATCACAAACTCAAAATCCAGGTCAACATATTTCAAGTATTCCTTTTAATTTTTTTCAACATGACTGCATGTTTTATGCCATGTTTTGCTGGTAACTTTGTTCAAGCTTTCATTGATTAGTTTTTCGGTATAGATCATATTTTGCTCCATATTCTTTGAAGCGATATATTTTTTTACAATTTCCCAAATATTTTCAATCGCATTTCTGGATGATGAGGCGGGAGACGTATGACATCAAAACCTTTGCTCGTGATAAAGTTATCGATTTTGTATGTTATGTGTTAATCTTTGTTTTTTTTTTTATTATGTCGTACAAATCCAATTTAAGAGAAGATTGTTCAAATACAATGCTCTTGTCTCTGAGCCATTGCTGCATATCTGCTTTCTTTGTTGCCGATGTCGGTATTTTTTCAGCTCGTGTATTATGGTAAGAAGCATTGTCTAAGATAATGACAGAGCGTTCGGGTAAATTGGGCAAAAGTTTTTCATTGAGCCATTTCATATAATTATCGCCAGCTGTTGAGTTGGCCTTGTAAACCAAACAGGCATTTTCAATAAATTTATCCTTTGTTCCCGTATGCACCAATAAATCGAGAACTTGTGCTTATCTTTTTTAAAACTGGCGTGCTTTTTTTTTGTGGCCAGGTGTTGTTTTGCACATGTGTTGAAAGGACATAACTTTCATCGTTGTAGACTATTGGTCGTCCTTGAGAGCGATATTCCGACATCTTCTTTAAATATTTTAGACGCCACATCTGTATATCATGACGTTCAGTCAAAACTTTGCGGTTATTATCTGTTTTATGCCACTTGTATCCTAATTTCAGTAATAAATAACGAAGCGTTTCAAGACAACGTTCGAAACCAATTTTTTCATTTAAAACTGTTCTTAATTTTGTCAACGTTGGAATTTCTTTATGGATGACATGAAAATTTTGTATCGTACTCCGGACAACATCAGCTGTGAAATTGTCTATATCTATCTTATTATCTCGTTTCAATATTTTCCTCATAGGAGAAGTAAACTTTGAGGAAGTGCATGGCGATTCCTTCTCTTCTCTTAAGATCCGTTGGACAGTTGAAAGAGAAACGCCTGTCGCCTCAGCTGTACGCTGAGTAATATTTCGTAAACGAAACAAATCACAGTTAGGTTCCATAACTGATTTTAAACATCAGTATTAAGAAATATTTCAGTCATATACAATTTAAAATAGATTTTTCGGATGCTCTAAAGCCTAAACTTTAATTGTGAGACGTAATTTTTTTTAACAAATCACATGGCAATAAAAAAATAAAAAATAAAAATGCGACGATAAATATTGTAATTATTTGAGACTTTTACTTAAGTCGATAAATCGATTTAGTAGTGGTCAATATCAAGCAATTATATTCATTACCTTTTTATAAAGGTTTAAAGACCCGCTTAAAGGGTATATTTTAGCCTATATTTATATATAGGGTAAAATATGTGTAATGTTACCTCACTGCGGACGACTTTTCTATGTTCAGTTGCCTTGCTGACGGTACTTTGTGCTGACATTTTGCGCGGATGTAAAACACTAGTGACTCGGACCGCGTCGCGATCGTGACTGAGAGCTCCCGAGGTTACGCACACTAACTCAATGTGCATGTGAATGGCTAAACACAACCAAGATCAAACCTTCATCGTGAAATAGAATATCTGTACGAAGAATTCCAGCACCATGCGGGGTAATATAGAAAAATCCCTTCAATTTCCCAATATCTTTGATAACTATTTAATCCAAAATGATTGTTATTACTCTAATAATTACTTTCTTAATTGGCAACTCAACATCACCTAACTAGCTTTAGAAAATAAATTTGAAGTTTTTCTTAAATAAATGATAATAATACACGAATGAAGTACTTGTTTTTTGCCTTTACAAGACTAAATTATTTTGGCAACACGAAAACGAAAACTGTTTCATATAATGATATTTGCACTTGTTTAATTTGAATTATTTTATCATTTTATATTTATTTAAGATTCTTTGATCTCGGTTTGATACTTAGAGCAATAGTAATAAATTTAAATTTCGTGTAATGAGAATCTTTTGGTTACTTTATGCTAATAAATTAAATTCGTTTGTTAGTATTGACATTCTTTTGGACGTAGAACCGGCGCGCGAATATTCCGTGATAATAGGAAGAGACACAACGTTATGACGCCGTGCCTCTGATAATTTGATGGATGCTATGTACATCAGTACATTGGCACCCTTAGGGAGTCAATTTCTAGGTCAGGAGCAATGGCAGAAATAACGAAACTGGATAATCAAGCGTCGCAATAAGATTAACATTGTTTTACGGCGATGCATAGAACAGAATTAAATATTGCAAACACGGGCACTTCCACTTAAATAGTCAAATAGAGTTCAAGAAAAGTGTGTGTAATTTAATTCTGTTTTTCAGTAGTCGCAAAGTAACAAAAAATGCTAAATTTTATGTATATGGATAGGTAGCTAAGTTGATTCTAATTCTACTAAATGGACTATTAAGTATTCTTAACATTATGAAAAATTTGCAATACTGCGTACAGATCCGACTCAGGCAGCACTCTAAACCTAACATAAAATAAAGTACCTAGTTATCAAAAAATCCAGTAGAAGAGGACGCAGGCTTGACATAAGAACCATCCTTATTAACTTATCAACCCCACAACATAATGCACAAAAATCTAACTGTGTATACACGAAGACAAGCAACAAAGACAATACGCGACAGCAGAGCGTGTGGACGTGTTTTTTGATCGTGTGCACCACTTGAGAAAAAAAAAACACTATAAGAGCGAGTAAATGGGAACTAAATGTAACGGCTGCCATGGCGCCATTTATGATATTATGTACATGGAATGTTCCTTATCAACATGCAAGAAAATGTACCATCTGAAATGTCTTGCACTGGCGAAGGAACAATTTGAAGATTTCACCCAGGATTTCAAGAGTCAGTGGAAGTGTCCTGAATGCGTGAGCACTACTCCGAAAAGGGATAATTCCAATACACCAATTCGGGGTAACGTAATAATGAACAAAACATTCACACCAAGTAACTACGTGAACACTGAACGCGGCGGTCGCCTGAATCCGAATGATTTGTCAGTGATTGATAGTGAAAATACGGAGCAAACATTACTGGAAGAGTTGCGGGAGTTTCGTCTTGAAATGCAATCTCGATGGGATACGCAAGTTTATGAATATAAGTTACTTAAAGATAGATTTATTAACACCGAAACCGAATTAAAAAGAATTATGGAGGTAGTTCAAGTAAAAACTAAAAAAGTTAATGAGTTAGAGAACCAAATTAGGATTTTAACAGCCAAAAATAAGCAATTAGAGACTCAAAATCATACAATAACTCATACTAGTATCAATAACGAGATGCCGCAAGCACATAACTCAGATGCTCCAAAATCCAAAGTAACATTCACAGACGCCGTTAAATTAAATCAAAAGAAGGTACATCAGGAAAAAAATAACAACGTACCAACAAACGGTGGTGTGGCCATAAAATCACCTAATATAGCGGATGAAGCGTTGAAGCGATCCGGTAATATAAAAATTTGTCACACTACCACTCAAAATATCGCAAGAGAAAATAAAGAAACAGATAAAGAAGTCAATTGGACTGTAGTAAATAAGAAAAAATACCGATTTCCTCAGAGAGAAGTGAAAAAAGGCGGAAGTACAAGCGCAGTGGATATTATAGGAACAGAACGCAAGAAACATTTACATGTCTGGCGCCTCCAAAAAGAAACGACGGAAGAAAATTTAGAGAAATCATCATCATCATCATCTCAGCCTATACTTGTCCACTGCTGAACATAGGCCTCCCCAATCGCTTTCCAGCGTAACCGGTCCGATGCCACCTGCATCCAACGACTTCCTGCGATTTTCACAAGATCGTCGGTCCATCTGGCAGGCGGTCGTCCCACACTGCGCTTGCCAATACGTGGTCTCCACTCTAGAATCTTTCTGCCCCAACGCCCGTCCGATCTACGCGCTATGTGGCCCGCCCATTGCCACTTCAGCTTGCTAATCTTAACGGCTATGTCGGTGACCTTGGTTCTTCTACGAATCTCCTCATTCCTGATTCGATCGCGTAGAGAAACGCCGAGCATAGCTCTCTCCATAGCTCGCTGAGCAACTCTGAGCTTTTTTATGAGACCTATAGTAAGAGACCACGTCTCTGATCCATATATCATCACTGGTAACACACACTGACTAAAAACTTTAGTCTTAAGGCACTGAGGTATTTTGGATGAGAAGATGTTGCGCAGTTTCCCGAACGCTGCCCAGCCGAGTTGGATTCGTCGATTGACCTCTCTCTCAAAGTTGGACCTACCTAACCGGACTACCTGTCCCAGGTAAATGTATTCGTCGACAACTTCAAGAGTAGAGTTCCCAACGGTGAGTGCGGTGGGTACGACATGGACGTTACACATTATTTTCGTTTTGTCCATGTTCATTTTAAGACCCACTTGTTGAGATACTCTGTTGAGGTCACCGAGCATTCGTCCTAGATCTTCCAGCGACTCCGCCACGACCACAATGTCGTCGGCAAATCGAAGGTGAGTGATGTATTCGCCATTGATGTTGATGCCAAGTCCTTGCCATTCCAAGAGCTTGAAGGCGTCCTCTAAGGTGGCCGTAAACAGTTTCGGAGAAATGACGTCTCCCTGCCTTACTCCTCTTTTTATGGGGATCGCCTTCGTGCAATGCCCCTGTACTCGGACTGACATGGTGGCGTTATTATACAAGCACTTCAACACTTCAATGTACCGATAGTCAATGCGGCATCGCTGGAGAGATCTAAGAACCGCCCAAGTCTCGATCGAATCGAAGGCTTTCTCATAGTCCACAAACGCCAAGCATAGTGGCCGATTATACTCCTCGGTCTTCTGTATAATCTGCCGCAGCGTATGTATGTGGTCTATGGTACTAAAGCCTTTCCGGAAACCGGCTTGTTCGGGAGGCTGGAAGTCATCAAGCCTGCGTTCGAGACGATTCGTGATGACTCTCGAAAACAACTTATAAACATGGCTCAGCAGTGTGATGGGCCTATAATTCTTCAGTAAAGTGTTATCACCTTTCTTGAAAAACAGTACCACCACTCCCCTGTTCCATGCTTCCGGCGTTTTCTCTTCGAGCAAGACGGAATTAAACAGCCTCTGAAGGACTTTAAGTACCGGCGTTCCGCCCGCTTTCAGAAGCTCTGCGGTAATTCCGTCTTCGCCTGGTGCTTTGTTATTTTTGAGTTGTTTGAGAGCCATCGTAATCTCGTACAGGCTGATGTCCGGGATATCTTCAGTGTAGTGTCGGGTTAGCTTGGCTCTTGGGTCTTTTACCAAGTCAACAACAGGTTCAGCTACTGAGGTGTACAACTGCCCATAGAACCTCTCTATCTCCCTGAGCACCTCTGACCTATTCGACGTTACGTTTCCGTCCTCCGTCTTCAGCTTCGTCAACTGGCTTTGCCCAATAGACGCGTCTCTTGCGAACACTTTGGAGCCCTTGTTCTGTGCTATGGTCTCCTCAATACGCCTTGTATTGAAGGACCGTAAATCGTGACGCAAGGACTTCAGTATCTGTCCATTGAGCTGCCTATAGGACTTAGCATCATCGGAGGTTTGGAGCGTCATGGAACGTCGCTCAGCCATGAGATTTCGGGTGGAGTTAGATAGTTTTTGAGGTCTATTTTTACGGTGGGGCTTATAATACTTGGACCCGACCGTATGGACAGTCTCTACCAGCCTGTTGTTGATTTCGTCCACTGATGCGCTGCTGTCTAGCAATTCGAAGCGGTTTGCCAATTCGAGTTGAAAGTTCTCGGGGTTTTGGATGTGTGCATAAGAAGGTCGGAGCGTAGACTTCATCAGACGCGATCTTTCCATTTTGACATTAATATTTAATGTGCCTCTGACCATTCGGTGATCACTGCCGGTTTTTACCCTGTGAATCACGGAGACATCATTAAATATTTGTCGCCTGGTGCTCATGATGAAGTCTATCTCATTTTTTGTGGAACCATCAGGGCTCATCCAGGTCCATTTTCTATGAGGCGGCTTCCGGAAGAAAGAGTTCATCATAAAGAGTCCCTCCTTCTCCAGATATTCGGCCAGCCTCTGACCCCTGGGGTTGCGCTGCCCATATCCAAATTGCCCCACTCTCAACTCATCATCGCCCCGTTTGCCCAGCCGCGCATTGAAGTCACCCATAACCACTGTAAAGTGTGCTTTGGAAGTATGTATGGCTCTACTAATGTCCTCATACATTACTTCGACGTCATCATCTGAGTATGCCGAGGTCGGTGCGTAGACCTGTATGACCTTCAGCGAATATCTTTTGGATATTCTGAGTATCAGGTACGCTACCCTGCTCGACACACTAGTGATGGACACAATGTTGTCTATGAGTGACTTGTGGACGATAAATCCGACACCACCTTGGGACTGCTGTTCACCCTCCCGGTAGTAAAACAAGTTGCCGGATTTTAAGGTTATCGTGTCCTCGCCCTTTCTTCGGACCTCCGATAAACCAACAATATTCCACCGCAACTTGTTTATCTCTTCTTCCAGCTCAACAAGCTTCTCATCTGTCCTTAACGTGCGTGCATTGTATGTCACCAGGGCCAATTTTCGATGTTGGTGGTAGCCGAATCTCTGCCGGAGATTCTTAGCACCCCTTGTCCTGTCGTTACCATAGCTGCTACCGTGGCCAGGACGAACAGGACCGCCGGGGACTAGGGGCCTGGTTTTATTCTTATCTTCCATTAATAAATTGGGGGTGTTTGCCATACTCGCCACGCTTGGCAGGCGGGTTGGCGAGCGCAGTTTTTGATGGTAGAAGTGTTAAGGGAACGCTGCTGCCCATTCCCTAGTTTTCCCTTAGTCGCCTTGTACGACACCCGATGGGATGAGATGGGTTGGTCCTATTCTAAGCCGGGAACCACGCGGCAATGAGTTTTGAGAGAGTTTTGTATTGGAGTTTCGTGTACAAACGCCGATTTGTTCGCCATCACGGAAACCGGCTTAACGAAATCTATTTTTGATGCAGAGATTGTGCCACATGGATACACCATTATACGATGCGACAGAGCGGATGGACGTAAACAGGGAGGCGCGTGTCTCGTGGCCACACCGCGTTTTGAACTTCGCCAAGTATACTGTGACGTCAACGTTGATGAGCATGTATTTGAACTAGCATGTGCTACCGTCTACTTACGAAATAGATTTTTGTTTTTGTTTTGTGTAGTTTACATACCACCAAACAGTAATGAAAATGAATATTTGCTACTATTTCGAATCATTGAACAATATTGTGATAGGTACAAAAAAGTTATGGTGGTAGGTGATTTTAATTTGTATTCTTGCCCGTCAAACGTAAGTAACTATTATGAATACTTCTATACATACTGTGAATTCACTCAAAACAATGAAATAGGTAATTGTAATAATCGATGTCTGGATCTTGTGCTCAATACATTAGCGATGGGGGAGGGTGTGAGGGTGCGCGCGGCGGAGGCGTCGCTTGTGCCTGTAGACGCGCATCACCCGCCACTTGCCGTGGCGGTAAGCCTGGGCCTCACTATCAGCGCTGGAGTAGGTTCTCCAGCACTTAGTACCGAAAACAAGACGGAGTTTTTAGGGTGGGATTTTAATAAAGCTGACTTTTTTTCATTATATGCGGCCATCGCGGCTGTAGATTGGTCTAAGTTATATAAGCTAGATTTAGACACAAGTTTAAATTATTTCTATGATACTATTTGTGTAATACTAGATAGTTGGGTAACAAGGAAAAAGCGTAAAGATAATTGCTCAAAATACGTGTATCCCAAGTGGTACACTACAGAAATAATTACCAACTTAAAAATAAAATCAACTCTCCATAAACGTTTTAAAACTAGTAAATTACATTCTGATTATGAATTGTTTGCACAAAGCAGGGCCAAGGTGAAAACATTAATATCATGTGCACAGGAACAATATCGCCAACGGGTACAGATTCAAATGTTAAAAGACCCAAAATCATTTTGGAATTTTATTCAGTTTAAAAAAGCTACCAGGAATACCCAAAGAATACTTAAAGACGGTGTAGTATTAACGGCGGAGCAGTGTGCTAAGGAGTTCGCTGATTATTTTCACTCAGTGTACAGTACTGAGCGGCCCGTGCTAAATGTAAACTCAGCGGTATTAGACGCGGGCGGCGAGAATGGAGCGGCGCGGGTTCACCTGGAACGGTTGCAGTTGGACGAAGTGCAACAGGCGCTTCAATGGCTGAAACCAAAAAAATGCGCCGGCCCAGATGGCATTCCACCTTTCATCTTTAGGGATTGTCGGTCAGCTTTGGCGGATCCGCTTCTTCATATATATAATGAATGTCTTAAGACTGGCGTATTTCCGGAAAGGTGGAAAATAACCCGCGTTGTTCCGGTGCCTAAAGGAAAGCCAGGAACAAACGTAGACGGTTATAGGCCTGTTGCAGTACTGTCAACCGCGGCAAAAGTGTTTGAGTCGACCATACATAAAAGCATATTTACACAAGTAAGCACCCAATTGTCAGACGCACAGCACGGGTTTAGGCCTAATAGAAGTACCACCAGCAACTTACTTGCATATATAGCAGATATTATGCCTGAGGTGGACAGTGGGGGGCAGACTGACGCCGCTTACTTTGACTTCAAAAAGGCATTCGATTTAGTTGACAATGACACATTGCTCAAAAAGTTAGCGGGGGTCGGTTTTACTCCCCATTTGCTCAGATTCTTTGCCAGCTACTTAAGGGACAGGAAACAATACGTAGAATACGCTGGATATAGGTCAAATCCGTATGTTACTTGGTCGGGGGTAAGCCAAGGCAGCAATCTTGGGCCGTTACAATTTATATTAATGATAAATGATTTGCCTAAAATTGTGAAAAGTGCTAAGTGCTTGCTCTTCGCAGATGATCTTAAGCTTTCTTTGGCAATAAGAAATACAGAGGATTGCGATAGATTACAGAAAGATATAGATAATGTAGTGGCTTGGAGTAAGGACAACCGACTACAGTTTAATGCCTCAAAATGTGTGACGATCACCTTCACACGGAGTCGATCTCCTATACAATATAATTATACCGTCGAAAAGGTCCCAATGGAAAGGGTCACAGAGGTAAGGGACTTGGGGGTGGGTCTCACCACGGGGTTAACGTTCCGGGATCATATCAGAAAAATTTGCAAAAAGGCTTATAGGAATTTAGGTTTTACATTGCGTACGGTTAGTGGCTTTACAAACATTCAAGCGATAGTCGCGTTATATAATGCTTTAGTAAGAAGTCAACTGGAATGTAATGCTAGTATATGGTCTCCTCATGAAGCTAAATACAGCCTCATGTTGGAAAGAGTACAGAATAAGTTTGTTAGGTACTTGTACATGAGGCTATATGGAGTTTACCCGTTTTATCCGCTTATGTATCCAACCTTGTTTATCCTAGGCATGGTAGGATACAACGAGCTGGGAGTCAGAAGGGAACTCTCAGTTGTTTCATACCTGTTTAAGGTACTGAGAGGTAAGGTCTATAGCCCAGACGTACTGGGGCTAATTTGTTTATGCGTGCCGGATCGGTACGTGTGGCGGCGGCGGCGGCCGCGGCTGCTGGCGGAGCCACGCGCGCGCACTAACCTGCTGAGGGAGGCGCCGCTGACGCGTGCCTTTCGCACCCTTAACCTGATCGCTACGGAGACGGACTTGTTTAACAGTACTTTGAGTGAATTCACAAGGATAGCGTTATTTACTATATGTTATAAAAATAAGCCAACTTCTTATTAACAATAAGTTCCAAATTAAGTTTATACACTATCGAATTAGGTTATTCTGTAATGATGGTGATATTTTTGAAGAATAAATAAATAAATAAAATAAATAAATAAATACCCGCAATAAACAAAGACAAGCAACTTATGAGTACAAAAATACTTCTTAGATAAAAGCCTTTTTAAGCGAACACACGAAACGTTAACTGGGCTTAAATTACCCTATTAATGGCATTAATGGTGTGGCCCGCCGAGCAATTCTGACCTAGAGTCGCATTGTATGGTCCGTCCGATTTGGTCAGCGTAATAAAAAGCTATTACGTATGATGTGTGCGCCGGGGAAGTAGGTTTTGTAGGATCGATGGTGCTAGTGACGGTTCGAATAACTGAAAATGATGCAGTATTACGTATCCCTATGGACTGAGCGTGCCTGAGTAACACGACGTGACTTCGATACTCATAGCTATACCAAAGTTAATCAGCGTTTCGTTTGTTCAATCTGAAATGACTGGCCGTTTGTGGGTTTATTCGAGAGAAAACCAGAGTTATTGATACTTCCGAATCGTTAATGTCTGAGTTGCCACTGCATGTGGTAATAGAGTTAAATTAGGAGCCTGGGAGCCAAATCAGTGATAGCCTAGTGGTTAGACCGTTGGACTGCAAAGTCAGAGGTCTCGGGTTCAAACCCAGACATGCACCTCTGTCTTTTCGAAAACATGTGCGTATTAAAAATTAACTATCATTTGCTTTACCGGTGCAGAAAAACATCGTGAGGAAACCTGCATGCCTAAGAGTTTCTCGAAGGTGTGTGAAGTTTGCCAACCCGCACTGGGCCAGTGTGGTGGACTACGGCCTAAATCCTCTCAGTTTGAGAGGAGGCCCGTGCCAACGGTGGGACAGTTTCTTAACAGGTCTAATATCATTGGGAGCCTTATAGACAGATAAACAAGTTCCAACAGCAGGTGCTACAAATTTGTTTACACCAATCCGCACTAGGTCCGCTTAGTTGGCTATAATATCTAACATCAAGCTATCCTGACCTTGGGACATTGAAAAAAATTAGTTTACGACCCTCCAATAAAACTAGGCGTTTTCAAATTCTATTGGTTGTTTAAATTGCTAGTAGTATATGGAATCGAGTTTAAATGTTTTCTTTTTACTTTTAAACGTAATATTTTCTTTCAATCAATCAATCAATCAGCCTATCGCAGTCCACTGCTGGACATAGGCCTCTCCTAACACGCGCCATTGCACACGGTCCTCCGCCTTCCGCATCCAGTCTGTCCCAGCGACCTTTTTGAGGTCGTCGGTCCATCTAGCTGGGGGCCGTCCTACCTTACGCTTACCAAGTCGCGGTCTCCACTCTAGGACTCGTTTGCTACATCGGTCGTCGGTCCTTCTGCAGATGTGACCAGCCCATTGCCACTTTAGCTTACTGAGTTTGCGAGCTATGTCGGTAACTTTGGTTCTTTGTCGGATTACCTCGTTACGAATTTTATCCTTCAAAGAGACGCCGAGCATAGCTCGCTCCATAGCCCGCTGTGCGACTTTAAATTTGTGGACCAGTCCCATATTTTCTTTGTTCTATTTTAAAATGGTATTTGTTATCTTCGAAAATATTCTTGAAACACGTTTATGTAAACTTAAAAGTAGGTTTTCTGAATGGCTATTGCTTTCTCTTCTCTAAATCTGCTGAAACCTTATTGATTTAGTTTGTAATACTTCTAAGCGATTTTTGGTCTAGTAGCATATTTTAGTTGGAATTGACGAGCTTCGGGATTCGAATTCTAGTTGGGGCGTACTGATGTTGAGATTTTTTCTTTCGGAAATTCTCAATAAGGGCCCGGTGTTTTTAATTTGTCTTGGCATAAGGATAATAAGCTCGCCAATCACATGGGTACGTAATATTGTCGCCAAAATGTAAGATACACACAGTACACCTCTTCCAAAATTTGATAATGACGGTGTTTATTATTTTGGTTTTAGTAAAGTATATACAAGATGTTTCGTAAATAAAGCAAGACCTCAAAGTCAAAGTCAAAACATTTTATTTTTATAGGCCAACAAGAGGGCTTACAAACGTCAAAAATTATTCTATCTATCTATCTATATCATCACGCCAGCTCCCTCGCGGGGTAGGCAGAGAGTACAGAGTTCCAACAGGTTCTTTCCTTACATACCTCTCTGGCTTCCTCCACTCTCATAGTTCGTCTCATACACGCTCGCCGGTTACGGAGACTCTTGACTTGCCCTTCAGCTAAGACACGGTCTATTTGGTCATGGTAAGATAGTCTAGGTCTTCCCCGGCACCTACATCCTTCCACTTTCGCATTGTATATCTGTTTTGTCATTCTTTCTTCTGGCATTCTTTCTATATGCCCGAACCAACGGAGCATACCCTTTCTCATCTTTACACCGATACTATCTTTCATACCTTCTCGCTTTCTTACTACGCTGTTGCGAATACGGTCGGTCAGCGTGACTCCGCACATCTTCCGCAGAGATCGCATTTCGACCGCATTTATCCTGCTTTCGTTCTCTTTCTTACATACCCAACTCTCACTGCTATATAACAGCGTTGGGACAAGCACTCCGTTATGCATGGCCAGCTGCGCCTTTTGGCTTAAGTGCCGGCTCCCAAGTAGCCTTCTCATCGCACCATTCACTCTATTACCTGCATTCACTCTTCTCTCTATATCAGCGGTGTATTTCCCATCCTTACTGAAGGCGCATCCAAGATATACAAACTCATTCACTTGCTCCAGCACATCGTTACCAACCACAATCCTTGCATTCGTTCTGGTTTCTTCCCGTTCAAAAACCATAATTTTGGTTTTCTTCACATTCAAATGTAAGCCATTGTTCATGCAGTCGTCTCTCATAACTGTGACTAGTGTTTGTAGTACAGATCAGTGGCTGTTGGCGCTATCAAAACCGCGTCATCTGCATACAATAGGTGGTTTATCACTAGATCACCCATTTTTACCCCTTCAGTCATCGCATTCAGTCTTTGAAGACTTTTATCCAGATACACTATAAACAGTCTAGCGGACAACACGCAACCCTGCTTGACGCCGATTTTAACGTCAAACCAAGGTGACCTGTTACCACCCACCCGTACGCATGCCTTGCTGTCCACGCAGGTGGACTGGACGGCTCGCAACAGGGTGCCGTTTATACCATACTCTGGCAAAATGTCCCAAAGTCTCTTTCGCACGACTCTATCAAACGCCTTCTCCAGGTCCACAAAACCGCAGAAAACCTTCCGGCTTACTGCCAGATGCTTTTCAACGATGTTGCAGAGGGAGAAAACTTGATCCGAACATCCTCTTTCAGACCTGAAACCTCCCTGTGCCTCACACAACACTCCATCGGACTTCTCGCGCATTCTCCGTTCAATAATTTTACCATACACAATTGGACTGGCCTTTCTATTTAACATTCTTGTTTTTTACAAAATTATATTTTAATAACAAAGTATTTTATAAACTTCATTAAGAAGTCCAGGAGCTGCTCAAACCCAATCAGTTTTATCATCGATATATTCGGAAATAATAAAATATCTTTTACTACATAGTCTAGTTTTAATGGCCTTTTTAAACTTATTAATAGGCATATTTCGGATAGCTATGGGTAATTTGTTGTAGAAGCGATTACATTGCCCCATGAAAGAGTTGCTAATTCTATGGAGACGAGTAGAATGAATACACTAAGAATACAATAAGATCATCTTTTTTCCGTGTGTTAACATGATGAATGTCGCTATATTTTTCAAAGTTACTGATATTCTTTTTAACATATAACATTTCATATATGATTTGCGAGACAATAGTTAGAATATTTATCGCTTTGAATTTTTTTTCTAAGGGAAGCTTTGGGGGCCATATTGTAAATTACGAACGAATAGCCCTTTTTTGAAGACCGAAGACGGTATTCAGTTCAGCAGAACATCCCCAGAGCAGTATGCCATATGACATAATGCTATGGAAATAAGCGAAATAAATAATTCTAGCTGTTCCCATTGACTGATAAGTCAATAACCTAATTTTCTTTACGACATAAGCCGCAGAGGTTAACCTATTAGCCATTTGTTCAATATGTGGGCCACACTGTAGTCCGGTATCAATAGTGATACCTAGAAATACAGTTGACTCTATAGAGTCCAATTCTAGACCCTTCATTTGTACATCGGTTCCTACCTGTTTTACATTTGGCGTAGTAAATTTAATACATTTTGTCTTCGTCTCATTTAGGAGAAGATTATATGATTGAACTAACTAATTGAACTAACGAACAACCTTAGACAGTGCGTTGTTCATATCGTCATAATTAAGCTTTTTTTCTTTTATTCTTGAATAACAAAGATGTATGATCTGCGAACAACACAGTGCTTGGATTGTCCCCTACATGGTGTAGGGTAAGTCACTAATACACACCAGGAATAGAAATGGACCGAGAATTAAACCCTGGGGCACGCCCATAGTCACGGCAGTGCCGTGAGACAAATAAGAAGTCAAGAGGTCGAGATCCTTGTCCCTAATACTATAGTCATGTAGTTTCCTGAGAAGAGTTTCATGATGCGCACAGTCAAAAGCCGGCATCAAAAACATTTCTTATTAATTCAACACCCGCATCAGTAGTTGAGCGATTCTTAGTGAAGCCAAACTGATTTTTGTGAAATATATTATGACTACTAAAGTGGTTGAGCCACTTCATCTTATTCAAGATAACCTCAGACAAAAATAGGCCGAAAATTATTTAGATCCGATGTGCTGACCTGATTTGAACAAAGAAATCACTCTTCTAAGTTCTATAAGATCAGGAAATATACCACGAACAATACAGCCATTGAACGCAGATGCCCAGTGGGGGGGGGGGGGGTTATATAGATTATATAGCGATTATATAGATTATAGAGCTGTCTTCATAGACAGTCCCCGTATATCCGCCGTGTTTTTAATATTCTATTCTATTTTATATCATCACGCCAGCTCCCTCGCGGGGTAGGCAGAGAGTACAGAGTTCCAACAGTCCCTTTCCGTTTTTAATATTAAGCTTATTAAAGGTGTTTGAAGAACCAAGGTCACCGACATAGCCCTTAAGATTAGCAAGCTGAAGTGGCAATGGGCGGGCCACATAGCGCAAAGATCGGACGGGCGTTGGGGCAGAAAGATTCTAGAGTGGAGACCACGTATTGGCAAGCGCAGCGTGGGACGACCGCCTGCCAGATGGACCGACGATCTTGTGAAAATCGCAGGAAGTCGTTGGATGCAGGTGGCATCGGACCGGTTACGCTGGACAGCGATTGGGGAGGCCTATGTTCAGCAGTGGACAAGTATAGGCTGAGATGATGATGATGAAAGGTGTTTATAATATCTTTCCCAATGACTTCCGAAAATTCAAAGGATGATGTTTTGAGGAGCGACTTAGCGTAACTGCAAGACGACGTCAGATTTTTAGTTGTTAACAAAGTAATATTGGTAAAAAAAGTTTCAAACTCATTCGCCACTTTCTGATTATCCCTCACACTTCTATCACCAATTTTCAAATTAAAGTCTCTATTTCGCACTGTATTCCTACAGGTTTCACTATTAATAATATTCTAAGTAATTTTAATTACATAAATACACCCCAATTAGATAATTAGTTCACAAATTTAATGGAATAACCAAATTTAAAGTTCTTTTTACCCCTTTTTAAATATTTTTATACCCCAATTAACAATGACATTTGTACGCATATGTGCGTATTGAGAAATACCTTTTAGAAATGCATTTAAAATCTTTGTATTGCTCTTAATCAAACATAAAATTTAGTTTGTTATTGCGCACTGAAGGAGTAACAGCATATAATGCAAATAAAAAAAAAAATGTATGATACATCAAAAATAGTAGGAATCAATTTAGTTACCGATTTAAAACAAACTACCTTCAGATCTTGCGTTAATTATGTTACACCGAATTTAGTGACAGCGTTATACAAATAACGCGGTCACTAAATTCCCAACTCATAATAATATTCATAAAAATTCAATGCACACGATCCCTCTTTACTACGAGTTTATTCGTGTTATAACTCATATATTTCATAAACTCAATATATACCTTTCGTAAATTTTAATAAAACCCTCAATCCAAATATGTTCCATTTTTTAACAAAGACCTTGCAGACGGTCACTGTAACCTAACAATGATAAACTATTCTGAATGAACTCATATACCAAATTAGGTAATGCAATTAGATTAGACCAGCCATATCAGTGGCGTTGAATATAAAATCATATGAATATCTATCTATCTATCTATCTATAACCTCACGCCAGATCCCTTGCGGGGTAGGCAGAGAGTACAGAGTTCCAACAGGTTCTTTCCTTACATACCTCTCTGGCTTCCTCGACTCTCATAGTTCGTCTCATACACGCTCGCCGGTTACGGAGACTCTTGACTTTTCCATCAGATAAGACTCGGTTTATTTGGTCGTGGTAAGATAGTCTAGGTCTTCCCCGGTACCTGCATCCTTCCACTTTCACATTGTATATCCGTTTTGACATTCTTTCCTCTGGCATTCTTTCTATATGCCCGAACCAACGGAGCATGCCCTTTCTCATCTTTACACCGATACTATCTTTCATACCTACTCGCTGTCTTACTATGCTGTTGCTAATGCGGTCGGTCAGCTTCACTCCGCACATCTTTCGCAGAGCTCGCATTTCTACCGCATTTATCCTACTTTCATTCTTCTTCTTACATACCCAGCTCTCGCTACCATATAACAGCGTTGGGACAAGAACTCCGTTATGTATGGCCAGCTGCGCCTTATGGCTTAAGTGCCGGCTCCCGAGTAGCTTTCCCATCGCACCATTCACTCTGTTCCCTGCACTCACTCTTCTCTCTATGTCAGCGGTGTATTTCCCATCCTTACTGAAGGCGCATCCAAGATATACAAACTCATTCACTTGCTCCAGCACAACGTTACCAACCACAATCCTTACATTCGTTCTGGTTTCTTCCCCTTCAAAAACCATAATCTTGGTTTTCTTCACATTCAAGTGTAAGCCATTGAATATGCAGTCGTCTTTCATAACTGTGACTAGTGTTTGCAGATCAGTGGCTGTTGGCGCTATTAAAACCGCGCCATCTGCATAAAGTAGATGGTTTACCACTAAGTCACCCATTTGTACACCTTCATTCATCGCTTTCAGTCTTTGAAGACTTTTGTCCAGATATATTATAAACAGTCTAGCGGACAATACGCAACCCTGCTTGACGCCGATTTTAACGTCAAACCAGGGTGACCTGTTACCACCCACCCGTACGCATGCCTTGCAGTCCACATAAGTGGACTCGACGGCTCGCAACAGAGTGCCATCTATACCATACTCTGGCAAAATGTCCCAAAGTCTCTTTCGCACAACTCTGTCAAATGCGTTCTCCAGATCTACAAAACCGCAGAAAACCTTCCGCCCCACTGCCAGATGCTTCTCTACGATGTTGCGGAGTGAGAAGACTTGATCCGAACATCCTCTTTCAGACCTGAAACCCCCTTGTGCCTCGCACAACATTCCATCGGACTTCACGCGCATTCTCCGTTCAATAATTTTACTGTACACCTTGGCTGCCAAGCTGATCAAACTCATGGCTCTGTAATTGGCGCAGTCATATTGTGAACCCTTGCCTTTATACAAGGGTACTATGACTGCGTGGCGCCAATCTGTAGGGACTCTACCGGTCCTCCAGCAAAGGTTTGCAAGGGCCTGGAAAGCGTCCCGGACGCAAGTTCCACCATATTTGATCATCTCGGCAGATATCATGTCTACTCCCGCAGCTTTACCGTTTTTCATACTTCCTATCGCCCCTTCAACTTCTTCCATACTGATGTCCTCCGTTGATTCTGGTGCCGCAATCTCGGCTTTGGGCACGTCTGCGGCATCAGCATCCGGGTCATCTCCATACATTTCTCCAAAATATTCACTCCACCGGTTTAGCACAGCTTGTGTGTCTGCAAGAATGTCATCATATGAATATACTGTGGAAATAACCATTTTAGGAAAATAAGTCTAAGTTAACACTGTACGTGTTATACTGTATTCATACAAGTTGGATCCACCTGATAGACCAGCCCAGATTGTTCTTTCATACCCCAAAACAATGTAGAAGGAAAAATTATAAAAAAACGTCATTTAAAAGAGTAACCGTGGATTTTCTTGCCCTTCTCCACAGAAATGACATTCCGAAGTGGTGGTAAAGACTTTTCTTACGGTACTTTTCTGACGATTCATAAGTAATGGTTAACATGAATAAAAATTATTCTGATTCTGATTCATAATTTCAAATCTATACTGATGACTATTGAGGAGCTTTCTCATGAATAGATTTCCATAAAAACATCGTTGCTATAATCAAGTTACATCTTTTTTACGTCATAATGCGGTTAAGACGTACAATTAAAATATTACTTAGTGCAACTTGACTTTGCTGACTGCCTCGTTGGTCTAGCGGCAAAGTGCATCGCTTTGTGATCACGAGGTCCGGGGTTCAAATCCTAGGTCGGACGAGTGTAGTTTTTCTAACGAAAAACTTCCCTGTACGAGTCCGCAGTCTGGAATTGTGCCCGATATACGTCAATAGGCTCGCCCCCTATTACATGGGACCTAACATTGTCGGCGTAACGAGGGTGATAATTTAGCGTAACAAAAAAATTTACATATAATTATAGTTATATTTACAACTGACTGCCTCATTGGTCTAGTGGCAAAGCGCATCGCTTTGTGATCACGAGGTCCTGGGTTTAAATCCTAGGTCGGACAAATGTAGTTTTTCTAACGAAAAATTCCCAGTATGAGTATGGAGTTAGGAATTCTGCCCGGAATATGGCAATAGGCTCGCCCCCTATTGCTGTATTATTATTATGGCACTTAACATCGTCGGCGTCGTCGGTGGGTGTACTCAGTACACCTCTGCCACCCCCGCTTGGGGAATATAGGCGTGACCGTGTTTTCTTTTTATTTAGTGCAATTGCGATAAATATTATGTCAAATGAAAATTTACCAAACTGTAGCTATCTCAGAGAAAGGACAAAAAGTGGATATTTTGACAAATACAGATTCTGTGAGTACAATAACTCAAACACAAGATCAAATTATTGCAGCTTAATCAAAAAGACAATCAAAAGACCGTCTTTGAGATTGAGATTCCAAGAAGCGCAAAAGAACCAACATAAAAACATACCACATGACACCATTCCATCAACAGGACAAACACATACTTTCATCCGTAAATCCGCACGGAAGTCGGTAAACGGCTTGAGCCAAGCAAGAAACAAAGTTTCCCGTTTATAAATCCGAGTCCCTATGTAACCGCGGAAACTTTGAGCATGCCCGTGACAAGACGGCCGATGGACTTAACTGCTTAAACTTTTCAAAGGGGAATTTATAATTCGCTTTGGTGTATGAATGTTTGAATTTTAGATTGATCTTTAACGGATTGCAACGTTAGATATTTCTGGAGTTTAAAGTTAAATTACTTTAAGTGGAATAAGTTTTGCATGATCCTTTACTTCCGAAGTGCTTGATAATTTTTCTTTATATAAGTTTAGAGTACGCAAGAAGAGTTCTTACTGCAAAACATATTAAGTCCATACTTTATACAGCAATTAATTCTTATGAATCGTAGCCAATCGTAGGCCCCACACATAATAGCTGCCTTGTCAGAAGATATATTGTTATCAATAATATATGCCCGTTCACATCTGCCGTTTCTATAAGGATATTGCAAATTTCGAGTGATAAGATGTACATTATTTTATAGACAGTGTCCTCTTCTACTTTATTAACAATCTGACACGTTATTATTCAGCAACAAAAAATGACAAAAACGCTCACCTTTATGATATCACGCTTCAATTTCATTACGAGCTTCTCTCTCACAAAAACTTTGATAGCGTATTGAATATTGATGTAATATTGGAAGCGTATTCAATTTGTTTATATCGCACTCAAACAAACACCGATGTGTTTCAAGTACTATAAGCGATAAATTGTTTATGGCTTTTAAAGGCCAAATATTATTTCTTTCCAAAGTCCACGGAACTCTGCTGTCTGATATTAAATTGAATTTACATCGAATTGTCTACAGAAATGAGATCTGGGATGGCCTCCAAGATGTTATATTAAAAGAAAATTGAAACGAGACTTATATTAAATTAAATTCTGGACATCTGTCGTACACCCCGGCGTTATACAAATAAAGATTCGGCATCAATGAATATTTAAATTAATAATTCTTTGTTATAATAAAATTTGTAATTACAGCTTCATAACGAATTGTTTCTGTTGAGATTTCTTTGTCTTTTTTTAAGTTAGCGTACTTTTTGATATAATTTTTACGAGGGTTGTGTCTAATGGTTTAAGCGTATCTTTCGATCTCAACTTTTTTCCCTTAAGTCTTTCTAGTGAAAACACACCTACGATGCCTGCATTTAAGATTCTTATGAATTCTTTAAAATGGAACATGATATTCACACAAAATTACAGACACAATTTATATAGCTTATTTTTTCTTTAAAATATCCTCTCCATTTATAGCAAGCCTACGTTATCCACTTAAAAAGAATGTTCAGCGTTGACGTTAAATTTCGTGGTTCTTTCTTATGGTGCATTTATACGGAGTTCTATGAGCTATTAATTATAGTAAGAACTTCTAATGATTAGAAATTATAACGTTCTTGGTACACACCTGCCTTGTAATCATAAATTTCAGACTTACGAAACTTTCGTGCTCTTTTCTCTTGTTTACCATAAAAGTAATGAATATTATTAGAAAACCACAATCTAAGGAAGTAAATAAATTATAAGTCAATTGTTATATAATTTGTCTAAATGATGGTGATACATTCGACCTTAGCCACTTCGGTATGAAAAATGTCTTCCTACAGTGTTGTCGGAAAATTATCGTGAGGGGTATTTAAATACCTCAATAAGAAAACGATCCGCTTGAGAATCGATCAGTCATCACATTTCTTTGGTGGTGTTGCTATAAACCAATTAAAATAACATTTTGGATTCTAGCTTACAGGAGTAATAGTGATGAAAAATGATGGAGAGCTTAGTCTCAGAAAATGACCGGGTTGCAATCATTTTGTTTTTATCATCTCTTTCCGTAATCAACAGCGGTCTGACCACGTGAATTTTTATTTCACTGAAGTTACTTTGAAAAAATGTACTTACTGTAACGAATGTAGAAAATCAATTCGCAGATGATACCTCATTGATCTTCAAAGTTGACAGAGCTAAGCTTAATTTTGACGATGTGAATGGTGCTCTTTCACGGATATCAAATTGGTTCGAAATAAACAATCTATTGCTTAATTCACTCAAGACAAAGTGTATTAAATTTACTATGCCCAATGTAAAAGTTAATGCTACGAATATTCTTATTAATGGCACAAAGCTGGACCTCGTGAACTCCACTGTCTTTCTAGGCATTACCCTAGACTCCAAACTCCAATGGGGGGCCCATATCTCATCACTTGCGGGTAAACTTAGCTCCGCTGCTTATGCAGTGTGGAAAGTACGGCAACTTACGGATGTGGATACAGCACGTCTAGTTTATTTTAGTTACTTCCATAGCATTATGTCTTATGGTATCCTACTGTGGGGTAACGCTGCTGACGTGGAAAATGTATTCATACTGCAAAAAAGAGCTATCCGTGCCATTTATAATCTTGGACCTAGGGCTTCCCTCAGAGAACTTTTTAAAGAGATCAACATTCTCACGGTCGCTTCACAGTATATACACGACAACATAGTGTACATACGTAGGAATATCCATTTATTTAATAGAGTGAGTGACGTTCATAAATTAAATACTAGAAATAAACATAAACTGGTATTACCAATTGTTAGGCTTAAAAAAGTATTTACTTCGTTCGTAGGAGTCGGTATTCGCTGCTTCAATAAGATACCAAAGCCCATGTTAGAGTTGCCACTTGACAGATTTAAAAAGTATATTAAATCTTCACTAATGAGTAAAGGATATTATACACTAAATGATTTTTTAAATGATAAAAATGCCTTTACACAAATTAACTGAAATCTAGAAGAATATAATGTTAAGTGCAGCGTGTCCTGCCTAGCGAGCGTTCATTGATTTTAAATATTATTCTCGAACGATGTCGACAGGGTCGTGGATTGGTCATGCTCAATAAAATGTCTTTGCTAGTGGCGGCTCTGTGGAGCGGGTCATTCTTTTCCCTCTAAAATGGTTGAGGAGAGTGATGGCTGCTTCTCAGGTCATACTCGTGAACGGGTGCTGCTGGTGGGGACTGGTCCGTCCCCTGCCCTTTGTCTGACTGAACGTGTACCATAATGTTGTTGAATTTTGTCTCGTTCGGCATCACACTGGAGCTATGACCAGTTGTTTTGTACGCGCTCTTTACATATTTTATAGTAACACTTTCTCTTACTATTATTATTATGCTTTTTATTATATACCTCTACAACATCTCTATTTTGTAAATGAGAGGACTATGTAGACATTGACCAATATCATGAATCTAAGTACACTTATGATTAATCTATACTTAAGCACATCTATTTAGCTCGTTCTGCATTGTTCTCCCATACTCCATAAATGCAATGTATACAAAAAGAATTGTAAACCTCATTTTTAAAAAAGAGTAACCGTGGAGTTTCTTGCCCTTCTTCTCCACAGGAATGACTTTCCGAACGGGTGGTAGAGTCTTAAGTAATTAATAATTTTCTCTTTTTGACTATTCATAAGTGCCTTTTGGTCTACATGAATAAAAAGCTTTTGATTTTGATTTTTTTTTTTGCATATAGGAGCAGATCAAGCTGCCCCAGAAACGATCACCCATATTTCAAGCCCTTAAAACTGTTGCAGTCTAAACACAACGTTACTTAATATTGTTCCACGTAGGACGACACTTTAATTTTCAGGCTACACGATGCTTGTATGAAACTATGAAAAAATTTATTCATTTTCATCCCGATGATGACTCGTTTATGAACATGTTGAGGATTTGAAGGCGTATTCTGAATGGAAATTAATGGAAGGGTTAGGTCATGGTATGACGATATTTGTTTGGGGAGCTATGATTTATTATGGTTTTAATGAGTTTGTGGTGTCCACTTCGGTGTTGGGATTAAATTGACAAATTGAAGAGCTTTAGTGTTTGATTTTGTTTTTCAGGAATGTTCATTCCACGTATGTATGTGTATGTATCTAAACTACAGAGTTTAGATACAGACATTTCATATGTTACTTATTATTTTATGTTAACATTTCAACTGTACATTTTTTGGAACGAAGTTCTTTTACACGGCTTACAGTAGAGTGAACTGGCAGAAATCGTCACGTAAGGAAAAAGTGTTATGCCTCCAGGCGACCTTTCCCACTCTTTCTCTTTTACTCTGTCTCTTTCTACTATATACGGTTCTATGTGTGTGTGCGAGTATCGAGATTCGAGCAGCAAGCATTGTGCGCGGTCAGCTGTATAACCTCAATTCTAAACACGTGTAGATATTATTTAATCTTATTTATTGTTATTGTTTTAATTGACGCTTATTTATATTGTATCATTATTGCAATTTTATCATGGAAAGTCGAGAAACAGAAACTGCAGCAAGTGTAAATAATGCAAACTTAGAAAAGTTAGTTAATAAATCATAAAATTTCTTAGATTCTTTTCATCTACACTTATCAACGCGCCTTGAACTGTGTCTTGAAAGTAATTCAATGATTTCTCTATAATTCCTCTTTGTTATTTGTTGTTACTCTGTTTTAATTGATTCTTTGCTACTTCGGCTGCGTTCAAAATTTGACTTAATTACAGTTATGAATTATGAAAAGTCTGTATGCAAATGGTACCCACAATGAATGCCTAACTACAAAGAATTAACACCCAAAAATAATGACTTTTTTGTAAGAAAAATATACCATTGATTCCAATATAGAAACACACAGGACAATACAGAAAAAACTTCTATTCCGTATAAAGGAAACAAAATATATTTTTAATTAGTGTTATTGCAATGCGTAAACGAAATAGAAGATAAGAAATTGACAGATACACACCATAGTCTTGTCAGTATACCCTAAACACCTATGTTTTTTTCATAAACAGGAAGATTAAAGTCATTTAGCTAATTCGAATGACTTGAACAACACTCAAGTTCGACTAACTAATATTTACATTGGTGGCAGAGTGTAATTGCATAACACAAAAATATGATTAATTGATTTAGCACTTTATATTAAAAACTAAAGAGCTCCATTTAACCTATACTTGCTTTTCCATGTGTCACTATTCCGGATCTCCAAATAGGGACATATAAAATACTCCAACTGTTACTGAAATAAGTAAAAAATCAACCAAAGCTATTGCATCTGTCACGCCTATATTCCCCAGAGGGGGTGGCAGAGGTGCACTGAGTACACCCACGTTTCGCCGACGATATTAGGTCCCATGTAATAGGCATCCAATATACCAATTCCCAACCAGATCCTTAAGCTAAGGAGAAAAGTAAAACCCTAAGGAATCCAAAAAAACAATCTTTATATACAGAGTGTTAAATAATTCTTGGGTATATTTCGTCGTACACGATATTCTGATCACGGTGTCACCCATGATTTATTCCAGAGCACGTTCATGACATCAGTCTCTGAAAAATCATCCTGAGGCCTTATTCGCCAGAACCGTAGAATTCATAATAAGCACTAGAAGTCGTATGAGGCGCTAACAGTGCTGTGCGAACATGATATTCTTAGCAATCACTAAGGTTGAGCGGCGTTCGACTCACTCGGCCTGAGATAGGAGACCGTTTGTTGCATTTTCATATTTAGGTATCTTCGTGCTTCTAAGGGCACGTTAAGCCGTTGATCCCGGTTACAACGTAATGTGGTAGTCGTGAAGCCATGTTAGAAGCCTTATAGGAGGCTTCAGAAGTTGAGAAGAGCCTTCCAACAGCAGGTGGCCACAAACCTGCCTTCAGCAATCTGCGATGGGTCCGCGCGGTGGAGTATCACCTAATCTCGCTTCACCTTGATTTATGAGAGGAGGCTTGTGTCCAGCAGTAAATAATACAGGCCGATTAATTATATCCATCAATCATGAACTGTTATCTACCAACCATTCTAAATATTGTTGTCTCTAATTTCCAGCGTTTGGTGAGTCTGCAAAATCGCCTTTGGTCTAAGGTAGGTAAGGTCTACTTTTCGGGTCTTCTTATCACCTTGGGAACTTTGACGAGTGCGTTGCCATCAAAGACCTGGGAGACCAAGGAGTGACCATCGAGAGACAATACTGCCTGTCTACCATTAAATGGAGGCAGAAACATGAGACTATGAAGATAAGTTCTCGGTCTTTGACACTCGGTTGCAGGAAGCTGATCATTAACATTACCTCGATTTGTGAGGAGGGACAGTATAGGATGATTTCATTATTATAATCTAAAAGTAGTACCTGGCATGCCTTTTAAGTTCTGTAGTTTCCATATTTCCCGGCAATTATGAATTTGGAACTGTTCTATATTCGAATGTGTTTAAATTTTGAATCTCAAAACAGTTGAAAGTATTAGGATTAATGATATTGTTTAGTCACAGCGTCGATTGGAATCTGTTAGGTTACGTACGAAAATTACTCTTTCTAAGGAAAATGTTCGTGCAATAATTTTCCACAACTTTAGAAGAGGCCTGACACGGCTTCAGTGTTTTAAAGAGCTAACATCTGTGTTCAGTGATGAAGCCCCATGAAGTCTGCGGACTGTTAAATGCTGGTATTTAGAATTCGAGCGTGAACATACTAGTGTTAGTGACAAATCTCACGAAGGACGCCCAAAATCCGCCTTCACTGAAGATAACATCATTGTTGTGAGACAGCTAATTCTCGAAGATCGTCATGTGACGTATCGAGAAATAGAGGCTCTATTAGGCATCTCAGGGACAACCATTCAGAAGATCTTGCATGAAGCGCTTGGTGTGAGAAAGCTAGTTTGCTGTTGGCTACCGCATCTGCTTTTCGACGATCACAAGGCGGCCCGCGTCAGATGGTGTAAGAAAACTCTGCAAAGGTTCAACCGAGGAGAGTCAAATCACGTCTACGACATCATCAGTGGTGACGAATCTTGGATCTATGCATACGATCCTGATTCCAAACAACAATCTACAACCTGGGTCTTTCAAGACGAGCCAAAGCCGACTAAAGTTGTTCGAAGCACTTCAAACAAGATGGTGGCCACGTTCGTTGGAAAAACCAGTCATGTTGCGACTATTGCACTTGAAGATCGTAGAACGGTTAACGTAGAGTGGTATACCACAGTTTGTTTACCACAAGTCATCGCCGAACTTCAAAAATCTAACTCAAAGCGACGCATCAACCTGCACCACGACAACGCAAGCTCACACGGCGCTCGTCAAACGATTGAGTATTTGAAGCAGGAAAAAGTAGAAATTCTTGACCATCCTCCATACAGTCCTGACCTTAGCCCTAACGATTTCTTTACATTTCCTAAAATTAAGAAAAGTCTTCGTGGTCAAAGGTTCCAGTCCGGTGAAGAAGCAGTCGACGCTTTCAAGTCAGCCATTTTGAACACCCCCACTTTAGAGTGGAATAAATGTTATAATAACTAGTTTGAGCGAATGGAAAAGTGTATTAAGCTACGTGGTGAATACGCGTACTGCGTCCATTGCATCTGCTCGGCATTTGTAATTGGCGCATTGCGTTTGGCTCGCGCATAATCAACTTCGCGAGTTGCTAGGCAGACGGCCGTTATAACTTTGTAACCTTTATCACCCACGGGGAAAGTTGCATTGCCGTACCTACGCTACAGTGCCAGAACAATGGTTCAATTCCAAGAAGATCCGTCAGTGCCATTGAAGCCATCAACCAGGTGGACTTATTTATTGCGTAACGCCTAAAGGTCTAACATCTTTGCAACCTTCAGCACCCACGGGGGAAGTTTGCATCGCCCTACATTGCAGCGCCAGAGCAATGGTCTGCAGTCTGGAATACACAATCTATCTACGAGAGTTCGCCTCCAGATAAGGTTTTTAAAATACATCAGTGCATATTGACGGCCTTTAAAGCCGGCAGTTGAACCCTTAAACAGGCGTAACGCCTTTTAAGGTATTTCAACTTTGCAACCTTCATCACCCACCGGGGAAGATTGCATTGCCGCACATTACAGCACCACAGCAATGTTCTACAGAAAAAAAACCCTCGCCATTTGTTTGAGTTCGTAGTTAGCAGCATTATTATTAAGCGACGGTCGAACTCGTGGATGAGGTTGCCTTTCGGTGCGGAAGACTCCCTCAAAGGAAATTGCTGCAAATGTTCTCCGATCTCAGTCAGATTAAGCAAAAAGTTGTTTGACCAGGATATCGCTAAAAACATTGCGTAACCAGTGCTACAAGCGCCTAAACTATGCCGCTATACTTAGCAGACTTGAACGTTTGCTTTTACGATAGTGTTTTTTCTCGACCAGCCATGTTCTCGCGTATTTTATGCTACCTTATCACGGCAGAAAGTTAGCTCATCCAAGTAGAGGAAACCTTTTTGCACCCAGATATGAAAAACATCCGCGCCTAGCATGTTTTACGAAAATCAGGATCTGAAAACGTCTACAATAACAAGACTTAAACAAGATGATCGGGCGCTCAACAGTTCAAGTATAGTACAGTTTACAGTTGGAAACCTGGCTCATTTTGACTGGAACTTTGACACGTAACTGGTCAACTGAGTAGAAATATAATTTGTTGAAGAGTCTAGTCAGTTAAAGAGTCTCTCCACTCTCAAAGCGTCTAATTCCATTATGAAGTAAATTGATGTTGTGGTGTTCTCGTAATATCGTAAATTGTCTTTATCCGTCACCTGTTGATACAACCCTATTACGTTTTCCTGAAGAATCAATGAGCATATCATGGTATCCTTGTTCATATTGTATTCAGATTTCGTCTTATCATTTGGTTAGACATATTTTAACAGTTTAATGATATGTCGCGCGATACTGTCGCTGTATTTTTGTTATCTACCGGGCTAAAAGTGCACGAAGTGATCGTCTTATATTGCGTTGCAAAACAAAGTAATACTCTATAGAAGGATATACTGTCCACAACAAAAACATTCGCTTCAGAAAAATCTATTTCTGAATTCATTGTAATACTAATTAATAATTATTTGTCAAACCTCTTCTATGTACAATATGTTAATATATAATTAACTAAGCAGTGTTGACCATTTATTCGATACAAATTACCTAAGTGTTTTGTCATATTATTTGTGTTATGTTTAAATAACTGTGTTAAAATACAATTTTGATCACATTGTTGCATCCTATTAAGCAAGCTACCAGGAGATAACAAACACATCTCTCATAAATGGACTTCGAACATTAAACGGAACACATAATTTGAAAATTTTACCTCAAAATAAAATTTGTATTATGTTTCCTGGGATGTCCGAAATCCAAATAATTTCTTCCTGGTGTACAATGACAAAAGTGTGGCGGCTTGTCTGTTAGTTCCAGGTTTGGCCACAGGTGGCGCTGGAGGCCGATTCACGTGACGGAAATAGCGCCAGCTAGTGACAAAGCGAAGTAAAAGATGATGTTCTCTCATAAATGGACTTCAGACATCCCAGGAAATATAATACAAATTTTATTATCAGGTAAAATTTTTATATTAATACTATGTAGGGATCAGGGATCTGGCGTAGATACATAGATATGTAGGATAATAATAACTTACTGAAATCTATAGCTAACTTGATGTAGTCATTACTATCACACTGCAGGGCATAGGCGTCCCTCCATCGTTGCCATTCTGCTTTATTTGAAGATTTGAAGCATTATTCTAGGCGAATCGTTTGTAAAGGTATCAAGTTGATTCCGCCATCTCAATGGAAGCTGCCGCGATATTATTTAATATTAAAGGAACGAAGTTGGTGATTGTTTTAGCCCAAGATGTGTTCAATACGGTGTAAATCATGTGACATAAAATAACTTTTTTGATCTACTTGATGAAACTCCACACTGATTGACTGAAAAACAGTACAGCTTTTAAACTAGTAGATCTAGAAGTATGAAATTTTTGACTGGAGATAACTCAGATAAGCACGATGAAAGCATTTTTATATTTAATCCCCTTTGGAGGTTAAATAGGGGGTTAAAATTATCGATGTGAAATTCCGTCTGGTACACTGTTAGTAGATATTTTTACAAAGTTGTAGAGAGCTGTGTTCGCAAATTATTTTTGACGAATGGACCCACCACCCTATGAACATTAAAAAAGATGTAGATGATATTTCACGGTTTTTATTTACAAAGGTCAGAACAAATAAAAAAACATAATCCCTTCGCCGTCATAACTGGATAAGTAACGAAACATATGTTAACCACATTAAATATTACATTTAAAATAGAACTCTAATAAAAATGAAATAAGATTATTATTCAATTGATTAATTAATAATTCGTGCCGTATTACGAATCTGCGTCCATTTTTCAATTTCAAATTCTGTTTCAGCAGCAATTTTCTACTAAAAATATTTCCAACAATGCTTGCTTCCTTGTTGTTTTTTTTTCATTATTTAAATTTATTCTGTTGTGATAATAAATAAAACGATTGTTACCTACATTTTAATGGATTAAATTGAATGAGAAAATGTTAAATTTTATTTATTATGGCTCGACGTTAAACTTAGTATAAATTTAACGTTTTTCCCTGTAATTCGTTATAAGTGAATCTTATTAAAATTATTAACACGAAATTTTGTGATCCACACATCCATCCAGTCCTTCCCGTGGCCATGGGTGCTGCAAAGCACTCGAAACGTCGGGAACTTAAAAATCAAAAATAAGCGATAAAATCCGAAAAAAAAATTTTATTTCAAGAGTTATATATATGTAAATCTAAGAACTCAGTATAATATTTAATATAATCATTTTTACCATATTTTTTTAAACCACTGCTTTAAAAAATATGTAGAAAAATTAATGGTTAGACCGTTGGACTGCAAAATCAGTCTCGGGTTCATACCCTGACACGCACCTCTGTCTTTTCGAAAGCATGTACGTAATATATATATATGACGGACGATTTAGCACAGTGGTTAAGAGCTTAAGCCGCTCCGCCCACTGTGTCTAATAGTCGCGGGTTCGATTCCCGCACGGGACAAATCTTTGTGTGATCCACAATTATTTGTTCCGGTCTGGGTATTTGTGTATGTGAATTTTCATGTTTGTAAACGCACCCACGACACAGGAATAAATCCTAGTGTGGGGCTACGTTTTAAAAAAAATAATATATATATACAAGCTGTAACATTATAAACGCAAGACTTCACATATCCCGATTAGAGAATTGCTTCATAAATTCAAAACGAAATGCAAATTTCCAAATTTAAAGGTTTCTACACCTTTTTTAAGCACTTTTATACCCCAATAAATAATGAAACTTGTATGTGTATATGTGCATTTTGAGAAATACGGTTTAGGAATGCATTTGTAATCTCCTTATTGCTATGAATCAAGAATAAATTTAGTTTTTCATAGCGCACTGAAGGAGTAAAAGCATTATTTGCAAATTAAAAAAAAAATTAACGTACATTAAAAATAGTTCGAATCAATTCAGTTATCGATTTAGAACAAACTACTTTCAGGTCTTGCGTTTATTATGTTACAGCTTGTATATATATATACATATATATATATATATATATATATATATATATATATATATATATATATATATATATATATATGCCACGCCACTGGGTACGATCCTCGGCTACTCGCATCCAGTTTTTGCCAGCCGCCCTACGAAGGTCATCGCTCCACCTAGCCTGAGGGCGTCCTGCATTACGTTTGCCAGTCCGCGGTCTCCACTCAAGAACTCGTTTATCCCAGCGGTTATCGGTTGTTCGGCTAATGTGACCGGCCCATTGCCACTTCAGCTTACTAATCCGGTGGGCTATGTCGATAACTTTGGTTCTCTGTCGAATGACTTCGTTCCGGATTCTATCCTTCAGAGAAACTCCGAGCATAGCCTTTTCCATAGCTCGCTGAGTGACTTTAAATTTATGAACCATTCCAACCGTGAGTGTCCACGTCTCGGCTCCATATGTCATAACGGGCAGGACGCACTGATTAAGGACTTTTGTCTTTAGGCTTTGTGGAATGGGTGATGTAAATACTCGACGTAATTTCCCAAATACCGCCCAGCCCAGCCGTATTCTTCTGTTGACCTCTTTCTCGAAGTTGTTTTTCCCCAACTGCAGAGTTTGCCCTAGGTAAACATATTCTTGAACAACCTCGAGAATAGCGTCATGTATTGCAACAGGTTCCGGTACTACATGTCGGTTAAACATTACCTTGGTCTTGTCCAAGTTCATGCGGATACCTATTTGTTTGGAAGAATCGGCTAGACTGGTCAGCATCTGTTGCAAATCCTGCAACGTTTAGGCCATAATGACGATGTCGTCTGCAAATGTTAAGTGTGAGATATGACTGCCATTTATGTTTATGCTATGACCTTCCCAGTCCAGCGTCTTAAACATATCCTCCAATGCATTTGTGAACAATTTGGGGGAGATAACGTCCCCTTGTCTCACTCCTCGATGCATTGAGATAGGGTTGGTCTGCTGGTTTTGTAACTGGATGGTCATGGTCACGGCGTTATAGAGACTTCTTAACACTTGGATGTATCGCCAGTCGACTTGGCATCGTTGCAAGGATATCAGAACTGACCAGGTCTCGATCGAGTCAAAGGCCTTCTCATAGTCCAGGAATGCTAAGCACAGGGGCCGATTATACTCTTCGGTCTTCTGTATAATCTGCCGTATAGTGTGCATGTGGTCTATGGTTCCATACCCTCTTCGAAACCCGGCCTGTTTCGGGGGTTGAAATTCGTCGAGCCTTCGCGCAAGACGATTCGTGATAACTCTTGAAAACAGCTTATAAATGTGGCTCAGAAGCGAAATAGGGCGGTAGATCTTCAGTTGGGTCTTATCACCCTTTTTGAAAAACAATACGACCACGCTCCTACCCCAAGCCTCTGGAGTTCTCCCATTAAAGAGGGCAGAGTTAAAGATATTTTGAAGCTCCTTTAGCACGGGTTTACCTCCTGCTTTTAATAGTTCAGTTGTAACTCCGTCCTCACCAGGGGCTTTTCCATTCCTTAGCTGCTCAAGAGCCATCACGATTTCGTCTAGGCTGATTTCGGGCAGGTCTTCCGTAAAGTGGCGGCTTAATGTAGCTCTAGGATCCTCATTTCCGGGATTAGGACGAGATGTATGCGAGGCGTATAGTCGGCTGTAGAAGTCTTCTACTTCCAAAAGAATCTCCGGCTTAGAAGTGATGACGTTCCCACTGGCTTTGGAGAACTTCGTCAGATGGCTCCTCCCCAAAGACTGAACGAAAACTTTCGACCCCCGATTTTGCTCGATTGCTTTTTCAATAGCGCGTGTATTAGCGCATCGGAAGTCATGTCGTACCAGTTTGTTAATTCGTTTGTTGAGTGCCCGTTGCTCTAACGAAGTGTTGGGTGGTTTTATACGTCGTTCCTTCATAAGCTGCAGTGTCTCCTCCGAAAGCTTCGTTTTCTTACTTATACGTCGCGTTTCACAAAATCTCGTACCTTCCTTCCTGATGATTTTAACGTCTACGTCATTTGTGGTTTCCATGGTAACGAATCGGTTCTCCAGATTTGACTGGAACGCTTCAGATCCTACTACGGTTTGGAGGAGGTTGGGCCGGAGCCTGGCCTTCATCAAACGGACTCGCTCGAGCTTAAAGTTGATATTCAGTGAGCCTCTGACAAGTCGGTGATCGCTTCCGGTATTAAACCTGTTGATCACTGAGACATCTCTGAATATGTGCTTCTTGTCCGTTATGATGAAGTCAATCTCATTTTTAGTCCTAGTGTCGGGGCTTTGCCATGTCCACTTTCTTTGGAGCCGTTTCTTAAAAAAAGAGTTCATCAAGAAAAGCCCCTCTTTCTCAAGAAAGTTGACAAGCATTTGCCCCCTATAATTCCTGCTACCGTAACCGTGAGATCCTACTACCGATTTGCTGCAAATTTGTACTCCCACTTTAGCGTTGAAGTCCCCTTAGACAACGTTGTAGTAGGCCTTAGTGGTGGAGTGTAAGGCCTTCGATATGTCCTCATACATATCTTCAACTTCATTGTCAGAGTGTGCCGAAGTCGGTGCGTAAACCTGCACAACCTTTAGGTTATACCTATCGGTTAACTTAATAATAAGATACGCTACCCTGTTCGACACACTAGACATTTCTACAACGTTGTCAGAGAGGGTTTTATTGACCAAGAACCCTACGCCGCCCTGGGATAGCTGATCGCCCTCTCGGAAGTACAAAAGGTGGCCTGATTCTAGGGTAACGGTGTCCTCTCCCTTTCTTCGGACTTCACACAGTCCCAGAACGTGCCACCTTATCCCTTCGAGTTTGGATTCTAATTGCGCCATGTGCTCGTCAAGCCGTAACGTGCGTCCATTAAACGTCGCCAATGTCAATTGATTTTGGCGGCCTCTCGTAGCCCGGGGATTCTTCGCACCCCCTACCCTGCCGTTACCGTGACCGCCGCCGTGATCCGGAATAGCAGGGTGGCCGGGAACTGGGGGCCGTGGTTTGTTTTGGCTTGCCATTTGGAGGGTTTGCCCATAATCGTCACGCTGGGCAGGCGGGTTGGCGATCGCAGTGCGTAACTCTTCGCATCGGTGCCGCTGCTGCCCGTCACCGATCTGCGGTATTTAGTCACGCAGTTTTTTTGTTATGGTTATACTGCCATTTTTCGGTCGTCAGAGCCTCGTTCGTTGATTAGCAGGATGTACCACGAGCAGGTGAGGATGACTTGGAGCCATATGGTGGTATTTGACTCCCTTACATCCATATATTAAGTTTGTATATTTCTTTTATTAAACTATTGTTAGTGGAGACTTGTAAAAGGATCTTTATCTCCATTTTGTATCTTATGATGATAGTCTTCCAAACATTATAATAAATAATAAAATGACTACTTTATACTATACCAAACATTCATTAGTTAAATTACACAGCTAAACTAGCACATCTACTATCTAGGCAGTAGGCTCAAATTGACTTCCTTTATTCCGAGAATCCCTTAAATCTACATACATAGGTGGAAGCAACCGCTAGTCGGGTGAAACGTTCGGAAGCTAAAATGTCGACCCAATTTCCCAGATATCGATAAAAGCCTCGTTTCCTTTTGAAAATAAGCAACCTAGACTACCACCTGGCTTATACTTGATAGCAGAGGCCGATGAACTTTTAATTACCGTCATATTGGATGAATCCGTCTATACTTTTTCACTGCTGGGAAAAAACCTTCTCAAATTGAGGTGAGAGGATACAGAGGAGTATGAACAAATTAACTTGAGCGTAATACTGCCAAAGCTATATACCATCCTTTTCACACTACATCATCAATAAATGAAGATGAACGTGACGGCACGTTTTTTCGACAACATCACGCTCACATCAACCTGTTTATACAAAATTCTCAGGTCACTCTCAGGTTCGGACTCAGTGCAGATTGGGAGAGCCAATGATATAGTTATTCACTGTTGGAGTATTTTAAGCCGCCAATAAAGCTTTCACCTTGGCTTATATAACTAATACGAGCAAGCCTATTACTAAAAGGTGTGATAAAAGGGCGATGAAATGGGCTATCGAAAGGGGTTTATACAGGGTAACCCGAAATTTGGGTATGGGGCTAGGAATTATTATACTGGCATTTACAAGTCAAACTTCTTCTTCAAAACAGCTTTTTTTACAGCCTTCCATATTTTCACGATTTTTTTTGAGGATTTGCCCTTAGAAGTTCACTTAAACTAATAAAATCATTTACAAAAAGTTCTATCACTAAAGCTGTTGGAATTGACATTTCCAACAATTATCAGCATTACACTCCAATCCCGGTTCACCTGAAGTTCCACATACCTTAGTCCTTATTCTTCGCTACAGAGTATCGAAAGTCTTCTATATATTTTTTTCCAGTAGGCATGGCGCTATTCAACGATATGTTACCAAGAATTCCAGCACCATTCAGAATAATATAGAAAAATTCCTTCAATTTCCCAATTTCTTTGATAACTATTTAATCCAAAATGATTCTTTTTACTCCTTTAATTACTTTCCCAATTCACAACTCAACATCACCCAAACAGCTTTAGCAAATAGATTTAAAGTTTTTCTTAAATAAATAATACACAACTGAAGTACTTGGTTTTGTCTTTACAAGACTAAATTATTTTGGCAACACGAAAACTGTTTAAAAATGATTTGTACTTAGTTTAATTTTAATTATTTTGTCATTTTATATTTATTCAAGATTCTTTTGATCTCAGTTTGATACTTAGAGTTATAGAATTAAATTAAATTTCGTGGTATTAGAATCTTTTGGTTACATTTTACTAATAAATTAAGTTAGTTTGCCTATATCAACATACTTTTGGTTGTAGAACCGGGGCATGAATATTTCATCATATTAGCAATAGACAACATGGGATGACACTGTGTCTCTGGCAATTTGGATAGGTCATTGTATAAGATGCTATATGCATCAGTACATTGTCACCCTTAGGGCGTCAATTTCTAGGCCGGGAGCAATGGCAGAAAACTAAACTGGATGATCTAACTTCGCAATGAGACTACCATCGTTTTACAGAATGGAATATATCAGAAATTAAAGATAGAGAAGAAAGACACAAAAATGTCATAATTATTGGAATTCCGGAACCAATATCGCAGGACGTCCTTGATAGAAAAAATGCTGATAAAAATGAAGTCCTTAAAGTAACAAGATCTGTAAGTGCTGAATGTCCAGATCCAGACAACGTTTTTCGTCTAGGTAAATATAACAAGGAAAAAAATCGCCCTATCAAAGTGTGTTACAAAGACTAAGAAATAGCTAGAACTTTACTGCGAAATAAGCGTACGATAATACCCGATAGCATTAAGTTGTTCCCTGATCAGACACCTCAACAACAAACATATAAAAGGTTCCTAAAAGAAGAGTTAAAACGTCGAACTGATGAGGGTGAGCAAGATCTTGCAATCAAAAATGTAAAAGGTGTACCTAAAATAACTAAAATTATATCAAAAAACTAAAAGCATCACGAGACCCAAATACAAGTAGTCTAACTAAAGCAGATAAAATCTCTTACCAAGTCGTTAACACCTATGATAATATTATAACGAGCAAAAAATCTTTGAAATTTCTATACGCCAACGTGAGAAATATTGTAAAACCCGGTAGATTGGATGAAATTAAATGTATTATCGAATCATTTACAAATGGTCTGCACGTCATAGTTTTGACAGAAACCTGGATTAAGTCGGAAGATGAAGCAAAAAGATGTCAATTAACAGGGTATTCCCATTATTACAACTTCAGATCCAACAAAAGGGTAGGTGGAGTATCTGTGTTTATACATAACAGCTTGAAACATGATTTGGTTGAAGAGAAATGTAGCAATAACAATCACTATCTCTGGATTCACATACAAAAATATTCATTAGATATAGGTGCTGTGTGCAGAAAACCAGATACCACCGGTTTCAGTATTTTTTTAGATACCTACGCAGCTCAACTGCGCCGAAGAAAGAGGGCTATAATTTTTGGCGATTTTAATATTAACCTCCTTAAGATGGATACGATGAATAAATCATACAGTGAAATGCTACATGAACTTGATTATAGAATTTTAAATAAAATAGATGAAAACTATAGTACTCGTGAAACCTCCTTGACAAAAACAATTATAGATCATGTATGCTCTAACTTACCCGCCAATGAATTTCATCTGGCAATTTTAGAAACACCAATATCGGACCATAAGCCGATTTACTTTGAAATTAAAAGATTTCAACCAAAACTCTAAGTAAAGTTAGTTATGAAGCTATAGATTACGATAAACTGTATGGAAATATAGAGGATAATCAATACAAGAACAAAGAGAATTTGTACTCACTTCTAGAAGACAAACTAATGGCTGGTATTCAGAATAGCAAAATTACCAAAACTAAAATCATGAACCCCCCCTCGACAAGACTGGATAAATAAAACCATTATAAATGAAATAAACACCCGAAATAAGCTATGGACGGAGCACAAACGGGACCTTAAGGATAAATACAAGCAGCAAATATTTACAAAGAAGAAAAATGAAGTCTGTGAAATGATACAAAGTACAAAAAGCAAGTATTACTTAAAAGCGTTTGAAAACTGCAAGAAAAAGCCGGCAAAAATGTGGAATTTAATAAGAAGCCTATCTAATAATCAAAATTAAGAATGACTCAGTTCCCATTAAACTACAAATAGAAAATAGATGTATAACTAATACAGCAGAGATCTGCAATACATTAAATGATTACTTCTCCAATATTGGCTCGATACTAGCGAAGGAAATTCCCAAAACACATCAGAACTATGACACAAAGAGCGCAACTGGAGGTTCATACTTAAAATTGAATGAATTAACGCCATCATCTGAGGCAGAAATCGCCAAAATAATTGATTCTCTAAATTCTAACACTAGCTCAGGTATAGACGGGATAAACACGAAGAGTATCAAATGCTTAAAAAAACTAATTCTTTCTGAGTTAACAAACTGCATAAATAAATGTCTTGAACAAGGTACGTTTCCTGATCAACTTAAAATTGCAAAAGTGACTCCTATTTTCAAATCTAGCAAAAAGACAAACCTAGAAAACTATCGGCCAATTTTGGTTTTGCCAATATTGTCAAAGGTTTTTGAAAGAGTTTTTTATAATCGACTTGAAACTCTCCATCAATTTTTTGTATGAAAAACAATATGGTTTTAGACCTAAATCAAGCACTACTTCGGCAACAATAGATTTAGTAACCAAAATAAAAGTTAATATTGATGAAAAGGCAATTGTGCTAGATATCTTTATCGACTTAAAAAAGGCTTTTGATACAGTTAGTCATCACCTGCTTCTAAAAAAGCTAAATGATATAGGCCTTACCGGAATTGCGTATGAAATATTTAAATCTTACCTCAGTAATCGACGTCAGATAGTAAAGATAGGTAATACCCGAAGTAAACCTAATAATATAACATATGGAGTGCCCCAGGGCTCAATTTTAGGTCCACTGTTATTTTAGATTTATATTAATAATATACATAAAATTGGATTGAAAGGAGATATCACTTTGTACGCCGATGATACCAGTTTATTTTATTTCGGTAAATCGATACACTCTGTGATAACAAGTGCCCAACAGGATCTCAATACACTCAATTTGTGGTTTCAGTCAAACCTTTTAACAATAAATACTTCAAAAACCAATTACATTATATTTATGGCAAAAAATAAGCAAATAACAGATTTCGAACCATTGAAGCTTAATAATGTTACTTTGAATAGAGTGTTCGAGGAGAGGTATCTTGGCTTGATATTAGATAGTAATATGACGTGGAAGGCCCATATACGAAAAGTAATATCCAAATTATCAACACTTATGGGCATGTTGCGAGGAACAGTACGGTGTTTTCCACGGCAAGTAAGATACACAATATATAACTCGCTCGTGAAACCTCACATCGATTACTTCATAGACGAATGGGGAACTGCTGCCAAAACAAATTTAGAAGTATTACAAATAATGCAGAACAAATTAGTAAAACGGCTATTTAATTATGACTTTCTGACTCCATCCGATAAATTATATAACGAAACTAAATTAATGACTATTTTTCAGACATACCTTTATAAAAATTGTATATTAATTAGTAAAATATTAAATAAAGATTTACACACACAAATTACCTTTACCAAAAAATATCAGGTACAAAAAATGAAACTAAGAAATGCAAACGATTTGAACCTTTTAGTACCAAGAACAAACTACGGTAAAAAAATATAATGCATGAAGGTGCTAAATTATATAATAAACTACCAAAAGACGTTAAAAAAGCAAAATCAATGCTAGTATTTAAAAAACTTCTCAAAAGCTATGCAATGAAACAACGCCTAAAATCAAGCTAAAAATCAATATAATACCTACAAATAATACATATATAATGTATAGAAAAAATACAAAATATTATGTAACTGAATTGATTTAAACAATTATTAATGTATTATACTTTTTTATTTGTGTTATTTGCAAAATATGCTATTACTGATTTCAAAAGCATTTAAAAAAAAATCTCAATACGCACACATATATGTTTCATTGTTATTTGGGGTTGAAAAGTGCTTAGAAAACGGATAAAAAAAAACGCTTTAAGTTTGGTGGTTTTTGTTTTTGTATTGGATTTGTGAAACGATTGTCTGATCGGGATATCCGAGGCCTTGCGTTGTTTATGAAAAAAACAAAAAAGGTATACCTAAAAAAAGCATTATTATACGAATATAAGTAATTTGTAATAATAAATTAATACTGATAAACTGTCACAATATTTTGTATTTTTTCTGTCACTTCCAGTTGCGCTTATCTACGTCTCGAAACTTAGATGGTTAAATTACCATTGTTTGTCTATTTCGAACTACCTTCATCATCATCATCATCATCATCATCTCAGCCTATACTTGTCCACTGCTGAACATAGGCCTCCCCAATCGCTTTCCAGCGTAACCGGTCCGATGCCACCTGCATCCAACGACTTCCTGCGATTTTCACAAGATCGTCGGTCCATCTGGCAGGCGGTCGTCCCACACTGCGCTTGCCAATACGTGGTCTCCACTCTAGAATCTTTCTGCCCCAACGCCCGTCCGATCTACGCGCTATGTGGCCCGCCCATTGCCACTTCAGCTTGCTAATCTTAACGGCTATGTCGGTGACCTTGGTTCTTCTACGAATCTCCTCATTCCTGATTCGATCGCGTAGAGAAACGCCGAGCATAGCTCTCTCCATAGCTCGCTGAGCAACTCTGAGCTTTTTTATGAGACCTATAGTAAGAGACCACGTCTCTGATCCATATATCATCACTGGTAACACACACTGACTAAAAACTTTAGTCTTAAGGCACTGAGGTATTTTGGATGAGAAGATGTTGCGCAGTTTCCCGAACGCTGCCCAGCCGAGTTGGATTCGTCGATTGACCTCTCTCTCAAAGTTGGACCTACCTAACCGGACTACCTGTCCCAGGTAAATGTATTCGTCGACAACTTCAAGAGTAGAGTTCCCAACGGTGAGTGCGGTGGGTACGACATGGACGTTACACATTATTTTCGTTTTGTCCATGTTCATTTTAAGACCCACTTGTTGAGATACTCTGTTGAGGTCACCGAGCATTCGTCCTAGATCTTCCAGCGACTCCGCCACGACCACAATGTCGTCGGCAAATCGAAGGTGAGTGATGTATTCGCCATTGATGTTGATGCCAAGTCCTTGCCATTCCAAGAGCTTGAAGGCGTCCTCTAAGGTGGCCGTAAACAGTTTCGGAGAAATGACGTCTCCCTGCCTTACTCCTCTTTTTATGGGGATCGCCTTCGTGCAATGCCCCTGTACTCGGACTGACATGGTGGCGTTATTATACAAGCACTTCAACACTTCGATGTACCGATAGTCAATGCGGCATCGCTGAAGAGATCTAAGAACCACCCAAGTCTCGATCGAATCGAAGGCTTTCTCATAGTCCACAAACGCCAAGCATAGTGGCCGATTATACTCCTCGGTCTTCTGTATAATCTGCCGCAGCGTATGTATGTGGTCTATGGTACTAAAGCCTTTCCGGAAACCGGCTTGTTCGGGAGGCTGGAAGTCATCAAGCCTGCGTTCGAGACGATTCGTGATGACTCTCGAAAACAACTTATAAACATGGCTCAGCAGTGTGATGGGCCTATAATTCTTCACTAAAGTGTTATCACCTTTCTTGAAAAACAGTACCACCACTCCCCTGTTCCATGCTTCCGGCGTTTTCTCTTCGAGCAAGACGGAATTAAACAGCCTTTGAAGGACTTTAAGTACCGGCGTTCCGCCCGCTTTTAGAAGCTCTGCGGTAATTCCGTCTTCGCCTGGTGCTTTGTTATTTTTGAGTTGTTTGAGAGCCATCGTAATCTCGTACAGGCTGATGTCCGGGATATCTTCAGTGTAGTGTCGGGTTAGCTTGGCTCTTGGGTCTTTTACCAAGTCAACAACAGGTTCAGCTACTGAGGTGTACAACTGCCCATAGAACCTCTCTATCTCCCTGAGCACCTCTGACCTATTCGACGTTACGTTTCCGTCCTCCGTCTTCAGCTTCGTCAACTGGCTTTGCCCAATAGACGCGTCTCTTGCGAACACTTTGGAGCCCTTGTTCTGTGCTATGGTCTCCTCAATACGCCTTGTATTGAAGGACCGTAAATCGTGACGCAAGGACTTCATTATCTATCCATTGAGCTGCCTATAGGACTTAGCATCATCGGAGGTTTGGAGCGTCATGGAACGTCGCTCAGCCATGAGATTTCGGGTGTAGTCAGATAGTTTTTGAGGCCTATTTTTACGGTAGGTCTTATAATACTTGGACCCGACCGTATGGACAGTCTCTACCAGCCTGTTGTTGATTTCGTCCACTGATGCGCTGCTGTCTAGCAATTCGAAGCGGTTTGCCAATTCGAGTTGAAAGTTCTCGGGGTTTTGGATGTATGCATAAGAAGGTCGGAGCGTAGACTTCATCAGACGCGATCTTTCCATTTTGACATTAATATTTAATGTGCCTCTGACCATTCGGTGATCACTGCCGGTTTATACCCTGTGAATCACGGAGACATCATTAAATATTTGTCGCTTGGTGCTCATGATGAAGTCTATCTCATTTTTTGTGGAACCATCCGGGCTCATCCAGGTCCATTTTCTATGAGGCGGCTTCCGGAAGAAAGAGTTCATCATAAAGAGTCCCTCCTTCTCCAGATATTCGGCCAGCCTCTGACCCCTGGGGTTGCGCTGCCCATATCCAAATTGCCCCACTCTCAACTCATCATCGCCCCGTTTGCCCAGCCGCGCATTGAAGTCACCCATAACCACTGTAAAGTGTGCTTTGGAAGTATGTATGGCTCTACTAATGTCCTCATACATTACTTCGACGTCATCATCTGAGTATGCCGAGGTCGGTGCGTAGACCTGTATGACCTTCAGCGAATATCTTTTGGATATTCTGAGTATCAGGTACGCTACCCTGCTCGACACACTAGTGATGGACACAATGTTGTCTATGAGTGACTTGTGGACGATAAATCCGACACCACCTTGGGACTGCTGTTCACCCTCCCGGTAGTAAAACAAGTTGCCGGATTTTAAGGTTATCGTGTCCTCGCCCTTTCTTCGGACCTCCGATAAACCAACAATATTCCACCGCAACTTGTTTATCTCTTCTTCCAGCTCAACAAGCTTCTCATCTGTCCTTAACGTGCGTGCATTGTATGTCACCAGGGCCAATTTTCGATGTTGGTGGTAGCCGAATCTCTGCCGGAGATTCTTAGCACCCCTTGTCCTGTCGTTACCATAGCTGCTACCGTGGCCAGGACGAACAGGACCGCCGGGGACTAGGGGCCTGGTTTTATTCTTATCTTCCATTTTAATAAATTGGGGGTGTTTGCCATACTCGCCACGCTTGGCAGGCGGGTTGGCGAGCGCAGTTTTTGATGGTAGAAGTGTTAAGGGAACGCTGCTGCCCATTCCCTAGTTTTCCCTTAGTCGCCTTGTACGACACCCGATGGGATGAGATGGGTTGGTCCTATTCTAAGCCGGAAACCACGCGGCATACTACCTTCATACTTGTTTAATTTTATATTTTATGTTTTTTTATGTTACATCAACCCGCTATAAAAATAATTCCAGTGTTAATGATAAAATTCTCATGTAAGTGAATGTTATTCTTATGAGAATAAAGTTTCTATAACCATAATATTGCGAACATGTCGCACTTTTACTCAAATAGTCAAACAGAGAAATTTATTCTGTTTTTTAGTAGTTTTAAGTCGCTAAGTAACTAAAAATGCAAAAATCTATGTATGTGGACAAGTAATTAAGTTTGTTCGAGTTCTAAAAAATAGACTACTAACGAAAAAAATTGAAACATATTGAAAAACAGTTTGAGTTGGGACAGTATTTCAATGGGCTTGCAGATCCGACTGAGGTGGACAAGCTCTAAACCAAGCTTAAAATAAAGTACCTGTTTATCAAAAAAACCAGTAATGGAAGACGCTGACGCTCGATATAAAAACCATCCTTATTAACTTATCAACTTTACAAGAAAAAAAACAAAAAACTAACTTTACAGAAACCTCGCACCAAACAAAGACAAGCAAATTAAAAAAAATACATCCTGAATCCCCCATTATACGTGATAAAAGCCGTTTTAAGCGAACACGCGAAACGTTAACTGGGCTTAAATTACCCTATTAATGGCATTAATGGTGTGGCCCGCCGAGCAATTCTGACCTGGAGTCGCATTGTATGGTCGGTCCGATTCAGTCAGCGTAATCCTATTAGGTATGCTGTGTGCGCCGGGGAAGTGGGTTTTATATGATCGATGGTGATAGTGACGGTTAGAATAACTGAAAATGATCCAATATTACATATCACTATGGACTGAGCGTGCCTTTGTAACACGACGTGACTTCGATACTAATATATATAACAAAGTTAAGAAGCGTTTCGTTTATTCATTCTGAGATGGCTGGCTGTTTGTAGCATTATTCAAGGGAAACGTAATTGATACTACCGAATAATTAAGGTCCCAGTTGTCACTGCATGTGGTAGTGGACAATTTAATTTGGAAGCCTCATAGACTCCTATATTTCCAACAGCAGGTGGCACAAAGTTTCCACCAATCTACACTAGGTCCGCGTAGTTGGATATAACGTCTAACTTCGATTTGTGTGAGAAGGGTTTTGCCTTCTATCACAAATGAGGATGAGAATAGTCATATACTACACGAACTCAGTGCAGACTGGCGGATGAATATTTATAATATTTCTGGACTAATCAAACCGCTTGTAATGCATCCAACTCCTCAAAAGTCTACCACATTAACCTTCGGACCAGTTCCTCTCGAATTACGGAGATGCTTGAAAATAGAAGTGGTCACTCAACTCAGATCAACCAAGCCGAAAGCTGCTTAATCTTGGTGACCGCAAGAAACATCACGCTCTCGCAGAGCTACAGGCATCACCGACACAACTGATTGTCTCCTGTAGTATTCTCAACGTCTCGTTTAAAACGGCGCAGCAAACTCTCTAGCACTCCTAATTTGTTTCAGTTGAAATGTCTTTGTAACTTTGAAATTGCTGTAAGTGTCGTTAAGATCTAGTGAAATCTAGAATTAGTTTAAACCAATAAGCGGTTGATTTTAATTTGGTTCAATAATAAATGAGAATAAAATCAGACGACAAAGTTTTAAGTCCATTACATGGCGAAGAACTTCCCATTTTAGTGTAGGCAGGTATGTAGCTTTCTTGCCATTAGAATTTATTATTATGACCCCGATACACCTGGATATCTCACAAATATCCATAGATCCCCAAGTCCACGTAAAAAATGGAAACAACTTCTAGAAGGTTCCAGCTCTTTTTATGTATAGCTGGCGCACGGTTGCAGCATTCAAGTATTTAATAATAAAACAACCTTTTCGAATGCATCATCAATTGTCTATTATATTTGGGGTTCGATAACATTTGAGAAGAAAGAAATGCTACAAATGTTTACGTCTTATCTCAGACTGACCAAGCCAAACGCAGCTCAATTTCGGTATTCGCTAGAAAGACCTCGGTTTTGCAACGCCCCGAGGGCCTCAAGACCTTTTTAATAAACCAAAAGTAATAACAAAGCCTAAAATAATTACGATTAACAGTGCTTACTCAAAGCAATTTCTGCTTCATTATTTTCTTTTTATAAAACGCAGTTAATTAAACTGGCAATTCTTAATCCTGGATTACAATAAACCTGTGCAGTAAAGTCTTCATAGCGCTTTGCGAATGGATTTAATGAGCATTTTCTGAATTAATTTACGGCGACCGGCGGTGGATGGGCTTTTCTGTAATTTTGTTATATTTTCTTGCAGATTAATCACAATTTTAATTATTCTGAGTATATGTTTATACTGTCTATTAAATACTTAAATATGAATGAACTTCATTTAAATGGTTTTTACTCTCACTGAGCGCAAGAAGGCCTTACTTAGATGTATGATTACAATAATAACTAACCCAAACCTAAGTCAAAACATGTTTTTTTTTTATTATTTTTAAACCATAAAAAAGTGGCGATAGACCGAAAATGAGGCTGGCTGACTCAGTAATAGCCTATTCGTTATACAATAGGCTAAAGATACAGAACGGGTCCCTACTCCTAAGGCTACTCTGCTCAATATGCCAAAACACAATTGAGTTGCTTGACGGCACGACTTTGATAGAAGGGTCAGCTATGGCCGTAGCTTACTAGTAGGGAAGGGATTCCTGAAAGAAAAAAACACACAAACATATATATTTGTCTAGGAGAGCCAGAACCACACATAACATAATATTAAGACTAACAAAAACAGAAAATGATGTTCAAGTCATGCCAACAAACGGGTCCCCTACTCAGCTATACGATATAAAAAACATAATAAAACTTCGCTGCTGCGCTAATTTTGCATGAGGCCCTAAATGGCATAATCTTTACTTCTTACTTAAATGAATGGCCCCACACTTGTACACTCTATTTCGCTAATGTCAAGTAATTATAGAATATAACAGTAAATTATAAAAAAATTGGCTTGTTTTCGCCTTTATGGCAAAAAAAACAAAAGCCATAATATTAACATTACTACATTTATGTTACCTGCTCTCACTCTCTGTATGTCTTTCCCTCTCTGTGACCCTCTCTTATACTTACTACAATACACAGCTATTTGGTGTCAGCTTTTTGGTTCAAATTTACCAATCTTCCCACCATCAGGCCACATATCCTGTTCAACAACTTAAATTCCCTCGAATATAAAGGTATCTTCACCATTTTTTCATTTACTAATACCAAAAGATTTTAAGCAATTCAAGGCGATACTTCCACCCATGACTCTTAATTAACATCCTAAAATACACTAACATCAGTAATTTACAAGCACCATTTAGCCCATTTCATCTCGCGCCAAATCGTTCTACCCGAAGTATGTAGCTAGAAGTCAGCTGTCTAGTCCACAGACACGCGAGGCCCATCAAACTTACCCTAGTTGCAGTGTACTTCTTAGATAAGTCTAATAAAAACCAACTTTAAATTCTCCCTGTTAAGGCACTCATTCGAATGGTAGTCCGTGACGTATCGAGGCTACACGTTCTGATCAATAATAGATTTTATAATGGATAGAAGAGGTTTTTATCTGTTGATAGCTAGCTGTAGAATGTAAGCTGAACTTCTTGAAAGTGTAGTTCCCTTTTAGATTTTTGTTGTTAATATGCTACTACTGCTATATATTAATAAAAATTCAATTCAAAATCTGAGGCTCAAGACTGAGCAGGGTATTCCTAGGTAAAGAAAATGCGTTACTTAAAATTAATTTACTTAACTTTAATAACTGGTCTCCATTTTGGGGAAATAGCAATTAATTTTAAGTACGCACGTTTTTCTTTCTTTCTTTACGACGAACTAAGAGTGTTTATACGGCATTTACGTATAGGAACGGTTATGCTGGAAACATTAATTCTCATATCCCCTTCTTATCTTTTCGACGGTCAGAGATAGACTAAATATTGTTATTTCAAATTATTAATAATTTGATGGACTCACCAATTTTTATGAGCAATGTTCACGACCTTTATCTCGTAGTAAATCTGCTTGTACAGAACGACGTCTGTATAATTTGTATATAATAGATTAAGTTACTGTAGTACATTATAATTTAAGTTAGAGAGATAATGTCATAGAATCCTAGCGCATAAGCATTAGTATAAAGATAGAAGAGTGTAACCCTGAAAGGGATAGGAATAATAGAAGAGTGTAACCCTGAAAGGGATAGGAATAATAGAAGAGTGTAACCCTGAAAGGGATAGGAATAATAGAAGAGTGTAACCCTGAAAGGGATAGGAATAGTAAGAAGAGTGTAACCCCGGAAAGGGACAGGAATAATTTATTATGATTGGTTTATTGGATTAATAAACTCGGTACAAAGCCCACTAGTTGTGACACAACAAATAGTACTTAAGAGCGCGAAAAACCGCGCCAGACACGTTCGAGCGACTGGACATAGGAAGATTTAGGAAGAAACTCTGCACGAAGAGGGTCACAACTGGTGGGTGGAGCACTGTTTCAAGACATTTCGGCTTTCATTGAATTCTCCTTCACGACGCATACCAGCCACAGCAGCAACAGGACGCACGACGTACTAATCGTCCTGTTCATTTGGTCCTTCGAGAGCCGGATTATCGTCGTCAAGAGAATATAGAAGACGCAAGAGAAAACAGAAGAATCAAGCTGAAAAAGGAAGAAAATAGAAGAAAGAAACATGCCAGTCACACGCTCCACCACCAGTAGACCAGCAGCATCGGCCCCAGTCGCCGAATCGTCGGGGTCGACTACAGCGACAGAGTCGACCGCCACGTCAGAGTCGACCGCCACGACAGAATCTACTGTCATGACGGAAACAACCGCCACGGCAGACACTTCCGCGACGGAGAAAACAAAGAAGCCTGTGTCCAGGAGGACTGGCACAAAGAAGACGCTCTCAACAAAGACGCGAAGATTGAAGCTCGCCCGCGCCAAGGAGGAGCTACTAGAATTGCAAGTCCAATTAGCAGCCGCGAAAATATCACGAATCGAAGCCGAAGATGAAGAAAGCGAGAGTGACGCAGACACGTGCATATCAGACGAACAAGAAACAGAGAAAAGAGTCGGGAGCTGGCTGAACGACTCGCGACCTCACGTCCTGGCCATCGCCGACAGGCCACACGACATAGACGTGGGGCGCACCATCGATGCAGCGCCGCGGGCGACAACGCCGTTGCCCCCTGCACCGATCCAGCCACCACCCATCGCCGTGTCGAAGAATGAAGAAACGACAGTCGCGACGCCGCCACAGCAAATCGACTTGCGTGAGCTGGCGTCCGCAATCACCCTCGCCGCCCGGTCCGGGAGCGCCCCGCACCACCGCTTCGCTACTGAATTGCCGTACTTCAGTGGGTCACACCAAGAGTGGCTCACCTTCAAAGCTGCTTATGAAGAATCTGCGCCGAGCTTCACGGACACAGAGAACGTCGCGAGACTACGAAGAGCGCTAAAAGGTAAAGCTAAAGAAGCCGTCGAGAACTTACTCATATACAACGCCAAGACAGCTGACATACTCCGGGCGCTCGAAGCACGCTTCGGCCGACCAGATTGCATCGCGCTGGGCGAACTAGAACGCCTGCGCGCGCTGCCCCGACTCAGCGACAACCCGAGAGACATCTGCGTGTTCGCCACGCGGGTGATGAACATCGTCGCGACGCTACGCGCACTCAACCGCGTGGCGTACCTGTACAACCCGGAGGCTGTCAAAATGACCATCGACAAGTTCACACCGGCGCTCAAGTATAGATGGTTCGACTACGCAGCGGAAGAACAGACAGAAGAACCCGACCTACTGAGGCTCTCTGATTTCCTCAGTAGGGAGGCCGACAGGTGCGGGCGCTACGCACCTCCCGAACACGTGACACCCGAACGGGAACATACAGCCAGAAGACAGACGAACAAGACTTATAGCACCGCTGTATCGAGCCCGAGGAAGGAAAAATGCGCGGCGTGTCACGACACAGAGCACGAGGTAACCAAGTGCAAGAAATTCATTGAGTCGACGGTCAACGACAGATGGGACATCGCGAAGGCACGAAGACTATGCTTCGCGTGTCTACGCTTCAGAACCAAGAGTCATCACTGCAAGAAGCACACTTGCGACACCGACGGGTGCAAATACTCGCACCACAGACTGCTTCACCACGTCAAAAGCGAAAGGGTCGCCGAAGACGACAACGCGGAGAAGCAGACAGTCGCGTCAACGTGGACAAGAGGCTTCGCATCGTATCTCAAGATAGTGCCGGTACACATTTCCGGACCGGCGGGAGGAGTAGACACTTACGCCCTCCTCGACGACGGGTCAACGGTGACGCTCATCGACGCCGAGCTCGCCAACCAGACAGGCGCGCGCGGCCCCCGCGAGTCACTGCACATCGAGGCGATCGGCGAGTGCAACGTCCGGTCATCGAACTCCCGTCGGGTCCAGCTGACGTTGAGAGGTACGTCCCAGCGCGCACATCGTATTCAAGCGCGCACCATAGACAACTTGAAGTCGACGCCACAAGCCGTCACAGTGCAAGACATCGCCGATTGCAAGCATCTGCGGGACATAGAAAGCGATATCACCTACAGAAGAGCGAAACCCCAGATACTCATCGGCCAAGATAATAGGCACCTACTGCTGACGTCAGAGGTACGCCGGGGGCAGCGACATCAACCCGTTGCCTCCCGGACCCCTCTCGGCTGGGTCGTACACGGTGCGCGCTCACGACGCACGAAACAGACTGAAGCGCCCACAGTACATAGAGAAGATCGACCGCGATTCGAAACTGAACAGAAGGATAATAGAACAGAAGATCGACCGCGATTAAAAATTGAAGAAAAGAAAATACAGATAATAAATCGACGCCCTCGTCCCAAAAGAAAACGCCGAGCCCGTGCAAATAAAATAGATCAGACACGACAGACGGATGATCGGGCTCAGCGAGGAAAAATAGACGGAACGAGTACTCGGACTGGAGTGGAGGCCGGACACCGACGACATCGGGTTCAACATCGACGCACGCCTCCGCCCGGGCATACTCGAAAAGCCGACGCCGACGAAGCGGGAGACACTCCGCATACTGATGTCTCTGTTTGACCCGCTCGGAATCGCTTCGCCCATCACCATACGGGCCAAGCAGATACTGCAGGAGATATGGCGGCGCGGCACAGGATGGGACGACAACATCGACGATGACCTAGCACAACAGTGGGTCGAGTGGACCCAACACCTGCGGAGTCTGCGGGACCTGAAGATACCACGATGCTACCACGGGTACACGCACGCCGAGACGCTCGAGTTGCACGTGTTCGTGGACGCGAGCGAGTCAGCCTACGCGACAGCGGCGTACTGGAGAGCCACCACGAGCGATGGCGAGGTACATATAACCCTCGTGGCGGCGAAGGCGAAGGTGGCACCGCTCAAGCTCACATCGATCCCGAGACTCGAACTGCAAGCCGCCGTACTGGGTAGTCGCCTGGGCGCGACTATCATCGCCGAACATGATAAGAAGCCAAGCGCAGTGACCTACTGGACGGACAGCCGTACCGTCATGACGTGGCTGAAGACGGGCGCGCGATCCTACCGCCCGTTCGTCGCACATCGCATCGCCGCGATAGAGGAAAACAGCGCCATAAGTGATTGGAGGTGGGTGCCCACGAAACTAAACGTGGCTGACGACGCGACGCGCGAAGTACCCAGGGACATCGGCTCTCATCACCGATGGTTCCTTGGGCCCGAGTTCCTGCGCGAGCACCCATCAACATGGCCGGCGGAGCGACCGACACTCGACGCAGCGACGGGCGAGGAACGGACACACACTATCACCGAGCAACGGCCCGTCTCACCGCGATCAGCTGTTCCGGATCCAGCGCGCTTCTCTACGTGGGAGCGCCTGCTACGAGCGACGGCGCGCGTGCTGCAGTTCATCGACCTGTGCAGTGTGAATAGACAATCAGTGAACTATAAGAGACAGGCTAGGAATCGCGAAAAGGACCCACAGTGGAATAGTGTTAAGAATAGGAATAAGTGTAGCGATAAGTGTAGAATTAAGTTTAGTGATAAGGACAGTGTTAAGTGTTTACCGCTCAGTGCAGAACTATTGATAAGAGCGGAGGCGTTGTTAGTGCGTGTAGTACAACACGACTCGTATTATAGCGAACTGAGTAATAGTGATAGGCTATCGAAGGGTCGCCTCCGCCCCTTATCAGCGCAGATTATCAGTGGAGTGATAAGGATCAAGTCGCGAATAAGTGCGACGCCGGACATCAGCGACGAGCTACGGTGCCCCGCAGTGCTGGACGGAGATCATCGCGTCACCCGCCTGTACATCGAGCACGTACACCGACAGCTGCACCACGCCGGAGTAGAGGCGACCATCAACGAGTGTCGAGCAAGGTACTGGATAACTCGATTACGTACAGTAGCCCGGATGGTCATACACAAGTGCTACAGCTGTCGCCGAAGAAGAGACGCGCCTCCAGAGCCGAGCACCGGGAACTTGCCGCCCTACAGACTGGCTCACCATCAGAGGGCCTTCACGTACACCGGCATCGACTATTTCGGACCTCTGACTGTGACAGTGGGTCGGGGCACACAGAAACGCTACGTAGCCCTCTTCACCTGCCTGACTTCACGCGCCGTACACCTGGAAGTCGCCGCATCACTCAGCACCGAGTCAGCTGTGATGGCCCTACGACGGTTCATCGCCCGCCGCGGCTGCCCGACTGAAATATGGTCGGACAACGGGACCAATCTCCGCGGCGCCGACAGAGAGCTACGGGAAGCGCTGGACAACGCCACCCGAGAAGAGGCCACGAGAAGAACCATCAGCTGGCGCTTTATTCCCCCCGGCGCCCCGTTCATGGGTGGCGCATGGGAAAGACTGGTGCGCAGTGTGAAGACGGCCCTATACGCGATCCTGACGGAGAGGCACCCGACAGAAGAGGTTCTCACCACACTGCTGGCGGAGGTCGAGTTTACACTAAACAACCGACCGCTCACTCATGTACCCGTCGACCCTGAGGACCCAGAGGCGCTGACACCGAACCACTTTCTGCTCTACGGCCCAGCGCGCAACCCGACACCGGGGACCTTCACTGACACTGACCTCATCGGCCGCACCCATTGGAGAGCGGCACAGAGACTCGCGGACATGTTCTGGGAACGATGGATAAGGGAGTACTTACCTGGACTTCAGTACCGGCGGGAGCCCCATGGACGCGGCGCCGCCCTGAAGGAGGAGGACATCGTCCTCATTGTTGACAACGTACTCCCCAGGAACATGTGGCCTCTTGGGAGGATAATAAGGACCTTCCCTGGAGAAGATGGAATTGTGCGTGCGGTGGACGTCCGCACCAAGGGAGGAGTTCTTCGGAGGCCAGCGAAGAAATTGATAGTGTTGCCGACGTCGTCCCTCCACGAAGACTTATGAACCGTCAGTGAAGCCGACAGTTCACGGCGGGAGAAATGTACAGAACGACGTCTGTATAATTTGTATATAATAGATTAAGTTACTGTAGTACATTATAATTTAAGTTAGAGAGATAATGTCATAGAATCCTAGCGCATAAGCATTAGTATAAAGATAGAAGAGTGTAACCCTGAAAGGGATAGGAATAATAGAAGAGTGTAACCCTGAAAGGGATAGGAATAATAGAAGAGTGTAACCCTGAAAGGGATAGGAATAATAGAAGAGTGTAACCCTGAAAGGGATAGGAATAGTAAGAAGAGTGTAACCCCGGAAAGGGACAGGAATAATTTATTATGATTGGTTTATTGGATTAATAAACTCGGTACAAAGCCCACTAGTTGTGACACAACAAATAGTACTTAAGAGCGCGAAAAACCGCGCCAGACACGTTCGAGCGACTGGACATAGGAAGATTTAGGAAGAAACTCTGCACGAAGAGGGTCACAACTGGTGGGTGGAGCACTGTTTCAAGACATTTCGGCTTTCATTGAATTCTCCTTCACGACGCATACCAGCCACAGCAGCAACAGGACGCACGACGTACTAATCGTCCTGTTCACTGCTATTATTATAACTTCTTGAAAATCTAAATTCACAAGTAATACTTTTTGTACAGTGTGTGTAGGAATAATAACAATGATAACTATAATTTGGATCTGTATAATTGCCAATTGCATGTTTAAAAAATATAATGAGGAAAAAGAAGGTACCTATGTATTATATATTTATGTTCTACTTGTTATTTTTAACATTAGTTTATATATGAAATAAGACTATTTTACGGATTTTATCGCGGTTTCTTTTTTTTATTTTTAGTTCCCGACGTTTCGAGTGCTTTGCAGCACCCATGGTCACGGGAGGGACTGAGGTGTTAGACGTCCAATAGGCATAGTTGTTCCAAGGTACCCTCAAACTTCTTAATTATTTTTGTTGTTGTTGGTCCGATCTACGCAGAATGAGCTCACGGTGTCTTGAGGTCTTGCAGTATTATGCTCGGTTTTGGATTTGATTATATTAATTACCGGATCCCAAGACGATGGAAGCACCCAGCCATCTTCTCTATTGAAATTAGGATGTTTTTTAATTTCAATAGGCTCGCGAACCATCCTTGGTAGGAATCGGTGTTCTTTCACGAGGATTTGTGGTCTATCAAAACTGATGTTATGGCGGGTGCGGTCAAGGACATGTTCACAGACTGCAGACTTCTTTGAGCGACGGTGTTTTAGGTCAGCTATGTGTTCGAAGTCCGATCGAAGAACTCAATATTAGTTTATATACCTTAATTGGAGTTTCTGTTAAAATCTGTTTACCCTTTTTTAATAGTGAAAATCTAACGAGTATTGATTTATGTATAAGTTCATGTGCACAAAATTAAAAGCCTACGCAAAAGCTAATGTTGAGCCGCCATAACACTTTTATTACAAAGTGCCCTTAATTAAACTCCTCTATTCAAGGCAACTTTTAAGAAATGATCCGGTACAGTTGCGCAGATAATCGTTATAGATTGGAAGCGAAGCCGGGACAAACAGCGCAGTCGTTAGCGAAGTCGTCTCAACTTACGAACAGTGTTTGTGACACACTGTTTATTAAAACGTCGAGCAATCGCTGGCTTATGAAATAAAATGAGCACTGTTTCATTCTCCAGAGCATATGACAAAGGTGTACCAGGCACATTTTGCCGATGTTGTGAAATCCAATGTTAAACGGGGTGGACCTATTTCTATTATACCAGACAGAATGCCAGAATGACAGACTGATACTGAAATTTTCTATTCAATTAACTTTTCAAAATTGATATTAAACTGACTTTAAAAAGCGCAAAAGTAACATGCCAGTCAGTCGGTGTAGTCGGTTACTGGAAATTTAATAGAAAAACTCACATTTAAAAAAAGACAAATAAAAATACATACTGACGAATATAAAACTAATTTATGAAGTCGGTTAAAAATGCATTATCCCAAACCTAGAAACATGTAGATCAACTAATGTATGAATAGTATATCGCACATCTGTCATATTTATTAAAAACATTAAGGACGTTATTTGAAAACCACAAGAATATATATATATATATCATCATCATCATCATCATCTCAGCCCATACTTGTCCACTGTTGAACATAGGCCTCCCCAATCGCTTTCCAGCGTAACCGGTCCGATGCCACCTGCATCCAACGACTTCCTGCGATTTTCACAAGATCGTCGGTCCATCTGGCAGGCGGTCGTCCCACGCTGCGCTTGCCAATACGTGGTCGCCACTCTAGAATCTTTCTGCCCCAACGCCCGTCCGATCTACGCGCTATGTGGCCCGCCCATTGCCACTTCAGCTTGCTAATCTTAAGGGCTATGTCGGTAACCTTGGTTCTTCTACGAATCTCCTCATTCCTGATTCGATCGCGTAGAGAAACTCTCTCCATAGCTCGCTGAGCAACTCTGAGCTTTGTTATGAGACCTATTGTAAGAGACCACGTCTCTGATCCATATATCATCACTGGTAACACACATTGACTGAAAACTTTAGTCTTAAGGCACTGAGGTATTTTGGATGAGAAGATATTGCGCAGTTTCCCGAACGCTGCCCAGCCGAGTTGGATTCGTCGATTGACCTCTCTCTCAAAGTTGGACCTACCTAACCGGACTACCTGTCCCAGGTAAATGTATTCGTCGACAACTTCAAGAGTAGAGTTCCCAACGGTGAGTGCGGTGGGTACGACATGGACGTTAGACATTATTTTGGTTTTGTCCATGTTCATTTTAAGACCCACTTGTTGAGATACTCTGTTGAGGTCACCGAGCATTCGTCCTAGATCTTCCAGCGACTCCGCCACGACCACAATGTCGTCGGCAAATCGAAGGTGAGTGATGTATTCGCCATTGATGTTGATGCCAAGTCCTTGCCATTCCAAGAGCTTGAAGGCGTCCTCTAAGGTGGCCGTAAACAGTTTCGGAGAAATGACGTCTCCCTGTCTTACTCCTCTTTTTATGGGGATTGCCTTCGTGCACTGCCCCTGTACTCGGACTGACATGGTGGCGTTATTATACAAGCACTTCAACACTTCGATGTACCGATAGTCAATGTGGCATCGCTGGAGAGATCTAAGAACCGCCCAAGTCTCGATCGAATCGAAGGCTTTCTCATAGTCCACAAACGCCAAGCATAGTGGCCGATTATACTCCTCGGTCTTCTGTATAATCTGCCGCAGCGTATGTATGTGATCTATGGTACTAAAGCCTTTCCGGAAACCGGCTTGTTCGAGAGGCTGGAAGTCATCAAACCTGCGTTCGAGACGATTCGTAATGACTCTCGAAAACAACTTATAAACATGGCTCAGCAGTGTGATGGGCCTATAATTCTTCAGTAAAGTGTTATCACCTTTCTTGAAAAACAGTACCACCACACCCCTGTTCCATGCTTCCGGCGTTTTCTCTTCGAGCAAGACGGAATTAAACAGCCTCTGAAGGACTTTAAGTACTGGCGTTCCGCCCGCTTTCAGAAGCTCTACGGTAATTCCGTCTTCGCCCGGCGCTTTGTTATTTTTGAGTTGTTTGAGAGCCATCCTAATCTCGTACAGGCTGATGTCCGGGATATCTTCAGTGTAGTGTCGAGTTAGCTTGGCTCTTGGGTCTTTTACCAAGTCAACAACAGGTTCAGTTACTGAGGTATACAACTGCCCATAGAACCTCTCTATCTCCCTGAGCACCTCCGACCTATTCGACGTTACGTTTCCGTCCTCCATCTTCAGCTTCGTCAACTGGCTTTGCCCAATAGACGCGTCTCTTGCGAACACTTTAGAGCCCTTGTTCTGTGCTATGGTCTCCTCAATACGCCTTGTATTGAAGGACCGTAAGTCTTGTCGCAAGGACTTCAATATCTGTCCATTGAGCTGCCTATAGGACTTAGCATCATCGGAGGTTTGGAGCGTCATGGAACGTCGCTCAGCCATGAGGTTTCGGGTGTAGTTGGATAGTTTTTGAGGTCTATTTTTACGGTGGGGCTTAAAATACTTGGACCCGACCGTATGGACAGTCTCTACCAGCCTGTTGTTGATTTCGTCCACTGATGCGCTGCTGTCTAGCAATTCGAAGCGGTTTGCCAATTCGAGTTGAAAGTTCTCGGGGTTTTGGATATGTGCATTAGAAGGTCGGAGCGTAGACTTCATCAGACGCGATCTTTCCATTTTGACATTAATATTTAATGTGCCTCTGACCATTCGGTGATCACTGCCGGTTTTTACCCTGTGGATCACGGAGACATCATTAAATATTTGTCGCTTGGTGCTCATTATGAAGTCTATTTCGTTTTTGGTGGAACCATCAGGGCTCATCCAGGTCCATTTCCTATGAGGCGGCTTCTGGAAGAAAAAGTTCATCATAAAGAGTCCCTCCTTCTCCAGGAATTCGGCCAGCCTCTGACCCCTGGGGTTGCGCTGCCCATATCCAAATTGCCCCACTCTCAACTCATCATCGCCCCGTTTGCCCAGCCGCGCATTGAAGTCACCCATAACCACTGTAAAGTGTGTTTTGGAAGTATGTATGGCTCTACTAATGTCCTCATACATAACTTCGACATCATCATCTGAGTATGTCGAGGTCGGTGCGTAGACCTGTATGACCTTCAGCGAATATCTTTTGGTTATTCTGAGTATCAGGTACGCTACCCTGCTCGACACACTAGTGATGGACACAACGTTGTCTATGAGTGACTTGTGGACGATAAATCCGACACCACCTTGGGACTGCTGTTCGCCCTCCCGGTAGTAAAACAAGTTGCCGGATTTTAAGGTTATCGTGTCCTCGCCCTCTCTTCGGACCTCCGATAAACCAACAATATTCCACCGCAACTTGTTTATCTCTTCTTCCAGCTCAACAAGCTTCTCATCTGTCCTCAAAGTGCGTGCGTTGTATGTCACCAGGGCCAATTTTCGTTTTTGGTGGTAGCCGAATCTCTGCCGGAGATTCTTAGCACTCCTTGTCCTGTCGTTACCATGGCTGCTACCGTGGCCAGGACGATCAGGACCGCCGGGGACTAGGGGCCTGGTTTTCTTCCTTTCTTCCATAATAGTGATTGGGGGGATTTGCCATACTCGCCACGCTTGGCAGGCGGGTTGGCGAGCGTATATATATATATATATATATATATTCTTGGGCTTGGTTGACCGTCGTTGCTATCCGTGTGTACCAATCATAGGGCGCTACTTCGGAACATTCTATAGACGCCTAAACTGGCCGGCACGGAACCATACACTCTAGTTACTTCATTCGCTAAATAAAGATGCTTGCTAAGAAAGAAAGCATTTTATTCTACTTACTTAACTTATGTGGCTTTTTAGGAAAATAGTAAGTAATGTAAGAACAGTTACATACTTATCAGCTTGTGAGAAACACAAATTTTGGGCAAGCTTATACAAAATAAAAGTATTGTTATTGCAGGTCATTATTGAGTTGTATCGACATGGTACATACTTTATGTTTATGGAGACCTATGTAACTTTACCTTACCCACGTTATATGTGTAAATATAATGGACGTGAGATTCACTTTCTAAAATTAAATCCATTGCCGTAATATTCGTACCACAATAGGCAGATTTATGATAAAAACTATTAACAAGCCATCCAAAGTTGCCTTTTCTTTAATTAAGACAAAGATAAAGAGGTGATACTACGTACTTATGTATTCCCAAACCGTACCCAGTTCGATGCAAGTACATTAAAATATTATGCAATAAATACAAAGTATTGCACAAGCAAATCTATTTCAAGAACTAAATAGTTCTTGGAATAGATTTGCATGTGCAATTAAAGAAAAGGCAACTATGGATGGCTTGTTAATAGTTTTTACAATCAAAACTGATTGTTCAGCATAACATGCTTTAAATTCGTACTTGATAAACACGTCATTGTAAACAGATATCAAATTACATGGTTATTCTCTGTTCAATTTCACTAACTGTTTTAATTAATAAGCTAATATGAATTCTAACTGCGCACTCTGCGTAAGCGACGCCGTCGTATACATGTTTGTTGGGCGATGCCTATAAAAAGCTATCACCAAACAAAGTACCTCTAATATCTTCTAAGCTCTCTAATCGTTCCCACGAACCTTAAGTTATATTTAAACGAATGTTATATTTTGAATATCTACTACAATATTATATTTGTAAAACCAAATATATGTTTATAAACCCACGCCACCTCCTTATTTGACTACGTATTTTGCTGCCCTGTATCTACCTAAGCCTGCCAGCCTAAAACCAGAGTTGCACCTTATCTTGCCGTATGGATAGCATCATCGTCTCAAGTTTCTGAAACTGTAGCAACTCCAATATAAAGTTTGTCAATATTTCCGTTGTACGGGCCTGATGGCCGACACTCATTGATTGGACCGGCCATTCTTGCGAAAAATAACGTTCAACTATCGGAAGACGGAGTCTCTAAGGGTATAAGCATACGATGTTATGTTACCTTTGCGTGAGAGACCCGATTTTGTGATAAAGTTGCAAAGCCAGTGTTAAGTTTAGGTGGTGGAATGTGTTTCTGTTTCTAATACAGGTATTCTTAGTGTTGTGCTTGAGTGAAAGACTCAGCCTTTAATAAAGGGGAAGTCAAGCGTTGTGATTCAGAAGCAGATCCAGTGTGAATCTCCTGTTCTACCGCTTTTTAAGCAAATAAAAAAAAATCATATGAGAGTAAAGGAAGTCAGAGAGTCATCTCAACTCTCTACATATCCCGTGAAGGATCTGGCTATAGTTAGAATTGATATTATTATTTTTTTGTGTGTGTAAATGATCTCCGCTGATGGCCGCGGGGTCTTTACAGCTTTATGCGACAAGAGGGCGAGCGTGCAACCACTACGCTCGTGCCAGAAGGGTAAGGGGGCAACTAGCTCAAGGGTTCAAGAGCGCCTGAAGCAGGAGCGGCCTCGGCTTGGGTTAATATTAAAGTGATAGACCCAATAAATAATGTTTAAGTGGTTGGACCCTGCGATGCAATAAAATGGCGGACCCAGTGTGATGCAAACCCAATTTCTAGTCTAGATCTAAAATCAAATAGATTAAACCGCTATATAGTTAGAGATTGCGGACGGACGGATGATTTAGCGCAGTGGTAAAGAGCTTAAGCCGCTCCGCCCACAGTGTCTTACAGTCGCGGGTTCGATACCCGCACCGGAGAAATCTATGTATAACCCACAATTATTTGTTTCGGTCTGGGTATTTGTGTATGTGAATTATCATGTTTGTAAACGCACCCACGGTACAGGCGAAAATCGAAGTGCGGGGCTACGTTTTCTTTTAATAAAGATTCTCGACAAATTCGCACTTTTTGTACTAGCTACTTAAAAATTAAATTTGTTTATCATTCCATATATAACACTACTACCTTCTAAATCGAGATTTTGTAAAAATAAACAACGATTTATAAAGGTTTCATTTTTGAATTTAAAGTATTTTAAGGTCTGGGCAAAGTATCTCTTAGTTTATGCCTACAGCCACCACGTGAACCTTATTATAAGCACCCGGCGTCTTTATTATATCTGATACTTATAATATTTATACAACACTAAGAGGTTCTCTAATGATATGAACTCTTTTGATTTACAAACTGTCAATTACTAAATACTTAGGAAGGCTTGGTTCAGTGGTTAAGAGCTTAGCTTAGCTTACTGGGTCGAGTAGTCGCGGGTTCAAATCCCGCACGAAACCAGTCTTTGTGTGACCCACAAATATTTTTTGTAAACGCAATCGCGACCCAGGAATAATTCCTTATGTTGGGCTACGTTTTTATTAAAAAAGTCACGCCTTTATCTATAAGCGGGGTCGGTAAAAATATACTCTTTATACAAGGTGTATCGTAAATAACGCAAGACCTCAGACACCCCGATTAGACAAATACTTTAAAAATTCAATACAAAAACCAATTTTCCCAATACAAAATTTTTACCCCCTTTTTTAAGCACTTTCATACCCCAATTAACAATGATCCTTGTACGCGTTTAAGAAATGCATTTGAAATTACCGGAACGCTTTGAATCAAGAATAAAATTAGTTTATTATACTGCATTAAAGGAATAACAGCAATTTTTGCAATTTAAAATAAAATATAATAATTAAAATATGTTGGTATTAATTTAGTTATCGATTTAGAACAAACTATTTTCAGGTTTTGCGATTATCATATTACACCTTGTGTGTACCCACATATTTCTGTTGTGATTTTGTAATTAATACAGCCTTAGTCGTCTATGGTGAAAACTAAAATAAGTATGGGGGATTTAACTTAAATAAAAAAAAATCTACTGCAATCTCCTTTAACAACATGAGTGTCTTCGTAGAAACTAGCTAAATATCAAAAAATATTTTTGACCTAGGGCTCAAAGGACAAGATACTTTATAATTACACACCATCACGCCTATATTCCCCAAGCGGGGGTGGCTGAGGTGTACTGAGTACACCCACGTTTCGCCGACGATGTTAGGTCCAATGTAATAGGGAGCGAACCTATTGCCATATACCGGGCACAATTCTAGACTCCGTCCGTCCGACCTAGGATTTGAGCCCAGGACCTCGTAATCACAAAGCGATGCGCTTTGCTACTAGTCCAGCGAGAGAGTCACTTACTTTATAATTATTTTCAGAATAGCAGGAATAATAGATGTTTAACTATAATTATTTATTAATAGCCTGTGTGGTTCCAGTAATGTCATACGCTACTCAGGCATGGCCGTTCACCCCAAAGGGCAATGGAGCGAGCTATGCTCAGAATTGCCAAACTTAAGTGGCAGTGGGTGGAGTACATAAGTCGTAAAATTGACGGCAGTTGGCAGGCTGAAAGTTTCTCGAGTGAATTCCATATACCAGAGTTGGGCAAAAAATAATCTTGAACAAATTAAATTGCAATTATAATATTTCGGATATCGTCGCGGCTTATTTGTGGTTTAAAGTTTCCGACTTTACGAGCGCTCTACAGCACCCCTACATCACAGAATGGTCTGAAGCGTTTCACGTCCCATAGTTATTGTTATTCCGGGGTACCTATCTATCATCACGCCAGCTCCCTCGCGGGGTAGGTAGAGAGTAAAGAATTCGAACAGGTTCTTTCCTTACATACATCTCTGGCTTCCTCCACTCTCATAGTTTGTCTCATACACGCTCCCCGGTTATGGAGACTCTTGCCCTTCAGATAAGACACGGTCTATTTGGTCATGGTAAGATAGTCTAGGTCTTCCCCGGTACCTACATCCTTCCACTTTCACATTGTAGATCTGTTTTGTCATTCTTTCTATATGCCCGAACCAAGGGAGCATACCCTTTCTCATCTTTCACCGATACGGGGTACCTGAGGGGGGTTAATTTAATTGTAAATGAAATTTCAATTGATTGATACGGTAATTGGAAAATGTCTAACACTGCCATGTACCAGAAGATGTAGAAAAAGCAAGTCCCTTAATATGTCCACTGATGACCTGGTAAACGTCGCTGGTGAAAGCTGGATTCGAAGCACAAATCGGGTCATTGTGGCAATCCTTGGGAAGACCTTTCGCCTGCAGTGCAAGTCTTTTGGCTAAAGAAGAAGACGCGCATAAAAGGCTATCGAGAGCCATCGTGGTCTGCGGTGTTCTTTACGATCATCAAGGTCACATGGCTCAGTTGGCCCTTTTGTGGCGTTTTTTTATATTTATCCTATTTAATATGCATTGACTGCCTCGTTGGTCTCGTGGCAAAGCGCATCGCTTTGTGATCAGGAGGTCCTGGATTCAAATCCTAAGTCGTACCAATGTAGTTTTCTAACGAAAACTTCGGAGTATGAGTTCGGAGTCTGGAATTGTGCCGGGTATATAACAATAGGCTCGTCCCCTGTTACATGTGGCCTAGCATCGTCGGCGAAAAGCGGGTGTACTCAGTATACCTCAGCCACTCCCACTAAGAATTATAGGCGTGGTGGTGTTTAATATTCTCTGACGCTAATTGCTAATGATAATATCCTCTAAATTCACTTATCCTAAGTGCCTCAATATCAAAGTATAAAACGACCTATCTTGACCAAACCGGAGATATGTAAAAGGGAACACGGGTTCTTGTCATCGCATGTAATACGTCTTCGTTACAAGGCTACGACAGAGTAACACGACAGAGACACGCCAAAGTTACGCCTGTTTCTTATTCGCTATGACTAAACGCGGCGCGTTAGGATAACTTCTTGAAATGACCGTGTTATGGAATCTGTATGCTACTGGAGTACCATTAAACGATAATTAAGTACACGAAGTTATCTTAACGCGCCGCGTTACGTCGTTAATTGGTTATTGTGAATAAGGCCCCGTTCGTCACAGCGTATGAAAGTTACTATGCATTATGCGTTAGCGTACTAGAGTACAACTTTAAGGGCTGCCACTTTGTGAAATTGAGACTGTATAATTGACTACCCTGTTGATATTCTTGGTCGGCCTATGGTCAAATAGATGGTCATCTTAAGTTTAAATGTAAGGTCGGGTAAATTATGTGCTTTTTATATCTAAAATATTTTAATAGGAACCTGGTATCTGAAATATGTGCCCGGTATAACAAGGTCACTCCCTAATACATTGAGACTCAAAATCAACGGTGGCCAGATTCCACCTGTTGGGGCTGTCCTGCCAGATTCAACTTGGCTGTTCACAGTAAACCTGGACCACCTCATCTTGAGGAATATGAGGGTGATGGTTTTTTCTTAACCTATATTGTTCCAGTGCTGGGTAAAGGACTCCACTATAACCTTCCGGACCGATCTATTATAAGTACTGTTATTTATATTTATTGAGTTGCTAACAACAGTATATACTATAACTAAGCTAAGCCATTTATACCTAGCTAGAAAAATGTACAACGACCTATCTCGACAAAACCGGAGATACGTAAAAGGGAACACGGGTTCTTGTCACCGCATATAATACGTCTTCGTTACAAGGCCACGACACAGTAACATGACAGAGACTCGCCAAAGTTACGCTTGTTCGTCACAATGTGTGGGAGTTAATATGCATTAGCGTGCTAGAGTACAATTGTTAGGGCTGGCACTTTGGTACAGCGAAACTCTTTAATTAACTGCTTCGTTGGTGTAGTGATCATCATGATGTCCTGGGTTAGAATCATCAATCAATCAGGCGAAAAGTGCTTTTCGTATCAAAAAACAAATTTAAATTGGAGTCAGGAGTGGAATTGTGGCCGGTATAAGTATAATAAAGTCACTCCCTAATTAATAACATGGAGACCTAAATTAGTTGGCGAAAGCTGGTTGTTTATAATTAATTTTTATGTTTTTTGAGTTGCTTCTACTTGTGCCCAACTTGTTAAGTATACAACGACTTATCTCGACAAAACCGAAGTTATGTAAAAGAGAACAAAGGTTCCTGTCACCGCATACACGCGGTAACAGTTGCAAAGACGTATTACAATACGTCTTAACAAGGCCATGACACAGTAACACGACAGAGACACCATAAAGTTCCATCTGTTCGTCACAATGTATGGGAGTTGATGGGAGATGAGTTGGGCTGGCACTTTGCAAAAAGCAAAATTCGTAATTCATATCTTTCTTTACCACTTCCTATCATATGGGGTCACCGCATTATGTTTTATTTGTACGGTATACTGATATGCCGCACAAATAGATGTGTAGGTCTACAAGGATCTTTTGGCCCGCGGAAGCGGAACAAACACTGTCATCAAGAGAAATGTCACTTTGTGACAGTCGCAGAGTCCCCGTTTGTTTGCTATGAAATATACCAAGTTTTTTTTTGTTGGTAACCACCTACATTAGTAACCCCACCTGTTAAAATATTTTACTAGAAGTAGGAAAATTTTACGAAATAATAACCCTAAGTTCATACAAACGCCCCCTATCAATTTCATCCACAGGCCAAAAGATCTTTGACGCACTATATTACGTTTTGGCATTGTTTAAAGACTAGCCCCCAATCAGACGCCAATCCGACGTCAAGGCCTTCTCAGTGAGACAGAATACGACATATTCCAGTACTAATTGAATGGAATTGGCAAGGTTTCAGTTGTAATCAACAAGATTTTGGAAGCAAATTATACAATTTCTTTTAATTATACTATATCTTCAGTTATCTTTATGAGGGTTCATGTGTGTTGCGAAAAATCCGTAGTTATATTATACATTCAAAAGTAATTCTGTATGTGTGTCTGTCTGTCGTTAGTGATTTGGATCAAATTTGGCATGGAGATACATTTTAGCCGGGAGAAGGACATAGGATACTTTATCCTAAAAATACACTTAAGGGTGTGAAATAGGAAATAAAAGTTTGTATGAGAAACCCATTATTATTCAAGTTAGAATGTTATATGAAAATTCATACAAAAACTTCTATCTATCTATCTATCTATCTATAACCTCACGCCAGATCCCTTGCGGGGTAGGCAGAGAGTGCAGAGTTCCAACAGGTTCTTTCCTTGCATACCTCTCGGGCTTCCTCGACTCTCATAGTTCGTCTCATACACGTTCGCCGGTTACGGAGACTCTTGACTTTTCCATCAGATAAGACTCGGTTTATTTGGTCGTGGTAAGATAGTCTAGGTCTTCCCCGGTACCTGCATCCTTCCACTTTCACATTGTATATCTGTTTTGTCATTCTTTCCTCTGGCATTCTTTCTATATGCCCGAACCAACGGAGCATGCCCTTTCTTATCTTCACACCGATACTATCTTTCAAAAACTTTTGGTAAGAAAACAAAGGGTTCAGTTCAAGCGTTTTTTTAAAAAATCATCCCTCAAGGAGATAAGACACTACTATACCTACCTATGTCAAATTACAAAATAAACGCGAGTAAAGTCGCAGGCAACAGCTAGTACATGATATATGCCTCGATGCTGAGGCGTATAGTGCGAGTAGTGGTCACGAGGCCCAGAGTTCAAATTCTGTCAAAAAAAATTTTCAATCTCAGTACGGAGTCTAGAATTATGCCCGGTGCAACAACAATATGCCTACTTACTAATTACATTGTATCACATGCACATGTATATATGTTACAGTCAACATGGCAATGGTGTACACAGTACACCTCTGCCACTCCGTCTTAGAGAATAATGACTTAACGGTGTTTATTTATATATTACTAGTTTCTGCCCACGATTTCGTCCGCGTTGACTTAAAACAGGGGCACGACGTAGGCGTGACGGTAGCGGAACCTGGGGAGTTGCAATTTGCTGAAATCATGGGCTGAAATGTACGGGAGACGCCACACAGCTCCCCCACGCTCGGCGCGACAGCAAACTTCACGACCCGCTCTGGTTGCGCCCAACGCGATTGCAAACAGCACGGAGGGAACGAGACGCCAATATGCGTGCGAGCGGGTCACTAACGTAGGGCGTAGCCCCGGCCGGCGCAACATCGCTCCCGCAATGTAATATGTGCGCCGCGCTGCTGAGTGCGTTGCGCTTCCGTCGCGCTTCGACGGCTGTTTGACAAAACTTAAATGCGATTCTTAAATTTGGACAATTAATTATTGGGCTTTTTTAATTGCGACAATTCTCATTCTGTCTGAAGTCTGGAATCATCAGTGTACACAGTATATTTCTACCATCCCCGCTTGGGTGCTTATTTGATTACACTTGATTACATATTTTTTTGTTATAAAAATTATTATTAAACTTGATTACATATTTTTTTGTTATAAAAATGTCAGTAAGGACGTTTTCTTACTTCACCTTGATTCTTCAGTTACAAAGCCAAATACACAGTTTTTATACCCATAACCAAACGTGAGTGTCATTTTAGTAATAAAAACAGCGATTGTTCCCTCGGCACCGTTGAATTTGTTATTAAGTGCCTATTCCCGAGATCATGGGGCTGCGTTGTAAAAAATTTACGTCAACTGGTGGCAATTTTGCCGTACAAGAGTTTTATATAAGATTCTTATAGCGCCGATGCCGTCATAAAGCGTGAAATTTAAGCCTTTACGTCCTGGACATACGGTTGTTAAAATCCAGGAATATTATAGAACGAACATGTTTTAACAATATTTTTAAAGCTTTTCTTAGCCCCTCTGATTGGGAAACACTGCCAAAATTTTAAGTACTTTATCGGAAGTGGATAGGGCGGGTGAGGTCATATTTTGCCGACGTTTGAAAAAAAAATATACTCGTATAATTCAAAAACCATAGCAAATTTTCACTTGAAATAAAAAGTAAACAACTTTATGATAATGGCGTGTTTTATTTAAGTACACATTTACAAAGTTTATCACCTAATACTTTTAAAATTCCTACCTCAAACATTCGGAGCCGAAAAATGCACAAATTTTTACGTAAACAAATATTTTTAGGAAAATTTGCAGAAAACTCTCTCTCTAGTTGAAATTTATTGCGCTTTCTAATAGTAAATAATTGATAAATAAACCTGCACACATAATATTTGGTCATCCAAACAAAGAAACATCTAAAAATACTTCGAAAACTACTGTGAAGTTTTCACAGTAACCGTGAAAAACGAAACAGTTTTTACAATAATGTCAAGGCTTACGACCTATTTATTTGGCAAAAATAAAAAGAATATATCCTATTTTAGCATTTTACACATAAATATATGCAAATAAACGTTTATTTTACGAAATTATAACCTAAAATCACAAAAAGGTGCCGTAAGATAGATAAGGTTACCTTTTCCGTTGAGAATCTCAAACAACATATATAATCAAATCACATAATGTACAGAAATGTTTTACTAACACATTCTAACAAGATTTCTTATATGATTCATTTATCAATAACAATATCACATTGTATTTGTTTGCACTCTCGGCACTTGACAGCCATTTAGCGGGCACGCGCGCTTATTGGATGTTTACTTTAAGTGGACCGTTTTCATATTTGGGAGTGTTGGTTGATAGGTTTAAATATTGGTATTATTTTGGAAGTATGTTTGAAGGCGGAAAATTGAATCAAAATTTCTTTAAATGAGCTTTGTCTTGCAGCAGACGTTTTAAAGCTGATACTAAGAGAGAAATATTTTCGTTGTCAGTTCATAAATTCGTATGTAAAGAAAGGAGAGGAAATGTTAAAATAGTTGTTTATTTTTTTAAGGACCTCTTTCACTACCCTAAATAAAGTGCTGGTTAGTTACTTTTCGACTAGCGTTACGATTAAAACTGGCGAGTTTAACCGGCGCAAAGGGAAACTTAAAGATGGTGAAATTCGTATATTGACCTACAAACTTACAACTCCAATTGTCGATTAGTTTACTTCAGACTTTACTCGATGATGGTGAAAGGCGCCCTGAGCAAGTGCAATTTATGGGATATTTTAATGAAAAAATTTGAAATTTATTTGAACTGACATCAGATAATTGGCAACAAAATATTTTGAAATTCTTGCACACGTAATGGTTTGTTTTGCTTACTTCTGATTGCCCTCTTTTACATACTTGATAATAATATCGTAATTGAATTATGTCACAACGTTGACCAACCGCTCAGCCCGTATGTCCAAGATAATCGAGGCTCTTTCGAACGAGCGAGTATCTTTTTGACGCAAAATGTCGTTGTTACCAAGATTTTAAGTTATACTGAATATATAAAATGATTCTAAATTTGTAAATAATTAAGTAACTGATGAGAATAAACTAGCTTGTGCTTTCCGACTGCCGGAAAAAGGCATTCTCTCACAAATCAAGGTTAGAAAGATTAGATCATTCTCCTTCCACGTGAACCACTTTAAAAACAAGGGGTTAAAAATGTTAAATTTGGAAAATTGGTTTTGGTATGGTATTGGTGAAGCAATTATCTAATTGGGATGTCTGGGTTCTTGCGTTAAGATACATCTTGTTTAAATAAATCATCTTAGTAACTATATAATATGTGATCAACTTGTCTCCATTCTTTGGACGTCGAGTAAGTAGACCCTGGACAAGGTAGAACAATGATATAGTGAAGGGATAAAAGCTGAATGCGTACAGCTTATGGACTTGGGTCCAGTCGTTGTCATGGCGATCTTTGGAGAAAGAATATTCCTTCTAATATGGTCGAGGAGAGTGAAGGCTGCTTCTCAAGTCATACTCGTGTACGGGTGCTGCTGGTGGGGACTAGTCCGTCCTCTATCCTTTGACTGATTTAACATGTATCCGTAGTACTGTTGAATTTTGTCTTGTTCAGCACCACACTGAAGCTATAACTAATTATTTTGTACGCACTCTTTACATATATTATAGTAACCCTTTTTTTCTCCTACTATTATTATTATTATACTCTTTATTATATACCGTTTCAAAGTCTCTATTTTGTAAATGAGACGACTACTCGTATGTTGACTGATACCATGAATATAAGTACACTTATGTTTAATCTATACTTAAGCACATCTATTTAACTCGTTCTGCAATGTTGTTCCAAACCCCATAAATGAAATATATACAAAAAGCATCGCAAAGCTCTCATTTTTAAAAAGAGTAACCGTGGTGTTTCTCATCCTTCTTCTCCACAGGAATGACATTCCGAACGTGTAGTAGAGTCTTAAATAATCAATAATTTACTCTTTTTAACTATTCATAAATGCTTTTTGGTCTACATGATTTTGAAGTCCTAGTCCTGCAATAGAATCTTTTTAGCTGATGTTGACATGGTAAAAAATATCATTAGATCATACTATAAATAGATACTAGACATTTAGACAGACGATTTGACGCAGTAGTTAAGAACGGAAGCCTCTCCGCCCATTGGGTTAAATAGTCGTGGGTTCGATTCCCGCACGGGACAAACCTTTTTGTGATCCACAATTAAAATGTTAATAAAAAAAGTAATTGTTTCGGTCTGGGTATTTGTGTATGTGAATTTTTATATTTGTAAATGCACCCACGACACAGGAATAAATCCTAATATGGGGCTACGTTGTTTATAAAAGAAAAAAAAAAGAAACGTAAACATTCATCAGCCGAACTTCGTCGACTTCAGGATATAGAGCTGCCTCAAAGATATCACGACTGACGACTGACTTCGAATTGTACGCATCCAATTTTTTACCTCTTAACATCTTGAAATGCGTTCTGCAATAGTTGTTGAGACTATTTTTGACAAAGGTGGTTTTTGATATCGAGGCAATAAAATAGACAATACTTAAAAGCATATGAATATTTTCCACACGTATGTACTTGCAACATAAATATCGCATTGATAGAAAGCAGTGATAGCTTAGTGGTGAGACCGTTGGACTGCAAAGTCAAAAGTCTCGAGCTCAAATTCAGGCACGCACCTGTCTTTTCGAAAGCATGTGCGTATTAAAAATAACTATCACTTGCTTTAACGATGCAGGAAAAAATGGTAAGAAAACCTGCTGAAGGTGTGTGTAGTTCGCCAACGTGGTGGACTATGGCCTAAATCAGAGACAGGGATTACTAGAGTAGAAACCCTCGCAGATTGAGAGGAGCCCCGTGCCCAACGTTGGGACAGTTTCTTTACACGATTAATATTATTATGTGAGCATGTTTTATGCGCAAATCTAGTACATGTTTATAACGTGTTGAAAACATTGTTTTTAAATACTACCTCAATGCAGTCAAAAATACTGTTTAAAACATGTTTTAAATACGGATATTAAAACAAAATGTCTTTTTGTAACTACCCTCTTATGCAGTAAGATCATCACGCTATGTGATGATCTTTAAACGAATTTGAAAGCAATATGGAGATTTTGATTAGTTTCAATAACAGGTGGCTACAAATCTGTCTTCAGCCAGCTTTTTACATCTTAAAATACGTTAACTAGAATGCGTTTGACTACAATTTGTTATCAAGCAACCGCTGAGATATATTAACATGTCGTGTCAGTCCATTTTTCTTTGACGTAACATTTCTAGCTTTGTTTTTTTTCTAATTTTTATCTAGTGGATGTTATAAAACCTCTGGACTAACAGAAATAAAGATTAAAAATGTATTACTTAAACACACTAAACCAGAATTTTGTGCCTTAAAAAATATAAAATTCTTTTACTTTCACTGAAGCAAATGTAGAGTCTAGTTTTGTAAGCTCCGGAAAAAAAATTGCTTGCTTTAAAGTAAGCGTCATAAGACGAAATTAGTTTGCAATTTAAACTGTTTTTAAGTAGTTGAAAAATGTTAACATTTAATTGCAAAGTTAGGTAAATATTGGGTAAGTAATTAAAGCAGGAAGCTAATGGGCGTATTTTGTAGACGGAGGAGACCAAGGCACTCTTATGGTTTCGAGGTCGCGGTGTTCATAACGATTACGAAGGTCAGCCTATATCACCAAGGTCCCCCTGCTGGGCAAAGGCCTTTTCTCACGAATCCGGATGACTAATGTAATGTGAAAAGATTATAGTCTACCATGCGGACCCAGTGTGGATTGATGAAGGCAGGTTTGAAACTAATCAAACTGTCCATAAGGCTTCCAAATTAGCTTAACGATCACCACATGAAGTGAATACCTTACTGCATAACGTGCCTTCGGTCGAAGATCTTCGAATATGGAAACGCCATCTCGGACTGACTGAGTCGAACGCTGCTTCAGCACTCGCCAAGTGGCCAAAACATCACCGTTTCCGCAACGCTATAGCGCCTATACGAACGTTGTATTTCTATAACAAAAATATGACAGATCATTCTTCATTGATTAACTAAATTACAAAACTTGAGTGTAAAAAACAAAGTAAACGACTGCGTAGTCCAGTGGTTAAGAGCCTAAGATGATCCGCGTACTGAAACGAGTAGTCGCTGTTTCGATCTCCGCAGCGGACAAATCTTTGTGTCACCTACAAATGTGTGTTTCGGACTAGGTGTTCGTGTATGTGAATTTTGAATTATTTCTTATGTAACCTGACGTTAAGAAAAAAATAATAGAAATGGGAACTATTGCCTAATCGTCTATTGAATAGCAAGCTTTAAACATTTTTATACCTTCCAAATCTGCCGGCAGATGTACCAAGCATTTATTAGCTTTTGAAATGAATGTTTGTTAGCTTACCTTTTATCTTTTTCTTAATTCACCCAAGTGTTTCTTAAGAAGAAAATCTAAAGTTTATTTATTTACCAAAATTTACTAATTAAATAGCAATTTGACCTATATTTTGAAGGGTAAAAAGGGTTTAATCGTTTGAAATTATAAACGGACTGATGGCGTACTGTTTTAATTAATCTTCTATATTTATTACGTTCTTAACTCTTGTTTGAATTTGGAAAAAGAAAAATAAGAAGTTCTTGCAATATGGAAACAAAATACTTAGAACGAATTTTTCAAAGTTCATGAAAAGTAGTAATTGATATTTCATGCCGTTGGCTGGAAGCTCAGGTGGTATTGTGAAGATCCCATCGAAATATGTATCCTAACTGTTTGATAAAAAATTTCAATATACCTTTTTATACATTTTAATTAAATATATCTATACAATATAAAATTTTGTATGTAACCACCTATTTTTGTGTTGTTCGGCGAATGCCAGTTTCTTGTACTGACGGAGAGGTTTATTTTTTTTACTTTAACTTCTTTTTTCCAGGAATAATAAAGAAAAATAAAGACGAATAAACGAAAGCAGTATCATATCACTATGATTAGTGATATGATACTGAGATATGAGATGTGGCCGAAAAGCTACCAAGCTGAAATGGGATTGGGTTGGTCATGTCTGTCGCATGCTTGACACATCTTAGGCAAAAATAATCACCAACTGGGTTTTTCTCAATTTTAAACGGCGTTGCGGCAGGCCTAGAAGGAGATTGCAGGACGAACGGAACACCTTTACAAACGATTGGCGCTCAATAGACCTAGAGACGAGTGCAAGAGATGGAGGCCTTTGCCCAGCAGTGGGATACTATAGGCTAATGAATAAATAACCGAAAACTTGACAGAGTGTGGTATTAAGACTATGATTAGAAGCCCCTCCATCAGTTTACATTAGATTCCATTTATTGTATTTCTCTATCTATCTATTTCATCACGCCAGATCCCTTGCGGGGTAGGCATAGAGTACACAGTTCCAACAGGTTATATCCTTACATACCTCTCTGGCTAACCCCACTCTCATAATTCGTCTCATACACGTTCGCCGGTTATGGAGACTCTTGACTTGTCCTTAAGATAAGACTCGATCGATTTGGTTATGGTAATATAGTCTAGGTCTTTGCCGGTACCTACATCCTTTCACTTTCGCATTGTATATCTGTTTTGTCATTCTTTCTTCTGATATTCTTTCTATATACCCGAACCGACGGAGCCTTTCTCATCTTTATACCGATACTATCTTTCATACTTACTCGCTTTCTTACTAGGCTGTTGCGAATACGGTCGGTCAGCTTCACTCCGCACATCTACCGCAGAGCTCGCATTTCTCCCGCTTTTATCCTACCTTCATTCTCCTTCTTACACACCCAGCTCTCGCTATCATATAACAGCGTTGGGACAAGAACTCCGTTATGTATGGCCAGCTTTTGGGTTAAGTGCCGGCTCTCAAGTAGTTTTCCCATCGTACCTTTTACTCTGTTCCCTGCACTCACTCTTCTCTGTATGTCAGCGTTTATTGTATTTCAGGGTGAGACTGTGAATGAATATTGAAACTGAATGTTTCTGCAGTGTATAGATCGTATAGCGGTCGAACTTTAAATTTTCTACACCAGTCCTGCACAAAAAGACGGCTTAGCATGAAAACTTTGACGTTAGCGTGACGCTAGCGAGTAGTCGTGCCTTCACGTTCACGTTAATGGAGTAATTTTGTAGAGCGTCAAAAATGATATACAAACTCCCTAGCATCACGCCAATGTCAATCTTTTCGTGCTTATGATTATCGCCTTTGATTATCATTTATGCTACGCAACTATAGCTTCATTACGCAGCAACCTGCCTTCACTGCCTCGTGGGTCTAGTGGCAAATGATGCGCTTTGTGATCTCGAGGCCCTGGTTTCAAATCCTGGGACGCACAAATGTAGTTTCTCAAACCCCGAATTGTGCCCGATGGCAATAGATTCACCCCATATTACATGAGACCTAACATCGTGGGTGAAAAGTAGGTGGACTCAGTTCACCTTTGCCCACCCCCGCTTGGGAAATATAGCCGTGACGGTGTTTTAGCGTTGAACTATTCAGCAATATGTAAGTATACAATATCACGAAAGAAATCAAATACATTGCATAAAGCTTTGATCTTACCAAATCCATAAGATCAGCTCCGCCACTCGCTTCGTGTTGGTATACACTTCCACTACAAGGCCCTTATTAGCTTTAACCAATGAAACACGGAAAGTGACGTGTTACGATATATTCGTGAAATGACCATGTTGACGGGTGCAAAGTACAAAATGACGGACGACTTAACACAGTTTTTAGGAAAGAAAAGAAGGTTCATATCAAAAATTTTTTAGCGAAAATGGGTACAAGTAAGGATGTTAAATTTTATTATTATGTGACGCCATAATCTTTCGATTCCCGCACGGGACAATCTTTTTGTGACCTACAATTATTTGTTTCGGTCTGGGTATTTGTGTATATGAATTTTCATGGTTGTAAACGCACCCACGACACAGGAATAAATCCTAGTGTGGGGTGACCATTAAAAAAATGTTATCTACGAACTAGTAACTTTTAAGTAGAAAGTATAGAAAGCAAAAGAGGTATCCATTTTTTATATTATTAACTGATTTGAATAAAGCAGAGTGCACTCCGCCGAATTTTATATTTGCCATCTAGCTGAGAATGACACACTGACGTAGGCCACGCCCACCGCGATGACGTCAGGACATAGTTGGAAGCCACAACCAACCCCTCTATATATTTACTTTGTGATCCAGTGGCATAATACCATTACACGACTATTTCACGAAGTTATAGTAACGCGCCGCGTTTGGTCATAGCGAATAAGGTTCCAGGCGTATTTTCGCTCGCGGCGCTATTTTCAAAGTGAACCGAGCTTATTCAGTGGACAGAAGACTGAAAAGATGAATGGGGGGGTGACCCGTTTCACCTTTATCCAGTGAAATAGAAAGTTTGTATCGCGTGTGACAGAAAGATACGGTCTCTTAAAGGTTTAAAAATTTTGTGACTTCAAAAATAGTCATAGAGGTTACGGGTTAATTATATAATATCAGCCTATACTTTCCCACTGCTGCAAAAGCCTTCTGTCACAAATCGAGGTAAGAAAGATTATGAGCTCCGAATGAGCTTAAACGACTACCACATTAAGTGGTGACCGGGAACGACTTAACGTGCCTTCCGAAGCACGGAAAGGCCCAAATATGGATATGCCACAAACGGTCAACCATCTTAGACTGACCGAACCTAACGCTGCTTAACCGTGGTAATCGGTAAGAACACCGCGATCACACAGTGCTACGAGCGCCTCATGTGGTGATTACTCACAATAAATATATTAACGGGTAACAAGTGGACGTGTTGTGTCAATCGTTGGGAAGACTAGGTATATATATATATATATATATATATATATATATATATATCAACACTTAACCTTCCCCCCGGACCGCGAAAGCGAATAGTCGTGTGCTCCCGTGCCAGTTTTTTCAATCTATTTAAATATAATTGTTTAAAAAATTAAAATTAAAATATTTTATAAAGTACCAGGAGGCCATAATAGACAAGCACGTAGTCAGTGAAAGTACAGGACAACAACACCGCTGACAGAAGTCAACAGCTGAGCTACTCTGCGCACGCGACACACCCCCTGTCTGTCGCCCCTACCACACTACTGCGAGTACTTTGCTTGCCACAAGCCAAAGGCGTCAGCGATTAGCGGGTGGATGAGAGTGTGGTCCAAGTGAAAAAAATAAAAAGGTGACTTTCTTTATAACTTAAATAGTGCATGTTACTATAGTGCAATATACTAAATATTGGAATTTTTATAGTCTTGTGTTCGCCTTAGAGGCGCAAAACCGTTTTTGAGCGTTCGGTAATTATTCACCGTTTAGTATGCCATTTCATCGATCACCGCCCTCCTCTATACGCAGTAAGGAGCGCAATGTCGCTGCCACCACAGCCACTGCTGGAGTTGCGGGACCATCGCAGACATATGATTCGGATACGCCCTCAGAACGAAGTGGTAGTGGCAATATTAGCATGCGACCTAAGCGCAGACGCGAGGTGGATGATGATGTTAATGAACTCCAAGCTGAAATATCTGGCATGATAACAACGCTGTCAACTTCCATTGAGCAGCGATTTGCTGAAATTAAACAGCAAAATGCTGAATTACAAACAAGCTTGAATTTCATGTCTGATAAATACGATACTATCCTCAAGTCACTCATAAATCTAGAGGAAGAAAAAGCAAAGGACAAAAAGATGATAATAAAGTTGGAAGAAAAAATAGAAATGTTGGAACGTAAAACTCGATCTACGGCCATAGAAATACGCAATGTACCTAGTAAATTATCTGCTGTAAAAAGAATCGAAACTAAAGAAGATGTTAGTGAAATTGTAAAGTCTTTGGCCGAAGCAGTGGAAATTGAGTTACAGGATTGTGACATTAAAGATGTGTACAGAGTCACCTCTAACAAAGAAAACATAAAACCAATCATCGCAGAGTTGAATAGTGTCATCAAAAAGGAAAAAATAACCCAAGCTGTTAAGAATTTTAATAAGTTGAAGGTAAATGGAGATAAACTGAACAGTCTCCATCTTAAAATAGAGGGGCCCGCTAGACCAGTATATGTTTCTGAGGCATTAACATTTAAAGCCCAACAGCTCTTTTACTTAGCTCGCCAATTTGCAAGAGAAAATGGATATAAATATTGCTGGACTGCAAGAGGAATAGTGTACCTGCGTAAAGACGACGGCACACCTTTAACTCGTATTGAAAGCGAAAGTGATATCACAAAGCTTAGCAAGAAAAATTGACTATTTTGTGTGTTATTCTGCAGCTTGCCTTCATTTACGTCTATTAATCATATTATGTGTATACATATTGTGTCAAACTTACCTTTGTTACTTCTTTTACTCACTATTTTCCTAATATTGTATTTAGAGTATTTCGCAGAATTCCGAATTATCCCATCAAATACCATATACAAGCAATCATCATCACTCACACACATTCATTCATACATTTTATTACACTTGGACAACAAAAATACAACTACAGCACATATTTTTCATCTTACTGAATTTCATAATACACTGAATGCCCTGTGGTCTAGAGTAATGCCAAAACCTAAATGGGATAAAGTCTATTATAAACTACGAACATCCTTAATGTACAAATATATATTATGTATTAAAATTCGATATCCTGGATAATAATATTAATGATATTGATGAACTAAGAGTCTCAGATTGTCATAGATCGGAACCGGAAGATTGTGAACGTTATATTGCCGTCAAGTCTCTAAAAATAATGACCCAAAATATTCGCAGTATTTCTGCAAATATATCGAGCCTTATAACGCTATTGACGAGAATATCTATACCACAGGACATTATTATACTCACTGAGTGCTGGTTATACTGCAATCCCAATATTCCACTACTAGATGGTTATACATTTTATCTGACTAATAATAGGCTAAACAAAAACGATGGCGTAGTTGTTTATATTAGAAATAATATTACGAACTTCAAAATAGTTGAACCTGATTTCATGGATGCCACTTGCATACAAATAAATATTGGTAAGGATACATGCATTCTGGCAATATATAGATCTCCATCGTTCAAAGACATTACAAATTTCTTATCCTCTATTGACCAGTTGTTGTCTATCAATTCTGCATTTAAAAATATTGTAGTGATTGGAGATATCAACATAGACATTTCTGATAGTAATACAGATAGTAAAACTCAGGAATATTTGAATTTGATTGCTAGTCATGGTCTCATGCCAGCTCACTCTCTACAAACGCATGGTAACACAGTTCTTGATCACGTTCTACTTAAAACCAAGCTTGCAGCTACTACCGTAGTCGTTGATTCTGTTGTCACTGATCATAATGCAGTTATCCTTGCACTAGGTAAAGATATTCCCAACTATACGTGTATTAAAAAAATAAAAATCGATTATTTAAAATTGGATAAGCATTTGAGAAGTACAAATTTTTTTAAAATATATGAAGCCACGGACGCAAATATTGCTCTTGAATACTTTTTTAATTCATTGACCAGAGCCCTAAAAATAAGTTCAAAAGCCTATAACGTACCTCATCGCTTAAGGATAATTAAACCGTGGATTACGCCGGGAGTACTCAGATGTATGAGAAATAGGGACAGAATGTACAAAAAAATGAAACGTTCACCTCTTAATGAAACCCTTACAATTACCTTTAGAAGATACCGCAATTTTTGTAATAATTTACTGAAAAACCTTAAAACACAATACGAAAGGGACAAATTAAACAAAGCTAAAGCTCATCCTAAAAAACTCTGGAACGTTATAAAAGAAGTTACACAAACTAAAACAAATAATTCCACTGCTTCCGCTTTACTTACAATAAGTAATTCTGCCAATGAGTCAGTCAATGTAGTTAATAATTTTTTTGTTAATGTTGGAAAAGAATTAGCCAATTCAGTCAAAAGAGATTCTATAGCTAGACATATCCCACATAAAAACCAGCTTACGATACCTTCGAGTAAATCAATGGTTTTCTTAAATACGGATGAACAGGAAGTGGAGCAAATGATACTAGCGTTGCGAACTGACTGTGCTATTGGTGTTGATGGCATTTCATCCAATGTTCTAAAGCAGTTTAAAGAAATCTTGATACCACCCATTACTCATATAATCAACTTATGCATACATGATGGAGTATTCCCGGAGTCACTTAAAAAAGCTTTAATTTATCCTATCCATAAATCTGGGGATGCAGATTGTGTCAGTAATTACAGACCTATCTCAATATTACCTGCATTGTCAAAAGTTTTGGAAAGAATTATGAATAAGCACCTAAAGAGATACTTGGAAACTAACAAATTTCTATCAAATAGACAGTACGGTTTTCGCAATAACTTATGTACAAATGATGCCGTACATGACTTGACCAATTATGTGGTCGAGTCACTGGATAAAGGCAAAAAAACTGTTGCTGTCTTCCTTGATTTAGCCAAGGCATTTGACACGGTCTGCATCCCTACTTTACTCTCCAAATTAGAAAAACTCGGAATTAGGGACAAACAACTGAAGTTGTTTAGTAGCTACCTTTCAAACCGCACTCAATGCGTAAAAATAGGTGAGAATGTTAGTGGTGACCTTCCGATTGAGCATGGTGTTCCGCAGGGTAGTATTCTTGGTCCTACTCTCTTCCTAATATATGTGAATGATATGTGCCAATTAAACATAATTAATGGCAAGTTATTTGCATTTGCGGATGATACAGCACTATTATTTACAGGTAATGCTTGGGAAGAAGTTTTTCGCTCCGCTCAAATTGGATTGAATGAAGTAACACGATGGCTTTCTGATAACACGTTGTCACTTAACGTGGATAAAACTAAATACATAAGATTCAGCATTAAAAAACCAAAGGCAGTCGACATTAACAGATACACTATAATCGCCCATAAACATCCGTGCAATTCGTTGTTAAATTGCTTATGCCCTAAAGTTGATAATGCTACCACCGTGAAATATCTAGGTGTAATTATAGATGAGAAATTGAGTTTTAGGCCACATATCGAACTTCTGACCGTGAGAATTCGCAAATTAGTTTACGTATTCAAACATTTAAGATGCATTGCGGAACCTAGCATACTAAAAATGGTATATTATGCTTTATGCCAATCGCTGATTGGATATTGTATTTCTTCCTGGGGTGGTGTTTGTAAAAGTAATCTTATAGGACTTGAACGTGCTCAGAGAGCAGTATTGAAAGTATGCACATTCAAGCCCTTTCGATTCCCAACAAGGGATCTTTATGAGTATTGTGAGGTCCTAACAGTTCGACAATATTTCATACTTCAAGTTATGTTAAGACAACATTCCACAAACTCCAAGTCCGGTCTTCCTTATTCTGCTTCGAGGCAACTGGCTCGTAGGTTTAGAGTCCCCCAGTCAACCACATCGAGAACCACTTTCAGCCAAAGATTCTTTTACTTTCTTGGGAGCTTTATTTATAAAAATATCAATAAAGATTTAACCATCGATAGCAAAAGTAAATACGAATGTAAAAGAATTGTAACTAATTGGCTACAAAAACTCAACTACGAACAAACAGAAAATCTTCTCCATCCATTAGTATAACGAGCATGCCCATACATAGTCACTCACGCATAGTCATACATACGCAATCACAACACACGAACATACACACACAAACTCACTCACATGCACGCACACTCGCACACACACGCACACACGCGCGCACAAACACTCACGTACTCATGCGCACACACACACACACACGCAAGCACACGTACACGCACACGCTTATGAATGTAGATTAATGTTACATGTTACTTTATATCTTAAAGATGTTAAAGTGTACTGAATCGCTATACCTGTGTCATGGAAGGATGCTAGTACTTATAGCTCAGGGTACTTCCCTTTTTTAAGTACTAGCAGTACAATAAATTAAATATAGTGATTTGTTGCTAGAAACAGTGTACCTGCATTTCATGTAAATTTATGAACAATAAAACATTTTATTATTATTATTATTATATTATATATATATATATATATATATATATATATATATATATCAACACTTATCTTGAGAGTCGAGGAAGCCAGAGAGGTATGGAAGGAAAGAACCTGTTGGAACTCTGTACTCTCTGCCTACCCCGCAAGGGATCTGGCGTGAGGTTATAGATAGATAGATAGATAGAACACTTATCTTTAAACCATGTTATGTAGATTTCCTCCTTGTTCTAGTGTGTTGTATAATGCGAGTAGGTATCATCAACTTCTGGGTTCGGCTCCTGCAAAGTATAGTTTTATATCCAGTCAGTTCAATAAACTAGCCCCATTTAGTATCAGCCTATACTGCCCACAGCTGGGCAAATACCTTCTCTCCCGAATCGAGGTGAGAGAGATTAGGTCATACTCCTCCACACAAACCCAGGGCGGATTGGTGGAGGCAGATCCATGGCTACCTGCTGTTGGAACTTATCAAGCCGCCTTTAAGGCTTCCAACTCGGCTTAACGACTATCACATTAAATGGTAACCAGAACCAACGACCTTCCGAAGCACGAAGACGCTTGAATATGAAAATGCCACAAACGGTCACCCATCTCAGACCGACCGAGTCGAACGCTGCTTAACTTTGGTGAGCCTCAAATCGCCTCCTATTAAATTAAAATGTAAGATCGTCGACAAGTGTGGTGGCATCGTCAGCCAAAAGACGTCCACTGCAGATTAAAAGCCAGCCCCAAAGATTACACGATGCGATGACCTTTAGGTATGCTGTACGCATTACTTGCAACCTTAACCATTTTGTGAAGGGCTTGCGCACTCCAAATATGTACGAAAATGTTCAATTCTATACTTTCATCGATTTTAGACTTACCTATTCCTTCCTACCCAGCAACGATTTAGAAAAATATAGTCAACATTCAGCATTCTTTTTAATATCAAGTCTTTTAAAACTTAAATAGTTTTGTATCATTATTCCGCTAATGGATTTCCCCGTTATAAATTTTATGCGGAATAAACACATCTGTTCATTACATAGTCCCGTTTTGAGGGTCCCGAGCGCAAGCTTCATAAAAAAAATTGAGGACGTTATATATGGACATCTTCGTTTTGTGACAGTATTTATTTGGTGTAATACTTTATTATAATTTTATCAGGTATTACCTACTACATGATAAAAAGGGCTTCTTTAATCACCCTCGGGTAAAGTCTGAAGTAGACTATCTATCTCTATCTATATCATCACGCCAGATTCCTTGCGGGGTAGGCAGAGAGTACAGAGTTCCAACAGGTTCTTTATACTTCTCTGGCTTCCTCCACTCTCATAGTTCGTATCATACACACTCGCCGGTTACGGAGACTCTTGACTTGTCCTTAGATAAGACTCAGTCTATTTAGTCGTGGTAAGATAGTCTAGATCTTCCCCGGTACCTACATCCTTGCACTTTCGCATTGTATATCTGTTTAGTCATTCAAGATAAAAAGACCCAAAGTCATTTTATGTGTTTCGCCGACGATGTTAGGTTAGCAACGATTCAGAAGTATACCTGGCATGCCTTTTAAGTTCTGTCGTTTCCATATTTCCCGGCAATTATGAATTTGGAACTGTTCTATATTCGAATGTGTTTAAATTTTGAATCTTAAAACAGTTGAAAGTATTAAGATAAATGCTATTGTTTAGTCACAGCGTCGATTGGAATCTGTCAGGTTACGTACGAAAATAAATCTTTCTAAGGAAAATGTTTGTGCAATAATTTTCTACAACTTTAGAAGAGGCCTGACGCGGCTTCAATGTTTTGAAGAACTAACATCTGTGTTCAGTGATGAAGCCCCATGTCTGCGGACTGTCGAACGCTGGTATTTAGAATTACAGCGTGGACATACTAGTGTTAGTGACAAATCTCGCGAAGGACGCCCAAAATCCGCCTTCACTGAAGATAACATCATTGCTGTCAGACAAATAATTCTCGAAGATCATCATGTAACGTATCGAGAGAGAGAGGCTCTATTAGGCATCTCAGGGACAACCATTCAGAAGATCTTGCATGAAGCGCTTGGTGTGAGAAAGCTAGTTTGCTGTTGGATACCGCATCTGCTTTCCGACGATCACAAGGCGGCCCGCGTCAGATGGTGTAAGAAAACTCTGCAAAGGTTCGACCGAGGAGAGTCAAATCACGTCTACGACATCATCAGTGGTGACGAATCTTGGATCTATGCCTCCGATCCTGATTCTAAACAACAATCTACAAACTGGGTCTTTCAAGACGAGCCAAAGCCGACTAAAGTTGTTCGTTCTCGAAGCACTTCAAAGAAGATGATGGCCACGTTCGTTGGAAAAACCGGCCATGTTGCGACTATTGCACTTGAAGATCGTAGAACGGTTAACGCAGAGTGGTATACCACAGTTTGTTTACCACAAGTCATCGCCGAACTTCGAAAATCTAACTCAAAGCGACGCATCATCCTGCACCACGACAACGCAAGCTCACACACCGCTCGTTAAACGATTGAGTATTTGAAGAAGGAAAAAGTAGACATTCTTGACCATCCTCCATACAGTCCTGACCTAAGCCCTAACGATTTCTTTACATTTCCTAAAATTAAGAAAAGTCTTCGTGGTCAAAGGTTCCAGTCCGGTGAAGAAGCAGTCGACGCTTTCAAGTCAGCCATTTTGAACACCCCCACTTTAGAGTGGAATAAATGTTATAATAACTGGTTTGAGCGAATGGAAAAGTGTATTAAGCTACGTGGTGAATACTTTGAAAAACAATAAAAAGTACTACAAGGTTCTAGTTGTGTGTTTTCTTCAAACGACAAAACTTAAAAGGAATGCCTGTATTATCAACTAGGACCATTCCGTTTAATATCAAGTCTTTAAAAACTGCAATAATTCCGTATCACTATTCCGCTAAATGATTTTCCCGCTATAAATTTTATGCGGAATAAACATAAATGTTTATTGCATAGCCCCATTTTGGGGTTCCCCGAACGCAAGATTCATAATAAAATTGTGGACGTTAAATAAGGTCGTCTTTATTTTATGTGACAGTATGTTTTTTGGTTTATGCCTCTATTATAGTTATTTTCTGCATATCTGCATACACCAGAATGACAACCTCTTTCACCACCCTCAAGTAGAGTCTGAAGTAGACTAATCGACAATATAAATTGCAAGTAAGTCTATATACGAATTTCACCATCTCAGAGTAGCCCTATCCGATACTTAAACTAGCCAGTTTTAACTGTCGAGCATCGCTAATCGAGAAGTAACTAAACAGCACTTTACTCGAGGGTAGTGAAAGTGGCCTAAAGTCAATTTATGTGTTTCGCCGACGATGTTAGACTAGCAATGATTCAGAAACATTTATCAACTAGCACCATTCTGTGAATTATTATGTCCTCATTCATTCTTATGCAATAAATTTTTATGCCTTCAACGAAAACTAGCAACAGGTTTCTAAATCAGCCTGTATTATCCCACAGCTAGGTAAATATTTGCCCTTCTAAATCGCGTTGAGGAAGTATTCTCTCAATTGGTCATACTCTACCATCCGGACCCAGTAGGAATTGGTGGAGGTAAGTTTGTGGCCACCCCTTGCTGGAACTTATAAAGCCACCTGTAAGTCACGTAACCAAGCTTAATGACTAACATATTAAGTGGTAAACGAAACTAATAATTTAACTTGCTTTCTTAAGCATGGAGATACTAGAATAATACCTATAATGGCATGGGTTACCTAATTTAAATAAGCAGTGACGAACGATCCGAAAGCTACTTTGTGAACCTTTTCACCTCTGCCTGTTACTTCGAAGATAACAGATCTCACATACGGAATCTTCACTTACTCAAAAAAGGGCAAAGTAAAAAGGTAACTAACAAAATTTACAACCTTCTATCGAAAATACTCGATAATTTACTCAACACGATATCAGAGAGCTTAGCATTAACAGATTGACGTTAGTATAAGGCTATCGAGTTGATACAGTATCCCTTTCGCACTATAAATTTACTAAAACGGTGAACGTGACAGCATGATTTTTCGACATCGTTGATTGTAGTTAGATAATTTTAATTTAAAAATACCTTTTTTAAAACAAGCTTTTATAGCAAAAACACAAATAAGATGTTTTGCTTAGTTGAGGAGTTCCTATGGCTTCCTTCCCGCTCCATCATCAGACAGCATCCGGGTCTAAAGTACTCGTTAAGACAATTCTAACGAGCCGAAACACGGTGAGGTTATAGGTTGAGTAGTTGGGTGATTCCATTGGCCACCTTTCGGCTTCATCATCAGACCCTAAACACTATCTGGTTTTATAGTACTTGTCAACGACAATCGAACAAGCCTAAACTCGAGGGGGTTACGGTGTACAGTTTACATATTCCTATGGCCACCTTCGGACCCCATCATCAGACCAGCTCCATGGTTCCATATTATTGCCTTGTCACCGACTTTACATATATATGCCGAATTTCAGCTGAATCGGATACCCGCAAGTGCTTGAAAACTGGATCACAACTTTTGAACCGGAAAGACAGGCAGACAGATATACGAACATTGCAAGTTAAATAAAAGCTTGTAAAAAGGATGGCATATCAACTCGATAGCTTAACGGTAACTTCAATCTGTTAGGTCTTTGATAGCACTAACAGATTCACGTTACTGTGAAAGTTATAGTATGGAAAAGATGAAGTATCAACTTGATAACATTAATATGTTTATACTAAACCCTTTGATCAGTATGTGCGGGCGACCGCATGAGTCACGACTCTGCCCCGAGGCCTGCATCTGCACACAGATCATAAATCCGCTCCACTCGATGGCTCGATGTGCGAATACTGATGAGTCGGGGCGACTGCTCCGTGAGCATTCACATCGAATACTCGATGGGAGCATAAGTCAATTTTGCAATTGGTATATATAGACGTGAGTGTTTTCGTTGTAAGAATATTCTCAAGCGTAGTTCTTGCTGGCCATTTCGCCGTAACGACACAACTCAAGCATTTGTTTAATTGAATTAGAAATCTTATTTTAATAACTAAAAATCTTGAGTTTTCCTATTTTTACAAGCTTTTATTTAACTTGCAATGTTCGAATGTCTGTCTGTCTTTCCGGTTTAAATATTATGATTCAATGTAATTCAAATATTCAAGCAGTTGCGGGTATCCGATTGAGCTGAAATTTGACATACATATGTTAGTTTGGTGACAATGCAATAATATGGTACCATGGAGCTAGTCTGATAATGGAGTCACAACACCATGGGCCGCCGCCCTAGGAATATGTGAACTATACAACGTAACCCCCCGTTTTGAGGCCTGTTAGATTGGTACTGACAAGTACTTTATAACCAGATAGTGTTCAGGGTCTGATGATGAAGCCGAAAGGTGGTCTATGGAACCACCCAACTACACAATATAACTTCGCCATGTTTGGGCTCGTTGGATTTGTCTTCACGAGTACTTCTGACCGGTATAGTGTCCAAGGTCTCAAAATAGATAAGAGCATTTTTGTCATCAGAAAATTCCCTCTCATGATTGTTTGTTGATATAACAAACCTTTTGACGGTCTTGTCTGGTTCGGTGAAGCTGTAAAGGCCCTGTGGCCAACAGCGTAGATCATTCACACACACACACAAACGCAAGGGATCTGCCATGGTTATATATGTGTGCGTTTGTGTATAAATGATATACGCTGTTGGCCGCAGGGCCTTTACAGCTTCACCGAACAAGACAAGACAAGACCAGATCCCTTGCGGGGTAAGCATATAGTACAGAGTTTCAACAGGTTCATTCCAAACCTTTAATTTTGTTATACCTATCTAGATGATTCAGTGGTATGTGCATGTAAAATTTGTTTGTGAATGGACTCATAACACACAAATAATCTAAAGTGTGAAGCAATTTTCTTGATTGCGGCACATATCTGCTATGAATACTACATTTCTGGTAGATAGACAGTATGGACGAAACGTCTTTCTTTGCCATCTACCTTCTCTGCTTTTACTCGACCAAGCCAGAAGTAGAATAATATTACTAATTAACATTCTTGAATTTAAAAAAAAAGCACCAAACCTAAGCTGGGTTTGGTGTTTTTTTTTAAAGTGCGACAGGAATTGCTCATTTGCTCAAATGGTCAGACTGAAAATACATCTTGTAGCAAGCTGCCTCCTTACACTGTGGTCTACTTCGGAAATAAAAATAAACAAGGCCATTAATACAGGAAGCTTTAGGCAGTAAATAGTAATCCGAAAGAGCTATAACAAACTCATATCTTTGCACATTAACATCGCTTTTACTGCGGCATATAAAGTTTGTAACATCAGATTGCGTACAGGCAATTTATTGAAGGCCACTAAACTTAGACAAAACGCGGTCAAACCTATATAGGTTAGGGAATATTCCCAAAACAGAAGTGATGAAGGGCCATTGCGTAAACTCACATTTTGATGTCTATGTTAGTCATTCGTGTCACTTTAGGTATTGTCATTATCACGGACACAATATTAGACTCGAAACTGCTAATGAGTTTCTTTATAAATAATTTTATTTTGGAAAGATCTTTTTATAAACAACCATTAATATCAAAAACACAACCTACCAAGATATCTTGCTTAGTTGAAGATTTATAAGGATCTATTTCCAGGTCCATCATTAGACTAATATATGATACCATCTAAGTCCATAGTACTTGTTAGTCCATAGTAGTTGTTGTTGATATGCCATCCTTTTTAGAAGCTTTTATTTAACTTGCAATGTTCGTATATCTGTCTGTCTGTCTTTCCGGTTCCAAAGTTGTGATCCAGTTTTCAAGCACTTGCGGGTATCCGATTCAGCTGAAATTCGGCATATATATCTAAAGTCGGTTACAAGGCAATAATATGGAACCATGGAGCTGGTCTGATGATGAAGTCCGAAGGTGGCCATTGGAATATGTAAACTGTACAACGTAACCCCCTCGAGTTTAGGCTTGTTCGATTGGCATTGACAAGTACTACAAAACCAGATAGTGTTTAGGGTCTGATGATGAAGCCAAAAGGTGGCCAATGGAATCACCCAACTACTCAACCTATAGCCTTGCCGTGTTTCGGCTCGTTAGAATTGTCTTAACGAGTACTTTAGACCCGAATGCTGTCTGATGATGGAGCGGGAAGGAAGCCATAGGAACTCCTCAACTAAGCAAGACATCTAAGTTGTGTTTTGCTATAAAAGCTTGTTTTAAAAAAGGTATTTTTAAATTAAAATTATCTAACTACAATCAACGATGTCGAAAAATCATGCTGTCACGTTCACCGTTTTAGTAAATTTATAGTGCGAAAGGGATACTGTATCAACTCGATAGCCTTATACTAACGTCAATCTGTTAATGCTAAGCTCTCTGATATCGTGTTGAGTAAATTATCGAGTATTTTCGATAGAAGGTTGTAAATTTTGTTAGTTACCTTTTTACTTTGCCCTTTTTTGAGTAAGTGAAGATTCCGTATGTGAGATCTGTTATCTTCGAAGTAACAGGCAGAGGTGAAAAGGTTCACAAAGTAGCTTTCGGATCGTTCGTCACTGCTTATTTAAATTAGGTAACCCATGCCATTATAGGTATTATTCTAGTATCTCCATGCTTAAGAAAGCAAGTTAAATTATTAGTTTCGTTTACCACTTAATATGTTAGTCATTAAGCTTGGTTACGTGACTTACAGGTGGCTTTATAAGTTCCAGCAGGGGGTGGCCACAAACTTACCTCCACCAATTCCTACTGGGTCCGGATGGTAGAGTATGACCAATTGAGAGAATACTTCCTCAACGCGATTTAGAAGGGCAAATATTTACCTAGCTGTAGGATAATACAGGCTGATTTAGAAACCTGTTGCTAGTTTTCGTTGAAGGCATAAAAATTTATTGCATAAGAATGAATGAGGACATAATAATTCACAGAATGGTGCTAGTTGATAAATGTTTCTGAATCATTGCTAGTCTAACATCGTCGGCGAAACACATAAATTGACTTTAGGCCACTTTCACTACCCTCGAGTAAAGTGCTGTTTAGTTACTTCTCGATTAGCGATGCTCGACAGTTAAAACTGGCTAGTTTAAGTATCGGATAGGGCTACTCTGATATGGTGAAATTCGTATATAGACTTACTTGCAATTTATATTGTCGATTAGTCTACTTCAGACTCTACTTGAGGGTGGTGAAAGAGGTTGTCATTCTGATGTATGCAGATATGCAGAAAATAACTATAATAGAGTCATAAACCAAAAAACATACTGTCACATAAAATAAAGACGACCTTATTTAACGTCAACAATTTTATTATGAATCTTGCGTCCGGGGAACCCCAAAATGGGGCTATGCAATAAACAGTTATGTTTATTCCGCATTAAATTTATAGCGGGGAAATCATTTAGCGGAATAGTGATACGGAATTATTGGAGTTTTTAAAGACTTGATATTAAACGGAATGGTCCTAGTTGATAATACGAGGCATGCCTTTTAAGTTTTGTCGTTTGAAGAAAAAACACAACTAGAACCTTATAGTACTTTTTATTGTTTTTCAAAGTATTCACCACGTAGCTTAATACACTTTTCCATTCGCTCAAACCAGTTATTATAACATTTATTCCACTCTAAAGTGCGGGTGTTCAAAATGGCTGACTTGAAAGCGTCGACTGCTTCTTCACCGGACTGGAACCTTTGACCACGAAGACTTTTCTTAATTTTAGGAAATGTAAAGAAATCGTTATGGCTTAGGTCAGGACTGTATTGAGGATGGTCAAGAATGTCTACTTTTTTTTCCTTCTTCAAATACTCAATCGTTTAACGAGCGGTGTGTGAGCTTGCGTTGTCGTGGTGCAGGATGATGCGTCGCTTTAAGTTAGATTTTCGAAGTTCGGCGATGACTTGTGGTAAACAAACTGTGTTATACCACTCTGCGTTAACCGTTCTACGATCTTCAAGTGCAATAGTCGCAACATGGCCGGTTTTTCCAACGAACGTGGCCATCATCTTCTTTGAAGTGCTTCGAGAACGAACAACTTTAGTCGGCTTTGGCTCGTCTTGAATGACCCAGTTTGTAGATTGTTGTTTGGAATCAGGATCGGAGGCATAGATCCAAGATTCGTCACCACTGATGATATCTTATACGTGATTTGACTCTCCTCGGTTAAACCTTTGCCGAGTTTTATTACACCATCTGACGCGGGCCGCCTTGTGATCGTCGGAAAGCAGATGCGGTATCCAAGCGCAAACTAGCTTTCTCACACCAAGCGCTTCATGCAAGATCTTCTTTATGGTTGTCCCTGAGATGGCTTATAGAGCCTCTATCTCTCGATACGTCACATGACGATCTTCGAGAATTAGTTGTCTCACAGCAATGATGTTATCTTCAGTGAAGGCGGATTTTGGGCGTCCTTCGCGAGATTTGTCACTAACACTAGTATGTCCACGCTGGAATTCTAAATACCAGCGTTCGACAGTCCGCAGACATGGGGCTTCATCACTGAACACAGATGTAAGCTCTTCAAAACACTGAAGCCGTGTCAGGCCTCTTCTAAAGTTGTAGAAAATTATTGCACAAACATTTTCCTTAGAAAGATTCATTTTCGTACGTAACCTGACAGATTCCAATCGACGCTGTGACTAAACAAGATCATTAATCCTAATACTTTCAACTGTTTTGAGATTCAAAATTTAAACACATTCGAATATAGAACAGTTCCAAATTTAAAATTGCCGGGAAATATGGAAATGACAGAACTTAAAAGGCATGCCAGGTATACTTCTGAATCGTTGCTAACCTAACATCGTCGGTGAAACACATAAAATGACTTTGGGTCTTTTTTATCTTGAATGACTAAACAGATTTACAATGCGAAAGTAGAAGGATGTAGGTACCGGGGAAGATCTAGACTATCTTACCACGACTAAATAGACCGAGTCTTATTTAAGGACAAGTCAAGAGTCTCCGTAACCGGCGAGTGTGTATGATACGAACTATGAGAGTGGAGGAAGCCAGAGAAGTATAAAGAACCTGTTGGAACTCTGTACTCTCTGCCTACCCCGCAAGGGATCTGGCTTGATGATGTAGATAGAGATAGATAGTCTACTTCAGACTTTACCCGAGGGTGATTAAAGAAGCCCTTATTATCATGTAGTAGGTAATACCTGATAAAATTATAATAAAGTATTACACCAAATAAATACTGTCACAAAACGAAGACGTCCATATATAACGTCCTCAATTTTATTATGAAGCTTGCGCTCGGGACCCTCAAAACGGGGCTATGTAATGAACAGATGTGTTTATTTCGCATCAAATTTATAACGGGGAAATCCATTAGCGGAATAATGATACAAAACTATTTAAGTTTTAAAAGACTTGATATTAAAAAGAATGTTAAATGTTGACTATATTCTTCTAAATCGTTGCTGGGTAGGAATAGGTAAGTCTAAAATCGATGAAAGTATAGAATTGAACATTTTCGTACATATTTGGAGTGCGCAAGCCCTTCACAAAATGGTTAAGATTGCAAGTAATGCGTACAGCATACTTAAAGCAGGTCATCGCATCGTGATAATCTTTGGGGCTGGCTTTTAATCTGCAGTGGACGTCTTTTGGCTGACGATGCCACCACACTTGTCGACGATCTTATATTTTAATTTAATAGGAGGCGATTCGAGGCTCTCCAAAGTTAAGCAGCGTTCGACTCGGTCGGTCTGAGATGGGTGACCGTTTGTGGCATTTTCATATTCAAGCGTCTTCGTGCTTTGGAAGGTCGTTGGTTCTGGTTACCATTTAATGTGATAGTCGTTAAGCCGAGTTGGAAGCCTTAAAGGCGGCTTGATAAATTCCAACAGCAGGTAGCCATAGATCTGCCTCCACCAATCCGCCCTGGGTTTGTGTGGAGGAATATGACCTAATCTCTCTCATCTCGATTCGGGAGAGAAGGCATTTGCCCAGCTGTGGGCAGTATAGGCTGATACTAAATGGGGCTAGTTTATTGAACTGACTGGATATAAAACTATACTTTGCAGGAGCCGAACCCAGAAGTTGATGATACCTACTCGCATTATACAACACACTAAAACAAGGAGGAAATCTACATAACATGGTTTAAAGATAAGTATTGATATATATACCTAGTCTTCCCAACGATTGACACAACAACTAGCTCTGTCGAGCAACAGCAACGAGGTCTGTACGCGTCCACTTGTTACCCGTTAATATATTTATTGTGAGTAATCACCACATGAGGCGCTCGTAGAACTGTGTGATCGCGGTATTCTTACCGATTACCACGGTTAAGCAGCGTTAGGTTCGGTCAGTCTAAGATGGGTGACCGTTTGTTGCATTTCCATATTTGGGCCTTTCCGTGCTTTGGAAGGCACGTTAAGTCGTTCCCGGTCACCACTTAATGTGGTAGTCGTTTAAGCTCATTCGGAGCCTTATAGACGGCTTGATAAGTTCCAAGAGTAGTTAGCCACAAATCTGCCTTTACCAATCCGCACTGGATCCCGTGGTAGAGTATGATCTAATCTTTCTAACATCGATTTGTGACAGAAGGCTTTTGCAGCAGTGGGAAAGTATAGGCTGATATTATATAATTAACCCGTAACCTACTCTATGACTATTTTTAAAGTCACAAAATTTTTACTGTTCGGAGTTCTTGTCCCAACGCTGTTATATGGTAGTGAGAGCTGGGTATGTAAGAAGGAGAATGAAAGTAGGATAAATGCGGTAGAAATGCGAGCTCTGCGGAAGATGTGCGGAGTGAAGCTGACCGACCGCATTAGCAACAGCATAGTAAGACAGCGAGTAGGTATGAAAGATAGTATCGGTGTAAAGATGAGAAAGGGCATGCTCCGTTGGTTCGGTCATATAGAAAGAATTGCAGAGGAAAGAATGACAAAACAGATATACAATGTGAAAGTGGAAGGATGCAGGTACCGGGGAAGACCTAGACTATCTTACCACGACCAAATAAACCGAGTCTTATCTGATGGAAAAGTCAAGAGTCTCCGTAACCGGCGAGCGTGTATGAGACGAACTATGAGAGTCGAGGAAGCCAGAGAGGTATGTAAGGAAAGAACCTGTTGGAACTCTGTACTCTCTGCCTACCCCGCAAGGGATCTGGTGTGAGGTTATAGATAGATAGATAGATAGACAAAATTTTTAAACCTTTAAGAGACCATATCTTTTTGTCACACGCGATACAAACTTTCTATTTCACTGGATAAAGGTGAAACGGGTCACCCCCCCATTCATCTTTTCAGTCTTCTGTCCACTGAATAAGCTCGGTTCACTTTGAAAATAGCGCCGCGAGCGAAAATACGCCTGGAACCTTATTCGCTATGACCAAACGCGGCGCGTTACTATAACTTCGTGAAATAATCGTGTAACGGTATTATGCCACTGGATCACAAAGTAAATATATAGAGGGGTTGGTTGTGGCTTCCAACTATGTCTTGACGTCATCGCGGTGGGCGTGGCCTACGTCAGTGTGTAATTCTCAGCTAGATGGCAAATATAAAATTCGACGGAGTGCACTCTGCTTTATTCAAATCAGTTAATAATATAAAAAATGGATACCTCTTTTGCTTTCTATACTTTCTACTTAAAAGTTACTAGTTCGTAGATAACATTTTTAATGGTCGCCCCACACTAGGATTTATTCCTGTGTCGTGGGTTCGTTTACAACTATGAAAATTCACATACACAAATACACAGACCGAAACAAATAATTGTAGGTCACAAAAAGATTGTCCCGTGCGGGAATCGAAAGATTATGGCGTCACATAATAATAAAATTTAACATCCTTACCCATTTTCGCTAAAAAATATTTGATATGAACCTTCTTTTCTTTCCGAAAAACTGTGTTAAGTCGTCTGTCATTTTGTACTTTGCATCCGTCAACATGGTCATTTCACGAATATATCGTAACACGTCGCTTTCCGTGTTTGATTGGTTAAAGCTAATAAGGGCCTTGTAGTGGAAGTGTACATCAACTCGAAGCGAGTGGCGGAGCTGATCTTATGGATTTGGTAAGATCAAAGCTTTATGCAATGTATTTGATTTCTTTCGTGATATTGTATACTTACATATTGCTGAATAGTTCAACGTTAAAACACCGTCACGGCTATACTTCCCAAGTGGGGGTGGGCAAAGGTGAACTGAGTCCACCTACTTTTTACCGACGATGTTAGGTCTCATGTAATAGGGGGCGAATATATTGCCATCTGGCACAATTCCATACTCCGTACTCTTACTGGGAATTTTTCGTTTGAAAAACTACATTTGTGCGACCTAGGATTTGAACCCAGGGCCTCGAGATCACAAAGCGCATCATTTGCTACTAGACCAACGAGGCAGTCAAGGCAGGCTGTTGCCTAATGAAGCTGTAGTTACGTAGCATAAATGATAACCAAAAGCGATAATCATAAGCACGAAAAGTTTGACGTTAGCGTGTTGCTAGGGAGTTTATATATCATTTTTGTCGCTCTACAAAATTACTAAATTAACGTGAACTTGAAAGCACGACTACTCGCTAGCGTCATGCTATCGTCAAAGTTTTCATGCTAAGCCGTCTTTTTGTGCAGGACAGTTGTACAAAATTTAAAGTTCGACCGCGATACGATCTATACACTGCAGAAACATTCAGTTTCAACATTCATTCACAGTCTCAACCTGAAATACAATAAACGCTGACATACAGAGAAGAGTGAGTGCAGGGAACAGAGTAAAAGGTGCGATGGAAAAACTACTTGAGAGCCAGCAAAGCTGGCCATACATAACGGAGTTCTTGTCCCAACGCTGTTATATGGTAGTGAGAGCTGGGTGTGTAAGAAGGAGAATGAAGGTAGGATAAATGCGGTAGAAATGCGAGCTTTGCGGTAGATGTGCGGAGTGAAGCTGACCGACCGTATTCGCAACAGCGTAGTAAGAAAGCGAGTAAGTATGAAAGATAGTATCGGTGTAAAGATGAGAAAGGGTATGCTCCGTCGGTTCGGGCATATAAGGCTGCGTCAAGGTGTGGGACATCAGCCAGCCGAGCAAGGCGCCAGTCAGCCAGCTGGACTGTTTGGTGAGTGGGTAACTGTCCTCGATTCATGCATTTTTTGGTATACATGTTTTGTAGAAGTTTAACAATAGGTCAAAAAGTAGTGAAAATGAGAATATAATGACTATTGATAACTTAATAATTTATTTTTCTACATAGTTTCCGAGTCTCTCTACACACCGAGTCCAGCGCTTTTCCAAGGCTAAAATCCCTTTCACAAAAGAAGTTTTGTCTTGGTCCTGCAAAAAGCTCTCCACGGCATCCATCACCTCGTTATCGTCTTCGTACCTGTTTCCCCTTAAGTAGTTTTCAATTTGGGGAACAGATAAAAATCGCTAGCCGCCAGATCTGGTGAATAAGGGTAGTGGTCAACCAATTCGAAGCCGGCTTGCTGAATGGCAGCCATCGCAACTGCCGACCTTATAAAAAAAAAAAACATCATTTATTCTCTTAGCATGTGTACAATAATTTTATCCAATACTGGAACATCCTTTTAAGTATAAAATATACTTGTGCCAGGATGCCCCGCTCTTTCATATCTTACTAAGTAAATGTCTAATGAAATACAAACATGAGAGTCTTTAAAATAATATGCTTGGTACAAAGTTATAGCTACAATAAGAAAACAAAATTAAATACTAAAAAATAAAAAATAAAAAGAAGAATAAAAATAATAACTATCTTTCTAAAATAAAAAGGGGAAATAAATAAAAATAAATAAATAACAAAAATGTATGTGTGTGTGTATGTGTGTGTGTATGTGTGTGTGTGTGTGTGTGTGTATGTGTGTGTGTATGTGTGTGTGTGTGTGTGTGTACTTGTGTGTTTGTGTGATATGAGTATGTGTGTGACCGTCCATACCACCTATACCTTGTTCAACTTACTTATTTAACAACATGTAGTAGTGCTTCCACTTCACTATAGTTTAAGTTATGAAGCCACTCAGTTATTTTTGTTTTTAACTCATGTGAGTTGAGTGGGCAGATATTCAATGATTTGTTCACTTTGTTGTATATGTATTCGGATTGTCTCTTAAACTGATGACTAGCAAAAGTGGTTTTTGCAACACAAGTGTATTTCATGTCTCTCCTTCTTTTTGTGTTAGTGTTTTGATCATAGAACACAGTTTTATGTTTTTCTCTAAGTAAGTGTAGTATATATAGTTTCCGAACACTCAGTAAACCGCTAATGGCGTATAAGCTCACTGTAGGATATCTGTAGGGCTTAGTATACATAATCTTTATAAGGGACCGCTGCCCGCGCTCTAGGCATAAAAATTTCATTTTTGAGGCCCCTCCCCATACCGGCAAACAGTATGTCAGAACCGATTGAGCAAGTGCAGTGTATATTTGGTTTAATAACTTAATAGAAGAAACGTATCTAAGGATCTTAAAGATCCAGATAAGTTTCCTTATTCGGCTATTGGTTACTTCGAGATGGGGGTGCCAGGATAATTTTTGGTCAATCATTATTCCCAAGTATTTAGTACAGGCTACTTGTTCTATTATGGGACAGTTACAGTTAATAGAAGGATTATTACAGGTGTGGATTTTAAGTACAAAGTTTTTGGGTTGAGTTCTATTGGTGATTGAAAAACACATGTAATTGGTTTTCAAGGTATTTAGAGTGAGTAGATTCGATTTATGCCATGTATCCACTTCAGCCAGACCAGTTTCTGCAGCCTTATGGATTTCCTTCCAAGAGCATCCAGTAAAAATAATAGCAGTGTCGTCAGCGTAGGACAAAATATGACCTTTATTAATTTTGAAATTACATAGATCGTTAATGTAAATTAAGAAAAGGGTTGGCCCTAATACACTACCCTGTGGAACACCGTAACCTACTTGAAGTTCATCACTGGTGTTTTCTCCTATTTTTACTTTTTGTTTGCGACCTCGTAGGTAATCCTTAAAGAGTTCCAACTGTTTACCTCTAATTCCGATTTGTTCCAATTTAAGCATAAGAGTGGGTACAAAAACGGTATCAAAGGCCTTCTTTAGGTCTAAAAACACTGCCATACATTTTCTACCTTGGTCTAATTGTTTGATTATTTTTGCGGTTAGGTCTAAAATAGCATCTTGAGTACATTTACCTTGCCGAAATTCGTATTGAGAATTAGAGAGGATGTTATTTTTGTTTAGATAATCTATTAGTCTTTTGTTGATCAACTTTTCTAAGATTTTAGCTATAACCGGTAATACAGAAATAGGGCGATAATTGTTGATATCGCGTCTGTCTCCACTTTTATAAACCGGTGTAATGATGGATTGCTTAAGATGATTAGGGAAGATTCCCTTCGAAAAACAAAGATTGGCTAGGTGACTGATAATGGGAGTGACTAATTCTTTTGATATTTTCAAAAACCTTGTAGGTATATTATCCCATCCAGTGGCAATATCTGATTTGAGAGACATAAGTATACTGTTTACCTCATTGGGATCAGTATTAAATATAGCAAATGAGTTTGATTGAGTATGAACGATGGGTGGACTATTTTTTTGTTGGTTAGGATCCCTGTTGAGTATTTTTTCAGCAAGGTGCTGTCCGATATTGGCAAAAAGTTATTAACTGTGTTGACTGATTTAGTGGGGCATTGATTGATTTCAAGTAATTTTACATTAGATGTTTTGGATTGTTTCGTATGTGTCATATTTTTAATATTGTTCCATAATGTCTTAGGATTTGTGAACAGTAATTGTGTTCTATCGTAATTACGTTTTAGTTTTTTTATTAAACTGTTGCAATAGTTACGATATCTTCTGTAAGTGATACTTAAGACCTCATCGAGAGGATTGAATTTTAGTTGCCTTTGCATTTTGTTTCTGTCGATTATATCCTTACTTTACGAAGCGGAAAAGACGAATCTATAAGCTACGAATATATACATATATATATATATATATATATTGTATGTATACCGAACAATAAAATATCCGCCACACCTTAATTCTACAAGAGGTGACAGAAGTATATCACTGTTATTGGTTAGGTTCTTATGTGATGTAATCAAGTATCAAAATCAATTTATTGTTAACGTAATAGTGTGTGTTCCAGGAACTGTGTTACAGGATCTATCTCCTGAGCTGTGTTCCCTGTTCTGGATTACACAATTTGACGTTACGTAACTAAAGTAATTATAAAAGAAAGTGAAAAAAGAACAGTACTATGTGTTCGCGTTAATGTAAATAAATAAATAAATGTCCATGTGCGTACGTTTGTGCGTGTGTATGTGTGAATGTGATGGAGTAGTGAGGGGTGTTTTGAAATGAAGCAGAATTCCGTTTACAAGGGGAATTGCAGTAACTTCTGTGTCATCATAGTCGTAAGCACACAACCATTCAGATATATGTCTTTTAAATTGTGAAAAGTTGTAATATCTTAAGTTCTTCAGTCCAATATTGTATAAACGTGGAGCTAGGTAGTTATATGTTTTTCTTGCAAGAACACTCTTATAAGCCGGTATGGGGTAATTATCAATTCTTTTTGTAGAATATGATAGCTGAAGAGCTTTCTGATAAAACATTAAATTTTTGGTACAATGGCGTTGTACGGTATCTAAATCGTAATTTCATTATAACTTTTAAAATAGCTCTCCGCGCCCGCTCCAACTCTATCATGTGCGTCATTGCAGCTCCACCCCTAGTACATATACAATAATTAATGATACATTCCTCTTATACCTCGACGTTTGTCTTAAAAAACTATTGTCTCCCAATATCCGTAAATTTTTACCAATATTTGTAATATGTTTATCCCAAGTCAGCGTATCGTCTCATTGTACTGGATAATAAAAGTTAGCCCTCATTTTCCCCTATCTCATCCGGCCTAATCCAGTAATACGGAACCTACAAATCTTATGAATCCCAATTTACGATCGACGTATTTATGTTAATTTCCTTTTTGGAACCAAATTCCGGAAGCAACGAACTCATTTAAAACAGTACTAGTGATGGGCAATGCTCCAAACCGACGACCATATATGAGACCAACTATGAGGATGGAGGAAGCGAGAGAAAAAGAGTAAAAAAAGAGCATGTTGAAACTCAGTCTTTTTGTGATTGTATGAAACCTGCTGTGATCATGTGACGAGAGATTTGTATCGCAGAAATTTGAATCATGTTAACAAATTACACAATATTTTTTACGTAAAAGCCGAGAGTTGGTATAAATTCGACTAAGACTCTTTTCCGGGCCAAAGATTTTTTATCTCAAAAACAGCTGGATAAGTTTCTGAATTCATAAAATTTTCTATTTATCTATCTATAACCTCACGCCAGATCCCTTGCGGGGTAGGCAGAGAGTACAGAGTTCCAACAGGTTCTTTCCTTACATACCTCTCTGGCTTCCTCGACTCTCTCATACACGCTCGCCGGTTACGGAGACTCTTGAATAAAATTTTGAGACAAAAAATATGCGAACTTTCACAAAACAAATCAGTTAATAAGAAATAAATATCTCTCTTATTTTCCTAGTAAACTACAATCGACAACAGATTTAATTTACATCTCTTGTTCCATCATAACAATAAACGTCCCCTCTACAAAAGGCGGATTTTATTAGCCAATCAACATCTTACAAGATTAATATCAGCTATTTAGTCAAGTTTTCCCCTCACTAATTCCCGCAGCGTTGTTCTCAACTGTCACAATATGATCGAATAAAAACAAAAGTTGATGGGGCGTCAATGATATTGATTCATTTCACAAATAGGTGGACTATTTACTATAGTTATTCATAAAAATTTGAGATCTAAAATATGCGAACTTTCACAAAACAGTCCATAAGAAAGTCTCTCATTTTCTCATTTAATTTACATCTTTCATTTAATCATCACAATAAACGTGATGATTAAACAAAGGCGGATTTTATTATCCGTTCAAACATCTTAACTTAACCTCTAACAAGATATAATCCGCTATTCGTTACAACGTCGTTCCCAACTGTCATAATACATACATGGGATAAAAACAACAACTGATGGAAAGTGGATAATTTGATACGAATATTTAATTTCATAACAAGCAAACAAACTTGAGACCAAAAATATGCAAACTTTCACAAACAAATTAATCAATAAGAATGTCTCTCCATTTTTCCTAGTTCTTAAACAACAATCGACAACAGATTAATTTTACATCTTTCACTCCATCATCACAATAAACATCCCCTCCACAAAAGGTGGATTTTATTATCCGATCAAACATCTTATAAGATTAATATCCGCTATTTAGTCAAGTTTTCCTCTTACTAATTCCCGCAGTTGTTCGCAACTGTCATAATACGATGGAATAAAATCAACAATTGGTGGAATGTCAATGATCTGATAAAACCGTGGATGCGACTACAATTATTGAATTGTAGTCGCATCCACGGTTTTATCAGACAAATTTGATTAAATCAAAATAAAAAGGATATAGCGAGGACTTACGAGTTTGCTAGATGAGATTAATAATAATTAATTAGCCTGTACTTTCTCACTGCTGGGCATTTGCCCAGAAAGGAGAAGAGAAAGCATTTGCTTTCTCACGTAAATCAATTTGATAGAAATTAGGTCGTACTTCACCACGCGGACTCAGTGCGGTTTGGTGGACGCAGATTTGTGACCAACTGGCTAGGGCTGATAGAGGTGAACTTTATACGCCAACTTTTCGCATATAATGTTAGATCTCATATTGCATCTCACAATGCTAGACTCCGCATTGATATTGATTTTTTTATATCGAAGTATACAAAAAATTGAGCACAGTAAAATAACATCTGTTGTATCTTCATCGGAACTTGAATCTGGTAGCTTATAAATATAACATGATGCATAGAACTCAGGTCCGCGAGACCAAGTTCTAGCCGTGTATTGCCGAACGTACTATATTCCTGAGTAATGCCAAGATTTCGATTGATTTTTTTTTATGTTGAGAGGTGAAACGAAGAAAGGGTGAAATGCTATTTGTTTTAAGCGACATTTTATGAATTCAGTATGAGAGTAGTTTTGGTTCAAAAATAAAAAAAATGAACTAGAGTATTAAAAAGACATTACCTTCTTTAGATTTCAATAGAAATACCTGCATTTACCAGTTTTGTTATCTGTTAAAAATATTACTTAATGTTTTAAATTACTCCCCTGTAAAGTTCTTAAAATGTGGACCTTTTCCCCAATTATTTTTTACAAGCTTTTATTTAACTTGCAATGTTCGTATATCTGTCTGTCTTTCTGGTTCAAATCTTGTGATTCATTATTCAAGCACTTGCGGGTATCCGATTAAGCTGAAATTTGACATACTTATGTAAGTTTGGTGGCAATGCAGTAATATGGCTCCACGGTGTGCTGCTGATGGAGTCAGAAGGTGGCCCTAGGAACATGTGAACTAGACATCGTAATCCCCTCCCCGTGTTTAGACTTATTAGATTGGTACTTACAAGTACTTTACAACCAGATAGTGTTTAGGATCTGATGATGAAGCCGAAAGGTGGCTAATGGAACCACCGGACTACTCAATATAACTGCACCATGTTTGGGCTCGTTGGATTTGTCTCGACGAGTACATTCGACCCGTATAGTATTCAAGGCCTGTTAATAGAGCTAAAGGGAAGCCATAGGATCTCCTCAACTATGCAAGATATTTTCGTTGTATGTTTGCTATAAAAACTTGTTTTTACAAAGGATTTTTAAATTTTAAATATTTAAAACTTTCTTAAGTCATTCGATTTGCGTGGGTTTGAATTTTAGTGTTAAACTGTCAAAATATAGACAAACAATATAGACGAATAAAAAAAGTCTATCTATCTATCTATCTATATCATCACGCCAGATCCCTTACGGGGTAGGCAGAGAGTACAGAGTTCCAACAGGCTCTTTCCTTACATACCTCTCTGGCTTGCTCTACTCTCATAGTTCGTCTCATACACGCTCGCCGGTTACGGAGACTCCTTATAAAAAAAGTCTACTGTACCTATATTGGAACTAGCGTTTGGTAGTTTATAAATATAACATGATGCATAGAACTCAGGTCTGCGAGGATAAGTTCCAGACGCCTGCAGCTGTGTATACCTACCAGCCATATATTCAAAGGTAATGCTAGAACTTATTTTGAATATCGAGGGGTGAAACAATAGGAAGACTGAATTGCTACTTTTTTTAAGTAAGCGACATTTTATATACTCTACATAAGAGTAATTTAAAGTTCAAATATTAAGAACGTTTAATTAAAAAAAAAAAACACTTTTTTGAAAACAAACTTTTAAAGCAGAACACAACGAAGACATCTTGTTTAGTTGAGAAATTTCTATGGCTTCCTTCTGGCTCCATTATCAGACGTGAATACCATCTGGTTGAATAGTGCTTGTCGTTACCAATCTAACAAGTCTCAGCACGAGGTGGTTTCTTTGTATAGTTCAAATGGTCCTATGGGCCACCTTCAGACTCCATCATCAGAACCTGGCCATAATCTGGGTCTAAAGAACTTGTCAAGATAAATCTAACTAGCCCAAACACGTCGGGGTTATTTTGAGTACTTAGGTAGTTCCGTTGGCCACCCTCCGGCTCCATCATCAGATCTTAGATATCATCCGGGTCTTCAAAACTCATCAAGACAAATCAAATGAGCCCAAACACGGCGGCGTTATATTGAGTAGTTGGGCAGTGTTGTTGGTCATCCTCCGGCTCCATCATGAGACTCTGGATACCATCCGGGTCTACAGAAATCGTCACGACAAATTTGATAGTCCAAACACGGATGGGTTATATTTAGTACTTGGGTGGTTCCATAGGCCACATTCCGGCTTCATCATCACACCCTGGATACTATCTGGTTGTGGTGTGGTACATCTCAATACCAATCAAGCCAGCCTGAATAGGAGTGGGTAACGTTGTATAGTTCGCATGTTTCTATGGCCACCTTCAGACTCCATGAGACCAGCTTTATGGTACCATATTGTTGCATTATTATCGGACTTACACACGTTTGCAAAATTTCAGCTCATACGGGTACCAGCAAGTACTTAAAAAATGGATCACACGATTTGAACCGGTAAGACAGACATACGAACATTGTAAGTTAAATAAAAGTTTGTAAAAAAGAACGGGTTTAATAGAACGAGAGAGAGTAACTTCCCTAAATTTTAAAAAACACCTCCACATTCCGTATGCTTTATCTTTATAAAAACAACACTATATAACAACACTATTTTCTAAGCGGGTGTGGCAGAGGTGTACTGCGTACACCCACTTTTTGCCGACGGTGTTAGGTTCCATGTAATAGTTTCTTTAGAAAAACTACATTTGTCCGATTTAAGATTTGAACCCAAGACCTCGTGATCACGAAGCAATGCGCTTTGATACTAGACCAGTCTACTTTTAAATATATTATTTAGAATTAAAAAAAACTCTTGTGTAAAGTTCTCTAGATTTCATTAAAAACGCCTATATTTACCAGTATTATTATCGTTTTTTTGGGATTGGATCGGGAATGTATGCAATTCCTAAAAATGGTATATAATTCCTGAAATTCTTACATTATCGGTAACAGATATATTAAATTATCTATCTATCTATCTACCTATAACCTCACGCCAGATCCCTTGCGGGGTAGGCAGAGAGTACAGAGTTCCAACAGGTTCTTTCCTTTCATACCTCTCTGGCTTCCTCGACTCTCATAGTTCGTCTCATACACGCTCGCCGGTTACGGAGACTCTTGACTTTTTCATCAGATAAGACTCGGTTTATTTGGTCGTGGTAAGATAGTCTAGGTCTTCCCCGGTACCTGCATCCTTCCACTTTCACATTGTATATCTGTTTTGTCATTCTTTCCTCTGGCATTCTTTCTATATGCCCGAACCAGCGGAGCATGCCCTTTCTCATCTTTACACCGATACTATCTTTCATACCTACTCGCTGTCTTACTATGCTGTTGCTAATGCGGTCGGTCAGCTTCACTCCGCACATCTTCCGCAGAGCTCGCATTTCTACCGCATTTATCCTACTTTCATTCTCCTTCTTACATACCCAGCTCTCGCTACCATATAACAGCGTTGGGACAAGAACTCCGTTATGTATGGCCAGCTGCGCCTTATGGCTTAAGTGCCGGCTCCCGAGTAGCTTTCCAATCGCACCATTCACTCTGTTCCCTGCACTCACTCTTCTCTCTATGTCAGCGGTGTATTTCCCATCCTTACTGAAGGCGCATCCAAGATATACAAACTCATTCACTTGTTCTAGCACATCGTTACCAACCACAATCCTTACATTCGTTCTGGTTCCTTCCCTTTCAAAAACCATAATCTTGGTTGTCTTCACATTCAAGTGTAAGCCATTGTTCATGCAGTCGTCTCTCATAACTGTGACTAGTGTTTGCAGATCAGTGGCTGTTGGCGCTATTAAAACCGCGTCATCTGCATAAAGTAGATGGTTTACCACTAAGTCACCCATTTGTACACCTTCATTCATCGCTTTCAGTCTTTGAAGACTTTTGTCCAGATATATTATAAACAGTCTAGCGGACAACACGCAACCCTGCTTGACGCCGATTTTAACGTCAAACCAGGGTGACCTGTTACCACCCACCCGTACGCATGCCTTGCAGTCCACATAATTGGACTGGACGGCTCGCAACAGAGTGCCACCTATACCATACTCTGGCAAAATGTCCCAAAGTCTCTTTCGCACAACTCTGTCAAATGCCTTCTCCAGATCTACAAAACCGCAGAAAACCTTCCGGCCCACTACCAAATGCTTCTCTACGATGTTGCGGAGTGAGAAGACTTGATCCGAACATCCTCTTCCAGACCTGAAACCCCCTTGTGCCTCGCACAACATTCCATCGGACTTCACGCGCATTCTCCGTTCAATAATTTTACCGTACACCTTGGCTGCCAAGCTGATCAAACTCATGGCTCTGTAATTGGCGCAGTCATATTGTGAACCCTTGCCTTTATACAAGGGTACAATGACTGCGCGGCGCCAATCTGTAGGGACTCTACCGGTCCTCCAGCAAAGGTTTGCAAGGGCCCGGAAAGCGTCCCGGACGCAAGTTCCACCATATTTGATCATCTCGGCAGATATCATGTCTACTCCCGCAACTTTACCGTTTTTCATACTTCCTATCGCCCATTCAACTTCTTCCATAGTGATGTCCTCTGTGGATTCTGGTGCCGCAATCTCGCCTTTAGGCACGTCTGCGGCATCAGCATCCGGGTCATCTTCATACATTTCTCCAAAATATTCACTCCACCGGTTTAGCACAGCTTGTGTATCTGCAAGAATGTCACCATCTTTAGATTTTATCCTTTCCATTCTGGAGCCTGACGAATCACCTCGAGCCTTTCTCACCTTGCTCCAAAAGAGTTTGGTGTTGTTCTCGAAGTTCTTCGCCAGCCTCTCCTCCTCAATCATACTGGCTCTTTCACGCTTTTCTTTCATTAAAGTTTTAGTGGCATTCTTGCATTGCCGGTATATTTCTTTCCTCATCTCTGTCATACTGGCATTCAGGTTCAAAGAAGATACATAGTCCTGCCACGCTTTCTTCTTACTTTCTACGGAGCTTTGCAACTCCGCATCCCACCATGCATCACCTTTTGTTGTAATATGCTTCTTTGAGCAACCACATACTTCTTTCGCGGATTCCACCAAACTCTCTTTCAGGCTATTCCAGCATTCATCTACATTTGAGTCCGAAGAGCCTGCTGTCAAAAGCTTGTCTCGGACTCTGTCTTTATACATTCTCCTCACGCTCTCATCTTGCAACTTTTCAACCTTTAATCTTTCAAGGTCTCCGAAGGGGATACGCTCTCGCCAGTGCCTTCACTTCCTGAACAGACCACTAAACCGCGCAACTACGAGATAGTGGTCTGATTCCAGAGTGGGGCCTCTATACGCACGCGTATCTTGTAGTTTGCTTCGGAGACGGTTATCAACCAGGATCAGATCTATCATGCTTTTTTGTTCATTCCTTCTCCACGTATACAAATGTATGTCCTTGTGCTGGAATATCGTATTAGACACAAGGAGACCCCTTTCCAAACAAACATCTACAATGAGCTTACCTGCATCGTTCACTCTCTTATCACCATAAGGACCCAGAGCAGCGTCGCAAGTTTGCCGCCTGGTTCCTACCCATCCGTTCAGATCGTCACACAGAATCACCTTTTCGTTAGCCTCAGCCGAATCCAGAACTTCCCTGACATTATCCCAAAACTTCTCAAGGTCCTGGGGTGTCGACGAGCTTACGGGAGCATACGCTGCGACCAAAAATACTTTAGTGACACCCAGTTTTAAACGGACCCAGAGAAGTCTCGCATCGCACAGGCCATAATCTCTCACTCCAGAGGCCAGGCGACGGGACAGCAAGATACCCACCCCCATACTGGCACGACTGCTCTGCGGTACCCCAGACCACAGAGCCATCGCTCCATCAGGAAGATCACAGGTTTCACTGCCCCTCCGCTTAGTCTCTGTTACACACAGAGCATCCAGGCGTCTCTTTTTCATTACATCAATCACCTCATGCATCTTATCTTCCATACCACCTCTTACATTCCAAGTGCCTATTCGGCACTCTGCACCCCACGACTCGCCAGTTCGGGCCCGGCGTGATGGATGGGTGGCGGCCCCCATCGCCGCTTCCACCTATATTCGTACCGACGGGGGCGGGCCGGTACGCGTCGCCTCGGGGGGACGCCCTAGCCCGCACTGCGGTACGTCTTCGGTCCAAGATTGCAGCCATAATGACTGGCAGGGGTCGCGACGAGCACGCTCTTGGACAGACCCCCAACTATTAAATTACTCTTCTGTAAAGTTCTTAAATTGTGAGTAAACCTTTCACCTCTCGACCTGCAATTCTTTTTAATACTTTCTTACGTCATGCCATTTGCCTAGGCATGCATTTTCACGCTACAAGATAGAAATATAGACGAAACAGAAACAAAATCTATTGTACCAATATCAGCACTAGCGTTTGGTACCTTATAAATATAACATGATGCATGGAACTCAGCTGTTTGAGGCCTAGTTCCAGACGTTTGCAGTTAGTTGTTCAGGTCATATAATCCACAGTAGTTTTCAGACTTAGTTTGTTTTCAATAGTATCAATATACCTCTCTGCCTACCCCGCAAGGGATCTGGCGTGAGGTTATAGATAGATAGATAGATAGATAGATCAATATAAATATCAATAATATCATAATAAATATCAAGGAGAAAAATAAAGAAAGGATGAATTGCTACTTGTTTTAAGCGACATTTTATTAATTCTACTACTAAGTGTGAAAATTTTGGGAAAAAAACTACTACTGAAATTAAAGTGATTTGAACGGGAGTTACTATCTAGATTACAACAAAAAAAGCTAATTATCTGTATTGTTATCAATTTAAAAGTATTACATATGTATAAAACATCTAAATCCAAATTATTTCTTTCATTACTAACTTCTTCAACATTATCACTGTTCAAAATGAATTCTTAACAATACCAATGTAATCCATTAGGCGTCGCCACCATTGTGCGCTGTACAATGCGTTCAGTGCACTGTGTCGATACACCGCACAGCTACGGCAGCGGGTAATGGAGAGTGAATTAACACAAAGGTATCGCTAACGGTTCAATAGATTGCCCTGAACTTCTCGCTAATATAGTACTTCGTACTAATCAATTAGGTCTTAGACAGCGTCCCTTGTTAAATGTGCACTTGTTCTCTTCGAATTATAGACGAAATGCGTATTTCTTGCGTAGCACAGCCAGCTTTAATTCCCTGTCGTTACAATTGGGGTTAGACCTCTTTTGTACCAGCTCGAGTTCAATTAGAAAACGTATGAGTACCGAGTTTTTTGTAGATAGCGACCAGCGATAGCTCTTAGTTAAACCTATCTAGTTGCCCTGGTGAAGTTCTTTTTGTGAATGTTCTTACTTGTCATATTTGTATCTATAAATCATAAGAATATTTTTTATTATTTAAACCTTACTAGTTCTAATTCTTATTAAGTTTCAGCCTGGTTTGTTTGTAGTTGCGACTGAATTATGTAGATGCTAAATGTGGAAGCTTGTTATTAGCAATTTGTAATATGTTTATGTTTTTATCTCATCTGTATTATTGGTCTGTAAGCTTTCCTAAAAATAAATAAATAAAATAAATAAATAAATAAAACGTCCAGGGATTAGAGACGAAATGATTTAATCAAATTAGGAGCCTACTTATCACACCAAATAACATGACCAAATAGAATGTCTTAAGATACGGCCGATTTGTTGTGTTTCGATCTCGCTGGTTGTTAAAAATTCAAGTGCACGACGAATCAAGCTACTTGACAGATGACTTTTCTGGCGAATCGCTTGATTCGCAAATAAATGAATGTGAAGTTTTGTTCTCGTTTTTGTTTCTAAATTATTCTTCCCAAAATCGATTCATTCTCCATTAGAAATTATCTCGATACGATTTTTCATTCAATTCTATTTCATTCAATTTAATGGTAATTATATAATTATAAATAATAACAGCCTATACTGCCCACTGCTGGACAAAGGCCTTCTCTCACAAATCGAGGTGAGAGAGATTAGGTCATACTCCACCACGCGGACCCAGTGCGGATTGATGGAGGCAGGTTTGTGGCCACCTGCTGTTGGAACTTATCAAGCCGCCTTTAAGGCTTCCAACTCGGCTTAACGACTACCACATTAAGTGGTAGCCGGGACCAACGGCTTAACGATATAATTATATGATTACCACACGATTATTGATTTAACGGCTTATTATAATTATATGATTACCACATTTATAGAAACGTCAAATCCCAAACGTCACCCATGTCTCATGAAAAATACTATATGTGTCGCCATTGTGCGCTGTACAATACGTTCAGTGCACTGTGCCGATACACGGTTACAGCAGCGGGTAATGGAGCTTAATTAGCTCAAAACCTCTGCTGGTTGGAAAAGAAATGCTTTAATTACATTAAAGACCTTTCACCACCCTCGAGTAAAGTCTGAAGTAGAATAATCGACAATTAAAGTTGCAAGTAAGGCTATGTAGGAATTTCACCATCTCCGAGTAGCCTGACGGTTCAACTCGGCTTAATTGTCGAGTAACGCTAATCGTGGAGTAAATAACCAGCACTTTAATCGAGGATGGTGAAATAGGACCTAAACCGTTTTGTGATTGGACGATTGTGGTTACATAGTGATGAATAAATAGATCACTTAATTTTAAGGCAATACGGTAACCTTTTGTATCTCTATACTTTCTACCCCGCAAGCGATCTAGTATGGTGATATAGATGGATATTGTTTTTTTTTCGAAGTGGAAGGGGTAGGCCAGGTGTGCTTAGTAAACTCACACGTAATAATATTGTAGGTTTCAAAATCAAAAGTTCTTTATTCATGAAGACCAAAAGGCACTTATGAATACTGAAAAAGAGAAAATAATTGACTACTTAAGACTCTACCACCTGTTAGGAAAGTCATTCTTGTGGAGAAGAAGGTCAAGAAACTCCACGGTTACTCTTTTTAAAAATGAGAGTTTTACATATATTTTTGTATACATTGCATTTAAGGGGAATGGGAGAACAGAACGAGCTAAATAGATGTGCTTAAGTATAGGTATCGGGCAGTGTCTACATAGTCCTCTCATTTACTAAATAGAGATTTTGTAAAGGTATACAATAAAAAGTATGATGATAATATTTAGAGAAAAAAAGGCATCATTTTTTTTGAGCTTTGGAAGGCCCGGTAAGTTATTGGTGCCATCTATTGCCTAATGTGGCAGTTTTCAGCCGAGTTGGGTGCCTCGTTGGCAGCTAAGTATGTTATAACAGCCGGTGGTCACAAAGCTGTCTCCGCCAATTCAAATTGGGTCTGCGTGGTGCGTATGACTTTAGGTTTTATCACATTTCGACGTTAAATTAATGTTGTCGAAAAAGCGCGCTATCATTTTTATATTTATTAGTTAATTTATAGAGTGCCTCATTGATCTAGTGGCAAAGCGCATCGCTTTGTGATCACGAAGTCCTGGTTTCAAATCCTAAGTCGGACAAGTGTAGTTTTTCTAGCGAAAACTTCCCAGTACGAGTCCGGAGTCTGGAGTTGTGCCCGGTATATGGTAAAAGGCTTCGCCCCCTATTACATGGGACCTAATATCGTTAGCGAAATGTGGGTGTACTCAGTACGCCTCTGCTACCCCCGCTTGGCATGCCGGTGCTTTTTTTTATTTTATTTATAGAGTGCAAAGGATAGCATATCAACTCGATAGCGTTACGCTTACGTCAATATATAATAATATAATAATATCAGCCTATACTGCCCACTGCTGGGCAAAGGCCTTCTCTCACAAATCGAGGTGAGAGAGATTGGGTCATACTCCACCACGCGGACCCAGTGCGGATTGGTGGAGGCAGGTTTGTGGCCACCTGCTGTTGGAACTTATCAAGCCACCTTTAAGGCTTCCAACTCGGCTTAACGACTACCACATTAAGTGGTAACCGGGACCAACGGCTTAACGTGCCTTCCGAAGCACGGAGACGATCGAATATGAAATGCCACAAACGGTCACCCATCTCAGGCCGACCGAGTCGAACGCTGCTTAACCTTGGTGATCGGTAAGAACACCGCGGTCGCACAGCGCTACGAGCGCTACGAGCGCTACGAGCGCTACGTCAATATAACCTGGGTGAATAGGCGTTGGGTGATTTAATCGCCCGGGTATTTATCTCATAGGTGACAGAAACTTGGAAAAAAATGAGTGGAAATTAACTACCTGGGTGAATAGCCGCTGGGATGATCATTGGACACTGTTCGTGACTAATCGTAATTGTTTGTATTCGCGACTAATTGTAGACGGAAACAGACAAAGTAGGTGCTACGAGCAAGAAGAAAGCGAGCGGTCTACAGCACTCGCTAGTTGTGCCCCTCAAGGAGACTACCTCCCAATAGTTGTTACCGGCAATAGCCAGTGTGGTTCAATCGAAGGGGGACCACAGACACTTATTAGTCGCCTTTGATCCCCCCGGTGATATCATCGAGGTGAATAAAGTGGAATAAACCAATCTCGCTTTGCTAAGCTCTTTAATTTCTCTCGCCGCGATTTGTAAATCATAAGAGAGTATGTACCCAGCAGTTAGACATTATAGACTAATTTATTACCACTGACTACAAAAAATATCCTTTTAACAAATATAGAGGAATACAAATTTCAATTATAATCATAATTACCCACTTTTCCAGCCGACTCAATTTACTTTGCGAGTTTCACAAAGTTAGTATAAAGAGATATTCGCGCTTTGATCTCGCCTACGGTTTTGCGTTTGTATTAGATAATTAGTATTAACTCTGATTCGGTGAAAATTGAGACCGTTAACAGAGCTTATTTTCAAAAAAAAAAGTTTTAATATTTTTGAGGAAAAACCTTCGACCTTACCTACGGGCGCGCTCTTGTTCTGCTGAAGTGAATTTTAATTTATTTACTAGCAATTTCTCGCGATTTTGCAAGCGTTCATTTTAGGTATAGGTCAGCAACATCGCCACCTATCGTGTCCGACTATCGCTACGAACCATCTGGTGATCCTATAAGTAGAAAAAAAAAAAACGGTCAGGCCGTTTAGAAGTAGATGAATTACGAATACATGCACACCGGAATCGCATGTATAAAGATGCAGACACTATTAAAAAAGCGCTTGCGATGGGGCTCATAAGAAGGCTCAAGGTCACGGAAAAGGAAATAGAGATAGCCATGCTCGGAGTTTCCCTGCGATATTGAATTAAAAATAAGGACATTAGCAGGAGAATCAAAGCCACGAACAAAGAAAACAAAATTGCCAAACTTAAGTGACAGTGGATGGGAATCAATGTATAGAAAAAGGTTTGTAAAGCTCTCATTTTTAAAAAAGTAACCGTAAAGTTTCTTGCCCTTCTGCTCCACAGGAATGACATTCCGAACGGGTCTTCAAGTACTTCTTTTTTTACTATTCACAAGTACTTTTTGGTCTACTTGAATAAAAAACTTTTGATTTTGATGCTCGCATATTAAATAACCACCAATGGCCACTCATCTCAAACCAACCAAACCGAACTTTGCTAACCTTGTTGATCGCTAAGAACACCGCAGGTGCACAAGGCTACGAACACTTGTTCATAAAACGATACTAAAAATAATTATTGAATAAAAAAATAAGAATATACTAAGTTTTTACCACAAAAAAATACAGACGACTATAGACGAGTTGATAGAAAAGTATAACGGAGTATTATACAAGACATTAGAAGATTCAATACCGAAATAGTAAAAAATGCTATAGAAAGTCACACTTCTTTTAGAATCGCTCATCAAGGCTCATGTAAAGGCAAATCATGGATTAATAATTTAGAAGATAACAACGGAAGAAAATATAACAATCAACAGAAAATACTAAAAATCTGCACAAGACTTTTATAAAAATCTATACTCTGATGTGTCTAAGATTAATCTACCCATCTCCTACTTATGTCCCAACTCGATTCCTCCTGTTACTCACAAGAAAGTGCATAATACACTTAAAACCGTGTGCTTCGGCAAAGGCTCAGGAGAAGACGGCATCACTACGGAAGTTTTAAAAATAAGCTCCCCTACACTTCTGCCTCACACAACAAAATTTTGCAACACTATTACAAGAATTGGTAAACTGCCATCTAGACTGTGTCATGCCAACATTATACTTTTACACAAGAAATATATAGTATATATAAGTTCAATATCACATTTATTTAAACTTTGTACATAGCCTTTGTGGACTATGCAAGGCTTTTGATAACGTTTATCACACGGCCATGTTTTCAGCTCTAGAAAACCAGCAAATTGAAAGAACATACATAGATCTCATAAAAAAAACATCTACAATCAAAGTACAGCGTCTATTACATTTAATACCACTTGATCCACGTTTAAAATAGAAAAAGGAGTTAAGCAAGGCAACCCGCTCTCTCCAAAACCGTTTATAAGTACTCTAGAGGAAGTTTTTAAGATCCTAGCGGTTTCATTGGCGACAAAGGGGATTGTCATCTGTGGCAAAAGATTAACAAATCTGCGCTTTGCCGATGACACTGTCCTTTTCGCCTTTACAGCTCGCTAGCTGCAAGATATGCTCCAAGAAATCAGCAGGAAAAGCCTTGAGGTTGGACTGGTGATGAACCGGTCAAAAACACAAGTGATGACTAATAGTGTCAAGAGCAAAATTGAGGTACATGGGCAAGCTCTACATTACGTCGATGAGTACATATACCTGGGCTAGCCTTCGAAAACAGGCGAAACAAAGAAATCGATCGTCGCATCGAAAACGCCTGGAAGTGCTACTGGTCCATGGGGCAGCTTAAGAAAGGCGACCTGCCTTTAACATTAAAACGGAAACTTACCGACATGTGTATCTTGCCCGTTCTTACTTACGGCGCTTAAACGTGGTTCTGGCTATATTCTGTATTCTTTTAAAAAACGTAGCCCCACAGTAGGATTTATTCCTGTGTCGTGGGTGCGTTTACAAACATGAAAATTCATATACACAAATACCCAGACCGATACAAATAATTGTGGATCACACAAAGATTTGTCCCGTGCGGGAATCGAACCCGCGACTATTAGACACAGTGGGCGGAGCGGGTTAAGCTTTTAACCACTGCGCTAAATCGTCCGTCAATATCATCAGATCCTGGACACCACCTAGGTTTATTGTTCTTGTGAAGGCAAACCCAACGAAACCAAAAACGACAGGGTCGTGTTACTTAAATTAGAAGATCCTATGACCACATTCTGGGTTTATCACCAGACCCTGACTATCACCTACGGATGTAATATTTGTCAAAACAAATCCATAGACCCCGTGTTTGGGCTGTGACTGTGTGTGGGACTGTGTTATTTATTTTAGAAATTCTTACCACCACCTTCCGACTTCATCACCACACCACCTAGGCGTATTGTTATTGGAAAGACAAATTCAACGAGACTATATACGACGGAGTTATGTTATTTCCTTTATAAGTTCCTATGGCCACCTTCTAGCTTCGTTGCCAGACCCTGGGCACCACCTAAGGATGCAGAATTTGTCAAGAAAAATCCAACATCTCAAAGACGATCGAAATGTGTTATTTATTTTAGAAGTTCCTATGGCCACCTTCCGGCTTTATCGTCAGACCCGGACACTACCTATGGAGGTAGTATTTATCAAGACAACGAGCCCAATACGACGGGATTTTCTCATTTAGTTTAGAAGTTGCTATGGCCGCCTTCCGGCTCCATCATCAGACCCTGGACATCACTTAGGGATACAGTACTTGTCAAATGGCAGCAGTGATAGCCTGGTGGTTAGACCGTTGGACTGCAAAGTCAGAGATCTCGGGTTCAAACCCAGGCACGCACCTCCGCTTTTCGAAAGCATGAGCGTATTAAAAATTAATTATCACTTTCTTTAACGGTGAAGGAAAACATCGTGAGGAAACCTGCATGCCTAAGAATTTTGTCGAAGAATTTTGCCTAAGAAGAAGGTGTGTGAAGTTCGTCAACCCGCACTGGGCCAGCGTGGTGGAGTATGACCTAAACTCCTCTCAGTTTGAGAGGAGGCCCATGGCCAAAGGTGGGACAATTTCTTAACAGGGCTAATATAATATACTTGTCAAGACAAATCCAACGACCCCAAACAAGACGGAGTTCAGTTATGTAATTGAGGTGTTCCTATAGCCACCATCAAGCTCCATCATCAGACCAGCTTCTAGCATATTATTGCGCTGTTATCTAGTCCTGGCCTAGGTTTAAGATTTCAAGTCTCTAGCTTAACGGAAAATCAGTTTAAAATCGTTTGTAAAATTTGTACCCAACGGACAAACAGACACCAAAGCCAGTTAATAAAACGTGATAAAATAATAATAATAAAAAGAAGTAGATATGTCACCGAGGCTTGTATTTGCTAAGATCAATTGCTATTTGTCTCGTAAAGCACCGCGTTACGTGTTAAGTTGGTCATAGCGAATGAGAGACCTGAGTTTTTAGTCGGTGGGAGACCGACACGCCCCTTCACAGTTTCTTCTTAGGCTTAAGATGTCTAATGCAAGATTTTCCCAATTAATAAATAAGGTACGTAATGATTCACATACTGAGTTTTTAGATTTACGCGAATATTAAACATAAAATAAAACTAGTGGTCGCAGTTGTTTATCTTATCTCGTTTTGTAATAAGATTTTTCTTAGTACCTCGGTTGGTCAGTAATTTAATACTAGAACTATCGAGGGTCCACGTTTTTGAATAAGACGATAAAATACTGCCTTGTTGGTCTAGTGGCGAATGGTGCGCTTTGTGTTCACGAGGTTCCGAGTTGTTGCAAATCCTGCCTTAGACAAATGTAGTTTTTCTGTCGAAAAATTTCCAGTATCTGTCCAGAGTCCAGAATTATGCCCGTTGTGCATATAGTACACCTCCGGCATCCCCGCTTGGGGGGGGGGGGGGGGGATATAGGCGTGACGGTGTTTTCATTTTTTTAAACACTGTTATTGTCATTAATTAATATCCCGTTATATTTGGTATTATTGTTAGTTTTCACTCCCCAACAAAAGGCTCTTTGAAACCGACCGCGACTCCACCATTATAATGGACTCCGGTGTAATTAAATTTTCAAAGGAAAAGCATCTGCCATATAATGTTTAAAAGGCTATGATATATCTTTCTGTCTATATCATAACGCCAGATCCCTTGCAGGATAGACAGAGAATACAGATTTCCAACAGGTTCTTTCAAGGTTTTCTTCTTCTTTTCGTGTCAATGGTTCATATTTGTCCCGCTAAGTGTGTGGCGAGTTCGGCGGTGTGGCGCGGCGGGTGAGACAGCGGAGATTGTGAGACTTTTAAGCTTATTGGAGGCTTATAGACCAAACACAAAAAGATTACGTATTTGAACAAAAAGAAAGTGCCCTGCAGGATTTATCCCCACTCTGAAAAAAAGATAAGAGAGTTCTTAACATTGATGCCCGTGTCCGCCCTGTGTCAAAAAAAAAACATTTAATTGACAAGTAGACATAAACATATAAAAAGGAAACATCAAGTATAAAAATCGGACGGAGAAATTGACGGACGATTTGGCGCAGTGGTTAAAAAGACTAACAAGACTTAAACTGCTCCGCCTTAAAACTGCACATAAGATCCCATCGGGTCAAAGTGCGCCAGAGGTCTCCTCGGTCCGGTAAGCCAACATTAAGATAAGATAAGCTGCTCCGCCTACTGGGTCGAATAGTCGGGGATTCGATTCCCGTATGGGACAAATCTTTATGTGACCCACAATTATTAAGTCAAAAATACTTGGTCTTATTCAGGTATTCACATATAACCCTAATGAAAATAACCAAAAAATAAAATTTACCTTTAAAAATAAAAATCACAATAAGCGAAAATAAAAGCGACCAATAGAGTAAAATAAAGCAAAAATCCGGGCACATTGTTACGAAAATCATGAACACAGTATATAGGGTACTGTCAGATACAAGCGTTTTTGAACCCACCCCCCGAATACCTACGGGCTGTCGCGCTAGGTGACGCGCTGAACAAGACTTTTATTTGCTCTAATGAAACGTGGCTCGTTACGATATCTGCGTGAAATGATTGTGTAATTGAAAAAAAAAAACACTCCCTACAAATTATTCAAAATCCGGGTACATTGTTACGAAAATCATGAACATAATATATAGGGCGCTTTTATATAGGTGTTTTGACTAACTAACCCCCCGAACGCCTACGGGCCTTCGCGCGGGCTGACAGGCCGAACAAGACCCTTAGGCCCACTTGCACGAACGAGGGACATATTTGATGAGTACGCACCTTTTTGTATGAGGCACATTGTCGTGTCGTGCCAGTGCCATTCCGGTCTATTTGCATCTTTATTAAAAAGGCGACAACCCGATATTTCGCGAACGCGTCCAATCATAGGAATCCGCTAATCGTAGCCGCCGCCGACTACGAACCTAACTCCCTTCCTATTAGCCGCTACCGCCATCCGCGGCAAGTTCTCACCGACCCTCCCGATGCCTTTACATCCCTTTTTTCGGATACAGATACCGCACACAGGATCGCACACGAATCCCTTGCCCGCCGGCCGGTGCAGAATACCACGGCGAGACACCTAGTATTCCTAGTATCCCCTATAGCGACTGCCCAAGCCAAGGCCGTTCCTCCTTGAGGCGCCATTAAGCTAGTTGCCCCCTTGCCCTTCTCGCTCGAGCATAGTAGTTGCACCCTCGCCCTCTTGTCTGGTGAAGATGTAAAGGCCCCGCGGCCAACAGCGTAGATCATTCACACACACACACAAGTCGTGCCAGAGAGTCGTCGCTCGGCATTCGAGCCGATCAGACAGCTGGCACAAATAATGTAAAAAAAAAATGATCTAATTAATTAATATTAATCTAATCTAAATTAATCTCCTTTTAATATCTTTTTTTTTATTTCTTTTTAATCACTTGTCTAGCTTTTTCATTTATGTGTTTTTGTTATTATTTTTTTTTTTAATACCTACGTGACAAAATGTAATGTTAAAGTGCTGTTGTTAATGATGTTGCTGTTACTTATATTTACGTTTTTCTTCTTTTTTTTTTTTTAGTTGCCTTCTACCCTGTAACATATGGTCATGATGTGTACGCATGTGTTGGGTGTCAACCTAGAAATAAGCCCATTATATGTACCCTAAATTTTTTTTTTTGGTTGTTACCTGTTTTGTGTGCCATATTAGTATAAATAAATAAAAAAAAAAATTTATTGTATATATATATATATATATATATATATATATATATATATATATATATATATATATATATATATATATATATATATATATATATATATATATATATATATATATATATATATATATATATATATAATATTATTCTCTTTATTATTTACATTATAACTTATAATAAAAACACTCACTTTAAACTAAAATATAAAATAAAACAAAGAAAAAAAAAAAAAGACCTTAATCAAAAAGACCGCATCCGCGTGGAATGGTGGCAAGAATGCTGGCTGCGTTTCCTCGCTGAATAGACAGACCAATCTTTTGAGCAAGGAACGAGCCAGCCCTCTTGTCACCCGAGGAGGTGATCAGCGTAGGTGTTATTTTATTGATAAATTGTTTTGAAGCCGAACTCCATGGGCCCAATGTTTCTACGGCAAACGGCACAAATATATAATTGTTGCTAATAGCAGCATATTTGCGCCGTTTGCCCAGGTCCGCCTTCTCAGCCGCAGCTCCCGCCCTAGATATTGATTCCCTGAGATGGGACGGAGCCAATGTATCGACGCACGTGGCGTCCCATACAAGGGCCCGCCCCCGTTCCCAAGGGATCAAGGACATCCCATCGGGTCTCTTGCCATCATCACGGAAAATCCCCGCCGGTTCTAACACCGAAGGAACGTTGATGGTAGCAAGAGTCCTTTAATAAATAAATAAATTCACATCAGAATTATGAAGTCAGATGGAATGCCCCTCAGCAGCAGCTCTGCAGCCAATATCACAGCGTCCTAAATTAGTGACGCCGACGTGATTTGAACACGCAACCTTCTGATCTGGAGTCACTCATCAAATGTGTCCCTACAAGCTTGAATAAAACACAGCGCGTTACGATATCTTCATCAATATACACCGCTTTCCATGTGGGGGTGGCAGAGTTGTACTCTGTATACTCATTTTTCGCCTACGTAAGGTCCCATGTAACAAGTGGCGAATATATTGACATATTCCAGGAACAATTCCAGGTATCCGGTCTGAGACTGGAAATTTATTGATAGAACTACATCTGTCCGATCTAGGATTTGAACGCAGAATCTCGTGATCGCAAATCGTTTTATTCGCAATTAGACTAACTCGTTGTCCTAGTGCCGAATAATGCTTTGAGATCACATGGTCCTGGGTTCAAACCCTAGGTCGAACAAATTTTCTATCAAAAATTCCCAGTATCAGCCCGGAGTCTGGACATGTGCCCGGTATATGGTAAAAAGCTTGCCTCCTATTACACGGGACCTAACATCGTCGGCGAAAAGTGGGTGTACACAGCACACCTCTGCCACCCCCGCTTGGAAAATATAGGCGTGACGGTGTTTGTTATTTATTAGAGTAACAAGGCAGCTTTACGATATCTTTGTGAAATGAACGTGTAATTTATTTATTTATTTATTTATTTATCCTTTATGCACAGTTGGTACATGGGCGAACTTAGGCATTTTCTGCCAGTCTACCTTTGGGTGATGCAGAAACTAGTGAAAGCAGGTGCAAATCCGAGTTGGGTGAGAAAGAAAGATAGAAATAGCAAAAAAATAAATATTAAATCTTACTAACTGAATTAAATGTGAAGAAAACCAAAATTATGGTTTTTGAACGGGAAGAAACCAGAACGAATGCAAGGATTGTGGTTGGTAACGATGTGCTGGAGCAAGTGAATGAGTCTGTATATCTTGGATGCGCCTTCAGTAAGGATGGGAAATACACGGCTGATATAGAGAGAAGAGTGAATGCAGGTAATAGAGTGAATGGTGCGATGGGAAGGCTACTTGGGAGCCGGCACTTAAGCCATAAGGCGCAGCTGGCCATGCATAACGGAGTGCTTGTCCCAACGCTGTTATATGGCAGTGAGAGTTGGGTATGTAAGAAGGAGAACGAAAGCAGGATAAATGCGGTCGAAATGCGATCTCTGCGGAAGATGTGCGGAGTCACGCTGACCGACCGTATTCGCAACAGCGTAGTATGAAAGCGAGTAGGTATGAAAGATAGTATCGGTGTAAAGATGAGAAAGGGTATGCTCCGTTGGTTCGGGTATATAGAAAGAATGCCAGAAGAAAGAATGACAAAACAGATATACAATGCGAAAGTGGAAGGATGTAGGTGCCGGGGAAGACCTAGACTATCTTACCATGACCTAATAGACCGTGTCTTAGCTGAAGGGCAAGTCAAGAGTCTCCGTAACCGGCGAGTGTGTATGAGACGAACTATGAGAGTGGAGGAAGCCAGAGAGGTATGTAAGGAAAGATCCTGTTGGAACTCTGTACTCTCTGCCTACCCCGCGAGGGAGCTGGCGTGATGATATAGATAGATAGATAGAAAATATATATGGATCTATAATATACATACATACATATCCATAATTATATAAACATAAAATATATACGAATAGCTATATATACATATATATAATATATAAAAAATTAAATAAAAATACAATACTTATACTTTGTTAACGTTGAGATAATTCTACCAATGTTTTGTGCAGATAATCCTGCACTTTTGTTCTGAAACAAAAACGATCGTTTGCCATCCTGACATCCAGTGGTAGCGCATTCCATAGCAATTCTGTACTAGCTGTACCTACGACTTTGTTCGCGTGATTTAAGCGTTTATTTTACACAGTAAAGTTTTGTTCGAGACAAAAAGTACCCTATGTTCTATCCCGTCCCCGTTTCTATCTATCTTCCTACCAAATTTTATGAAAATCTGTTCAACGGCTTAGGCGTGATAAAGTAACAGACAGAAAAAGTTACTTTTGACATTATAATATTAGTATGGCACCCTTTTTTATACAAAAATCCTTTTTTCGGATGAAATCTATCTCCTTGCCAAATTTCAGCAAAACCTGTTCATCGGTTTAGGCTAGATAAAGTAACAGAAAAAAAGTTAGTTTTGAGTTTATAATATTTGTATGATACCCTTTTTTGTTATACAAAAATCCTTTTCCCGGATGAATCTTTCTCCTTGCAAAATTTGAACGAAATCTGTATTACGGTTTATGCGTAAAAAAGTAGCAGAGAAATAGAGTACTTTTGGATTTATAATATTATTAAATTAAGACAGCCTCGATGGTCTAATGGCTAAGCGCAACGCTTTGTGATCACGAGGACCTGGGTTCGAACCCAATCCTAGGTCGGACAAGTGTAGTTTTTCTAACGAAAACTTCCCAGTACGAGTCCGGAGTCTGGAATTGTGCCCGGTATATGGCAATAGGCTCGCCCCCTATTACATGGGACCTAACATCGGGGATGCACTTAATACACCTCTGCTACCCCCGTATGGGAAATATAGGCGTGACGGTGTATTAAATTATTTTAAAAGTATTAAGTAATACGTATTAGTATAGATGTCACTGAACTACCATTAAAATATCATTTCACGAAGTTATTGTAACGCACCACGTTACATGTTTAATCGGATATAGCGAATAAGTGCCTGGAATTTTAATAAAAATACGTTATAATACTTTTGAGGACGATGAACCGGGATCAGTTTGGTGGTTAATATAAATATGATGTTACAAAAATAAAGACCTTTTTGCTTGGTTACTGGAATAGTAAGTTCTTGTAGAAGATCGATTAATGGAGTAAATATTTAAGGTGGGAAAATAAACTACTTTTTCGATTTTCTTTTGCGGTTTATCTTCATTTCCTGACGTGTCAAGTGTTTTAAAAACTACTTTTTCGGATTTTATCGCATTTATTTTGTGTTCCCAACGTGCCGAATGATGTACAGCACCCATGGTTACAGGAAAGAATAACGTTTTAAACGTCCAAAAGTCACCATTATTTCGGGGTACTTTAAAACTTTTTAATTTTTGTTTGTCAAATCTACGCAGAATGAATCCATAATGACTTGCAGTCATTTTTCTATCTATCTATCCATATCATCACACCAGTTCCCTTCCCACACCAAACTTAAATAATACGCTGTAAGCGTAGCGTAATAGTCAATTTACATTTTTTTAAATCTAATTTAACTACTAATAGTGCAGCCTCCACTGAGAAGATCCGGTGAAGAAACTTAGCGGGCTTGTCTTTTTTATTTACTTCTCTTTCTCTTTTTTCTTAATTATATTGTGTGGATACAATGTTTAGGTTACGATCTAGCTCCAGTGGTGCCTTACGAACGAGATATGAATCGAATGGTGTTATCTGTAAAGAGCGTCTAAAGGTTTCCAGGTGGATCAGTCCCCACAAGCAGTACCCGTTCACGAGTATGACTCCTGGAATGCTGGAACAGCCATCACTCCCCTCGACCATATTGGAGGGAAGAGAGTGACCCACGCCAGACAGCCACCGCAAGCAAAGACATTATAGTAAGCATCACCAAACCAGAACCCCAAAGACAGTAGCCAGATTGTGTCTACAAAGCAGCAATACCCCAAGCTCGTCAGGCAGAACACGCTACGCTTTAACATTGCCTTTAGTCACGTAGAGATCACGAAAATCGCGAGGGATCACTTCTTTACTTATTTTTCACTAATTGGGGTGGTTACAAATTTGGCTTTGTTCCCGAAAAAATAATATAATCGATTAAATGAAGCGATCATGGGTATTTTGGGCTGAATTTAAACGCATCTCTATTTTCTTTTTGCAGGGGTAAAATTTTGAAAAGATTTTTATTTAATGAATTCTTTAACTGAAATTAGAATGAAGCACAAATACCAAACAGATAACTTAGAAAAATCTACATCAGATCATCATCATCATCATCATTTTAGCCTATACTTGTCCACTGCTGAACATAGGCCTCCCCAATCGCTTTCCAGCGTAACCGGTCCGATGCCACCTGCATCCAACGATTTCCTGCGATTTTCACAAGATCGTCGGTCCATCTGGCAGGCGGTCGTCCTACGCTGCGCTTGCCAATACGTGGTCTCCACTCCAAAATCTTTCTGCCCCAACGCCCGTCCGATCTTCGCGCTATGTGGCCAGCCCATTGCCACTTCAGCATGCTAATCCTGAGGGCTATGTCGGTGACCTTGGTTCTTCTACGAATCTCCTCATTCCTGATTCGATCACGTAGAGAAACGCCGAGCATAGCTCTTTCCATAGCTCGCTGAGCAACTTTGAGCATACATCAGATCACTTAAACATTATTATTACACACCGTCAGAGGTGTACTGAGTACACCTACGTTCGCTGACGATGTTAGGTTAGCGATAATAGGGAGCGATCCTATTGCCATATACCACACACACAATTTCAGTCTCCGGAGTCATACCGGGAAATTATCGATAGAAAAACTACATTTGTCTGACCTAGGATTAAAACCCAGGAGCTCGTGATCACAAAGCGATGTGCTTTCCAACCAGACCAACGAAGCAACGAGACATTTTTATTATTAAACCTTTATTTCTGAACTAAACATACAATACTTTTTCCGGTTTTCCGGTTTAGGGGTAAGCGTGTTCTGTGACACGTAGACCTCTTCCAGCTGTTTCCATTCTTCCATTACATTAAACATTAGAATATCAGATAAAAGGTCAGCAACAATAAAAAATATCTTTACAAATATCCGCCGAATAGTTACTTGTAACATGAAAACTTTTACATCCGTATTTCCTGGGACTTTCATTTTTGTTTTAAAGCAAATGTTGGTAATTGGAGGGTGCCAACTTTCTGACAGCACTGTTGGAACGTTTTACGGGATTTTCTCGTACTGCTTGTTCTGTAATATCAATATTTATCTTTCATAATCCATCGAAGATAAATACGCACATTACTAGAAGTTTGAAATTAATTTTATATTTCCGACAACTTTGAATGGGAGTTTTTTAATTAACTTTATCAAGCTTCGCAAACGGTTTAAAATAAAGAATTTGAATTTGAATCATCTATCTATCTATCTGTATCATCAAGCCAGTTCCCTTGCGGGGTAGGTAGGGAGTTCCAACAGGTTCTTTCCTTATCTCTCTGGCGTCCTCCACTCTCATAGTTCGTCTCATACACGCTCGCCGGTTACTCTTGACTTGCTCCTCAGATATTTAAATGATGAGATTAAAATAATTCATTAAAATAACTGCCTTGTAGGTCTAGTTCCGAATAATATGCGTAGCGATTCCTCCTGGGTTTAGATCCTGAGTCTTAATAAAGTGTATTATTTTTCAAAATGTAGTATCAGTACACACTCTGTCAATGGCAATAGGCTCACCCCAAGTGTTTTAGGATCTAACATCGTCGGCGAAAAGTAGGTGTACATAGTACACCTCTGCTAGCCCCGCTTGGGGACTATAGGTGATGGCTGCTCAAGTAGTTGTACTCGTGAACAGGTGCTGCTTGTGGAGACTGGTCCACTCAGAATCCTCTAGCTTTTCTTTATAACATATATTCAGAAATATAATTATTAATCTTATATCTAAGTAGTAAGGCATTACACTGGAGCTAGATCGCATAAATGATTTTGTTTAATATAATAATGAATGTATATATAGAGAAAATGATGAAAAAAATGAATGGAGCAATATACATAAAAGACAAGCCCGCTGAGTTTTTCGCCGGATCTTCTCAGTGGAGGATGTGTTCCAATTCGTTGGAACATTAGTAAGTTAAAAAAATGTAAATATAAGAATTTGTAAATACCCCACAGGGTTTATGTAAAATAAATGATTTACGTTTGCTTTAGGCGTGACGGTGTGTAATGGGTTAATTTGTTAATTAAAGAAATCCTATAGTACTGTCATGCAGCCTCAAATTCTATAATTACAGAGCAAATGTTGAAAAAATAATATCGAACAACGAGAAAATGACCCGTCTAACCACTATAACGTTTGTAGAGGTGACAGAGGTCTTTAATTAACGCCGACTATTATCAAAAGCCGACATACAATTACAAGGGGACAATTTCCGGATATATTATTTACGAATAAAACTCTTCTGTGTGCGGCTTTCGGAATTGAGAATCATTATAAATAAATAAACACCATCACGCTGTGTGTGTGTGTGTTCCCCAAGCAAGGTATATTGTACACCCACTTTTCGCTGACGATGTAAGGGTCCATATAATAGGGGACTAGCCTATTGACGTTATTTCAGACGCAATGCTAGACTACGGACTGGTACTGGGATTATTTCTTTGGATAAATTGCATTTTTGTCGGACCTAGGATTTGAGCCCAGGACCTTGTGATTGCTACGCGCATTATTCGCCAGAGGCAGTTCCCACCAATATTATAAATGTGAAAGTTTGTATGTTTGTTACTCAATCACGCATAAACGACTGAACGGATTTGGATGAAATTTGGCACACAGATTGTGTATTACCTGGATTAACACTTAGCATACTTTTCATCCCGGAAAAAATGTTAGTTCCCGGTCTAAAATCCACGCGGGCTAAGAAACTAGTATCATATATACTGAATAAGGGTTTGGCAGCTATACTAATTATAATAATAAATTCGTCTTGCTAACGGAGAGTACTTGCACAGACACAACCAAGTGGCTAGAATTATCCATCAGCAACTTGCTCTTAAATATGGCCTTGTGGACTCTGAAGTACCGTACTACCAGTACCAGCCTCTTCCAGTTCTCGAAAGTGGTCATATCACGCTCTACTGGGATCGATCTATTATCACGGACAGGACTATTGTAGCCAATAAACCTGATATCGTGATAATAGATCGATCGATGCGTCGTGTAATGCTAGTTGATGTCACCATTCCGCATGATGAGAACCTTGTGAAGGCCGAAAAAGAAAAATTATCTAAATATTTGGACCTGGCCCATGAGGTTACCGCCATGTGGAATGTTGATTCAACTATCATTATTCCGATGGTCGTTTCAGTCAACGGCCTTATAGCGAAGAGCTTCGATAAACACCTTGAGAAGCTCTCGCTAGGCAGTTGGGTGAAGGGCCTGATACAGAAGGCAGTAATGTTGGACACGGCACGCATTGTGAGGAGGTTCCTCTCTTTGGAGCCCTGACCACCGGTAGCTTGGGTCGTAGACCTTGCTGTCGGTGGAGCACATTTTTTTTTTTTTATACAATGTATATAAGAATATTTGTATTTTATATTTTTATATATATTTTATAAGAAATTATACTTAATAAATATATACATAATAATAAAACGTTGATTTTGCAACGCACAAGACAGAGATAAGATTAAATATTACACGGTGCAAGTACATGATGGCATAAGTAAATATGGTAAGTACCTATTAAAAGAGGCGTAACAACTTTAAAGTGCATTACAAAATAGGTCCTAATTCAGCAGGTTTGCTGGCTGTGGACAGCCAGCGCTGATCTTCCGTTAGTACCTTTTTGAAGGACCGTTGACGTCAGGGCATCACACTTTATTATTTACGAATTAACGAATGACAAATAATAGAGAAAAAAAAAATATCTATCTATCTATCTATATCATCACAGATCCCTTGTGGGATAGGTATTATATTAGATGGTAAAAATATTAAATGGGTAGCCTGCCTCGATTCAGTAACGCATAGGGCCTTATTGGTGTAGAGGAACATGGTGCAGCTGGCGATTACGAGGTCTACAGTTCGAATCTTAGGACGGAAAAATTGTTAAAGAAGTTTTTTTTTAATTCAATAGCAGGAAACTGTTATTGTTCCCGGTATAATGAAATTAACACTCACCTTTCATTACATAGGCACCTAAAATGATGGTGAAAAGTAGGTGTACACAGTACACCTCTGCTTCTTCCATACATGGGGAATCTAAACTAAACAAACATACATAGAACGTTACCGTCGTAACATTATGGGCACAGTCTAAACAAAAACAAAACAAAATCAGCTATATCCGATGTGAGCAGAAGTGTCGGACGTAAAATGTCCCCAGAGTAACAGATTGTCCATATTTACCTCGATTCTAGGGTAACATAAGCTAACAATACAAAGGACATACAGACGAGAGACTTATTATTAGGTGTTGCCGTCAAATAATATTATAACAAAATTTGATGAACGGTATCTGCCATGTCTCCATCCTAGTCTCTTACTATGACCAAATAGTCTTATTTAACGATTTATTTAACAAATGTAGTTTTTGAAACGAAAATTGCCCAGTACGTGTCCGGTGTCTGTGCCCGGTATATGGCACTAGGCTCACCCCTTTTACGTGGAACCTGACATCGTCAGCGAAATGTGGGGGTACTCTACTGAGTATACCCACTTTTCCTCTACTCTACTGAGTACACTTCTGCAACCTTAGCTTGGGGAATATACGCGTGACGGTATCTTATATAAAAGGCAAGAGTATTTGCAGCCGTCGAGCGTGTAAAATGCAAACTATGAACGTGTAGGAAGCAAGAGAGGTATGTAAGGAAATAATCTTTTGGAACTCTGTACTCTCTGCCTACCTTACAAGGGATCTGGCGTAATGGTGCAGATAAATAAAAATATAATAATAGCGGCCTATACTGTCCCACCGCTGGACAAAGGCCTTCTCTCACAAATCAAGGTATTAAGTGGTAGTCAACCACGCGGACCCAGTGCGGATTGGCGGAGGCAGGTTTGTGGGCACCTGCTGTTGGATCTTATCAAGGCTCCCAAGTCAGATTAACGACTACCGCATTACGCGGTAACCGGGACCAATGGCTTAACGTGATTTCCGAAGCAAGGACAAAAAAACGCTCGAATACGAAAATGCCACTGCCAATGAAATGGTCAACCATTTCAGGCCAACTGAGTCGAACGCTGCTTGACCTTGGTGCTTAAAAATCCCGCAGTCACACAGCGCTACGAGCGTCTGATAAATAGGTAAAAGCTCATATTTGCATATGGCTTTACAATCATTACAGCAAAAGGAATAGTCAGATGTTCAGAAAGTTAAAGGTGATGAAAAACATAACATTGAGTTAGATAGACTATGCATTGTAATCTTTTTTTTTTTTTTTTTAAAAACGTAGCCCCACACTAGGATTTATTCCTGTGTCGTGGGTGCGTTTACAAACATGAAAATTCACAAACAAATACCCAGACCGGGACAAATAATTGTGGATCACACAAAGATTTGTCCCGTGCGGGAATCGAACCCGCGACTATTCGACACAGTGGGCGGAGCAGCTCAAGCTCTTAACCACTGCGCTAAATCGTCCGTCAATCTATACTTCTACTGCTGGGCAAAAAAGACCTCTCACAAATGAAGATAAGAAATAATCCACCATGTGGACTCAGTGCAAATTGCATAAACGTCAGAAGATTTATAATTAAGGATGACGATAAAATAATTTACCTGTCATATTGGAAACGAAATAATTTATCATTAAGACGTGGATATAGATCATTGAAATATATCTATCTTTATCATCACGCCAGACCTCTTGCAGGGTAGGTAGAGATCAGTGAAATATTGTAGGTATTTATATAATTGACACATTCAATTCTGAAGTGTCTCGAAATTAAATTGCGTTTTGTTGATAACACTGTCTCGCCTTTTTGCCCAAACAGCCCACGAACTCGAGGAAATGCTCGGAGAATTGAGCAAGACAAGCCTCGGTCGAAAACTCAACTCATGACCAATAGCACCAAACGTGAAGTAGAGGTTGATGGGCAAATCCTACACTATGTTGACGAGAATATATACCTGGGCCAGCTAGTCTTCTTCGAAAACAAGCAAAGCAAAAAAAATCGATCGCCGTATCGAAAATGCCTGGAAGAGCTACTGGTCCATGGGGCACTATATGAAGGGCGACCTTCCCTTGACATTGAAACGCTAACTCATCGACATGTGTATTTTGCCTGTTCTCACCTACGGTGCGCAGACATGGTCACTCACCGAGGCTCAAAAGTCCAAACTCAAGGTTTGTCAAAGGGCAATGGAGCGCAGCATCTTGGGACTTAAACGTATTGATAGAGTGCAGAACTCGGTGCTGCGTTCTACAACCCGTGTAATAGATGTGGGCGTAAAAACCGTTAGACTTAAGTGGGATTGGGCCGGTCATCTGATCCGAATGAACGCCGATAGGTGGGCTAATATGAGTACCGAATGGGGCCCAAAACACGGACATCGTCTTCGTAGTAGGCCTAAGAAGCGGCGGCGCGATGATTTCGATGCATATCGGCCTGAGTGGCTATTATTGGCCAAGGATAGGACTGTTTGGAGGAAGGAGGGGGAGACCTTTGCCCAGCAGTGGGACACAATAGGTTAGTTAAACAAAGAAACTGTCATATCGGAACCGAAATAATTTATCATTAAGACGTGGATATAGATCATCGAAATATGTATCTATCTATATCATCACGCCAGACACATTCAATTCTGAAGTGTCTGAAAATTATTGGCATTGATGAAAATCAACCCCAAAATTTCAGGACACTTTTGAAATTCTCCTACAATCGCTTCAGAACTTTCGGAAAGTCGTTCAAAATTAACGGCCGTGTGCAAGCCGAGTTTGCCCACAGTAGGTACATCACTCATCAAGTGAGATATTACAGAACCGGGCATATTAATTACTGTACGCGAGTAAATTAAGCCTATTACGCAGAGGCTGGCTCTGGAAATGATTTGTGTATCCTCGTACAATGAAACCTGTTTAAAAGGGTTAATGGATTAGTAGTAATGAAATGGACTCTAGTTTCGTAAATAGTTCCTTGTTATTATTTGGTAGTCTGGGTAATATTAGTCGGGGATTCAAATACATATATAAGACTGGTAAGTTCCTTCGTACGAACACTGAAGTAAGTGCAACATATTTTAATCGTTAATTTTTTCGACAGGCTTGAATTGGGAAACGTTCTTATAATGCCTTAAGTCGAAAGATTTCTTCCGATATAAGCATGGCCGAAAATTCAACAAATTAAATATAAAGGTTGCCTTGAAGAGATTGCTATTAGTGATAAAGCCTCCCATTTTTACACTACGTTACAATTCATTCTCTTCCTTTTCACACCTTGGGTACACATCCATCGTTTGGAATCCCAACTACACAGTTTACAAACACTCTATTCATGAAAGATGCAAAGCAAATGTATACGTGAAATTCATATTCATTTGTTTCGTATACAAAACAGATGTATATAAATTTCACGTTAAGACAAATTAACACTCCTAACTGTTATTTTCAAATCCACCATTTAACATCATCAGAAAATCATCGTACACAGGAGATATAATATTTATACAAATTACTCTATAACTTGACCGATTCACTGTCTGCGTCGTCGAAGGCCGACTTCCCGCAGACACAAAATTTGTGTGTGCGTGTGTGATGAAGGATCTACGCTAGGGATTTTGCATCTTCCGTTTACCAGGACTGTCCATGCAAATAATAAATTTATAATACGCAGTGCAAGCTGCTACAAAAACAAATTCAATGATATCGATATATTTCATTTGTCACTTCCTAAGTTTAAGAAAGAGTTAAAAAGAAACTTCCTAAGTTTAAGAAGAAGTTTTTCCATTTCTATCGACCTTGCATATTTATTTATTTTCATTATCGAAAACTGGTGAATGTGTTATAATTTGTATATGTGTACACTTCTGTATTTCTTCAGGTAACATACAGGTTACCTTTATAAATAAAAATAAGTTCATAATCTAGAATTTACCCTTTCTGTATTTTTGGTGAAACAATAAAGTATTATCTATATAGTGATGTTCTTATTGTATGAACGAACCATGAGAGTAGAGGAAGCCAAAGAGGTCGGTATGGCAAAAACCTGTAATAACTCTGTACTCTCTGCCTACTGCGCATCGGATCTGGTATGATAACGTAGAATTACCCTTCGTATTTGCATGATATATTAATTTTGATTGTAAGTTTCAGAATTATATCGTAACCATCATTGGAAGACTAAATATTGACCTACGAAAATAACCTACTTAGTAATAACCACATAGGGTATTTTGCAGTACCAAATATGATTTATTCCTGACATGTATAAAAAAAATAATAATAATTATAGCCCTGTTAAAAAAACTGTCCCACCATGGGGAACAGGCCTCCTCTCAAACTGAGAGGGTTTAGGCCATAGCCCACCACGCTGGCCCTGTGCGGGTTAGGGAACTTCACACACCCCTTCGTGAAACGCTTAGGCATGCAGGTTTCCTCACGATGTTTTTCTTTACCGGTAAAGCAGGTGATAGGTATTTTTAATGCTTTCGAAAAGAGAGAGGTGCGTGCCTGCGGTTGAACCCGAAACCCCTGACTTTGCAGTCCAAAGGTCTATCTACTAGGCTATCACTGCTTAGACAAAATTTGCCATGACAAAATACCGTAAAATTATAGGTTAGATTCATTACAGTTATTATTCCTAAAAAACGGTAGTAAAACTAGTCAGTTAGGTATAATAGACAAGCAATTCTGAATATTTAAGGGCTAAATCGATAAAAAATTAAAATTGAAAGAATTAATGAAATTTTATTCAATTGTGACAGCAATATGACAGCCTTTTTAACCGAATCTAAAAATAATTTGAAACCACTACCTACCCTTTTTTATAAATAGGTTTTTCAACGTCCCACTTACAGAAGCAAACTTAGTTTATTTCCAAAATAATGTCCCTTTGATGATCCGGCCCGAAAAAGATAATTCAAATGCAAATAACACAGATTCTAAGATTTTCCTTACAAAAATCCCGTGAAAAACTCTAGAGTTGTTTAAAAAAGCTTTGCACCAAGGCCCGCCCAATAACAAATGAATTGCTTATAAATATTAAAATATTGAAATCCGGTTCCATTATGCAGCCAAACCCGGGTAACAACAAAATATCCGGGCCGTGTTGCCCATGATAAAGTGGTCCAATCCGGTAATAGATGCTTTACTACACAGTGTGGTTAGGTTTTTGCCTATAATCCCGGTATTTTGTTTGTTTTCGTTGACAGCTAACAAGTTATTGTCGGCGTGTGTAAGATTAGTTACGTTGTTACAAAATATACGTTCATGAATGTCGGATTTTATAAGTATTTTAGGGGTTTAAAGTAGATATACTACTCTACTCATTCGCACTGGGCCCCCGTAGTGGAGTAATATGACATATTGTCTTTCGTTTCAATTTGTAAGAGGTCACTTTGCAATACTGGAACCGCACATTTTTTGCTTAGAGAATATAGGCATGATAGTATTTATATTTTTTGTTCTATAAGTAAGTCATGTACATATGCAGCCAAAACGCCGTAACAAAATATCCGGGCCGTGTTGCCCATGATAAAGTAGATCAATCCGGTAATAAATGCTTTACTACACACTTAGTATGGTTAGGTTTTTGCGTGTAATCCCGGTAGTTTGTTTGTTTTGGTTGACAGCTAATAAGTTATCGTTGGTTTGTATAGGATTAGTTATGTTGTTGTAAAATGTACGTTCATAAATGTTAGATTTTATTATAGGGGCCTCAAATATATTAATGTACTACTCGACTTATCTGCAGTGGGTCCCCGCAGTGACCCATTCTCTTTTATTTTGGTTCGTATTGTAAAGCCCTAGACAAAGCAATTGGGACTGCATGCTTCCACTACCTATGTTTGGATAATATTATTATTACAATAATATTATTATACACTTTTAAAATATCATATTTGTTTTTTTTTTAATACTATGTGCTTTTATCTAGCTTTTAAGGCGTAAATAGGCATGTTTAAGCTATAGCGTCTAAGGCCCGTATTACAGCACATAAATACTGATTTTCGTTCTGTAATACGGTCCTAAGAGTCATATTATGAGAGTGGAGGAAGCCAGAGAAGTATGTGAGAAAATAACCTTTTGGAACTTTCTACTCTCTGCCTAACCCGTAAGGAATCTGGCATGATGATAGAAAGAAAAATGCTATTTTAAATAAGATCCAACTTGTAATTAAGTACGTATCAAGTGCCACCAACCGAAAGCGTCGTAATTTCACCTAAGAAAGTTCTGTAGCACATCTTAGTTCTAAAATAAAAACGACTTCCTCCGCTAACCTAAAAATATAAAGTAGAAAGCCTTTTAAAAATATACCTTACCTAAGTTATGCAAAGCAATGCCGGCCAACAGTCAGTATCAAGTTTGCTGGATCAAGTTTGCAATTATTCGTCAAGTTAAAACAGAAAATTGTTGGTAATTAATGGTTTTCCATGATTTATAGTTCCGGTATACATCGATGAATTCAACGGCCTTATTCACTATGATTAAATAGAAACGTAATGTGGTACGTTACGATGACTTCGTGAAATGATCATGTAATGGTGCTCCAGTGGCATTCATAATACCGTTACACGGTCATTTCAAGAAGTTATCGACGCGTTACGATAACTTCTTGAAATGACGTTTGGTCATAGCGAATAAGAGGTCAGAACGGCAGACGAAACGCTCGACAATATTAATGCATTGCACGGTTTAATTAAATTGGGTTATTGTTGGATTCGCATATATTACGCTATTTGATAAGTTATGGTTTTAGGTAATAATATCATGACATACATATGTTTGGCTAATAAATCTCATTCAGAGTCAGTTCGAAATCCAAAGACGAATCAAAATTTTCTTCGACCAAAAACGGCAAAGTTGTTCCGAGGCCATACATGATTTGCCCCAGAACCAACAGCAATGAAAAATATACTTGCATGATTTCCAATTACCCATAAATTCTTTTAAGCCCTTTCTTATTAAACGGACAAGCAGGAGAATCGCAATATTGCACAAATAGTATTAACTTTTGAGGTTATAATTCAGTAGTCATTAATACATATGAGGTTATATTGTGTGTTGACATTCAGTACAGGTGTCGGCGACTTCGATATAAGTACTTACAATACTTTGAAATATTCGTTTTAGATTGCAAATTGTCCATTAGATACGGATATTTTCCATTATTTTAATAAAATAGATAAATAATGATGGCATGGATCAAATGTTTGTTGGTTCTGGGGCAACTTTCGACAACGTCCTTTAAAAAATCACTAACAAGTGGTACATCACACGTACGATTTTCCGCTGTTTGATATTTGCCACATTCTTCTCAGTGGAGGCCACGTTCCAATCCAGTAATTCCAATATTAGTAAGTGTCTATCTGTCTATATCATCACGCTAAATGCCTTGAGGTGTAGGCAGATAGTACAAAGTTTTACCAGATTCTTCCCTTAGGTGACTCTTTCACTTCTTCTACATTTATAGTATCAGTAAGTAGATTAGCTGATCCAACAAAATCGCTAGCTCTCATTATTGGTGGAAGGTGTATCTATAATTTCTTGGACCATCAGTCTCTCCACCCAGATATCCTTGATTCGGTCCCTATACCTTATTCGACTAGTGAGAAAAATTTAGGTGTGTACGTATACAGTAATCTTTCCTGGAGTATTCACATCGCAGAAGTCAGCAGGAAAGTATATTTCTCAAACGTTTCCAAAAGTTTTTACCCTTTCAATCTAGAATAATTCTAGATCAGTACTTTCTTCTATTCCGTATCAGTATTTTCTTGTTCTGCAGATTGGGGAAGAGGGGCATGTTGCGTAATCGCTCGCACTTATTATGTGTTGAATACAGTATTATACAACACTAGTTATATTTTTTAACACTGCGACATACCTGTTTTGGTTTGCCTCAATGCTCGCACGTCACTTGGGGCCCCCATTGAAAATCAGCGCTGTAGCACGGTTACAAACGTGTTACAGCTTTTAGCTGAATTGGGGGAGCCCATTTTGATGACAACATGTGTCCTTATTTATTTTATTTAGAATTTAATACAATTTATTGTTGTTTCTTTGCTTTTTGGACTATATGGTTAATCAAAATAAATAAGTTTTCTTTCTCTCTTTCTATCGTATTTAGACTACGCCGATGTCTGCTTCCTGGACGCTACAGAAGAACACCTTAACAAATTCGAACATCTGCAAAATTTGTGTATCCGCTTTATTTTGGGCCTACGTAAATATGATCGCATCTCCGAGTATCGAAATAAACTGAAGTGGCTATCTATTAGACGGCGTAGCGACTTACATATTCTCGCTCTTCTGTACTCTAGCCTTCATAACCCTAACTTGCCTGTGTATCACCGCGAACGATTCGAGGTTCTTATTCCTTGTCGGGACAAAACTTGTCGTACTACTACCTCTCTCCTTCTCCGAACTTCTCGTCATACTTGTACGTATGACGAGAACGAAAGAAAGAGTACATACTCTAGTCTTGATGATGGCTCCTTTACTGTGCATGCGGTGAAACTTTGGAACTCCCTTCCACATTCCGTGCATGATAGTTCTTCTTTAGACGTATTTACAGGAAGAGTTAAAGAGCAGTTCCTCTCCTTTTGAGATAAATTATTTTATATAGCTTGGCAGCCAAGGTGTACGGTAAAATTATTGAACGGAGAATGCGCGTGAAGTCCGATGGAATGTTGTGCGAGGCACAAGGGGGTTTCAGGTCTGGAAGAGGATGTTCGGATCAAGTCTTCTCACTCCGCAACATCGTAGAGAAGCATCTGGCAGTGGGCCGGAAGGTTTTCTGCGGTTTTGTAGATCTGGAGAAGGCATTTGACAGAGTTGTGCGAAAGAGACTTTGGGACATTTTGCCAGAGTATGGTATAGGTGGCACTCTGTTGCGAGCCGTCCAGTCCACTTATGTGGACTGCAAGGCATGCGTACGGGTGGGTGGTAACAGGTCACCCTGGTTTGACGTTAAAATCGGCGTCAAGCAGGGTTGCGTGTTGTCCGCTAGACTGTTTATAATATATCTGGACAAAAGTCTTCAAAGACTGAAAGCGATGAATGAAGGTGTACAAATGGGTGACTTAGTGGTAAACCATCTACTTTATGCAGATGACGCGGTTTTAATAGCGCCAACAGCCACTGATCTGCAAACACTAGTCACAGTTATGAAAGACGACTGCATGATCAATGGCTTACACTTGAATGTGAAGAAAACCAAGATTATGGTTTTTGAAAGGGAAGAAACCAGAACGAATGTAAGGATTGTGGTTGGTAACGATGTGCTGGAGCAAGTGAATGAGTTTGTATATCTTGGATGCGCCTTCAGTAAGGATGGGAAATACACCGCTGACATAGAGAGAAGAGCGAGAGCAGGGAACAGAGTGAATGGTGCGATGGGAAAGCTACTCGGGAGCCGGCACTTAAGCCATAAGGTGCAGCTGGCCATACATAACGGAGTTCTTGTCCCAACGCTGTTATATGGTAGCGAGAGCTGGGTATGTAAGAAGGAGAATGAAAGTAGGATAAATGCGGTAGAAATGCGAGCTCTGCGGAAGATGTGCGGAGTGAAGCTGACCGACCGCATTAGCAACAGCATAGTAAGACAGCGAGTAGGTATGAAAGATAGTATCGGTGTAAAGATGAGAAAGGGCATGCTCCGTTGGTTCGGGCATATAGAAAGAATGCCAGAGGAAAGAATGACAAAACAGATATACAATGTGAAAGTAGAAGGATGCAGGTACCGGGGAAGACCTAGACTATCTTACCACGACCAAATAAACCGAGTCTTATCTGATGGAAAAGTCAAGAGTCTCCGTAACCGGCGAGCGTGTATGAGACGAACTATGAGAGTCGAGGAAGCCAGAGAGGTATGTAAGGAAAGAACCTGTTGGAACTCTGTACTCTCTGCCTACCCCGCAAGGGATCTGGCGTGAGGTTATAGATAGATAGATAGATAGATATAAGTATGTATATTCATACTGTCTCGTTGGTCTAGTGGCTAGTAGGCTAGTTGGTCTAGTAGTAGTAGTCGCTTTGTGATCACGAGGTCCTGGGTTCAAATTCTAGATCGGACAAGTGTAATTTTTAGACTTCCCAGTACGAGTCCGGAGTCTGGAATTGTGCCCGGTATAAGGCAATAGGCTCGCCCCCTATTACACGGGACCTAACATCGTCGGCGAAACGTCGGTGAGCTCAGTACACCTCTGCTACCCCCGCTTGGGGTATATTGGCGTGACGATGTATATTCATGTTATTTAATTGTATATTTTCTATTCGTATGTAGTATCAGTATAACGTATATCCGTCAGTATAATGTATGTGATTGCGTCATTACTTACGTAATTCTAAAATTGTTGTGCAATAGCCCCCACTTCCACAAAACTGATCTGTCTACACTCAAAGGTTAACTGGTACATAACTCAAATTGAGTTAAGTTCGCTTTTTTGCATTATCTGTGTCAATATATTCTAACAAATTTGTATATATTTTGTACTATAAATAATTTTTTTTTTTTTTTTTTTTTTTTTTTTTTTTTTTTTTTTTTTTTTTTTTTTTTTTTTTTTAAACGTTGCCCCACACTAGGATTAATTCCTGTGTCGTGGGTGCGTTTACAAACATGAAAATTCACATACACAAATACCCAGACCGGAACAAATAATTGTGGATCTCACAAAGATTTGTCCCGTGCGGGAATCGAACCCGCGACTATTAGACACAGTGGGCGGGGCGGGCTAAGACCTTAACCACTGCGCTAAATCGTCCAAATTTAAATTAATTAATAAATACATACTTAAAATATGATTTGGGCTTAAATTCTAACTACCACTAATGCAATTAACAACTAGTGTACGGTGGTCCGGTTAAGAACAAAGAATTGGTTACTCTAAGATATAAATATTAAATGAAATCCCATTTAAGGTCTAAAGAGAACTTTAAGATTATTCGTAAATATTTAACTGTTGCTATATGCTGCTTAACAAGCAGTGTTAGCGTAGTGGTTAGACCGATGGACTGCGAAGTCAGAGGTCTCGGGTTTAAACCCAGGCAGGCATCTCTGTCTTTTCAAAACCATGTGCGTATTAAAAAAATATTTATCACATGCTTTAACGGTGAAGGAAAACGTCGTAAGGAAACCTGCACACCTAAGAGTTTTCGAAGGTATGTGAAGTTCGCCTACTTGCACTGGGCCAGCGTGGTGGAATTTTACCTAAACCCTCTTGAACAACAGTTTGAGAGGAGGAAGAGGCCCGTGCCCAACGTTAGGACAGTTTCTTAACAGGGCTAATATTATTATTATATGGTAACCCTTCTCCACAAAATAACCAAGTCTTAACTACATATACTGTACAATATCCAGCATTTTTTTAAAAGTAAACCACTAGTTAAAATAAAGGTAAACAGTAGAATTTATATGTGCAAAACACTACGTCCAAACATAAAAGCAACGTGTGTCTGTATCATTACGGAAAAATTGGTTACAGCCGTATGTTCACAGTATAAGACGAACATACACCACTTGTTAGATTTCTACACAGTTACTTTCACTATTACACTAGGAGTCATTTCTGGGCGCGTTTACAAACCCGAAATTCACATACTCAAAAACCACAAAAACACACAAATATTTGTGGGTCACTCGATGTTTTGTCTTAAGCCGCATTCGAACCCGCGACTACTCGATAGAGTGGGCGGAATGGCCTAAACGTAATATTGTAACTAGCAATATTAGAATATAACGTTTTTGTTTTCTTAAAAAAACATTACCCTACAATAGAAACTATTTCTAAACATACAGAAATACCCAGACCGAAACGAATGTTTATGGGTCACATAAAGGTTAGTCCCCTACGAGGGTCAAACACGAAATGTACGATAATCGAGTTGTATTTAAAAACACAACATATAAATTTATTATACTATCTACTCAGACTTAACGAGATATGTTGCTATGAAAATACTAGTAGGCGCTCGCATTTTCTACAAAGGTTTGTAACTAGATATTAGACTTCATTCACAACATTTATTTATTTATTTATGAAAACATTCTTGCTTGCATAAAAAGACGTAGATCTCTATGACTTGTTCCTGTATCTAAGTGGACTTTTTATAGTCGTTAAGGGTAATAGAAAAAGAAAAAAAAATTTGGAACGAAGAGGGACGCGATAAGAACAATGCGCTATCCAATGCGACATAAAAATATATAAACAATATTTTTATGTCGCTACTTGTCTAAGCCCTATGGTATCTTACCTGCACAAGATATTAGGTAGGTACAAAACATCTAAGCTACTACAAAAGTCCCTAAAATCGCAGTAAAAATACAAAACCAAATCCTTACACTAGGATACACCGAATTTATTGCAGGACTTAATGAGAGAGCTCCAATTAAGTTTATCACATTGCAAAGCACGAGCGACCTTAATAAGTAATTTTATTGGGATTACAATTGTAACCGAAATTACTGAGCTTTTGTGACGTTTTAAATGAATTCCTTTGTTGTCGTTTTCCATACGAGTAAAGATTAAAGAGGTTATTGATTGTTTTATTTGTTTATTACCCCACCTATATATTGCAGTTAGTAACGCTAGTATCATTAGTCTTTCAAATCAGTAATTTTACAAAAGTACGTGGATATTCTCAAAATCGATATATTCAAGTATATTTAGAATAGAAATAATAGATTTGGTGCAAAATAAAAGTGTGCCAGCGAATTGAAAAACTAAGATTGTTAAGCGACTTATGTTGTTAATATCCGGAGTGAACTTATGATTTGTAATTTAAAAATACCTAAATATCATAAAAATTAAAGGTAAAGGTTTTTAATCAAATTGTTCAATATGCATAATTTGATTAAAAAAAATATTTTTTTATAGAAAATAAAAACCGAAAATGGCAGAAAAAAACTAAACAAATTGACAGAGTTAGGAAAAAAAAGTGTATTTTAAATAATAATGAGGTAATGATCGCTCAGTGTTTACCACACTTTCTTGTCTATTTGTGTATGTGTCTATTCGACAAATTTTGGAATCTTGGAGACCTGAAATTTAAAACATAGTTAAGAACTGGATTGGTCACCACTGCGGCAGGAACCAGGATTTTGCCCAGCACAGGCTCGTAGAGTGCCCAGCTCAGTGGGCCTCCGAGCGGCGGAGCTGGTCGACCGGATCAGAACGGACCCCTCCCTGCCAGCAGTAGTAGCGGCAATGCTGGCAAGGAAATCGGCGTGAGGGGCCGTATCCTCCTCCTGCGAAACTGTGATGTCCCAGAAGGAGGAGGCCGAGCGGGATCGGGAGAGGGCCGATCCTGCTCGACGAAGGCGACGGCGCCGGGGCGGAGGCACAGCCCGCCTAGGCCCTCCAGCCTAATAGCCCGGGGCTTAAGAATACGAGCTAACTCGTGTCTCCTGCCATAATATTTGACGGGGGACCCCCCATGCAACAACATCAGGGGGTCGCGGACGCAAGGGGCGGGGGCCTTAAGCGTGCTTTACGAGCAACCCCGAGGAGGCCGGCGGCTTGGTGTGGCCCACGTCGCCGTGAGCACCGCATTGCGGGGGGAGCATGTCATTAAGTCTCTCCCTGAAGAGACCGCTCTTCAGAGCATGGCACAAGAGGGGCACCGGTGCGTTCTATACGAAGATCCCGGATCCCGGTTTTTAGTCGGTAGGAATCCGACACTCCCCACGAGCGTCCCCCGAGGCTCGCGGAAGTCCTATGCAGGATTCTCCCAGGTAAAAAAAAATCTTCGGTACCTACATCCTTTTATTTAAACTATTTCGACAGTAAAATCCCACAGACAAAACTAAAAAACTGAAGATTGAAAAAATATTAAACAGGTATGCTTCATTTTTAAATTATTTAAGACCTTCGGCAACATGATAGGTGTGCTGTGTAAATGGTACATCACTGCCACCTTCGCATGGTTCCATGTAATAGAGAGTAACCTTATTGCCATATACCAGGCACAATCTCAGATTCCAGACTGAAATTTGGATTTTTTTGATATAAAAACTTAATTTGTCCGACTTAGGATTTAAACACAAGACACCATGATGGCAATAGCGCATTATTCGCCACTAGACCAACGAGGCAGTCTATTATTGACAATTTTTAGTGTAAATACTAAAAAGTATCAATAATAGACTGCCTCAATTTTAGTATTAATACTAAAAATTATCAATAATAAGACTGCATCGTTTTAGTAAAAGGGCTTAATATGCATTTTTTGTAAAGTTTTTAGTAATCTTAGGCCCACGTGCGCAAACCAGGTTTAGCGTTACCTTTTGACTACCTCGAGGTTATAACGTTGAGTTGAAGGCAATTTAACATTATAACTTTCAGCTACTCAATAACTCAGCGTTAGTTACGCTAACCCTAGTTCGTGAAAGTGGGCCTTACTGGCCAGCATCACGTTGTATCTATCCAAAAATGAAATAAATTCAAAATAGCAGCCACCGTGAACAAACAACGGACAGGCGTAACGTCGAGTTTCCAACGTATCGGCTTTACGTCAAAACTTGTTTCAATACATCAAAAGTGAAATCAACGGATTATATTATCTTTTGTAGCCTACGCGGTGTTTGAAAAACAGAATAGAAATATTCCGACTTTTTGCTTTATATTTTAAATATAGTGTGGGCAGACTAAACTTAAGATGAATCGGTGATCTGGTTAAAGGTTTTGTCAAATAGCCGACGGAGCGCGACGGTGGCGTTCAGCTGGCGTTCGGCCAGCGGATCGCAACAAGGCGCGCACGTCACACAAGGGTCGTCGGTCGCGCCAGCCGCGGCTGGGCAGCCACCCAACACTAGCGTCCCGCTCCGTCACCGTGCTTCGTCTGTAATGCCGTTTGTCGTGGCACCGAGCGTGGCTGCCTTGTGTGGCGTCTCCCGTACATTTCAGTATATTACGATTCCCCAAGTTGCGCCACCGTCGCGCTCTCGTCTCGCTGCATCGGGTATGAGGCGAAACCTTAAGGTCGTCATTAAAGCCTGGATGCGTACAGCACAAAACCGTTGTTGTTGGGAATTTTGAGGAGGCCTTTCTCCTGAATGGATATCTTTCAACTTAGGACGATAATTTAAAGTTGATACTTAACCAAAATAACCTAGAAACTGCAATCATTTTGGCATAACTGGCTATTTAATCGCAGTCTATTGTCTCAAATATTTTAGCTGAAATGTGTACTTTTGGAGTATTCTTCTAAATATTTATGACAAAATGATTCTCCGAAATAATGACCGTGATAGGATGCATACTATACTGGCGCTATTTACTTAAATAAGCTATTTAGCTGAAAGGCTAAGCTAAGCTTTGAATACGTTTAATCATTCGGCTATACACACAGAAGTTCACTGTACTTTTCTTAATGTCTAAATTATGTAGAGGTACATATTGTCTCTTTACTGAGAAAAAGTTCACCAAATAACCTTCCATGTACATACATATCTGTCACTATCTGTCATTAGCCATCCCTAATAAATCCTGAAGGAAATAACTAAGAAATCATAACATTGTTTCACATACACCAAATATTACTACATTCCAAAAACCCTACCAAAGATACTTCAACAAAGTTCAGAAGACTTGAAATTTATCTCAATAACACGGTTAATATGTTCAGTGTCAGTGTTGGACCAACGAAGCCCGAACTAAGACAAACTCTGGACCGAACCTCGTGTGCTCAACTTTCATCCAATGCATGAAACTTGAGCGGTAGTTCGTGAACTGGGAACTAAATGGATTTGATGTTTTGACTAGCATAATACGGCCGTAACTTTAATTCGCTTTTGTTTTTGACTACTAAAAAACTATAAGTGCTAACGTAGAATTCAATGATTATTATTGAAAAGGAGTCATGTGTAAGGCCCACTTGGATGAACCAGAGTTAGCGTTACCTATAGACTAACTCGAGATAATAACGTTAAATTTAAGGCAATTTAACGTTTCAACATCGAAGGCGGACGATTTAGCGCAGTGGCTAAGCTCTTAAAGCTTAAGCCGCTCCGCCCACTGTGTCTAATAGTCGCGGGTTCGATTCCCGCACGGTACAGATCTTTGTGTGACCCACAATTATTTGTTTCGGTCTGGGTATTTGTGTATGTAAATTTTCATGTTTGGAAGCGCACCCACGACATAGGAATAAATCTTAGTGTAGGGCTACGTTATTTAAAAAAAAAATAGTCCAAAGTAACGCTAACCGTGGTTCGTGCAAGTGGGCCTAAATGATTTAGTGATGTATGAATATGGATGAAGCAAAAGAGGTGTGTCAGTACCGTAGCCTTTGGCGAGCTCTAGTCTCCGCCTATCTCTGTGGAATACAGATCTGGATGTATGTATATAATTTTTGAAATACGTTAGTTTTGGATGTTAATGCAAATCATGTTTATGCAATTCCTTTACAAAGCCAAGAAAGAGAAAATTAGGCCATTTTCTACCACGCGGACGTGGTGTGGATTTTTGGAGGTAGATTTGTGGCCACCTGCTGTTGAAACTAATTATGCCGGTCATTAGGCTCTCAACTTGGCGTAACCACACATGAAGTAACCGAGACTATAGGCTTAATATACCTTTTAAAATAGAACAATGATGGTCACCCATTTCAAACTAACTGATCAAAACGCTATAAGTAGCGTTTCGATCAGTTAGTTTGAAATGGGTGAACTTTGCCTTGGTAATCGAAAAGAATACAGCGGTCCTACAAAAACGCACACAGAACGGAACAAGCAGTCAGTTTTTTGTATTTTAAAATTTATTTGACTACTCGTTTCTGTCGGCGACTTCGTCCGTGTTGACTTAAAACGTTCAAAATAAAAAGTCCTATATGTTAATACAGGTAATATCTATCTATCTGTGTGCCAAATTTCATTCAAATCCGTGCAGCCGTTTTTGCGTGATTGAGTAACAAACATCCAAACATCTAACCATACACACTTTCTCATTTATAATACGAGTATTACTAGAATACATTAACTTATTATACCGCAATCGAGTTGATATGCTCTATCTTTTTTACCCTACAAATTTTCTAGATACAGATGAACGTGACAGCACGATTTCTCGACAACGTTACGGTAACGTCAAACGGTTTCTGCCACAGCTTTCAATTATATACGAATTCTTTCTTCGCTTCTTTATGCTTTAAAATTCTAATTAATGGCTTCCTAAGTACAACAACAGTTTTAAAATGGCTGATGGTACAAGAAAGTCTCTAAGTATAAAGTAACTGAATTAATAAAGATCCTCTTCTCCTTTTATACTTTTTACTAGCTTTTTCCTTTCTTCAGTTCTTACGGACGAAGTTTTCTTGAAAAGAACTAAATACCTGCGGAAAAGTTGTGAACTAGTACCGTGACGAAAAACTTATCATGATATGAACTACTCACAATTTTTGAGATTAAAAGCATCGTCTTTTGATTTTATTCCGTAAAAAATGTTTAGGTGAAAGTGCGTCTTATGCCCAGGTTGACAAAGAATATTTTAAATGTAAGAAAGAGATGCGTATACTTGTATACTTAGAGACTGGTTCAATATTTAATTGCCAATTGTAATTTTTCACTACTGGGATTCCAGCATTATATACTATATATTTTTTTAATTATAATTAACAAAACTGATGTCCAATCTCGAATTCATTATTACAGACATAATACACTACGTCTGATGGACATCTACTAGATGTGAATCAGGCGTTCATTTTTAAAGTAAAACAAGAATTAAGTGGGTTCAGTATAAACTACTAAAAATTACAATAAACAAATCAAATTACTGATTTCAAACTTTACTGAGGCTACAGAATCCGTAAAGACGTCTATTTCACCGCGAATGGAGTTGGCAAGCAAAAGCATACGAGATATGAGTAAAAAAATACCAATATTTGTGCGAATGTTAGGCATGATAAAAGTTGTTCGATTAATCGGACTGATTATCGTTTTTTTGGAGTATTTTAAAACTAGGCTTAAAGTTAAGTATTATAATACTTATAATTTTGGGATGCAACGATCATGTACCACTAAACGAGGAGTCCTCCACATAGTAGACCGATAACCTTGATAAGGAACTTACCAGTAAAAACTGGATACATACAGCTTATGCGATTTCCTGCATATTGGCTGGTGGTATGTGGCAGGATTTATCAAAGCAAAGATCTTCCAGCTATACGGGTCTTGTGTCTAACCTGGGCCTGCTACTCATTGAGCGTCTTAGTCAAAGGCCTGTATATATGCTACGCGTCACGCGAACTTTCATATCGCGTTCTAGATATATGAAGAATCGTTGTCTATTGTTCATGCTCCTTACATGTTTCGTTACACTAGCGCCATCTGTTTTTAGGTAGTCGCAACTGTGTTTTGTTTAGTGTTCCTGCAAGAGAACTACCGCCTACTTCTATACTTGTGCCGCAAGTCCCTACAGAATATATGGAAAGTGACTACCATTGGCTATTAGTAGTTGTATCGAGTGACTGACTTGCTAGCCCTATTCGAACTTTAAAACTACTATTTTCATTCAACATAAAATGTCGAATTCTCGCTAACATCATTTTCATTTCAATGTCTTTGGTAATACTGCCGCCTTCATATTACACTTATTATACTGGTACATTGCAATTACAACTAATTCATCCAAAAATAATGATGATGTTTCAAAAGTTTAAGGCCCTTAGACAATAGTGTCATGGGAACTTGGATGGGTTTAGGGTTCATTATTTCTAAAGGAAAGAGTGTATAGTCTATCCCAATCAAACTTTAAGGCCTGTATTACACAACGAAAGTCAGTCGTGAATATAGTTTTAAAACAAACTTTTTAGCTCAAAAATCATTTCTTAACACTAGATTCACGACTGATTTACATTCTGTAATACAGGCCTTAAAGTTTGATTGGAATAGACTATACACTCTTTCCTTTAGAAGTAATGAACCCTAAACCCATCGAAGTTCCCACGAAATTATTGTCTAAGGAGCTATTAATAATCATTCATTATTCCGTACAGAACCCTTATTCTCCATAACCAATAAACACATAACGTGACGCAGTACGATAACTTTGTGAAATGATCGTTTAATGGTACTCCAGAGATTTCTAGACAAGTGGCAATTATTTTGTTTCTATTCTCTTGTCACAATCAATAGTGCATTGTTCTGACCACGTGACTTTTCGTTGCAAAATGTCATTGCCATACATTTTTTCCATTTCTATTTCGACTTTAGCGATAGTATCCTACTAATAATATAAATGTGAAAGTTTTATGTTTAAATGTTTGTTACTCAATCACGCAAAAACAACTAAATGGATTTGAATGAAATTTGCACTGTATATTACCTGGATTAACAAAAAGGATACTTTTTTCCCGGAAAAATGAGAGCTTCCTGTCTAAAGTCAACACGAACGAAGTCGCGGGCAGAAACTAGTACAGAATGTTACACAATCATTTCACGAAGTTATCGTAACGCGTCGCGTTTGGTTAGCGAATAAGGGTCCAGAACTCGGGAGGTGAATTATACCGCGCGTACCGGAGTTGCAGGCTTTTGCAATTAATAGTTGAACAACTTGGGCACGTATCTAATATTGTGATATTGCCAACTGAGACAAGTGCACTTGCTTGTTCGAGAATAGAGTAAAATACTGGGAGTATATTGATAAATCCCATTGGATTTTCTATTCCATATTATTCCACCCATTGCAGGGCATAAGCCTCCTCCCTTTTACACCACGTATCTCTATCCTGAGCCAATCTTAGCCAGGAAGTGTCAACGCACTTAACCACATCATCGACCTATCTTTGTACTCAAAATCAAAATCAAAAGTTTTTTATTCATGTAGACCAAAAGGCACTTATGAATAGTCAAAAAAAAAACTTATTAATTACTTAAGACTTAAGACTTTCCATACGGGTGGTAGACCACCCGTTCGGAAAGTCATTCCTGTGGAGAAGCAGGGCTAGAAACTCCACGGTTACTCTTTTTTAAAAATGAGTTTTACAATTCTTTTTGTATACATTGCATTTATGGAGTATGGGAGAACAATGCAGAACGAGCTAAATAGATGTGCTTAAGTATAGATTAATCATAACTGTACTTTGATTCATGGTATTGGTCAGTGTCTACATAGTCCTCTCATTTACAAAATAGAGATGTTGTAGAGGTATATAATAAAAAGCATAATAATAATAGTAAGAGACGTCACCGCCGGCCACGGGTAATTAGGTATCACTAATTATGGCCGGTGTCCGTCCCCTTTGAAATAGTCCAGTTTTTGTCCATCAAACCTCATTTACATAGTCCTTGTTTCTTTCCATAATTTACAATAGTCCTTGCACCTGCCGGGGTCAGTTCGCTGGTTATGTTTCTTCATTTTCAGCAAGTGATCTCAGCAGGTGGCTTACATAACATTAACTTCTCGCAAAGGGCCTCTACGTGTTGGACCCATGTCCCCATGCAAGCCTTTCAAAGGTCCGGGTAAAGCCCGTGAATCTCAGTGAGATAATAATAGTAAGAGAAAGTGTTACTATAAAATATGTAAAGAGTGCGTACAAAACAACTGGTCATAGCTCCAATGTGATGCTGAACGAGACAAAATTCAACAGCATTATGGTACACGTTCAGTCAGACAAAGGACAGGGGATGGACCAGTCCCCACCAGCAGCACCCGTTCACGAGTATGACCTTACATCACTCTCCTCAACCATTTTAGAGGGAAAAGAATGACCTGCTCCACAGAGCCGCCACTAGCAAAGACATTTTAGTGAGCATGACCAATCCACGACCCTGTCGACATCGTTCGAGAATAATATTTAGAATCAATGAACGCTCGCTAGGCAGGGCACGCTGCACTTAACATTATTTTCTTCTAGATTTCAGTTAATTTGTGTAAAGGCATTTTTATCATTTAAAAATCATTTAGTGTATAATATCCTTTACTCATTAGTGATGATTTAATATACCTTTTAAATCTGTCAAGTGGCAACTCTAACATGGGCTTTAGTATCTTATTGAAGCAGCGAATACCGACTCCTACGAAGGAAGTAAATACTTTTTTAAACCTAACAATTGGTAATACCAGTTTATGTTTATTTCTAGTATTTAATTTATGAACGTCGCTCTCTTTATCAAATAAATGGATATTCCTACGTATGTACACTATGTTGTCGTATATATACTGTGAAGCGACCGTGAGAATGTTGATCTCTTTAAAAAGTTCTCTTCGTTCTGAGGGAAGCCCTAGGTCCAAGATTATAAATGGCACGGATAGCTCTTTTTTGCAGTATGAATACATTTTCCACGTCAGCAGCGTTACCCCACAGTAGGATACCATAAGACATAATGCTATGGAAGTAACTAAAATAAACTAGACGTGCTGTATCCACATCCGTAAGTTGCCGTATTTTCCACACTGCATAAGCAGCGGAGCTAAGTTTACCCGCAAGTGATGAGATATGGGCCCCCCATTGGAGTTTGGTGTCTAGGGTAATGCCTAGAAAGACAGTGGAGTTCACGAGGTCCAGCTTTGTGCCATTAATACGAATATTCGTATCATAATCTTTTACATTGGGCATTGTAAATTTAATAGACTTTGTCTTGAGTGAATTAAGCAATAGATTGTTTTTTTTCGAACCAATTTGATATCCGTGAAAGAGCACCATTCACATCGTCAAAATTAAGCTTAGCTCTGTCAACTTTGAAGATCAAGGAGGTATCATCTGCGAATAGTACAATGTCACAGACATCACGGACAAAGTTCGGCAGGTCACTAATAAAAATAGTCAAAAAAAAGAAAGGATCCTAAGATGGAGCCCTGTGGAACACCAATTGAAATATTAACTTCCTGCGACTTGACCCCGTTAATCTCAATACATTGAGATCTTTCACCTAAGTATGAAGCTAATAAATTAAGGGCAGTGTTTTTAATACCGTAATGCTTTAGCTTTTTAATAAGGGTTGCATGCTCAACACAGTCGAATGCCTTAGAGAGATCACAGAATACACCAATTGCATTCTGCGATGCCTCCCAGGCACCGTAAATTTGCTGAAACAGACCCACTCCCGCGTCTGTGGTTGAATGTCCCTTAGTAAAACCATATTGATCATCGTGTAACAGCTTATTCTCATTAAAGTGGTTAAGCAATTGATTGATTAGGATCTTTTCATAAATTTCACTTAAGGCCGGCAAGATGAAAATCAGTCTAAAATTAGAAGGGTCGCTTTTTATCCCTGATTTAAAAATCGGTACAACTTTACTATACAAGTTTCATTAAGTCGGGAAACCTACCCTTCTCTACACATCTATTAAATATCGTCGCCAGCGCAGGTGCTATAGCCATTACTATGCTATCTAGTATTTTTAATGATATACCCCAGAAGTCGACAGTGTTTTTAATATGTAACGACTTAAAGGTTAAGATTATGTCTGTCGGGGTCACATATTTAAATTCAAACAAGACATTGCATTCTTTTACACTGATTTTTAATATTAGTTCAGCTTTTCGGGAAGAGGAGTTCAAGGAGCCAGTAATATGAACTGGAATTTCACTAAAAAATTTATTAAAAGTCTGCGCAATATCGAAATCATCTGTTAAGATGTTATCATTAATTACATGTTCAATATGATCATCACGTAGTTGAGTTCTCCCAGATACACTGTTAATTATACCCCATGTGGTTTTGATCTTATTTGATGACCTTTTGACCATATTGCTATAATATAAAGACTTTGCTACAGTACACACCTTCCTAAAAGTCTTCGAGTAGCTTTTAACATATTCCAAGAAAGCTGGGTTTCGTTTGATTATATGTTTTCGTATCATACAGTTCATACATCTTAGCTCTACTTTTATGAATTCCTACAGTAGCCCAATCACTAAACTTTGCTTTTTGGCCGTTGAAAATGTTTTTATTTTAAATATATATATATATATATATATATATATATATATATATATATATATATATATATATATATATATATATATATATTTATATATAAAAATAATATAAGAATAAATCCTAGTGTGGGGCTACGTTTATTAAAGAAAAAGAAAAAAAAAGAAATTCTGATTTCATGGTATCAAAAAGGTTTTGATATAGGTAATTGGGATCATTATGTAACCAATCCATATTAGATATGCGATTGTAAACTTTATCCCTAAAACAGTTTATACGTCGATCTGATATCGGTCTACAAGTAACTTTACATAACTTAGGTATAAGGTGGCTGGGTACTGACACCAACAGACCACTATAATCTGAGGGCAAAGCGTATATAATTAATTTATCAAACACTTCACAGTCGCAAAACACATTATCTAAACAGGTAGCAGACGTAGCAGTGATTCTAGTCGGTTCATTAAACAAGCATACTAGATTAAAAGATTTCAAAAGATTAATTAGTCTACAGCTAATGAATGACTTTTCGATTAGATTGACATTGAAGTCACCACATATAATGCTTTGCTTTTTAATACCAGAAATTTTTTTAACACCTCTTCCATGACGTTTTCAAATGTATTAAAATCACCTGAGGGCGGTCGGTAAACGCATGTTACAACACAACTATCCAGTTCGACACAAGATATCTCAACAATGCGTTCAATAATAAGACCCATAATTTCCTTGCGTTCTTTACACTTGATATCGTTGGCGACTAATATTAGAGACCCTCCGCGTATTTGAAACCACTCAACACTGTGTACTGACTTTGATATTTGATTATTTCATGAGATTTGAGCCAATGTTCAGTAACACAGTATAAATGGACGTTGTATTTCCTAAGAAATAATTCTATCTCGAGATCTTTGCCAGCTAAACCTTGCATATTCTGATGAAAAATATTTAATTCTATTGACTTAGCTGTTGTCGCATTCATTAGTTTAAACTCCATAGTTTCATAACTATGGAGTCATAACTATGGTCACACAACCTAATGTTGCTGCCAGTATCAATAATTATATTTTGGTTTATATTGCATATAACCGCGTCATTTCTTTGTATATTAAATGCTAACAATGTAGCCAACTGTCGTTTAGTTGTAAAGGGCAGATACATAGTATCTTCTGTCAGCCTAAACTTGCGAAAGAATTTATTTATATCAAAATAAAAAATGGCGTCACTATGACGGTGTGTTAAGTTATAAATATATAAATTCAGGTCATAAATGTGCCTGTTTTGCTGAATGGTTAAGTTACTGGCATATGGCAAGGCACAGAATACAAATTTACAATTTAATTTGAAATGCAGCTCTAATAAATTTTCAATACCCCTAGTCAGGTCCTTCCTCTTAACTGATAAACTATCACCATAAAATATAACAGCGGTTGTGTCCTTGTCTAAATTAGCTTGACTACTATTATCAATTAAGTGATTTAAACTGGCCCCAGATGAACAGAAATTAGTTACTTTCTGATCTAAATGCTTAGATAATAAGGAACCTAAGTCTTGGCCTATTTTATCTGAATAAACAATTACAGACTTTTGTGGATATGTAAGTTTTTTGCATGTTTTTGCGGCCGGTTGGCTAACAGGATTATTTAGGTAAGGGCTAGCACTATTATTTACTTGCATTACATTACTAGAGCAATTAGATAATAATGTGTCCGATGAGGGGGTATTAAAGGGGTGGGTGGGATAGCACAGCTTGCTGTAAGAGATTCAAACCGCTCAAGGTATTATGCCCCCATTTTTAGGATCTCATCAGTAGCTCTGAGATGCTCTTTAATCTGCTTTTGAGCATCTTCATACCTTGAGGTCATTTACCTAAGTTCAGATTGCCGATGAAAAATTTCAGTCTGCAATTCATTTACCTCTGTGTCATACGCACAGTGACTATGAGCAAGCTCAAAGTCTTATGCCTTAAGCTTACCTAGGATATTCACTCTATCTTTTCTAAAAACATTGAGTTTTTGGCAAGAATTTTGTACCTTTAAAAGCCTTTTAATTTTCTTTATTTTAGTTTGCTTAATTTTAAGTATTTTTTATTTTATTTTTCGACTGCTCATTTTTATATGGTTTATTTTATAATCATTTTCAGATGTCAAGTCAATAACATAATATGGTTTATTTTATAATCATTTTCAGATGTCAAGTCAATAACAGTACAACTCTCACTATTGGGCTGAGTTTTACAACCTAATAATTCATTGAAAAGACTCTGAGTGGAAAGAGCCTCGCGAGACTCTTTTAGTTGTTCTAAGTTACTTATTGATTTCTGAGCCTCACAGAGGCTACTTTCCAGCTCAGAAATGCGATTCAGAGCCCTTTCATGGGTGTAGATACATTCATTAAAACTAGAACCAACAGTTTGTAGTTGATCTCGTTGGTCAAGCACATTCATGTACTGAATATGAAGTTCAGATAGCTCGCTATTTAATTGTGAGTTTTTGGTAACGATTTTTTGAATTTCAATTTCACTTTCGTCGCGCTCTCTTAACAGTTGATCGCAGAAGTCCTTTGACGACTTCAATTCCTCCAGAGCCATCCTCAGTTTACTTTCAACATCTTTGGCAACAGTTCTGCGGGTCAGCATGTTGTCGGTGAAAGTTCTCTGGAAAAGTAATAAGCTGTGTGGCGTCTTATTTCAGGTACTGGCCTTGTAATCCAAATATGAATTTTAAATAAATTTATATTAAAACGTTCGACGGACGATTAAGCTTAAGCGCTCGTGTACACGATACCGCCGCCGCCCTGGCACCGCTCCGCTACGCTGTGTATACGCAACGGGTGAAGCCCGCCACCGTGCCGCTGCCGCGCCGCCACCGCAAAAATAAACCAAGCTTTTAAACTTTTACGCTTGTCTCTATATATTTCTAAATTGTTGTCCCATAATACTTCTCTGTCCTCTACTAAACTTATGAACGTTTCGTAATCAAAATTTTCCATGATAATTCATTAAAAAGTAAAGCAGGTGCACCTTCGTAGGCGGCCGATAATGGACTAACAAAATCAATTACTGGCGGTCAGCGGTGCGGTGGCGGCGCGGCGACGGCGCGGTGGCGGGCTTCACCCGTCGCGTATACGCAGCGTAGCGTTGCGGTGGCGGCGCAGCGGCGGTATCGTGTACACGAGCGCTAAGTTGCTCTGGCTACTGAGTAGAATAATCGCGGCCTCGATTCCCGCACGGTACAAATCGGTGTGGATATTTGTGTATCTCAAATTTTCTTTATGTTCGGCCACCATCCGGACGACTATGAAAATGACTATGACTATGACGATAAATCAACCTTTCACATTTCACAGCACTGAAACGGTCATCCAGGAAACCTAAGCGCCGACAAATATATGATTCGTATTAAATCACAGATCAGGTACAAATTGACAGCCAAAAAATGACTGCGTTTAGATATACTTATGTACCACGTACGCTTAAATTATTAATGACCTCAGATCTTTTTATAATGGCTGTTCTAGCAAACTGCAGCAGTTTATCGCGTCCTCACGTTGGCAATGGTTGGATGGAACTTATTCGAAATGAGACCACACTCATACTTGTGGTATTATCTTACGCGCCGTTAATCGGTGTGTACTATCTAGTCCAAATAATATTTTGATGTATAATTTACCACCAACACTTTACTCTAAACCAAGTGTAAACATCGAACTATAAACACATTTTAGATTTTTACTATCCATGTTTATCGCGTTTTTATTACAGTGTTCAGGGTCAGGAATCGAACCGTTTACGAGGTCTGAGCTATAAACTAAGTCGAGTCTCTTGCTGTTAAAATGTATTACAAAATAATGTTGGTTTTACGCGCTTTTAGATTTTTTTGATTAAAAAATCCGTTTTTGCTTAAAACACTTACTTTCCTCAAGCGAAGGTAGTAGAGGTATAGTACACTATGTACACACACTTTTCGCGATAGATGTTGGGTCCTAATTCCATTATGCCGGGCGCAATGCAAGATTCTGGACTAATACTGAAAAACATTATATGCAAAAATTACATTTTGTGCGATCTAGGATTAGAATCCTATAAAAGTAGGGGAACAAAGTATACCTCTACTCTCTATACCTACTACTTCGGGAATATAGGCATGACGGTGTTCATTTTTTTTAATAATTTGTGTTTAGATGGCACATCTATGGTATCTGAGCCTATTAGCTCTCTGCCTATCTAACTTACTCTAGGATCTGGAGTGGTGATATACATAGGTAAGCTTATTACTATAAGCACCTCCACTCAAATATCGTCATAACTCAAGAACCGTTTTTTTTAAATATTAGCGTCCTCACTAAAACCCTATTTTTTACAATCGGGTTTTTCTTCTTATCTATCTATATCATCACGCCAGTCCCTTGCGGGGTCGACAGAGAGTACAGAGTTCCAACAGGTTCTTTCCTTAGAGACCTATCTGACTTCCTTCACTCTCATAGTTCGTCTCATACACGCTCGCTGGTTACGGAGACTCTTGACTTGTCCTTCAGATAAGACTCGGTCTATTTGGGCATGGTAAGATAGTCTAGGTCTTCCCCGGTACCTACATCCTTCCACTATCGCATTCACACCGGTTTTTTTTATTTTCTTAAATTGGCATATTATACTCTCGGCCGCTTTGTTAAGGCGTTTTGAGGCGATTTTGCGTGTTTCCACAACTTTCAAGTTAATTAACATGAAATGATAAAAAAGTATCAATCCTGAGTTGTAACACTATTAGAGCGGAGGTACGATATGTTAAAGTGACATTGTTAAATTGAAACAAATTTGTGTCAAACGGATTTAATTACAGCATTGCGATGCTACAAATTCGAAAGCGTTACCGTTCACAATTTTGTTGTTGAATATTAAATACGCCAACAATCGTCACCAATAAGTATCTAAAGCTTTAATGGTTGTTAAAATACCTTGTTAGTCTAGTTCACAAGCTACTTACGACTACTAACTAGCAATCACAAGGCTCTCGCTTCGAATTCTTAGTCGAATTAAACATTGAGGTCATTCTGTCGAAAAATTCTGAGTTACAGTCTGAAATTTAATATGGTACGATAGTTTCCTATTATATTGGTACCTGTATATTTTATTTTCATTTAAATACGTATTTCATTGATTTATTTAGGAAAACAACCGCAAAACTGTGCAACCAGTTTGACTGTGGGGTCAGTTGCGTCTACAGACTTAATAAATAATACTAACTTAGCACATATTTAGGAAATGCAGCTTTTTCAGTTTCCTTTTAAACAATTATCTTTTAAGGTACGGCTAAACTAACGCGTTTAGCCACGGCTGCAGTGGCGTGCACGGTGGCGATCAGCTCCTGTAGTAATATTTGTCCTGCGTCCTGCACACGTTATCTGGGCGGCGTCTGCACGCGCAGTCATAGGGAGATACTGATCGCCACCGTGATCGCCACCGGGAACGTCATCCTGGCTGAACGCGTTGGTTTGATCTTATCTTTAATCTCGCTCCTTATGGTCTTTCGTTTTTGGGTTTAGAATCCAATACTGTTAAGCCATCTATCCAATCATGATCTTTTCTCATGTTGCCTCTTTCTTTCCGTTGTCTTCTTTTCTTTTATCTGTATTTTAATTGCTATTTAGCAAATAACTAAAAAGTTGATGAATATGACTAAACCAGTAATATTTTGAAAAATGTTCATGTTTTCATTGCTTCTAAACTTCCTACAAAACCTAAATAGAACTCTATGAATTTTCTTACTATACCAAAGCAATTTATTATAATTACCCAAGTCCAGTGTATCTATCAATTAAGGAGCTGTCAATCAAGAGGAAAGTTTCACATTATGTGGAACTCCAAACTTCATTTCGCCGGCCAACTTTCCTATACTACGTCAATAAATAATTGACTGTTGAAACACAGTGTCGTATTTGAAAGTTGATATAGAAAAATTTGTGTTGGAGATATTTTTAAGGTTTAAAAACCTAATAGAATCGGAATTTTCCTGCGAGATCGAATCAGATACGAGGAGATCCGCTGGAGAGCCAAAGTCACCGACATAGCCCTCAGTATTTGAGGACTTTGCAATTTTTAATTAAGAATTGCCAAATTTAAGTAACAGTAAGCGGGGCAGTAAGAGGCGCTCAGAGTGCTGTGCGACGGTGGTGTTCTTACCGATTGCCAAGGTTAAGCAGCGTTCAACTCGGTCAGCCTAAGATGGGTGACCGTTTGTGGTATTTTCATATTCGAGCGTTTCCATGCATCGGATAGCACGCTAAGCCATTGGTCCCGGTTACCGCTTAATGTGGTGGTCGTTAAGCCAACTTGGAAGCCTTAAAGGCGACTTTATAAATTCCAACAGCAGGCGGCCACAAACCTCCCTGCACCAATCCGCACTGGGTCCACGTGGTGGAGTATGGCCAAATCTCTCTCACCTTGATTTGTGAGAGAAGGTCTTTGTCCAGCAGTGGGCAGTATACACTGATATATTATTACAAGCGGGGTACATTGCTCATAGAACTGACAGTCTTTGAGGTACAAAGATTCTCGAGTAGGGACCTCATTTCGGAATATGTGGAGTAGGCAAGCTCCCCACAAGGTGGTCTGATGACCTGGTGAGATGCAAAAAAACACCGGTCGTCTTGGCGATCTTTACGGGAAGCATTTGTCCTGCATTGGATCTATTTCGGCTTATAGTGAATATAATATATTAATCAAATCATTTACTTTCTCATTACAAATATAAATCATTAGTAGGACCTTAATCTAATAAAATAATAGAACATTTGTGAGAGACTGGTGCCCGAAATAGGCATAAGAATACCTGTATTACGGGTCACCAGGCCCCCGTAACTTAAAGTTCCATTTATTCTTTGATGAACTAGATGTGTGATGAAAATATTAATAACAAATTAAAGAAAGTTTACTGTAAAATAGAGAGGATGTACAACGTGTGTGTAAGTGTATATGTGTCTGTGTAGATGTGTGTGTGCACGTGTGTGTCAAGTACACATATGTGCGTGTATTTAAGTGTGAGTGGAAGGGTACTTTGTGTAAGCCAAGTTAAAGATATTAGCGATTTGGTATGAACAGACATTCAGTTGCCTGATAGTCAAGAAGTTATAAATAGAAAGAATGTGCAATTCAATGTTATTCTTAGGTACTAAAACATTACGCAGATTATCTCATAGCAGTTTCGGTTGTTTTATCTTATTATTTATGTTAGATTTAAAATAAGCAGATTTTCTTGAAAGAGTGCCTGATTCACTACAGTTTTGAGGCACTTATAATACTTTTTTTTTACTGTTAATTTAGTTTTATAGTAGTCCATCGAGGCCTTATCACGCAGCCTGCATGTAAGTGGGTTCTCTGATAACAACAGTTTTTAAAGGCGCATGAAGGTCAAATAGGGCCACGACGAAATTCTTCAAAACGTTAACCATTTCGTCAACGTTGCCCAGCGTCGCTGCTGCATCCCAACCTATGAACTCCAAATCTTTATTAAATTGATCCATACAAATCTCCCTTTTTTGGCCTGTAAGTTGTGGTTCTAGGTGAGGGTTTTACGCGCCTAATGCTAATCTCACAGACTATGAGACAGTGACCAAATAGGGATCCCACAAGCTCTGTAGTAATTTTTTACTACGCAGGTCGGTACATACAACATCAATGAGGGTCTGGCTGGAATCAGAAAAATGAGTCGGCTCAGTGACAAGTTGTAACAAATTAAAGCATGAAATGAAGGTTTTGAATTTGAATGTCTTAATGTCATTATAATTAAATAAATTAATATTAAAATCTCCTAATAAAATTATACTATCATATTGTTTGGTATGGAACTTATAGTATCAGTTATTGCATCAAAAAATGTGTCAGCATCCATCCAAGGTGGACGATATGCCGTGCCGATCACCAACTTCTTCCCGTTAACAGTCATAATAAGCCACATTTGCTCCACAGTCTTATGCAAAGGGTCTACAGGGTGAGGCCAGGTGCGCGCGATAACATTCCGTTTGATATAGAAGCCTACACCGCCTCCACGCGAGCGCACTTCTGCTGGTCGTGGAATGTGCCGCAGTCGGTACCCCGGTAATACAGGGGCGTGGCCATCCTCCCCTAGTCTAAGCCAAGTTTCATTGATTGCCAAGATGTCTATGTCATTTTTAGTAACCGAAGTTACAAAATTGTCATGATTTGTGCCAAGTGAGCCGGCATTATACAAACCAATTTTTAAGTGGTTATTAGACATTGCGATGCTTTGTTCGGTATTATCTTGGCAATGTGCAGTAGACCCAGTACTTTATAAAGACACATAATAATAAGCAACATTATATAGAAACTACTGTTTATAAAAGTGTATGATGGAGTAATATTGGAATATACAGAACCAAATGCATTTAATTGAATATAGCTCAATTTGTTCCTTCCACTACTATAGAATAAAACAATATTAGAACTAGAAATACACATAAAGAAGAAATACATAAAAAATGAATAAACAAAACTATAGTTACATAACTTAGGATTAAACAGTACAACCCCGCCACTCCCATTTGGGAAATATAGGCGTGATGGTGTTGTAAAACAGTATCTGTTAGTCCCATGAAGCATGGCATAATCCAGGGTTCCCCCTCCCATGGTGGATGAAACAAAGTCACCGATCTTATTACTTGCACAAAATTTTGTAAATAAGGTATGGCGCTTTACCGTCAAATCGTGCAGAATACCTAATCTATAACATTGGCTCCCATTTACATGTAAATTATCATAATAGTAAAAATACACTTCAAACCATGTTAGTTCCGAAAACACGCTCCAGATCGGACTCAGAGCGCATGGGGTACACCTGCTCACCATCACCCTTTCGCACGTAGCCTCTATCCTTCTTCGTCCATGAGTACTTCCACTGTATCTTCCGGCATTCCTGCGGGAAGAAACAGTGGAATGTGCTCGATGAAAAAGCAAGCGGTTAGCTTTGGTGAGCTGCTCGTTGATGTAGAGGCGGACAGGCGGTCCCTGCAGGCTGACGTCAACCGTGGTGAGTCCGCGGCGCACGCGAGCGGCGCGCAGTATGTCGTCCCTCAGCTGACGGCGCGCCAGGTGCACCACGACGCGGCGCGGCCGCTTTCCCGCACTGCTGGTACCGACGCCGCTCGAGGCCACCACCCCGACATGCTCAGCGAACACGACATCACGGCCATCCAGCGTGACCCCCAGCTTCGCAGTCAGTACGGTGATAGTATGAAGCAAGTTCTCCCCCTTCTCCTCAGGGAGCTGCCCAATTTCCAGGTCACTCAAGAGTACCTCCTGGTCCCGGTCATTGAGATCGAGTTTTAGCTGGATCAACGTCTGCTGGAGTTCGGCCACCTCGTCCGACACGGGCGCGATCCCTATCTGTTTGAGTACCTCAAGTCTACGCTCAAACCCATCCATGCGTACACCGATGTTCGCCATAGCAACTCGAACTCCTGTCAGAATTCGCGTAGCTCAGCCATGTACCTGGCCAGCTCGTGTCGCATCTCCCGGATGTCACTGTCTCCCTGGTCGGTGCAGCTTGCACAGGCAACGAGGTCGCAGCGAACGATGACCGAGATGGCCCTGCCACAGCATCCTCGATAGAAAGAGACATGCTCCCGCCAACAGCTTTCACGTAGGGTGCGGGGTGCTACTGTTGTCGCCTTTCCGCTTTCTCTTTGTGCACTCCGGGCACCCTGCCTTTACAAATCGTTGCGTTCCTGAGTACCCCTACACACTCCTTGTGATATAAACGAGGGTAAGTTGTACAGGATGCGGCACCTGCTGGCGCCAGAAACTACCCACAAGCCGAGCATTTAAACATTGTATGTGATCAATATCGACCTCGCTTTAAGGTTAACTAGGGTCTCAACAGATGGCGCTGTTCTCAAATGGTTATAGTGTTTGTTATGTGAGTTCTATTCGGTTCACACAGCAAATACTAAAGTACAATACTGTGAATAGAAATCCCGCACAAAATAAACACAGTCACTTAATTTATTTAAGGTAAGGGTAGATAAACATTAGTTCGTAGTCTTAGATTTAAGTTTATTTTGAATTTTCGTCCCTATAACATTCAAACTTAGTTAATACACTGAGAACTATGTTTATATTAATAAAAAGTTCGAAGAAAACAGGTCTTTTAATTTTAAAATGTACCACAACAAAAAACAGCTGATGTCTGTTTAGCGTACGTGACGTCACTCCATTCAGTGGCTTGATAGTCAAAAAGTCATAAATAGAAAGAATGTGCGAAGAATGAATGACAAAATAGAAACACTATTCGAATATGGAGTACCAACGTACTGGAAAGGACTTGAACTATATTCCCATGACCAAGTGTGACAGAATTCTCCATAACCTGCGAACGTGCATGAGACGAACGTCAAAGAATGACGACGTAACCGTGTGGGTTGTGTGTGTGTAGAAATATACCTCTACCAACCCTAGTCTGGTGAATATAGGCGTGACGGTCTGAGTAAAAGGTCTAATGAAAATACACTATATAGTTACACCAACCTTTCACGATACTACAATTCGCAAGCAATAACCTAACTCATGAAATAAACCCAAAAAGCACCCATGGTCACGGGAAGGTCCTTCCCGGGGGCTGCAAAGCACTCGAAACGTCGGGAACATAAAAATCAAAAATAAACTGCGATAAAATCAGAAAGATAGTTTTATTTCATATGTGATATTTACGTAAATCTAAAAACTCAGTAAATAGCCTAACTCCCTAATTTTCTAAATCCTTATCCACTATGACCAAACGCAGCGTTAACGCGCCGCGTGACGTATCGATGTTAATTGTTCGTACGAATAAGGGCCCTAGGTTGGACGGTGTTATTCATAGGGCATTCGAGGCCGAATCCAGATCAAACTTTAATTAGATTAGCAAAGTTTTATTGGTCAATCAGCGGAACATGGTTTAAAGTTTGGGGGATTTTCACGGAAATATGTACGATTATTCCAAAAGAGAACATTCGAAATTTTGAAATCGAGGTTTTTTACTTCCCCTAATGACTCCTTCAAAAGTGTCTCTTAGCTGTTGGGGCCTTTTTGGGGATTTTGTAGACCGTCGCCCTCTACTCTTTAAAAAACCCCTCTACCCCAAGAGATTCTAAGATCGGTGCGGTACCTAACTGAAGACCTTTAGGTTTATGGTCAGAGTGCAGGCTGCGGCTAACCAGAATGCTTATTGCCAGTATGATCTTTGCATTAAGCAGCATTTAGGTGATCCACAATCATTTGATGATTTGGCGCAGTGGTTAGGAACTAAAGCCGCTCCGCCTACTGAGTCAAATAGTCGCGGGTTCGATTTCCGCACGGCACAAATCTTTGTGTGACCCACAGTTACTTATTTTGGCCTAGGTATTTGTTTACGTGAATGTTCATGTTTGCAAACGCAACCACAGCACAGGAATAATTCTTAGTGTGGGGCTACCTTTGTATTTTCTTTTAAATAATAAAAGAAAATCTTGTGTTGGTGTTTGTTCAGTTAACTTCTGTCTTCTTTAGTATTAACTTCAGTGCTAAGTTCCATCATAGTTTGAAAGCAATGAAACTTTCTTACATGAATAATTTTATATGTATACAGCCCGAAAAACCCTCCGATATCATGTTGACATTGAGTGAAGCCTATATCATAATATTATGAAGAAACAAAAAAGGGTCATTCGAAGGAAACATGATATGAATATTGAAGCTACAAGTGCCATCAATGTTTAGGAAAAAGTTTTATAAATGTTTTAGAAAGTATCGGCACGTCTATATTACCCATGTAGAGATGGCAAACATGTACTCCATCAAAGAAGTTAGATCTTTTTAACCAACTTCTAAATAGGAGGAGATTCTCAATTCGACTGTATGTTCTTTTTTTTGTATGTATGTTACGCGATCTTTCCGCCAATTATGAATCGATTTTGATGATTCTTTTTGCATTGGGTTCAGTATAGCTCCAAGGTGGTCCCATTTTAATTCCATCGGTATTGGACCTTGGACTTTGAAGATACACCAGGGAACTGCTTAACGACAAACAATACGAATGCGTAGATTGAGATATTATAGGTATTACGTCAATCCTATAGGCACCCTGCCATAGAACTAATCAGAATATTAACCGACTTCAAAAAAGGAAAGGTTGACAATTCGTATGTTTTTTTTATAACGTCATTATGTAAGAAATGATTTTGGTGATTCTTTTTGCGTTGGACTTAGTATAGTTTCGTTGTGGTCCCATTTTAATGAAATCGGTATTAAACTTTGGACTTGGAAGATACACCAGAGGACTCCTTAACGGCGAACAGCACGAATGTATAGATTCTGATATTATGATTATTATATCAATCCAACAACTCAGCACGATAATATATTATAGGTATATAAATATTAGTAAATAATACACACGTCACTAAAAATTGTAAAATAAAAATCTTCTTAACAAAAAATTAAACCGACTTAAAAAAGCAAAAAATAAATATTCGAAGTCGGTACCGGTTAGTGCAGTTGGTTACTTGGCACTGACTTCAAACATTTATTTTTTGATGATTTAAAAGATTTTGTATTGTAATGTTGTTTGTCTAGTTTCAAACTCGATCCGCTGAGTGACAAATCAAATCGATCGACCTGGCGTGCACGATTAATGACATAAAGTTTAAAATAGTACCTATCTATATTATCACGCTTGAACGAAATTTCAAAGAACTTACGTGTGTACTAAGGAGTAAACTTGACTGTTACACTGTGGCAAGGTTGACTCTACACCAAAGCTGGCCGGTAGTCATAAATCGGGCAAAAATCTCAAAATAGCGAGTTAGCTTTTTTTATTAGTTCGTCCTTCCCACCGAATATAAGTAAATAGTAATAGTAAATTTCAAATTTCACAGGAAAAATATTAAACTATGTTTTGTGTATATCTCAGAACAGGTGATTCGTTAGATAGTTATAGACGAAAATGATTTACTGTAAATACAAATCAAAATGTAGTATGCAATGCATCATTACCATACTATTTGCGTCTAAACGTAGTCAGTATTAATGCATTACGGTATTATTGTTCAAAATAAGGTGCAAAAAACTAAACAGCAATATGCATCATAAAATATAAACAGTAATATACTGTTGCAGATACATTATTTATTAGATAATTCAGTGTGTTTCATTATTTGATTTGGCAGAAAGCAATATTAGAGATATTTTTTTATTTAAATACTAAGCCTATTACTGAGAGCCGCTAGTTATTTTTAAGAAATTTAATGTTATATATTAAGTTTTCTTTATACTTCAATCGGGGAACTGAGATTGATTATGTTAATATGTTTTATTAGTAAAAACCTGTCACTGGCTTTTTCCTGTTACATTTTTATAGTGCTTTAATAAATTGTAGCTCTTGATTTTCACCATAAGCCGAAAGACGTCCACTGCAAGCCATAGGCCTTCCTCGAAGATCGCCACGACATCTGGCTTTTCGCTATAAGTATCCTTTTGCCCCCGACTTTTGCCAGGTTATCGGTGCATTTTTGGAAGACCAGCCAACCATCTTCTGATACGTTATCTTCGCTCAATAAACTTTTTGCCTAAACGGCCACAAGTTGTATGAGAGATGCGTCCCCCCACTAACTCTTACAATTCTGACCACTATGTTCGGTGACTTTGGTTCACTTTCTTTTCTGTTCCTCCATTTTTTCATTTGATCTCACAGGGAAACGTGTAGCACAGCTCTCTGTTACCTGGGTAATCTGAGCCATCTTATGAACTCCATCGTGAGCGAACGTATTACAGTGCCGTCAGTGATAAATGACAACACACTAGTAGATTTATTTTCAGACACTGCGTTATTTGGTACGAAAAGATATTGTTAAACGTTACCCAGCCTAAATGGATTTGACGATTACCCTTTTTCTAGAAATCAGACATATGTTATTGGACTGTTTGTACATATTATAATCGACTACAACCTTGAGTGTAAAACCTTTTATTCCTTTTAAGAGCCACTTCTTGAGGGACCCTACTAAGGTCATCGAGTATAGTGCCTTCGGCACTATACTCGGATCCTCTTTCAAGATCTTACCAATGATTATGGCGAATCGAAGGTGAGAAAGGTACTTCACAGCTTTTTCTCTCCAGTCCAAAGCTCAGAAGTCTTTCAGCGTAGCGGAAAACAGTTTGGGCTATATAATCACTTCCGTTTACCGCTGCAGAAATTAGCACAGCTCAAGTCTCGATCGAATCTAAGACTTTCTCATAGTCCATAAACGTTAATCGTCGCAACTTCTATATGTAGCCTATAGTACTGAAGTCTTTTTGTATCGAATGTCGTCGAAATACGTCTGTTAATCTTTAATAAGGTTTTCAGTCTAATCATCTAATTGTTCTGTTTGGCGCTCAAGAATATTAAAGAGCATCTGATGAACCTTAGCCCAACAGAAGTTTAGCCGTCATTTCAACATTCCGTCATCGCCTTGTTGTGCTGAATCTCATATTATACACACAGATATCTTTAGTAGAACATAAAGAAAATCTTGAAATAACACTGGGGTCTCGTCCGGTGATTAAGTCACATGGAATGCAGTGAGGTTAGCTGCTCCACAATACGTCCGAGCGCTTGCCCCGTTGCTAATAGACTAACTAGGCAACGCCGTCCGCCATCTTACATTTTTTTTTTTTTTTAACGTAGCCCCACACTAGGATTTATTCCTGTGTCGTGGGTGCGTTTACAAACATGAAAATTCACATACACAAATACCCAGACCGGAACAAATAATTGTGGATCACACAAAGATTTGTTCCGTGCGGGACTCGAACCTGCGACTATTAGACGCAGTGGGCAGAGCGGCTTAAGCTCTTAACCACTGCGCTAAATCGTCCCTCGCACATGTCCACATTGACTATCTGTCAACGGTAATTCGTCATGTGATAGATGCCATGTGGCATCTGCCATCGCTTCACAACTAAAAACACTCGAGCAATCATAGAGTATGTCTATGACAAGATTACAAGGTTACACAACACACCTTCACGCCTATATTCCCCAAGCGGGGGTGGCAGAGGAGTACTGAGTACACCCATGTTTCAACGACGATGTTAGGCCCCATGTAATAAGGGGCGAGCCTATTGCCATATACCGGGCACAATTCCAGACTCCGGACGCATACTGGGAATTTTTCGTTAGAAAAACTACATTTGTCCGACCTAGGATTTGAACCCAGGAGCATGTGATCACAAAGCGCGGCACTTTGCCACTACACCAACCACCCCACCACCACTATTGCATAGAATATCCATCATGCGTTGTAAAATACAATTACCAAATGATATAAATAAGATTAACATTGTGTATTATACCTTACAGGAAACAATAACTGCATTTCGTACCCAAATAAAGTGGTAATCGTTACTTACCGAAAAAGTTAACGATTTTATAATTCGTATTGACTTGTTATGGTTTTATTTGTGAAAAAAGTGTGTTTAGATTTTAGAGCAATTATGTTGTAATGTACAATTACGATACCAGAGAAATTTTGTAACTTTATTAATATTCATTGGTGAAATTCTAAACAAAATCAGATATAATGAAGTCCCTAAACCTTCGTAGTACGACATTACATTTAAAATTCGAGGGGAAAGGCGAATTATTCAGATTCAGTTCAGCGCCATCTCTCGAGGTATGTCATAAACAACTTAATTATATAAAATTATTGTTCACGATGAAATTACGATATTTGTTCCAATAACGCTAGATCCATAACGAGGTAGGCAAAAAGTACAGAATTGATTTTCCTTTCCTTCCAGCTTCCTCCACTCTCATAATTCGTCTCATATACGCTCGCCGGTTACGAAGACTTAACTTGCCATTCAGAGCCTTTATTCACTATGGTCAATTAAATACGTAACGCGACGCGTTGCGATAACACCGTGAAATGATCCTTATATGGTGCTCTTGTGGTATACAAAATACCAGTACACGATAATTTCACGAATATATCGTATCGAGCCGCGTTTGCCATAGCGAATAAGGCCCAGATAAGACATTCTATCGATCTGAAAAAGTACACTAGCTTTAAAGTCAATACCTTATGGCAGGAACGTTGTGGCAGGATTTGTCAAAGGAAAGATCTTCCAGCCAGACGGGTGGAAGATCTTCCACCACTTTGGAATGTCATTCCTGTGGAGAAGAAGGGCAAGAAACTCCACGGTTACTCTTTTAAAACAATATTTTTACAATTTTTCCATCTACATTTTGTTGTGGGGTATGGGAGAACAATGTAGTATTAGGTGAGTCTAAATTAAATTAACCAAGTTAAACTATTCATGTGAATGGTTCTCTCATTTACAGATAAAGAAATGAGGAAGAAAAATGATAAATTTTATTTAACTACTACAAGGAAGAGAGGGAATAATAAATAATAATAGCTGAACATGTTATCCACATTCTGGTGGAGCTGGAACATCACCTATCCAAGCATTTTTATCTTTTAAATAATCATCAAGAGTATAGTAAGCTCGCTTGCAGAGCGTACGTTTATTACAGGATTTGAATTTATTTTCACTAAATTGAGTGACGTCAAGTGGAATTTTATTATAAAATCTAACACAGTACCCCATGAAAGACGTGTGAATTTTAGACAGACGCAATTGCAGTTGATCCAATTTATTTCAATGCCTATCACCTAGCTGATTAAATTTTTCTGTGTGTACATTATGTTTTCATAAATGGTCGTATGTCTGGCGGGGCCGGGCTGGTATGTTTTCGGGGGCTTGTATATATATTACACGTTGTGCACACTCCAATATCGCGTTCTAAACATGTATGGTGAATCGTCAACACCATCTATTGGTATGTAGTCGCAACTATGTAGCGATGTATGGAGGTCGCTACATGGCTCCCCTCCGAGATTGGAGGTCGTGATTCTTTGAAGTCGTGCTGGTAGTAATGAGCTTGCAAGTGCCGAGTTGCGCGTAGTCTGTGGTGAGTCGAGACTGTGTGCGCAGATGCTCGAAGTCTTCAGTGAGTCGAGACTGAGCTTGGAGTGTCGACTGTCAGTGGCGAAGTCCATGTGATGACTGTAGTTCACTGAGTCGGTTGAATGTCAAGAGTCGCCGAACCATGTCACCTGTGAGTAAGCTGCCAATGGTCCGTTAAAAATGACGAATGGCTTGCTGTGTGACTGCTGCTGCTGAATCTGAATGACCTGTTGTGGAGGGATGTACGATGATGATGATGATGACTCTGCAGAAGGCTTGCTCGATGATCACGTTGGTGGTCACCAATATGACAGGAACGTTGTGGTTGGATATGTCAAAGGGAAGATCTTCCAGCCAGACGGGTTTTGTCGGCGGGGCCTGCCACTCTCCCCCAGAGTTGTTGTCGGGGGCTTGTATATATGTTACACGTCGTGCACACTCTAATATCGCGTTCTAGACATGTATGGTGAATCGTCAACACCATCTATTGGTATGTAGTCGCAACTATGTAGCGATGTACAGGGGTCGCTACACCCTTAATTCAATCAGTTAAACACAACTTTATTCAAATCATTGCATGGGAATGCATTTGACTAGTATTAGCAGGGTGGCCTGTTCTATTCCTCCAAAACAACTCTGTCTGATACTAAGTTAGGCTTCAACACAACAAAACTTTGTGATACTTTGTATAACAAACACACGTAAATGAAACCAAGTGAACTTTGGCAGGTATCATTTTCAAGTAATCAAAACACAAACAAATTAGCGCCTCACAACGCGGAACAGCGAGTTGCGTGGTGGAACAACGGGGCAGAACGTAGAACAATATTCGGAACATTTTCCGCGCGGCCCGACAGAGTTGGACACAGACTTGCTCCGAAGTTGTTCCCGCAGTTATGATTTACATTACACACTACAAATGGTTTTATTATACGTACATTGTAAACTTGTAGTGTACCGTATAGTGAATGTATCAAAGTTGATACGTCTTTAATTAGTTAACATTTTAACATGGTAATCAATAATATTAAATTAGCTTAATACTGTCCCACTACTGAGAACAGGCCTTCTATTACAGCTCAAGGTAAGAGAGATTATATCATCCTCCACCATGCAAATCGAGTGTATATTGGAAGAGGCAGGTTCATAACTTATTAGTTGTAACTTATCAAGCCTCTCAATAGGCTTCTAACTACCTCACGAAGTGTTAACTGGAACCATCGACTTAGCGAGGCTTCTGAAGCATGGGAATGCTTGAAAACAGAAATGCTATAAACGGTAACCCATCTCAGACAGACTGACTGAGTTGAACGCTGTTTATATTATTAATATTAGCCCTGTTAAAAAACTGTCCTACTCTTGGGCACGGGCCTCCTCTCAAACTGAAAGGGGTTAGGGTATAGTCCCCCACTCTGGCCTAATTTTTTGGCAAAATTTACACCTCTCTGAAAAAGTCTTAGGCATGCAGGTTTCCTCAAAATGTTATGCCTTTACACAATTTGGAAAAAAGGAGGTGCGTGTCTAGGTTTGAACCCGAGACCTTTTCGTGTTATGCTTAGTGAAAGTCTTCATTCCGATTTCGGTCTCAAACCTATTCGCACCTTTATTAATAAGGTGACAACCCGATATTTCGCGAACGCATCCAATCATAGGAATCCGCTAATCGTAGCCATCTCCGACTACGAACCTAACTTCCCTACTATCAACCGCTACCACCGTCCGCGACATATTCTCACCGACCCTCCCGATGCCCTTACATCCCTTCTTTAGGGTACGAATACCGCAAACAGGATCAGACACCGACCTGGCCGTCGAGGACAAAGAATCGCTTACCTGCCAGCCGGTGCAGAGCACCACGGCGAGACACCTAGTATATGCCCTCCCCATAGCGACTGCCCAAGCCGAGGCCGTTCCTTCTTAAGGCGCCCTTGAGCTTGTTGCTCCCTTGCCCTTCAGGCCCGAGCGTAGTGTTTCACGCTCGCCCTCTTCTCCGGTGAAACTGTAAAGGCCCCGCGGCCAACATCAGATAGATCATTCAAATACACACAAGCTTATGAAAAGGCCTCTGTTTGTGTGGACCATATGATGCAGGTCACATCCTTTTATTTATATTGTTAAGCCGAGTTGGATGCCTTATAGGTGGCTTGATAAGTTTCCACAGCAGAAAGCTACAAGCCTTTACTATCTATACTACTATATACTATATATATACTACTATATAATACTTGCTCCAGCACATCGTTACCAACCACAATCCTTGCATTCGTTCTGGTTTCTTCCCGTTCAAAAACCATAATTTTGGTTTTATTCACATTCAAATGTAAGCTATTATTCATGCAGTCGTCTCTCATAACTGTGACTAGTGTTTGCAGATCAGTGGCTGTTGGCGCTATCAAAACCGCGTCATCTGCATACAATAGGTGGTTTATCACTAGATCACCCATTTTTACCCCTTCAGTCATCGCACACAGTCTTTGAAGACTTTTATCCAGATACACTATAAACAGTCTAGCGGACAACACGCAACCCTGCTTGACACCGATTTTAACGTCAAACCAAGGTGACATGTTACCACCCACCCGTACGCATGCCTTGCTGTCCACGTAGGTGGACTGGACGGCTCGCAACAGGGTGCCGTTTATACCATACTCTGGCAAAATGTCCCAAAGTCTCTTTCGCACTACTCTATCAAACGCCTTCTCCAGGTCTACAAAACCGCAGAAAACCTTCCGGCCTACTGCCAGATGCTTTTCTACGATGTTGCGGAGGGAGAAAACTTGATCCGAACATCCTCTTCCAGACCTGAAACCTCCCTGTGCCCCACACAACACGCCATCGGACTTCTCGCGCATTCTCCGTTCAATAATTTTACCATACACCTTAGCTGCCAAGCTGATCAAACTGATGGCCCTGTAATTACAGGGCCATCAGTTTGATCAGTTTGATCGCCAATTGGCGCAGTCATATTGTGAACCCTTGCCTTTATACAAGGGTACTATGACTGCGCGGCGCCAATCTGTAGGGACTCTACCGGTCTTCCAGCAAAGATTTGCGAGGACCCAAAAAGCGTCCCGGACGCAAGTTCCACCATATTTAATCATCTCGGCAGATATTATGTCTATTCCCGCAGCTTTACCATTTTTCATACTTCGTATCGCCCATTCAACTTCTTCCATAGTGATGTCCTCTGTGGATTCTGGTGCCGCAAACTCGCCTCTGGGCTCGTCTGTGGCACCAGCATCCGGGGCATTCTCATACATTTCTCCAAAGTATTCACTCCACCGGTTTAGCACAGCTTGTGTGTCTGCAAGAATGTCACCATCCTTAGATTTTATCTTTTCCATTCTGGAGCCTGACGAATCACCTCGAGCCTTTCTCACCTTGCTCCAAAAGAGTTTGGTGTTATTCTCGAAGTTCTTCGTCAGCCTCGTCCTCAATCACACTAGCTCTTTCACGCTTTTCTTTCACTAAGGTTTTGGTGGCATTCTTGCATTGCCGGTATATTTCTTTCTTCATCTCCGTCATACTGTCATTTAGATTCAAAGAAGAGACATAGTCCTGCCACGCTTTCTTCTTTCTTTCTACAGAGCTTTTTAACTCTGTGTCCCACCATGCATCCCCTTTTGCTGTGATATGCTTCTTTGAGCAGCCACATACTTCTTTCGCTGATTCTACCAAACTCTCTTTCAGACAATTCCAGCATTCATCTATGTTTGAGTCCGAAGAACCAGCTGTCAAAAGCTTGTCCTGGACTCTGTCTTCATACGTTCTCCTCACGCTCTCATCTTGCAACCTTTCAACCTTAATTCTTTCAAGGCCTCCGAAGGGGATACGCTCTCGCCAGTGCCTCCACTTCCTGAACAAACCACTGAACAAACAACCAAGTGAATGAGTTTGTATATCTTGGATGCGCCTTCAGTAAGGATGGGAAATACACCGCTGATATAGAGAGAAGAGTGAATGCAGGTAATAGAGTGAATGGTGCGATGGGAAGGCTACTTGGGAGCCGGCACTTAAGCCAAAAGGCGCAGCTGGCCATGCATAACGGAGTGCTTGTCCCAACGCTGTTATATGGCAGTGAGAGTTGGGTATGTAAGAAGGAGAACGAAAGCAGGATAAATGCGGTCGAAATGCGATCTCTGCGGAAGATGTGCGGAGTCACGCTGACCGACCGTATTCGCAACAGCGTAGTAAGAAAGCGAGTAGGTATGAAAGATAGTATCGGTGTAAAGATGAGAAAGGGTATGCTCCGTTGGTTCGGGCATATAGAAAGGATGCCAGAAGAAAGAATGACAAAACAGATATACAATGCGAAAGTGGAAGGATGTAGGTGCCGGGGAAGACCTAGACTATCTTACCATGACCAAATAGACCGTGTCTTATCTGAAGGGCAAGTCAAGAGTCTCCGTAACCGGCGAGTGTGTATGAGACGAACTATGAGAGTGGAGGAAGCCAGAGAGGTATGTAAGGAAAGAACCTGTTGGACCTCTGTACTCTCTGCCTACCCCGCGAGGGAGCTGGCGTGATGATATAGATAGATAGATAGATAGACTATATAATACGCACTAGACCTACGTGGTCAAGTATGATCTAATACTCTCAATAGTTGCACAGTAAAGACTGAATTAGTATAGACTTATTTCAACAACAGATCTGATAAAAACAAAACAATAATCAAAGCCGAAAGACCAACTTAAAGAAAACAAGTCACATTCATTCAGTTATCTGATAACTTATCTATACTGGGTTTTGTAAAATTAATCATGAAACTGCGAAATTCGAAGCAGACGTCACATTGTGAAACCAGACAGGCTAAGCACTCAGTTAAATTAATGTGGAGCTAGGTATCTTCGTTCATAATATACGAGTATTAAAAACATATGGGAGTTGGCAAAGATTATGAAATTACGAAGAAAGTAATTTAAAAAACACTGTGTTGTCTATATTCCCTAAGCAAAGGTGTCAAACGTATAGTGCGTACACTACATAGACGACAGTATTAGATCCCAATGTAATAGGGGGCCGCGATCAATTCCGAACTCTGAATTGCGTTCGAAAATTTTTAGGTCGAAAGAGCATACTTTAACTCGCCTAGATTTCGGACTCAGGACCACGTGATGGTCATTGTCACCCGCACTATGCATTACTAGGCAATAACGGCAGGCATGAAGAAAATAGATTTGATATGTTTTACATTTCAGAGTATTTGGAATGATAGCTCTATACTAAAACAATTTGACGCAGTCTAAATACAAGTTAAAATTTAATTCATTACATATTGCTTTATTGAAGTTTAATAGTTACGAAGTGCCTAGTTGATTCTATAAGTAGCTTCAACGGATTAATTTCTAATTAAAAAAACAGATGTCGTCACTGCTTATTTTTATTCTTCGACTTTTCCAAATAATGTAGAGTACTCGTGCTCTTCAACTGTTGAAGATTTTATAAATAGTACTCAATTTTATAAAGTTAAATCCTTATTTTGAAAGTATTTTTTTCCCTCATAAATCGAAATCGAAAAAGGCCTTCACTTATAAATCAAGATGAGGTCATACTTCACTGTGCAAACCCAATGCAGATTTATGAAGTGATGGAAATTATCAAGCAGAAAGGCACCAAACTAACGTAAAAAATAAGGATAAAACGCAACGCATTGACATCGCTGCCTCCTAGAGGTTTAGCGCTGTTGGCATAAACTTACACTTAACACAATGAAATTTCAACTCTATGACGTGAGGTTTAAAACTCTAAAGTGTGGAAACCGACGTTGGCACCACGCCCGCCCAGCCTCAACCATTACTAAATTCTTTAATATTTTAATACTTGTGCATTATGCATTGCATTTTAACGTTCGTAGACATCGTGACAGAGTTTAATCCAAGCGAAATGGTTCAAACTTTCCGTTATGAAGCTTTGTACGTACGGATTATGTGGTCAACTGAATTAATGAGTCGGTTGGTGCAGCAGATAAATTGAAATGGAGTGGAGAGATTTTTGTATTAGTAAACGAAACACTTCGGTATTTGTATTTTATTTTTGCTTTGTTAGCTTAGTGCATGATAAGAGCGCATATTACGAGGTCCTGAGTCCTAAGGTAAACATAGTGTTATTGGGATTTAGCTATGGAATGATTCTCGGTAGCGGTCCGCACTCTCTAAAATCGTATTGTATTGTCACAGCGGACACAGTCTGTTTTTATCTTGCAAAAAAGGGCTATTAGGGCCATCTATAACTTGAGTAGTCGCGACTCTTTAAGAGAACTCATTCATGACGGTCCCATGTCAATATATTTATGAAAAGATTATGTATACTAGAAAAAATTTAGATCTTTTTAATCAGCTAGGTGATAGGCATTGCTATAACACACGACATAGAAATAAATTAGACCAACCGCAGTTTCGTCTGTCAAAAATTCACACGTCTTTCATGGGGTACTGTGTTAGATTTTATAACAAAATTCCCATTGACGTCACTAAACTTAGTGAAAATAAGTTCAAAGCTTGTGTAAAACGAACACTTTGTAAGCAAGCTTATTATTCAATAGAAGATTATTTAAAAAATAAAAATGCTTGGATAGATGCTATTCCAGCTCCACTTGAGTCATGACAACCTATTCAACTGTTGTTAGTTAACATTACCTCTCTTCCTTCTATTAATTTAACACAATATGTACTTTTTTTTGTAAATGAGGGAACCATGTAGCCATTCTCATAAATAGTATTATTCGCTTTTTTAACTTAGACTCACCTGATGACCAACCTACATTGTTCTCCCATACCCCACAACAGAATGTAGATGAAAAAGTTTGTAATTTCTTATTTTAAAAGAGTAACCGTGGAGTTTCTTGCCCTTCTTCTCCACAGGAATGACATTCCGAAGTGGCGGTAGAGTCTTTGTTACTTTTCTGACGATTCATAAATACTGTAATGGTTTACATGAATAAAAAATATTCTGATTCTGATTCTGATTCATAATAAGTTGGTTGAGATCATACCAGTTCACCTTTCTAAAGAGATATTCTACAAACTTAATTAGTAAGTAATTAAAATAAGAATGAAAAATTAATTAGTAATGATAATGTGACGGACGTTTTGGCGCAGTGGTTAAGAGCTTAAGCCGCGCCGCCCACTAGGTAGAATAGTCGCGGGTTCGATTCCGACACGGGATAGATCTTTGTGTGACCCACAATTATTTGTTTCGGTCTGGGTTTTGTGTATATGAATTTTCATGTTTGTAAACGCACATACGACATAGCAATTAATCCTATCTTAGTCCAGCAGTCATTGCGCACGCCGTCTGCTCGGTGAATTCAATCCCTGCCGGTGTCAAATCTTGTGCACCCCAAAAAACATTGCATATAGAGTTTTAGTTAAAACTTTATCTTAACAAACTCTAGGTATCTTTTGTCTATTATATTACCCCGTATTTCAGTATTCAAATGACGTCATTATATAATTACAAGGCACCCTATCGCTCCGAATAACTAACTACTTATTTATTTATTTATTTATTTATTTAGGATAAAGACACACCATCGACAGAATCACAGATATCACAGTATAAATATTGTAACAGTTTAGGACAGTGTGAACTGTCATTACAGGAGTGTACAGCTTTTACAGAAAAGAATACAAGATTATTATAGGAACATGCAATCTATTGATAAGAACATTTGAATACAAAAAAAAAAAAAATAAACATAAAAAGTCAAGATTATGGAGATTAGAGATATTATATAATAAAATTGTAATAGATGGTATTTAATCATTTTATTATTATGTCATTTTTATTATTATGTCATTTTTATTATTATGTCATTTTTATTATATAATTCTAGTCGCAATCAATTTAGAATAGGAGAATAATGGAAATTAAAATAAGATTACAATAAAATAATTAGGTGTCACCAAATATTTTAAACAATTCACAACGAAACATGACCAGGGAATTGCTGAAGATGTCAACATTATTAACTTCATTGTATGTTTTAATAATACGATTCAAGGGGCAATTAATTTTGGTTCGAAAGGACTTCAATACTTGAAGTCCTTTCGAACTCAATGAAACAATGTTGATTTTATTTAGTAACTTAAAGTATTAAGGGGATGCCTCAGATACTGGTAGTTACTGGACGACCTTATTTGAGTACTTATTAAATTCTGAAGGTTAAACGTGAGACTATTTGAGTAACGATATTCTGAAATATTTTTAATAGGTAGAAATAAGTATTTAACGTAAAGACATCTCTAAAGTGCTAGTAGCGCTGTGTGGCCCTCGTAATGCTGTGATACCGTACTGTTTATAGCGATCACCAAAGTTAAGCAGCATTCCACTCGGTCACTCTAAGATGGGCGACCGTTTGTGGCATTCCCTTTTTCAAAAGACACTTTATGCAATTAGTCGTGGTTGCGCCTTCATGTTCGTTAAGTAAGGTTACTTGATAAATTCCAACAGCAGGCGGCCAGAAATCTGCCTCCACCATTCTCTCTCATTTTGATTTGTATGAGAAGGCCCAGTAGCGGGGACAGTAAATACAGATATATTATTTTTTTATATATAATTATTTACTGGTTACGAGGGACGAGTAGGACGATTCCAAAGAGAGACTCACTTACTATCTTGATCATCATAATTGTATGGCGGAGTATTTTTAATAATGCGAACCACGATCAAAGCAATGTCATAGCGGAGAAGCAATGTCAGAGCAGCGCAGCCATTGTTTAGCCTCTGGTGTTAGCTGGTGTAGCCTTTAGAATCCGCCGCTGAATTTCCGAGTGAGACAGTCCTCCATGATGAGCTGGATAGTCTGCTCTGGGTTTCCACAGTCACAACAAGGAGGACTCAGTGATGCTCCACCTGTGAAGATAATTGCACCTTGCGATTCTGGTTCTGATTCGGTTGATGAAAGATCACAACAGCCTTTGCTCTTTGAAACCTTGCACTACAGTCGAGGGGTCAGCTATGGCGATGTTACCCTTACACACATCGTTCGACCTATAATTTGAACCTGTTATGGGTTCAAATCAATCCTAACGCATATTATTCGCCATTAGACCAACAAGGCACTCAAATTATCTGACTAAATATCAAATTCTTTATTAAAGGTTTTATAAGGTAAAAAACGTATACTTCTATTTCTAACGAAGGACGAGTAAAGAACATAATAATAACGCAGGCAACTCAAGTCGTTACCCTCAAAATGACCACATGCTATGTTGTACTTTCATCAGTCTACATTCTGAAAATAATAGCACTGTATTACGTCGAGGGGTATGTACCTGTTCAACTAATTTACATAAACCTTTTTTCATAGAATTACATTTTCTGGAAGAGGTATTATTACATTTTAGTTGTGCTGCCAGTGAACGCAACCTAGAGCGTCAGAAACATTTTTTATCAATTTTTGTTTGTCAACAGGTGTAGGTTTTGTAAAAATTACTAAAATGTTAGTGCTTATTGACTAATTACTCAATTAATCCTGTACTGTTGGAGTGCTTACCGATACAAATTTGACATACACAAACACCCAGGTCGTATTAATAATAGGTAAGCCTTTTATTGTGTTGGACCAAACCTATGATAACTCTATTCAGTGAGTCACAACTCACTGAATAGAGTAGTCATAGTCCGTCCCAATCCGTGTATCGCTAAATTTGCAGTTGACGTCAAAAATAGAGTAAATATTATAATTATTGTAAGTGAGCCCTTGTTACCTAAAATTAATAATTTACGGTAAATTAATAATTAAACAAGCAGTTTTTACTTTTTATAAACAAGGAAGAGGCAAGATTTTTTCTGAAGAAGAGGGCATAAGCAAGGCGGGTTTCCTTTTTTACAGAAGACAAAATAATAAACAAAATTATAGAAAACAAAATAAGGATGTTGCGGCTTCTTGGCTGTATTAATAGCAACACAGGCCCCCTGAAATTGGTATTTCCAGTACACTTTATATCCTTGACTCTCTGGACACTCGAGTACAGATAATAAATTCCCGTCCCACCTGCCTGCAGAGTCCTTTACTCTTAAGAAACAAAAGTTGCTGAAAAACGCACCTTTTGTACATAAACTTACATTTTTTTTTCTCTTCTTCAAAGTTTATATAACGGCCATCAGTTGTCTGCGACACGAAGGATAATAGGCCGGTTTTCTTATATTTGTTTTTTACATTTTTGTTAAAAGATAATCTTCATATATTTGTTTTTTAGATTTTCGTTAAGATATTCTGTGTATGTTCTTTTTTGATTATAGAAAAGGGTACATTGTAATTTAGGTACTGGTGTTCGTTCGTAATCGTTTCTAGAAATCTAGACAATAACCAATTTCGGTCAGTCTAAGTAAGAAGTGGTGTTTTTTATTTTAAGATAATAAAACAGAAATTGTTTTTTTTTGCGCATAATTAATTACAGATTGATATAAAAAAACTTAAAAAAAAACAGGAAAATGTTTTTTTTGTTCGTATGCTTTGTTCATATTATAGTTAAAATTCTGGTTTGGTGCCGTGGTGCAGTACAAAAGTGCTATTCTTTCTTCGAATGTTATATAAGATTAAAGGAACCCCCAGCGCCTTACTTTGCCCCATGTCAGGAGCAACTACCCCCGGGGCACCACCTACCATGGCCGATGTGGAAATCTTTAAATCAGCTCCACACTCAAGTGGATGCAGGCAAAATTAGTGCACATGGGGGTTCAAAGATCCACATTTAACAGCCTGCGAGTGAGGTGCGACTTCACAGACTTTGTCACACCTACTGGTCCGCCCCTTATGCCCCACTACCTGTATAAAAAAGAGCGGTGTACAGCTACGGATGGGGCGATTAATAGCCACTCACTTAGCGGTACAGATATAAACCACTGACACGAAAAGAAGAAGAACGGAAGAAAAAACCCTTCAAATAATTATAATTGCCTCGTTGGTGATGCCCTGTTACTTTGAAGGTTAGATAATAAATTATTTCTATTATTAAATCACATACATTTTGATTACTTACCTGACGGTCATTAATCATACGATGTCACTTTTGACGTTTTGACCCAGTGCGATTTTGTAGAACGTTTAACGGCCACGTTTTCTTATAAAAATGCCTATAAGGCATGACACTCGACTTATAGGCACTACGTTAGGCAGCTGTAACTATCAGCTTGAATTTTGAAGCACGAGGATGCTCAAAATAGTATTTGCCACAAACGGTCGTCCATCACAGACCAGCGAATGATAATGACTAAGAACTCCGCAAGTTGTCAGGGCCACGAAAATTTTGACAGGGTCATGATTAATATTTCCAGCACGTGATGATCACAAACGTAAAAATGTCAAAAATGTCATCCTTTTTCTTTTTTTTTTCTTTTTTTTTTCTTTATTAGGTTCACCAACAATTGTTTACATTATTGGGACAGTAGAAAAAACATGTGTTAAATAAGAACTAAGTGTAACAATTACTTATAGGCAAACACCGCTTGCACAGCGAAACTAATAATAAATTAAACATAATAGGTACAGAAACTAACTAAACTCCAAAGTTGATATAGCTAAATTAAAGATAAGAAGTAAGGAGAAAAAAAAGCTCTGCGTAAGATGTGCGGAGTGAAGCTGACCGACCGCATTAGCAACAGCGTAGTAAGACAGCGAGTAGGTATAAAAGATAGTATCGGTGTAAAGATGAGAAAGGGCATGCTCCGTTGGTTCGGGCATATAGAAAGAATGCCAGAGGAAAGAATGACAAAACAGATATACAATGTGAAAGTGGAAGGATGCAGGTACCGGGGAAGACCTAGGCTATCTTACCACGACCAAATAATCCGAGTCTTATCTGATGGAAAAGTCAAGAGTCTCCGTAACCGGCGAGTGTGTATGAGACGAACTATGAGAGTCGAGGAAGCCAGAGAGGTATGTAAGGAAAGAACAACAGGTTTGTTGGAACTCTGTACTCTCTGCCTACTCCGCAAGGGATCTGGCGTGAGGTTATAGATAGATAGATAGAGAAAAAAAAGCTATACATATAAATGAAAAAATAACCAAGTAAGTTGTGACTAAACGTCAGAAAAGCTATAATGTATCCTTATAATCCTTGTCTGTATATTATCAATACGTAAATGGAGTGAAATTAAGTATTTTATTTTTTTAACTTAACGACACAGATAGAACCTATTGTCGCCCTTTTAGTAGATAACAGTTTCAGTTTCGACAAAAACATATTTTATCGTCATCTGCTAAGCAAAAACAATCTTAAGATCTCCATCGTTTAGGCCCCAAAACTTTAATCTATTATTTATAGAGATTCTCGCGGGAACTTCCAAATTACTTCTTAAAAACAAGAGCGATAAAATATTTACGATAACAGGAAAAGTTTTGCAAATATGAGTAACAGACAAAAAAGTAACTTGACTTGTAAACTACTATTTTTTACCTTCTTTTTTGATGATCATCGAAATACTCTAAATATGGCGGTGCTGTATCTATCTATATCTTCACAGCAAATCCCTTACGGGTTAGGCAGAGGATACAGAGTTCCAAGAGGTTTCTTCCTTATAGACCTCTTGCCTTCGTCCACTCTTATAGTTTGTCTCATACACGCTCGCCGGTTACGGAAACTCTTGACTTACACTTCAGATAGAACACGGTCTATATGATTATGGTAAGATAGTCTAGGTCTACCCCGAAACTGCTTTCTGTCTTCTATATCGATGATCACTGAAATACTGCGTTGTTGCGGTGCTCTTTCTTTATTATTATATAACATAACACACACACACTGTCACGCCTATATTCCCCAGCGGGGGTGGCAGAGGTGTACTGTGTACACCTACGTTTCGCCAACGATGTTAGGTCCCATGTAATAAAGGGCGAGCCTATAGCCATATACCGGGAACAATTCCAGGCTCCGGACTCGTACTGGGAAGTTTAGTTTTTAGTCGTCGTCGTTTCGTCGTTCGTTTGAAAAACTACACTCGTCCGACCTAGGATTTGAACCCAGGATAACCCATTATTATAAATTTTCTTGTATATTTAGGTACTCTTACAGAAGGCTAATTTGCTATAACCTATACAAAGTGTTCCTTTATCAGTGTATGTTTCACCGAGGACACACTAATACAAAACAAATCAATGTCTAGGTGCCACTACATCGACCTTCCTTCTCGGAAACTGATCTGGAGCAACAACAATGTCCAAACCATTCCAACATCCAGTCAGAGTGGAAATAGCAATGCGAGAATTTGGTCGCCTCACAGGATAACATCACCATGGCTAACCCCTCGACTGTAGTGCAAGGCTTCAAAAAGCAAAGGCTGTTGTGGTCTTTCATCAACCAAATCAGAACCGGAATCGCAAGGTTCAATTATCATCTTCACAGGTGGGGCATCACTGAGTCCTCCTTGTTGTGACAGGAAAGTCAGAGCAGACTATCGAGCACATTGTGGAGGACTGTCCCACTCGAATATTCAGCGGCAGATCTGACACCAGAGGCTAAACAATGGCTTCTCCGCTCTGACTTTGCTTTGATCGTGGTTCGCATTATTAAAAATACACCGCCATACAATAATGATGATCAAGATAGTGAGTCTCTCTTTGGAATCGTCCTACTAGGACAGACATACTTAATCAGTAAATAATTACAATAAAAAAACAATAAATCTGTATTTACTGTCCCCGCTACTGGGCTTTCTCACACAAATCAAAATGAGAGAGAATGGCGTAGGCAGGTTTCTGCCCACCCTTAGTGGAATTTATCAAGTAAGGTTTCCTTAACGAATATGATGGCGCAACCACGACCAATTGCATAAAGTGTCTTCTGAAAAAGGGAATGCCACAAACGGTCACCCATCTTAGAGTGACCGAGTGGAATGCTGCTTAACTTTGGTGATCGCTATAAACAGTACGGTATCACAGCATTACGAGGGCCACACAGCGCTACTACCACCTCAGAGATGTCTTTACGTTAAATACTTATTTGTACCAATTCAAAATATTTCAGAATATAGTTACTCAAATAGTCTCACGTTTAACTTTCATAATTTAATAAGTACTCAAATTAAGTTGCTCAAGTAACTCTACAAGTATCTAAGGCATCCCCTTACTACCTTAAGTTATTGAATAAAATCAACATTGTTTCATTTAGCTCGAAAGGACTTCAAGTATTGAAGTATTTAGTTATTCGGAGCGAGAGGGTGCCTTGTAATTATATAATGACGTCATTTGAATACTGAAATACGGGGAAATATTATGGATATAAGATACCTAGAGTTTGTTAAGATAAAGTTTTAACTAAACCTCTATTTTTAATGTTATTTTCTTTCAACAGACCTTGCCTATTTATTAGGATTTTGTATAGTGGGTGTTTTACGAACGTAAACTGTAAAACCTAGACGGTGATAAGTGTTTTTGGGTTGCACGAAGATTTGACACGTGCGATTACTCGATACTCGATTCACTGAGCGGAGGGCGTACGCTTTGACTGCCGGACCAAGCTAGGATTAATTGCTATGTCGTGGGTGCGTTTACGAACATGAAAATTCACATACACAAATACCCAGACCGAAACGAATAATTGTGAATCACACAGCGATTTGTCCCGAGCGGGAATCGAACCCGCGACATTTCTACCTAGTGCGTGGAGCGGCTTAAGCTCTTAACCACTGCGCCAAAACGTCCGTAAAATTTTATCATTACTAATTAATTTTTCATTCTTAACTTAATTACTTACTAATTAGAAAGAAAGAAAGAAAGAAAAGACATTTATTCAACCACACTCACATAGTAATTGAGATACTAAAATTAATAACAAAAATAATAATTAAAAATAATAACAAAGAGAAAAAAAAAATAAAAAAGGAAAAAAAAACTAGCCAAAACACTTACAGACACCAAAGGTTGTGTGGGTTTTAATTAATTTTGTTATTTTGTATTATCTTTATAGAATATCTCTTTAGAAACGTGAACTGGCATGATCTCCACCAACTTATTATGACAATACAATACGATTTTAGAGAGTGCGTACTGCTACCGAGAATCATTCCATTGCAGAATCCCAATAACACTATGTTTATCCTAGGACTCAGGACCTCGTAATATGCACTCTTACCATGCGCTAAGTTAACAAAGCAAAAATAAAATACAAATACCGAAGTGTTTCGTTTACTAATACAAAAATCTCTCCACACCATTTCAATTTATCTGCTCCACCAACCGACTCATTAATTCAGTTGACCATATAATCCGTACGTACAAAGTTTCATAACGGAAAGTTTGAATCATTTCGCTTGGATTTAACTCTGTCACGATGTCTACGAACGTTGAAATGCAATGCATAATGCACAAGTATTAAAATATTAAAGAATTAAGTAATGGTTGCGGCTGGGCGGGCGTGGTGCCAACGTCGGTTTTCACACTGTAGAGTTTTAAAACTTGCGGCATAGAGTTGAAATTTAATTGTGTTATGTGTGCTGGACAAGTTTATGCCAACAGCTCTAAACCTCTAGGAGGCAGCGATGTCAATGCGTTGCGTTTTATCCTTATTTTTTACGTTAGTTTGGTGCCTCGGTGCTTGATAATTTCCATCCCTTCATAAATCTGCATTGGGTTTGCACGATGAGGTATGACCTCATCTCGATTTATGAGTGAAGGCCTTATTCGATTTCGATTTATAAGGGAAAAAAATACTTTCGAAATAAGAATATAACTATATAAAATTGAGTACTATTTATAAAATCCTTAAGAGTTGAAGAGCACAAGTACTCTACATCATTTGAAAAAGTCGAAGAATAAAAATAAGCAGTGACGACATCTGTATTTTTAATTAGAAATTAATCCGTTGAAGCAACTTATAGAATCAAATAGGAACTTCGTATTAAATCATAACTTGTATTTAGACTGCGTCAAATTGTTTCAGTATAGAGCTATCATTCCAAATACACTGAAATGTAAAACATATCAAATCAATTTTTTTCATGCCTGCTGCTATTGTCTAGTAGTACATAGTGCGGGTAACAATGACCATCACGTGGTCCTGATTTCGAATTCTAGGCGTGTTAAAAAATGCTTTTTCGACCTAAAAATTTTCGAACGCAATTCAGAGTTTGGAAATGAACGCGGCCCCCTATTACATTGGGATCTAATACTGTCGTCGATGTAGTGTACGCACTATACTTTTGACACCTTTGCTTAGGGAATATAGAAAACACAGGGTTTTTTAAGTTACTTTCTTCATAATTTCATAATCTTTGCCAACTCCCATATGTTTTTAATACTCGTATATTATGAACGAAGATACCTAGCTCCACATTAATTTAACTGAGTGCTTAGCCTGTCTGGTTTCACAATGTGACGTCTGCTTCGAATTTCGCAGTTTCATGATTAATTTTACAAAACCCAGTATAGATAAGTTATCTAATGGAATGAATGTGACTTGTTTTCTTTAAGTTGATCTTTCGGCTTTTATTATTGTTTTGTTTTTATCAGATCTGTTGTTTAAATAAGTCTATACTAATTCAATCTTTACTGTGCAACTATTGAGAGTATTGGATCATACTCGACCACGTAGGTCTAGTACAGTAGTAGCTATCTGCTGTAGAAACTTATCAAGCCACCTATAAGGCATCCAACTCGGCTTAACAATATGAATAGAAGGAAGTGACCTGCATTATATGGTCCACACAAACAGAGGCCTTTTCGTAAGCTTGTGTGTGTGTGTGTGTTTGAATGATCTATCTGATGTTAGCCGCGGGGCCTTTACAGCTTCACCGGAGAAGAGGGCGAGCGTGTAACCACTACGCTCGGGCCTGAAGGTCAAGGGAGCAACAAGCTCAAGGGTGCCTTAAGAAGGAACGGCCTCGGCTTGGGCATTCGCTATGGGGGAGGGCATATACTAGGTCTCTCGCCGTGGTGCTCTGCACCGGCCGGCAGGTAAGCGATTCTTTGACGGCCAGGTCGGTGTCTGATCCTGTTTGCGGTATTCGTATCCTAAAGAAGGGATGTAAGGGCATCGGAAGGGTCGGTGAGAATATGTCGCGGACGGTGGTAGTGGCTGATAGTAGGGAAGTTAGGTTCGTAATCGGAAGCGGCTATGATTCGCGGATTCCTATGATTGGATGCGTTCGCGAAATATCGGGTTGTCGCCGCATTAATAAAGGTGCGAATAGGTTCGAGACCGAAATTGGAATGAAGACTTTTACTAAGCATAAAACGAAGAGTTCTAGGGTTCAAACCCACACACGCACCTCTTTTTTTCCAAAGTGACTATACCCTAAGCCAGAGGGCTTGTGTGTGAGGAGGCCCGTGCCCAACAGTAGGACAGTTTTTTAACAGGGCTAATATTAATATTATAAACAGCGTTCAACTAAGTCTGTCTGTCTGAGATGGGTGACCGTTTATAGCATTTCTGTTTTCAAGCATTCCCATGCTTCAGAAGCCTCGCTAAGCCGTTGGTTCCATATAACACTTCATGAGGTAGTCATCAAGTTGGAAGCCTCTCGGGAGTCTTGATAAGTTACAACTAATGAGTTAAAAATCTGCCTCTTCCAATATACACTGGATCTGCATGGTGGAGTATGATCTAATCTCACTTACCTTGAACTGTATTAGAAGGCCTTTTCTCTGTAGTGGGACAGTATTAAGCTAATTTAATATTATTGATTACCATGTTAAAGAGTTTACTAATTAAAGACGTATCAACTTTGATACATTCACTATTATGTAACACTACAAGTTTACAATGTACGCATAATACAACCATGTATAGTATGTAAATGTATTTAGTAAGCATGACTTATCTCAATGACTAAGTCTGGATCAAACATAAAACTAATACTAAAAGTGAAAAGCTTTGGTCCTTGCGATCGCTAAGGTTAAGCAGCGGTCGGATCAGTCTGTCTGGGATGGGTGACCGTTTGTAGCATTTCTGTTTTCAAGCATTGCCATGCTTTAGAAGGCTCGCTAAGCCGTTGGTTCCAGTTAACACTTCGTGAGGTAGTTAGAAGCCTATTGGGAGGCTTGATAAGTTACAACTAATATGTTGCAAACCCGCCTCTGCCAATATACACTCGATTTGAATGGTGGAGGGTGATCTAATCTCACTTACCTTGAGCTGTAATAGAAGGCCTGTTCTCAGCAGTGGGACAGTATTAAGCTAATTTAATATTATTGATTACCATGTTAAAGAGTTTACTAATTAAAGACGTATCAACTTTGATACATTTACTATTATGTAACACTACAAGTTTACAATGTACGCATAATACAACCATGTATAGTATGTAATGTAAATCATAACTGCGAGAACAACTTCGGAACAAGTCTGTGTCTAACTCTGTCGGGCCGCGCGAAAAATGTTCCGAATATTGTTCTACGTTCTACCCCGTTGTTCCACCATGCGGCTCGTTGTTCCGCATTGTGAGGCGCTAATTTGTTTATGTTTTGTGTTTTAATAGCTTGGAAATGATACCTGCCAAAGTTCAGTTGGATTCATTTACGCATGTTTGTTATACAGAGTGCTGTTGTGTTGAAGCCCATCTTGTATCAGACAGAGTTGTTTTGAAGGAATAGAATAGGCCACCCTGCTATTACTAGGCAAATGCATTCCCATGCAATGATTTGAACAAAGTTATGTTTAACTCATTGAATAAAGGTATTGAGTTTAAAGCTAGTGTAATTTTTTAGGTCGATTGAATGTCTTATCTGGGCCTTAATCGCTATCAACAATTGCAGTGCGTTACGATATCTTCGTGAAATTATTGTGTAATGGTATTTTGTATGTCAAAAGGATCATTTCATCATCGACGGAGGATTTAGCGCAGTGGTTAAGAGCCTAAGCGGTTCCGCCCACTGTGCCTAATAGTCGCGGGTTCAATTCCCGCATGGAACAAATCTTTGTGTGACCCACAATTATTTGTTTTGGTCTGGGTATTTGTGTGGGAATTTTCATGTTTTTAAATGCACGACGATTCAGGAATAAATCCTAGTGCAGGGCTATATTAAAAAAAAATGTGTTTTTAGTAGCCACCCTACATGAAAAATACTATAACTGGGCACAACAGTTCAATCGATTGGATTTGTCACTCAGCTGATCAAGTTTGAAGCTAGACAAATAACACTACATCACAAGAGATCTAACTTCGTTGATGGAAATATGGGTTTAACTAACATACAGTACATGTTTGTCACCCCTGCTTGGGTAATATAGACGTACCGATATTTCCTAAGACTTTTATAAAACTTTTTCCTAAACATTGATGGCACTTGTAACTCCAATATTCATATCATGTTTCCTTCGAATAACCCTTTTCTGTTTTTTCATAATATTATGATATAGGCTTCACTCAATGTCAACACGATACCGCCCAGTTTTTCGGGTTATACAGAAAACCCAGTATAGATAAGTTATCTGATGGAATGAATGTGACTTGTTTTTTTTAAGTTGGTCTTTCGATTTTTATTATTGTTTTGTTTTGCTCTGTTAGTTAAATGAGTCTATACCAAATTCAGTCTTTACTGTGCAACAGTAGAGATTATTAGATCATACTCGACCACATGGGTCTAAGGCTGATTAATAAACACAGGTATGTAGCTATCTGTTGTAGAAACTTATGAAGCCGCCTATAAGACATCCAACTTGGCTTAACGATGTGGATAAAAGGAAGTATCTCGCATCATATAGACACAGGACGAAAATTTGTTTACAATTATTGAGTCGATCTCAGAAAAGGTTAAGTGCACCTTCCCTAGGTCACAAATCAATAATATAATAATATAATAATAATGATTTATTTCAAAGAATAGAACATTACATTACCTTAATTACTTTGTGCAATACAATCTTGTGTAAATCTGCTCAAATTTGCGGAAACATTTGTGTCTGGACTAGATAACATAATATTATCTGTATCCCAGACACAATGCTCTTCCCTAGACAACAACATAGAGCTCAGCATAACATGGACAATACAACAATAAGCAATTTTCCATTAATATAAATAACAATTTCTATTTGGATATCAATTATAATAATGTATTAATTGATTATTATTAATTTTAATTAAAAAAAAAAAGAATAAATATTAAGGTTGTGTATTTGTGGCCTCTTTGTGTGTTGAGTGAATGTGAGTGTGTGGGTGTAAGAGGGTGTGTTATGCAATAACATTTCAGGTGGGCTGGGGACAGGGACGTAATTTTTGTTCATGTTAACAGGAGTAGGAGTTTTTCAGTTTCATCATAATTTAGGTGAAGTAAATATTCCTTTACTACGGATTTGCATTGAGTTTGGTTTAGGGCATAAATGTTCAGAGTTTTGTTAAGCTTATTATATAAAAATGGCCCTAGAAACGGGAAGTATTTATTAACATAAGCATGTTTCATAACATAACCGTCAGTGCATACTATATCTTTTCTCCTTTTAGACGTAATTAAGGATTTATTATAGGGTAAGGACGAATGTTTTTTTACTATAGTGTGCAGAATATGTAACTGACGAACAGTTAATACTTCCCACGACTGGTAAAGTTCAAGGGTCGGGAATGTAAAGGGGCGAGATGTGCTAACTTTTAGCAGTCCTCGTTGTGCTACCTCTAAAGGTTTTATAACAGTTTTAGGGGCACCTCCCCAAACAGAGATACAATACTCTATAATAGACTGTCCCAATGCTAGGTATACCTGTTTTATTAGTTTGAAGTTGGCAACATTTCTTAAATTTCTGAAGACGGCCATTAGTTTCCTTAATCTAGAGCTAATTGATTCTATATGCCCTCGAAAGGAAAGGTTATTGTCTAATACAATACCTAGATATTTAAACGTTTCAGTTTTTTGGATTATTGTACAGGCGCAATGGTTATCGTTACAACAGCTGTGGGCAATCAAATTATAAGAATTTGGGGGTGGATTTGAGTTCCTCATAGAAAAAGTAATATATTGGGTTTTTGCAGGATTTAGTGTTAACACATTTTCGCTTAACCAGTGCATTACGATATCTAATCCTAATTGAGCACAATTATAGACTTTCTCCCATGAATCATCTGAGAAAAGCAGAACGGTGTCATCTGCATAAGATATAATTTTTCCATTCGGAATATTAAGGTTGCAGAGGTCATTTAAATAGACCAAAAATAGGCTCGGCCCTGCTATACTGCCTTGTGGGACACCGAAGGAGATAGGGAGATCGTCACTCAACTATATTACACGGATACCATTACACAACACTAAAGAAAAATCGATTATTGTAAGTTTTCTCAACAGATATGTCAAAAAGGATTTTGTTGCGGCAGTCCGTGCAGCCAATCTGTCCTCTCTTGATCTAGGTTTTCAGGGTGAGTCACATCGAGTTTATGCCAATGACCATCTGAATGCTAGTTCGAAGATGCTACTCAATAAAACTAAGGCACTTGGCAAAGATAAAAACTATAATTATATTTGGGTGATATATGGTAAAATTCACGTTCGCAAAAATGACACTTCCCGGGTGATTATTATTGCGAACGATCACGATTTAAACAAAATTGTTTAACCGATTACCTACATCTGCTTGTTGTTTTCAACTATATATTTTTTGTTAATTCCTCTTTTATTTTTATTTTTTTAATAACATTGATACTGATTTTAGTTTTCTTTGTAATTGTATTTAATCTAAAAACATGTAAAAGGTTGAGCTCCCCTGCCTCACTAATGACCTGCTATTGTTCTATGCGCATACGTCCTTGCATACCTTATCGCGCTGTTATATTCGAATATTATTTAGAAAACCTAGTTATCTCGCTTGCACCTGCTCATTTAACAAATTCTTGCTTGCTCTTTCACACAGATGTCCTTAGTCTAGTGGATATTTGTTTTGTTAAGTGGTTTGAATCCTTGCTTAAATTGCGTTCATTGTCTCTGTGCTTTTTGCTGTCATACCCGCTTTTTAATTGTTCGATTTATTTTATATTAATGTTTTATTTCATGAGAAATTATTTTGTGCTGTACTATGTAACTGCTATTTGCTTTTACAATGGCTAATATTAATCATAGCGTAAGCATTTATTACGAAAATGTACGCGGTCTCCGGACTAAATCAGAGAATTTTCGTCGTCAAGTTCTTCTTAACGCTTATGACGTAATTGTTCTTACAGAGACGTGGCTTATGGATGATTTTTTAAATGCTGAATTTTTTGATAATCGGTGTATTGTATGGCGTCGTGATCTGAATTATGATCTCACCGGACAGTCGCGAGGTGGTGGAGTCCTAATCGCTGCGCGCGGCGATATACCGATCATATCTGAACCACTACTTTAGTCTAACACTAGTGTATGCGTCTTCGATCATCTAACTCGCGTAGCTTAATCAACCTTCATCTTGGTGTAATTTACTTGTGCAACCAAAATCAAGGACTATCCTTTTCAAATCAATTAGGTAATTATCTTTTAAAACTTAATAGCAATATCGCTAATAATTCTTTTGATTATTTCTTGGTTGTTGGTGACTTTAATATGAGTAATATTTCTTGGGTCCCTCATACGAGTGAACCATTCTACATCCCTACCAACATCAATTCTCATGACGAATACATATTCACAGACGAGTTGCACACTTTGGATCTTTGTCAATTTAACGGGGTGGTAAACAAGTTTGGTAAAATTTTAGATTTGGTCCTCTGTAACAAACTTATAACTGTAACTCAATGTCTCGAACCATTAACATCCTTGGATGCCTACCATCCGGCACTAGTTATTAATGCAGACTTTGTTGAAGTAATCCCACTAATGCCTGTACCCAACACCCGTTATATGTTTTGGCAAAGCTAATTTTGAGTCCATCAATAGGGAGTTAGCTGTTATAGACTGGCACAGGGAGTTTTCAAACAAATCTGTTGAAGACTCAGTTGCCTTTTTCTACAGTATTTTATTAAATCTTCACAAAAAATATATCCCAACAAAAAAACCTATTGACCACTCTTTCCCCGTTTGGTATACCACACCCTTGAAAAAGGCTATAAAAGAAAAATATAAGTACCTTCGCAAATATAAACAATGACAATGACAATGACGTATGACAATAGATCTCATGAACACACCTTTAGGTTTCTGAGAGATAAATTTAAGTCTTTGGAGTCAGCGTGTTATGCTAATTATATTTCTCTTACTGAAAAATCTATATTAAATAATCCAAAATATTTTTGGACATTTGTTAAAAATAGATCTAAGTCGAATGCAACTCCCGGTACAGTAACTTACAACGGAGAATCTTTTAGCACCGGTGAATCAATTTGTAATGCTTTTCTACTTACTTCCACTCTACTTTTCTTAATGATTCTCACGACCCTATTTCCCCTGCTTATTTTTCTAGTAGTTCTACTTTAGTTTCTATGAATCTATCTACAATTTCTCAGATCAAAGTTAATTTAAACGACATCGTATCAATGTTATTAAATCTTGATTGTGCCAAATCCGCGGGTCCTGATAATATATCTCCTGTGTTTCTCAAGAATTGTGCCAAACAAATTGCCATACCTATCGCGCTTTTATTTAAAAAATCTCTTTCTTTAGCCACTGTTCCACATATATGGAAATCAGCGTTCATTACACCTATCCATAAAAAAGGGTCAAAATCTGATGTAAATAATTATAGACCAATTTCCAAATTATGCATTATAGCCAAAATTTTTGAGCGTATAGTATACAGTCAGGTATACTCGTCCATTAAGCCCTATTTTAGTCTATCGCAGCATGGTTTTCTGAAAGGACGTTCAACGGCTACCAACCTTGTACTTCTTAATGACTTTGTTACAGAGGCCATGGAGAAAGGTAGCCAGGTTGACGTCATCTATACTGATTACAGTAAAGCATTTGATCGTATAGACCACAACATTTTACTACATAAACTCTGCAACATGGGAATTCATGGAGATCTTCTCAGATTGTTTGCCTCCTACATAGATAACAGAACTCAAGCTGTAGTTCTGAACAACTATATCTCTTCTTGGGTTTCTATTCCTAGCGGCGTGCCACAAGGCTCATCGATCGGTCCGTTGCTGTTCATCATTTACGTCAATGATATCGATTCGTGTTTTCATTCATCCAAGTTATTGTGTTTCGCAGATGACATGAAAATATACTCTATAGTCTCCACAGTCACCGAGATGAATGCACTTCAGGCTGATCTGTCACGCCTTGATGCTTATTGTTTTAATAATAAATTAGACCTTAATCCTCTGAAGTGTTCTGTTGTTACATTTACCCGTAAAAGCTTAGTTTTACCTACATATTACACGTTAAGAGGAAAAATACTACCAAAGTATAATTCTATCCGTGACTTGGGAGTGATTCATGACTCTAAACTAGTTTTCGATGCACATGTTGACCAAATAGTTGCAAAGGCTTCTAAAGCATTGGGTTTTATTATGCGACTTTCTAAATCATTCACCGAGGTCAAGACTCTTAAAGTTCTTTATTGCAGCTTTGTTCGTAGCCATCTCGAATACACATCGCAAGTATGGAGCCATACCCACGTATCCACTAATAATAGACAAAACACATCCCTCGTGCGAGCAAGCAGGAATTTCAATAAGTTGAGCAAGCAATGCAATTTAGATTTATTCTCCACAAGCGTGTGTGCAAGACGGCAGCTTAGCCTTGATTTTTTTCAATAAAAATACTCTAATAGCTTATATAGGAAATTACTATAACCTACCCTGTACCTGATAAATTTTTTCCACATTGCCATATTTTTTCTTTCTGTATAACTTCTTATTCATATAGCTCACGCAATACCATTTTCATAATCTACGACTATCCATGACGATCTGTAATTGGCTTTCCGTTGTTATTTTAGGTTTTTATATTACTGTATTAGCTGTAGGTCTTCCACCAAATAAATAAATAAATAAGCACAAACAGAGGCCTTTTAATAAGCTTGTGTGTGTGTGTGTGAATGATCTACGCTTTTGGCCGCGGGGCCTTTACAGCTTCACCGGACAAGATGGCAAGCGTGCAATCACAACGCTCGAACTAGACGGGCAAGGGGGTAACTAGCTCAAGGGCGCCTTAAGGAGGGACGGCCTCGGCTTGGTCAGTCGCTATGAGGGAGGGCATATACTAGGTGTCTCGCCGTGGTGTTCTGCACCGGCCGGCGAGCAAGGAATTCTTCGACCTCGCCGGCGAGGTCGGTGTCTGATCCTGTGTGCGGTATCTGTATCCGAAAGAAGGAATGTAAGAGCATCGGGAGGGTCGGTGAGAGCATGTCGCGGACAGCGGTAGCGGCTGATGGCGACTTAGGTTCGTAGTCGACAACGGTTACGATTAGCGTATTCCTATGATTAGAAGTATTCGGAAATCGGGTTGTCGCCTTTTTAATAAAGGCGCGAATAAGTTCGAGACCGAGATCGGAATGGAGACTTTTAGTAAGCATGACTTATCTCAATGACTAAGTCTGGATCAAAGATAAAACTAATACTAAAAATGAAAAGCTTTGGTCCTTGCGATCGCTAAGGTTAAGCAGCGGTCGCATCAGTCTGTCTGGGATGGGTGACCGTTTGTAGCATTTCTGTTTTCAAGCATTGTCATGCTTTAAAAGGCTCGCTAAGCCGTTGGTTCCAGTTAACACTTCGTGAGGTAGTTAGAAGCCTATTGGGAGGCTTGATAAGTTACAACTAATAAGTTGCAAGGCCGCCTCTTCCAATATACACTCGATTTGAATGGTGGAGGGTGATCTAATCTTACTTACCTTGAGCTGTAATAGAAGGCCTGTTCTCAGCAGTGGGACAGTATTAAGCTAATTTAATATTATTGATTACCATGTTAAAATGTTAACTAATTAAAGACGTATCAACTTTGATACATTCACTATACGGTGCACTACAAGTTTACAATGTACGTATAATAAAACCATTTGTAGTGTGTAATGTAAATCATAACTGCGGGAACAACTTCGGAGCAAGTCTGTGTCCAACTCTGTTGGGCCGCGCGGAAAATGTTCCGAATATTGTTCTACATTCTGCCCCGTTGTTCCACCATGCGGCTCGTTGTTGCGCGTTGTGAGGCGTTAATTTGTTTGTGTTTTGATAGTTTGGAAATGATATTTGCCAAAGTTCAGTTGGATTCATTTACGTGTGTTTGTTATACAAAGTGTCAAAAAATTTTGTTGTGTTGAACCCCAACTTAGTATCAGACAGAGTTGTTTTGGAGGAATAGGCCACTCTGCTAATACTAGGCAAATGCATTCCCATGCAATGAATTGAATAAAGTTGTGTTTAACTGATTGAATAAAGGTATTGAGTTTAAAGCTAGTGTAATTTTTCAGATCGATAGAATGTCTTATCTTGGCCTTATTCGCTATAGCAAACGCGGCTCGTTACAACATATTCGTGAAATTATCGTGTACTGGTATTTTGTATGCCACAAGAGCAGGATAAGGATCATTTCACGTTGTTATCGCAACGCGTCACGTTACGTATTTAATTGGCCATAGTGAATAAAGGCTCTGAATGGCAAGTTAAGTCTTCGTAACCGGCGAGCGTGTATGAGACGAATTATAAGAGTGGAGAAAGCTGGAGGGGTCTGAAAGGAAAATCAATTCTGTACTTTTTGCCTACTTCGTTATGGATCTAGCGTTATTGGAACAAATATCGTAATTTCATCGTGAACAATAATTTTAAATAATTTTGTTGTTTATGACATACCCCGATCGATGGCGCTGAACTGAAACTGAATAATTCGCCTTTCCCCTCGAATTTTTAATGTAATGACGTCCTACGAAGGTTTAAGGCCTTCATTAAATCTGATTTTTTTTTTGAATTTCACCCATGAATATTAATAAAGTTACAACAATTTCACTGGTATTGTAATTGTACAATACAACATAATTGCTCTAAAATCTAAACACACTTTTTTCACGAATAAAAGCATTACAAGTTAATACGAATTATAAAATCTTTAACTTTTTCGGTAAGTAACGATTACCACTTTATTTGGGTACGAAATGCATATATTGTTTCCTGTAAGGTATTATACCAATGTTAATTTTATTTATACCATTTGGTAATTGTATTTTACAACGCATGATGGATATTCTATGCAATAACTCCCTGGTCGGTGTAGTGGCAAAGTGCCGCACTTTGTGATCACGAGCTCCTGGGTTCAAATCCTAGGTCGGACAAATGTAGTTTTTCTAACGAAAAATTCCCAGTATGAGTCCGGAGTCTGGAATTGTGCCCGGTATATGGCAATAGGCTCGCCCCCTATTTCATGGGACCTAACATCGTCGGCGAAACGTGGGTGTACTCAGTACTCCTATGCCACCACCGCTTGGGGAATATAGGCGTGACGGTGTGTTGTGTAACCTTGTAATCTTCTCATAGACATGCTCTATGATTGCCCGAGTGTGTTTAGTTGTGAAGCGATAGCAGATGCCACATGGCTAGACAGCAGCGCATCAGTGGACGAAATCAACAACACGCTGGTAGAGACTGTCCATACGGTCGGGTCCAAGTATTATAAGCCCCACCGTAAAAATAGACCTCAAAAACTATCTAACTCCACCCGAAATCTCATGGCTGAGCCACGTTCCATGACGCTCCAAACCTCCGATGATGCTAAGTCCTATAGGCAGCTCAATGGACAGATACTGAAGTCCTTGCGTCACGATTTACGGTCCTTCAATACAAGGCGTATTGAGGAGACCATAGCACAGAACAAGGGCTCCAAAGTGTTCGCAAGAGACGCGTCTATTGGGCAAAGCCAGTTGACGAAGCTGAAGACGGAGGACGGATACGTAACGTCGAATAGGTCAGAGGTGCTCAGGGAGATAGAGAGGTTCTATGGGCAGTTGTACACCTCAGTAGCTAAACCTGTTGTTGACTTGGTAAAAGACCCAAGAGCCAAGCTAACTCGACACTACACTGAAGATATCCCGGACATCAGCCTGTACGAGATTACGATGGCTCTCAAACAACTCAAAAATAACAAAGCACCAGGCGAAGACGGAATTACCGCAGAGCTTCTGAAAGCGGGCGGAACGCCGGTACTTAAAGTCCTTCAGAGGCTGTTTAATTCCGTCTTGCTCGAAGAGAAAACGCCGGAAGCATGGAACAGGGGAGTGGTGGTACTGTTTTTCAAGAAAGGTGATAACACTTTACTGAAAAATTATAGGCCCATCACACTGCTGAGCCATGTTTATAAGTTGTTTTCGAGAGTCATCACGAATCGTCTCGAACGCAGGCTTGATGACTTCCAGCCTCCCGAACAAGCCGGTTTCCGGAAAGGCTTTAGTACCATAGACCACATACATACGCTGCGGCAGATTATACAGAAGACCGAGGAGTATAATCGGCCACTATGCTTGGCGTTTGTGGACTATGAGAAAGCCTTCGATTCGATCGAGACTTGGGCGGTTCTTAGATCTCTCCAGCGATGCCGCATTGACTATCGGTACACTGAAGTGTTGAAGTGCTTGTATAATAACGCCACCATGTCAGTCCGAGTACAGGGGCATTGCACGAAGGCGATCCCCATAAAAAGAGGAGTAAGGCAGGGAGACGTCATTTCTCCGAAACTGTTTACGGCCACCTTAGAGGACGCCTTCAAGCTCTTGGAATGGCAAGGACTTGGCATCAACATCAATGGCGAATACATCACTCACCTTCGATTTGCCGACGACATTGTGGTCGTGGCGAAGTCGCTGGAAGATCTAAGACGAATGCTCGGTGACCTCAACAGAGTATCTCAACAAGTGGGTCTTAAAATGAACATGGACAAAACGAAAATAATGTGTAACGTCCATGTCGTACCCACCGCACTCATCGTTGGGAACTCTACTCTTGAAGTTGTCGACGAATACATATACCTGGGACAGGTAGTCCGGTTAGGTAGGTCCAACTTTGAGAGAGAGGTCAATCGACGAATCCAACTCGGCTGGGCAGCGTTCGGGAAACTGCGCAACATCTTCTCATCCAAAATACCTCAGTGCCTTAAGACTAAAGTTTTTAGTCAGTGTGTGTTACCAGTGATGATATATGGATCAGAGACGTGGTCTCTTACTATAGGTCTCATAAAAAAGCTCAGAGTTGCTCAGCGAGCTATGGAGAGAGCTATGCTCGGCGTTTCTCTACGCGATCGAATCAGGAATGAGGAGATTCGTAGAAGAACCAAGGTCACCGACATAGCCGTTAAGATTAGCAAGCTGAAGTGGCAATGGGCGGGCCACATAGCGCGTAGATCGGACGGGCGTTGGGGCAGAAAGATTCTAGAGTGGCGACCACGTATTGGCAAGCGCAGTGTGGGACGACCGCCTGCCAGATGGACCGACGATCTTGTGAAAATCGCAGGAAGTCGTTGGATGCAGGTGGCATCGGACCGGTTACGCTGGAAAGCGATTGGGGAGGCCTATGTTCAGCAGTGGACAAGTATAGGCTGAGATGATGATGATGATGATGACATGGCATCTATCAGATGACGAATTACTGTTGACGGATAGTCGATGTAAGATGGCGGACGGCGTTGCGTAGTTAGTCTATTAGCAACGGGGCAAGCGCTCGGACGTATTGCGGAGCAGCTCACCTCACTGCACTCCATGTTATTTCAAGATTTTCTTTATGTTCGGCCATCTTTCACCGCTACCGGCATTGAAACGGCCATCCAAAAAACCTAAGGGCCGTTATCAGAAGTGAGATGTCAACTTACATACCCACGTAATTTCTGATTGGACCCTTCCACAGATTAAGAAGAAAAATAGCACCTAAAGTGTTCTGGTTTACGTGAAAATATCCGGCTACCTGAATGTGCATCGAGTACCTATTAACATTTGTGTATTGATGGATTGAAGGAGACAAGCAAGTGCTCCTGCTGTGAAGATCCAGGACCGGCGTCAAGTGCATAGTGCATCGAGTGAGGCGGGGCACGACAGTGATTTTGCGTAATTTAGTTATCGCTAACGCTTATATCGTTAGCTTCGTTTTGAGTAGCTGGATGCATGTGGGTATTGCAATTTATTACTGGGTTCGATGTTTGTGCGCGTTTGGTCGCTTTTCGTTCGATTAAGAGGTTTGGTTAAGTGCTTGGCTGCTTAATGCGTGAAGATCGGTCAATGCAGTGAGTACAACTGTCCCACATGTAGTCAAAACTAAGAGTTTGAACTTACAATAGGGATGTATCCCACATCGTCTTAACGAATAGGTTGATAACGCCGTGTTGTGGGTTATAAAACTTCTTATGTTTTCAGTTGTAAAACTTCTTATAAGTAGAGTTTAAAGACCTATTAATTTAATAAGCTTGGGGGTACATCTAAAGCTATCCTTAACATGGCTAGGAATGCATTGCGGGGTAAATAAATGACGAATAAAGTGCGAAGCGCTTTATTAGGCGCTTTAAGCACAAAATAATACGTCAAAACACACAAGTACCAGCGTACATTGGTACTACTCTCGCTTGTACCCAAATACTGCTTCCAAGTCGCTAAGTCACTCGTTGAATCCGTATATTGATGCTAAGGCCGCCGTTGTATTCCAATGGCTTGTGCTTGATTTGATGGCTGTCGCATCCAATGAGACTGTCCGTCGCCAAGCTAGGCCCCGTAGTCCACCGGTGGAGGGACCCGGGAGCATCGGGCGGTGGCTGGCGCGTTCCACAGGGTGGTTTTATTGTTGCGTACCTACTTCTACGTAAACAAGTAGATCCTTGGATATCACGATGATAATTAACGGGTAGGAAGCTTCTCGACGTCGTTTTACACTCAAGCGCGGATTCTAGTTCTTTATTGAAGGATCGGTAGGAGACCTAAGGGTAAGCAATGTATTTTAAAGTCAATATCCCCTGTTGCTGCCGCAACGTAATTACTATGCAATAAAACTATTTTGCTGAGTCTATTGCGTTTATTTTAACGTTTAACCTACAGACGTTCTCGGGTGAGAAAAGAATGGGAGTTACAAAATTTTATTTTTGAATCTAAAGTTGAAAATGATGACACTAGATGCCTCGTTCGGAAACGCGACATGCCCCCGGCCTTGGAAGCTGTAGCTTCAAAGATTAGTACTCGAACATTGCTCCACCTCTTCTTCATGAAACAAAGATCAAATTTTTGAAAAACTGCGCCGCACTGTTCTTGACGCAGTCCGAATGTCAGCTACGCGCGATATGCCGTCCTTGCCAACCACGGTGCTCGTTATTCTTCCAAGCGACCACTTCAACGGGGGAAGTCTATCGTCTTTAATCACCACCAGGGTGTTGGGCTGTAGGCTCCTGACATTCTCTCTCCATTTGCAGCGCGTTTGAAGCTCGGAGACGTATTCCTTGGCCCAACGAGACCAGAAGTTGTGGCATATCTGTTCCACTCGTTCATAGCGAGTCAGCAACTTTGAAGGGCCATATCGCATGTCCTGATACACCGGTGCAGTAAGCGGACGACCAACCAGGAAGTGTGCAGAACAGAGAGGAAGGAAGTCATGTGGATCGGAAGACAATGGAGACAAAGGGCGATAGTTAAGTATAGCTTCTACCTGTGTCAACACTGTAGTAAGCTCCTCAAACGTGAGGTGAGCGTTACCAGGATTTTATTCCGGCTTCCCGTAATCCTCCAAAATGAGCAGAATAACCAGGTATGAATCTTAATCGTATAGCTTGGCTAAGCGCGTACTGAACGATGTCCTCGGAACAAGAATTCAAAAACTTAAAAAACTGTTTTTGCTCCGAGAAAATTTTTGCCATTATCAGAGAATATTTTATCTGGCTTGCCACGTCGCGATATAAAACGCTTTAGAGCTAAAATGTATGCCTCAGTGGATAAATCGGATACCAGTTCCAAGTGAACTGCTCGCGTAATAAAGCAAACGAATATAGATATGTAGGACTTGGTAGTCTTAGCGCCTCTTCCTTTGCGATTCAGTGTAAGCACAGGCCCTGCGTAGTCTACACCGCAATATCGAAATGGGTAGGTGGGAGTTACTCGTTCTTTCGGTAAATTGCCCATAATAGGAGTCAAAGCTTTTCCCTTTAGTCTTTTGCACGCAATACAATCGTTAACTATTTTTCTTGCTAGATTTCTGCCACCTATAGGCCACCAGCGTTGGCGAATATCGTACAGCAACGCCTGAGGTGCAAGATGAAACAGACGTCTATGCTCGTGGCGCATGAGCAATACAGTAAAGCGATGTTTGGAAGATAGCAAAATGGGGTGCTTTTGCTCGTATTCGAAACTGTCCGAATAACCAATTCCTCCACCAACACGCATTAAATTGTTTTCGTCAATGAACAAGTTTAGCTTGAATAAGCTAGGCTTCCCTTTCAGCGACTGATTTCTCAAAACTAAATTATATTCTTCACCAAAAGATTCTAATTGAGAAAACCACGCTAAGATTAACTCTGATTTTCTCAGTTCGTCCAGAGTGAGTGCACCCGTGTGATGATTTGTTTTGTTGCGCAAGTTGTAAATAAAACGTAACATGTGAGCCAGGGCGCGCCTCATTTGTTCTAACTGAGAATATCTAGAAAATGGAAATATATCGGTAGGTATCTTTGTAAGTAAAACATTGACCTTAATAGGTTTGACCTCAGGTAAGTCGGTTTGCTCCTCCGACGAATAAAACTCTAAAACAGAATCGCCGCAATTGAAGGCGAACTCATGTAGAAAGGGAGGTCCTTCCCACCACAATTTAGAGAAGGCGAGGTCTGGTAAGGGAACCCCACGTGACACTAAGTCGGCTGGGTTCTCCTTCCCGTTGACATGCCGCCATGGTAAGTCTTTTGTGATTTCGTGAATCTCGGCGACCCTGTTTTGAAAGAAAGTTTTAAGTAAATTGGGGGCCTTGCGTAGCCATCCCAATACGATTGTTGAATCCGTCTAAAACATGACGTGTTTGAATTCACAATGAAGAGATTCACGTATTTTTTAATATAAACGTGCACCAGTTACAGCACCGCACAATTCTAGCCTCGGAATACTCACGGGCTTCACTGGTGCAACTTTGCTCTTGGAGCATAGTAGCCTGACACATTCTACGGAGTGAGTATTGTTTACGACACGAATGAAAACGCATGCACCGTATCCTGTTAATGACGCATCAGTAAATATGTGCAGCTCGATATGCTATGCCACAATACCCAGTACGTGACGCGGTACTCGAATACTTTCGAGTGCAGATAAGCCAGTTGCAAACCTGTTCCACGCATCTACGACATCGCTGGGGAGCGCATCATCCCAATCTAATTTTAATAACCATAATTTCTGTAATAAAACTTTCGCAATCATTATTGCAGGACTTAATAATCCAAACGGATCGAATATTTGTGAAACGTGGGATAATATGGACCGTTTAGTTACTATACTATCCCGCTTAAATTGCGTGTTATAATGGAATTCATCAGATAAATTATTCCAACCGATACCTAAAGTTTTAGTTTGGCGGTTTATGTCTAAATTTAGTTGCTTGACCTCATGAAATGGGTCGGCAAGTAATTGGTCACAATGAAAGTTGAATAACCACTTTCGTAAAGGAAAACATCCCGATAACAAAGTTTTGCACGTTTTTTCGCAATGCTCTAATAATTTGTCTTTATTATCGGACGATGTAATAAGGTCATCAATGAAAAAATCCTCATAAATTATCATTTTGACGTCTGGATCCGAGCAGTTCGCAGCCGTTTCCTTTAAACATCGGACCGCCATAAAGGATGCAGTCCCATAAACAATACGGTTATGACGATAAACACCCACCTCGTGTGACGGGTCATCACGCCAGAGGATAAGCTGTAATTCGCGTTGATTATCGATAACCTCAACTTATCGGTACATTTTTTCAACGTCAGCGCAAGCCACGTATTTATGGAGGCGCAGACGTAGCAAGCCCCTTTGATGAGAATAGCAAGTAAGTCACCTTGTATAGGAGGTCCTATGTGCTGTATATCGTTAAGGGATACTCCAGTGCTCGAGGCAGCACTCGCATCGAATACCACTCTTAATTTGGTGCTCTCGCTGTGCTCACGCAGAACACCGTGGTGACTCATAAAAAAATGAGGAACTCCGAATGAGTCAATTCGCGTCATGTGCCCCAAAGCTACATACTCATGCATGAAGTCCGTGTACAATTTTCTATATTCTGGATCACGTTGCAATCTTTTCTCTAATGATATTAATCGCTTGAGGGCCTGAGCAAACGTCTCACCTAAACTTTGAGGCGAAGACTTGAGGGGAATCGTGACGCAAAAACTCCTTGTTACGAGTTGTGGTTTTGACGAAATGGTTTTCGCATTCCCGTTCTTCGTCGGTGCGCGTATCACAAAGCTTAGGCTCCTCAAGCTCCCAAAACAGCCGCAGTTGGTTCTCTATTAATTAAGAAAAATTGCATCGTACGTGGTTCGGTTTTCGCATACCGTTTACCGGGTCCGATATAATCCAACCTAATCGCGTATTTTGTAGATATGGACCTTGGGGTAATCGCATTTTACCTTCGCATAATAAGTCCCAAAATATAATATATAATATAATAATATCAGCCTTTACTGCCCACTGCTGGACAAAGGCCTTCTCTCACAAATCGAGGTGAGAGAGATTAGGTCATACTCCACCACGCGGACCCAGTGCGGATTGATGGAGGCAGGTTTGTGGCCACCTGCTGTTGGAACTTATCAAGCCGCCTTTAAGGCTTCCAACTCGGCTTAACGACTACCACATTAAGTGGTAGCCGGGACCAACGGCTTAACGTGCCTTCCGAAGCACGGAAAATAGCATATTCCCAAAATATATCTGCGCCTATTAAGATCTATCGTTCGGGATTCATGAAATTCGGGGTCGGCTAGTTGTACGTTGCCAGGGATCTCGAACTTCGCAAGTTGTTGCGGTAACGCTGGCAACACGGACATAATATTAGGTAAAACAATACATTGAATTCGCATAATGTATGTATCCATGCGTGATTTAACCTCGATATTGCAAATCACCGTTGATCTTGTTACCGAGTTACCCACGCCACGGATTTCTTGAGTGGACTGTACTAACGGTAAATTTAAATTATCGCATAGCGATTGCGTAATTATACATCTTTCGCTGCCAGAATCTAAAACCGCGCGAGCTAAATGATAATTACCACGACTATCCCGCACTTCGACTAGTGCCGTTGACAACAACACAGGTCGCATACATGGGTAACGAGCGCATAAAACATCTACTCGAGCATTATTGTTGCATATTTTGTTGTTGTCATGCGAGTCGGCAGCGTTGACGACCGAGTGCATAATTACAGCTGGTATAGTTTTATTATTATCAGCTGAGATTTGCGGCCCCGCCTTGTGACTAACTTCATGATGAATTAACGAGTTATGTTTTAATCTGCAAAACCGGCAAGAACCGAATCTACATTCATTCACGTTATGACCGATACGTAAACAATTTTCGCAAAGCTTGTTATATTTTATTAGTTTTAATTTAGACTCTAAACTGGAAGTTAAGAAATATTGACAATTATACAGTGGATGATATTGTTTACAAAGAAAACACGACTTTTTACTTTGGCTTTGCGACTTATTTGTGGAAACATTGCAGTGTATTTTCGAGTGATTTTGTGTAATTGTGCTGTGCCCTTTGTGACTCGTGCTACCGTGCGTCAACTGTAATGTTTCCAACATGTCAGCTCGGTCCTTTAGAAAGTTCAACAAATCATTTAATTTCAAAACTGATTTGGAATCACCAGCTTGATTGGAGTGCATAGTTTTGTGTTGCACCCATTCGCGTTCTGAGATTTTATCTAATTTTGTTACTATAATGTAAATAATTAAGGTATCCCAGGTATCTACCGGTTCACCTAGAAGTTTTAATGCGCGTAGATTTTTGAGTATAATGTCTATTAACTTCCTCAGCAATGCTGGTGATTCTTTGGTCAGCGTTTGAATGTTAAATAAAGCCTTTACGTGGTTATGTATTAGTAATCTGGTGTTGTTAAATCTTGTGAGGAGTAACTCCCATGCCACCTCGTAATTTGCCGCGGAGAATTCAACCGAATCAATAACCAAAGCCGCACTGCCCTTAAGAGATGATCTCAAGTAATGGAACTTTTCTATGCTTTGAATATTGTTTGAATTGTGGAGTAACGATTGAAATGTGTCTCTAAACTGGAGCCACTGCTCTGCAGAACCATCAAAAACTGGTATTGATATGGTAGGAAGCTTAACTGAACTACTAGGAGTCGGTTTAGAATTAGTATCAACCTCACCACCGCGTAGCATACTTTCAGCCCTAGCTAACGTGTCATAATAACAATCTTCAAATAATTCTCGCTCTCTTAACTGTTCGTCAAGATCTACCTCCAATACAGATTCTTCTAATTTAGCCTGAAGATCGTTAAATTCAACAAATAGACCCTAAACCCCTTTGATGCGGAACTTTAAGTCTATCTGAGCTTGAACAGGCAGAGATTTGCCATAGCGACTAATGTGATTCGAAAGTCTTGTTAAGCGACCTTTGACAATACCTCGCTTCTTAATTAAATCACTTATTACTCTGTTCATATTCTCGTCATCCGTGACTGTGATTTTGCATGGAGACTTAGACCTAGTGCCTGATTCTGTGCTCATTCTGGAGATCAGTGAAAGGTGGAGTACTCACGTTTTGCGAACTGCAGTTAGCGCTAGCGACGGCACACACTGCTTTTGATTTGCAAACAGCTACTCACTGCATCTCAATCACTGTAATTGGATTACCACAGAGTTAACACAAGGGTGGATAGATATTTGGATAGGATAGATGGCTGGCCGTACCGTTTCTTCGTTTGAAAGCGATGTAACTGGCTAACAATCGTCCCCGCTTTTTTCGTATCTTGCTTGAACACCCAAACGTCTAAAAGGAATGTGAAGGTCGCAGTCCTCTTGAAATCGGCGCTGAAGGATCAAATGTTGCCGCCGCAACGTGTTTACTATGCAATAAAACTATTTTGCTGAGTCTATTGCGTTTATTTTAACGTTTAACCTACAGACGTTCTCGGGTGAGAAAAGAATGGTAGTTACAAAATTTTATTTTTGAATCTTAAGTTAGAAGTGATGACACTAGATGCCTCGTTCGGAAACGCGACACATGGGTAAGATCTTAAAAGAGGATCCGAGTATGGTGCCGAGGGCACTATATTCGATGACCTTAGTAGGGTCTCTTAACAAGTGGCTCTTAAAAGTAATAAAAGATTTTACACTCAAGATTGTAGTCGATTATAATATGTACAAACAGTCCAATAACATATGTCTGATTTCTAGAAAAAGGGTAATCGTCAAATCCATTTAGGCTGGGTAACGTTTAACAATATCTTTTACAATATCTTTTCGTACCAAATACCGCAGTGTCTGAAAATAAATCTACTAGTATGTTGTCATTTATGACTGACGGCACTGTAATACGTTCGCTCACGATGGAGTTCATAAGATGGATCAGATTATCCAGGTAACAGAGAGAGCTGCGCTACACGTTTCCCTGTAAGATCAGATGAAATAATGGAGGAACAGAAAAGAAAGTGAACCTAAGTCACAAAACATAGTGGTCAGAATTGCAACTTGTGGCCGTTTAGGCAAAAAGTTTATTTGACAACGATAATGAATCAGAAGATGGGAAGTGAGCTGGTCTTCCAAAAATGCACCGATAACCTGGCAAAAGTCGGGGGCAAAAGGATACTTATAGCGAAAAGCCATGGCGATCTTTGAGGAAGGCCTATGGCTTGTAGTGGGCGTACTTCGGCTTATGTTGAAAATCAAGAGCTACAATTTATTAAAACACTCTAAAAATGTAACAGGAAAAAGCCAGTGACAGGTTTTTACTAATAAAACCGATATCGACATAATCAATCTCAATTCCCCGATTGAAGTATAAAGAAAACTTTAAAAAATAAGATTAAATTTCTCAAAAATAACTAGCGCCTCTCAGTAATTCATATGACGTCACTTCATTCTTCAGATATAGGTTTAATTCAACAGGTAGTCCCTTGAACCTACAAGGCAGTCCGCACTTATTTAAAAAAATTTCCAATCGATTAATAAAATCGATTTCCGCTTTTTTATATGTGGTATTATCGTCTGTCTACCATATTTGCCAACAGTGTGTTCAACCTCATTCTTTGTTCGTGCGCGGCGGTGAACGCACACTTTCCGCTAATTACTTCAACAGTGTAAAAGTAATCATGCCTAAAAGGAGTTATGAAGAAAAATTAGAACGAGTAATTTGTTCATCAGATTCATCTGAAGACTGTAAGTCTAATGGCAAAATCATTACATTTTTACATAGTGAATTTTGTGTGGCATTAAATATTTTATATAACCTGGAGGTTGACCGTGGGTCAACACGATGGTATGTTTTAAGCTTAGAGGGTAACCGTGGGTTATCACAAAGCAATAATAAGAACAAAGTTTTAACCTAGAGGTTGACCGCGGGTCAACACGATGGTATATTTACGCTTAGAAAATAAATGTTGGTTATCAAAAAATAAGCATAAAGTTAAATTTTTACTGTGATGTGGGTGGTTGAGAATTTATCTCATATCCCAAGCTCATAGTTGGATCAATTCTTAAACAGTAATAAAGTGCAAGTTTTGTGTAACTACCCACAATATTATTTGCTTTTTTTCCGAAATATAAATTCAAATATTTGGATATAAAACTAAAGCGATGCATTTGTTTTAAAAATCGAGCCACAAGTTTGTGATAAGGACATTATCATGACCTCGGCGATTTCTCCAGTGAAAGTTATCCACGGAGAAAACTTGCCCGAAAATATCGACAAAAACGATAAGGAGCCAGCACCGATACCAGATTTAGAACCGGACATGTTATCCGCTCTTGGAGAGGTAACAGAGGACAAACCCAGGTTTGGGGAAAATATCCATGAAAACTTGGCTCGACTTTGGACGCCAATTCTTCGGAAGGGGCTAGTCAAAGAAGTCAAGGACAATCTTAAAAAGAAGTTCCTTATACCGGAGAATTGTAGCCTTTTACACGCTCCTCAGCTTAACCCCGAAATTGCTGCTACAATTTCAGATATTACGCGAAATAAAGAGAAACGAGTAGAAGCTGCTGAACAACAGCTGGGTCTGGGTATTACAGCTCTTAACAGAGATCTTTTACTACTCCTTGAAAATGACCAGAAGTGAGTAAAGGCGATTAAGTTTTTGAGTGACTGTGGTCGTCTCCTCTGCGACCTACACCACGTTGAAACCGAGGTGCGAAAAAAGTTTATGACTCCTGGCCTAGTCTTTCTTAAACATAATTCAAGACGTAGATAGGGACGATACTGTATTCGGACAAAAACTCTCTGATAAAATTAAAGCCTCAAAGGCAATTGAGAAACAAGGCTGGCAAATCAAAAAACCTGCCCCAACAAAGACGTATACAGCTTCCTCCCAACCATCAACTAGCCAACCACGACACTCGGGAAACTGGTACGGCCCCCCCCTCGCTTTACGTCAAACAGGGGGGGGGGGCGAGGGACCTCGAAGAAATCTGCACCAACAGGTCAGAAGATGCAATCCTCAGTGTCGAAGCAAATGACCCAGACTCAATATCAAACCAAGCCACGTGCTCCAGCTCAACACCAGTAAAGGTACACGCTGGTCAGATCCAGCAATTTTATAATTGTTGGTTTAAAATTACAAAATCTTCTCTTGTACTTAACTGGATTTTCAAAGGTTATTCTATCCCTTTTTCTTGTCCAGTTAAACAAAATAATGTGCCCACCATAATGGACCCATGGAGAACATTTCGATATGATTATAGCAATTAATAAACTTTTAGACTTAGGGGCAATATCAGCTTGTAAGCGCACTAAAGGCGACTTTATTTCAAGCATTTTTTTTTTTTGACTCTGAAACCTAATGGAGGTAAACGATTTATCCTTCATTTAAAACCTTTTTCAAAAGTCTCACTTTAAAATGGAGGACTACAGAACTGCAACCAAGTTGATTCCTAAAGACGGCTTTCTGGCCACCATAGACCTTAAGGAGGCCTATTTATCGGTCCTTATTAATGAATCTCATAAAAAATATTTACGTTCATTTTTAATAATACTGTTTATAAATTTAAAGTAATGACGTATGGTTTATGTGTAGCTCCAAGGGTTTTCACAAAAATTATGAAAGAAGTGATAAGCCACCTAAGATAAAAGGACAAATCGGAAACATATTTGGATGACATGTTGTGTATAGGTGAAACATATAACGAATGTTTCGCTAATGTACGTAGTAATCTAGACTTACTACAATGCCTTGGATTCACAATTAATTTTGAGAAAAGTGTGTTAACCCCTAAAATAATATGCAAATTATTAGGTTTTACGCTTAACTCTGCCGATTTGTCTCTGTCTCTGCCTTCCGATAAAAGAAATAATATAGCTAAACTAGTCAAAAAGTACTCTCTATTGCCTATTTGTTCTATAAGAGAATTCTCACAACTGATTGGGGTACTCATTGCAGCTTGCCCAGCAGTGAAATATGGCTGGATTTATACAAAAACTTTAGAAAGACAAAAATATTTAGCACTTCAGAGAAATACTAATTTCGAAGCAAAAATCTATTTATCAAAGGTAATTTTACCAGATTTGCAGTAGTAGGATCAGAACATCTTTTCGTCCTCTAATCCTATGTGACTCTGTGAAGAATTCATTCTAGAAATATTTACAGACGCTTCTAAACTGACCTGGGGGGCGTACTGTAATGGTAAACGTGTGAATGGCAGGTGGAAGGCATCTGTTGCCTTTCCTACCACATAATTTTTTTAGAACTCCTTGCTGCGTTTATGGGATTAAAATGTTTTGCTAGTGACATTTCTAATCACGCCATCTTGTTAAGTGTCGATAATACACAAGCAATAAGTTACATTAATCGCATGGGTGGAATTCAATTTCCACACCTTAATGATCTAGCTAAAACCATTTGACAGTGGTGTGAGAGGCGAAACATTTGGCTTGTTGCATCATATATATGTTCCAAAGACAACGTTGAAGCTGACCAGGTGTCACGTAGAATAAATATCGATACTGAGTGGAAGCTATCGGATTGGGCTTTTCAAAGAGTAGTTTATGAATTAGGTCCACCAAATATAGATCTTTTTGCCTCACGCACCACAACGAAATGTAATACTTATATTTCATGGAAAAAGACCCAGATGCTTTGGCGGTAGACGCGTTTACAATTAATTGGAATACTCACAATTTTTACGCATTTCCACCTTTCTCGCTTATCCTAAAGTGTATAAGAAAAATAATAAGCGACAAAGTTACAGGCATTTTGGTTATTCCCTACTGGACTGGACAGCCTCGGTTCCCTTTGCTCAAAAAGATATTAATATCTGATATCATACTCTTTAAACCTAACAAAGATCTTTTGCGTTCTCATTACAAATCACGACACCCACTTCACAAGAGTGTTACTCTGGGAGTCGCGAAGCTCTTCGGGTTGCTTTCACTCGACGGAACATTCAATCAGTAGCTATAGATTTAATGCTTTCTTCCGTCTCAAATAGTACATTAAAACAATTTAGTACTTCTTACAAACTTTGGTGCCAATTTTGTGATACCAACAATATAAATAGGTTTGATCCTCAGCTCAACAATGTATTAGTTTTTTTGGCTGAGAGGAGGATCTTACGGTTCTATAAATACTCACCGATCAGCTTTGTCATTGCTTCTGGGAGATAATGTAGGATCTAACGATTATGTTATAGGTTTATTAAAAGGCATTTACAAACAAAAACCTTCCTAGCTCAAATACATAGGTACTTGGGATCCACAGATTATCCAAAAAATTATGTATTTTACTAGCCATTTGTACTGCTTATAGAGTACAATCCTTATCGCTGATTAAAGTATCACATGTAAACAGATCTACTGATTCCATAAAAAATCTTAATTTCTGATATTATTAAAACTTCTGCTGCGGGTAGAAATCAGCCAGCCATATTTTAGAGAAAATCCCCAAATATGTCCATCTACAACTCTAGATGATTATCTATTTATGACTGCTAATTTAAGATCAAATAATTTCGTCTTTTACTTACTTTCAAGAAGCCACATAGAAAAGCTTCTTCTCAGACCATTAGTAGGTGGATAAAGAATATTCTAGCAGAGAGTGGGATCGATGTGGGCATGTTCAGTGCTCATAGTACTAGACATGCTTCCACGTCGGCAGCGGCCTCTGCTGGAGTTTCCATAGATATTATTAGAAAAACTTTTGCTAAGTTTTATAATAGACCGGTCCTAGATGAAGGAATCTTTGCTAGATCTGTTTTCTCCTTTAATTAAGAAATTTAGAATTAATCTAAAAGTATAAGTTTATAATTACTGATTAGTATAAATAGTCAAGTTAATATTACGTTACTTTAAAACAATGTTAATATATAACGTGTTTTTGATAACTGTGGTGTTATTTATTTATATTAAATTTTTAAATTAAAATTTATTCTGTTAATAAAGGTAATTGATACCTATTTAAAGTTACTCTAAACATCTACCTGTTGAATTAAACCTATATCTGAAGAATGAAGTGACGTCATATGAATAGATGATCAAACGAACTTGTATAGTGAAGTTCGATATATATATATATATATATAATTGTACCCACACCTGTGAATAAATTTTAATTTTCTCTCTAAAGAAATGAGGTTGAACACACTGTTGGCAAATATGGTAGACAGACGATAATACCACATATAAAAAAGCGGAAATCGATTTTATTAATCTATTGGAAATTTTTTTAAATAAGTGCGGACTGCCTTGTAGGTTCAAGGGACTACCTGTTGAATTAAACCTATATCTTCGAATGAAGTGACTCATATAATAGAGATCGAACTTCACTATACAAGTTCGTTTGATCATCTATAGGCTTAGAATTTAAATAACAAAATTCTCTAATATTGCTTTTTTTCTGCCAAATCAAATAATGAAACACACTGAATTATCTAATAAATAATGTATCTGCAACAATATATTACTGTTTATATTTTATGATGCATATAAAATATTACAGTAATGTATTATAACCGTAAACATCGATTAGATTTCACCCGAATAAATTCGTAAAGACAAATTGCTGTTTAGTTCTTTGCACCATATTTTGAAATTTTATGTCATTAATTGTGCACGCCAGGTCGATCGATTTGATTTGTCACTCAGCGGATTGGGTTTGAAACTAAAGAAACAACATTACAATACAAAATCTTTTTAACAAAAAAAGTAAACAGACTTTAAAAAGCAAATAATAAATATTTGAAATCGGTACCGGTTAGTGCAATTGGTTACGTGGCACCGACTTCAAATATTTATTTTCTTGCTTTTTGAAGTCGGTTTACTTTTTGTTAAAAAGATTTTTCTTTTACAAATTTAAGTGACGTGTGAAATATTTACTATTATTTATATACCTATATTATGTTATTATGATGAGTTGTTCAGTAAGGTACCTACAGGATTGATATAATAACCATAATATCGGAATCTATACATTCGTGCTGTTCGCCGTGAAGGAGTCCCCTGGTGTATCTTCCAAGTCCAAAGTTCAATACCGATTTCATTTAAATGGGACCACAACGAAACTATACTAAGTCCAACACAAAACGAATCATCAAAATCATTTCATACATAAAGACGTTATAAAAAAAAACCACAGAGGAATCAGAATATTAACCTTTTTTGAACTTGGTTAATATTCTGATTAGTTCTATGGCAGGGTGCCTGTAGGATTGACGTAATACCTAAATTATCTCAATCTACGCATTCGTGTCGTTAAGCAGTTCCCTGGTGTATCTTCAAAGTCCAAGGTCCAATACCGATGGAATTAAAATGGAACCACCTTGGAGCTATACTGAACCCAATGCAACAATAATCATCAAAATCGATTCATAATTGGCGGAAAGATCGCGTAACATACATACAAAAAAAAGAACATACAGTCGAATTGAGAACCTTCTCCTTTTTAGAAGTCGGTTAAAATATCTAACTTCTTTGATGGAGTACATGTTTGCCATCCCTGCTTGGGTAATATAGACGTGCCTATATTTTCTAAGACTTTTATAAAACTTTTTCCTAAACATCGATGGCACTTGTAGTTCCAATATTAATATCATGTTTCCTTCAAATGACCCTTTTTTCTTACTTCATAATATTATGATATAGGCTTCACTCAATGTCAACATGATACCGGAGGGTCTTTCGGGCTGTATACATATAAAACTATCTATGTAAGAAATGAGACTGTTTGCAAACTATGATGGAACTTAGCACTGAAGTTAATACTAAAGAAGACTGAAGTTAACTGAACAAACACCAACACAAGATTTTTTTTTGTTTTCTCTTTTATTATTTAAGAGAAAAAATCAAACGTAGCCACACTACGATTTATTCCTGTGTTGTGGGTGCGTTTGCAAACAGAAACATTCACGTAAACAAATACCTAGGCCGAAATAAACAACTGTGGGTCACACATAGATTTGTCTCGTGCGGATATCGAACACGCGACTATTCGACTCAGTGGGCGGAGCGGCTTAAGTTCCTAACCACTACGCCAAATCGTCAAATGATTGTGGATCGCCCAAATGCTGCTTTATGCAAAGATCATACTGGCAATAAGCATTCTAGTTAGCCGCAGCCATAAACCTAAAGGTCTTCGGTTAGGTGCCGCACCGATCTTACAATCCCTTGGGGTAGAGGGGTTTTTTAAAGAGTAGAGAGCGACGGTCTACAAGACCCCCAAAATTCCCAAAATATCTGTTAGGGCCCCAACAGATAAGAGACACTTTTAAAGGAGTCATTAGGGGAAGTAAAAAACTTCGATTACAAAATTTCGAATCTTCTCTTTTGGAATAAGCGTACATAATTCCGCGAAAATCCCCCAAACTTTAAACCATGTTCCGCTGATCGACCAATAAAACTTTGCTAATCTAATTAAAGTTTGATCTGGATTCGGCCACGGATGCCCTATGAATAACACCTTCCAACCTTATTCGTACGAACAATTAACATCGATGCGTAACGCGGCGCGTTAACGCTGCGTTTGGTCATAGTGGATAAGGATTTAGAAAATGAGGGAGTTAGGTTATTTACTGAGTTTTAAGATTTACGCGAATATCGCATATGAAATAAATCTATTTATCGGGTTTTATCGCGGTTTATTTTTGTTTTTAGGTTCCCGACGTTTCGAGTGCTTTGCAGCCCCCGGGAAGGACCTTCCCGTGGCCATGGGTGCGTTTTTGGGTTTTATTTCATGAGTTAAGTTATTGCTTGCGAATTGTAGTATCGTGAAAGGTTCGTGTAACTATATAGTGTATTTTCATTAGACCTTTTACACACACCGTCACGCCTATATTCACCAGACTAGGGTTGGTAAAAGTATATTTTTACACACACAACCCACACGTTACGTCGTCTTTCTTTGACGTTCGTTTCATGCACGTTCGCAGGTTATGGAGAATTTTGTCACACTTGGTCATGGGAATATAGTTCAAGTCTTCTCCAGTACGTTGGTACTCCATATTCGAATAGTGTATCTATTTTGTCATTCATTCTTCCCACACTCTTTCTATTTATAACTTCTTGACTATCAGGCAAACTAATGTCTGTTCATACCAAATCGCTAATATCTTCAAGTTGGCTTACACAAAATACCCTTCCACTCACACTTACATACACGCACATATGTGTACTTGACACACACGCACACACACGTGCACACACATAGACACAGACCAACATACACTTACACACACGTTGTACATTCTCTCTATTTTATAGTAAAGTTTCTTTAATTTGTTATTTAATATTTTCATCACACATCTAGTTCATACCCGATCAAATAATAAATGGAACTTTAAGTTACAGGGGCCTGGTGACCCGTAACACAGGTATTCTTATGCCTATTTCGGGCACCAGTCCCTCACAAATGTCCTATTATTTTATTAGATTAAGGTCCTACTGCACTAATGGTGCACATTTGTAATAAGAAAGTAAATGCTTTTATTAATATATTATATTCACCATCAGCCAAAATAGATCCAATGCAGGACAAATGCTTTCCCCAAAGATCGCCAAGATGACCTGTGTTGTGTTGTTTGCATCCCACCTTGGAGCTTGCCTACTCCACACATTCCGAAACGAGGTCCCCATTAGAGAATCTTTCTACCTCAAAGACTATCAGTTCTATGAGCAATGTGCCCCGCTTGTAATAATATATCAGTCTATAATGCCCACTGCTGGACAAAGACCTTCTTTCACAAATGAGGTGAGAGAGATTAGGCCATACTCCAACACGCCGACCCAGTGCGGATAGGTGCAGGCAGGTTTGTGGCCGCCTGCTGTTGGAATTTATCAAGCCGCCTTTAAGGCTTCCAAGTTCGCTTAACGAACACCACATTAAGTGGTAACCGGGACCAACGGCTTAGCGTGCCTCACGAAGCATGGGGCCGCTCGAATATGAAAATGCAATAAACGGTCACCCATCTTAGGCTGACCGAGTTGAACGCTGCTTAACCTTCGCAATCGGTAAGAACATCGCCGCTGCACAGCACTGTAAGCGCCTCTTACTGCCCCGCTTACTGCTACTTAAATTTGGTAATTCTTACTTAGAATTGCAAAGTCTTCAAATTCTGAGGGCTATGTCGGTGACTTTGGCTCTCCAGCGCATTTCCTCGTATCTGATTCGATCTCGCAGGAAAATTCCGATTCTATTAGGTTTTTAAATCTTCAAAATATCCCCAACACAAACTTTCCTATATCAACTTTCAAATACGAAACTTTGTGTTTCAACAGTCAATTATTTATTGACGTAGGATAGGAAAGTTGGCCGGCGAAATGAAGTTTGGAGTTCCACATAATGTGAAACTTTCCGCCTGATTGACAGCTCCTTAATTGATAGATACACTGGACTTGGGTAATTATAATAAATTGCTTTTGTATAATAAGAAAATTCATAGCGTTCTATTTAGGTTTTGTAGGAAGTTTAGATGCAATAGAAACATAAAGATATTTTAAATTATTACTGGTTTAGTATTATCCATCAACTTTTTAGTTATTTGCTAATAGAAATTAAAATACATATAAAAGGAAAGCAGAAGACGATGGAAAGAAAGAGGCAGCATGAGAAAAGATCATGATTGGATAGATGTTTTAACAGTATTCGATTCTAAACCCAAAAATGAAAGACCATAAGGAGCAAGACTAAAGGTACAATCAAACCAACGCATTCAGCCAGGGTGGCGTTTTTAGTGGCGATCACGGTGGCGATCAGTATCTCCCTATGATTGTGTGTGCAGACGCCGCCCAGATAACGTGAGCTGGACGTAGGACGCGTTGGTGTAAACATTTCCATACAAATATTACTACAGGAGCTGATCGCCACCGTGCACGCCACTGCGGCCGTGGCTAAACGCGTTGGTTTGGCCGTACCTTAAAAGAAAATTGTTTAAAAGGAAACTGAAAAAGCATTTCCTAAGTTTGTGCTAAGTTAGTATTACCATAATATTAAATCTGTAGACTCAACTGACCCCATAGTCAAACTGGTTGCACAGTTTTGCGGGGCTACAATTTAAAATCGTGCATTATGTTGTTTTCCTAAATAAATAAATGAAATACGTATTTTAATAAAAATAAAATATATAGGTACCATTGGAATAGGAAACTATCGTACCATATTAAATTCCAGACTGCAACTCAGAATTTATCGATAGAAAAACCTGAATGTTTAATTCGACTAAGAATTCGAAGCGAGGGCCTTTTGATTGCTAGTTAGTAGTCAAGTAGCTTGTGAACTAGACTAACAAGGTATTTTAACAACCATTAACGCTTTAGATACTTATTGGTGACGATTGTTGGCGTATTTAATATTGAACAACAAAATTTTGAACGGTAACGCTTTCGAATTAGTAGCATCGCAATGCTGTAATTAAATCCGTTAGACACAAATTTGTTTCAATTTAACAATGTTACTTTAACATATCGTACCTCCGCTCTAATAGTGTTAGAACTCAGGATTGATTCTTTTTTATCATTTCTAGTTACTTAACCTGAAAGTTGCGGTAAAACGCAAAATCGCCTCAAAACTCCGTAACAAAGCAGCCGAGAGTATCACATGCCATTTTAAGAAAATTTAAAAAAACCGATGGAAATGCGATAGTGGGAGGATGTAGGTACCGGGAAAGACCTAGAGTATCATATCATGACCAAATAGACCGAGTCTTATCTGAAGGTCAAGTAAAGAGTCTCCGTAACCGGCGAGCAGTGTATGAGACGAACTATGAGAGTTGAGGAAGCCAGAGAGGTCTGTAAGGAAAGAACCTGTTGGAACTCTGTACTCTCTGCCTACCCCGCAAGGGACTGGCGTGATGATATAGATGGCTAGAATGCCGATAGAAAGCCGATTGAAAAAAAATGGTTTTTAGTGAGGACGATAATATTAAAAAATAATACGGGTTTTGAGTTATGACGATATTTGAGCGGAGGTGCTTATAGTAATAAGCTTGCCTATGTATATCATCACTCCAGATCCCAGAGTAGGTTAGGTAGGCAGAGAGCTAATAAGCTCAGATACCATAGATGTGCCATCTAAACACAAATTATTAAAAAAAATGAACACCGTCATGCCTATATTGGTCCCCAAGTAGCCGGTAGAGGTGTACTGTAACCCCACTTTAATAGGATTCTCATCCTAGATCGCAGAAAATGTAATTTTTCCATATGATTTTTTTCAGTATTAGTCCAGAATCTTGCATTTCGCCTGGCATAATGGAATTGGGACCCAACATCTATGGCGAAAAGTGAGTGTACATAGTGTACTATATCGACCTTTACTACCTTTGCTTGAGGAAAGTAAGTGTTTTAATCAAAAACGGATTTTTTAATCAAAAAAATCTAAAAGCGCGTAAAACCAACATTATTTTGTAATACATTTTAACAGCAAGAAAAGAGCTCGTTCGACTTAGTTTATAGCTCAGACCTCGTAAACGGTTCGATTCCCGACCCTGAACACTGTAATAAAAACGCGATAAACATGGATAGTAAAAATCTAAAATGTGTTTATTGTTCGATGTTTACATTTGGTTTAGAGTAAAGAGTTGGTGGTGAATAATACATCAAAATATTATTTGGACTAGATAGTATAGATCGAAAAACGGCGCGTAAAATAAGACCACAAGTATGGGTGTGGTCTCATTTCGATTTAGTTCCATCCAACCCTTGCCAACGTGAGGACGCGATAAAGTGTTGCAGTTTGCTAGAACAACCATTATAAAAAGATCTGAAGTCATTAATAATTTAAGTGTACATGGTGCATAAGTATATCTAAACGCAGTCGTTTTTTGGCTGTCAATTTGGATGTGATCTGTGATTTAGTACGAATAATATATTTGTCGGCTTAGGTTTTCTGGATGGCCGTTTCAGTGCTATGAAATGTGAAAGGTTGATTTATCTTCGTTTTCATAGTCGTCCGGATGGTGGCCGAACATAAAGGAAATTTGAGATACACAAATATCCACACCGATTTGTACCGTGCGGGAATCGAGCCCGCGATTATTCTACCCAGTAGACAGAGCGACTTAGCGCTCCTGTACACGATACCGCCGCCGCGCCGCCACTGCAAAGCTACGCGGCGTATACGCGACGGGTGAAGTCCGCCACCGCGCCGTCGCCGCGCCGCCACCGCACCGCTGACCGCCAGTAATTGATTTTGTTAGTCCATTATCGGCCGCCTACGAAGGTGCACCTGCTTTAATTTTTAATGAATTATCATGGAAAATTTTGATTATGAAACGTTCATAAGTTTAGTAGAGGACAGAGAAGTATTATGGGACAAAAATTTGGAAATATATAGAGACAAGCGTAAAAGTTTAAAAGCTTAGTTTATTTTTGCGGTGGCGGCGCGGCAGCGGCGCGGTGGCGGGCTTCACCCGTTGCGTATACACAGCGTAGCAGAACGGTGCCGGGGCAGCAGCGGTATCGTGTACACGAGCGCTTAAGCTTAATCGTCCGTCGAACGTTTTAATATAAATTTATTTAAAATTCACATTTGGATTACAAGGCCAGTACAAAGATGGGCCGATGATGTGGTTAAGTGCGTTGATACGTCCTGGCTAAGATTGGCTCAGGATAGAGATACGTGGTGTAAAAGGGAGGAGGCTTATGCCCTGCAATGGGTGGAATAATATGGAATAGAAAATTCAAGGGGATTTATCAATAACCTCCCAATATTTCGCTATATTCTCGAACAAGTAAGTGTACTTGTCTCAGTTGGCAATATCACTATATTAGATACGTGCCCAAGTTGTTCAACTATTAATTGCAAAAGCCTGCAACTCCGGTACGCGCGGTATAATTCACCTCCCGAGTTCTGGACCCTTATTCGCTAACCAAACGCGACGCGTTACGATAAATTCGTGAAATGATTGTTTAACATTCTGTCCTAGTTTCTGCCCGCGACTTCGTTAAAGTTTAAAAAGTATCTTTTTGTTAATCCAGGTAATATACAGTGTGCCAAATTTCATTCAAATCCGTTCAGTCGTTTTTGCGTGATTGAGTAACGAACTTTCAAATTTATAATATTAGTAGAATACTATCCGGGCCTGTCTCCAAATGGACTTTCTACAGTCATTAACTCTAATGGAAATTGAAAAAATGTATGGAAATGACATTTTGCAACGAAATGTCACGTGGTCAGAACAATGCACTATTGATTGTGACAAGAGAATAGAAACAAATAATTGCCACTTGTCTAGAATGTCTGGAGTACCATTAAAAGATCATTTCACAAAGTTATCGTACCGCATCACGTTACGTGTTTACTGGTTATGGAGAATAAGGGTTCTGTATGGAATAATGAATGATAATTAATAGCTCCTTAGACAATAGTTTCGTGGGAACTTGAATGGGCTTAGGGTTCATTACTTCTAAAGGAAAGAGTTTATAGTCTATTCCAATCAAACTTTAAGGCCTGTATTACAGAACGTAAATTTGTCGTGAATCTCGTGTTCAAAAATGTTTTTTGAGCTAAAAAGTTCGTTTTAAAACTGCTGTTCGTTTTAAAAATTCACGACTGACTTTCGTTGTGTACAACTTTTGAAACATCATCATCATTTTTGGATGTATTAATTGTAATTGCAATGTATAATAAGTGTAATATGAAGGCGACAGTGTTTCCAAAGACATTGAAATTAAAATAATGTTAGTAAGAAATCGACGTATTATGTTGAGTAAAAATAGTTTTAAAGTTTGATTGGAATAGATAGTCTATTCCAATATAGATATAGGGCTAGCAAGTGAGTCACTCGAGACAACTACTAATGGCCACAGGTAGTCACTTTCCATACTTTCTGTAGGGACTCGCGGCACAAATGTAGAAGTAGGCGCTAGTGCTCTTGTAGGAATAATAAACAAAATACAGTTGCGACTACCTAACAACAGATGGCGCTGGTGTAACGAAAAATGTAAGAAGCAAGAACAATAGACGGCAATTATCCAAACATGTCTAAAACGCGGTATGGAAGTTCGCTTGGCACGTAGCATGTATACAGGCCTTTGACTACGACGCTGCGTAAGTAAGACGCAAGACCTGTATAGCTGGAAGATCTTTCCTTTGATATATCCTGCCACATACCACATACCACCAGCCACAGCCAATATGCAGGAACAGTTAGGGTTATCGCGAATGCGCCACTGCGCCACTGCGCCACGAAGACCGAATAAGCTATATGTATCCAGCTTTTACTGGTAACTTTCTCCAGGTCATTGGTCCACTAAGTGGAGAACTCCTCGTTTAGTGGTACATGATCGTTGCATCCCAAAATTATAAGTATTATAATATTACACTTTTAAGCCTAGTTTTAAAATACTCCAAAAAACGATAATCAGCCCAATAAATCAAAAACTTTTATCATGCCTAACAGTCGCCCAAATATTGGTATTTTTTCACAAATATCTCGTATAATTTCGCTTGCCAACTACATTCGCGGTAAAATTGTTGTCTTTGCTGGTTCTGTAGCCTCAGTAAAGTCTTAAATCAGTGATTTGATTTGTCTATAGTAATTTTTAGTAGTTTATACTAAACCCACTTAATTCATGTCTTACTCTAAAAATGTATACTGGATTCACATCTAGTAGATATCAATCAGACCTAGTGTATTATAACTGTAATATTGAATTCGAGATTTTACATCAGTTTTATGAATTATAATTTAAAAAAAAATTGTGCCAGTAGTGAAAAATTACAATTGGCAAGTAAATATTGAATCTCTAAGTTTTTACGTATATGCATCTATTTCTTACATTTAAAATATTCTTTGTCAACCTGGACATAAGACGCACTTTCCTATAAACATTTTATACGGAATAAAATCAAAAGATATTGCTTTTAATATCAAAAATTGTAAGTAATTTATATCATGATAAGTTTCTCGGCACGGTATTAGTTCACAAGTTCTCCGCAGGTATTTAGTTATTTTCAAGAAAACTTCGACCGTAAAAACTGCAGATAGGAAAATTCTGGTAAAAAATGGTGGAAGAGGATTTAATGAATTCAGTTACTTTATACTTAGCGACTTTCTTGTACCATCAGCCATTTTAAAAACTATATATAGTTATTGTACTTACGAAGCCATCAATTAAAATTGTGAAGCGTAAAGAAGCGAAGAACGTATTGGTATATTATTGAGAGCTGTGGCAGAAACCATTTGACGTTATCGTAAAATTGTCGAGAAATCGTGCTGTCACGTGTCATTTTTATGTAGAATATTTGTAGGGTAAAAAGGATAGAGCATATCAGCTCGATTGCGTTTTATTGAGTTCCTACTAATATTATAAATGTAAAAGTGTGTATGTTTAAATGTTTGGATGCTTGTTACTCAATCACGGAAAAACAGCTAAACCGATTTCGATGAAATATGACTTACAGGTAGTTCATTACCTGAATTAAAATAGGACACTTTTTATCCCGAAAAAATGTAAGGTTTCTGTCTAAAGTCAACGTGGATGAAATCGCGGACAGAAACGAGTAGTTAAATAAAGTTTGCAATACAAAATCTGACTGCTAGTTCTGTTCTGTGTGCGTTGTTGTAGGACCGCGATATTCTTTTCGATTATACTCCTTTTTATCAGTAACAGGTACGCTGACGTTTAGAATTTGACGTTTCTAGAAATATGGGGAATTATAGAAATTCACGAGAAATTTATAACGAAGAATGAATCGATATTAATAAAATAATTTAGGAACAAATAGAGAACAAAATAAGATAATCTAATTGATTAATTACGGATCAAGCCATTATTCAGCAAAGTCGTCTGACAAATCGCTTGATTCATCACTTACGTGCACTATTATAAAAAATCTATAAAAATCTCTGTTTTAATATTTTATGATAACTATCCACGTTTATTTATTAATTTCTTAATCGTGAGAATACTATTTCAGTCAGGTTCATAGAATAATATATTCGTAAAAAATCGGCTATCGATTTTGTACATTTAAAAAAAAAGACATATCGATTATACGATTTCATTGTGTCAGTCCTTAATACGCAAACCGTTACAATTCACATAATTGAGTAATAGAGTTTTATTAGGTTTTAAGTTTTTTAAATAATTACGCAAATTTATGTACAGTATATGATTTAAAGGAAACTAAAGTAGATTTTTGATGTCTATCTCTATCTATAACCTCACGCCAGATCCCTTGCGGGGTAGGCAGAGAGTACAGAGTTCCAACAGGTTCTTTCCTTACATACCTCTCTGGCTTCCTCGACTCTCATAGTTCGTCTTATACACGCTCGCCGGTTACGGAGACTCTTGACTTTTCCATCAGATAAGACTCGGTTTATTTGGTCGTGGTAAGATAGTCTAGGTCTTCCCCGGTACCTGCATCCTTCCACTTTCACATTGTATATCTGTTTTGTCATTCTTTCCTCTGGCATTCTTTCTATATGCCCGAACCAACGGAGCATGCCCTTTCTCATCTTTATTTTTGATGTATTTTCATATTCCTGCTTATTATTTGGATTCTATATTTTCAATATTCCCGCAAGGGATCTGGCGTGAGGTTATAGATAGATAGAGATAGATAGATATATTTTCAATATTCTTAAATACAATATGCGTGAAATGGAATATGTTCAAACGTCACCGTACCCATGTCTAGTGAAAAAGACTGTACCAAGGCAAAGCTAAGTAGCGTTTCGATCGGTGAGTTTGAAATGGGTGATCATCGTTGTTGTTTTTTTAAAGGTCTATTAAGCCTATAGTCTTGGTTATTACTTCCATGTGTCGTTTTGCCAACTTGAACGCCTAATGGCCGGCATAATTCACTCCAGCAGCAGATGGTCACAAATCTACCTCCAAAAATCCACACTGCGTCCGCTTGGTAGAAAAAAGCCAAATTTTCTCACTCCTAGATTAGTAAGGGAATTGCATAAACATGATTTGCATTAACATCCAAAACTAACGTATTTCAAATAATATATACATACGTCCAGATCTGTATTTCACAAAGATAGGCGGAGACTACAGCTCGCCAAAAGCTAAGGTACTGATACACCTCTTTTGATTCATCCACATTTATACATCTCTGAATCATTTAGGCCCACTTGCATGAACCATGGTTAGCGTTACTTATAGAGTAATTCGAAGTTATAACCTTAAATTGCCTTCAACTTAATGTTATAACCTCTAGTTAGTCAATAGGTAACGCTAACTCTGGTTCATGCAAGTGGGCCTTAGATTCCTATACACATGACTCCTTTCCCAGAATGATCTCTGAATTCTACGTTAGCACTTATAGTTTCATAGTAGTCAGAAACAACAGCGGATTAAAGTTACGGCCGTATTATGCTAGTCAAAACATCAAATCCATTTAGTTCCCAGTTTACGAACTACCGCTCAAGTTCCATGCATCGGATGAAAGTTGAGCACACGAGGTTCGGTCCGGACTTTGTCTTAGTTCGGGCTTCGTTGGTCCAACACTGACACTCAACATATTAGCAGTGTTATTGAGACAAATTTCAAGTCCTCTGAACTTTGTTGGAGTATCTTGGGTAAGGTTTTTGGCATGTAGTAATATTTGGTGTATGTTATGATTTCTTAGTTATTTTCTTTAGGATTTATCAGGGATGTTTAATGACAGATAAATGTATGTACATGGAAGGTTATTAGGTAAACTTTTTCTCAGCAATGAGAATATGTAGAGCTCTAGGAAAGTTATTAAGGTGAACTTCTGTGTGTATAGCCGAATGTATAAACGTATTCAAAGCGTTCAAGCAAAACTCGCTGTTTATTAAGCTTATTAGCCTTTCAGCTGAATAGCTTATTTAAGTAAATAGCGTCAGTATCGTATGTGTCGTATCACGGTCATTATTATGGAGCATCGTTGTGTCATAAAAATTTAGAAGACTACTCCAAAAGTACAAATTTCAGCTAAAAGATTTGAGACAACACACGACGATTAGGCAGCCAGTTATGCCAAAATGATTCTAGTTTCTAGGTTATTTTGATAAAAGTTGACACTAAATCATCGTCATAAGTTGAAAAACTTTCATTCAGGAGATAGGCCTCCTCAAGGATCCCAACAACAACGGTTTTGTGTTGCACGCATCCAGGTTTTACTAAAGTTCTTAAGGTTTCGCCACATCGCCGACGCAGCGGGACGGGAGCGTGACGGTGGCGAGACTTGGGGAATCGTAATATACTGGAAGGTACGGGAGATGCCACACGGTGACGGAGCGGGACGCTAGTGTTGGGTGGCTGCCCGGCCATGGCTGGCGCAAACGACGTCGCGACCCCAGTGTGACGTGCGCGCCCTGCTGCGATCCGCTGGCCGAGCGCCAGTCGAACGCCACCGTCGCGCTCCATCGGCTATTTGACCAAACCTTTAATCAGATCACCGGTTCATCTTAAGTACGGTCTGCCCACACTATATTTCAAATATACAAGGTGTAACATAATAAACGCAAGACCTCAGACACCCCGATTAGAGAATTGCTTCATAAAGTCAAAACGAAAACCAAATTTTCAAATTTAAAGGTTTTTACCTCTATCTATCTCTATCTATATCATCACGCCAGCTTCTTCGTGGGGTAGGAAGAGAGTACAGAGTTAGAGTAGAGAGTACAGAGAGTAGTTCGTCTCATACACACTCGCCGGTTACGGAGACTCTTGACTTGCCCTTTAGCTAAGACACGGTCTATTTGGACATGGTTTTTACCCTTTTTTAAAGCACTTTTATATTTAGCCCCAATTAACAATGAAATTTGTACGTGTATGTGTGCGTTTTGAGAAATACGTTTTAGGAATGCGTTTGGAATCTTCTTCTTGCTAAAATCAAGAATAAATTTAATTTTTTACAGCGCACTGAAGGAGTAAAAGCATTTTTTGCAAAATTAAAAAAAATGTAAAATACATTAAAAATTGTTGGAATCGATTCAGTTACCGATTTAGAAAAAACTACTTTTAGGTCTTGCGTTTATTATGTTACAGCTTGTAAAGCAAAAATTCGGAATATTTCTATTCTGTTTTTCAAACACCGCGTGGGCTACAAAAGATAATATAATCCGTTGATTTCACTTTTGATGTATTGAAACAAGTTTTGACGTAAAGCCGATACGTTGGAAACTCGACGTTACTCCTGACCGTTGTTTGTTCACGGTGGCTGCTATTTTGGATTTATTTGATTTTTGAATGGATACAACGTGATGTTTGCCAGTAAGGCCCACTTTCACGAACCAGGGTTAGCGTAACTAACGCAGAGTTATTGAGTAACTCAAAGTTATAATGTTAAATTACCTTCAACTCAACGTTATAACCATGAGGTAGGCAATAGGTAACGCTAAATCTGGTTTGTGCACGTGGGCTTAAGATTACTAAAAACTTTACAAAAAATCAATATTCAGCCTTTTTACTAAAACGATGCAGTCTATTATTGATAAAATTTTTAGTTTTAATACTATAAATGAGGCAGTCTATTATGGATATTTTTTAGTATTTGCACTAAAAATTGTCAATATTGCGATCATGGTGTCTTGAGTTTAAATCCTAGGTCGGACAAATGAAGTTTTTATATCAAAAAAATCCAAATTTCAGTCCGGAATCTGAGATTGTGACCGGTATATGGCAATGAGCTCGCTCTCTGTAACATGGAACCATGCGTAGGTGGCAGTGATGTACCATTTACACAGCACACCTATCATGTTGCCAAAGGTGTTAAATAATTTTAAAATGAACAGGTTATTTTAATATTTTTTCAAATTAATTATCTTCAGTATTTTGTTTTGTGTGTGATTATTCTATCGTAATAGTTTAAGTAAAAAAGGATGTAGGTATCGAGGATTTTTTTTACCCTTCGTGGGCCACACCAAGCCATTATCCTCCTGGGGGTGGCTCGAGAAGGACGCTCAAGGCTCCGCGCCCCCTGATGTAGGTGCATGGGGGGTCCCCCGTCAAATATTACGGCGGAAGACGCGAGTTAGCCCGTATTCTTAAGCCCCGGGCTATTAGGCTGGAGGGCCTGGGTGGGCTGTGCGCCGGCGCCTTCGTCGAGCAGGATCGGTCCTCTCCCGATCGCGCTCGGCCTCCTACTCCTGGGACATCACAGTCTCGCAGAAAGAGGATACGGCCCGAATCCTCTGCCAGCATAGCCGCTACTACTGCCGGCAAGGAAACGTCCGTCCGTCGCTCGGAGGCCCACGCTGGACACTCGACAAGCGTGTGCTCTGCGGTGAATCCCGGTCCCCACCACAGTGGTGACAGATCGCCGTCGCCTCGCGTCGGATCTTGCTCAGATAATCACCGAAACAGTCGTGACCGGTGATTATCTGAGCAAACCTGTAGGAGATTCGCCCACTCCTCCGCTGTTGCCAGGCTTCGAAGGATGGCCGTATGCCTTGGACGACGTGCTTGCGCGGGATTCGCTCCTGGCTGAGCCTCGCGCGCCACTCCTCCAGAGCGAGTCGTCGTTCCCGCCGTCTGATTTCGAGCGCGAGCACGCATTCGTCGCTTTGGCGGACGACGTCGACGTCCGCCAAAGCGACGAACGTCGACATCGGTAACCTAGACTATCTTATTCTTTTTATTATATCTTATCAAATGTACCGTGTCCTATATGGAGGCCAAGAATCTCCGTAACTCGCGAGCGGTTATGAGACGAACTATGAGAGTGGAGGTTGCCAGAAAGGTGTGTAAGAAAAGAATCTGTTGAAGGTCTATACACTTTGCCTACCCGGTAAGGAATCCGATGTTGATAGACAGACAGAATATTGTATTGTAATCCAGTTCTTAACTATGTTTTAAGTTTCAAGTCTCAAAGATTGCAAAATTTGTCGAATAGACACATACACAAATAGACAAAAAAGTGTGGTAAACACTGAGCGAAAATTACGTCATTATTATTTAAAAAACACATTTTTTTACTAACTCTGTCAATTTGTTTAGTTTTTTTTCTGCCATTTTCGGTTTTTATTTTCTATAAAAAAATAATTTGGTTAATCAAATTATGCATATTGAACAATTTGATTAAAAACCTTTACCTTTAATTTTTATGATATTTAGGTATTTTTAAATTACAAATCATAAGTCCACTGCGGATATTAACAACATAAGTCGCTTAACAATCTTAGTTTTTCAATTCGCTGACACACTTTTATTTTGCACCAAATCTATTATTTATATTCTTAATATACTTGAATATATCGATTTTGATGATATCCACATACTTTTGTATAATTACTGATTTGTAAAACTAATGATATTAAGCTACAAGCGTTACTTACTGCAAAATATAGGTGGGGTAATAAACAAATAAAACAATCAATAACCATTTTGACCTTTACTTGTATGGAAAAGGACAACAAAGGAATTACTTAAAACGTCACAAAAGCATTTTTAAATACAATTGTAATCCCAATAAAATTACTTATTAAGGTCGCTTAAGCTTTGCAATGTGATAAACTTAATTGGAGCTCTCTCATTAAGTCCTGCAATAAATTCGGTGTTAATGTGTATCCTAGTGTAAGGATTTGGTTTTGTATTTTTCTGCGATTGTAGGGACTTTTTAGTAGCTTAGATGTTTTGTACCTACCTAATATCTTGTACAGGTTCTTACCATAGGGCTTAGACAAGTAGCGAGTATTTTGTTTACATTCATATGTCGCATTGGATAGCGCATTGTTCGAATCGCGTCCCTTATCGATCTAAAAATATTTTTTCTTTTTCTATTAGACTTAACGACTATAAAAAGTCCACTTAGATACAGGAACAGGTCAGATAGATCTACGTCTTTTTATGAAAGCTAGAATGTTTTTATAAATAAATGTTGTGAATGAATAGTCTAATATGTAGTTACAAACCTTTGTATACTCGTAAGCCCAAGCAAAGCGGGCTCGCTTTATAGGTACAAAAGATGCATATAAATGGTGCCAATCTAAGTCATTGTATAAAAGCTCATTATTATATAATCTTATACAAAATTATGCTAAAGACAACATTCGATATTGCCAGACACTTTCCGTGGGCCTTCACTTCTGCGGTACGCTTCAAATGTAGAAAATGCGAGCGCCTACTAGTATTTTCATAGCAACATATCTCGTTAAGTCTGAGTAGTTATTATAATATATTTATATGTTGTCTTTTTAAATACAACCCGATTATCGTACATTTCGTGTTTGAACCTCGTAGGGGACTAACCTTTATGTGACCCACAAGCATTCGTTTCAGTCTGGGTGTTTGTGTATGTTTAGAAATAGTTACTATTGTGGAGCAATGTTTTTTTAAGAAAACAAAATTGAATGATAATATTTGTAGAATATTACTAGTTACAATATTACGTTTAGGCCATTCCGCCCACTCTATCGCGCCCACTCTATCGAGTAGTCGCGGGTTCGAATGCGGCTTAAGACAAAACATTGTATGACCCACAAATATTTGTGTAGTCAGGGTTTTTGAGTATGTGAATTTCGGGTTTGTAAACGCGCCCAGAAATGACTCCTAGTGTAATAGTGAAAATAACTGTGTAGAAATCTAACAAGTCGTGTATGTTCGTTTGATACTGTGATCATACGGCTGTAACCAATTTTTCGGTAATGATACAGACACACGTTGCTTTAACGTTTGGGCGGAGTGTTTTGCACATATAAATTCTAATGTTTACCTTTATTTTCAACTAGTGGTTAACTTTAAAAAAAATGCTGGATTTTGTACAGTATGTGTAGTTGACTTGGTTATTTTGTGGAAAAGGATCACCATATAATAATAATATTGGCCCTGTTAAGAAACTGTCCTAACGTTGGGCACAGGCCTCCTCCTCTCAAACTGAGAGGGTTTAGCCCAAAGTCCACCACGCAGGCCCAGTGCAAGTAGGCGAACTTCACCCACCTTCGAAAAACTCTTAGGCGTGCAGGTTTCCTAACTATGTTTTCCTTCACCGTTAAAGCATGTGATTAATATTTATTTTAATACGCACATGCTTTTGAAAAGACGGAGATGCCTGCATTGGTTTGAACCCGAGACCTCTGACTTCGCAATCCAACGGTCTTACCACTACGCTGTCGCTGTTTGTTAAGCAGCATATAGCAACAGTTAAATATTTACGAATAATCTTGAAGTTCTCGTTAGACCTTTAATGGGATTTTATTTAATATTATCTTAGGGTAACACATACTTTGTTTTTAATTACACCTTACACTAGTTGTTAATTGCATTTGTGGTAGATATAATTGAAACTCAAACCATATATTAAGTGTTTATTTATTTATTAATTCTTTATTGTACAAAAGAAATACAAATTTGTTAGAATATATATACACAGATGATGTAAAAAAGCGAACTTAACTTAATTTCAGTTATCTACCAGTTAATATTTGAGTGTAGACAGAACAGTTTTGTGTAATGACGCAATCACTATGGATATACATTGTACTAATACTACACACTAATAAAAAATATATAATTAAATAACATGAATATACATCGTCACGCCTATATTCCCCAAGCGGGGGCGGCAGAGGTGTACTGAGTTCACCCACGTTTCGCCGACGATGTTAGGTCCCATGTAATAGGGGCGACCCTTATACCGGGCACAATTCCAGACTCCGGACTTGAACTGGGAAGTTTTCGTTAGAAAAAACACACTTGTCCGACCTAGGATTTAAACCCAGTACCTCGTGATCACAAAGCGATGCGCTCTGTCACAAGACCAACGAGACGGTTTGAATATACATACTTATATATAATAATATATATCAAAACGAGAGGAAATGCTCTTTAAGTCTTCCTCTAAATACATATAAAGAACAACTATCACGCACGGAATGTGGAAGGGAATTCCAAAGTTTCACCGCATGCACAGTAAAGAAGCCATCATAAAGACTAGAAGTATGACGAGAGGTTCGGAGAAGGAGAGAGGTAGTACGACAACTTTTGTCCCTAGGAATAAGAACCTCGAAACGTTCGTGGAGATACACAGGCAAGTTAGGGTTATGAAGGCTAGAGTACAGAAGAGCGAGAATATATAAGTACCTACGTCGTCTAATAGATAGCCAATTCAGTTTATTTCTATACTCGGAGATGTGATCGTATTTACGTAAACCAAAATATAAAGCGGATGCACAAATTTTGCAGATGTTCGAGTTTGTTAAGGTGTTCTTCTGTAGCGTCCCGGAAGCAGACACCGACGTAGTCTAAAAACGATAGAAAGAAATAAAGAAAACTTATTTATTTTGATTAACCACATAGTCCAAAAAACAAAGAAACACCAATAAAATGTATTAAATTCTAAATAAAATAAATATGGACACATGTCGTCACCAAAATGGGCTCTCCATTCAGCTAAAAGCTGTAACACGTTTGTAATCGAGCTACAGCGCTGATTTTCAATGGGGGCCCCAAGTGACGTGCGACCATTGAGTCAAACCAAAACAGGTATGTCGCAGTGTTAAAAAAATATAACTAGTGCTGTATAATATTGTATTTAACACACAATAAGTGCAAGCAATTACGCAACATGCCCCTCTTCCCCAATCTGCCGAAGAAGAAAATACTGATACAGAATAGAAGAAAATACTGATCTAAAACTATTCTAAATTGAAAGGGTAAAAAGAGAAATAAACTTTCCTGCTGACTTCCGCGATGCGAATACTCCAGGAAAGATTACTGTCTATGTATACACCAAAGTTTTTCGCACTAGTCGAATAAGGTATAGTGACAGAATCAAGAATAACTGGGGGAGAGACTGATGGTCCAAGAAATTATAGAAATACCTGCCACCAATAATGAGAGCTAGCCGTTTTGTTGGATCAGCTAATCTACTTACTCTAATACTATAAATGTAGAAGAAGTGAAAGAGTCACCTAAGGGGTGAATCTGGTAGAACTTTGTACTATCTGCCTACACCTCAAGGCATTTAGCATGATTATATATAGAGATAGACACTTACTAATATTGGCATTACTGGATTGGAACGTGGACTCCACTGAGAAGAATGTGGCAAATATCAAACAGCGGAAAATCGTACGTGCGATGTACCACTTGTTAGTGATTACTTAAAGGACATTGTCGAAAATTTCCCTAGAACCAACAAACATTTGACCTATTCCATCATTATTTCTCTATTTTATCAAAATTATGGCAAATATCCGTATCTAACGGACAATTTGCAATCTAAAACGAACATTTCAAAGTATTGTAAGTACTTATATCAAAGTCGCCGACATCGGTACTGAGTGCCAACACACAATGTAACCTCATATGTATTAACGAGTACTGAATTAAAATCTCAAAATCTAATACTTTTCGTGCAATATTGCGATTCTCCCGCTTGTCCGTTTAATAATAAACGCCTTAAAAGAATTTATGGGTAATTTGAAATCATGCAAGTAGTTTTCATTGCTGTTGGTTCTGGGGCAAATCATGTATGGCCGCAGAACAACTTTGCCGTTTTTGATCGAATAAATTTTGATTTGTCTTTTTATTTCGAACTGAATCTGAATGAGATTTATTAGCCAAACGTCCGTTTGATATGTATGTCATGTCTTATCAAATAGCGTAATATATGCGAATCCAATAATAACCCAATTTAATTAAACCGTGAATTGCATTAATATTGTCGAGCGTTTCATTCCTGCCGTTCTGTCCTCTCATTCGCTATGACCAAACGCGACGCGTTACGATAACTTCTTGAAATGACCGTGTAACGGTATTATTAATGCCACTGGAGCACCATTACATGATCATTTCACGAAGTCATCGTAACGTACCACGTTACGTTTCTACTTGATCATAGTGAATAAGGCCGTTGAATTCATCGATGTATACCGGAACTATAAATCATGGAAAACCATTAATTACTAACAATTTTCTGTTTTAACTCGACGAATAATTGCAAATGTGATCCAGCAAACTTGATACTGACTATTGGCCGGCAGTGCTTTGCATAACTTGGAAGTAAGGTACATTTTTAAAAGGCTTTCCGCTTTGTATTTTTAGATTAGAGGAGGAAGTCGTTTTTATTTCAGAACTAAGATGTACTACAGAATTTTCTTAGGTGAAGTTCCGACGCTTTCGGTTGGTGGCCCATGATACGTACTTAATTACATGTTGGATCTTATTTAAAATAGCATTTCTCTTTCTATCATCATGCCAGATTCCTTACGGCTTAGGCAGAGAGTAGAGAGTTCCAAAAGATTATTTTCTGACATACTTCTCTGGCTTCCTCCACTTTCATAATTTGACTCTTAGGACCGTATTAAAGAACGAAAATCAGTATTTATGTGCGGTAATACGGGCCTTAGGGCCTTAAACATGCCTATTTACGACTTAAAAGCTAGATAAAAGCACATAGTATTAAAAAAAAACAAATATGATATTTTAAAAGTGTATAATAATATTTTTGTAATAATAATATTATCCAAGCATAGGTAGTGGAAGCATGCAGTCCCAAGTCTCTTTGCCTAGGCCTTCACAATACGAACTAAAATAAAACAGAATGGGTCACTGCGGGGTCCCCGCATTGACCCATTCTCTTTTATTTTGGTTACTGCAGATTAGTCGAGTAGTAAATTAATATATTTAAGGCCCCTATAATAAAATCTAACATTTATGAACGTACATTTTACAACAACATAACTAATCCTAGACAAACCAACAATAACTTATTAGCTGTCAACCAAAACAAACAAACTACCGGGATTACACGCAAAAACCTAACCATACTAAGTGTGTAGTAAAGTATTTATTACCGGATTGAACTACTTTATCATGGGCAACACGACCCGGATATTTTGCTGTTACGTGGTTTTGGCTGCGTATGTACATGACGTACTTATAGAACAAGAAATATAAATACTATCATGCCTATATTCTCTAAGCAAAGAATGTGCGGTTCCAGTATTGGAAAGTGGCCTCTTACAAATTGAAACGAATATCATCATATTCATATCATATCAGGTCATATTACTCCACTACCGGGGCCCAGTGCGAATGAGTAGAGTAGTATATCTACTTTAAACCCCTAAAATGCTTATAAAATCCGACATTCATGAACGTACATTTTGTAACAACGTAACTAATCCTACACACGCCGACAATAGCTTGTTAGCTGTCAACGAAAACAAACAAAATACCCGGATTACATGCAAAAACCTAACCATACTGTGTAGTAAGGCATCTATTACCGGATTGGACCACTTTATCATGGGTAACACGGCCCGGATATTTTGTTGTTACCCGGGTTTGGCTGCATAATGGAACCGGATTTCAATATTTTAATATTTATAAGCAATTCATTTGTTATTGGGCGGGCCTTGGTGCAAAGCTTTTTTAAACAACTCTAGAGCTTTTCACGGGATTTTTGTTAGGAAAATCTTAGAATCTGTGTTATTTGCATTTGAATTATCTTTGTCGGGCCGGATCATCAAAGAGGCATTATTTTGGAAATAAACAAAGTTTGCTTCTGTAAGTGGGACGTTAAAAACCTATTTATAAAAAAACGGTAGGTAGTGGTTTAGAAATTATTTTAAGATTTGGTTAAAAAAGAAGTCATATTACTGTCATAATTGAATAAAATATTCATGAATGTCGGTACGTATTAACTGATAGTTTTATCGATTTATCCATTAAATATTCAGAATGGCCTCTCTATTATACCTACCTGACGACTTTTAGTATCTATTTTTGGGGATAATAACTGTAATGAATCTAACCTATAATTTTACGGTATATATCAGTATATCTAGGATTTATATATCCTATTTTGTTATGGCAAATTTTGTCTAAGCAGTGATAGCCTAGTGGATAGACCGTTGGACTGCAAAGTGAGGAGTCTCGGGTTCAAACCCAGGCACGCACCTCTGTCCTTTCGAAAGCATTAAAAAATAACTATCACCTGCTTTAACGGTAAAGGAAAACATCGTAAGGAAACCTGCATGCCTAAGAGTTTCGCCAACCCGCACTGGGCCAGCATGGTGGACAATGGCCTTGACCCTCTAAGTTTGAGAGGAGGCCCGTTCCCAATGGTGGGACAGTGTCTTAATAGGGCTATTACAAAATAATTTGTCTTTATTATACATGTCAGGAATAAATCATATTTGGTACTGCAAAATACTCTATGTGCTCATTACTACTCGTAAATAGGTTATTTTCGTAGGTCAATATTTAGTCTACCAATGATGGTTACGATATAATTCTGAAACTTACAATCAAAATTAATATATCATGCAAATATGAAGGGTAATTCTATGTTATCACGCCAGATCCGATGCGCAGTAGGCAGAGGTTACAGAGTGTAGCGTGTAGTATTATGCTATGTAAGCATTAATTGTATAAGAGTAATGTAAAACAGACAATAAACGATACTTGAAGCAAGCGGACGTGTTAGTCTCACTATCACCCAATACCACAAAAGCGTACAACGCTATAAGAGTTATTACAGGTTTTTGCCCTACCGACCTCTTTGTCTCCCTCTACTCTCATAGTTGGTCCATACAATAAGTACATCTCTATATATAGATCAATAGAAAATACTTTATTGTTGACCGTGTCTTAGCTGAAGGGCAAGTCAAGAGTCTCCGTAACCGGCGAGTGTGTATGAGACGAACTATGAGAGTGCAGGAAGCCAGAGAGGTATGTAAGGAAAGAACCTATTGGAACTCTGTACTCTCTGCCTACCCCGCGAGGGAGCTGGCGTGATGATATAGATAGATAGATAGACTTTATTGTTCCACCAAAAAAATAAAAAGGGTAAATTCTAGATTATGATTTTTTTTTATTCATCAAGGTAAAGGTAACCTGTATGTTACCTGAAGAAATACAGAAGTGTATTATACACAAATTATAACACATTCACCAGTTTTCGATAATGAAAATAAATAAATATGCAAGGTCGATAGAATTGGAAAACGTCATTTTACAAAATAGTTGCCTTAATCAAAGGTCTTTCTTAAACTTAGGAAGTGACAAATGAAATATATCGATATCATTGAATTTGTTTTTGTAGTAGCTTGCACTACGTATTATAAATTTATTATTTGCATGGATAGTCCTGGTAAACGGAAGATGCAAAATCCCTAGCGTAGATCATTCACACACACGCACACACAAATCTTGTGTCTGCGGAAAGTCGGCCTTCGACGACGCAGACAGTGAATCGGTCAAGTTATAAAGTAATTTATATAAATATTATATCTCTTGTGTACGACGATTTTCTGATGATGTTAAATGGTTAATTTGTAAATAACAGTAAGGAGTGTTAAATTGTCTTAACGTGACATTTATACAAATTTATATGAATTTCACATATACATTTGCTTTGCATCTTTCATAAATACTGTTTGTGAACTGTGTAGTTAGGATTCCAAACGATGGATGCTCAAGGTGTGAAAAGGAAGAGAATGCATTGTAAGGTAGTGTGACAATGGGCGGCTTTATTACTAATAGTAATCTCTTCAAGGCAACCTTAATATTTAATTTTATGAATTTTCGGACATGCTTATATCGGAAGAAATCTTTCGACTTAAGGCATTATAAAAACGTTTCCCTATTCAAGCCTGTCAAAAAAATTAACGATTAAAATATACTGCACTTACTTCAGTGTTCGTACGAAGGAACTTAGCAGTCTTATATATATTATTTATCTTATATATATTACGTATTTAAATCCCCAATTAATATTACCCAGACTATCAAACAATAACAAGGAACTATTTACAGAAGCACTAGAGTCCATTTCATTACTACTAATCCATTAACCCTTTTAAACAGGTTTCATTGTACGGGGATACACAAATCATGTCCAGAGCCAGCCTCTGCGTAATAGGCTTAATTTACTCGCGTACAGTAATTAATAGGCCCGGTTCTGTAATATCTCAGTTGATGAGTGATGTACCTACTGTGGGCAAACTCGACTTGCACACGGCCGTTAATTTTGAACGACTTTCCGACAGTTCTGAAGCGATTATAGGAGAATTTCAGAAGTGTCGAGAAATTTTGCCAATAATTTTCAGACACTTCAGAATTGAATGTGACAATTATATAAATACCTTCAATATTTCAATGATCTCTACCTACCTTGCAAGAGATCTGGCGTGATGATATAGGTAGATATATTTTGATGATCTATATCCATGTCTAAGTGATAAATTATTTCGGTTCAGATATGACAGTTTGTTTGTTTAACTAACCTATTGTGTCCCACTGCTGGGCAAAGGTCTCCCCCTCCTTCCTCCAAACAAACCTATTCTTGGCCAATAATGGCCAATATGCATCGAGATCATCGCGCCACCGCTTCTTAGGCCTATCACGACGATGATGTCCATGTTCTGGGCCCCATTCAGTACTCATTTTGGCCCACCTATCGGCGTTCATTCGGATCAGATGACCGGCCCAATCCCACTTAAGTCTAGCGGTTTTTACGCCCACATCTATTACAGGGGTCGTAGAACGCAGCACCGAGTTCCGCACTCTATCCATACGTTTAAGACCGAAGATGCTGCGCTCCATTGCCCTTTTACAAACCTTGAGTTTGGACTTTTGAGCCTCGGTGAGTGACCATGTCTGCGCACCGTAGGTGAGAACAGGCAAAATACACATGTCGATGAGTTTGCGCTTGAATGTCAAGGGAAGGTCGCCCTTCATATAGTGCCCCATGGACAGTAGCTCTTCGAGGCATTTTCGATACGGCGATCGATTTCTTTGCTTTGCTTGTTTTCGAAGGAGACTAGCTGGCCCAGGTATATATACTCATCAACATTATATAGGATTTGCCCATCAACCTATACTTCACGTAACTCTCAACTCAACTCATGACCAATAGCACATTGCTCATGAGTTGAGTTTTCGACCGATTCATGATAAGTTAAACCTCGAGGCTTGTCTTGTTCAATTCTCCGAGCATTTCCTCTAGTTCGCGGTCTGTTTGGGCAAAAAGGACAATGTCATCAGCAAAACGCAAACTTGTAAGTCTACTGCCATTGACGACAATGCCCTTTGTTGCTCATGAGACCGCTAAGTTCTTAAATATCTCTTCAAGGGCACTTGTGAATAATTTTGGGGAGAGCGGGTCATCCTGTCAAACACCTTTTTCTATTTTGAAAGACGGACCAGTGAAGGAAAAATTTGTTTTTATTGAGGCTGTGCTTTGATTATAAATAATTTTAATTAAATCTATGTAGGTTTTGTCAATGTTTTGGTTTTCCAGGGCCGAAAATATGGCAGTGTGATGAACGCTATCAAAAGCCTTTGTGTAATCTATAAAGGCTAGATACAGGGGTTTTTGGAATTCATTAAATTTTTCTATCATTTGATTTAGAGTATAAAGATGTTCAGTGGTAGAGTAGTTAGAGCGGTACATTATTTTATCGACATTCTTATTTATAAATCTTCTGACGTTTATGCAATCTGCACTGAGTCCACATGGTGGATTATTACTCATCTTCATTTGAGAGAGGTCTTTTTTCCCAGCAGTGGAAGTATAGATTACAATGCATATTAAGATCTTCGAAATTGTGAGTATATTTAACACAATGTTAAGTTTTTCATCACTGTCGCGAACACTATGTCGCGAACAGAACACACCACCTTAAAAACCAAACCAAATAAAGAATATCAAAATATAAAAACTATAAAAACATGCCAGTATCACAAGCTGCCAGCACTGTCTGCGACAATCACCTTTGACTATCTGAACATCTTTGACTATCCCTTCTGCTGTAATGATTGTAAAGCCATATGCGATTATGAGCGTTTATCTATTTATCAGACGCTGGTAGCTCTGTGTAACTGCGGTATATTTAGGGACCACGGTCTAGCAGCGTTCGACTCAGTTGGCCTAAGATGGTTGACCATTTGTGGCATTTCGGTATTCGAGCGTCTTTGGGCTTCGGAAGGCACGTTAAGCCATTGGTCCCGGTTGCCACGTAATGCGGTAGTCGTTAAGCTGAGTCAGGAGCCTTGATAAGTTCCAACAGCAGGTGCCCACAAACCTGCCTCCGCCAATTCGCACTGGGTCCGCGTGGTTGACTACCACCTAATCTCTCTTACCTTGATTTGTGAGAGCAGGCCTTTGTCCAGCGGTGGGACAGTATAGGCCGCTATTATTGTATTTATTTATCTGCATTATTACGCCAGATCTCTTGTGGGGTAGGCAGAGAATACAGAGATCGAAAAGATTATTTCCTTACATACCTCTCTTGCTTCCTACACTTTCATAGTTTGCGTCTTACACGCTCGACGGTTGCAAAGACTCTTGCCGTTTAAATAAGATACCGTCATGCCTATATTCCCCAAGCGAGGGTGGCAGAAGTATACTCAATAGAGTAGAGAAAAAGTGGGTATACTCAGTAGAATACCCCCACATTTTGCCGACGATGTTAGGTTCCACGTAAAAGGGGTGAGCCTAGTGCCATATACCGGGCACGGACACCGGACTCGTACTAGGAAATTTTCGTTTCAAAAACTACACATTTTGTTATAATATTGATTGACGGCAACACCTAATAATAAGTCTCTCGTCTGTATGTCCCTCGTATTGTGAGCTTATGTTACCCTAGAATCGAGGTACATATGGACAATCTGTTACTCTGGGGTTATTTTATGTCCGACACTTCTGCTGACATCGGATATAGCTGATTTTTTTTTGTTTTTGTTTAGTCTGTGCTCATAAAGTTACGACGGTAAAGTTCTATGTGTGTTGTGTGTTTGTCTAGTTTACATTCCCCATGGATGGGAGAAGCAGAGGTGTACTGTGTACACCTACTTTTCACCATCATTTTAGGTGACTATGAAAGGTGAGTGTTAATTTAATTATACCGGGAACAATGCCAGTTTCCTGCTATTGAATTAAAAAAAAAACTTCATTAACAATTTTTTCGACCTGTTTTCTGACATGTGTCGAACTGTAGACCTCGTAATCGCCAGCTGCACCATGCCTTATTGGTGTAGAGGAACATGTTCCTCTTCACCAATAAGGCACTATGCGTTACTGAATCGAGGCAGGCTATCCATTTAATAATTTTACCAACTAATTTAATACCTATCCCACAAGGGATCTGGCGTGATGATATTGATAGATAGGTATTAAGTATAACTGACAATACCGTATTTGGTATATTTGATACTAGTTTCTTCGTCCGCGTAGATTTTAGACCGGGAACTAACATTTTTCCAAGATGAAAAGTATGCTATGTGTTAGTCCAGGAAATACACTATCTGTGTGCCAAATTTCATCCAAATCCGTTCAGTCGTTTATGCGTGATTGAGTAACAAACATACAAACTTCCACATTTATAATATTGGTAGGATAACTGCCTCTGGTGAATAATGCGCGTAGTGACCACATGGACCTGGGCTCAAATCCTAGGTCCGAATGCAATTTATCTAAAGAAATAATCCCAGTACCAGTCCGTAGTTTATCATTGCGTCTGAAATAACGGCAATAGGCTAGTCCCCTATTACTTGGAACCTAACATCGTCAGCGAAAAGTGGGTGTACAATATACCTTGCTTGGGGAACACACACACACACACAGCGTGATGGTGTTTATTTATTTATAATGATTCTCAATTCCGAATGCCGCAAGCAGAGGAGTTTTATTCGTAAATAATATATCCGGAAACCGTCCCCTTGTAATTGTATGTCGGCTTTTGATAATAGTCGGCGTTAATTAAAGACCGCTGTCACATCTACAAACGTTATGGTGGTTTGACGGGTGATTTTCTCGTTGTTCGATATTAATTTATCAACATTTGCTCTGTAATTATAGAATTTAAAGCTGCATGTCAGTACTGTAGGATTTCATTTAATTTGACAATAAAAACGTAAGTATTAATTAACAAACGAAACACCGTCACGCCTAACGCAAACGCAAATCATTTATTTTGCATAAGCCCTACGGGGGTATTTACAAATTGTTACATTTACATTAATTTACTTATTTACCAACGTATTGGAACGCGGCCTCCACTAAGAAGATCCGGCGAGAAACTCAGCGGGCTTGTCTTTTTCTCCATTTATTTTTTTCATAATTTTCTGTATACAAGCTGTAACATAATAAACGCAAGATCTGAAAGTAGTTTGTTCTAAATCGATAACTGAATTGATTCCAACTATTTTTAATGTATCTTACGATACATTAAAAATAGTTATATTAAGTAACATATTTTTTTAAATTGCAAAAAATGCTTTTTCTCCTTCAGTGCGCTATAAAAAACTAAATTTATTCTTGATTCATAGCAATAAGGAGATTAAAAATGCATTCCTAACCCGTATTTCTCAAAATGCACACATACACGTACAAGTTTCATTGTTAATTGGGGTATAAAAGTGCTTAAAAAAGGGATAAAAACCTTTAAATTTGGAAATTTGGTTTTCATTTTGAATTTATGAAGCAATTCTCTAATTGGGGTGTATGAGGTCTTGCGTTTATTATGTTACACCTTGTAGATACATACATTTTTATATTATACAAAATCATTTATGCGATCCAGCTCCAGTGAGATGCCTTACGACTTAGATATAAGATTAATAATTATATTTTTGAATATACGTTATAAAGAAAAGCTAGGGGATTCTGGGTGGACCAGTCTCTACAAGCAGGGCCCGTTCACGAGTACGACTACTTGAGCAGCCATCACCTATAGTCCCCAAGCGGGGCTAGCAGAGGTGTACTATCTAGATATACTATACTAGATCCTAATACACTTGGGGTGAGCCTATTGCCATTGACAGAGTGTGTACTGATACTACATTTTGAAAAAAAATACACTTTATTAAGACTCAGGATCTAAACCCAGGAGGAATCGCTACGCATATTATTCGGGACTAGACCTACAAGGCAGTTATTTTAATGAATTATTTTAATCTCATGATTTAAATATCTGAGGGGCAAGTCAAGAGTAACCGGCGAGCGTGTATGAGACGAACTATGAGAGTGGAGGACGCCAGAGAGATAAGAAAAGAACCTGTTGGAACTCCCTACCTACCCCGCAAGGGATCTGGCGTGATGATATAGATAAATTCAAAATCAAATTCAAATTCTTTATTTTAAAAAGTTTGCGAAGCTTGAAATAGTTAATTAAAAAACTCCCATTCAAAGTTGTCGGAAATATGAAATTAATTTCAAACTTCTAGTGATGTGCGTTTTTATCTTCGATGGATTATGAAAGATAAATATTGATATTACAGAACAAGCAGTACGAGGAAATTCCGTTAAACGTTCCAACAGTGCTGTCAGAAAGTTGGCACCCTCCAATTACTAACATTTGCTTTAAAACAAAAATGAAAGTCTCAGGAAATACGGATGTAAAAAGTTTTCATGTTACAAATAACTATTCGGCGAATATTTGTAAAGATATTTTTTATTATTGCTGACCTTTTATCTGATATTCTAATGTTTAATGTAATGGAAGAATGGAAACAGCTGGAAGAGGTCTACGTGTCACAGAACACGCTGACCCCTAAACCGGAAAAAGTATTGTATGTTTAGTTCAGAAATAAAGGTTTAATAATAAAAATGTCTCATTGCTTCGTTGTTCTGGTTGCAAAGCACATCGCTTTGTGATCACGAGGTCTATGCCTTTTGGACTTCTAACACCTCAGTCCCTCCCGTGACCATGGGTGCCGCAAAGCACTCGAAACGTCGGGAACTAAAAATCAATAATAAACCGCGATAAAATCCGTAAAATAGTTTTATTTCATGTATAATATTTGCGTAAATCTATGAGTTCTTAGATTTACGCAAAGAGATGCGTTTAAATTCAGCCCAAAATACCCATGATTACTTCATTTAATCGATTATATTATTTTTTCGGGAACAAAGCATTTGTAACCACCCCAATTAGTAAAAAATAAGTAAAGAAGTGATCCCTCGCGATTTTCGTGATCTCTACGTGACTAAAGGCAATGTTAAAGCGTAGCGTGTTCTGCCTGACGAGCTTAGGGTATTGCTACTTTGTAGACACAATCTGGCTATTGTCTTTGGGGTTCTGGTTTGGTCATGCTTACTATAGTGTGTTTCCTTGCGGTGGCTGTCTGGCGCGGGTCACTCTCTTCCCTCCAATATGGTCGAGGGGAGTGATGACTGTTCCAGCATTCCAGTAGTCATACTCGTGAATGGGTGCTGCTTGTGGGGACTGGTCCACCTGGAATCCTTTAGACGCTCTTTACAGATAACACCATTCAGATCGTAAACTATTGAATTGTAACCTAAACATTGTATCCACACAATATGATTGAGAAAAAGGTAAAGAAAAAAGAGAAGTAAATAAAAAAGACAAGCCCGCTAAGTTTCTTCACCGGATCTTCTCAGTGGAGGCTGCATTCCAACCCGGTGATATATTAGTAGATAAATTAGATTAAAAAAAATGTAAATGGACTATTTGTAAGCGTATTATTTGAGTTTGAGTTTAGTGTGGGAAGGGAACTGGTGTGATGATATGGATAGATAAATAGAAAAATGACTGCAAGACCTAAAGTCATTATGGAATCATTCTGCGTAGATTTGACAAACAAAAATTAAAAAGTTTTAAAGTACCCCGAAATAACAGTGACTTTTGGACGTTAAAAACGTTATTCTTTCCTGTGACCATGGGTGCTGTACATCATTCGGCACGTCGGGAACACAAAATAAATGCGATATCACCCGAAAAAGTAGATTTTAAAACACTCGACAGGTCGGGAAATGAAGATAAACCGCAAAAAAAACCGAAAAAGTAGTTTATTTCACCATCTTCAATATTCAGTCTATTAATCGATCTTCTAAAAGAACTTACTATTCCAGTAACCAAGCAAAAAGGTCTTTATTTTTGTAACATCATATTTATTTTAACCACCAAACTGATCCCGGTTCATCGTCCTCGAAAGGATTATAACGTATTTTTATTAAAATTCCTGGCACTTATTGGCTATATCCGATTAAACATGTAACGTGGTGCGTTACGATAACTTCGTGAAATGATATTTTAATGGTAGTTCAGTGGCATCTTTACTAATACTTATTACTTAATACTTTTAAATTAATTTAATACACCGTCACGCCTATATTCCCCATACGGGGGTAGCAGAGGTGTACTAAGTGCAGCCCCGAGTTAGGTCCCATGTAATAGGGGGCGAGCCTATTGCCATATACCGGGCAGAATTCCAGACTCCGGACTCGTACTGGGAAGTTTTCGTTAGAAAAACTACACTTGTCCGACCTAGGATTGGATTGATTCAAACCCAGGACCTCGTGATCACAAAGCGATGCGAGGCACCATCGAGCACCATCGAGGCAGTCTTTATTTAATAATATTATAAATCCGAAAGTACTCTATTTCTCTGTTACTTTTTTACGCATAAACCGTTATACAGATTTCGTTCAAATTTCGCAAGGAGAAAGATTTCATCCGGGAAAAGGATTTTTGTATAACAAAAAAGGGTATCATACAAATAATACAAACTCAAAAGTAACTTTTTCTGTCTGTTACTTTATCCAGCCTTAACCGATGAACAGGTTTTGTTCAAATTTGGCAAGGGAATAGATTTCATCCGGAAGAAGGATTTTTGTATAAAAAAGGGTGTCATACAAATATTATAAACTCAAAAGTAAATTTTTCTGTCTGTTACTTTATCCAGCCTAAACCGATGAACAGGTTTTGCTCAAATTTGGCAAGGAAATAGATTTCATCCGGAAGAAGGATTTTTGTATAAAAAAGGGTGTCATACAAATATTATAAACTCAAAAGTAAATTTTTCTGTCTGTTACTTTATCCAGCCTAAACCGATGAACAGGTTTTGCTCAAATTTGGCAAGGGAATAGATTTCATCCGGAAGAAGGATTTTTGTATAAAAAAGGGTGTCATACAAATATTATAAACTCAAAAGTAAATTTTTCTGTCTGTTACTTTATCCAGCCTAAACCGATGAACAGGTTTTGCTCAAATTTGGCAAGGAAATAGATTTCATCCGGAAGAAGGATTTTTGTTTAAAAAAGGGTGTCATACAAATATTATAAACTCAAAAGTAAATTTTTCTGTCTGTTACTTTATCCAGCCTAAACCGATGAACAGGTTTTGCTCAAATTTGGCAAGGAAATAGATTTCATCCGGAAGAAGGATTTTTGTATAAAAAAGGGTATCATACAAATATTATAAACTCAAAAGTAAATTTTTCTGTCTGTTACTTTATCCAGCCTAAACCGATGAACAGGTTTTGCTCAAATTTGGCAAGGAAATAGATTTCATCCGGAAGAAGGATTTTTGTATAAAAAAGGGTGTCATACTAATATTATAAACTCAAAAGTAACTTTTTCTGTCTGTTACTTTATCCAGCCTAAACCGATGAACAGGTTTTGTTCAAATTTGGCAAGGAAATAGATTTCATCCGAAAAAAGGATTTTTGTATAAAAAAGGGTGTCATACTAATATTATAAACTCAAAAGTAACTTTATCTGTCTGTTACTTTTTCACGCCTAAGCCGTTGAACAGATTTTCATAAAATTTGGTAGGAAGATAGATTTAATCCGGGGATAGAACATGGGTACTTTTTGTCTCGAACAAAACTTTACTGTGTAAACTAAACGCTTAAAATCACGCGAACAAAGTCGTAGGTACAGCTAGTACAGAATTACACGTTCACTTCACAAAGATATCGTAAAGCTGCCTCGTTACTCTAATAAATAATAAACACTGTCACGCCTATATTCTCCAAGCGGGGGTGGCAGAGGTGTGTTGTGTACACCCACTTTTCGCCGACAATGTTAGGTCCCGGGTAATAAATGGTGGATTACCATATACCGGGCACATGTCCAGACTCCGGGCTGATACTGGGAATTTTTGATAGGAAATTTGTCCGACCTAGGACTTAAACCCAGGACCTTGTGATCTCAAAGCATTATTCGGCACTAGACAAACGAGTTAGTCTAATTGCGAATAAAACGATTTGCGATCGCGAGATTCTGCGTTCAAATCCTAGATCGGACAGATGTAGTTCTATCAAAAAATTCCCAGTCTCAGACCGGATATCTGGAATTGTTCCAGGAATATGTCAATAGATTCGCCACTTGTTACATGGGACCTTATGTAGGCGAAAAATGAGGGTACAAAGTACAACTCGGCCACCCCCACATGGGAAACGTAGTATATTGATGAAGATATGTAACGCGCTGTTTTGTTTAAGCTTATAGGGACACATTTGATGAGTGACTCCACATCAAAAGGTTGAGTGTTCAAATCACGTCGGGGTCACCAATTTAGGGCGCTGTGATATTGGCTGCACAGCTGCTGCTGAGGTGCATTCGATCGGACTCCATAATTCTGATGTGAATGAAATACTTAGGTTTATGGTACCATATTTATTTGTGCCACCTGACTGATCGGCTTGAATTCCGAGCGATGACTCACTGGCGATGAATGATCTACGCTGTTGGTCGCGGGGCCTTTACAGCTTCACCAGACAAGAGCAAGGACAAGGGGGCAACTAGCTCAAGGGCGCCTCAAGGAGGTACGGCCTCGGCTTGGGCAGTCGCTATGGGGGAGGGTGTATACTAGGTGTCTCGCCTCTGCATAGGCCGGCGGGCAAGGGATTCTTAGACCTCGCCGGCGAGGTCGGTGTTGGATCCTGTGTGCGGTATCTGTATCCGAAAAAAGGGATATAAGGGCATCGGGAGGGTCGGTGATAACATGCTGCGGACGGCGGTAGCGGCTGATAGGAGGGGAGTTAGGTTCCTAGTCGGCGGCGCCTACGATTAGCGGATTTCTATGATTGGACGCGTTCGCAAAATATCGGGATGTCCCTTTTAGGCGCGAATAGGTTCGTGACCGCGATCGGAATGGCACTGGCAGGACACGACAATGTGCCTCATACAAAAGGGTGCGTACTTATCAAATATGTCCCTACAAGCTAATAAGGTCCACTTGCACTAACGAGGGCTAGCGTTACCTATTGACTACCTCGAGGTTATAACGTTAAGTTAGTCAATAGGTAACGTTAGCCCTCGTCCGTGCAAGTAGGCCTGAGGGTCTTGTTCAGCCCATCAGTCAGCGCGACGGCCCGTAGGTATTCGGGGGGTTAGTTAGTCTAAAACACCTATATGAAAGCGCCCTATATATTGTGTTCATGATTTTCGCAACAATGAACCCGGATTTTGAATAATTTGTAGGGAGGGCCTTTTTTCCATTACACAATCATTTTACGAAGATATCTTAACGAGCCGCTTTTCGTTAGAGCGAATAAAAGTCTTGTTCGACCAGTCAACCAACGCGACGGCCCGTAGGTATTCGAGGGATTGGTCCAAAAACACATGTATCTAACAGTGCTTTATACATTGTGTTCATGATTTTCGTAACAATGTGCCCGAATTTTGACCATATTTTTTTATATCACACAATCATTTTACGGATACATCGTAACGCGTTGTGTTTTGTTTAAGTTATCAAGGCCCTGGGTTCAAATTGTTCGGGCCGTAGGTATTTCGGGGAGTCGGTTCAAAAACACTTGTATATAAAAGCGCCCTATATATTGTGTTCATGATTTTCGTAACAATAATAATAATAATAATAAATTTATTTCCAAAAATAGACACATGCAAATCCTTAAAAACTAAACATTAGACAAAAGGTACATGAGAAGCTAGAGTTACTGGTGCCTTCCACACTAGGCAAGGCCTGTCTCGTGGAGGCGAAGGTGTATCAAAATAATGTTATACATGATAAAATTGCCGCGATCGATACAGTCAACAAAACGTGACGTCGTATTATGATGATGTTGTTAGTATATAGAAATACCTTTTTACATAAACTAGTCAACTTTAACAAGCAATAAAGTATGATGGTATTATAAAACATATGTGTCTTACAATCTATTAATCTAATCTATTAAGACTTACAATCTATTAATCTCTTAACTCTAAAAATAACTAAGGAACTCCTGTTAATAAATATAAATATGCTCAAAATTGTGCTCGACGTATACGATCATGTTTGATGTGTGTGTATGTGTATGTGTGTTTGTGTGTGTGTTTGTGTGTGTGTGTGTGTGTGTGTTTGTGTGTGTGTCTTTGTGTGTGTGTGCGTGTTTGAATGTGCGTGTGGGTACTAGTACGCGTTAAAAATTTTTGTGTGTACTTATGTGTATATTATATTATGGTTCATGCGATTACTATCATAAGTTCTTCAGTCTCAAAATAGGATAGGGTAAGTAACCATTTACGTACTAATCTTTTAGTTTGCATAATACTACATTCTTTTAAATTGCAATACTTAAGAACCTTGTTGTATACGTGGGATAGCATAAATTGTTGCATATGTTGTGCAAATGCAGTTTTGACTTCGACTTGAGGTGCTCTAAATAAACGCCGTTTTAGTATGAGGGGATATTCAGGTGAGTGCTTAAGTTTCTTGTGTTGTTTAAGTACTATCTTCAGAATGTACAGTTGACGAACATTTAACACCTCTGCCTCAGAGAACAATTCCCGTGTTGGGAATTGGAACGGTTTTTTGAGCATTGTTTTTAGTACAGAGCGTTGAGATCTTTCTACTTCTAACATTTTTGTAACACCAACGCCGCCCCAGACTGAAATGCAGTAACTAAGTACAGATTCACATAATGCCGTGTAAATTAACATAAGGAGTTTACTATCGGCCGAATTCCGTAGAATTTTCATAATATAAGTGAGCTTACGTGTGCGTTTAGCGACTTCTGTAATATGCAATTGGAATGAAAGGCGTTGATCTATAAAAACTCCTAGATATTTAACGTTATCTGATGACTTGAGTACCTCGCATGTACATGCCATCGGTGAACAGTTAGATGTATGAATTCTCAGGTTATGCGAGTTGTCAGGAGCTGATGCTAGAGTTTTGTAGAAACAGAGGTAAGTAGTTTTCTTAGTATTCAAGGAGAGAAGGTTATGGTCGAGCCAATGTTTAATTTGCCTCAAACCGATTTCCGCTGCTTTAAATAGGGAGTTCCATGATGAGTCGTGGAAGAGGATTACTGTGTCATCTGCGTAACTGATTATTTTAATTTTGTGTCCAGTTAAATTATGAATATCATTCATATATATTATAAATAGAGTGGGCCCAAGCACACTACCCTGTGGAACTCCGACTTCGACTAGGCATTTGGTACTGACGCAATTCTCGACGCGTAGTCTTTGATACCTATTAGTTAAGTAACTTTTAAACCAGTTGAGTGGTAAACCTCTAACGCCTAAACATTCTAGTTTTTTTATTAAAATAGGAATTGCAACAGTATCAAACGCCCGTGCTAGATCCAGAAAAACACCTAAACACTTCTTGTTTTTATCTAAGTTGGACGCAATCTGATCAACAAGCATACTTACGGCATCTTCGGTCGATTTGCCACGCCTAAAACCGAACTGATTACTAGATATCATATTATTAGTATCAAGGTAGTGTGTTAACCGTCTATTTACAACTTTTTCCAAAATTTTTGCAAAAACGCTCAGTAAAGAAATAGGCCTATAATTACTTGGAGTATCTTTTGTTCCATTCTTATGGATTGGAACAACTGTAGCTTCCTTCCATGCATTTGGAAATTCTCCTGAACTTATGCTAAAGTTTAATATATGTGTTAAAGGGACTAATATTGCATGCATAATATATTTTATAAGTCTACTAGTAAATCCGTCCTGGCCCGGTGCACTGTCTGATTTCATACTACAAATTATTGATTTAACTTCGAACAATGTACCCGGATTTTGAGTAATTTGTAGGGTGGGCCCCTTTTTTTTTAATTACACAATCATTTCACGAAGATATCGTAACGAGCCGCGTTTTGTTAGAGCGAATAAAAGTCTTGTTCGGCCCGTCAGCCAGCGCGACGGCCCGTAGGTATTCGGGGGGCTGGTTCAAAAACGCTTGTATCTGACAGTACCCTATATACTGTGTTCATGATTTTCGTAACAATGTGCCCGGATTTTTTATTTCGCTCTTTTGATCGCTTTTATTTTCGTTTATCTGCTTTTTATTTTTTAAGGTTAATTGTATTTTTGGTTTATTATTATTAGGGTTATATGTGAATACCTGAATAAGACCAAGTATTTTAAACCGACTTCAAAAAAGAAGGGGGTTCTCAACTCGACTGTATGTTTTTTTTGTATGTATGTTACGCGATCATTCCGCCAATTATGAATCGATTTTGATGATTCCTTTTTTGTTTGGTAGATCATACTTCAGAGGTGGTCCCATATTATCGAAATAGATTCAGCGCTTTTTGAGAAAATCAACAAAAAACAAAATATATACCCAGATAAGGTTTTATTTTGTGGTTCCCTTCACTAAAATTTTCTGATGATTCTTTTTGCATTGGGTTCAATATAGCTCCGGGTTAGTCCCATTTTAATTTTATTACCTTGGACCTTGGACTTTAAAGATACCACGGGACTGCTTGACCGCAAACAGCACGAATGTGGAAAATTAGTTACTTTGAGCATTATATCTATCTATCTATCTATCTATCTATAACCTCACGCCAGATCCCTTGCGGGGTAGGCAGAGAGTACAGAGTTCCAACAGGTTATTTCCTTACATACCTCTCTGGCTTCCTCGACTCTCATAGTTCGTCTCATACACGCTCGCCGGTTACGGAGACTCTTGACTTTTCCATCAGATAAGACTCGCATAAGCATTATATCAATTCTGTAAATGCCTTACTCTGGAACTAAGTAGAATAATATAATGTAGGTATATAAATATATATATATATATATATATATATATATATATATATATATATATATATAATTAATTCACTCATCACTTAAAATTGTAAAATAAAAAACTTAAAAAAAAAAATATTAAAAAGGGAACCGACAAGAAAAGGTAATCGGTTCCTTGGCACCGACTTCAAATATTTATTTTTTGCTTTTGAAGTCGGTTTCCCTTTTTTTTTTAAAGTTTATTATTGGCTTAATAATTGTGGGTCACACAAAGATTTGTCCCGTGCGGGATTCGAACCCGCGCCTATTCGACCCAATAGGCGGAACAGCTAAAGCTTTTTAACCACTGCGCCAAATTGTCCGTCAATTTGTTTTTTATATGTTTATGTCTACTTGTCAATGTTGTTTTTTTTTGACATAAGGGTGGACACGGGCATCAATGTCAAGAACTCTCTTATCTTTTTTTCTGAGTGGCAGTGGTGGTAATAAATCCTGCAGGGCATTTCCTTTTTGTTCAAATACGTAATCTTTTTGTCCAGACGGTTAAGACCAAACGGTCTATAAACCTCCAATAACCTTCCCAAAAGTCCCACCACCTCCCGCCGCGCCACAGCGCCGAACTCGCCACTCACTTAGCGGGACAAATATGAACCATCGACACGAAATGAAGAAGAAAAAACTTGAAAGAACCTGTTGGAACTCTGTATCCTCTGCCTATTCTGCAAGGGATCTGGCGTGATGACATAGACAGATAGATATATCATAGCCTTTTAAACATCATATGACAAGAATCAAGAATAATATGTTTTTTACAAAACACACGGTCAATTCATTATTCGGTACCCGCTAGACTATTCACTAATGCACCTTTCATAAAATTAAAAGCGAAAATCTCAGATAATTAAAAAGCAGATGCTTTTCCTTTGAAAATTTAATTACACCGAAGTCCATTATAATGGCGGAGTCGCGGTCGATTTCAAAGAGCCTTTTGTTTTGAACTGAATACTAAGAATAATAACAAATATAGAGTAATTTCATTAATGATAATAACAGTGCTTAAAAAAATGTTAACAATGTCACACCTATATTTCCCAAGCGGGGGTGGCAGAGATGTACTATGTATATCCACTTTTCCCCGACGATCTTAGGCCCCATGTAATAGGGGGCCTATTGCCATACACCGGGCACAATTCTAGACTCTTGACAGATACTCTAAATTTGTCGATAGAAAAACTACATTTATTTGCAAAATTTGAACTCAGACGGTAAAGCTGCGGGAGTAGACATGATATCTGCCGAGATGATCAAATATGGTGGAACTTGCGTCCGGGACGCTTTCCGGGCCCTTGCAAACCTTTGCTGGAGGACCGGTAGAGTCCCTACAGATTGGCGCCGCGCAGTCATAGTACCCTTGTATAAAGGCAAGGGTTCACAATATGACTGCGCCAATTACAGAGCCATCAGTTTGATCAGCTTGGCAGCCAAGGTGTACGGTAAAATTATTGAACGGAGAATGCGCGTGAAGTCCGATGGAATGCTGTGCGAGGCACAAGGGGGTTTCAGGTCTGGAAGAGGATGTTCGGATCAAGTCTTCTCACTCCGCAACATCGTAGAGAAGCATCTGGCAGTGGGCCGGAAGGTTTTCTGCGGTTTTGTAGATCTGGAGAAGGCATTTGACAGAGTTGTGCGAAAGAGACTTTGGGTCATTTTGCCAGAGTATGGTATAGATGGCACTCTGTTGCGAGCCGTCCAGTCCACTTATGTGGACTGCAAGGCATGCGTACGGGTGGGTGGTAACAGGTCACCCTGGTTTGACGTTAAAATCGGCGTCAAGCAGGGTTGCGTGTTGTCCGCTAGACTGTTTATAATATATCTGGACAAAAGTCTTCAAAGACTGAAAGCGATGAATGAAGGTGTACAAATGGGTGACTTAGTGGTAAACCATCTACTTTATGCAGATGACGCGGTTTTAATAGCGCCAACAGCCACTGATCTGCAAACACTAGTCACAGTTATGAAAGACAACTGCATGATCAATGGCTTACACTTGAATGTGAAGAAAACCAAGATTATGGTTTTTGAAAGGGAAGAAACCAGAACGAATGTAAGGATTGTGGTTGGTAACGATGTGCTGGAGCAAGTGAATGAGTTTGTATATCTTGGATGCGCCTTCAGTAAGGATGGGAAATACACCGCTGACATAGAGAGAAGAGTGAGTGCAGGGAACAGAGTGAATGGTGCGATGGGAAAGCTACTCGGGAGCCGGCACTTAAGCCATAAGGCGCAGCTGGCCATACATAACGGAGTTCTTGTCCCAACGCTGTTATATGGTAGCGAGAGCTGGGTATGTAAGAAGGAGAATGAAAGTAGGATAAATGCGGTAGAAATGCGAGCTCTACGGAAGATGTGCGGAGTGAAGCTGACCGACCGCATTAGCAACAGCATAGTAAGACAGCGAGTAGGTATGAAAGATAGTATCGGTGTAAAGATGAGAAAGGGCATGCTCCGTTGGTTCGGGCATATAGAAAGAATGCCAGAGGAAAGAATGACAAAACAGATATACAATGTGAAAGTGGAAGGATGCAGGTACCGGGGAAGACCTAGACTATCTTACCACGACCAAATAAACCGAGTCTTATCTGATGGAAAAGTCAAGAGTCTCCGTAACCGGCGAGCGTGTATGAGACGACCTATGAGAGTCGAGGAAGCCAGAGAGGTATGTAAGGAAAGAACCTGTTGGAACTCTGTACTCTCTGCCTACCCCGCAAGGGATCTGGCGTGAGGTTATAGATTGAACTCAGAACCTCGTGAACACAAAGCCCAACATTCGCGAACGAGATAGTCTTTTACCGTCTCATTCCAAAACGCGGACTTTCGATAGTTCTAGTATTAAATCACTGACCAATCGAGTTCCTAAGAAAATTCTTATTACAAAACGAGAATCAGTGTTGACAGTACCTTCTACGGTCCAAAAGATAAACTACTGCGACCCCTAGTTTAAGTGCAGTGCTATCTCCAGCGGACGAAAGCACTCGAAACGTTGGGAACTTAAAAATCAAAAATTAACCCCGATAAAATCCGAAAAATAGTTTTATTTCATGTGTAATATTCGCGTAAATCTAAATATTCAGTATGTGAACCATTACGTATCTTATTTTTTAACTAGGAAAATCCTGCATAGGATATCTTCAAGCCTAAGGAGAAGCTGTGAAGGGGCGTGTCGGACTCCCACCGACTAAAAACTCAGGTCTCTCATTCGCTATGACCAACTAAACACGTAATGCGGTGCTTTACGAGACACATAGCAATTAATCATAGCAATTACGAGCCCCGGTAACATATCTACCTCTTTTTATTATTATTATTTTATCACGTTTTATTAACTCGCTTTGGTGTTTGTTTGTCCGTTCTTTACAAATTTTGCAAACGATTTTAAACTGATTTTCCGTTAAGCTAGAGACTTGAAATTTTAAACCTAGGCCAGGACTAGATTACGGCGCAATAATATGGTAGAAACTGGTCTGATGTTGACTGATGCTGAGCTAGACGGCTATAGGAGCACCTCAATTACATAACTGAACCCCGTCGTGTTTGGGCTCGTTGGATTTGTCTTGACAAGTATATTATATTTGCGCTTTTAAGAAATTGTCCCACCGTTGGGCAGAGGCCTCCTCTCAAACTGAGAGGGTTTTAGGTGATACTCCACCACGCTGGCCCAGTGCGGGTTGGCGAATTTCACACACCTTCGAGAAACTCTTAGGCTTGCAAATGCAGGTTTCCTCACGATGCATTCCTTCACCGTTAAAGAAAGTGATAATTAATTTTTAATACGCACATGCATTCGAAAAGCGGAGGTGCGTGCCTGGGTTTGAACCCGAGTTGCCTGACTTTGCAGTCCAATAGTCTAACCACTAGGCTATTACTGCTACCACTTGACAAGTACTGTATCCCTAAGTGGTGCCCAGGGTCTGATGATTGAGCCGGAAGGCGGCCATAGCAACTTCTAAACTAAATAAAAAAACCCCGTCGTGTTGGGCTCGTTAGATTTGTCTTGATAAATAATAATAATATTAGCCCTGTTAAGAAACTGTCCCACTGCTGGGCACGGGCCTCCTCTCAAACTGAGAGGGTCTTGATAAATACTACCTCCATAAGTAGTGTCCGGGTATAACGATGAAGCCGGAAGGTGGCCATAGGAACTTTTAAAATAAATAACACAGTCCGATCGTCTTCGAGATCGTCGGATTTGTCATTACAAAATCTACACCCTTAGGTGGTGCCCAGGGTCTGGCAATGAAGCCAGAAGGTGGCCATAGGAACTTATAAACTAAATAACATAACTCCATCGTATTTAGTCCCGTTGAATTTGTCTATAAACGAACAATACGCCTAGGTGGTGTGCAGGTTCTGGCGATGAAGTCGGTAGGTGGGGGTAGGAACTTCTAAAATAAATAACGTAGTCCCACACACAGTCACAGCCCAAACACGGGCTCTATGAATTTATTTTGACAAATAAAACATCCCTAGACGATAATCAAGTTCTGGTGTTAAACCCAAAAGGTGGCTATAGGGCCTTCTAATTTTAGTAACACCGCCCCATCGTTTTTGATTTCGTTGGATGCCTTCACAAGAACATTATATCTAGGTGGTGTCCAGGATCTAATAATATAGCCAGAAGGTAGGCATAGGAACTTGTAAATTATACAACTTAGCCATATAGTGTTGAAGCTGACTCGTTGTATTTGTCTTGACAAATATTATATGCTAAGGTGGTGTCTAAGGGCTAGTGATAAAGCCGAAAGGTGGCCATTGGAACTTCTAAAATAAACAACATAGTTCTGTTATGTTTGGGCTTGATATACATCTTCACAAGAACTACATACGTAGGTGGTGTCAAGGGTCTGATGATGAAGCAGCAAAGTGATCATAGTTACTTCTAAACTAAACAACAAAAAGCTCTATCATATTTGAGCTCGTTCGATTTATCTTGACAAACACTAAATATCTAGGCGGTGTATAAAGCTTGGAGGTGGTCATAGAAATATTTCAACTAATCAAAATTAGCGCCGTAGTGTTTGTGCCCGTTAAATTTGTTTCGACATAAACTATAAATGTAGATCTGTAGTGGATGATGTTCAAGGTCTGCTGATGATACCCGGATGTAGCCTTAGGAACTCTCCACCTAAACAAACATTTTTTACTTTTATGATTTTTGACTCTGTATATCATCACGCCAGAACACTTGCGGGGTAAACATATAAAATTATTTAAAACGAAAAACGATACATACTTTTGGCCGTTTTAAAAATATGAAAGATTATTTTTTTTTATTCAATAATTATATCATTGAGTGCACAGGTGCTCGTACTTTTATGCGCTTGCGGTATTCTTAGCGATCAACAAGGCTAGCAAAGTTCGTTTTGGTTGATTTGAGATGAGTGACCATTTGTGGTAATTCCATTATTCATGTAGACCAAAAAGTACTTGACTATACGTCAAAAAAAGAAGTAATTGATGACTTAAGACTACCACCCGTTCGAAATGTCATTCCTGTGGAGAAGAAGGGCAAGAAACTCCACAGTTATTATTTTTGTATATATTGCGTTCATGGGGTATGGGAGAACAGTGCAGAACGAGCTAAATAGATGTGCTTAAGTATAGATTAAACATGAAGGTACTTAGATTTATGGTATCAATCACTGTCTACATAGTCCTCTAAATTACAAAATAGAGACTTTGTAAAGGTATATAATTAAAAGTATAATAATAATAGTAAGATAGAAAAAGCCATCACTCTTGTTGAGCTTCGGAAGGCACGGTAAGTTATTTGTGCCATCATGTCACTTAATGTGGTAGTTTTCAACCGAGTTGGCTGCCTCGTTGGCAGCTAAAAATGGTTCAACTGCTGGTGGTCACAAAGTTGTCTCAACCAATTTACATTGAGTCAGCGTGATAAAGTATGACTTTAGCTTTTATCACAATTCGACGTTATACTAATTGTGTAAAAAGCGTGCAGTCACTTTCATATAATGGATCGGATCGGATCATCGGAAAATGGAGATAAATGGACCACTGATCAAAAGACAAAACGTAAGGTGAGTAAGGAGGAGGTGAAGAAAGGAAAAAATTTGGACCTTACAGAAATACAGGCCGCGGAGCGTAAGAAACATCTTCCCGTATGGCGTTTGCAGCCGGAAACCACTATTGATAAATTAACTGCTCATGTTAAAAATGTGTGGTCCTAAGGTAACGTTAAAAATTGAAAAAATTAAGCATAAAACACAGAGATTATGTCTATCTATCTCTATCTATAACCTCACGTCAGATCCCTTGCGGGGTAGGCAGAGATTACAGAGTTCCAACAGGTTCTTTCCTTACATACCTCTCTGGCTTCCTCGACTCTCATAGTTCATCTCATACACGCTCGCCGGTTACGGAGACTCTTGACTTTTCCATCAGATAAGACTCGGTTTATTTGGTCGTGGTAATTCTTTTTTGTCATTCTTTCCTCTGGCATTCTTTCTATATGCCCGAACCAACGGAGCATGCCCTTTCTCATCTTTACACCGATACTATCTTTCATACCTACTCGCTGTCTTACTATGTTGTTGCTAATGCGGTCGGTCAGCTTCACTCCGCACATCTTCCGCAGAGCTCGCATTTCTACCGCATTTATCCTACTTTCATTCTCCTTCTTACATACCCAGCTCTCGCTACCATATAACAGCGTTGGGACAAGAACTCCGTTATGTATGGCCAGCTGCGCCTTAGGGCTTAAGTGCCGGCTCCCGAGTAGCTTTCCCATCGCACCATTCACTCTGTTCCCTGCACTCACTCTTCTCTCTATGTCAGCGGTGTATTTCCCATCCTTACTGAAGGCGCATCCAAGATATACAAACTCATTCACTTGCTCCAGCACATCGTTACCAACCACAATCCTTACATTCGTTCTGGTTCAGAGATTATGCTTCAATTATAATAAGTGTTCCTATTGAAGCGTACCAGCAATTATGTCAACCAGAAGTGTGGCCTCTTAATGCATCGTTTGCTGAATGGATTTGGTTTCGGAGAGCAGCAAATAAACCAAACGATGGAACATGGAAGTAAAGAAATTAATTATCAAAACGCAAGAGGTCTGCGTACAAAATTAAACCAATTTTATAATAATATAGAATCACCTGAAGCGGATTTAGTAGCAGTGACTGAAACAGGGTGTAATACGTCCATACAAGATGCCGAAATTGTACCACCAGGGTATCAAATACTACTATGCGACTGAGCCGACGGACGAAAACAAGGCGGAGCATTGCTCGTGGCCACACACGGATTGGACCTGCGGAAAGTACCTTGCGATGTTGGCATCGATAAGTGTGTATTTGAAATGGTGGTGGTGGCCGTACATAAAGGACATAGATATCTACTTTATGTTGCATTGTTTATATTCCGCCAAATAGTCACGAACAGGAGTACATGACATTATTTGGAATAATAGAACAATTATGTGTTAAAAAAAAAAATGTTTTCTTTAGGCGATTTTAATTTGCATTCTTGTAATATTAACATATTAAATTATTTTGAACACTTCGTTTCTTTCTGCGAATTTATTCAGATAAATAAGGTACCGAATTGTAAAAGTCGACACCTTGATTTAGTGTTATGTTCATTAAGTAATGGGGAAAGCGTACGCGTGTGTGAGGCAGATGAGACGCTGGTACCGATAGACGCGTATCATCCGCCGTTTTTTACTTGCCGGCCAACTGACGACAGTTGGCCGGTAAGTAAAAAACACGGGGAGGAATCACTCAAGTTGGGACTGCAGCGGTCGCCACAAATTATAATTGTTGCGAAGAGTGGCCTCAGTGGAATTGGAACAAAGCCGACTATAAATTATTGTACTCACAAATGTATTCTTATGATTGGAGCCCCATATATATGATACATGACTCAGAGGAGGCACTTAGCTACTTCTATGATATAGTTTACAACATTATCGATGATAGTGTTCCTAGGAAACTACGAAAGTCAGCAAACTCCAGGTACAATTACCCGGAATGGTACACGGCAGACATTATTCGCAACATTAAATTAAAGGCTAAACTCCATAAGCAATATAAAACCAGCGGTTTAGCTACTAATTACGAAATGTTTGCTCAGTGTAGGGCTCAAGTTAAAATTATGATAGAATGTGGACATAAACAATACCAGGAGCGGGTACAGAATAATATAACACGGGATCCAAAATCATTCTGGATGTAACGTACGTATATAAATAGAAGCATAGAAGAAACGGTTAAAGCCAGTGATAGTAATAGTGCACGTGTTCACATTAGGCGGCTAACAAAACCCCAGGTCAGGGATGCGCTGACGCGGTTAAAGCCTAAACTTTCTGCGGGCCCGGATGGAATTCCAGCTTTCGTGTTTAGAGATTGTCGTGAGCGGATTATTAGCGGAACCACTCTTACACATATTCAACCTGTGCATGGAATCATCTTATTTTCCCGAATGTTGGAAAACCACACGGGTAGTCCCCAATAGTTATCAGTCTATTCACGTCCGATGCTGATACACCCTTGGGCACTGGGACTGCAATGCAGTGATATGGGCTCCGCATGAAGCAAAATATAAGTTAATGCTTAAGCGCATACAAAACAAATTCACTAGATTTCTTTACATGAGACTGTATGGAGTGTATCCTTTTTATCCGTTGATGTACCCAACCTTGTTTGTTATAGGCATGGTTGGGTACAACAATTTGGAAAGTAGAAGGGATTACGCGCTTGTGTCCTATATTTTCAAGCTACTTCGCGGAAAATGTTCAAATCCAAGGGTTTTGCAGACAATTGGTCTGTGCGTACCGGACGAGTATGTGTGGCGGCGGTGGCGGCCGCAGCTGCTGGCAGTGCCGCGCGGCAGAACCAACTTGCTCAGTGACTCAAGTTGCAGTCAAGTTGCACAATCAACACACTGAATCAAGTTGCAGACAAAATAGACATTTTTACATGCTCTCTGAATGAATTCGCTAAAACTTGTTTTTATGTATTATGTTATATGTCATAAGGTCACACTAATGCATTAGGAAATTCCTGTAATGTTAGTTGTGTATGTGAATAATAAATAAATATCTATTAAGTTAATTTAGAGAGTGCAAAAGATTGCATGTCAACTCGATAGCGTCACGCTTACGTCAATATAACCACCTGGGTGAATAGCCGTTGGGTGATAATAGTAAACCACAAATAATAAAAAAGAGGTTAGTATTACACCTGGATATTTTTCTTATAGGTGATTACAGGATACCAAAAACTAGGAAATCAACTACGGGTAATTATCACCTGGGGGATCAAAGGCGACTAATTAGTGTCCAATGATCACCCCAGCGGCTATTCACCCAGGTGATTAAAGTGGAATAAGCCAATCTGGCTTTGCTAAGCTCATTAATTTCTCTCGCCTTGATATGTTAATCATAAGAGAGTATGTACCCAGCAGTTAGACATTATAGGCTAATTTATTATCACTGACTACAAAAAATATCCTTTTAACAAATGTAAAGGAATACAAATTTTAATTATAATCATAATTACCCACTTTTCCAGCCGACTCAATTTACTTTGCGAGTTTAACAAAGTTACTAGAAAGAGATATTCGCGCTTTGATCTCGCCTACGGTTTTGCGTTTGTATTAGATAATTAGTATTAACTCTAATTCGGTGAAAATTGAGACTGTTTATAGAGTTTATTTGCAAATATTTTTTGGGAAATAAATTCGAATTTATCTGCGGGCGTACTCCTATTCTGCTGAAGTGAATTTTAATTTTATTATTTACCTATTTCTCGCGAGTCGCAAGCGTTCATTTTAGGTATAGGTCGACAACAGCGCTACCTGCTGTGTCTGACTATCGCTTCGAACCATCTGGTGATCCTATAAGTAGAAAAAAAAACAAACATTAAGATCGGTCAGGTCGTTTATGAGGAGAACAATTGCGAACACATGCACACCGGAATCGTATGTATAAAGATTCAGACACCATTAAATTAGCGCTCGCGATAGGGCTCATAAGAAGACTCAAGGTCACAGAAAAGGAAATAGAGATAGCTATGCTCGGAGTTTTCCTACGATATTGAATCAAAAATGAGGACATCAGCAGGAGAATCAAAGCCACGAACATAACCCTCTTAATTGCCAAACTTAAGTAACAGTGGATGCGGCACATGTTCATAGAACTGATAAGAGTGAGAAATACTGAGTTCTTAGATTTACGCGAATATTACACATGCAATAAAACTATTTTTCGGATTTTATCGCGGTTTATTTTTTATTTTTAAGTTCCCGACGTTTCCCGAATGTTTAAATTTAACGATTATCTTATCACATAACGTATCTATCTATATCATCACGCCAGATCCCTTCCCAGGTAGGCAGAGAGTACAGACTTCCAACAGGTTCTTTCCTTACATACCTCCCTGGCGTCCTCCACTCTCATACTTCGTCTCATACACGCTCGCCAGATAAGATAAGATTCAGATAAGACACGATCACATAATGTACTGATCATGATATCTTAAATAAGTAAATTAAATAGCAAGTACAATTATACTCTTCTAAACAAACCTACAATATTATTATATGTGAGTGTACTAAGTATACCTGGCCTACCCCTTCAGAGGCAGAGAGTATAAAGCTCCAAAAGGTTCTATTTCACCACCCTCGATTTAGTAACTCCACGATTAGTGTTCCTTGGCAATAAGACTGGCTAGTTTAACCGTCGGGCTACTCGGAGATGGTGAAATTCCTATATAGACTTTCTTGCAACTTTAATCGTCGATTAGTCTACTATAGATTATACTCGAGGGTGGTGAAAAAGCCCCTTAATGTGATTAAATCATTTCGTCTCTGATCTCTGGAGGTTTATTGTTAATTCACACTGCATTACCCGCTGCCTTAACTGTGCGGTGTATCGACACAGTGCACTGAACGCATTGTACAGAGCACAATGGCGGCGACGCCTAATGGATTACATCGGTATTGTTAAGAATTCATTTTGTACAGTGATAATGTTGAAGAAATTAGTAATGAAAGAAATAATTTAGATTTCAATGTTTTTTACATGTGTAATACTTTTAAATTGATAACAATATAGATAATTAGCCTTTTTTTTGCAATCTAGATAGTTACTCCCGTTTAAATAACATTAATTTCAGGAGTAGTAGTATTGTTTTCAAATTTTTAAACGTTTATTTATTCTTATGTCATACCATGTCGCTTAAAACAAGTAGCAATTCATCCTTTTGTTTTTCCTCTTGATATTAAAAACAAACTAAGACTGAACACTACCATGGAATGCTATGCTGGCTGTAACAACCAGCTGCAAACGTCTGGAACTAGGCCGCAAGCACCTGAGTTCTATACATCATGTTATATTTATAAGGTACCAAACGCTAGTGCCGATATTGGTACGGTAAATTTAGTTTCTGTTTCGTCTATATTGTTTGTCTGTATTTCTATCTTGTAGCGCGAAAATGCATGCCTACGGAAATCGCATGACTTAAGAAAATATTAAAAAGGATTGCAGGTCGAGATGTGAAAGGTTTACTAACAATTTAAGAACTTTACAGAAGAGTAATTTAATATATCTGTTACCGATAATGTAAGAAATTTAGGAATTGCATACATTGCCGATCCGATCCCAAAAAAAAGTTAAGAATACTGGTAAGTATAAGCGTTTTTAATGAAATCTAGAGAACTTTACACAAGATTTTTTTTTAAATACTTAATAATATATTTAAGAAATGATTGGTCTAGTATCAAAGCGCATCGCATCGTGATCACGAGGTCCTGGGTTCAAATCTTAGGTCGAACAAATGTAGTTTTTCTAACGAGAAATTCCCTGTATGAGTCCGGAATTGTGCCCGGTATATGGCAACAGGCTCGCCCCCTTTTACATGGGACTTAACACCGTCGGCAAAAAGTGGGTGTACTCAGTACACCTCTGCCAGCCCCGCTTGGGAAATATATAGGGTGTGTTGTTAATATTTTTAAAAATATAACATACTGGTACGTGGAGGTGTTTTTGAAATTTTGGGAAGTTACTATCTCTCGTTCTAATACACCCGTTCTTTTTACAAGCTTTTATTTAACTTGCAATATTCGTATGTCTCAAAAAGGTCACTGGGACAGACTGGATGCGGATGGCGGAGGACTGTGTGCAATGGCGCGGGTTAGGAGAGGCCTATGTCCAGCAGTGGACTACGATAGGCTGATTGATTGATTCGTATGTCTGTCTGTCTTTCCAGTTCAAATCCTGTGATCAATTTTTTAAGTACTTGCTAGTATCCGATTGAGCTAAAATTTTGCAAACGTATGTATGTCCGATGACAATGCAACAATATGATAAGGTCGGAAGGCCTATTCAGGCTCGCTTGATTGGTATTGAGATGTACCACACCACAAACAGATAGTATTCAGGGTGTGATGATGAAGCCGGAATGTGGCCTATGGAACCACCCAAGTACTCAATTTAACCCCTCCGTGTTTGAGCTCATTTGATTTGTCTTGACGAGTCCTGTAGACCCGGATGGTATGCAGAGTCTCATGATGTAGCCGGAGGATGATCAACGGAACTACCCAACTACTCAATATAACGCCGCCGTGTTTGGGCTCATTTGATTTGTCTTGATGAGTTTTGAAGACCCGGATGATGTCTAGGGTCTGATGATGGAGTCCGAAGGTGGCCCATAGGACCATTTCAACTATACAAAGAAACCCCCTCATGATGAGACTTGTTAAATTGGCAACGACAAGCAATATTCAACCAGATGGTATTCACGTCTGATATTACCAACTTAATATAACCCCGCCGTGTTTGGGCTTGTTGGATTTGTCTTGACGAGTACTTTAGACCCGGATGGTGCAAAAGGTCTGATAATGGAGCCAGAAGGAAGCCATAGAAACTCCTCAACTAAACAAGATATCGTCGTTGTGTTTTGTTATAAAAGCTTGTTTTTAGAAAACAAGCTTTTATAGCAAAACACTTCTTGTGTTCTTTTTTTTTAAATTAAAAATTCTTAATATGTGAACTTTAAATTACTCTCATGTAGAGTATATAAAATGTCGCTTACTTAAAAAAAAGTAGCAATTCAGTCTTCCTATTGTTTGACCCCTCGATATTCAAAATACGTTCTAGCATTACCTTTGGATATATGGCTAGTAGGTATACACAGCTGCAGGCGTCTGGAACATATTCTCGCAGACCTGAGTTCTATTCATCATGTTATATTTATAAAGTACCAAACGCTAGTTCTTATATAGGTACCGTAGGTTTTTTTTTTATTCGTCCTTATTGTTTGTCTATATTTCGACTGTTTAACACTCAAATACAAACCCACGCAAATCGAATGAATTAAGAAAGTATTAAATAATTAAAATTTAAAAAGCCTTTGTAAAAACAAGCTTTTATAGCAAACATACAACAAAAATATCTTGCATAGTTGAGGAGTTCCTATGGCTTCCCTTTAGCTCCATTAACAGGCCTTGAATACCATACGGGTCCAAAGTACTCCTCAAGACAAATCCAACGAGCCCAAACACGGTGCAGTTATATTGAGTAGTCCGGTGGTTCCATTAGCCACTTTTTGGCTTTATCATCAGATCCTAAACACTATCTGGTTGTAAAGTACTTGTCAGTACCAATCTTACAAGTCTAAACATGGGAAGGGGGGTAACGATGTCTAGTTCACATGATCCTAGGGTCACCTTCTGACTCCACCATCAGACTAGCACCGTGGTGCCATATTACTGCATTGCCACCAAACTTACATACGTATGTCAAATTTCAGCTTAATCGGATACCCGCAAGTGCTTGAATAATGAATCACAATATTTGAACCAGAAAGACAGACAGATAAACGAACATTGCAAGTTAAATAAAATCTTGTAAAAAATAATTGGGGTAAAAGGTCCACGATTTGAGAACTTTACAGGGGAGTAATTTAAAACATTAAGTAATATTTTTAACAGATAACAAAACTGGTAAATGCAGCTATTTCTATTGAAATCTAAAGAAGTTAATCTCTTTCTAATACTCTAGTTCTATTTTTATTTTTGAACCAAAACTACTTTCATACTGAATTCATAAAATGTCGTTTAAAAAAAATAGCATTTCACCCGTCCTTTCGTTTCACCTCTCAACATAAAAAAAAGCTAACGTAATCTTAGCATTACTCTGGAATATAGTATGTCTGGTAATACACGGCTAAAACTTAGTCTTGCGGACCTGAGTTCTATGCATCATTTTATATTTATAAGCTACCAGATTCAAGTTCCCATGAAGTTACAACAGATGTTATTTTACTGTGCTAATTTTTTTGTATACTTCGATGTAAAAGATCCAATATCAATGCGGAGTCTAGCATTGTGCCCCCTACATGAGATCTAACATTCTCTGCAAAAAGGGGTTTTGCAGAGAATGTTAGATTTAGGAATATAGGTGCAGAGCTGTGTGCAGCAGTTAGTCACATATCTGCGTCCACCAAACCGCATTTAGTCCGCGTGGTGAAGTATGACCTAATTTCTCTCAAATTGATTTACGCGAGAAAGCATTCAGCAAACTCGTAAATCCTCGTTATCCTTTTTATTTTAATTTAATCAAATCCGTATTGAATTGTTGTCGCGTCCACGGTTTTATCAGATCATCGACATTCCACCAACTGTTGTTTTTATTCCATCGTATTATGACAGTTAGGAACAACTGCGGGAATTAGTGATAGGAAAACTTGACTTAATAGCGGATATTTATCTTGTAAGACGTTTGATCGGATAATAAAATCCTCTTTTTGTGGAGGGGACGTTTATTGTGATGATGGAGTGAAAGATGTAAAATTAATCTGTTGTCGATTGTTGTTTAAGAACTAGGGAAAATGAAGAGACATTCTTATTGATTAATTTATTTGTGAAAGTTTGCATACTTTTGGTCTCAAGTTTTTTATGAATGTAGTGAATAGTCCAACTGGTTATGAAATAAAATATTCTTATCAAATTATCCACTTTCCATCAATTGTTGTTTTTATCCCATTGTATCATGACAGTTGGGAACGACGCTTCGAGGAGTAGTGAAGGGAAAACCTGACTAAATGGCGGATTATATCTTGTTAAAGGTTAAGCTAAGATTTTTGAACAGATAATAAAATCCGCCTTCTGTTGAGGGGACGTTTATTGTGATGATTAAATGAAAGGTGTAAATTAAATGTAGTATATATCTAGGAAAATAAGAAACTTTTTTTATTGACTGTTTTGTGAAAGTTCGCATATTTTTGATCTCAAATTTTTATGAATATAGTAAATAGTCCAGCTATTTGTGAAATGAATCAATATCAAATCATTGACTCCCCATTAACTCTTGTTTTTATTCGATCATATTGTGACAGTTGAGAACAACGCTGCGGCGATTAGTGAGGGAAAAACTTGACTAAATAGCGGATATTAATCTTGTAAGATGTTGATTGGCTAATAAAATCCACCTTTTGTAGAGGGGACGTTTATTGTCATGAATCTGTTGTCGATTGTAGTTTATAACTAGGAAAATGAGTGAGACTTTCTTATTGACTAATTTGTTTTGTGATGGTTCGCATATTTTTGGTCTCAAAATTTTATGAATACAGAAACTTATCCAGCTGTTTTCAAGATAAAAAAATCTTTGACTTGGAAAGGAACTCTTAGTCGTATTTATGCCAACTCTCGGGTTTGATTAGACTCATAGTTGTTGAGTATCTGATGAGCTCAATGCGTACAGTACAAAGCTGGTCGTTCTCGCGATCTCTGGGAATGGCTTTTGTCCGGCAGTGGACGTCTTTGATCTGATGATGATGACGATTTCGCCCAGTTGCTATTAGGTTCCTAGAATCAATTAAAGTACTTTCAGTTAACTGTCATTGTAATTATTTGTCTATATGTAAAACATCGTGTAAAAAATATTGTGTGATTTGTTTTATGATTCAAATTGCTGCCATACAAATCTCTCGTCACATGATCACATCAGGTTTCTTACAATAACAAAAAAGAGCTAAAAAAGAGCATGTTGAAACTCAGTCCTCACTGAGTTTCAACATGCTCTTTTTTTGCTTCCTCCATCCTCATAGTTGGTCTCATATACGCTTCCTCCATCCTCATAGTTGGTCTCATATACGCTCGTCGGTTTGGAGCATTGCCCATCACTAGTACTGTTTTAAATGAGTTCGTTGATTTCGGAATTTGGTTCCGAAAAAGGAAATTAACATAAATACGTCGATCGTAAATTGGGTTTCATAAGATTTGTAGGTTCCGTATTACTAGATTAGGCGGGATGAGATAGGGAAAAATGAGGGCTAACTTTTATTATCCAGTACAATGAGACGATACGCTGACTTGGGATAAACATACTACAAATATTGCTAAACGAGTCCGAAAACTCATACATGTTTTAGAAAATTTATGGATAGTGGCAGACAAGAGACTTTTAAGACAAACGTCGAGCTGTTACAGGAATTTATTATTAATTATTGTATATGTATTTCGGGCAGAGCTGCAATGACGCACATGATAGAGTGCACAACGCCATTGTGCCAAAAATTAATGTTTTATCAGAAAGCTCTTTATGTATCATATTCTACAAAAAGAATTGATAATTGTCCCATACCGGTTTAGAAGAGTGTTTTTGCAAGAAGAAATTATAACTATCTAGCTCCACATTTATACAATATTGGACTGCAGAACGTACGAAATTACAACATATTTAGGACACAAATATCTGAATGGCCGTGCGCATACAACTATGATGCAACAGAAAAGTTATTGCAAATCCCCTCATAAACAGAATTTTGCTTCATTTCAAAACACCCATCAATATTCCAACACACGCACACACACACATGCATATTAATGTGAACACATAGTACTGTTTTTTGTCTTTCTTTTATAATTATTTTAGTTACGTAATATCACATTGTGTAATCCAGCATAGGAAAGACACTGTCTCCTATAACACAGTTTATCCTAGTACAGGAGGTAGAGTTATTATCTATCTATATCATCACGCCAGCTCCCTCGCGGGGTAGGCAGAGAGTACAGAGCTCCAACAGGTTCTTTCCTTACATACCTTTCTGGCTTCCTACACTCTCATAGTTCGTCTCATACACACTCGCCGGTTACGGAGACTCTTGACTTGCCCTTCAGCTAAGACATGGTCTATTTGGTCATGGTAAGATAGTCTAGGTCTTCCCCGGCACCTACATCCTTCCACTTTCGCATTGTATATCTGTTTTGTCATTCTTTCTTCTGGCATGCTTCCTATATGCCCGAACCAACGGAGCATACCCTTTCTCATCTTTACACCGATACTATCTTTCATACCTACTCGCTTTCATACTACGCTGTTGCGAATACGGTCGGTCAGCGTGACTCCGCACATCTTCCGCAGAGATCGCATTTCGACCGCATTTATCCTGCTTTCGTTCTCCTTCTTACATACCCAACTCTCACTGCCATATAACAGCGTTGGGACAAGCACTCCGTTATGCATGGCCAGCTGCGCCTTTTGGCTTAAGTGCCGGCTCCCAAGTAGCCTTCCCATCGCACCATTCACTCTATTACCTGCATTCACTCTTCTCTCTATATCAGCGGTGTATTTCCCATCCTTACTGAAGGCGCATCCAAGATATACAAACTCATTCACTTGCTCCAGCACATCGTTACCAACCACAATCCTTGCATTCGTTCTGGTTTCTTCCCGTTCAAAAACCATAATTTTGGTTTTCTTCACATTCAAATGTAAGCCATTGTTCATGCAGTCGTCTCTCATAACTGTGACTAGTGTTTGCAGATCAGTGGCTGTTGGCGCTATCAAAACCGCGTCATCTGCATACAATAGGTGGTTTATCACTAGATCACCCATTTTTACCCCTTCAGTCATCGCACACAGTCTTTGAAGACTTTTATCCAGGTACACTATAAACAGTCTAGCGGACAACACGCAACCTTGCTTGACGCCGATTTTAACGTCAAACCAAGGTGACATGTTACCACCCACCCGTACGCATGCCTTGCTGTCCACGTAGGTGGACTGGACGGCTCGCAACAGGGTGCCGTTTATACCATACTCTGGCAAAATGTCCCAAAGTCTCTTTCGCACGACTCTATCAAACGCCTTCTCCAAGTCCACAAAACCGCAGAAAACCTTCCGGCCTACTGCCAGATGCTTTTCTACGATGTTGCGGAGGGAGAAAACTTGATCCGAACATCCTCTTCCAGACCTGAAACCTCCCTGTGCCTCACACAACACTACATCGGACTTCTCGCGCATTCTCCGTTCAATAATTTTACCATACACCTTAGCTGCCAAGCTGATCAAACTGATGGCCCTGTAATTGGCGCAGTCATATTGTGAGCCCTTGCCTTTATACAAGGGTACTATGACTGCGCGGCGCCAATCTGTAGGGACTCTACCGGTCTTCCAGCAAAGATTTGCGAGGACCCAAAAAGCGTCCCGGACGCAAGTTCCACCATATTTAATCATCTCGGCAGATATCATGTCTATTCCCGCAGCTTTACCATTTTTCATACTTCGTATCGCCTATTCAACTTCTTCCATAGTGATGTCCTCTGTGGATTCTGGTGCCGCAAACTCGCCTCTGGGCTCGTCTGTGGCACCAGCATCCGGGGCATTCTCATACATTTCTCCAAAGTATTCACTCCACCGGTTTAGCACAGCTTGTGTGTACGCAAGAATGTCACCATCCTTAGATTTTATCTTTTCCATTCTGGAGCCTGACGAATCACCTCGAGCCTTTCTCACCTTGCTCCAAAAGAGTTTGGTGTTATTCTCGAAGTTCTTCGTCAGCCTCTCCTCCTCAATCACACTAGCTCTTTCACGCTTTTCTTTCACTAAGGTTTTGGTGGCATTCTTGCATTGCCGGTATATTTCTTTCTTCATCTCCGTCATACTGTCATTTAGATTCAAAGAAGAGACATAGTCCTGCCACGCTTTCTTCTTACTTTCTACAGAGCTTTTTAACTCTGTGTCCCACCATGCATCCCCTTTTGCTGTGCTATGCTTCTTTGAGCAGCCACATACTTCTTTCGCTGATTCTACCAAAGAGTTGTTACTAACCTGAAAACACTATATTACGTTGACAATAAATTGACTTTGATTTTTGATTATTCTGACGGTCTCAGACACGTGTGAACAAGTACAAGTACAGAACAATTGTATTTTTTTTTTAAATTTTCTCCTTTCCTATTACATTAAAACCTAATCATTAACATTATCAGCAATAAGTGATACACTTCTGCTACCTCTTGTAGAATTAAGGCGTGGCGGATTTTTTATTGTTCATTGCCACGAGAAAGAGAGCGCGCGCGCGCTACGCACAGCAGTTGTGCGTGCGAGCGCGGCGGCCGTGCCAACATACAACATGGCGTTACCTTAGGTTTGTGCAGCAGCGCGCGCGCTACGCACAGCAGCTGCGCGTGCGAGCGCGGCGGCCGGCGCAGGCGCGCCGCAGCGGAAAGCCGCCGCTGTTGGTCACGAACTCGTGCCAGCCGCTGGCCTCCAGCGTACGCCACACCACCGCGTCCGTGTGCTGCCGCTTATAGATTCGTCTTTTCCGCTTGGCAAAGTAAGGTTAAATTAATACTACTAAAGAAGTCATGCTAATCCTCCCGATTACGTATAAAAATATATCAAAGCAATATTCTATCCATGTCACGAGGCCGTCAGGGCAGCAGGGGCGTATCCCTACACTATGAGGACGCGGAGGCATCAGATGTTGAAGATGAAGTCCGTTGCCAAGAAAATTTCCACCATCTATGTTTGAACGACTATAAGGCGGTGAGTTTGTTTTGGTGTCGTACGAACACGTTTCAATTTGTTTTTCAACAAGTTTCCATTGATAATATCACTGTTAACATGGAGGTAGATACTGGATCAGCTGTCTCATGTATAAGTCATCAGACATATAAAAAATATTTTCGTAGTAGGAAAATAGAACCTACTGATGTCAACTTAAATTTTTATGATGGATCTAGGCTAAAACCATTAGGTTTAATAAGACCGAATGTGCGTTACGGTGATATCAAAAAGAGATTAGAATTGTTTGTAATCAATGGGGGTACGACCTCTTTGCTAGGTCGACAATGGTTAACGGAATTATAAATAAAGATACCTGTATTTAGCTGTCATAACATTTTTATTAAAGGGTCAATGGATTTTGAACTAAAGCAATTGTTTAACAGGTATAAGGAGTTATTCAGTGGTGGCCTGGGGCGGTATACGGGAGGCAAGGCAACATTGAAGGTACGTGACGGGGCTACGCCTGTATTTCACCGCGCGAGACCATTGCCATACGCGCTGCGCGAGCGCGTGGACGCAGAGCTTGACGCCATGCTGCGCGACGGCATTATTGAGCCAGTTGAATGCTCCGACTGGGATTCGCCTTTAGTACCGGTAAACAAAGCGGACGGTTCTTTGAGAATTTGTGCTGATTACAAAGCTACTTTAAATCCGGTTTTAGATGGAGATAGATACCCTTTGCCTAGGATCGAGGATTTAATTGTTCGTTTAAGTGGCTCTCAGTACTATCCCAAAATAGATCTTTCACAAGCCTATAATAAGATAGAACTTGATGATACAAAAAATATATACTGTTATCAATACGCATAGGGGACTGTATCGATATAGTAGGTTGGTCTATGGGTTAGCGTCAAGTGTGGGCATATCATCATCATCATCATCTCAGCCCATACTTGTCCACTGTTGAACATAGGCCTCCCCAAAGGGGGGATTTGCCATACTCGCCACGCTTGGCAGGCGGGTTGGCGAGCGCAGTTTTTGATCGCAGAAGTGTTAAGAGAACGCTGCTGCCCATTCCCTAGTTTTCCCTTAGTCGCCTTGTACGACACCCGATGGGATGAGATGGGTTGGTCCTATTCTAAGCCGGGAACCACGCGGCTATTCCAACGTATAATGTACAATTTATTAGGCAGCATTCCTAACGTTGAAGTATTCTTGGATGACGTTCTCATCGGTGGGAAGACCAAGCAGGATCATCTTCAGGCGCTTGAGGCAGTATTTAGTAGACTACATAAATATGGGTTAAAGTTAAAAAGTAACAAGTGTGTGTTTTTTGTTGACGAGGTACGATATTTAGGTTACGTGTTAAGTAAAGATGGCATACAAACGGATCCAAGGAAAATCGAGGCAATTACTAAAATACCTCGACCAACTAATGTAACAGAGTTGCGCTCTTTCCTAGGCTTAATTAATTTCTATGCTAAATTTGTAAAGAATATAAGTATTAGGTTGGTTCCCTTGTATGAATTGTTGCAAAGAGATAAGAAATGGTATTGGTCAGATGAGTGCAATCGGGTGTTTAACAGGGTAAAAGAATTATTGACCAGCGCAGAAGTGTTAGCCCACTACGATCCTCAGCGGGGCCTCACAGTAACCTGTGACGCCAGCGCGAAAGGCATCGGGGCCGTCCTCACTCAGCCCAGCGGGTGCGGTAATTACGAACGATCAATAGCGTACGTGTCGCGCACGCTTAATGACGCGGAAAAAAATTACTCTCAATTACACCGAGAAGCACTTGCTATAATATTTGCCGTCAACAAGTTTCACCAATACTTGTATGGCCGACATTTTACTTCAAGGACTGATCACGAGCCATTGGTATCAATATTTGGGCCTCGTACAGGAATACCTACAATGGTGGCTAGCCGAATGCAGCGTTGGGCATTTATTTTATCCGCTTATTCGTTTGATATTGAGTACGTGCGCACCGATGAGAACGGCGCGGACGGTCTGTCGCGACTGCCAGTACCGCCGGGCAAGCAACGTGTTCGTACGACACCAAAACAAACTTATTTACATTTTATTCAACAGGCGTTGTTATAAGATTACAATGAGATTAAAAATCAGACTAATAAGGATCCCATTCTGTCGAAGGTTTTAAGTAATTTACGTGATGAATGGCCCACCGTCTGTAATATTGTAAACTTACAACCTTATTTTAACCGCAAAAATGAATTATATGAAGAAATGGGTTGCGTTATGTGGGGTCATAGATTAGTGATACCGGAGCGCTGTAGGGAAAGGGTGTTGTGTATGATTCATGAACCTCACATGGGCATTGAGAAATCTAAGGCTTTGGCTCGGAGCTATGTGTGGTGGCCAGGCGTAGACGAGGCAGTGGAGCAAGTGTGCCGGGAGTGCGAGGTGTGTGCAGCTCACGCGGACGCGCCGCCGCGACAAGCACCATGTATGTAGCCTTGGCCTAACCAACCATGGTTCAGACTGCATTTGGACTTCATGGGCCCTATTCTAGGTAGAACGTATTTAGTAATTGTTGATGCAATGTCTAAATGGATGGAGGCATTTCGGGTTTCAAGCACCGCGGCCACAGGGGTTATAGATAAAATTAGTGAATTATTTAGTAGATGGGGGCTACCGAAGCAAATCGTAACAGATTACGGTCCACCCTTCTCTAGCACGGAGTTTAATAATTTCCTTTGTAATCAAGGAATTAAACACATTTTTACAGCTCCGTATCATCCTGCATCTAATGCTTTAGCGGAAAATGCAGTAAAAACCTTAAAAAGGGTTATAAAGAAAGCAGTGTCAGGGAAACAAAATATAGACAGAGCCCTTTGGACGTATTTGTTACACTACAGAAACACTGAACATTCAACCACCGGGGAAAGTCCGGCTAAATTATTGCTAGGCAGGACATTACGTACGAAACTAGACGTTTTAAAACCCGACAGAGGAAGTAAAGTGTATAGGGCTCAACAAAATCAAAAACGATACGCAAAAGGGGTAGATAGGAAGTTAGAACCTGAGCAGGAAATATGGTACAGGCAGTACTTAAAGGGAGATAAGTGGGTGACGGGACAAATAGTAGATTGTATTGGGCCTAGTAATTACAAAGTTAGGGACAAGGACGGACAAATAATTCACAGGCATATTCATCAACTGAAGAGGAAATCTACACGGTCATCTCTCGCTTGCCTCATTACAGATAGAGACCGGGAGGCAATTAGTACAAATTCTCAAACAGAATCTACCGGGTCCAAATCTTTGCTGGAGGGAGCCCAGCCGGAGTGCGCGCCGGCGCTGGCCGGGGAGTTAGGATCAGCTTCAGGGGATACTGACAATAGCTCAGAGGAGTCGAGAGAAACGGATAACCTGGCTTCACCGGGATTCCGAGATGCGTTGTCGAACATACCGTCACCGGCGCAGGCCCGCCCTTTAAGACAATGTAGGATTAAGAAAAAAATTAGTTATAAGATGTAAATTGAATCAAATGTTATATATATTACATATGTCTAGTGATGTAAGCATTGATTAGTGTGAAGGAGTGTAATGTATTTATTATTATGGTGGGGGGTAGCTTTAAGTTGTATAAATATAATGTATGTGGGTATGTCAGTGCGGAATAAAATCTTGTCACGAACGGTGTGTTTCTCTGCTGATCCATAACTAAACCCTCGGAATACTATACTTTTGTTGGTTTAGAGGTGCATCGTTTGGCAATCTTGAAGTCCTCGATGCTTATTCTTATTCAGTTTTATTTTACAAGCTTTTGTTTAACTTGCACTGTTTGTATGTCTGTGTGTCTGCCTTTCCACTTGCCTATATTTAATTGAGCTGAAATCTGGTATACGTATGTAAGTTCGGTGACAGTGCAATAACATGGTAATATGGAGCTGTGTCTATAGGAACATGTTAACTGCACAACATTACCCCCTCGTTAGGCTTATTGAATTGGTATTGAAAAGTATAAAATTATATGGTGTTCAGGGTCTAATGATGCAGCCAACAGGTGGCCAATGGAATCACCCAATTACTTAACATAATCCCGCTGTGTTTGGGCTTGTTCGATTTGTCTTGACTAGCACTTTAAACCCGGTTCGTGTTCAGGGTCTGATGAGGGAGCCAGAAGGTGGTCAACGGACCTACTCAACTACTTAACATAATCGCCTCGTGTCTGCACTCATTGGATTTGACTAACAAGTACTATGGACTTAGTCCCTTATAACTCTTCAACTAAGCAAGATGTCACGTTGTATTTTTGCTATAAAAGTTTCTTTTTAAAAATATCTTTTTCAATTAAATTTTTTTATAAAGAAACTCATTAGCTTTTTCGAGTCTAATATTGTGTCCGGGATAATAACAATACCTAACGTAACACGAATGACCAACATAGACATAACAATGTGAGTTTACACAATGCCCCTCCATCACTCCTGTTTTGGGAAAATTCCCTAACCTATATAGGTTTGACCGCGTTTTGTCTAAGTTTAGTGGCCTTCAATAAATTGCTTGTACGTAATCTGATGTTACAAACTTTATATGCCGCAGTAAAAGCGATGTTAATGTGCAAAGATATGAGTTTGTTATAGCTCTTTCGGATTACTATTTACTGCCTAAAGCTTCCTGTATTTATGGCCTTGTTTATTTTATTTCCGAAGTAGACCACAGTGTAAGGAGGCAGCTTGTTACAAGCTGTATGTAAAGTCTGAGAATTTAAGCAAACGACCTATTCCAGTAAGCTGGGTTTGGTGTTTTTTTTTAACTGTAAATAAGAAATATTCCTCTGGGTTGGCCGAGTAAAATGTCAAAGAAAGACATTTCGCCCATTCTGTCTATCTACCAGAAATGTAGTATTCATAGCAGGTATGTGCCGATTTCAGCAAAATTGCTTTCACACTTTAGATTATTTGTGTGTTATGAGTCCATTTAAAAACAAATTTTACATGCACATATCATTGGATCATAGAGATAGGTTTAATGAAATTGAAGGTTCGGAAAGAGCCTGTTGGACTCTGTATTATATGCTTACCCCGCATGGGAGCTGGCATGGTTATATAGATACATAAAAAGGTTTGTTATATCAACAAAAAATTATGATCGGGAATCTAAATCGCAAAATTGATTGATGATTGATGTGAGCATGTACTTGACTGCATCTGCCATAACATCAAATTTGATAGACCACAAATCTTCGTGAAAGAACACCGATTCCTAACAAGGATGGTTCGCGAGGCTATTGAAATTAAAAATCATCCTAATTTCAATAAAGAAGATGGCTGGGTGCTTATATCGACTTGGGATCCGGTAATTAATATAATCAAATTCAAACCTGCAAGGCCTCAAGATACTGTAAGCTCATTCTGCGTAGATCGGACCAACAAAAAAAATTATTAAGAAGTTTGGTATGAACCCCGGAACAACTATGACTTTTGGACGTCTAACACTTCAGTCCTGCTCGTGACCATGGATGCTGCAAAGCACTCGAAACTTCGGAAATCTAAAAATCAAAAATAAACCGCGATAAAATTCGAAAAATAGTTATTTGTATATTTCATGTGTAATGTTCGCGTAAATCTAAAAAACTCGTTATTGGGCAAAGCTAACAAAAAATAAGGGAAATCAAGATTTTTATATATTAAAGTTAGAGTTTTCATTTAATTAAACAAATACTTAAGTTGCGTCGTTACGGCCAAATGGCCAGCAAGAACTACGCTCAAGAATATTCTTACAACGAAAACACTCACGTCTATATCTACCAATTGCAAAATTGACTTATGCTCCCATCGAGTATTCGATCTGAATGCTCACGGAGCAGTCGCCCAACTCATCGGTATTCGCACATCGAGCCATCGAGTGAAGCGGATTTATGATCTGTGTACAGATGCAGGCCTCGGGGCGGAGTCGTAACTCATGCGGTCGCCCGCACATACTGATCAGAGGGTTTAGTATGAACATATTGATGTTATCAAGTTGATACGTCATCATTTTCACACTTTAACTTTAGAAAGTAAAGATGAAAGTGACAGGACGCTTTTTCGATATCGTTACACTAACGTCAATCTGTTCGTGCTATCAAAGCCGAACAGATTGAAGTTATCGTAAAGCTATCGAGTTGATATGCCTTTCTTTTTGCAAGCTTTTTTTTAACTTACAATGTTCGTATATATGTCAGTCTGTCTGTCTTTCCGGTTCAAATGTTGTGATCCATTTTTCAAGTACTTGCGGGTATTCAAAATTTGTCATACGTATGTAAAGTCGGTGACAATACAATAACATGGTACCATGGAGCTGAAGCTGAGTCCGAAGGTGGTTATAGGAACATGTAAACCCAAATTCGAAAAAACCTACTGGTGTTTAGGCTTGTTAGATTGGCATTGGCAAGAACTATACAACCAGATAGTGCTTAGTGCCTGATGATGAAGCCGAAAGGTGGCCAATGGAACCACCCAACTACTCAATATAATCTCACCGTGTTTGGGCTCGTTGAATTTATCTTGACGAGTACTATAGACCCGGATAATGTCTGATGATCGAGCCGGAAGGAAGCCATAGGAATTTCTCAACTAAGTAAGATAAGTTGTGTTTTTGCTATAAAAGCTTGTTGTTTTACGAAATCCTCATTGGTCTAGTGACAAAGCGCATCGCTTGGTGATCACGAGGTCCTGGGTTCAAAACTTCAAATCCTAGGTCGGACAAATGAAGTTTTTCTTCCCAGTATGAGTCCGGAGTCTTGAATTATGCCCTCTATGTGAAAAGTGGGTATATACAGTACACCTCTGCCACCCCCGCTTGGGGGAGTGACGTGGTTTATAAAATTGTATTTATAAATTAAAATTATCAAACTAAAATTTTATTAAATAAAAATGTATACTACAGAATGTTCTCTTGAAAGCGTTACCATAATATTGAATAGTTTGTGCTTTGCCTACAGAGTGCTGAGCATTAACCATGTGATAATAGTGTCGAAGTCGAAAAATTGTGCTGGCACGTTCATCTTTTTTAGTTAATATAAAGTGTGAAAAGGATACTGTATTAACTCGATAGCGTTACACTAACGTCAATCTGTTAATGCTACGTACACTTTCTTATCTCGTGTTGAGTAAATTATCGAGTATTTTCGATAGAGGTGTTGTAAATTTTGTTAGTTAACTTTTATCTTTGCCCTTTTTTGAGTAAGTGTAGATTTCGTATTTGGCATCTGGTATCTTCGAAATAACAGGCAGAGGTGACAGAACAAAGAAAGTAGGTACCTACATCTAATTTTGGCTAAGATTTATCCCAATTCGAAAGGTAGCTTTTGGATCGTTCGTCGCTGTCTATCTAAATTAGGTAACCCATTTCATTATAGGTATTTTTCTAGTATCTCCACGCTTAAGAAAGCACGTTAAACTATTGGTTTCGTCTGGCACTTAATATGTTACTTATTAAGCCTGGTTACGCCTTAACCTTACAAGTGGCTTAATAAGTTTTAACAGCGGGTGGCCACAAACTTACCTCCACCGATCCCCACTGGTTCCTCATGGTAGAGTATGACCAATAGAGAGAATACTCCCTCAACGCGATTTATAAGAGCAAATATTTGCCCAGCTGTGGGACAATATAGGCTAATTCTCAATGGGCTAATTTAAAAACCTACAACCTGACAATTTCTTGCATAAGAAGGAATTAGGACATAATAATTCACTCTAACCCATTTACATAATATTTTTTTTGTTAAGTACATTATTTCGCGAGGAAGCTACATTGAAGATCGCTAACATCTAGGGTGTTTTGTTATAAAGGTAAATATTTCTATCTATCTATCTATGTATCTATCTATATTATCACTCTAGTATCCTTGCGCGAAGGTAGAGAGTACAGAGTTCCAACAGGTTCTTTCCTTACATACCTCTCTGGCTTCCTACACTAGTTCGTTTCATACACGCTCGCCAGTTACAGAGAATCTTGAGTTGTCCTTCAAATAAGACACGGTCTATTTGGTCATATTAAGATAGTATTGCTCTTCCCCGGTACCTACGTCCTTTCACTTTCGCATTGTATATCTGCTTTGTCATTCTTTCCTTTGACATTCTTTCTATATACCCGAACCAACGGAACATACCCTTCGTTATCTTCACACCGATACTATCTTTCATACCTACTCGCATTCTTACTATGCTGTTGCGATTTTGATTATAGTTGCTACTTTACATAAAATCAAATATTATTACCCTACAACTCTTCCTTAATTATCCTGCTTCCCCCAAACCATCTTATTTATATTAAATAAAACGTTGACAAGAAAATAACTACTGAAATTATAATAAAGTAATAAACCGAAAATATACTGTCACATAAAACGAAGACGTCCTTTTTTAACATCCACAATTTTATTATAAAGCTTGCGTCCGGAGAACCCCAAAACGGGGCTATGCAATAAACAGTTATGTTTATTCCGCATAAAATTTATGGCGGGGAAATCCATTAGCGGAATAGTGATTCCGTATCATTATTGGAGTTTTAAGGACTTGATATTGAAAGGAATAGTGCTAGTGGATAATATATTTCTGAATCGTTGCTAGACTTACATCGTCGGCGAAAGAATAAAATGAATTTAGGCCTCTTTCACCACCCTAGAATAATGTTCAGGCTAGCTACTTCTCGATTAGCGATACTCGGCAATTAAACATTGGTTAGTTTAGATATTGGATGGGGCTACTCAGAGATGTTAAAATTAGTATATAGACTTACTTGGACCTTTAATTGTCGATTAGTCTACTTCAGACTTTACTCGAGGGTGGTACAAGAGGCTCTTATTGTCATGTAGCAGGTAATAACTAATAAAATTATAATTAAGCAATACACAAAAAAATACTGTCACATAAAATTTAGACGTCCTTATTTAACGTACACAATTTTATTTTATGAAACTTGCGCCCAGGGTACCCCAAAATGGGGCTATGCAATAAACAGTTATGCTTATTCCGCATAAGAATTATAGCGGGGAAATCCATTAGGTCTCGAAATTATTATCGAGATACTTTTTATCCCGGACAGAATCACGGTTCTTGGTACATAGCTGGTATTGATTAATATTAAAATGACTAAACGATTTTAATTGAAACTTTATATGAAGGCGTATTACATCATATAATAAAACACAATACATTTTATCTCGAAAATAGCACGACTTCTGCGATATATTTATTATTTCTTCAAACTAAAACGGCTGAACGGATTATAAAGAAACTTAATATGAAATTGTCTCTTAAGACTTGGAATAATGCTATCCCAAAAGTCCTACCTACCTATGTCAAATAACAACATCAACGCGTTCGCGCCCGCGGGTAACAGCTAGTAACTAATAAAATTATGATAAAGTAATACACCAAAATATAGTGTCACATAAAACGAAGTCGTCCTTTTTTACTGTCGACAATTTTATTATGGAGCTTGCGCCCAGAGAACTCCAAAACGGGGCTATGCAATAAACAGTTATATTTATTCCGCATAAAATTTAAAGCGCGGAAATCCATTAGCGGAATAGTGATACGAAATTATTGGAGTTTTAAAAGACTTGATATTAAAGAGTTATATAGTTATAAAAATAGTTATATAGTAAGTGAATAGTTATATTAAATAGAATGGTGCTTGTTGATAATATTTTTCTAGGTCATTGCTGGGTAGAAATAAGTAAGTCTAAAATCGATTGAAGTATAGAATTAAACATTTTCGTACATATTTGGAGTGGGCAGGCCCTTCACAAAATGGTGAAGGTTGCAAGTAATGCGTACAATATACTTAAGGCCGGACTTCGCATCGTGACTGTCTTCGGGAGAAGCTTTTATCCTGCAGTGGCCGTCTTTTGGCTGACGATGCCACCGCAAAAGGGGCGAGTTGAGGCTTACCAGGGTTAAGCAGCGTTCGACTCGGTTGGTTTGAGATGGGTGACCGTATGTGGAATTTTCATATTCAAGCTTCTCCGTGCCTCCGAAGGCCGTCGATTCCGGTTTCCACTTAATATGGTAGTCGTTAAGCCGAGTTGGGAGCCTAAAAGGCGGCTTGATAAGTTCCAAGAGCAGGTAGCCACGGATCTGCCTCCACCAATCCGCACTGGGTTCTTGTGTAGGAGTATGACCTAATCTCTCTCATATCGATTCGTGAGAGAAGGCATTTGGCAGCCAGCAGTGGGCAGTATAGGCTGATATTATGTGTTCCGTTTGATGTCCGAAGTCTATCTATGAGAGAGTACATCATCTTTTACCCCGCTTCGTCGCTAGATGGCGCTATTTCCGTCACGTGAATCGGCCTCCAGCGCCACATGTGGCCAAACCTGGAACTAACTCTTTACCACAGAGCAAGCCGCCATACTTTTGTCATTGTTGCGTCGTCTTTCGCACCGCGCAGTTCGCTAGATTTGGTTCTCGAATATTAAATTTTATTTTCGAAATTAAAATATATTGTTGCTAAAGTTTCTTTTAAATGTTTACTTTCGAGATAAAAGTAGAAAGTTACAGTATTTTTTTTACTTCCGTTACGTGAAATAATGTACGTTTATTGTTTAAATTAGCCAGTATGATACAACCTACCCCCATACAAAAAGTATTAATACCCGTCTAGCGCCAAGTGCTTATGTTACGATCGATATGAATCGTGTTAAAGTTCGAGTGAAGAGGAGCCACCAGTAAAATGATGGAGGCCGAGTTGATTGCGTGAGTCATTCAGTTTAAAGTTTTGCCGCAGCAGCTGGTGAGTCACTTCAATGATATATATTATTCTAATTACGGTGCAATACAGCATAGTAAGTGGTATCATACACTATACCTGCCCTGCGTTGTCTACCCCAGCAAATAAATCGTTAGAACTGTTATTTTTTTCAACTGTCAATCAAAGTAGAAGTTATTCTAATTACGGTGCAATACAGCATAGTAAGTGGTATCATACACTATACCTGCCCTGCGTTGTCTACCCCAGCAAATAAATCGTTAGAACTGTTTTTTTTTTCAACTGTCAATCAAAGTAGAAGTTATTGCCGAGGATTTAAAGAATCTAATGGTGTAATGGTTGGCACTTTGAACTCTGACTCCAACGTTCCGAATGCAGATCTCGGTGAAATCTACACGTTTAGTATTTAGAGTTTTTAGGATGGTTATTTTGGTTTTATTTGAGTGTTTTGAATGGAACTTACTTTTGCTAACTAATGCTAAATCATTTTATCGTGATAAAATAAAAATACTCTCACTATCAGACAATAAAGAATAGTAATAAAATAAAACTCACTTTTACCAAACGTTCGAAATCACCGGTACCTCCAAGTTCGGTTGTTTTATTTTTACATGAGTTTTAACACTTTCGTTTTTACAACAAATTGAATCATATCAGCGCAAGAACAGGCATTCCTACGAATTACGTTTCGACTTTCGAATAAAAAAAAGGACGGGGGCGTAGATAGGTTAACCAAAGAGTTATAATATTATAATATTAACCCTGTTAAGAAACTGTCCCACCGTGGGGCACGGGCCTCCTCTCAAACTGAGAGGGTTTAAGCCATAGTCCACCACGCTGGCCCAGTGCGGGTTGGCAACCAAAGAGTTAATTCCGTTAATTCAACCGCCAAGACTATTTTCCCTATTTCTGACATCATTAAGCCTTAATGCAGAGTTGAATTCTAAAGCACCTGCAATCGAACTCTTATTTTTATATCCTTACTTCCTATAGAATCCTGCAACCAATGCAGAGAGCGTTAACCATATGTTCGATCGGCAATAGAATTCTTCACCACTAGGCTAAAATTTCTATCTATATTATCACTCAGGGGAATAGCAAAAATATAAAGTTACATTCCACTCTCGCTTCCTCTTGACTTGCCCAACATAGAGGACCCCATGTCTTATTCTATTCACTTATAGTAAGATAGTCTGAATCTTACCCGGTGTCTACATCTTTACATATCTTACTACGCGACCGGCAGCTGAGCTCTGAATTTTTTTGTAAATCTGTTTTATCGACGGCATTCAACCGGCTCCTTGCATGCCCATCTCTCATTGCCATATTACAGTTTTGAGACAAACACATCGTTGTGTATGACCAACGGTCAAATTAAGTTTCCCGGGTTCGTCCACCGCACTATCCACTATTCTTTGCGAATGCAAACTCTTCTCTCTTTATCAGCTGTGTATTTCCCATCTTTATGTAAAAATATCCGTAATGTTCACTGACATTGGGTTTTCCATCATCATCATAGTCATCATCTCAGCCTATACCCATCCACTGCTGAACATAGGCCTCCGCAATCGCTCTCCAGCGCAAGCGGTTCGATGCCGCCGCCTTGGATTTGATGGACATAATGATCTTCTTAACCTCACATGAGCCGACTGGAGAAAAGTAAAAAGGATTAATGTTCGGACGTCTAAGACCACCCAAGAAAGAAATAGTTTGATGTACAGTTAGACGATCAAAAGAAGGAACAGTGGAAAAATGGCTATTAAGATCGTCTAAACTTATTGTACTTGGTAGTTCATGACGTCGAGCCTTACCATTACCTAAAGTGCCAAGAAATTTCCAAATATCGGCAGGCGAAGCGGATGTAATATTATCTAGAATATAGCGGCGTTTAGCGTCACGTATCATCTTATTACACCGGTTCCTAGCAATTTTAAAATAGGCCCAGTTGTCTTCCGAGCGACCTTTTTTAAACTTTAGGAACGCACGATTTCTGCGCCTCATAGCCATCCGAATTCCCCTTGTCATCCACAGGGCAGGTGGCCGCTTCAATCGCACCTTTTTCACAGGAGCATGAATATCATAAAGCTGAATTACGGTTTGATTGAATATGCCAATTTTATCGTCGATGGTGTTGGCTCTCATGAGGGGGTTCCATTCGAGTTTGGATGCATCCTCAGTTAATTTACCGATATCCATACGGGCGAAACAACGCCTGTGCAGAACTTTAGGATGTGGCTTAGGAGGTTTCAGAATGTAGGAGAGGAATATAAGGTCATGGTGGGAAAAACCGGAAGCATCATGCTGACCATGAGAGGAAACTAGAGAGGGATTAGACGTGAGTATAAGATCAAGCCAGGTGTTATCACTTAAGATATTATGGTGTGTGGCATTCAGAGGCAGAATGTGCAAACTGGCTGACCCTACGACTTGAAGGAGTTTACGGGAACGGGTGGAATTGTGGGCTAAGAGATTGGTGTTTAAGTCGCCCATGATGATGTGATGCTCGTAGTCAGACCCCATGGATTCCTGAACCAATTCGAAATCGGTGAAATAGTCAGTAGTGGGAGGGCAATATACGACTCCTATTATGATTTTGGCTCCTTTGACCCAAACCTCAAGGAAAAGAGACTCAGCGGAATTCGAGTCATCAGGAGATGTGGCTATAATTTTAAAAGGTAAGTTACTACGAAGATATATAGCTACTCCACCGCCACCTCTACCAACCCGGTCATTCCGGATAAGAATAAAACCAGGAAGGGCATAAGAGGTTGATGGATGGTGAGGCTTGAGCCAGCTCTCAGTAATTAGGATAGCATGAATGTTAATGTTTCTGAATGTGTCATATAATTCATTTAATATTATAATTCATTGTATTCAGGTTTCGGCTGATCATTTGGTTAGACATATTTTAACAGTTTAATGATAAGTCGCGCGATACTTTCGCTGTGTTTTTGTTACTATGGGGCTTCCTAGTACCACCAGATAACAATACAAATCCCTTTTTTTTGGTAAAGAACATTGATACATTTATCACAAGTATAAATCAGCTACACACATGTGTACTGCAACCGTCAACCGTCAACGTACTGCTATGTAGCAGTGCGTTGACGGTTGACGACAGGTTGATGAATAATTCGATTTGAAGCCACCTGTTAGTTTTGGTCAGCAGTTCTTACTTAGCTGCATATAAAACTACCTAGTAAATAATATTCCAGCGAAGGCCAACTAGCGTCACAAAAATATAATTTAACTAATACTCTATAGAAGGATATTCAGTCCACAACAAAAACATTTGCTTCAGAAAAGTCGATTTCTGAATTCTTTGTAATACTAATCTGTAAATTCATAATTAAGTAAACAGTCTTGATCATTTATCCAATACAAATTACTTAAGTGTTTTGACATATGATTTTTGTTTTCTTTAAATCACTGTGTTACAACACAATTTTAATCACATTGTTGCATCCTATTAAGCCTAAGATAGCAAACACATCTCTCATAAATGGACTTCGGAAATCAAACGGAACACATAATATAAAAATTTCACCTGAAAATAAAATTTGTATTATGTGTCCTGGGATGTCCGAAGTCCAAATAATTTCTTCCTGGTGTATACCATCATCATTATTATCATTATGAGCCAAACAATGACAAAAGTATAGCGGCTTGCTCTGAGGTAAAATGTTAGATAGATAGATAGATAACTCTTTATTGTGCACCAATAACAAACGTGTTAAGATAAAAACAAAAAACAAAACTATATGTAACACAATGGGTGGCCTTATCGCCAAGAAGCAATCTCTTCCAGGCAACCTTGGGATGAAGAAATTGATTTGGTCGTAGTATAGAAGGGGGTGCACTAGTCAAAAATAGATAGTTTAAAAAAGAAAGATACTTACGGTAAATAGCTAGCGGTACATATAGACTAAAATATAATCTATAAACGCAAACACATACAACAAAATACGATATAATAGAGATATACAATACAAAATGACTGAACATACACATAATTACTTATTTAGATATGACAGTAGGATCCAATGGACAAAGAGATAAATAATGCTTTTTTACCTGATTTTTGAAGCTCTCTAGCGACGACGCACGCCGTATACTGACAGGTAGAGTATTCCACAGTCGTACCGCCTAAACAGCAAATGACTTATCATAAAACTACTACTATGAGGGGGTATCCTTAGGCTAAGGTTTTCTGAGGATCTGAGACATTGGATGCCAGTGCTTTTTAGGTTTGGCCACAAGTGGCGCTGGAGGCCGATTCACGTGACGGAAATAGCGCCATTTAGCAACGAAGCGGGGTAAAGGGTGATGTACTCTCTCATAAATGGTCTTCGGACATCACAGAAAACATAATACAAATTTTATTTTCAGGTAAAATTTTTATATTATTATCATCATCATCATCATCATCTCAGCCTATACTTGTCCACTGCTGAACATAGGCCTCCTCAATCGCTTTCCAGCGTAACCGGTCCGATGCCACCTGCATCGAACGACTTCCTGCGATTTTCACAATATCGTCGGTCCATCTGGCAGGTGGTCGTCCCACGCTGCGCTTGCCAATACGTGGTCTTCACTCTAGAATCTTTCTGCCCCAACGCCCGTCCGATCTTCGCGCTATGTGGTCCGCCCATTGCCACTTCAGTTTGCTAATCTTAAGGGCTATGTCGATGACCTTGGTTCTTCTACGAATCTCCTCATTTCTGATTCGATCACGTAGAGAAATGCCGAGCATAGCTCTCTTCATAGCTCGCTGAGCAACTCTGAGCTTTTTTATGAGACCTATTGTAAGAGACCACGTCTATCTCTATCTATCTATATCATCACGCCAGCTCCCTCGCGGGGTAGACAGAGAGTACAGAGTTCCAACAGGATCTTTCCTTACATACCTCTCTCGCTTCCTCCACTCTCATAGTTCGTCTCATACACACTCGCCGGTTACGAAGAATCTTGCCCTTGCCCTTCAGCTAAGACACGGTCTATTTGGTCATGGTAACCACGAGACCACGTCTCTGATCCATATATCATCACTGGTAACACACATTGACTAAACACTTTAGTCTTTAGGCACTGAGGTATTTTGGATGAGAAGATGTTGCGCAGTTTCCCGAACGCTGCCCAGCCGAGTTGGATTCGTCGATTGACCTCTCTCTCAAAGTTGGACCTACCTAACCGGACTACCTGTTCCAGGTAAATGTATTCGTCGACAACTTCAAGAGTAGAGTTTTCAACGGTGAGTGCGGTGGGTACGACATGGACGTTAGACATTGTTTTGGTTTTGTCCATGTTCATTTTAAGACCCACTTGTTGAGATACTCTGTTGAGGTCACCGAGCATTCGTCCTAGATCTTCCAGCGACTCCGCCACGACCACAATGTCGTCGGCAAATCGAAGGTGAGTGATGTATTCGCCATTGATGTTGATGCCAAGTCCTTGCCATTCCAAGAGCTTGAAGGCGTCCTCTAAGGTGGCCGTAAACAGTTTTGGAGAAATGACGTCTCCCTGTCTTACTCCTCTTTTTATGGAGATCGCCTTCGTGCACTGCCCCTGTACTCGGACTGACATGGTGGCGTTATTATACAAGCACTTCAACACTTCGATGTACCGATAGTCATAGCGGCATCGCTGGAGAGATCTAAGAACCGCCCAAGTCTCGATCGAATCGAAGGCTTTCTCATAGTCCACAAACGCCAAGCATAGTGGCCGATTATACTCCTCGGTCTTCTGTATAATCTGCCGCAGCGTATGTATGTGGTCTATGGTACTAAAGCCTTTCCGGAAACCGGCTTGTTCGGGAGGCTGGAAGTCACTAAGCCTGCGTTCGAGACGATTCGTGATGACTCTCGAAAACAACTTGTACACATGGCTGAGCAGTGTGATGGGCCTATAGTTCTTTAATAAAGTGTTATCACCTTTCTTGAAAAACAGTACCACCACACCCTTGTTCCATGCTTCTGGCGTTTGTCCCTTCGAGCAAGACGGAATTAAACAGCCTCTGAAGGACTTTAAGTACTGGCGATCCGCCCGCTTTCAGAAGCTCTGCGGTAATTCCGTCTTCACCCGGCGCTTTGTTGTTTTTAAGTTGTTTGAGAGCCATCTTAATCTCGTACAGGCTGATGTCCGGGATATCTTCAGTGTAGTGTCGGGTTAGCTTAGCTCTTGGGTCTTTTACCAAGTCAACAACAGGTTCAGCTACTGAGGTATACAACTGTCCATAGAACCTTTCTATCTCCCTGAGCACCTCTGACCTATTCGACGTTACGTTTCCGTCCTCCGTCTTCAGCTTCGTCAACTGGCTTTGCCCAATAGACGCGTCTCTTGCGAACACTTTGGAGCCCTTGTTCTGCTCTATGGTCTCCTCTATACGTCTTGTGTTGAAAGACCGTAAATCGTGTCGCAAGGACTTCAATATCTGTCCATTGAGCTGCCTATAGGACCTAGCATCATCGGAGGTTTTGAGTCTCATGGTACCTCGCTCAGCCATAAGGTTTCGGGTGAAGTCAGATAGCTTTTGAGGCCTATTTTTACGGTAGGGCTTAAAATACTTGGACCCGACCGTATGGACAGTCTCTACCAGCCTATTGTTGGTTTCGTCCACTGATGCGCTCCTGTCTAGCAATTCGAAGCGGTTTGACAATTCGAGTTGAAAGTTCTCAGGGTTTTGGATACGTGCATAAGAAGGTCGGAGCGTAGACTTCATCAGACGCGATCTTTCCATTTTGACATTAATATTTAATGTGCCTCTGACCATTCGGTGATCACTGCCGGTTTTTACCCTGTGAATCACGGAGACATAATTAAATATTTGTCGCTTGGTGCTCATGATGAAGCCTCATCTCATTTTTTGTGAAACCATCAGGGCTCATCCAGGTCCATTTCCTATGAGACGGCTTCTGGAAGAAAGAGTTCATCATAAAGAGTCCCTCCTTCTCCAGAAATTCGGCCAGCCTCTGACCTCTAGGGTTGCGCTGCTCATATCCAAATTGCCCCACTCTCAACTCATCATTGCCCCGTTTGCCCAGTCGCGCATTAAGGTCACCCATAACTACTGTAAAGTGTGCTTTGGAAGTATGTATGGCTCTACTAATGTCCTCATACATAACTTCGACCTCATCATCTGAGTATGCCGAGGTCGGTGCGTAGACCTGTATGACCTTCAGCGAATATCTTTTGGATATTCTGAGTATCAGGTACGCTACCCTGCTCGACACACTAGTGATGGACACAACGTTGTCTATGAGTGACTTGTGGACGATAAATCCGACACCACCTTGGGACTGCTGTTCGCCCTCCCGGTAGTAAAACAAGTTGCCGGATTTTAAGGTTATCGTGTCCTCGCCCTCTCTTCGGACCTCCGATAAACCAACAATACTCCACCGCAACCTGTTTAACTCTTCTTCCAGCTCAACTAGCTTCTCATCTGTCCTCAATGTGCGTGCGTTGTATGTCACCAGGGCCAATTTTCGGTTTTGGTGGTAGCCGAATCTCTGCCGGAGATTCTTAGCACCCCCTGTCCTGTCGTTACCATGGCTGCTACCGTGGCCAGGGCGAACAGGACCGCCGGGGACTAGGGGCCTGGTTTTCTTACTTTCTTCCATAATTGGGGGTGTTTGCCATACTCGCCACGCTTGGCAGGCGGGTTGACGAGCGCAGTTTTTGGTCGTAGAAGTGTTAAGGGAACGCTGCTGCCCATTCCCTAGTTTTCCCTTAGTCGCCTTGTACGACACCCGATGAGATGAGATGGGTTGGTCCTATTCTTAGCCAGGAACCACGCGGCTTATTATGTGGCGAGTTTATTGAAAGACTGGAAATAAAATTATACTTTGTAGGAGCCGAACCCAGAGGCTCACGATACGATAGAACAAGGAGGAATTCTTGACCTAATAACATGGTTTAAAGATAGGTGTTGATGTGCTAGACTAGCTCTGGTCTGTACGCGTCCATTTAACCGTTTTACCCGTTATATATTTAATGTGAGTAATTAACCCATGAGGCGTACGTAGCACTGTGATCGCGGTGTTCTTGCCGGTCACCAAGGTTAAGCAGCGTTAGGTTCGTTCAGTCTGAGATGGGTGACACTCCGTGCTTAGAAAGGCACTTGAAGCGGTTGGTCTCGGTCACCACTTAATGTGGTAGTCGTTTAAGCTCAGTCGGAGCCTAATAGACGGCTTGATAAGTTCCAAGAGTAGATGGTCACAAATCTGCCTTTACTAAGCCGCACTGGGTCCACGTGGTGAAGTATGATCTAATCTTTCAAACCTCGATTTGTGAGAGAAGGCTTTTGCCCAGCAGTGGGAAAGTATAGGCTGATTTTATATAATTAATCCGTAACCTACCCTACCTAAAACTTGGATTTTTTAGGCAGAAAAATTTCAAACCTTTAAAAGACCGTATCTTTTTGTCACACGCGATACAAACTTTCTGTTTCACTGGATAAAGGTGAAACGGGCACCCCCCATTCATCTTTTCAGTCTTCTGTCCACTGAATAAGCTCGGTTCACTTTGAAAATAGCGCCGCGAGTGAAAATACGCCTGGAACCTTATTCGCTATGACCAAACACAGCGCGTTACGATAACTTCGTGAAATGACCGTGTAATGATATTATGCCACTGGAGCACAAAGTAAATATATAGAGGAGTCGGTTGTGGCTTCCAACTAGGTCCTGACGTCATCGCGGTGAATGTGGTTTACGCCAGTGTGTCATTTTCAGCTAGATGGCAAATATAAAATTGGGCGGAGTGTAACGTCGTCTGCGTACCGCGCCACCTCGCGCAGTGACATGATTGATTGTACAGAGAAATCTAATAATACTATCTTCACTTTATATTTGCTTCGTGCACTAGTACCATTAAATTGAGGGGTGCAAAGCACAAAAAGGCATCTACAATCAAGTACCTTTTATACTTGTTACCCTATTTTACTGAATACAATGAACTTTATAATATTTTTTTAAATTTCGTCACAGATTCATTCAAATCAGTTTATAATATAAAAAATGGTAACTTTTTCTTTCTAAGCTTACTACTTAAAAGTTACTAGTTTGTAGATAACATTTTTTTTAATGTGTGGTGCTACCCACACTATGATTTATTCCGGTGTCGTGGGTGCGTTTTCAAACATGAAAATTCACATACACAAATACCCAGACCGGAACAAATAATTGTGGATCACACAAAGATTTGTCCCGTGCGGGAATCGAACCCGCGACTATTAGACACAGTGGGTGAAACGGCTTAAGCTCTTAACCACTGAGCTACATCGTCCGTCTTTTACATTGCGTTTTTAAAACGGGACATTGCAGTTTGTGTTAATTTAGTTAATTTTTTGTTAGTTACCCAGGCCGAAACAAATAATTGTAGGTCACAAAAAGATTTTTCCCGTGCGGGAATCGAACGATGATGGCATCACATCATAATAAAATATAACATCCTGTACTTGTACCCATTTTCGCAAAAAAATTATTTAATATGAACCCGCGACTATTCGGCACAGTGAGCGGAGCGGCTTAAGTTCTTAACCACTGCGCTAAATCGTTCGTCATTTTGTACTTTGCATCCGTCAACATAATCATTTCACGAATATATCGTAACACGTCGCTTTACGTGTTTAGTGACAGTATGACAGTGCAGTGCGGCGTACCACAGTGATCAGGCTGTGGGCCTGTCTGCTACCTCATACACGTGAATAGTTTGTACGGTGTACTAAGGCACTGCTCGGCATTCATGTACGCAGATGATCTTTGCGTGCTGCGCGCGTGCACTGACATCAATGACAGTTGCAGATTAGTGCAACAAGATATAGATGCAGTAGTAAAATGGTCACATGACAATGGTATCGTGTTAAACGCAGACAAAACAAAATTAATGATTATACACTCACCTTATTTGCACTCATCCTTAGAACCCCCCCTCTTATTCACTCACGACTATTCATGTATCCATAACAATCTAACCAATTGTAATTGTAAACCTATCGAACAGGTTAAATGTATAACTTATTTAGGTATGAAAATTGATGAAAACTTCTTTTGGTCTCAGCACGTAGACTATGTTTGCAATAAATTAAAAATATTACTAGTTAAATTTTACCATCTTAGTTACAGAGTTCCTATTAATACTCTAAGATGTTTATGTATTGTCTCTAGTAGACTCGATATTTAGTTGTGCTCTCGATAGTTACGGTCTTACATTTAAAACAAACCTGGATAAATTAGAAACGCTCCAAATTAGATTCCTAAAACTACTTGTCAATAAGAAGATTAAAAATAGCTGTAAGGATAACTATAGAAAATTATTTCAAATTTGTAAAATTCTTCCAATCAGTTTAAAACACGAATTTCTTTTGAGTGTAAACAATCGTGACCGTCGAGAGTTTTTAACCCCAGAGAGCAATGTGTACAGTACGCGCTTGGTGACCGACGGCAGATACTATGTTCCAAGGGTGACCGACTACTTCGGTGATAGGGCGCTAAAAAAACGCATCCCATACATTTTGAATAGTCTGCCGGCGGCCATAAGGGGCGATACAAATATAAAAAAATTAAAAGGAATCTGATAAAACATTACCTAAGTTTGTGTTAAGTTAGTGTTACCATTATAATAAGTTTGTAGATTCAACTGACCCCACAGTTAAACTGGTTGCACAGTTTTGTGGGGCGATGATTTTTATATTGTACATTATGTTGTGAGCGTAAATAAATAAATGATAATTGTTTATAGCGAAAAAGGGTCTTAGTGTGGCTTCCGCGAAAGTGTATACTCACTAAAAGCGAGTGGCGGAGCTGATCTTATGGATTTGGTAAGATCAGAGCTTTATGCAATATATTTGATTTCTTTGATGTTGTTGTATACTTACACACACCATCACGGCTATATTTCCCAAGCAGGGGTGGGCGAAGATGAACTGAGTACGCCTACTTTTCGCCGACGATGTTAGGTCCCTTGTAATAGGCGGCGTGCCTTATGCCATCGGGCACAATTCCAGACTCCGGACTCTTACTGGTAATTTTTTGTTTGAAAAACTACATTTGTGAGACCTAGGATTTAAACTCAGGACCTCGAGATCACAAAGCGCGTCATTCGCCACTAGACCAACGAGCCAGAGAAGGCAGGCTGTTGACTTATCAAGCGGTAGTTGCGTCGCATAAATGAATAAATGAAAAATAATCAGAGGGATAAGCACAAAAAGATTGACGTTAGCGTGCCATTAGGGAGTTGATATACCATCCCTGTCGCACTACAAATTTTCCAAATTAACGTGCACGTGACAGCACGTCTAGTCGCTAGCGTCACGCTAACGTCAAAGTTTTCATGCTAAGCCGTCTTTTTGTGTGGGGCAGGTGTACAAAATTTAAAGTTCGGATACCGAGATACGATCTCTGCACTGCAGAAACAAGAATATTGGTAGTGTCCAAGCTAATATAAAGTCTCACCATAGCCTTAGTGATGGGATGCCTAAAATTAGATATAAATAACCTGAAATACGCGGTTGCATACAAAAAAAATAGGCAGTTGCATAGAAAGTTTTGAATTGAATAGTTATAATTAATTAAAATGTATGTAAATGGAATAGTGAAATTTTTATCTCACAGTTGAGATACGTATTTCGTTGGCATTTTCAAAACGACACCTCAGCATACAACCAACGTCATGAAATATCAATTACTAATTTTGATGAAAGAATTAGTTTTAAGTATTGTTTCCATATTTCAAGAACTTCTTATTTTTCTTTTTCAAAATACAAACAAGAGTTAAGAACATAATAAATATAGAAGATTAATTAAAACAGTACGCCATCAATCCGTTTATAATTTCAAACGATTAAACCCTTTTTTCCCTTCAAAACATAGGTCAAATTGCTATTTAATTAGTAAATTTTGGTAAGTAAATAAACTTTAAGATTTTCTTCTTAAGAAACACTTAGGTGAATCAAGAAAAACATAAAATGTAAGCAAACAAACAATTATTTCAAAAGCTAATAAATGCCTGGAACATCTGCCGGCGGATTTGGAAGGTATAAAAAATGTTTAAAGCTTGCTATTCAATAGACGATTAAGCAATAGTTCCCATTTCTATTATTTCTTTTCTTAACGTAAGGTTACATAAGAAATTATTCAATATTCACATACACGAACACCTAGTCCAAAACACACATTTGTGGGTGACACAAAGATTTGTCCGCTGCGAAATTTGAACCGGCAACTACTTGATTTAGTAGGCGCAGCAGCTTAAACCCTTAAACACTGGACTACGTCATCGTTTAGTTCGTTATTTTACACTGAAGTATTATAATGTAGTTGTTCAATGTAGAATGATTTGTCAAATTTTTGTTATGTAAATACAAAATTCGTATATGCGCCTATAGCGCTGCGGAAACGTGATATTTTTGCGTTCGACTCAGTCAGTCCGAGATGGCGTTTCCATATTCGAAGACCTTCGACCGAAGGCACGTTAAGCAGTAAGGTTTTCACGTCATGTGGTGATCGTCAAGCTAATTTGAAAGCCTTATCGACAGTTTGATTAGTTTCAAACCTGCCTTCATTAATCCACACTGGGTCCGCACGGTAGACTATAAACTTTTCACATTACATTAGTCATCTGGATTCGTGAGAGAACGCCTTTGCCCAGCAGGGGGACCTTGGTGATATAGACTGGCCTTGGTAATCGTTATGAACACCGTGACCTCGAAACCCTAGGAGTGCCTTGGTCTCCTCCGTCTACAAAATACGCCCATTAACTTCTTGCTTTAATTACTTACCCAATATTTACCAAACTTTGCAATTAAATGTAAACATTTTTCAGCTACTTAAAAACAGTTTTAAATTGCAAACTAATTTCATCTAATGACGCTTACTTTAAAGCAAGATATTTTTTTACGGAGCTTACAAAACTAGACTCTACATTTGCTTCAGTGAAAGTAAAAGAATTTTATATTTTTTAAGGCACAAAATTCTGGTTTAGTGTGTTTAAGCAATACATTTTTAATCTTTATTTCTCTTAGTCCAGAGGTTTTATAACATCCACTACCTAAAAATTAGAAAAAAAAAACAACTAGAAATGTTACGTCATAGAAAATGGACTTACAAGACAAGGCAATATATCTCAGCGGTCAGACGACTTGCTTGGTAACAAATTATAGTCTCAACGTTAAAGTATTTCAAGATGTAAAAAGCTGGATGATGGTATCCGCCTTCATTGAAACCATTGTTTAAAATATGCCGTAGTCGAAAATAAAACATGTTTTTCTTTTGTGAAATTACAGGCAAAATCGTAAATATTTGACCAAATAGTTTATAATGAGTGCTATGGTTTTTAGTGGTGACAAAACAAATATACAAATCGAAAGTTTAAAGATGTAGGTACCGGGGAAGATCTAGACTATCTTACTATAATTTAAGAGACCGTGTCTTATTTGACGGGCAAGTTAAGAGTCTCCGTAACTAGTGAACGTGTATGAGACAAACTATGATAGTGGAAGAAGGTTTTGTGTGTGTGTAAATGATCTACGCTGTTGGCCGCGGGGCCTTTACAGCTTCACCGGACAAGAGAGCGAGCGTGGAACCACTACGTTCGAGTCAGAAGGACAAGAGGGCAACTAGCTCAAGGGTGCCTCAAGGAGGAACGGCCTCGGCTTGGGCAGCCGGTTTTGTGGAGGGCATATACTAAGTGTCTCGCCGTGGTGCTCTGCACCGGCCGGCGGGCAAGGGATTTTTCGAACTCACCGGCGATATCCTGTGTGCGGTATCTGTATTTGAAACAAGGGATGTAAGGGCATCGGAAGGATTCTTGAGAACATGCCGCGGTCGGCGGTAGCGGCTGATAGGAGGGGAGTTACGTTCGTAGTCGGCGGCAGGTATGATTAGCGGTTTCCTATGATTGGACGCGTTCGCGAAATATCGGGTTGTCGTCGGGTTTTTAATAAAGGCGCGAATAGGTTTGAGACCGAGATTGGAATGGAGATCGACGTTCCGTATGAACCATCAGGCTCCTACGGCTTTGCGTAGTAAACGGAATTGAACAGTTTGGAGTCTATCGATGTGAGAGCGGGCGGCGTGCCCGAACACCTCACTTCATGATGGGCCGTACACAAGTTCTGTAAAGTGTCACCTTATTCCTAAGGGACATTTTACTCCCCTTGCAGATCATCGGGTAAAGGAGTTGTAGAAGACGTGAGAGAAGTCTGTGAGAAATGATTCTGTTGTAATGATAAAGATAGTAAAGCCCACTTAATTTTATTAAAGACATTTTGTTAATTTGCTCTTCTAAAGACATAATCTTGATAACGCATAGACGCAACAGATGTAAGCTCAGTTTAGTTTTTGTAACTTTGAACCATTGTTGTTAGAGGTAAGGTGCACTTTATTATTTTGACTTTCACCTCTTAAACAGAAGGAATCGGTCTATTCTATTAGCACGAACAATACCCAAGTGGAGCTGAGCATTCCACTGATCTGCACAGAATCCACATGGAAGAAAAATGATCTAATTTCTCTAACCTCGATTTGTGAGAGAAAGCCTTTTTCCAGCAGTCTGAAAGCACAAATTAGTTTATTCTCAAGGATCTTCATCATTTACAAATTTAAAATCATTTTCTACATTCGGTATAAATTAAAATCTTGGCAACAACAACATTTTGCGTCAAAAAGATACTCCCTTCCGCTCGTTTTAAAGAGTCTCGATTCGAGCTTGGACATATGGGTTGAAAGGTTGGTCAGCGCTGTGACATAATTCAATTACTGTATTATCCTCGGGTATGTAAAAGAAGGCTATCAGAAATGTGAAAAAAAATTATTTTATGTGTGTTTCAAAATATTTTATTGGCAATTGACTTGTTCAAATAAATTTCAAACGAACGAAACTTAATCTTTTTCTTTTGTTGGATCTGGTCTATTACAGTCTGAGATATTAAGTGAAGTCAATCTTTATATCCATGTAATATATCATACCAGCGGTGGATATAGTGTTCTGAATATGTCTGTTAACCAACAACCTATTATCCAGTCTACAAAGCAACCAGCATTATTTTTTAACCTATGTACTCATCCTGACTCATCCATACGTCTATGTTCATTTAAAGTAACTATTGGGACAATTTTCCGCCTTCAAAAATACTGCCAAAATAATACCAATATTCAGACCTATGAACCAACATTCCAAATTAGAACACAGCCCACTTAAAAAAAGCTCCAATAATATTGTTCAAACATGCTCGTTCTACAATATTACTGGAATTAAACAACCGTATGTCCAGGACGTAAAGGCTTAAATTTCACAGCTCATGACGGCATCGGCGCTATAAGAATCTGATATAAAATTCTTGTACGGCAAAATTGCCACCAGTTGACGTAAATTTTTTACAACGCAGCCCCGTGATCTCGGGAATAGGCACTTAATAACAAATTCAACGGCGCCGACGGAACAATCGCCGTTTTTATTACTAAAATGACACTCACGTTGGGTTATGGGTAGAAAAACTGTGTATTTGGCTTTGTAACTGACGGATCAAGGTGAAGTAACAAATCCTCCTTAGTGATATTTTTATATCAAAAAAATATGGTAACACCCTCACGCCTATATTCCTCAAACGATTCCAGACTTCATAGAGAAAAGCCCAATAATAAATTTTCCAAATTTAGGAATCGCATTTAAGATTTGTCAAGCAGCCGACGAAGCGCGACGGAAGCGCTCGGCTACTCTCGGCCGGCGGTCAGCAGTGCGGCCCTACACAAGTGATCCGCTCGCACGCATTCGCATCTCGTTCCCGCCGTGCTACGTTTGTAATTGCGTTGAGCGCGACGAAAGCGGGTCGTGCCGTTTGCTGTCGCGTCGAGCGTGGCGGAGATGCCCAGGTTGCGCTACCGTCGCGCTCCCGTCGCATTGCGTCGGCTAAGCGGTGATAATTTTAGGACCTAGTGATCGTCAGCTGTTCTATATGGGGTATTGGATTTGGGATTTGTGATTGTTTCTTCCGGAGAGAACTCTAACGATGAATGGGCCGGATACGAAACTTTAACGACGATTAATACCTTACGAGAAGACTAACACAAAATGAAGACAAAACTGCTACATACTTAGCTGGCAATATAACGTTTTAAGATATTATCACGCTCGATTACACTATTTTACAGGGTAGGTAAATAAGGCTAAAATCAGAAATATAAATATTAATAAAAAATATAAAAAAATAATTGATAATCCTTCTTAAAAAGGAAGGTATTGTATGTTGTTTTCGATACGGCGTTAGTGATGAATGTTGAATAAGATCGCGCTATAGCCCGAAACTAAAACGAAAATATGAACTATAGTTTAGTTTATTTTTACAAATACCACCTGTGCGGGCTAAGTGGGGCTAAAATTACGAGTATACCCGGTGATAGAGATAGTTGATACATAAATAAGTCTGGTGGAAGTTGACAAAATACACAATATATTTACACACGGTTCTTCCGGGATAACCGTTATTTCTTCATACTAAAATAGCAGAATGTATCTTACTAACACTTTCAAGGTGTTTTAGGTCGCGAAATAATATTTGAGATACTTTTTATCCCTGAAAGAATCATGGTTCTTGCGACATAGCTGGCTAAACGAATTTAATTGAAACTTTATATGAAGGTATCTTAAATTGTAAAATAAAAAAAACACTTTTTATCTCGAAAAATATATAGCGTAGCAATATATACTATAGCATGAATTTTGCGGAATATGTATTATTTCTTCATACTAAAACGGCTGAACGGATTATAAAGAAACTTAATATGAAAGAAACCACACAGATATAAAATGAGTAAGTGGAAGAACGTTGATATTGGGGAAGACCTACAATATCTTACTATAACCAAATAGAACGTACCTTATCCGAAGTCAAGAGCAAGGCAAGTCAAGAGTCTCCGTAATCGGTGAGCATGTATAAGACGAGATAAGGCTATGAGAGTGGAGAAAGCCAGAAAGGTCTGTAAGAAAATAACCTGTTGGAGATCTGTACTTTCTGCCTACCCTGCAAGGTATCTGACGTGATGATATAGATTGATAGATAGTATTAAAGTCTTAAGTCGTAAAATAGTAATATGAAATAGGCAACTTTGTTCACACACTATATCATGCCGATTTTATCCGTGTAAGTGGTATATAAAATCACTCCAATATGCATTTGGTGGATTGACCGGCCTGCATGAAGACTCAAAGATATTTATCATATTAAGGTTAAAAAAAGCCTGGCAATCCTTCGATTTCCTTCTTCCTCCTCACAGGTGACTGGAAGCCTGGGGACCTGTTGAAATTGTTCTACAACAAAAATTACCTCAATTTTAAGTGGATTTTATAAACACTTTTGCAAAACAAAGATGACTTGGTGTAACCGATAAAACGTAGACTGCTTAACTTACTTTGTCAAATATTCGCAGGACGACATCGAAGACGAAGGCGTGGGCAGAAACTAGTAATATATAAATTAACACTGTTAAGTCATTTTTCTAAGTTGGCTCATTCACAACTCAAACATTATCACAAGTATATACCTATCACAAGGAGATGCCCCACTCTACAAATCGCTACACTGAATACAAGAAGTTTGAGAACTGAATAAAGTCTACATGAACTAGAGCTTGCTTTGGACGGTATGAAATGGGATATTTTAGGAATAAGCGAGTTGAGACGGATGGGAGAAGTCATTGAAGAGCGCGACAACTACATTCTCTAGTACAAGGGTGAAACTGCTGGGTAAAAAGGGGTTGGTTTCATGATAAAATCGACACATAAGAACAAAATTCAAGAGTTTGTGGGTATTTCGGAGAGAATAATAATCTTAAATATAAATATTCCAAGTCACAAAAAACTCTGGACAATAATCCAGATATACGCTCCTACAGAACAAGCTACATTACAAGACATAGAATCATTTTACAACAAGCTCTCAGATTGCATATCCAGGTACTCTACCAATTACATAATAATTATGGGAGAATTTAATGCACAAGTCGGAAAAAGGTGTAAAGTAGAAGAGAATGTAATGGGAAAATTTGGTTTCGGTAAGAGAAGTCTCCATGGACAATTACTAATAGAAATTCTTGTAGAACATAATCTTACCATTCTCAACACTCTCTTTAAGAAGAAATACAGCAATAAATGGACATGGATTCCCTTAGATGGAAAATACAAAAACGAAATCGATTACATTATATCTAACCAGTCAAAACTTTTCACAGACACCGAAATAATCCAAAACCTCAACTTTAACACAAATCACCGCATGGTACGAGGCTCTATAAAATTATTTGAACCCAAATTATCCAGGAAACCTATTTTGGGCAATAAACAGATAAAAATAAACGAAGAAACGATTAAAAGAACATGGAGAACTTACTAAAATAATTTAAAACGTCTTACAATAAAACAATAAATGTTATTGAAAAATACGAAAACCTGGAACAAAAACTTACACACAACAAGAGTTCGATGAGAAAAAAAACACAGACTACTTAAGCGAGCGTTCTATGAAACTTATTGACGAAAGAAGAAACTTACTATCAGACCCTAACAAGAAAAACAAAAGAGAGGAAATCGCTGAAATAAGTAAAATGATAAGAGAAAGTTTTAGCAAAGATCGCAGGTACAATAGACTTCAAACTATGGAAAAACACTTAACTCAAACGGGCAGTTTGAAAAGGGCTTTAAAAGAGCTAAGAGACGTGGCCAATGAATGGATTCCAAAAATGGAGAAAAGAAGCAAGATCCTTTCACAGCGGAAAGACATCCATGAGCATGCAAGCACCTTTTACCACAAATTGTACTCTGCAGGTAAAGAAGAACCGGTCAACCAGCTTGAATCTAGGCTATTTCCCTTATTTCCCTCATTTAAAACTCATATAGACGCTGATTCAGAACCTGAAATATTACTTAGCGAAGTAAGACATGCAATAAAGAGCCTGAAGACAGAAAAAGCCCCAGGACCGGACAAAATCATAAACGAGCTATTAAGGGGTAATATTGACGAGATAAGCCCCATTTTAACCGACATTTTTATCGAGATCCTTATTACAGGTAGTTTACCGAAACAATGGACTTAATCTCACATAATACTTTTGCATAAAAAAGGACCAAAAGAAGAAATTGGTAACTATAGACTTATTAGCTTGATGTCCAACGTTTATAAGATATTAGCAAAAATAATCTTAGGGAGAATAAGCAGACGACTAGACGAACAACAACCAGTAGAACAAGCTGGCTTCCGGAGAATTTTTTATACTATCGATCATATACATACTGTCAAACAAACAATAGAGAAGTACAATGAATACAACAAGAAGTTATATGTAGTTTTCATTGATTACACAAACACCTTTGATAGTTTATTTCACAAACGAATCTGGGAAAGCCTGGAACAACAAGGAATACCTAAAATCTATATAAATATAATAAAACATATATACATACATAGCAAAGCCAGGGTACAATTAGAGACCTTAGGGCAAGAATTCCCTATAGAGCAAGGCGTCCGGCAGGGTGACCCCTATCTCACCTAAGATATTCTCGGCTGTACTGGAAAGCATTTTCCGAAACTTACACTGGAATTAATTCGGGCTAAACATAAATGGAGAACGGCTTTATCATCTCAGATTTGCTGACGATATAGTCTTGTTCAAGGAATCACCTTCAAATCTAGAGCAAATGATTCACGAACTCTCAGTAGAAAGTAGCAAATTTGGACTTACGATGAACACTGAAAAAACAAAATTACTGACAAACAGCACCGAAATAGAGATAGTAGCAAATGGAAACCCAGGTCAAATTATATCACAGTAGGACCAGATGACAAAGGAAGTCAACAATAGGATAGCATGCGGATGGAAAAAATACTGGGCACATAAATATATAATTAAGAGCAAAGAGTTGAATCTACCCATAAAACGAAAAGTTTTCAATAGCTGTATCTTACCGTGTCTCACTTATGGTTGCGAAACGTGGGCTTTCACTGCATTACACAGATCCAAACTAGCCGCATGTCAATATTCAATGGAACGAAGCATGCTTGGATTAAAGAAAAATGACAGAATAAGGAATGTCGATATCAGGCTACGAACCAAAGTTTATGACATCCTTCTTAAAATAGACGCACGCAAATGGAGGTGGACAGGACACCTAATGCGAGGCAACCCAGACAAATGGAGTAGAAAGATCACTGAATGGTACCCCAGAGACTCTAAAAGAAGTAGAGGCCGACAATTGTGCAGGTGGGAAGATGAGTTAAAGCTCACCGCTGGCCCGAATTGGAGAAGAGTTACGCGAGACCGATCGCTTTGGAAGGAATTAGAAGAGGCCTTTGCCAAGAAGCACACTTAGTTAAGAGATCTTTTGTAATACCTTTTTATTTTCTTATTTGTTCTTTTAATTTTTGTTATTTTCTTTTCTCAATAATAAAGACTATTTTATTTTATTTATTTTTTTAAGTCATTTTTCTCTAAAGAGGGGTGGCAGAGGTGTACTGCGTACGCCATTGCCATGTAGACTGCAGCATATGTACATGTGTACTAATTGATTCACTGCAATTAGTAATATTGCCGTTACACCGGTCATAATTCTAGACTCCGAACTAAGACTGAAAATTTTCAGACAGAATTTGATGTCTGGGCCTTGTGATCACTACTTGCACTATGCGCATCAGCATCGAGGCATATATCATGTACTAGCTGTTACCCGCGACTTCACTCGCGTTTATTTTATTATTTGACATATAGGAGTATAGCAGTGTTTCATCTCATTGAAGGATGATTTTTCAAAAACGCTGGAACACGTAGTCCTTCATTTCTTACCAAAAGTGTATGTACGAATTTTCATATAGCATTCTTGAATAACGATGGGTTTCCCATACAAACTTTCATTCCCTATTTTACACCCTTAAGCGTTTTTATAGGCAAAAAGTCTATGTCCATCTCCCAGCTAAAATGTGTCTGTATGCTAACTTTGATCAAAATCTGCTCAACGGTTTAGGCATGAAGAGGTAAGACCAACAGACAGAGTTATTTTCGGATTTTTAATATCAGTACGGATTTTTCACAAGATACATGAACCCTTATAAAGATAACTCAAGATAGAGTATAATTGAAAGAAATTGTATAATTTGCTTCCAAAATCTTGTTGATTACAACAGAAACCTTGCCAATTTCATTCAATTAGAACTGGAATATGTCGTATTCTGTCTCACTGAGAAGGCCTTGACGTCGCATTGGCGTCTGATTGGGGGCTGGTCTATAGTGCGTCAAAGATCTTTTGGCCAGTGGATGAAATTGATAGGGGGGCGTTGTTGTGAACTTAGGGTTATTATTTCGTAAAATTTTCCTACTTCTAGTAAAATATTTTGACCGCTGGGGTTACTAATGTATGTGGTTCCTAATAAAAAAAAACTATATTTCACAGTAAACGGCGACTCTGCGACTGTCAGAAAATGACATTTCTCTTGATGACAGTGTTAGTTCCGATTTTGGCCGCGGGCCAAAAGATCCTTGTAGACCTACACATTTATTTGTACGGCATATCAGTATACCGTAAAAATAAAATATAATGCGGTGACCCCATATGATACGAAGTGGTAAGGAAAGATATGAATTACGAATTTTGCTTTTTGCAAAGTACCAGCCCTAACAATTGTACTCCAGCACGCTATTGCATGTTAACTCCCATACATTGTGACGAACAGGTGTAACTTTAGCGTGTCTCTGTCATGTAAAGACGTATTGTAATAAGTCTTTGCAACTGTAACCGCATGTATGCGGTCACAGGAACCTGTGTTCTCTTTTAATTAACTTCGGTTTTGTCGAGATAAGTCATTGTACACTCTACAAGTTGGGCACAAATAGAAGCAACTCAAAAAATATAAAAAATTAATCATAAGAACCAGCTTTCGCCAAGTAATTTAGGTCTCCTTGTTATTAATTAGGGAGTGACTGTATCATACTTATACCGGGCACAACTCCACTCCTGACTCCAACTAAAATTTGTTTTTTGATACAAAAAGTACTTTTCGTCTGATTGATTGATAATTCTAACCCAGGACATCATGATGATCACTACACCAACGAAACAGTCAATTATAGAGTTTTGCTGTACCAAAGTGCCAGCCCTAACAATTGTACTCTAGCACGCTAATGCATATTACCTATATATATACATTGTGACGAACAAGCGTAACTTTGGTGAGTCTCTGTCGTGTTACTGTGCCGTGGCCTTGTAACGAAGACGTATTATATGCGGTGACAAGAACCCGTGTTCCATTTACGTATCTCCGGTTTTGTCGAGATAGGTCGTTGTACATTTTTCTAGCTAGGTATAAATGGCTTAGCTTAGTTAGGGTATATATTGTCGTTAGCAACTTAATAAATATAAATAGCAGTACTAATAATAGATCGGTCCGGAAGGTTATAGGGGAGTCCTTTACTCAGCACTGGGACAAAATAGGTTAAGAAAAAGAACCATCATCCTCATATTCCTCAAGATGAGGTGGTCCAGGTTTACTGTGAAAAGCCAGGTTGAATCTGGCAGGATAGCCCCAACAGATGGGATCTGGCCACCGTTGATTTTAAGTCTCAATGTATTAGGGAGTGACCTTATTATACCGGGCACATATTTCAGATACCAGGTTCCTATTAAAAAATTAAAGATATAAAAAGCACAAACTTTCAATCAATCAATTAATCAGCCTATCGTAGTCCCCTGCTGGACATAGGCCTCTCCTAACACGCGCCATTGCACACGGTCCTCCGCCTTCCGCATCCAGACTTTAGTCTTCAGGCATTGCGGTATAGGCGAAGCGAAAACGTTACGTAGTTAGCCAAATGCTGCCCAACCCAATTGGATCCTGTGGTTGATTTCTTTCTCGAAGTTATTTCTACCAAATTGGACAACTTGTCCAAGGTAGACATACTCCCGAACAACTTCGAGCATCGAACCATCGACGTAGATCGGTCCCGGCGTGACATGCTCATTAAACATGATCTTGGTTTTATCCAAGTTCATGCCGAGACCGACACCTCGAGAGGCTTCATTTAGGCTATGCAGCATTCGCTTAACTGTTCTAGTGACTCTGCCACGATGACGATATCATCGGCAAACCGAAGGTGTGAGATGTATTCGCCGTTGAGGTTAATGCCCCGCCCAGTCCAATCCAGCGTCTTGAAGACGTCTTCGAGTGCAGTGGTGAAGAGCTTGTTGGATATTACATCCCTCTGTCTTACCCCTCGACGCTGGTCGATCGGGTTGGTCTTTTGGTCCTGGAGCTGGACGGTCATTGTGGCGGTATCATGACATCTCAACACCTCGATATAGCGCCAATCGATGCCACATCGCTGCAGAGCATCCAAAACCCGATCTTAAATTCAAACTTATGATGACCATCTATTTGACCATAGGCCGACCAAGAATATCAACAAGGTAGTCAATTATACGGTCTCAATTTCACAAAGTGGCAGCCCTTAAAGTTGTACTCTAGTACGCTAACGTATAATGCATATTAACTTTCATACACTGTGACGAACGGGGCCTTATTCACAATAAATAATTAACGACGTAACGCGGCGCGTTAAGATAACTTCGTGTACCTTATTATCGTTTAATGTTACTCCAGTAGCATACAGATTCCATAACACGGTCATTTCAAGAATTTATCCTAACGGGCCGCGTTTAGTCATAGCGAATAAGAAACAGGCGTAACTTTGGCGTGTCTCTGTCGTGTTACTCTGTCGTAGCCTTGTAACGAAGACGTATTACATGCGATGACAAGAATCCGTGTTCCCTTTTACATATCTCCGGTTTGGTCAAGATAGGTCATTTTATACTTTGATAGTGAGGCACTTAAGATAAGTGAAGTTAGAGGATATTCTCATTAGCAATTAGCGTCAGAGAATATTAAACACCGCCACGCCTATATTCCCTAAATGGGAGCGGCTGAGGTATACTGAGTACACCCGCTTTTCGCCGACGATGATAGGCCACATGTAACAGGGGGCGAGCCTATTGTTATATACCCGGCACAATTCCAGACTCTGAACTCATACTCCTAAGTTTTCGTTAGAAAACTACATTGGTCCGACTTAAGATTTGAATCCAGGACCTCCTGATCACTGATAAATATAAAAAAGGACGCCTTCAAGCTCTTGGAATGGCAAGGACTTGGCATCAACATCAATGGCGAATACATCACTCACCTTCGATTTGCCGACGACATTGTGGTCGTGGCGGAGTCGCTGGAAGATCTAGGACGAATGCTCGGTGACCTCAACAGGGTATCTCAACAAGTGGGTCTTAAAATGAACATGGACAAAACGAAAATAATGTCTAACGTTCATGTCGTACCCACCGCACTCACCGTTCGAAACTCTACTCTTGAAGTTGTCGACGAATACATTTACCTGGGACAGGTAGTCCGGTTCGGTAGGTCCAACTTTGAGAGAGAGGTCAATCGACGAATCCAATTCGGCTGGGCAGCGTTCGGGAAACTGCGCAATATCTTCTCATCCAAAATACCTCAGTGCCTTAAGACTAAAGTTTTTAGTAAATGTGTGTTACCAGTGATGATATATGGATCAGAGGCGTGGTCTCTTACAATAGGTCTCATAAAAAAGCTTAGAGTTGCTCAGCGAGCTATAGAGAGAGCTATGCTCGGAGTTATACGCGATCGAATCAGGAATGAGGAAATTCGTAGAAGAACCAAGGTCACCGACACAGCCCTTAAGATTAGCAAGCTGAAGTGGCAATAGGCGGGCCACATAGCGCGTAGATCGGACGGGCGTTGGGGCAGAAAGATTCTAGAGTGGCGACCACGTATTGGCAAGCGCAGTGTGGGACGACCGCCTGCCAGATGGACCGACGATCTTATGAAAATTGCAGGAAGTCGTTGGATGCAGGTGGCATCGGACCGGTTACGCTGGAAAGCGATTGGGGAGGCCTATGTTCAACAGTGGACAAGTATAGGCTGAGATGATGAAATATAAAAAAAACGCCACAAAAGAGCCAACTGAGCCATGTGATGCTTAACCTTGATGATCGTAAAGAACACCGCAGACCACGATGGCTCTCGATAGCCTTTTATGCGCGTCTTCTTCTTTAGCCAAAAGACTTCCACTGCAGGCGAAAGGTCTTCCCAAGGATTGCCACAACGACCCGATTTGTGCTTCGAATCCAGCTTTCACCAGCGACGTTTACCAGATCATCAGTGGACATGTTAGGGGACTTGCTTTTTTTACATCTTCTGGAACATGTAAGTGTTAGGCATTTTCCAATTACAGGATCAATCAATTGAAATTTCATTTACAATTAAATTAACCCCCCTCAGGTACCCCGTATCGGTGAAAGATGAGAAAGGGTATGCTCCGTTGGTTCGGGCATATAGAAAGAATGTCAGAAGAAAGAATGACAAAACAGATCCACAATGCGAAAGTGGAAGGATGTAGGTACCGGGGAAGACCTAGACTATCTTACCATGACCAAATAGACCGTGTCTTATCTGAAGGGCAAGTCAAGAGTCTCCGCAAACGGCGAGCGTGTATGAGACGAACTATGAGAGTGGAGGAAGCCAATGAGGTATGTAAGGAAAGAACCTGTTGGAACTCTGTACTCTCTACCTACCCCGCGGGGTAGCTGGCGGGATGATATAGATATATAGATAGATAGGTACCCCGGAATAACAATAACTTTTGGACGTGAAGCGCCTCAGACCATTCCGTGATGTGGGGGTGCTGTAGAGCATTCAAAAAGTTGGAAGATTTAAAACCACAAATAAGCTGCGACGATTTCCGAAATATTTTAATTGCAACTTAATTTTTTCATGATTATTTTTTGCCCAACTCCGGTATTTACTTGTGAAACTTTATATATATGGTATCTACTTGTGAAACTTTTAGCCTCAACTGCCGTCAATTTTACGACCCATGTACTCCACCCACTGCTTCTTAAGTTTGGCAATTCTGAGCATAGCTCTCTCCATTGCCCTTTGGGTAATCTTGAGCCTTCTTACGAGGCCCATCGTGAACCACCATGCTTGGGTATCGTAAAGCATCACTGGAACCACACAGGCTAGTAATAAATAATTATAGTTAAAACACCTATCATTCCTGATATTCTGTTAAAAATTATAAAGTATTTTGTGGCTTCAATTTGACTATTCCCTATAGAAGCAGCAATCGTTAGCATCAACACAAATTCGCTAATTATTTGGTCGAACTTCGTTGAAAGCTGTGTATCTAATTAAAATTTATGATTAAATTCTAATTTATCAGTGTGGCTGTTTGGAATGCAAATAATTACATACCTTGTACCATCTCCGCGATGGGCAAAATGTAATCAGATTAAAGATTAAAGAACACAATTACATATTCGTAATCTTTCAAGATTACGATTATATTTCTAATCTGTAATCATGTTTGAACATAACAAAATGTGATCGTAATCATTAATCTGATTACATTTTGCTCTGCTTGTTGGTTTAGTAACTCGCCTAATTCGCAAGGGGACCACGAGTTGTGGAAGGGCACTGTCGTAGATTTTTTTTTAACTTAGAAACACTCCCATATACTTATTTTAGTTTTTACTATAGAGGACTAATCTTTTGAAGAGTTTTACCCCGCAATTTAAAGGCGTGTATTAATTACAAAATAACAACTTGATGTGTTGCTATATATACACAGTACACTATTACGATCCCCGGTTGAAGATGAAGGTGTGATTGTTTTTAACAATTACTACCTGCGAAGCAGGTAGCCACACGTTCACGCGAGTAGTCACTCTGTGACCGTCGTGCGGAATAATGTGTTCTGCGTGTGTCAAATTAAATTGAATTATGCCATTTTTTGTCGTTACTGCCTGTAAAAATGCTGTTAAGATCAAAAAGAAACATGGTGGGATATTATTTCATACCTAATGAGTGCATTCAGATGCCGTATTATTTAGATATTGAATTAATTCTTCAGTTTGTAATTGGCATAGTAAACGACGCGTCCATTTTGTTAGTGTTGCTAGTAAAACAATTTTATTTTTCCCTACTTTTGTTTGCTGAGGACTTTATTAGTTCTAGAAATAAATTGTATTAATATAGTTAACTACGGCATCATGGTTTGAATATTTATTTAAGATGATTAAAATATATTTTCCCTACATTAAATTACTACAAACCTTGAAAGTTCAAGTATGTCTATATCTTGATTTCAATATGCATTGCAATATGAAGCAATATGCTTATATTTTGCATGCATAATATGCATGCCAAATACACGTTACCGTAACAATGATTTTATTATAATCTACTATCTAATGTTATTAACATTCATCACAAAAAGTGGTAATCTTTCTAGGCTGTTAACATTGCGCCACCCGTTACCACCCGGTAAGTGCGGGACGATTGTTGAATTTTTGGCTTCACCGCGCAGCATGCAATTACGACTGGACGCGGCTTCTGGATTATTTTTATTCTAAGCCCAACACTAGGAATTATTCCTGGGTCGTGGGTGCGTTTACAAACTTGAAATCCACATATACAAACACCTAGACCGAAACAAATATTTGTGGGTCACACAAAGACTGGTTCCGTGCGGGATTCGAACCCGCGACTACTCGATCCAGTAAGCTTAACTACTCGTAAGCTTTTAACCACCGAACCAAGCTGCCCGTCAGTTTTTAGTAATTAACAGTTCGTAATTCAAAAGAGTTCATGTCATTAGAGAACCTTAGTTGTATAAATATTATAAGTATCAGATATTATAAAGGCGCAGGGTGCTTATAATAAAATTTACGTAGGTGGCTGTATGCATAAACTAAGAGGTACTTTGCCGAATACTTAAAATAACCTTACCTTAAAATACTTTAAATTCAAAAATGAAACGTTCATACATTTTCTGTAAGTCGTTTATTTTTACATAATCATTTATTTAGAAGGTACTAGCGTTATATATGGAATGATAAACGAATTTAATTTTATAGTAGCATGTACAAAAAGTGTCTATCAGTCGGGAATCTTTAATTAAAGAAAAGAAACGTAGTCGCACATTACGATTTTCCCCTGTAACGCAGGTACGTTTATAAACATGAAAATCCACATACACAAATACCCAGACCGAAAATAATTGTCTAAATCGTCTGTTCGTCCGCAATCTCTAACTATATAGCGGTTTAGTCTATTTTATTTTAGATCTAGATTAGAAATTGGGTTTGCATCACACTGAGTCCGCCATTTTATTGCATCGCAGGGTCCAACCACTTAAACATTATTTATTGGGTCTATCACTTTAATATGAGCCCAAGCCGAGGCCGCTCCTCCTTGAGGCACTCTTGAACCCTTGAGCTAGTTGCCCCCTTACCCTTCTGGCTAGAGCGTAGTGGTTGCACGCTCGCCCTCTTGTCGCGTGAAGCTGCAAAGACCCCGCGTCCATGAGCGGAGATCATTCACACACACACAAAAAAAAATATATAAAATCTAACTATAGCCTAATCCCTTACGGGATATGCAGAGAGTTGAGATGTCCAGACATCTCTGGCTCCCTTTACCCTCATATAATTTTTGTATTTGCTTAATAAGCGGTAGAAGAAGAGGTTCACACTGGATCTACTTCTGAATCACAACGCTTGATTTGCCTCTTTATTAAAGGCTGAGACTTTCACTCAAACACAACACTAAGAAGACCTGTCTATGAAACAGAAACACAATCCACCAATTAAACATAACACTGGCTCTGCAACTTTATCACAAAATCGGGTCTCTCACGCAAAGGTATGCTTATACCCTTAGAGACTCCGTCTTCCGATAGTTGAACGTTATTTTTCGCAAGAATGGTCGGTCCAATCAATGAGTGTCGGCCATCAGACCCGTACAACGGAAATATTGACAAACTTTATATTGGACTTGCTACAGTTTCAGAAACTTGAGATGATAATGCTATCCATATGACAAGATGGGATGCAACTCTGGTTTTATGCTGGCACGCTTAGGTATAGACTTAGGTATTACAGAGCAGCAAAATACGTAGTCAAATATAGTCGGCGCGGGTTTATAAAAATATATTTGGTTTTACCAATATAATATTATAGTAGATATTCAAAATATAACAGTCGTTTAAATATTAATTAAGGTTCGTGCGAACGGAAAGAGAGCTTAGAAGATATTGGAGGTACTTTGTGTGGTGATGGCTTTTTATAGGCATCGCCCAACAAACATGTTTACGACGGCGTCGCCTACGCAGAGTGCGCAGTTATTATTCATATTTGCTTATTAATCAAAACAGTTAGTGGAACTGAACGGAGACTAAACATGTAATTTGATATCGGTTTACAATGACGTGTTTATCAAGTACGCATTTAAGGCAAATTATGCTGAACAATCAATTTAGATTATATATATAAAAACTATTAACAAGCCATCCATAATTTCACAAGAAAATCTATTCCAAGAACTATTTCGTTCTTGGAATAAATTTCCTTGTGCAATAATTTGTATTTATTGCATAATATTTTAATGTATTTGCATTGAACTGGGTACTGTTTGGGAATACATAACTACGTAATATCAGTACTGTGTCTTCGTCTGCATTAAATAAAAGGCTACTATGGATGGCTTGTAATTAGTTTCTATCATAAATCTGCCTATTCTGATATTATGGTAATGGATTTAATTTTAGATAGTGAAAATCACGTTCAGTATATTTAAATATATAACGTTGTTAGGGTAAAGTTACATAGGTCTCTATAAACATAAAGTACGTACGATGTCGATACAACTCAACAATGACGTGCAATAACAATACTTTCATTTTGCCCAGCTTGCCCAGAATTTGTGTTTCCCACAAGTTGATGAGTATGTAGCTATTCTTACATTACTTACTATTTTCCTCGATAGCCACATAAGCTAAGTTAGCAGAATAAAATGCTTTTTTTCTTAGCAAGCATAATCTTAGCTTTCAGACGAAACACGATAAAAATTTACTAAAAAAAAATATTCGCTCCTTTATTTAGCGAATGAAGTAACTCTAGAGTGTATTTTTCCTTGCCGGCCAGTTTAGGCGTCTATAGAATGTTCCGACGTAGCGCCCTATGATTGCTACACACGGATAGCAACGATGGTCAACGAAGCTAGAAGCTTGGAGTTATTTCCTTGTGGTTTTAAAATAATGTCCTTAATACTTTTATGAATATGACAGATTCGCGATATACGATTTCTAGTTGATTAACATGTTTCTAGGTTTGATTCTTAAGTCATCAAAAGTTCAATTTGGAACTGACTTCGAAAAATGAGGAGGTTCTATATTCTTCTTCAGCCGAAAGACGTCTACTGCATGACAAATGCCTCTCCTACAGACCGCCCCAACGACCGGCTTTGTGCTGTACGCATCCAAATTCTACCCGCGACCTTCACCAGGTCATCGGTCCATATTGTGGGGGGCCTGCCCACTCCACGTCTTCCGATACATGGTCACCACTCCAGCACCTTTCTGCCCCAACGGCTGTCAGTTCTAAGATAGATATACAGATATTAGTCTGCATGTGCTTTTGTTTCTATTTTTTAAATGTGAGTTTTTCTATTAAATTCCAGTAACCGACCGCACTGTCTGACTGGCATGTTACTTTTGCGCTTTTCTAAGTGTTTAAATTCTATTTTAAAAAGTTAATTGAATAGAAAAATTTCCAGTATCAGTCCGCAGTCTGGCATTCTGTCCGGTTTAAAAGAAATAAGCCCACCCCCGAGTACATTGAACCTCACAACATCGGCAAAACGTTGTCATGTGCTTTGGAGAATGTAAGCGAAACAGTGTTCAGTTTATTAAAAGCCAGCGATTGTTCGACGTTTTAATAAACAGCGTGTCACAAACACCGTTCGTAAGTTGAGACGACTTCGCTAACGACTGCGCTGTTTGTCCCGGCTTCACTTCCAATCTATAACGATTATCTGCGCAACTGTACCGGATAATTTGTTAAAAGTTGCCTTGAATAGATAGTTTGATTAAACGGCACTTTTTAATAAAAGTGTTATGGCAACTCGAGATTGGTTTTGCTTAAGTTTGCGTAGGTAGTTTGTGTAGATGAACTTATTCTGTTTCCTTAGTAAGTAGATATAAAATGGGAAAAAGGTGAAAAAACAGATTATAACAGAAACTCCAGTGAAGGTAAATAAACTAATATCAAAAATGACAAGTAGAACGTAAAGTATAATATAAAAATAAAAACTAGTAATTAAAGTAACATATTCTTATACCTACTAAGGTACTTTCTTTTTCTTCATTATTTTTTAAACATGCAATTGGCAAGTATACAGTTCCAAACTATAGTAATCATTGTTATTATTCCTACGCACACAGTACAAATAGTGTTACTTGTGAATTTGGATAATGTATAATAATAATGGTAGATTCACTACGAGATAGAAGTTGTGGACATTTAAATATTACATTGATCATCAAAAATGGTGAGACTACCAAATCATTAATAACTAGCAGTTTCCCGCGACTTCGTACTGCCAAGCGTTATTTTTATTAATACTACCTTTGAAAGCCAAATAAACACAAAAATGCAAAAGGAAACTACACTTTCAAGAAGTTCAGATTACACTCTAAAGCTAGCTATCAACAGATAAAAAACTCTTCCATCCATTATAAAATCTATTATTGATCAGGACGTGTAGCCTCGATACGTCAAGGACTACCATTCGAATGAGTGCCTTAACTGAGAGATTTGAAAGTTGGTTTTTATTAGACTTGTCTAAGAAATACACTGCAACTAGGGTAAGTTTGATGGGCCTTGCGTGTCTGTGGACTGGACAGCTGACTTCTAGCTATATACTTCGGGTAGAACGATTTGGCGCGAGATGAAATGGGCTAAATGGTGCTTGTAAATTGCTGATGTTAGTCTATTTTAGAATGTTAATTAAAAGTCATTGGTGGAAGTATCGCCTTGAATTGCTTAAAATCTTTGGCACTGGTAAAGGAAAAAATGGCGAGGATACCTATATATATGAGGGAATTTAAGTTGCTGAATAGGATGTGTGGCCGGATGGTGGGAAGATTGCTCATTTTGAACCAAAAATGTGACACCAAATAGGTGTATATTGTAGTAAGTATAAGAGAAGGTCACAGAATGAGAAAGACAAAGACAGAGTGAGAGTACGTTATATAAATGTAGTAACGTTAATATTATGACTTTTGTTTTTGCCGTAATGGCGACAACGAACCAATTTGTGTAATTTATTGTTATATTCTATTATGACTTGACATTGGCGAAATACAGTATGTGGCCGTTAATTAAAGTAAGAATTTAGGGCCTCATGAACAATCAGCGCAGCAGCGAAGTTTTATTATGTTTTTATATCGTGTAGCTGAGTAAGGGACCCTTTTGTTGGTTGAATTGAAAATCGTTTTCTGTTTTTGTTAGTCTTAATGTTATTTTATGTATGGCTCTGGCTCTTTTACACAAATAGATATGTTTACGTTTTTTTCTTTTAGAAATCCCTTCTCTATTGGTAGGCTACGGCCATAGCTGGCCACTACCCTTCCATCAAAGTCGTGCCGTCAAGCAACTCAGTTGTGTTCTGGCATGTTGCGCAGGCTATTACCGTGTCAGCGAGCCTTTTCGGCCTTTTGATACTTTCCATGTGGCCTAAAAATAATAATAAAAAAACATGCTTTTACCCAGGTTTGGGTTGGTTATTATTATAATCCTAAGTAAGGCCGTCTTGCGCTCACTGAGAGTAAAAACCATTCAAAAGAAGTTCATTCACATTTAAGTCCTTAATAGACAGTATAAACTTATACTCAATAATTAAAATTGTCATTAATCTGCAAGAACATAAAACAAAATTACAGAAAACCCCATCCGCCGACGGTCGCCGAAAATTAATTCAGAAAATGCTCATTAAATCCATTCGCAAAGCGCTATGAAGATCTTACTGCACAGGTTTATTGTAATCCAGGATTAAGAGCTGCCAGTTTAATTAACTGCGTTTTATAAAAAAGAAAATAATGAAGTAGAAATTGCTTTGAGTAAGCACTGTTAATCGCAATTATTTTGGGTTTAGTTATTACTTTTGGTTTATTAAAAAGGTCTTGACGCCCTCGAGGCGCTGCGAAACCGAGGTCTTTCTAGCGAACACCAAAATCGAGCAGCGTTTCTCCTGGTCAGTCTGAGATAAGACGTGAACGTTTGTAGCATTATTTTCTACTCAAATTTTATAAAACTCATCACACTAAACACAACATCAAACTAAAATATAATAGATAATTAATGATGCATTCAAAACGGTCGTTTTATTTTTAAATAATTGAATGCTGCAACCGTGCGCCAGCTATACATAAAAAGAGCTGGAACCTTCTAGTAGTTGTTTTCATTTTTATGTGGACTTTGGGATCTTTGGACATTTGTGAGATATCCAGGTGTATGGGTGTCATAAAAATAAATTCCAATGGCAAGAAAACTACATACCTGCCTACACAAAAATGGGAAGTTCTTCGCCATGTAATGCACTTAAAACTTTATCGTCTTATTTTATTCTCATTTCTTATTGAATCAAATTAAAATAAACCGCGTTTTGGTTTAAACTAATTTTAGATTTCACTCCCATCTTAACGACACTTACAGCAATTTCGAAGTTACAAAGACATTTCAATTGAAACAAATTAGGAGTTCTAGAGAGTTTGCTGCACTGTTTTGAACGAGACGTTGAAAATACTACACAAGACAATCAGTTGTGTCAGTGAAGCTTGTAGCTCTGCGAGACCATGATGTTTCTTGCGATCACCAAGATTAAGCAGCTTTCGGCTTAGTTGTTCTGAGATGAGTGAGCTCTTCTATTTTCAAGCATCTCCGTTATTCTAAAGGTACTGGTCCGAAGGTTAATGTAGTAGTCGTTTAAGGAGTTGGATGCATTACAAGCGGGTTGATTAGTCCAGAAATATTAGAAATATTCATCCGCCAGTCTGCACTAACTTCGTGTAGTATATGACTATTCTCATCCTTATTTGTGATAGAAGGTAAAACCCTTCTCACACAAATCGAAGGTAGACGTTATATCCAACCACGCGGACCTAGTGCAGATTGGTGGAAACAAATTTATGCTGTTAGAAATATAGCAGTCTATAAGGCTTCCAAATTAACTTATCTACTACCAGTAGATAAGTAAATAATTATAAATAATTTGGAAGCCTTATAGTCACATGCAGTGGCCACTGGGACCTTAATGATTCGATAGTATCAACTACGTTTCCCTTAATTAATGCCACAAACAGCCAGCCATCCAGATTGAACAAACGAACTTTGTTATATCTATGAGTATCGAAGTCATGTCGTGTTACAAAGGCACGCTCAGTCCATAGTGATACGTAATATTGTCGTTTTCAGTTAGTTCTAACCGTCACTATCACCATCGATCATACAAAATCCACTTCCTCTGCGCACACAGCATACGTAATAGGATTACGCTGACCGAATCGAACGGACCATACAATGCGACTCCAGGTCAGAATTACCCGGCGGGCCACACCATTAATGCCATTAATAGGGCAATTTAAGCCCATTTCGCGTTATAATGAGGGAATCGGGATGTTACTTTTTTAAGTTGCTTGTCTTTGTTTACTGCGAGGTTTTTTAAACAGTTAGTTTTTTTTTTGTTAAGTTGATAAGTTAATAAGGATGGTTTTTATGTCGAGCCTATGAGTCAGCTTCTTCCACTACTGTTTTGTTTGATAAACAGGTACTTTATTTTAAGCTTGGTTTAGAGCTTTTCCAACTCAGTCGGATCTGCAAGCCCATTCAAATACTGTCACAACTCAAAGTGTTTTTTAATTTGTTTTAATATTTTTCTTTTGTAGTCCATTTCTTAGAACTCGAACAAAATTAATTACTTGTCAACATACATAAAATTTTGCTATTCTAGTTACTTAGCGACTTAAAACTACTGAAAAACAGAATAAATTTCTCCTTTCGACTATTTGAGTGAAAGTGCAACGTGTTTGCAATATTCTATTCTGTTCCATGTATCGCTGTAAAACGATGGCTGCCATATGGATAACTGCCATTGCTCCCGTCTTATAGATCGACTCCCTAAGGGTACCAATGTACTGATGCACATGGCATCTTATACAATGACCTATCCAACTTGTCAGAGACACAGCGTGATCCCATGTTATCTATCGCTATTATCACGGAATATTCACGCGCCAGTTTTACAATCAAAAGTATGTTGATATAGGCAAACTAACTTAATTTATTAGCAAAAAGTAACAAAAAGATTCTAATTACACCAAATTTAATTTAATTTTATTACTATAAGTATCAAACTGAGATCAAAAGAATTTTGAATAAATATAAAATGACAAAATAATTCAAATTAAACTTAGTACAAATTATTATTAGAAAAAGTGTTCGTGTTGCCAAAATAATTGAGTCTTGTAAAAGCAAAAACAAGTACTTCAGTTGTGTATTATTAATTTAAGAAACACTTTCAATTTAATTTCTGAAACTGTTTGGTTGATGTTGAGTTGTGAATTGAGAAAGTAATTAAAGGAGTAAAACGAATCATTTTGGATTAAACAGTTATCAAAGAAATTGGGAAATTGAAGGGATTTTTCTATATTACTTCGAATGGTGCTAGAATTCTTGGTAACATATCGTTGAATAGTGCCATGCCTACTGGGAAAAAATATAGAAGATTTTCGCTACTCTGTAGCAAAGAATAAGGACTAAGGTATGTGGTACTTCAGGTGAACCGGTATTGGAGTGTAATGCCGATAATTGTTGCAAATGTCAATGCCAAAAGCTTTAGTGATACAACTTCTTTTTAATGATTTTATTAGTTTAAGTAAACTTGTAAAGGAAAATCCTAAAAAAAAAATCGCGAAAATATGGAAGGCTGTAAAAAAGCTGTTAAGTTTGACTTGTATAATACCAGTATAATAATTGCCAGCCCCATATCCCAATTTCAAGTCATCCTGTATAAAAGACTTACGATAGCCCATTTCATCGCCCTTATATCACAACTTGCTCATTTTAGTAAAAGGCTTGCTCGTATCGGTTATATAAGCTAAAGTGGAAGCTAAGAACGGCTTAAAAAACTCCTACAGTGGATAACTATATTCTTGGCTCTCGCAATTTGCGCAGAGTCCGAACTGACTTGAGAGTTTAGTATAAACATAACAAAATGTGCCGTCACGTTTATCTTCATTTAATGATGATGTAGTGTGAAAAGGATGGTATATAGCTTTGACAGTATTACGCTTAAGTTAATTTGTTCATGCTAAGTCTTCTGTATCCTCTCACCTCGATTTTAGGAGGTTTTTGCCCAGCAGTGAAAAAGTATAGACAGATTCATCAAATATGACTGTAATTAAAAGTTCATCAGCTTTTGCTTGATAGCTCGGTATAAGCCCGGTGGCAAGTCTAGGTTGCTTATTTTCAAAAGGAAGAGAGGCTTTTATCGATATCTGGGAAACTGGGTCGACATTTTAGCTTCCGAACATTTGACCCGACTAGCGATTGCTTCCACCTATGAATGAAGATTTACGGGATCCTCGGAATAAAGGAAGTAAATTTTAGCCTACTGCCTAGATAGTAGATGTGCTTGTTTAATTGGGTAATTTAACTAATAAATATTTGGTATACTATAAAGTAGTTATTTTATTTTATTTTACAATGTATGATATGTATAAGATACAAAATAGTGATAAACAGCCATTTACAAGTCTCCACTAATAGAATTAGCGTAGAAATAATCGATCCGACAAATATTCCATTGTGTAATAAAAATACACAAACTTACAAAAAATATATAATATTAGCCCTGTTAAGAAACTGTCCCAGCGTTGAGCACGGATCTCCTCTCAAATTGAGAGAGTTTAGGTCACAGTCCATCTCGCTGACCCTGTGCGGATTGGCGAACTTTACACACCTTCGAGAAACTCTTAGGCATGCATGTTTCCTCACGATGTTTTCCTTCACTGTTAAAGCAAGTGATAGTTAATTTGACCTACATGCTTTCGAAAAGAGAGACGTGTAAGTTATTATTTTCCTAAATACCTATCTACGCCAGATCCCTGATCCCTACATAGTTTGAATAGGTTCTTACAAACCTCTTTTATTTCCTCCACTCTCATAGTTCCATTATTATTTTTAATTTTATACAAAGGAGAATATAACATCTTTTCCAAAAGTACTCATAAAATACTCAAATGTTTACTAAATTATCGAGTGGAAACCAATAAAACTGAATATGGGAAATATACCGTCTACGGGGCTTTATCGTATTGCACGTGATGACATTTCTATTGAGACGATGGCAGTCTCAGGCCCCGGGTGAGAGTTGAGAGAGCCCTTGGAGTGTCACGTAGTCTTGCGATTTATTATTGCGATTATGAAGTGTTAGTCTCGAGGTTAAGTGTCGCATAATGTTAGTGGAGATTAGGAGGTGGTAAATGTAGTAAGAGTATTACTAGTTAAATTTAAAATTATACCGATTTATTTTAGGAACTAAGTTAGAGCATATTATTATATAGTAAATCTGAATAAACTATGAGTGAATGTTAAGTAAAAAGGATAGATAATTTTTAAATATTAATACATCAGTAACGTAACTGCAGGCGTCACGAGCCTACACAGAGATTCAAGTATTGTACTGTCATGTCACCGACGACGATAAATTTAAATGAAATAGTGGGCAAGCTTTATGACCACTATACACAAAGTCCAAATTCTGGACTGCTACTGATAATTATTCTGCAGAAAAATTCCCAATAATACTTTATACCTCTTTATATCTCTCACCTCAATTTGATAAAGAAGACTTTTGCTCAGCAGTAGGACGGTGCAGACTAATATTATTATTATTTAGTTTAACACTATACACAGATTACGATTGAAGCCTACACCACGATCACTTATCATATCGTAATCATCATTACGTTACCTGATTGTAGCGGGTCTAGTTACGTCACGATGATTCGTGACACCACTAGACCTACGAGACTGTGAAATCGCAATTGAATATATAGCAGGTAATCGCACACCGATAATTAGTAATTTTTTAAACAAAAAGTTGCAAGTCTATTCGACCCCGCAGTCTGAAATGAGTATAATTGTGCGAGGGTACGAAATATAAAAAAGTACCATTCCCTTTGTATTCGAACGATGGGATTTTTTACGTGTGATGTGGAAGTACTCCAGAAATGTACTCGCGTCGATGAATGGAGCCTCGAAAATGTTTGTGTAACTGATTTTTTTTGCTCGAATATATTTAATTTTGACGATTTCGTTGTGACAATTCGCTTAAAAATTATTAGAAGAATTTTGCTTGTGTATGTTTGGTAATATTATATTCAATGTATAATGCATTTTTGTATATAACAATACCTATGACTGTCTCGTTTATTGCGGGTATAATGCTTTGCGATCATGCGGTCCTCGGCTAAAATTCTAGGTCAGAAACTCAGGTAGTAAAATGTAGTTTTACTACATTTTACTACACACTAGGATTTATTCCTGTGTCGTGGGTGCGTTTACAAACATGAAAATTCACATACACAAATACCCAGACCGGAACAAATAATTGTGGATCACACAAAGATTTGTCCCGTGCGGGACTCGAACCCGCGACTATTAGACGCAGTGGGCAGAGCGGCTTAAGCTCTTAACCACTGCGCTAAATCGTCCGTCAAATATCAGTAAGGAGTCTAGGAATGTGCCGGGCCCGCCCCCTATTACATGGGACCTGACATCGTCGGCGAAAAGTGGGTGTACAGAGTACACCTCTACTGTCTCTGCCTAAGGAATAAAGGCGTGATCGTATTTATTTTTATTTGATAAAATAACAATAAATTCAAGACTCCGGACTGCTATTGCGAACTTTAAGTCAAAAATGGCAAAAACATTTGTTCGACCTAGGACACAAACACAGATTCACGATTATCAGCTAGACTACGCCACTAGACTAATGATGCAGTGTATGTATGTGTATTCTGAAGACTTAGCATGAACATTTGTTCATCAACTATGAGAGTAGAGGAAGCCAGAGAGGTATTTAAAGAAAGACCCTGTTGGAACTCTGTACTCTCTGCCTACCGTGTAAGGGATCTGGCGTGATGATAAAGATAGATAGATAAATTTGTTCATCAATCTTGACCTTAACCAAACTTGTTGTCCAAAAGGCATACTGTCACGATCATCTTTATTTAGTAAAAAAATTGTAGTGTGAAAAGAAACGGTGAAAAGCGTAGCAAGTAGCATTATAACTTGATAGCATTACGTCGACGTCAATGTCTTCATGCTAAGCTGTTATTTCCTTTGACAACAAATGCAATCATCTGATCGCATCGAAACAAAATATCTTCTTTGTTTTTGTAAAAGCAAAAGCAAGATATGCTACAGTCCCAATTGCTAGTTTATACAAATGATATGGTATTGCCTTATCTTTTACGATAAAAATCCGTTACAACAAAGTCAATTGGAAAATCTAAAAGCTTTAGAAAAATCCAGTTTGCTTCGTTTGGAAGATTGCAAGTCTTGTTATGATTAAAATTCATTTGTGGTAGTTTGCTAATCAAAAATTATTTTAATAAATATTGCCCACGATGAAAATAATGACACATATTTATTAAAAACAATTTAATGGTATTACTTTTCACAGAGTATCTCAACAAGTGGGTCTTAAAATGAACATGGACAAAACGAAAATAATGTGTAACGTCCATGTCGTACCCACCGCACTCACCGTTGGGAACTCTACTCTTGAAGTTGTCGACGAATACATTTACCTGGGACAGGTAGTCCGGTTAGGTAGGTCCAACTTTGAGAGAGAGGTCAATCGACGAATCCAACTCGGCTGGGCAGCGTTCGGGAAACTGCGCAACATCTTCTCATCCAAAATACCTCAGTGCCTAAAGACTAAAGTTTTTAGTCAATGTGTGTTACCAGTGATGATATATGGATCAGAGACGTGGTCTCTTACAATAGGTCTCATAAAAAAGCTCAGAGTTGCTCAGCGAGCTATGGAGAGAGCTATGCTCGGCGTTTCTCTACGTGATCGAATCAGGAATGAAGAGATTCGTAGAAGAACCAAGGTCACCGACATATCCGTTAAGATTAGCAAGCTGAAGTGGCAATGGGCGGGCCACATAGCGCGAAGATCGGACGGGCGTTGGGGCAGAAAGATTCTAGAGTGGAGACCACGTATTGGCAAGCGCAGCGTGGGACGACCACCTGCCAGATGGACCGACGATCTTGTGAAAATCGCAGGAAGTCGTTGGATGCAGGTGGCATCGGACCGGTTACGCTGGAAAGCGATTGGGGAGGCCTATGTTCAGCAGTGGACAAGTATAGGCTGAGATGATGATGATGATGATGACTTTTCATTACGTTTCGTGGTAAAGAGATCTTAAATTTAACCAAGTACTTCAGCCTACTATAGGGAAAATTGGAGAATGTGAGACGTATATATGTGAAACGCATGCACAAACGACAAAAGTCAAGACAAAAGTCTTTGACTAGTGTTTGTTGCCAGTCTTTCGGCTAAAGAAGAAGAAGCATGCATAAACATGACACGGTAATTTTTTTTTTTTTTTTTTTTTTAAAACGTAGCCCCACACTAGGATTTATTCCTGTGTCGTGGGTGCGTTCACAAACATGAAAATTTACATACACAAATACCCAGACCGGAACAAATAATTGTTGACACAAAGATTTGTCCCGTGCGGGAATCGAACCCGCGACTATTGACACAGTGGGCGGAGCGGCTTACGCTCTTAACCACTGCGCTAAATCGTCCGTCAATTTCCTCAGAAAAGACAAGTATTTGGGATTTCTAGTCAGCAGGGCCTGCTATTCTATCTATTTTGATTTTATGTGGAATGCTCTTGGCTGCCTTTGAGCCTTCAAAGCCTAAATGGATAAGAAGGCGAGTATGTAACAAATACGCTTTAGCCAGAAGAGAACAGGGGGAAACTAACTCAAGGTCATCTGAAGGAACAGCTTTGGCTTGAGGAGTCGCTTTAAGGAATGGTATAAACTAGACTAGGGCTTTTTCGATCTTGCTTGCAAGATGGCTTGATATCTGATCCTATGTGCAGTTTCTATATGCGAAAGGAAGAAAATTATAGCTTTTTTTAGTTTTTTTATTTATTTAGGTAAACAAACAGTGACACAATACATAATAACTTGTTCAAACACAAAACAAAAAATAAAAGACAATGCGTTAATAATTGTGGCACCCGCACCGTTTCCCACAGATTACTATACATATTTTAAATATTAGTACAATGCAAATAAAGCAGCAGACCAACTTATAATTAACACTTTTGCACATTTTATTTTATCGAAGAAGTCCTTAAATTTAGTTTTAAAAGCACCAGCTCGTGTTGCCGCTATATCAATTGAATTAAAATAAGTATTAATATTATGAACTAAGCGGTATAGCAGGCGAACGTGTGCAAGCGTTGGTACGACAACGGGCCGTTGCAAATAGTTTGCAGGGAATACGGCAATGCGTTCTAGTGGGTATTCTATAACTAATCTTATTGATTAGGCTAGTACAATCATATCTGTTGTGGCACAGGTCGTAAAGTAACATTGCTTCACGCTGCTTACGTCTAGATTCTAATGAAAAAAGATAAATAAATCTAATATTCTGCCTCTACAATTCCTAAATCTATTTATTTGTAAGGTGTAGAAAAAACTCATAAAATTAATTTAACTCATGTTCGATGGACAGTAATGACTGTAAATAATAGGCTCCAAGTGCGTAAAACAGTATCTCCACTCAATTGTGGGAAGATTATAATCTCCCACTATAATATATTCTTTTGCATCCGTAGATTGCAGCAAAAAACTCAAGTTGTTGAAATATAAGGCGTATATATCCGAACTCATATTTGGCGGAATATAAACGGCGCTAATAACGTAACAGGATAGGCGCGTACGCAGCTCAATAATTACATGATGAATTAGCGGGGAGGGCGAGGCGTGCGTCGGCGCATAAGCAGTGCTGGTACAGCCGCGGGGAGCACGGGCGGCGCACACATGGTGCACCGTCGCACCGGTCCCGCGGCGCACGGCCACCAGCACACCTCCACCATCGCGACGCCCGCTGCATACACGGTCTCGATCACACCTAAATACCTGATAACGGGGATCCACAAACTCACTATCGGATATATTGTCATGCAACCAAGTCTCTGTCAGAATAATTATATCATAATTAAGTGATGGAATATTCATGTAAACAGTGTGCCATTTTGTCCTTAATCCTCTACAGTTTTGGTAACATATACTTATCCATGAAATAAAACTATTTTACGGATTTTATCGCGGTTTTTTTTTTTTTTTTTTTTTTTACGGGCTACCCCGTGAACAACTATGCCTATTGGACGTCTAACACCTCAGTCCCTCCTGTGACCATGGGTGCTGCAAAGCACTCGAAACGTCGGGAACTAAAAATAAAAAAATAAACCGCGATAAAATCCGTAAAATAGTTTTATTTCATGTGTAATATTCGCGTAAATCTAAGAACTCAATATATACTTATCCATTTAATAGCTTATAATTACAGAAATATATATATATTTTATTTTAAAGTAACATATTATGCCGCCCCTTGACATAATAATAAATAAAGCATTAAAGTTGTAAAAGTAGATTTGTACTGATTCATCAGTATAATGATGTATAGATGTACAGTATAGATTCACCCATCGCGCTATCCATGTAGTTTGTATATTTCTACTGCGTTCTAGAATTGCATAGAGAAATCCCGACTAACGTAGCTGCTTTATATGTTGTTGCTAGGCTAACGCCATCTATCGCTCATTACCGACTTGACATTGACATTGCAACTCATTACACTCCGTTTGTTATGGCATTTAATTAAAGGTAAACAAAAACACGTGACTCATTATGTATCAAACTTATTTCTACATACGTTATTATTTACGAATTTATTAATGAATAAATCTTCATATATTTCAAATTGATTTATTAAAATGAAAATAGCAACTAAAAAAAAACCTTATGTTAATCTTCTGATAATTCTCTTCTATATCATTGATACGTTATCAAACAAATTAAAACGAACTAGTCCGGTCGATCCAGGTTCAGGTTCACTATTTTTTTTAATAAAATACAATAACTCAAAATGAAACAAAAATGAAGATAATTTACAAAATGCAATAAACCAGATAATAGCTGTCGAGTATTTTTATAAAGTTATTTTTAGCGCTAGTCTTTTGGGAGCTCTATAATCAATAGATCACAATATATTAAAAACACATAATATAAGTTGTCTAGCTTTTAAAAATATACAGTAGTTTTAATGTGAATGAGTAGTTTTGATGTGAATGAAATGGTTAATTTATCAATAATAAAATAGGATATTATCATACATTTTATGAAGTAATTTAACTTAGGTAAAATACATTTGGAAACGACAAAGTGACATTTAACATAGGTAGTTTATGTTTGATTCCACCTTATTATTATTCCCAGTCTCATTCCGGAGTCTAGAATCGTGCCCGGCATGTGGCAATAGGCTCACCCCCTTTCACATGGGACCTAACATCGTCGGCAAAAAATGGGTGTACACAGTGCACCCCTGTCACCCCCGCTTGGGGAATATAGGCGTGACGGTACGTTTATTTATTTTTGATTTGTTTACCTTTAGGAAAATGCCAAAACGAGCAGAGTATAATCGACACTACGTAGCAAAGTAGAAGATCGCTTCAAACGCAATCACCCAAAACATTTTAATTCAGTGAACCGCAAACTTATTAAGACCTAACCTTCTGAAACATATTAAGTAAATCGAAACTTCTAGAAGAATATAAGCAGTAAGAGAATAAAATGTGCCGTATACATGCTCGTGTTTCAGGCAATAAAGATGAAAATTGTAGCAAATAGATTAAGCCGCTTAGCATAATGGGGCAATACGCAGTCAACGAACAAACAAACGTTATCGTTATTGTGTAGATACGTTTCTTAATTTTGTTATATATTTCTGTTCAATACGAAAGTAGATCATGTGTCTGATTGTTTGGGCGAATTTAATTTTAAGAAAACATAATAAGAACGAATTAAAATCCTGCCCCGTGATTCAAAGCTCTTCAATTTAAAAAAAAAAGGATATTTGAAGTTGACTATGATATAAGTACAAAAAAAAATAAAATTAGAACCAAGTCTGTAAGATGGTTTCTTGTAATTCTATCTATCTATATCATCACGCCAGCTCCCTCGCGGGGTAGGCAGAGAGTACAGAGTTCCAACAGGTTCTTTCCTTACATACCTCTCTGGCTTCCTCCACTCTCATAGTTCGTCTCATACACACTCGCCGGTTACGGAGACTCTTGACTTGCCCTTCAGCTAAGACACGGTCTATTTGGTCTATTCATTTCGTGAAATTAATACGAGTACATTTAATAATGAAGAGGTAAAGTGTTTGCGTATAGAATTAATCTATTTTATTAAGACCAGTTTTTTCAATCATTAGATAAAAGTTATTTTTAGGGCAACATACAAAATAAACAACTTAAAGATTGCAGTTACATGAATAAAATAGGTTAATTGTATAACTTTACTATTTAGTTAGGTTATAATTTAGTCATCGGATAACTTTTCTTAGTCTTTATCTGATAGATTTCCATTGTAGGATATACACCTTGGTTGAGCATACCCCTATGTTATTGGACCTGTTAGTTTGGATACAGTTCCCGGTTAGACAATTCAAATATAATAATAATTAAAATCTTTTTTGGCTTTCCCAGACATAGCTTTGTTTCATCAGCTATGTGACGAACAATTAATTCATATTTGACAAGTTGCCTGCCTCGTTGGTCTTGTGGCGAATAACGAAATTTGCAATCATGTGTGCCTGGGTTCAAATCATAGGTCGGACAAATGTAGTTTTTCTATAGAAAAATTCCCAGTATCAGTTGGGAGACTGGAATTGTGACTGGAATTGTCCGGAGATTGGAATGACTATAGGTCCCTTATTACATGTGATCGTCGGCGAAAAGTGGGTGTACACAGTACACTTGGGGAATATAGGCGTGACAGTGTGTTACAAGGTTTAATTTATTTACAAAATATTTTTTCTTCCCTGTAAACAATGCTTCGAGAGAATCCACGGGGATGACTAGTATCGCAACAAACCAGATTATCTTAATTCAAAATGCATTCTAGACATTGTGCCTCATTATTTAAATTGCCAAGCAAATTTTAAAGCGTAGATTAAATATCTTAACAGCGTACATTTACATAAAGAGTATCATTCAATTTGTTTGAAGTTATGTTAAGCCAGACTATATCTGGGGAATTCAATTAGCTTCCATGACATTATTGTAATATGAGGTTGAGTGTAGTGTGTGCTATGAGGTAAGTTAACATCTTTGCAATACAAAAATGTTACTTTCCGTGAAAAAAAGACGGAGCTATTAAATTGCGCATATCCACATCCTGTTCTTACGTGTTTTTGTGAAAGTGATTATTTTATAAGTATTCTGACAAGCTCGTAGTGCTGTGGGACCGCGGTAGTTTTTAAGAATCACTAAAGTAAAGTATTCAGCATAGTCAGTCTTTAATGGACCGTTTGCGGGAAGCCGTCCTATCCATGTGTTGGTTATGTGCTAATAAGAGCGCCTATTGTTTTCTCTTGAAAAATCCTCAACAATTCTTAATCAATTAAGTACGAACTTATTTCATCTTAAACTATATTGACCTTTTGCTAGGCATAAGACTTACATTACTCTCCAAACTGATCTGTAACAAGCTTCGGGCCCGCAAGTTGAAATATTAAGTACAAGTACACCATAATATTCAAAAGAACCATGTAGATCATTTAAAGACGTACAAAAATATACCAAACTTCCATCAATACCTTCAATAAGAATGATAAGACGGCATCCTACGCCAACACCAAACGTAAAAACAGACCTAAACATGTTATTACAGTAGGTGCCCACCTAAACTACACAATAATAAAACTTTAAACGAACCTTGGTGATCCCAAAAATAAACCCATTTACTTGGGAAATACGAGTATGAAATACGAAGGATTTTGTTCTTGCTTTACAGGCGTGAATCCCTAAAACGTCAACTAATATAAAAAATGTGGATATTTGGTTATTAAAATATTTGCTACTTAACCAGGATAAAACGGTTACACAGATTTTAATTCAATTCAATATTATTATGAGCTACATTAATAAATAAAGGATTAGTAAGTTGAAGTGGCAATGGGCGAGCTACATAACATAGAATTTTATTTCGGTGGGCAGGATAGAGGATACCATATTTTTTAAATGACGCATATCCACAACAAGACGCTATCTATATAAAAATAGTAAATACATAAAGAGTTCGAATTTCATCAAAACCCAATAGGTTTACTTATAAAAGTTTGCGGTATTCAGCAGTTTTCAAATTGAATTTGATAAGGGGTGAAATTTTGTAGAAAAGTACTAAAGCTGTGTAATACCTTCCTTTAGAGGTAGAAAAACGGATCAGGCTTATGATACGAGAAAATGTATAACAGATAGATATGTTTTAAATTTTTCTTATACTGTTTTTGGTATTACTAAAGTTTTTAGTCAATGTGTCTTTGTCAGTGATGACATACGGATCAGAAACGTAATTATCTTACAAAAGGTCTTATAAAATAATAAGCTGTGGAAAGAGCTATGCACTTTTTTCTGCGTGATCGAATCAGAAATGAAGAGATTCGCAGAAGAAGCATGGTCAGCGATATAGCCCATTATTAAGCTTACGTGACAATGGGCGGCCTGCCCAGCCATAGCGTGAAGATTGGACAGCTGTTGGGGCAGAATAGAGACCACGTATTGGCAAGCGCAGCGTGGGACGGCTGCCTGACAGATGGACTGACGATCTTGTAAAGATCGCAGGAAGTCGTTGGATGCAGGCGGCTTTGGACCGGTTGCGCTGGAGAGCGATTGGGGAGGCCTTTGTTCGGCAGTGAGGTATAGGCTGAGATGAATGCTATAGTGCTGAAGTATTCAATTCATATATAATAAGGCAAATGCTTTGCTGGACAAAGGTCTCCCTAAAGATTTCTACAGCGACCGATTTTGAACTGATGCGTACAGTAATACTTTTTTCCAGGAACTTCACCAGGTATTTTAAATATATACCGAATTTATAACCGCCGCTACTTCTCGCATAGAACAGTTCCATTACAGTGATAACCGATTACATAGGTGGTTCCTTGTCCGGTGAAGCTGTAAAGGCCCACGGCCATCAGCGTAGACCAATCACTGATACATACATTGGTGGTTTATACTAACGAACGAAGAACTTAAGAAATCTCTGTGTTTCTATTTATGTTCTTAAAATCTGTCTACGTCAAGCACTTTTTGTCTGGAAATTATACTTTTGCATAAAAATATAACCATATCAAGTTTTTTTGCTCACCAGTGACACATTTATACCATGCTTCTTCTGATGCGTTATACCCATATTTTGCTGATGTAGAACTTCAAACAGTGCTCTGAGTTTTTATTTCATCATCATCATATCAGCCTATATTTGTCCACTGCTGAACATAGGCCTCCCCAATCGCTATCCAGCACAGCCGGTACAATGCCACCTGCATCCAACGACTTCTTGCAATCCTCACAAGATCGTCGGTCCATCTGGTAGGTGGCCGTCCCACGTTGCGCTTGCTAATACGTGGTCTCCACTCTAGAATCTTTCTGCCCCAACGCCCGTCCGATCTTCGCGCTATGTGGCCCGCCCATTGCCACTTCAGCTTACTTATCCTATGGGCTATGTTGGTTACCTTGGTTCTTCTACGAATCTCCTCATTGCTGATTCGACCACGTAGGGAAACACCGAGCATAGCTCTTTCCATAGCTCGCTGAGCAACTCTGAGCTTTTTATTAGACCTATTGTAAGATACCACGTCTCTGATCCGTATGTCATCACTGGCAACACACATTGACTAAAAGCTTTAGTCTTGAGACACTGAGGTATCTTGGATAAGAAGACGTTGCGCAGTTTCTCGAACGCTGCCCAGCCGAGTTGGATTCGTCGATTGACCTCTCTCTCAAAGTTGGACCTACCTAACCGGACTGCTTGTCCTCGGTAAATGTATTCGTCGACAACTTCAAGAGTGGAGTTTCCAACGGTGAGTGCGGTGGGTACGACATGGACATTGAACATTATTTTCGTTTTGTCGATGTTCATTTTTAGACCCACTTGTTGGGATACTCTGTTGAGGTCACCGAGCATTCATCCTAGATCTTCCAGCGATTCCACCATGACAACAATGTCGTCAGCAAATCGAAGGTGAGTGTTGTATTCGCCGTTGATATTGATGCCAAGCCCTCGCCATTCCAAAAGCTTGAAGGCATCCTCCCTGATGGCTGTAAACAGTTTCGGAGAAATGACGTCTCCCTGTCTTACTCCTCTTTTTATCGGGATCGCCTTCGTGCACTACCCTTGTAATCGGCCTGACATGGAGGCGTTATTATACAAGCACTACAACACTTCGATGTACCGATAGTCAATGCGGCATCGCTGGAGAGATCTAAGAACCGCCCAAGTCTCGATCGAATCGAAGGCTTTCTCATAGTCCACAAAAGTCAAGCATAGTAGCCGATTATACTCCTCGGTCTTCTGTATAATCTGCCGCAGCGTATGTATGTGGTCTATGGTACTAAAGCCTTTCCGGAAACCGGCTTGTTCGGGAGGCTGGAAGTCATCAAGCCTGCGTTCGAGACGATTCGTGATAACTCTCGAAAACAACTTGTAAACATGGCTCAGCCGTGTGATGGGCCTATAGTTCTTTAATGAAGTGTTATCACCTTTCTTGAAAAACAGTACTACCACTCCCCTGTTCCATGCTTCAGGCGTTTTTCCTTCGAGCAAGACGGAATTAAACAGCCTCTGAAGGACTTTAAGTACCGGCGATCCGCCCGCTTTCAGAAGCTCTGCGGTAATTCCGTCGTCACCCGGCGCTTTGTTGTTTTTGAGTTGTTTGAGAGCCATCCTAATCTCGTACAGGCTGATGTCCGGGATATCTTCAGCATAGTGTCGGGTTAGCTTGGCTCTTAAGTCTTTTATGTTGATGATATCTCCGCACACAGGACTCTTTTTGCCCCGAAATTATACTTTTTTCACCAAAAGTATCCCTAAAACTAATTTTCAGAATTGACACATTTTTCTATATGCTATTTCTGATATATCATTTTCAACTCGGAACATTGTGATTGCTAGCCAAACTATGCGCTAATCCTACTAATATCATAAACTAGTGTCTGCCCGCGACTTCGTCCACGTTGACTTTAGGCCTTACATTTTTCCGGGATAAAATGTATCCTATATGTTAATCCAGGTAATAAACTATCTGTGTGCCAAATTTCATCTAAATCCGTGTTTGCGTGATTATGTAATATACATCCAAACATCTACCAGCCAAACCTATAAACATACAAACATTCACATTTATCATATGAGTGGGATATAATAGGATATATACGTAGGATGTGAAAGTTTGTATATTTGGATGTTTGTTACTCAATCACTCAAAAACGGCTGAACGAATTAGGATAGGACACATAGGATACTATTCATCGCGGAATAATGTTAGGTTCCTGTCTAAAGTCGACGCATACGCGTTTATTTTTAAATTTTTAAGTTCCCGACGTTTCAAGTGCTTTGCAGCACCCGTAGCCACGGGAAGGACTGAGGTGTTAGACGTCCGTTGACTGCAAGGGGTACGTAGATAATACTTTCACAATATTACCATGTGACAAAATCGATGTATTCCTAAATAATCTTAACTCCATTAACCCTAAAACTAAATTTACAATGGAGTAGGAGGCAAACAATTCCCTAGCTTTCCTAGATGTCTTAGTAATCTGTAACCCAAACAACACCTTAAGCCATACGGTTTATAGAAAAAAGACCAATACTGATAGTTACTTAAACGGTGAATCTTACCACCATCCAACAAGTTAGCTACCGTGGGTAAATCTTTGTTTCACAGAGCACAAGGGATATGTGACAAGAAACATCTGGCTGCCGAGCTTCAACATGTCAAGCAAGTCCTGCACGACAATAAGCTTCGAGTCCAACGCCAACGACACAGTGACCGAGTAAAACCAGCCACAGTCGAGCGTCTGCCTGCTATACTACCTTACATGAGAGGAGTTACGGACAAGATTGGCTACATCTTGAACCGTGCTTCAATTTAGATATTTTATAAGCCGCCGAAGAAGATCAGTCAATTTTTAACATCTGTAAAGTGTCACATCCCTTTACAAAATGCAGGAGTATACAAGCTTGTTTGTGAATGTGGTCTCTCTTATATAGTACTAACAAAAAGACCGGTAAAAACTTGGGTTAAAGAACACATAGCTGACCTAAAACACCGTCACTCAAGGTAGTCTGCAGTCTGTGAACATGTCCTTGACCGCACCCGCCATAATATCTATCGATTTGATAGACCACAAATCCTCGTGAAAGAACACCGATTTCTACCACGGATGCTTCGCGAGGCTATTGAAATTAAAAATCATTTTAATTTCAATAGAGGAGATGGCTGGGTGCTTCCATCGACTTGGGATCCGGTAATTAATATAATTAAATCCAAAACCAAGCATAACACTGCAAGACCTCAAGACACCGTGAGCTTATTCTGCGTAGATCGGATCAACAAAAATAATTAAGAAGTTTGAGGGTACCCCGGATCAACTATGCCTTTTGGAAGTCTAATCCTCAGTAAATCCCGTGAAATTAAAAATCAAAAATAAAGCGCGATAAAATCCTAAAAATAGTTTTATTTCATGTGTAATATTCGCGTAAATCTAAGAACTAAGTATACAGTAGTTTTATCGAAGTCCTAAATTTGTGAATCTAACAACATCCTATAAAAAGAAAATATAACAAATTCACACTAAACAAGGCACAGTGACCGTAAAATCGTCGCCAAAAGTCAAGTAAAGAGTTCTTATATGAATCAAAGGAGCACGACGCACCCGTTCCGTTTCACGGCTGGAAATACGAGGCTGGACCTTTATTCGCTATAACTAAACGCGGCGCGTTACGATAATTTCGTGAAATGATCGTGTACTGTCGACTTTTATCGTCAGAGTGAGGTGCTACGGTAATATGCTGAGTATGCCATTTCAGCGCTACAATAAATGAATATTTATAGACCGAGTCCTATCTGAAGGACAAGTCAAGAGTCTCCGTAACCGGCGAGCGTGTATGAGACGGGCTATGGTAGTGGAGGAAGCCAGAAAGGTATGTAAGGAAAGAACCTGTTGGAACTCTGTACTCTCTGCATACCCCGCAAGGGATCTGGAGTGATGGTATAGATGGATAGAGTATTACCATATAAGTTTAGGTTGACTTTCATATCAACGTTAGTCGCTTTTTTTAACTTAGCCTGATCTAGTAACACATACATTGGTTCACGCAGTCCTGTAACATTTTGTGATAATTCTCTGACATGTTTGGCGACAAGTACACGGGTATACTGCTTCTATATTATAATAATGATTTCAGCCTATAATGCCCCACTGCTGGGCAAAGGTCTTCTCTCACAAATCAAGGTGATGTTAATGATGAGCTTTTTATAACTGAATGTCAAAGAGAACTTACCTTCTTAGTCTCATGTGTTCTTCCTCCATTTAATGGTAGGCAGGCAGTATTGTCTCTCAATGGTCACCCCTTTGTCTCCTAGGTCTTTGATTACCATGTACTCGTCAAAGTTCCTAAGGTGACAAGATAACCCGACTTTGAAGCGACTTTGCAAACACTGAAAATTAGAGACAAAAATAATTAGAACGGTTTGAAGATAACAGTTTATGATGGACAGATATAATCAATCAGCCTGTATTATTTACTGCTGGATACAGACCTCCTGTCATAAATCGAGGTGAAGCGAGATTAAGTCATACTCCACCACGCGGAACCAGTGCGGATTGGTGAAGGTAGGTTTGTAGCCACCGGCTGGCGGAACATATCAAGCCGCCTACAAGGCGTCCAATATGGCTTATCGACTACCACATTACGTTGTAACCGGGACCAACGGTTTATCGTGCCTTCGGAAGCACGAAGATGCCTAAATATAAAAATGCATCAAATGGTCTCCCATCTCAGGCCGACTGAGTCGAACGCTGTTAAACCTTGGTGATCGCTAATATCGTGTTTGCACAGCTTTTTTAGCGCCTTATACGACTTCTTGTGTATTATGAATTCTACGGTTTTAGCGAATAAGGCCCCAGAATGATTCGCCAGAGACTGATAAGTCGTGAACGTGCTCTGGAATAAATCATGGGTGACACCGTGATCGGAATATCGCGTACGACGAAATATACCCAAGAATTTATTTAATACTCTGTATATGAAGATTGTGTATTTTTTTGGATTCCTTCGGGTTTAACTTTTCTGCTTAGTTTAAGAGTGTAGTTGGGATTAGGGATATTGAAAGCTATGGCCTTTTTTTTATTTTTTACTCATTTCCGTAACGTTTGGGGTATTTTATGTCCCTATTTGGGGGTCCGGAATAGTGACAACTGGAAAAGCAAGTAAAGGTTAAATGGAGCTTTATAGTTTTGAATATAAAGTGTTAACTTATCATCATCATAAAAAACCGAAAGACGTCCACTGCAGGACAAAGGCCTCCCCAAAGATTCTGTGACGCTTTTACCTGCGACCATTTCTGCCAGTTGACTCTACTAATAACCACGTAAAGTATTTAATTCCAAAAAATGTCCAGTTGAAACGTTGACATAAAATGATAAATAACACTTTCTTAACTCGGTTTAATGAACTGAAAAACAAAATGAAACACCAAAGCTCTTCAATTTGTCAATTTAGTACCAACACTGAAGTGAACACCACAAACTCATTCAGACCATAATAAATCATAGTTCCCCTCACAAATATCGTCATACCATGACCTAACCCTTCCATTAATTACCATTCAGAACACGCCTTCAAACCCTCAACATGTTCATAAACGAGTCATCATCGGGATGAAAATGGTTGAATTTATTCATAGTTATAAGCATCGTCTAGCCTGAAAATTAAAGTGTCGTCCTTTGTGGAACAATATCAACTAATGTTGTGTTTAGACTGCAAAAGTTTTAAGGGCTTGAAATATGGGTGATCGTTTCTGGGGTAGCTTGATCTGTTCCTATATGCAAGTTGATTTTCTACATTCGTTACAGTAAGTACATTTTTTCAAAGACACTTCATTGAAATAAAAAGTCACGTGGTCAGAACGCTGTTGATTACGGAAAGAGAATAAAAACAGAATGATTGCAACTCGGTAATTTTCTGAGACTAAGCTCTCCATCTTTTCTCAAACGGATCGTTTTCTTCTTTAAGGTACTTAAGTACCCCTCCAAACAAAACAGTAGGAAGTCATTTTTCATACGGAAGTAATTAAAGTCGAATCTATCACCATTATTTGGACACATTATGTAAAAATGACTTATAATTTATTTACTCTCTTAGACACGTGGTTTTCTAATAATATTTATTACTTTCATCGTAAACAAGAGAAAAGGTCACGTAAGTAATCGTAAGTCTTAAATTTATGATTACAAGGCAGGCTTGTACCAGGAAAGTTATAATTTCTAATCATCATAAGATCTTACTACATTTAATAGCTCATAGAACTACTAGCTCCGTATGAATGCACCATTAGGAAGATCAAGGAAATTGGAACGTCAACGCTGAACATTCTTTTTTTAGGTGGCTAACGTAGGCTAGCTATAAATAGAGAGGATATTTTGAAGAACAAAAAAGTTATTTTATAAATGTTGTGTTGTCAAGTCATGTTTCATTTTGATGAATTCATAAGAATCATAAATGCAGCCATCGTAGGATTGTGAGATCTTATATAATCGGTTGATGATTGCGTAGCATAAATCCAACTAAACCTATCAAACCAACCTCAAACATTTTGGTAAAATGACTTATAGGACAAATTTTAAGACCGAATGATACGCTCAAACCATTAGACACAACCCTCGTCAAGTTATATCAAGAAGAACGCTAACGTAAAAAAGATAAAAAAAATCTCAACAGAAACAATTCGTTATGAAGCTGTAATTATAATTTTTTTTATAATAAGGAATTATTAATTCAAATATTCATTAATGCCGAATCTTTATTCGTATAACGCCGGGGTGTACGACAGATGTCCAGAATTTAATTTAATATAAGTCTCGTTTCACTTTTCTTTTAATATAACATCTTGGAGGTCGTCCCAGATCTCATTTCTGTAGACAATTCGATGTAAAATCAATTTAATATCAGACAGCAGAGTTCCGTGGACTTTGGAATGGAATATTATTTGGTCTTTAAAAGCAATAAACAATTTATCGTTGATAGTACTTGAAACACGACGGTGTTTGCTTGAGTGCGATGAAAAAAATTGGATACGCTTTCAATATGCCGAGTTTTTGTGAGAGAGCTCTTAATAAACTTGAAGCGTGATATTATAAAGGTGAGCGTTATTGTCATTTTTTGTTGCTGAACGTGTCAGCTTGTTAATAAAGTAAAAGAGGGCACTGTCTATAAAGGAATCTACATATTATTACTTAAAATTTGCAATGTCCTTATAGAATAGGCAGATGTAAATGGGTATATATTGATAACAATATATCTTCTAACAAGGCAGGTACTTCGTGTGGGACCTACGATTGCCTACGATTCATAAGATATTAATGTCTGTAAAAAGTATTGACATTAGTTTTTTTCGCAATAAGAACTCTTCTTGCGTGCTCTAGACCTATATAAAGAATAATTATCCAGCACTTCGGAAGTAAAAGATCATGCAAAACTTATTCCACTTAAAGTAATTAACTTTAAATTCCACAAATCACTCTAAAATTCTAACATTCATACACCAAACCGCATGATAAATTCCCTTTTGAAAAGTTTAAGAAGTTAAGTCCGTCAGCTGACTTGTCATGGGCATGCCCAAAGTTTCCGCGGTTACATAGGTACTCGGATTTATAAACGGCAAACTTTGTTTCATGCTGGTCTCAATTCGTTTACCGATTTCCGTGCGGATTTAAGGATGAAGGTATTTGTTTGTCCTGTTGCTGGAATGGTGTAATGTGGTATGAGTTTGTGTATATTGGTTCTTTTGTGTTACTAGGAATAGTACAAGAGGGTCTTTTGTAGCTTAGTCAAAAGGGCATCCTTTTGACTAAGCTACAACAATGTGATCTTGTGTTTGAGTTATCGTTCTCACGGAATCTGCATTTGTCAAAGTGGCCACTTTTAGTCCTTACTCTGAGATAGCCACATTGTGGCCAATTTTCATTGGACAAAATGTTAATCGATTTCCCAACAGTTGCACTATGTAATAATTTAATTTTTACGCCTTAACCGTACTATGGCGCAAAAAACATGTAACTCGACTATAGCAACGATGCTTTTATGTAAATCTGTTCATGAGAGAACTACTCAATAGTCATTAGTATAGATTTGAAATTATGAATCAGAATCAGACTATTTTTTATTTAGGTTAACTATTACTTATGAATCGTCAGAAAAGTAACAAAGGCTCTAACACCATTTTGGAAAGTCATTCCTGTGGATAAGAAGTGCAAGTAACTCTACGGTTACTCTTTAAAAATGAAGTTTTAACCTGTTCTGTCCTGAGGGGTCTGTCCAAGAGCGTGCTCGTCGCGACCCCTGCCAGCCGTTACGGCTGCAATCTTGGACCGAACAAGTACCGCAGTGCGGGCTAGGGCGTCCCCCCGAGGCGACGCGTACCGGCCCGCCCCCGTCGTTACGAACATAGGTAGAAGCGGCGATGGGGGCCGCCACCCATCACGCCGGGCCCGAACTGGCGAGTCGTGGGGTGCAGAGTGCCGAATAGGCACCTGGAATGTAAGAGGTGGTATGGAAGATAAGATGCATGAGGTGATTGATGTAATGAAAGAGAGACGCCTAGATGCTCTGTGTGTAACAGAGACTAAGCGAAGGTGCAGTGAAGCCTGTGATCTCCCTGACGGCATGATGGCTCTGTGGTCTGGAGTGCCACAGAGCGATCGTGCCAGCATGGGAGTGGGTATCTTGTTGTCCCGTCGCCTGGCCTCTGGAGTGAGAGATTATGGCCTGCATGATGCGAGACTTCTCTGGGTCCACTTGAAACTGGGTGTCACTAGAGTGTTTTTGGTTGGAGCCTACGCTCCTGTAAGCTCGTCGACACCCCCGGACCTGGAGAAGTTTTGGGATAATGTCAGGGAAGTTCTGGATCTGGCTGATGCGAATGAAAGGGTGATTTTGTGTGGCGACCTGAACGGATGGGTGGGAACCAGGCGGCAAACTTGCGACGCTGCTCTGGGTCCTTATGGTGATAAGAGAGTGAATGATGCAGGTAAGCTTATTGTAGATGTGTGTTTGGAAAGAGGTCTCCTTGTGTCCAATACAATATTCCAACACAAGGATATTCATATGTATACGTGGAGAAGAAATGAACAGAAAAGCATGATAGATTTGATCCTGGTAGATAACCGTCTCCGAAGTAAACTTCAAGATACCCGTGCATATAGAGGCCCCACTCTTGAATCGGACCACTATCTCGTAATTGCGCGGTTCAGTGGTTTGTTCAGGAAGTGGAGGCACTGGCGAGAGCGTATCCCCTTCGGAGGCCTTGAAAGAATCAAGGTTGAAAGGTTGCAAGATGAGAGCGTGAGGAGAACGTATGAAGACAGAGTCCGGGACAAGCTTTTGACAGCTGGTTCTTCGGACTTAAACATAGATGAATGCTGGAATTGTCTGAAAGAGAGTTTGGTAGAATCAGCGAAAGAAGTATGTGGCTGCTCAAAGAAGCATAGCACAGCAAAAGGGGGTGCATGGTGGGACACAGAGTTAAAAAGCTCTGTAGAAAGTAAGAAAAAAGCGTGGCAGGACTATGTCTCTTCTTTGAATCTAAATGACAGTATGACGGATATGTAGAAAGAAATATACCGGCAATGCAAGAATGCCACCAAAACCTTAGTGAAAGAAAAGCGTGAAAGAGCTAGTGTGATTGAGGAGGAGAGGCTGACGAAGAACTTCGAGAATAACACCAAACTTTTTGGAGCAAGGTGAGAAAGGCTCGAGGTGATTCGTCAGGCTCCAGAATGGAAAAGATAAAATCTAAGGATGGTGACATTCTTGCAGACACACAAGCTGTGCTAAACCGGTGGAGTGAATACTTTGGAGAAATGTATGAGAATGCCCCGGATCCTGGTGCCACAAACGAGCCCAGAGGCGAGTTTGCGGCACCAGAATCCACAGAGGACATCACTATGGAAGAAGTTGAATGGGCGATACGAAGTATGAAAAATGGTAAAGCTGCGGGAATAGACATGATATCTGCCGAGATGATTAAATATGGTGGAACTTGCGTCCGGGACGCTTTTTGGGTCCTCGCAAATCTTTGCTGGAAGACCGGTAGAGTCCCTACAGATTGGCGCCGCGCAGTCATAGTACCCTTGTATAAAGGCAAGGGCTCACAATATGACTGCGCCAATTACAGGGCCATCAGTTTGATCAGCTTGGCAGCTAAGGTGTATGGTAAAATTATTGAACGGAGAATGCGCGAGAAGTCCGATGGAGTGTTGTGTGAGGCACAGGGAGGTTTCAGGTCTGGAAGAGGATGTTCGGATCAAGTTTTCTCCCTCCGCAACATCGTAGAAAAGCATCTGGCAGTAGGCCGGAAGGTTTTCTGCGGTTTTGTGGACCTGGAGAAGGCGTTTGATAGAGTCGTGCGAAAGAGACTTTGGGACATTTTGCCAGAGTATGGTATAAACGGCACCCTGTTGCGAGCCGTCCAGTCCACCTACGTGGACAGCAAGGCATGCGTACGGGTGGGTGGTAACATGTCACCTTGGTTTGACGTTAAAATCGGCGTCAGGCAGGGTTGCGTGTTGTCCGCTAGACTGTTTATAGTGTATCTGGATAAAAGTCTTCAAAGACTGTGTGCGATGACTGAAGGGGTAAAAATGGGTGATCTAGTGATAAACCACCTATTGTATGCAGATGACGCGGTTTTGATAGCGCCAACAGCCACTGATCTGCAAACACTAGTCACAGTTATGAGAGACGACTGCATGAACAATGGCTTACATTTGAATGTGAAGAAAACCAAAATTATGGTTTTTGAACGGGAAGAAACCAGAACGAATGCAAGGATTGTGGTTGGTAACGATGTGCTGGAGCAAGTGAATGAGTTTGTATATCTTGGATGCGCCTTCAGTAAGGATGGGAAATACACCGCTGATATAGAGAGAAGAGTGGATAGGTAATAGAGTGAATGGTGCGATGGGAATGCTACTTGGGAGCCGGCACTTAAGCCAAAAGGCGCAGCTGGCCATGCATAGCGGCGTGCTTGTCCCAACGCTGTTATATGGCAGTGAGAGTTGGGTATGTAAGAAGGAGAACGAAAGCAGGATAAATGCGGTCGAAATGCGATCTCTGCGGAAGATGTGCGGAGTCACGCTGACCGACCGTATTCGCAACAGCGTAATAAGAAAGCGAGTAGGTATGAAAGATAGTATCGGTGTAAAGATGAGAAAGGGTATGCTCCGTTGGTTCGGGCATATAGAAAGGATGCCAGAAGAAAGAATGACAAAACAGATATACAATGCGAAAGTGGAAGGATGTAGGTGCCGGGGAAGACCTAGACTATCTTACCATAACCAAATAGACCGTGTCTTAGCTGAAGGGCAAGTCAAGAGTCTCCGTAACCGGCAAGTGTGTATGAGACGAACTATGAGAGTGGAGGAAGCCAGAGAGGTATGTAAGGAAAGAACCTGTTGGAACTCTGTACTCTCTGCCTACCCCGCGAGGGAGCTGGCGTGATGATATAGATAGATAGATAGAGAAGTTTCAACAATTTTTCCTTCCACATTTTGTTGTGGGGTATGGTAGAACAATGTAGGCTGGTCTATCAAGTGGGTCTAATTTGTATGAATACACGTTCGGTATTAACTTAAGCTCATTTTCCTAAAATGGTTGTTTTCACAGTATATTCATATGATTCTAAATTCAACGCCACTTATATGGCTGGTCTTATCTAATTGCAGTACAAAATTTGGGATATGATTTCATTCAGAATCGTTTATCATTGTCAGGTTACGGTGACCGTCTGCAAGGTCTTTGTTAAAAAATGGAACATATTTGGACTGGGGGTTTTATTAAAATTCACGAAAGGAGAAATATATTGAGTTCATGAAATAAGTAAGGTATAACATGAATGTACTATAGAGAGATCATGTGCATTGAATTTTCATGAGTTTGGAATTTAGTGACCGCGGTATACAAGGTAACATAATTAACGCAAGCACTGAAAGTAACAGCATTTTTTGTGATTCAATGCGCTATATATAGCAAACTAAATTTATTTTTGATTCAGAGCAATACGGAGATTTCAAATGCATTTATAAAACGTATTTTTCAATACGCACATATATACGTACAAGTTTCATTGATTATTAAGGGTATAAAAGTCCTTAAAAAAGGGTAAAAAACTTTAAATTTGGTTATTCCATTAAATTTGTGAAGCAATATCTATTGGTGTGTCTGAGGTCTTGCGTTATATTTTTTTTAAGATTTATTTCTGTGTTGTGAGTGCGGTTACAAACATGAAACTTCATATACACAAATACCCAGACCGGAATAAATACTTATGGATCACACAATACTTAACCCAAAAAAATAAACACCGTCACTGTCAAACTTTGGAAGAGGTATACTGCATGTATCTATATTTTGGCGACAATGTTACGTACCAATGTGGTTGGCGAGCTTATTTCCCTTATGCCGAGCCAAATTCTAAACTCCGGACCGCTACTGAGAATTCGATCCCCGAAGCTCGTGAATTCCAACTGAAATATGCTACTAGACCAACAATCGCTTAAAAATGTTACAAATTAAATTCAAAAGGTTTAAGGAGAGTTAGAGGAGAGATAAAAGACGATAGCCATTCTGAAAACCTTCTCTTAAGTTAGTATAAAGGTGTTTTAGGAATATTCTCAAAGGCAGTGATTTTTATTCTAAAAATAGAACAAAGAAAATATTACTTTTAAAAAGTAATAATAAAACATTTAAACTCGCAATTTACAGAACCAATGGAAATTGAAAACGCCCAGTTTTATTAGAGGGTCGTAAGCCAATTTGTTTCAATGTCCCAAGGTCTAACTTCAACCTATCTCAGGTTGAAGTTAGACATTATATCCAACTATTTGTGGGACCTGTTGTTGTAGCTTTTTAATCCATCTATAAGACTCCCAATTCAACTTATCCATTTACAAATGCAGTGGCAACTGAGACCTTAATGATTCGGTAGTATCAATAATTCTGGTTTTCTCTCGAATAATGGCACAACCGGTCAGCCATCTCAGATTGAACAAACGAAACGCTACTTAAATTCGGTATAGCTGTGAGTATCGAAGACATGTCGTGTTACTAAGGCACGCTCAATCCACGGATACGTAGCACTACCACCATCGATCATACAAAACCCACTTCCCCGGCGCACGCAGCATACGTAATAGGATTACGCGGACCGAATCGGACTGACCATACAATGCGACTCCAGGTCAGAATTGCTCGGCGAGTCACACCATTAATGCCATTAATAGGGTATTTTAAGCCCAGTTAACGTTTCGTGTGTTCGCTTAAAACGGCTTTTATCACGTATAATGGCGGAATCGGGAAGTATATATCTTTTAAGTTGCTTGTTTGTGTTTGCTGTCAGGTTTCTGTAAACAGTTAGTTATTTGGGCATTTTCTTGTGGGATTGATAGGTACATAAGGATGGTTTTTTTGTCGAGCCTATGAGTCAGCGTCTTCCACTACGGGATGTTTTGATAAACAGACTTTATTTTAAGCTTGGTTTGGAGTTTTTTCGCCTCAGTCGGATCTGCAAGCCCATTCAAATACTGTACAACTCAAAGTGTTTTCAATATGTTTCCATTTTTTTCTTTGGTATTCCATTTTTTAGAACTCGAACAAACTTAATTGCATGCCCACATATATAAAAATTTTCATTTTTAGTTACTTAGCGACTTAAAACTACTGAGAAGCAGAATAAATTTCTCTGTTTGACTATTTGAGTGAAAGAGCGACGTGTTCGACGTGTTCGTATTGCATTATGTTCCATGCATCGCTTTAAAACGACGGTAATCCCATTGCGACGTTTGAATATCCAGTTTCGTTTTTATCTGCCATACCTCCCGCCCTAGTAATTGACTCCCTAAGGGTACTAATGTACTGATGCATATAGCATCCCATACAACCTATCCAAATAAGCAGAGACACAGCGTCATATCATTTTGTATCTTGCTATTATCACGAAATATTTATGCGCTGGTTCTACAACGAAAAGAATATACTGGCAAACAAACTTAATTTATTAGCAGGCAGTAACCAAATAATCTAATCACACAAATTTATTGCCATTACTCTAAGTATAAAACCGAGATCAAAAGAATCTTGAATACATATAAAATAACAAAAGAACTCACATTAAACTTAGTTAAAATCATCATTTGAAACAGTTTGTGTTTTAGTTTTGCCAAAATAACTTAGTCTTGTAAAGGTAGAAAACAAGTACTTCAGTTATGTATTTATATTTAAGAAATTTTTTTTTTTTTTTTCTAAAGTTGTTCGGGTGATGTAGAGTTTTGAATCGAGAAAGTAATTATTAAGAAGTAGAGTAAGAGTAATAAGAATCATTTTCGATTAAATAGTTATCAAAGAAATTGGGAAATTGAAGGGATTTTTCCCCATTACTCCGTATGATGCTGGAATTCTTGGTAACATTTCGTTGAATAGCACCATGGTTATTGGAAAAAAAATGTACAAGATTTTTGGTATTCTGTGGGGAAGAATGAGGACTAAGGTGGAACTTCAGGTGAACCGGATTGAAGTGTAATCGTGGCAAATATCAATACCAACCAATCCACCACGCCGGCCGTTTTTTTTAATCCTAGCCCCACACTGGTATTTACTCCTGTGTCGTGAGTGCGTTTACAAACATGAAAATTCACATACATAAATACCCAGACCGAAACAAGCAATTGTGGAACACACAAAGATTTGTCCTGCGCGGCAATCAAACCTGCGACTATGATACACAGTGGGTGGAGTGACTTCTTTGTCACTGCGCTAAATTGTCCGTCAAGTTAATTTGAATTGCAAAACTTTTACGATACAAGCTTACTCCTGAATATTGATAGACTGGTACTGGTTAGTAATATCAAGATCACTAATGTTAGAAATTCTATTATATGTGGCAGAAGTACGGTACAGAAAACTATTCTGGTAATAATTAGTAGCTGCTAATGGACGGGCAAAAATGGACTACGACGTAAAGCATGCTTAGGTACATAATAGTCAATTTTACTCTGGACAGTCTGTAGCGGACACAACAATACGTGCGAGAAAAACCCTAATAATAATATCAGCGATATCCCGGCGCGCATGAAGTGGTAGAAAATAATGATGCTAAGAGGTTGCATTGTAGTTGTAATTATTATGATGCGATAGTTTAAAAGTTGAAAAAAGCAGCGATATCCTAGTGGTTAGACCGTTGGACTGCAAAGTTAGAGATCATGGGTTCAAACTCAGGCACGCACCTCTGTCTTTTCGAAAAGATGTGCGTATTAACAATAAACCATCACTTGCTTTAACGGTGAAGGAAAACATCGTGAGGAAACTTGCATGCCAAGTTTGCCATGCCAGGAAGTTTCACAAAGGGGTGTGAAGTTCGCCAACCCGCACGGGGCTAGTGTGGTGGACTATGGCCTAAACCCTCTCAGTTTGTGAGGAGGCCTGTGCCCAATAGTAGGATAGTTTCTTAACCTTAGCCCTAGCTAATATAAAAAAAGTTTATAAGTTGTAAATAATAATAAAAATCCTCTCTAAAGATCTCCATAACTTGAGAAATTCCGGGCTATACATCATCATCATCAGCTTTCCAGAACCTACTGCAGGGCATAAGCCCCTCCTGCCTCTTGGGCCATTCTTCGAAGATCTGTGCCAATCTACCCCAAGTTCTTCATCCAACTTTCGATATATCATCTACCCACTGAGTTATTGTTCTACGCACCCGTCATTTGCCTGTTCTAGGCCACCATCTCTTAATATCTTCCATCGATTGTCATTTCTTCTAGTATCAGTTGTGCTATATGCATTCATTTTTTACCTGCAACATTTACCGTGTCATCAGTCCACCTTGTAAGAGCCTGCCCACTCTAATAAGTGAAGTTAGATACAAGTTACACAACTAAAATATAATAACTAGCGACCGCCTGTCCTTTTACACGTGCAGCCTGTAGGTTAACTATACGCAGAGGGCTTATGGCGACCAATATAACAATGCTTTTAGGGTGCTAATGGGGCTGCCACGATTTTGTAGTGCATCTGGCATGTTTGCCGTGGCCTGTACGGATAGCTTTAGTACGATCATGCGAAAGCGATGTGCATCCATGATGCAGCGCGTGCGTGGCAGTACTAATGGCATCCTGAGAGCATTAGCTGAGCGTTGGGACTCACCGATGCTCGAGCGCTGGATACAACTACATGTAGTCAAATAATCAAGCGTCTTGGGCATCGGAGTGTTTTGACGTTAAAGTAATTTTTATTTTTTTATTATTCTTTTTTATTTTTTATGTAAAATATACTAACATTGATCGTGACGAAAATAATTAAACCATTAATACTGTTTTAAAAATTTATAATATTTTAACGGAATAACGGTTTCGGTGGCCGTGTGCGTTCTCGCCGGTGGTCCAATAGAAGTGGGGTCCGGTCCTGTGTGGAGGGGCTGCGTGGCCGTCGCAACCAGCCGGTTCCTCGTCCCGCGCCCCTCACGTCTTCTTCCCCTCGTCCGCAGCTCACGCACCAACAAGCTCCCCGGGTTGAAGGAAACTTCAAAGAAGTGGCAAAGGGCAAATATTATTAAAGGCACGACGAACAGTGCCGGTTTTGGTTTTCAACTCTGCTACTCTCGTGACGCCGTCGCTGCCTGGATATACTTGTGTCACGCGTCCCAGCGACCAGCAAAGTGGAGGGAGGCCCTTGTCCTTTATAAGAACCAGTGACTTCAACGCGATGTTGCCTGAAGAGAATTGCCATCTACCTTTCTGTTGAAGCAAAGAAACATATTCTAGACAAAATCTTTTCCAGAAATGTTGTTTTATTAGTTGTACTCGTTGGTACCGCTCCAATCGATTAATGTGTACGTCATTCATCTGTGGATTCGGAACAGACATTAGTTAGCGTCCAATAAGGAAATGAGAAGGAGTAAGGGCTGTGAAGTCGAGAGGATTAGTAGAGATAGGTGTTAGTGGACGAGAATTTAATATGGCCTCTATTTGAGTTAGGCATGTCGCCATTTCCTCGTATGTAAGATGAGTAAGCTGAAGCAACCTTTTGAGATGGTGTTTTGTAGATCGGACGGCAGCCTCAGCGAGGCCGTTAAAGTGTGGTGTATAAGCTGGTGTAAAGGTAAATTCGATACCTTCCTGGGCTATATCAAATGCAACCTTAGATTTCTGTAAAAATGTATACAATTCGTTACAAGTGCCCCCAAAATTGGTGCCGTTGTCGGACACTATCGAGCGTGGTTTACCACGACGTGCAACAAAACGATTTAATGCAGCCTTAAAACCCTCTTTGGAGAGGTCTGTAACGAGCTCCAAATGAACGGCCTTAACAGCCTGACAAACAAATATGCACAAGTATGATTTTAAGAGTCTGGCACCTCGTCCTTTCCGGTCAGTTATCAATACAGGCCCAGCATAGTCGACAGAAACATTCATGAAAGGAAATTCAAGACAACTTCTGGACAGTGGTAATTATCCCATAATTGGCTGCACATTGGAAGCTTTAAATCTAAAACACTTAAGACAACCCTTTACAGTTTCTCTTGCAAGATTTTTACCCTGCAAGGGCCAGTAATTTTGGCGAATAGTTGCTAAAAGAAGAGTTTTAGTGAAATGATGTTTACTGCAAAGTATTATTGGGTGTTTGACATCATACTCGTAAGGAGAATTGTCAAGTCTACCATCTACGCGAATGATGTCATCACGGTATAAAAAGGGAGTTAACGAAATTAATCTATTTTTTCTAGATAATGATTTTCCGGATTTTAGTATGCAGTACTCATCTGAAATCATTTCCCATTGAGCTGCACGCACTATACATGTTAGTGCTCTTTGCAGCTCAGTATTAGATAGAGGACCCTGTAGTTTAGAATTTGTGTTTTTTAAATTGTAAATATACCTGTAAATATATGCTACTATTCGTTGTAAATAATGAAATTGTGAATATTTATGAATTAATTCATGCATTATGTTCTGGTGTATTGTGATTTTATCGTTGTTATTAGTACCATTAGAAAAATTACATATGATTTCAGGTAGATCCTGTTTTTCACAAATATTAGGTGTTTTTGGCCAATCGCTTTGGTTTTTTGATAAAAAGGCAGGGCCTGACCACCAAAGTGTTGTCTCGCTGATGAGGTCAGCCTTCAGCCCTCGAGAAACAAGATCCGCCGGGTTTTCTCGTGACGGAACGTAGTTTCAGGTATCATCTGACGTACTTTCTTGAATCTCATTTACTCGATTTCTTACGAAAGCCTTCAATTGCTGTGCTGGTGTCATTAGCCAACCAAGCACTATCGTGGAATCACACCAAAAGTAACAATGACTTATGGGTAATGTCAATGATTCCTTTACCTTAGTACTTAGTCTTGAACCTAATAGAGATCCGCAGAGTTCGAGACGTGGCGTTGTTGTGGGTTTGATCGGTGCTATGCGACTTTTGGCTGTCAACAAACGAACCGTATACCGAGGCATCAGTGAATACGTGTATTTCATGAACAATTGAGTCGCTACCCATTATCCACCGTGGAATGCGTATGTTATTTAATGATGACAAGGTATTTACAAATGAAGACCATAGATTTGTAATTTCCTGTGGTACTTCCTCATCCCAATCACACTTTTGTATCCACAATTTTTGCATTATAAGTTTAGCATCTAAAATACATGGAGTGGCTAGACCAAGTGGGTCGAAGACCTGGCTGATAGTGAATAAAATGTGTCGTTTGGTAAATTTTGAATTAAAATTTATATTGATTGAAAAGGTTAATATATCTAAATCACACTGCCAATTTACGCCTAAGGTTTTCGACGAAGAATTACTGTCAGACAAATCTAAAACGTAATATTCTTCATCAGAACTTGTAGTACCTAGTTCTTTCAAAATTTCAGTGCTATTAGATTTCCATTTCCTTAAATTAAAGTTGGCTGATGATAAAATCGATTGAACCTCCCTGCAGAGCTTTAGTGTGTCACTAACTGTGCTTGAACCACTCACATAATCATCTACAAAAAAGTCACGCTGTATAGATGACTTGACATAACCTAGACTTGTATTTTCCGCTAGACTGCGTAAACATTTGGTCGCTAAATACGGAGCAGACGCCATGCCATACGAGAGTATGTTTAGAGTGTAAGTTTTTAATGGTTCTGAAGGGTCTTTCCTAAAAATTATTCTTTGTAATGCACGCTGATTGGGATTTATTTCAATAGCACGATACATTTTCTCTATATCGGCTGACACTACGAATCTATGCTGTCTAAAACGAAGTAAAATAGACAACAAGTCGTCTTGTTCTGTAGGGCCTACCATTTGTATATCGTTAAGTGATACAACTGATGTTGTCTTAGCAGATGCATCAAACACTGTACGCAATTTCGTTGTTGTACTAGTGTCTCTCATGACCCCATGATGGGGTAAGAACTAAGTAGGTTTATTTTTACGGGTTATTGTAGAATAAGAATCTTCAATCATATGACCTAATCTTTGGTATTCAGTCATAAAATTTACGTACATATTTTTTAAATTAGGGTCGCGTTGAAACCTTTTCTCAAGCGATATAAATCGACATTTAGCCATTTCATACGAGTCTCCCAGAATTGACGGATCTGACTTAAAGGGCATGGTTACAAGAAACCTACCGTCTTCCTTTCGTGCTGTGTTAATATAAAAACTTTCTTCACACAGTCGTTCTTCGGATGAGAATGTATGTCTCTCTGAAATTGTATCTAGTTCCCAAAATCTATATAAAATAGTGTCAGAACTGTCTTCTATTCTTGTAAAATTACAGAAATGTGAAGCAGGTGTATGTGTATGAATAGCTAGTGAACCTGATACTAACCATCCAAACTTACTTTCACACAGTTTCGGCAAATTTTTACCAAAATTGATATGATTCGACAATATGATGTTCCAAAATACTTCTGCACCTACCAAAATATCAACCGTGGATGGAACATTAAACGTTGGATCAGCCAATTGCAACCCGACCGGAATGGGAATATCTAGTATATTAATTTTATGTGAAGGTAATCGTTTGGTAATTTCGGGTAGTATTAAACAGTCAATGTTGACTGAACATTCGTTATTGATCGAGTGAATTGTGAGATTACAAGATTGTACGCTTAAACTATTTTGGTTATTGATACCTGTAACCGTAGAGGTAGTTCCGCCCCGAGGCAAACGGAGCCTATTGCATAGATTCTCGGTAATAAAATTGGCCGTACTACCGTTATCCAGTAGAACTCGGACATGACACCTCTCACCTTTGGCACCGATCACGGTTACAAGTGCTGTGGAAAGCAAAATAAGCGAAGGAGTAGCATTCCGTAGCGACGGTCTATTGGCATTAGCTGAAAGGGCTACGCTATCTACAGTTCTATGCATTGGGGTTAGAGTAGGTAGTGGGTTACTCTCAAGATGCAACAGGGTGTTGTGCATCTCTGTACAGTATCTGCAATGTGATAACCTGCATCTTTTTTCTGCATGTCCTAAACGTAAGCAATTTAAACAAACCTTGAGATCTTTGGCTTTTTCAATGCGTGATTCGATACTAAGAGATCTAAAAGCGTCGCAGCTATAAAGAAGGTGATCACCAGAACATAGTAGACATTTAAAGCCATTTTAATTAAATGATGTAGAATTCTGTGATGTCATTACAAAGCTTTTGGATTTTATCTGTTTTGTATTTTTTTTGCTATCTTCCAAAGTTTCCAATAAATCAGCCTTATTGTTAATAAATGTGGAAAATTGAGAAAGCGTTGGTGGATTAGATAAAGTATTGCGATACTCTTCCCATTGTCTGTTGGTTATTGCATCTAATTTCGTAGTCATCATGTAAATGATAAGAGTATCCCAATGCTGTGTAGGCTCTTTCAATATTTTGAGTGCGCGTATATTTTTATTCGTTCCATCTATACGTCGCAAGGATGCGCTAGATTCGGAAGTAACGTGCTCCACATTGAATAAAGCCTGCACATGGTTGTTTACCAGTAGATGACTGTTGTTGTAGCGTTCACACAATAGGTCCCAAGCCATCTCATAATTATCACTTTTGAAATTAATATTCTTAATTATTTCTGATGCAGAACCCTTTAAAGCGGCACGCAAATAATGGAACTTATTTATGTTATCGATACAATGATTGTCGTTAATAAGAGAAGCAAAAGTGTCCCTAAACTCAAGCCAGTACTGATAACTGCCATCAAAGTTGGGTAAATCAATTTTTGGTAAACGGATAAAATTGTTATTATTTTCACCTGGCAAGTTTGTTTCGGAGCCCTTTACCGACCCTTCGGAACCGCAGCGCTTGATCTCCGGAGGGGACAGCAAGCTCCGCGCCACGGCCTCAAGGGAAAAGTACTGCTGCTTAAATTGGACTCTAATCTCGTACGCCTCTTCGGGTTTGTCCATTGACACTTCAATCGCGGTCTGTAAATTATCAAAATCCGAGTACAAAGCTTTGAATTTATCGAAACGGCCGTCCAATTCAATACGTTGCAAGTCAGAAAGGCTATCACAACTTTTAAGCACATCCAAATAGTTGCTAAAATTGGTAAGTTTAGCTTTCATTGAGCCACGTTTTTTAATTAAATCAGACATATTGTTAACAAAGACACTATTCAATAAAATAATGACAATGAACCGAGCAAAGAAGTCGTTAACAAAGGGAATGGAATGCGACGATAAGCGAACAGCTGTTGCCGTGCAGTCACCTTAAAAGGTCGTTAGTTTATTACAATTATTGATGGTTAAATTGGAATAATTGTGCTATATATATATATATATATATATACCTGAAGCAAGCTTACTCAGTAATGCATATAAGAAAAAAAAGATTGTGAAAAATAATTAAAATGAGAAAATAAAGAAATTCGGGAATAAGAAAAGGGATAAGAAAGAAGGTAACTGGAACGAACTCACAGAATACCAGTATCCTTATCCATGAACGTCCGAAGTGACTTCGTAGTTCCAATTGTAGGCGGCGGTGATTTGCAATTTCGATGCGTGGATCCGAAGTCCAAAACTGAACTCCAACGGTCTTGAATTATAGCCAATTTTTTGCTGGATCTTAAATTTTTGAGCCGAAGGACCAATTTGATCGTGACAAAAATAATTAAACCATTAATACGGTTTTAAAAATTTATAATATTTTAACGGAATAACGGTTTCGGTGGCCGTGTGCGTTCTCGCCGGTGGTCCAATAGAAGTGGGGTCCGGTCCTGTGTGGAGGGGCTGCGTGGCCATCGCAACCGGCCGGTTCCTCGTCCCGCGCCCCTCACGTCTTCTTCCCCTCGTCCGCAGCTCACGCACCAACAAACATTAATATTAATAAATGTATTACTAACCCTAAAATTATGGATCAAGTATACGAAATAAATTATTATTATTTCGTCTGCGTGTATTTCGTTATAAATTATAGCTGATGTGTAATTCTGATAAATAAGCTGTTCTATATTCTGATGTATGGCTAATTCTGATGTAAAGTTCTATCATAATCCGCACAGGAGTTTTTGCGTTAAAGAGTAACAAACATCCACACATCCATCCTCACAAAATTTTGTGTTAATAATTTTAATAAGATTCAGTTATAACGAATTACATTGAATAAAGTTAAATTTAACCTAATTTTGACGTTGAGCCAAAATAAATGAAATTTTATATTTTTCTATTCAATTTAATCCATTAAAGTGTAGGTAACAATCGTTTTATTTAGTATCACAACAGAATAAATTTAAATAATGGGAAAAATAACAAGAAATAGCATCGCCGAAAATATTTTTTAGAAGGAAATTGCTGTTGAAACAGAATTTGGAATTGAAAAATGGGCACAGATTACAAACACTACACAAATTATTTAATTATTTTATTGAACACTGAATCTTGTTTTATCTCTATTAGAATTCTATTTTAAATGTAGTATTTTATGTGGTTAAAATATTGTTCCCTATTTATGCAGTTCTAACGGCGAAGGGATTATGTTTTCTATTTGTTCTGACCTTTGTAAATAAAAACCGTAAAATATCATCTACATATTTTTGTAATATTCTTTGGGAGAAAAGGCTATTCGTCAAAGAAAAATGCAATATTATTTTATAATTTTGTAAAAATATCTGCTGACCGTGTACCAGATGGGATGAGTACGGTATTTTTAGACCTCCTTTTAACCTCTAAAGGGAATTAAATATAAAACATGTTTTCTTTGTGCTTATCTGAGTTATCTGCAGTCAAAAAATTTACACTTCTAGATTTGCTAGTTTAGAAACTGTACTTTGTTTTTCAGTAAATCAGTGTGGAGCCTTATCAAGTAGGTCAAAAACAGTTTTTTTTTGTTATTTGTTTTACACCGTATCGAACACATCACAAACTCCAACTTCATTCTTTTAATTAAATAATATCGCGACAGCTCCCGTTCAGATGTCGGAATGAACTTGGTACCTTTAACGATTGGGCCAGAATAATGTTTCGATTCCTGAAATAAAGCAGAATAGTAACGATGGAGAGTAGCCTTTGACCTGCAGTGTGACACTTATGACTAAATCAAGTTATATATATAGATTTTAGTAAGTTATTATTTTCCTATATATCTACCTACGCCATATCGCTGATCCCTACATAGTTTGAATAGGTCCTTACAAACCTCTTTTATTTCCTCCACTCTCATAGTTTCATTATTATTTTTAATTTCATACAAAACAGAGTATAATAACATTATTTCCAAAGGTACTTATGTAATACTCAAATGTCTACTTCTTCTTCCTCCTCGTTCCCTCATTGCTGAGGATCGCGACCACGCACAAACAGTCTCCATTGGGTGCGGTCATATGCGGAGTGTACCGCCCGATGCATGCTGCCACCCACCGCCTTCTTTATTGCGTTAGACCATCTTGCAGGTGCCTTTCCCTGAGTACGTCTACCGTCCATTTTGCCTAAAATAATCTGCTTCTCCAGACAATGCTTTGAAGACCGCATAATGTGTCCGAACAAGCTGAGGGCTCTTTGTCGGCAGATCGTGGAGAGCCGTGTGGTGATTTTAAGTTCTTTTAGTATGGACTGGTTGGTTCTCATTGCAGTCCAAGGTACACGGAGCAACCTTCGCTAACACCACATCTCAAAGGCATCTAACTTACTGCTATCGCGGCTTCTCACAGTCCAAGTTTCGGCACCATACAAGAATACAGAGAAGACCAGAGCACGAACTAAGCGTACTTTGGTTGTTCGTCGTATACCTCTGTTCTTCCAGATCTTGTCGAGGTTAGCCATAGCGCTTTTGGCCATACCGGCTCTACGGCGAATTTCATTAGTGCAGCTCCCGTCACTGGTTATCAATGACCCCAGATACACAAACTCGCTGACTTTTTCATAGCCGTTGAGTGCGTCGGTTACCGGGAGTATGTCTGCTCTGTCCACCACCATTATTTTTGTTTTGGAATGGTTGATCTTAAGACCGAGTGTGGCACTTTCTACTTCAACTTTCTTCAGAAGAGTTGCCATCTCCAGTTCACTCGACGCAACAATCGTCGTATCGTCTGCATATCTTAAATCTTTATTGACTCTGTGACCACCCACTACAACACCGCCATTCCAGCCGTCCAGGGCTTTCCTCATGATATATTCTCCGTACAGATTGAACAACTTAGGAGACAGAATGCATCCCTGGCGTACGCCTCGTTCAGTGTGGAAAGCTTTGGATTTCTGGTTTTCCAGTTTCACGAAGCTTGAGCCATCAATATACAAATTCTGTATAAGAAAAGTAAGGTGTTGAGGTACTCCCATCTCCACGAGCACGTCAAACATCGTTCTCCACTGCACGCAATCAAAGGCCTTTGCATAGTCTATAAAGCACAAGACCAACGGCTTATTAAGTTCGCGACATTTTTCGATGAGATGACGTACAATTAAAATCTGTTCACGAGAGCCCTTTCCAGTCACAAAACCAGATTGTTCGCACGGTATCCGGTGATCTACAAACGACGAAAGTCTAGTGTTTATAATGCGCAGGAGAATTTTACTAGCATGCGACATCAGTGACAGCGTTCGGTAATTTTCACATTTTCTTGTGGAACCTTTTTTATGTAGTGGTATAACAGCAGATTGTGTCCAGTCAGCTGGTCACTGGCCTGTTCTCCAAATTTTGTTACATATCCGGTGGATGATCTTAGTCCCTTCAGGACCCAGCTGTTGAAGCATTGCTGCTGACACACCATCAGGACCCACAGCTTTATTTTTCAATCTATTGATCGCGTCTTGAACCTCTGAAAGCAATATATCTGGTTCTCTGGAGTGATCGTCCCATCTCCTTTCCATGCAAAGTCCCTCTTCTTCCCGATAAAGTTCATGGCAGTAGTTTCTCCATCTATCCAGAACATGTGCCAGCTCTGTCAAGGTGTTACCCCTACTGTCATCAATTATCCAACTCTTTGGTTTGAAGGTACCCGTCAGTTGCTTTACTTTCAAAAATAGGTCTTTCGTTTGCGCTTTGTTAACATGGCTCTCAATTTCATCGCATATGCTGTTGATGTGCTCGTCTCTGTCTCTCCGCGTGGACCTTTGAACTTCGGCATGTAGCTGGTTATAACGATTAATCGTAATTTCACTCTCAAGTTCTTCACACTTCAGCATCTTCCTCTCCTCAATGAGTGCCCATGATTCTTTGCTTATCCACTCTTCCTTTCTTGTCACAACTTTAAACAAATTACTACTCTCCTTTGCAGTATCTAAGACTACCTCATTAAAGGTATTCCAATCCGCTTCACTAGAGTCAAAAGGATCCCATTCCCGGGATTTGATCTTAGTATCAACTGTTTTGTGAAAATGGTCTAGAGCCGATTTATTAAGTAAAAAGGTCTTTTGAGGTTTTGGTAGCGTACTTTTTAGGCGAAGCCTGAATTCAGCTATTACGAGTTGATGGTCACTGCCGCAATCAGCACCAGGGAGTGTTTTGGCATTAGAAACTGACGATCGCCATCTGGATTTAATTGTTATGAAATCTATCTGGTTTCTATGGCCTTGTGGAGAAGTCCACGTATACAATCTCCTTGGGTGGTTTCCAAACAATGTGTTCATAATAGTCAGCTGATTTTCCACACAATATTGCAGAAATTTTTCACCTCTGTCATTACGAACCCCCAGGCCATATCCTCACAAGTGTGCCTTTGAGTGGATCATCCATAGTGCAGCCAGCCTTTGCGTTCCAGTCACCCTGCACGATAGTTACTTCCTTAGATGGTATGGTGCGTAACAAGGTATCAAGATCGGCATAGAATTGGTCTGAAACTTCCTCGTCTGATTGAGAGGTAGGTGCATACACCTGAATAATGTTAATTGGTGCAGGGCTAGCAGCAAGCTTAATAGCGATCATTCTATCATTTGGAGTGACATATCCTTTGACGCTGTTCTGTAATTTCCTCGGTACAATAAAGGCTACCCCATTATTACTATGATCCACAGCACCGGTGTAATACATCATGTTGCCGTTACTTGTAGTAAAATGGCCGCTGCCTCTTCGATGCACTTTGCTGAGCCCCAAGATGTCAATATTGCACCTGTTCATCTCTTTCTCTATTACTTCTAACTTTCCTGGCTTTAGGAGACCTCTCACATCCAAAGTCCCCATGCTTACGTAGTGGTTTTTTAATTATATTCGTACTATCACCAGTTGCATAATTTCCACTCACTGTCTGGTGGGCCCCAGGTAAGTGGCCGGACGCATATTTCACACCATGCAACCCGGAATCACGATGGCGCCGAGGGTCAGTCGGATCACATGACGTCACACAAGTCTTATTGGAACTGTTCATAGTGGTTTTCTTGGGGATATTAGTGCAGTAGTTCCCCGTGGCTTTCTGCACCAGACATTTTAGGGGTCATTTAATCCCCAAGGCCGCTGCAGCCTCTTCCAACCGGTTTCCCGGCTGGGCGTATGGTTATACCGCCAATGCTCGGTCAGTCTACTAAATGTCTACTAAATTATATTAAATTATTGAGTGGAAACCAATAAAACCGAATATGGGAAATATACCGACTACGGGGATTTATCGTATCGCACGTGATGACATTTCTATTGAGACGATGGCACTCTCAGGGCCCGTGTGGGAGTTGAGAGAGCTCTTGGAGTGTCACGTAGACTTGCGATTTATTAATGCGATTTTGAAGTGTTAGTCTCGAGGATAAGTGTCGCATAATGTTGGTGGAGATTAGGAGGTAGTAACTGTAGTGATACACGCTTTAGACTGATTTTTTTGGGAACTAAGTTAGAGCATATTATAATAAAGTAAGTCTGAATAAATTATGAATGCATGTTAGGTAAAAATGATAGATAACTTTAAAATATTAAAACAACATCAACATAACAGCAGGAGTCACGGACCTACAAAGTGATTCAAATATTGCACTGTCATGTCACCGACGACGATAAATCCAAATGTAATAGAGGGCAAGCCATATTACCACTATACACAAAGTCCATATTCCGGACTGCTACTGAGAATTATTCTGCAGAAAAATTCCCAATAACACTTTATACCTCTTTATATCTCTCTCAACTCAATTTGTGAAAGAAGGCTTTTACTCAGCAGTGGGACGGTACAGGCTAATATTAACGATCACTTGCCATATCATAATCATCATCACGCTATCTGATTGTAGCGGGTCTAGTTACGTCACGATGATTCGTGACACCACTAGACCTACGAGGCTATAAAATCGCAATTGAACTTATCAATTATAGCAATAATAGCACACCGATAATAAGCAATTTTTTGAACAAAAAGTAGCAAGTCTACTGGACCCCGAAGACTAAAATGACTATAATTGTGCAAGGGTACGAAATATAAAAAAGTACCATTCTCTTTGTATTCGTACGATGCGATTTCCTAGCCGAAATAGAGTCGGCCGTTAACTATCGTTGTGAGTGGACGTGTGTCACTGCATTCTATTTTTTTTTGTTCTTTAATTAATTATTAAAATTGTGATTGGTTACAAGTAGTGAATTGCGATTCCTTGTCTGTCAACAAGCTTTTATACGTGTTGACTCCGCCCAGTGGGTGGCTTCGAAGAAGGATAGCTATATTGTCTCAAGAACGACACTGAAACATTAGAAAAATACGTCCGGTACTGGCCAGAGGATTTAAACCGGGGGTGCGGCAGTGTGATCGTCGTCGCCGCGGTCGTGCCTTTCACCGATGCGCTACGAAGTTGGTAGGCGCAGTCGCATATTTTAGCACCGTATTGGAAGCGGCTATAACGGCGTGAAGGTTTACATACAGGGTGAGCAGAATAAAATCATAGAATCTATTATACGATTATACTATAATGTCAAGATTAAAGCGTACTCCTCCGTCAACTCCAATTGATAAAATAAGTAAATCGGACCCCGATTTAAATCTACAAACACCTGACAACCAGTCTTTTTCAAATATAAATAGACGAAAACGCCTCTGTTCGGAGTTATCTCCTAGTAGTCAACAACAATCTTTTATGAACGAAATCAAAAGTATGCTGGACTCTTGGAAGACTGTACAAGATAATAGATTATCAAAAATGATTGCCTGAATGAATGAGATGATGTCAAAAATAATATCTGATATCTCAGAGCTTAAATTACAAAATGAGGATATAAAAAGATCTAATTCCGAAATCGAAAAATCTATGAAGACCTAAAAAAAGATGTTATATTTTTGCAAAACGAACGACAAGAACAGAAAATGTACATAGAAAATCTCGAAAGAAAATTAAACGATATTCAACTGAAGTCGCGATCATCCAGTATAGAAGCGGACGGCGGAGCGGCGGATTTGACGGACGATTTAGCGCAGTGGTTAAGGGCTTAGCCCGCCCCGCCCATTGTGTCTTATAGTCGCGGGTTCGATTCCCGCACGGGACAAATCTTTGTGTGATCCACAATTATTTGTTCTGGTCTGGGTATTTGTGTATGTGAATTTTCATGTTTGTAAACGCACCCACGACACAGGAATTAATCCTAGTGTGGGGCAACGTTTTTAAAAAAAAAACAAAAACAAAAAACAAAACAAAGTGAGAAACATTCCAGTAAAAGATGTAGAAGATATTGAAAGTTTAACAAAAACAGAATAATATTGCTAGTGTTGTTGGACTTACTGACTTACAATTAGAGATACGGGATATATATCGTCTCCCAGGCAAACCCAGCATTACGCGTCCAATTGTTGCAGAATTTAAGACGGAAAAAACTAAACAGGAAATTTTATTCACCGTCCGAAAATACAACAGTAACGCCAAAAACAACGAAGAAAAGCTAAACACCGTATTGACTGGTATGCCTGGACCACGTAAACCTATATATGTTGCGGATTTTTTACCACCCAGTTTGAAGAGATTATTCTATCTCTCTCGAGAATTTGCAAAAAAGAATGGATATAAATTTTGCTGGTCTACAAATGGTAACATATTTCTACGTAAAGATCAGGGGGAAAATAAAATCATTATCTCGTCTGAAAAATGTTTAACTCATCTGGAAACGGGTATATGACTCGTACTAATCGTTAGTAATCACTACTTTAATACATTCACTTTCTTAGATTTATATTTACAAAAAATATATTGTTGCATGCGCTTTTTTCCCTTTATTCCTAGACACCACTATGTAATAGACTTTTGTACATACTTGTATGATACTTTATTACAACACTCTATCTATCTCACATATACAAATATACGTACGTACCCATACATACACACATATTATACACAATCCTATACACACAATATAAAAACCTTCGTCATCAACGCACACGTACATAATAAAAATATTTTCTTATATTATATATTGATACCCGTTTTTGACCACTACATATTACGTAAAAATAGATAATATAACAGAAATAAATGAAGAATTGGATAATCTTAAAAGGGCCACTTCCAAAACATGCTTGCCAGAGGATTGCAAAATACATTTATTCAATCATGATAAATCAATAAATATCCTACATTTAAACATAAGAAGTATAAACAAACATTTCCATGATCTGATAGTATTGTTATCTGCAATTAAAACCAATAATATAATTATTTTGACAGAATGTTGGCTTAGCAAAGCTAGTTATATACCTATTCTGGATGGTTATAATTCCTACTATACTAAACGTACATGCAACCAGAATGATGGCATAATTGTATATTTTGACATTAATTTAAACTGTAAGATATGTGAGCCAGGCTTTGTTGGTGCAAACTGTTTGGTCTGTTGTGTGGATCAGAAATTAGCTGTTGTAGCTGTGTATCGCTCACCATCCTATAGAAATAGAGAACATTTTGATAATTTCTTAAACAGTTCAGAAAATACTTATTCTAAATTTTCAGGCCTTAACAGTGTTGCTCTCATAGGAGACATCAATATAGATATCAAAACAGATACTATAGATGATAAAAGTAATGATTATCTCATATTGAATGCAATGCACGGGTTAATACCAGCCCACCTATTACCAACTAGGCTAAATAATTGCTTGGATCATATTTTGTTAAAGTCAAAGTCAATGGCTAAATGCTTAAAATTAGAAACTAATATTACAGATTATGCGCCAATTATGCTTTGTATAGAAAATGTGAAGCAAACACAAAAAAATGCATTTCTAAAACAAGGATAGATCACCAAGCAATCAAAAAAGAACTTGAGGAAACAAACTTCTCAGAAATTCTGACAATAAAAAACGCTAATGAATCTGCAGACCAGTTTATTATGATTGTAACATCTGTGATATCCAAACATACACATGCAACCAAGGTCTCTAGGAGACAACGGAATATAAAACCTCGGATAACTGCAGGTCTATTGCGTTGTATAGTAAAACGAAACAAACTACACAAAAATTCGAAAAGGAACCCGGGTAATTTGATACTTAAGTTAACTTATACGCGCTATCGAAATTTTTGTAACCGTCTTCTTCGCAAATTAAAAAATGATTATAAAAAAAAGAAATTGAGAACGCTGGCTGTAATACAAAGGCCCTTTGGAATGTAATTAAAGACATAACCAATTCCAACAAAATACGTACACCTACTACAGATTTGTTAAATTCCTGCGCCAATCCTCACCTAGCTGTTAATCAAGTTTGTTCATTTTTTACAGATGTTGGTAAAAACTTGGCTTATAAAATAATATCTGCTAATCAAAATATATACACATAAAGTAATTCAAATCCGCCAGTAAATTCATTTTTGCTTTTAGAGACAAACGCTATAGAGGTGGAATCAGTAATACTTCAACTACGTAGTGCTTGTGCAACAGGATGGAATAAAATATCAACCAATATAATAAAACAATGTCGCCATGTCTTGATTCCCTCCATAACACATATATGCAATCAATCGATACGAACAGGAGTATTTTCCCAGGCTTTTAAAAAAGCCATAATTTTTCCTATTCACAAGGCAGGGGACAGAGAATGTGTAGCTAACTATAGGCCAATATCAGAGTTATCCGCACTTTCAAAGATACTAGAAAAAATCGTTAACTTAAGGCTGAACAAATATTTAGATAAATTTAACATCATTTCTAATAACCAATACGGATTTCGAAGTGGAGTATCTACTGAGGATGCCGTAATAGATCTAACACAGTTTGTTGCAAGATAATTAGATTCAAAAAACAAATGTCTCGGTATCTTCTTGGATATAACCAAAGCCTTTGACACAGTCTCTGTCCCTATCCTGATAACAAAGCTGCAAAATATAGGCATTAGGGGTCTACCCTTACTGTTTCTTAAGGATTATTTAACAAAAAGGACACAACAAGTAAAAAAAAAAAAAAAAGTAAAAAATTAATTCTTATTTTAGTGACGAACATAAGATTACCTATGGCGTCCCACAGGGCAGTGTTTTGGGCCCAACGTTGTTTAAAATTTACATAAATGACCTTTGCAGAATACATAAACCCAATGTGTCTATATACGCTTATGCTGATGACACAGCTATTGTGATACACGGTGCTAGCTGGGATATTGTAAAAGAAAGAGCTGAGCAATGCCTTGAACAAGTACTTCAGTGGTTTAATTCTAACCTTCTTACACTAAATATAAATAAGACTAGCTATATTTCGTTCTCAATAAGAAAAAATACTACACCACCTCAATTTTTTTCCATAATTGCACATACTTGTGGAAACGGAATACCGAGTTGCAACTGCCAGACTTTAACATCTGCAAAGACTGTAAGTTACTTAGCAGTGCAAATTGATGGAAAGCTTAGGTGGGATAAACAAATAAGTAAAATAGTGGCTAGGACAGGAAGTATGATTTATTTGTTCAAAACGCTAAGAGAATGTGCATCGTTGGAACTTCTTATAAAGATATACATTGGTCTATGTCAGTCGGTTATCCGGTACTGCATTCCAGTGTGGGGTGGAGCTGCCAAAACGCTTTTCCTCACCTTAGAGAGAGCACAAAGAGCTGTTCTCAAAGTCATGAGCAAAAAGCCATTTAGATACCCGTCAACACGATTGTATTCCGACTGCCAGGTATTGACTGTACGACAAGTCTTTTTGCTCGAAACCATTCTGAGAAGGCACTGATCTCTTACCCCCACCTAGCACTAGAACTATGTTATAAGTTCACACTTGTATAATAAAATAAATCAAAAACTTAATATTATACAGCTGAGTAGACATGAAGCTAAAGTTAAGACTAAAAAGTGGCTATTACAACTAGATTACGAAAATACTGAAAACCTAATGACGTTAAATGTGTAATATGCTTTGACAAATACTATTCTCATACATACATATAAAATATCACACAAACACACACACACGCACACGCACAGACGCACATATACACCACACACATACACAAACACACACCCATACACACAAAGAAAAAAGTATAAATCTGATCTAATCTTGAAATTGCTGAACATATACTAACAGTGACACACAAAGAAATCAAGGAGCTAACACAGATATATAATGTTCATGGCTGAGCACTATCTCCTGAGATACAGGCTTTCGCCTAGTTCAGGGGATAGGGTCAAAAAACTTTGTTTAATTCTCCATAACCACCACACACACTGTAATTGTGTTAGATATAATATAGAATTAATGCTGTCTGTTTATACTGTGAATACCTAAATATGTAATGTTGTACAATAGTTTTAGTGGCGAGAAATAAACTATTTTATTTTATTTTTATTTCCTACGTGTGATGTGGAAGTACTCCAGAAATGTACTCGCGTCGATGAATGGAAGCTCGAAAATGTTTGTGAAACTGATTTTTCTGCACGAATATATTTAATTTGGCTGACTTACTTGAGCGACAATTCGCTTAAAAATTATTAGAAGAAATTTTGCTTGTGTAGGTTTTTCGTATGTTTGGTATTATTATATTCAATGTCTGATGCATTTATGTGTATAAAAATATTTCTGACTGCCTCTTTGGTCTAGTGTAAAACAATGCATTGCGATAATGAGTTCCTGGACTAAAAATCCAGGTTGAACAAATGTAGTTTTTCTATCTAAAAATCCCCAGTATCAATCCGTAGTCTTGAATTGTGCCTAAGTCGCACCCTATTACATGAACCTAACATCGTCGGTGAAAAGTGGGTGTACACAATACACCTCTGCCTTCTTCGCCTGGGAAATATATGTGTGTGCTTATGTTTATTGGATTTTTATCGAATAAAAAAATGTAAACCGACTTCAAATGGCACAAAATGAATATTTTATGTCGGTGCCGGTTTGTGCAGTTTGTTACTTGACACCGACTTCCAATATTTATTTTTTGTTTTTTGAATTCGTTTAACAATTTTTTTAAGTTTTTTATTTTACAATTTCAACTGAAGAGTGAATTCATTATTAATATTTATAGACCTATATAAAATAATTCTACTTAGTTCTACAGTAAGGTAGCTACAGGATTCATATAATACTCATAATAACTGAATTTACACATTCGTGCTGTTTGCCGTCAATCGGTCCAATACCGATAAAATTAAAATGGGATCTCTTCGGAGCTATACTGAATCCAATGCAAAGAGAATCATCAAAATTGGTTTATAAGCAAATAAGTCTATTTGTTTATGTATTTATATATAGATACACCAATGTACCAACATACTACAAAATGCTTATAATTAAATTAAAGTAACAATATTTCTTAAATTCTGTGTAGAATGACTTTATAGGTGTACACAGCAGCAAATTATAAAAAACAGACTAATTATGAACCTCTTCTTTTTTTTTTAAGTCGGTTAACATTCTCGGTTAGCTTAGTTCTATTGTAGGGTACCAATAGAATTGACGTAACACCCATTTTGTCTCAATTTGCACACTTCTATTGTTAGTCGTTAAGGAGTTCCCCGGTGTATCTTCAAATTCCAACGTCCAATACCAATGAAATTAAAATGGGACCACCTTGGAGATATACTGAACCCACTGCAAAAATAATCATCAAAATCGGTCTACAACTGACGGAAATATCGGTGAACAGACAAAAGAAAAAAGCAGACATACAACCGAACATAGAACCTCCTCCTTTTTGAAGTCGGTTAAAAATAGCAATCTGATGATTCATCATCTCAGCCTATACTTGTCCACTGCTGAACATAGGCCTTCCAGCCCAATCGCTTTCCAGCGTAACCGGTCCGATGCCACCTGCATCCAACGACTTCCTCCGATTTTCACAAGATCGTCGGTCCATCTGGCAGGCGGTCGTCCCACGCTGCGCTTGCCAATACTTGGTCTCCACTCTCGTGATTGCCAGCCAGAATTTACGCCACTAGACTAATGATGCAGTGTATGTATATTCTGAAGACTTAGCACGAACAGATTAACCTTAGGCAAAGTTGTTGTCCAAAACGCTTACTGTCACGTTCATCTTTAATCTGTAAATTTGTAGTGTAAACAGCATAGCAAATAGCATTACAACTCGATAGCATTACGTTTACGTCAATGTCTTCGTGCTGAACCCTTTGTTCTTTTCCTTTGAAACAAAATATCTACTTTGTTTTTTTATAAGCAAATGCAAGATATGCTACTTTCCCAATTGCTAGTTTATACGAATGGTATGGTATTTTTTTATCTTTTACGATAAAAATCCGTGACAACAAACTCAATAGGAAAAAACATAAAACTTTTAAAAGTATCAAGTTCGCTTTATTTCGAAGATTGCAAGTCTTGTTATGATCAAGTTTCTTTTCTGGTCATTTGCTAATAAAGAATTGTTTTAATCACAAGACAATCTCTTGTCCAAGATAAAAATAATGACACATATTTATTAGTAACAATTTAGTGGTATTACTTTTCATTACGTGTCGTGGTGACGAGATCTTCGTGAGGGAAAATCGGAGAATGTGAGTCGTATTATATATATGAGACGCATGCATAAACATGACACGATAATCTCTTTAATAAACAGGTCTTTGGGATTTCTAGTCGGCAGGGTCTGTTACTCTATCTATTTTGATTTTAACGTGGAATGCTCTTGGCTGCTGAGGAGCCTTTCAGGCCTAACTGGACAAGAAGGCGAGTATGTAACAACTACGTTCTAGCCAGAAGAGCACAAGGGGCAACTAACGCAAGGCCATCTAAAGGAACGGCTTGGGCTTGAGGAGTCGCTATAAGGAATGGTATAAACTAGGTAGGTATGCTGACAAGGGTTTTTTCGATCTTGCTGGCAAGGTTAATATCTGATCCTATGTGCGGTTTCTATATGCGAAAGAAAGGAAGGGATAGCATGGGGGGTTACGTCAGTAGTTTGTATATTTCTACCGCGTTCTAGACTTACATGGAGAAACACCGACTAACGAAGCTGCTTGATACGTTATTGCTAGGCTAACGCCATCTATCGGTTATTATCGCTTAATATCGACATAGCATCTCATTACACTCTGTTCGTTTTGTCATTTAACTAAAGGTAAACAAAAAACATTATTAGTATCGAACCTTGTTCTACATAGATTATCATTTACTAATATTATCATTGAACAAATCTCCATATATTTTAAAATGATGTATTTAAAAAAAAAAGCAACTACAGTTGTTACAAAAACCTTACAAATATACGTGTAAATAAAATGGTTAAGTCATGTACAATAAAATAGGATATTATTATATATTTTATAAAGTAAATTAACTTAGGTACAATACATTTCGAAACGACAAAGTGACATTTAACAATTCCTTTTCTTTGATTCAACCTTATTATTTATTCCCAGTGTCAGTCCGGAGTCTAGAATTGTTACCGGTATATGGCAATAGGCTTACCCCTATTACATGCGACCTAACATCTTTGGCGAAAAGTGGGTGTACAAAGTGCACCTCTACCATTCCCGCTTGGGATATAAAGGCGTGACGGTGTATTTATTATTTTTGATTTGTTTATCTTTAGGAAAATGCAAAAACGAGCAGATTATAGTCGCCACTACGTAGCAAAGTTGAAGATAGCTTCAAACGCAATCGCCAAAAATTCATGACCGTAAACTAATTAAGGCCTAATCTTGCTGAAACATATTAAGTAAATCAACATTTCTAGAAGAATATAAGCAATAAGAGAATGAAATGTGCCGTATATATGCTCGTGTTTGAGACAATAAAGATGATAATTGTAGCAAATAGATTAAGCCACTTAGCATAATAGGGCAATACGCTTTCAACGAACAAACAAACGTTATCGTTATTGTGTAGATACGTTTCTTAATTTTGTTAAATATTTCTGTTCAATACGAAAGTAGATCATGTGTCTGATTGTTTGGGCGGATTTTATTTTAAGAAAATATGATCAAAGCTCTTCAATTTAAAAAAAGGATATTCTGAAGTTGAAATAATAATATAAGTACAAGAAAAAATAAAATTAGGACCAAGTCTGTAAGATGGTTTCTTGTAATTATTAAAGTGTTTGCGTATAGAATTAATCTATTTTATTAAGAACAGTTTTTTCAATCATTAGATAAAAGTTATTTTTAGGGCAAAATACAACATAAACAACTTAAAAATTACAGTTACATGTTTACACTTAGTTAGGTTTACATTTAGTTAGGTTATAATTTAGTCATCGGATAACTTTTAGTTTTTTGTTTCTTTTGAACTTTTTGTTAGACGATTCAAATATAATAATTAAAATCTTTTTTGACTATCCCAGATATAGCTTTGTTTCATCAGCGACGTGTGACCAACAATTAATTCATGTTTGACAAGTTGCCTGCCTCGTTGGTCTTGTGGCGAATAACGAACTTTGCAATTATGTGTGCCTGGGTTCAAATCCTAGGTCGGACAAATGTAGTTTTTCTATAGAAAAATACCCAGTATCAGTCGGGAGACTGGAATTGTCTGGAGATTGGTATGACTTATTACATGTCATCGTCGGCGAAAAGTGGGTGTACACAGTACACTTCTGCCACTCTCGCTTGGGGAATATAGGCGTGACGGTGTGTTACAAGTTTTAATTTCATTTACAAAATATTTTTTCTTTCTTCTAAACAATGCTTCGAGAGAATCCACGGGGATGACTAGTATCGCAACAAACCAGATTATCTTAATTCAAAATGCATTCTAGACATTGTGCCTCATTATTTAAATTGCCAAGCAAATTCTAAAGCGTAGATTAAATATCTTAACAGCGTACATTTACATAAAGAGTATCATTCAATTTGTTTGAAGTTATGTTAAGCCAGACTATATCTGGGGAATTTGTTAGTTCAATTAGCTCTCATGACATTATTGTAATATGAGGTTGAGTGTAGTATGTGCTATGAGGTAAGTCAACATCTTTGCAATACAAAAATGTTACTTTCCGTGAAAAAAAGACGGAGCTATTAAATTGCGCATATCCACATCCTGTTCTTACGTGTTTTTGTGAAAGTGATTATTTTATAAGTATTCTGACAAGCTCGTAGTGCTGTGGGACCGCGGTAGTTTTTATGAACCACTAAAGTAAAGTATTCAGCATAGTCAGTCTTTAATGGACCGTTTGCGGGAAGCCGTCCTATCCATGTGTTGGTTATGTGCTAATAAGAGCGCCTATTCTTTTCTCTTGAAAAATCCTGAACAATTCTTAATCAATTAAGTACGAACTTATATCATCTTAAACTATATTGACCTTTTGCTAGGCAGAAGACTTACATTACTCTCCAAACTGATCAGTAACAAGCTTCCCAGTCGTCATGCCAACGTTTCCTGGGCATGCCTAGACATAGATAGTTGATGCTCATTAAGTACCAAGTGGGCCCGCGAAGTAAAAATATTAAGTACAAGTACACCATAATATTCAAAAGAACCATGTAGATCATTTAAAGACGTACAAAAATATACCAAACTTCCAATAAAACCTTCAATAAGAATGATAAGATGGCATCCTACGCCAACACCAAACGAAAAAACAGACCTAAACATATTATTACAGTAGGTGCTCATCTAAACTACACAATAATAAAACTTCAAACGAACCTTGGCGATCCCAAAAATAAACCCATTTACTTGGGAAATACGAGTATGAAATACGAAGGACTTTGTTCTTGCTTTACAGGCGTGGATCCCTAAAACGTCAACTAATATAAAAAATGTGGATATTTGGTTATTACAATATTTGCAACTTAACCAGGATAAATCGGTTACACAGATTTTAATTCAATTCAATACGAGCTACATTAATAATTAAAGGAAGTAAGTTGAAGTGGCAATGGGCGAGCTACATAGCATAGAATTTTATTTCGATGGGCAGGATAGAGGATACCATATTTTTTAAAGGAGGCAAGGTAATCCACAACAAGACGCTAGCTATCTATATAAAAATAGTCAATACATAAAGAGTTCGAATTTCATCAAAACCCAATAGGTTTACTTATAAAAGTTTGCGGTATTCAGCAGTTTTCAAATTGAATTTGATAAGGGGTAAAATTTTGTAGAAACGTAATTTTCGTTGGACGAAAGTTGTGTAATACCTTGCTTTAGAGGTAGAAAAACGGATCAGGCTTGTGATACGAGAAAACATATTACAGATAGATATGTTTTAAATTTTTCTAATACTGTTTTCGTTATGACTAAAGTTTTTAGTCAATGTGTCTTTGCAGTGATGACATACGGATCAGAAACGTGATCTTTTACAAAAAGTCTTATAAAAAGCTCAGAGTTGCGCAGCGAGCTATGGAAAGAGCTATGCACTTTTTCTGCGTGATCGAATCAGAAATGAAGAGATTCGCAGAAGAAGCAAGACATAGCCCATAGGATTAGTAAGCTCACGCCATAGCGTGAAGATCGGACAGCTGTTGGGGCAGAGTGGAGACCACGTATTGGCAAGCGCAGCGTGGGACGGCTGCCTGACAGATGGACTGACGATCTTGTAAAGATCGCAGGAAGTCGTTGGATGCAGGCAGCATCGGACCAGTTGCGCTGGAGAGCGATTGGGGAGGCCTTTGTTCAGCAGTGAGTGGTATAGGCTGAGATGAATGCTGTAGTGCTGAAGTATTCAATTAATATATAAGGTGTAACATATAAACGCAAGACCTCAGGCACACCAATTAGAGAATTGCTTCATAAATTCAAAATGAAAACCAGATTTCCAAATTTAAAGGCTTTTACCCCTTTTTTAAGCACTTTTATACCCCAATTAACAATGAAACTTTTACGAGTATGTTTGCATTTTGTGAAATACGGGTTAGGAATGCATTTGTAATTTCCTTATTGCTATGAATCAAGAATAAATTTAGTGTTTTATAGCGCACTGAAGGAGTAAATGAATTTTTTGCAAATTAAAAAAAAATGTAAGATCCATTTAAAATAGTTAGAATCAATTCAGTTATCGATTTAGAACAAACTACTCTCAGGTCGTTCGTTTATTATTTTACAGCTTGTATAATAAGCCAAATGCTTTGCTGGAAAAAGATCTCCCCAAAGATTTCTACAACGACCGATTTTGTACTGATGCGTACAGTAATACTTTTTTCCAGGAACTTCACCAGGTATTTCAAATATGTACCGAATTTATAACCGCCGCCACTTCTCGCATAGAACAGTTCCATTACAGTGACAACCAATTACATTGGTGGTTCCTTGTCCAGTGAAGCTGTAAAGGCCCACGGCATAGACCAATCACTGATACATACATTGGTCATCATCATCATCATCAGCCTATAGCAGTCCACTGCTGGACATAGGCCTCTCCAAGTGCACGCCACTGGGTACGATCCTCGGCTACTCGAATCCAGTTTCTGCCAGCCGCCCTACGAAGGTCATCGCTCCACCTAGCCTGAGGGCGTCCTGCATTACGTTTGCTAGTCCGCGGTCTCCACTCAAGAACTCGTTTGTCCCAGCGGTTATCGGTTGTTCGGCTAATGTGACCGGCCCATTGCCACTTCAGCTTACTAATCCGGTGGGCTATGTCGATTACTTTGGTTCTCTGTCGAATGACTTCGTTCCGGATTCTATCCTTCAGAGAAACTCCGAGCATAGCCCTTTCCATAGCTCGCTAAGTGACTTTAAATTTATGGACCATTCCAACCGTGAGTGTCCACGTCTCGGCTCCATATGTCATAACGGGCAGGACGCACTGATTAAAGACTTTTGTCTTTAGGCTTTGTGGAATGGGCGATCTAAATACTCGACGTAATTTCCCAAATGCCTCCCAGCCCAGCCGTATTCTTCTGTTGACCTCTTTCTCAAAGTTGTTTTTCCCCAACTGCAGAGTTTGCCCTAGGTAAACATATTCATGAACAACCTCGAGAATAGCGCCATGTATTGCAACAGGTTCCGGTACTACATGTCGGTTAAACATTACCTTGGTCTTGTCCAAGTTCATGCGGAGGCCTATGCGTTTGGAAGAATCGGCTAGGCTGGTCAGCATCTGTTGTAAATCCTGCAACGTTTCGGCCATAATGACGATATCGTTTGCAAATCTCAAGGGTGAGATATGACTGCCATTTATGTTTATGCCATGACCTTCCCAGTCCAGCGTCTTAAACATATCCTCCAATGCATTTGTAAACAATTTCGGGGAGATAACGTCCCCTTGTCTCACTCCTCGATGCATTGGGATAGGGTTGGTCTGCTGGTTTTGTAACTGGATGGTCATGGTCGCGGCGTTATAGAGACTTCTTAACACTTGGATGTATCGCCAGTCGACTTAGCATCGTTGCAAGGATTTCAGAACTGACCAGGTCCGATCGAATCAAAGGCCTTCTCATAGTCGACGAATGCTAAGTACAGGGGCCGATTATACTCTTCGGTCTTATGTATAATCTGCCGTATAGTATGGATGTGGTCTATGGTTCCATACCCTTTTCGAAACCCAGCCTGTTCCGGGGGTTGAAATTCGTCGAGCCTTCGCGCAAGACGATTCGTGATAACTCTTGAAAACAGCTTATAAATGTGGCTCAGGAGCGAAATAGGGCGGTAGTTCTTCAGTTGGGTCTTATCACCCTTTTTGAAAAACAATACGACCACGCTCGTACCCCAAGCCTCTGGAGTTCTCCCATTAAAGAGGACAGAGTTAAAGATATTTTGGAGCTCCTTTAGCACGGGTTTACCTCCTGCTTTTAATAGTTCAGTTATAAGTCCGTCCTCTCCAGGGGCTTTTCCATTCCTTAGCTGCTTAAGAGCCATCACGATTTCGTCTAGGCTGATTTCGGGCAGGTCTTCCGTAAAGTGGCGGCTTAATGTAGCTCTAGGATCCTCATTTCCGGGATCAGGACGAGATGCATGCGAGGCGTATAGTCGGCTGTAAAAGTCTTCTACTTCCAAAAGAATCTCCGGCTTAGAAGTGATGGCGTCCCCACTGGCTTTGGACAACTTCGTCAGATGACTCCTCCCCAAAGACTGGACGAAAACTTTCGACCCCCGATTTTGCTCGATTGCTTTTTCAATAGCGCGTGTACTAGCGCATCGGAGGTCATGTCGTACCAGTTTGTTAATTCGTTTGTTGAGTGCCCGTTGCTCTAACGAAGTGTTGGGTGGGTTTACACGTCGTTCCTTCATAAGCTGCAGTGTCCCCTCCGAAAGCTTCGTTTTCTTACTTATACGTCGCATTTCACAAAATCTCGTACCTTCCTCCCTAAAGATTTTAACCACATTTGTGATGGCCTGGTCTACGTCATTTGTGGTTTCCATGGTAACGAATGGGTTCTCCAGATTTGACTGGAACGCTTCAGATCCTACTACGGTTTGGAGGAGGTTGGGCCGGAGCCTGGCCTTCATCAAACGGACTCGCTCGAGCTGAAAGTTGATATTCAGTGAGCCTCTGACAAGTCTGTGATCGTTTCCGGTATTAAACCTGTTAATCACTGAGACATCTATGAATATGTGCTTCTTGTCCGTTATGATGAAGTCAATCTCATTTTTAGTCCTAGTGTCGGGGCTTTGCCATGTCCACTTTCTTTGGGGCCGTTTCTTAAAGAAAGAGTTCATCAAGAAAAGCCCCTCTTTCTCAATAAAGTTGACAAGCATTTGTCCCCTATGAGTCCTGCAACCGTGACCGTGAGATCCTACTACCGATTCGCTGTAAATTTGTACTCCCACTTTAGCGTTGAAGTCCCCCATGACAACGTTGTAGTAGGCCTTAGTGGTGGAGTGTAAGGCCTTCGATATGTCCTCGTACATATCTACAACTTCATTGTCAGAGTTTGCCGAAGTCAGTGCGTAAACCTGCACAACCTTTAGGTTATACCTATCGGTTAACTTAATAACAAGATACGCTACCCTGTTCGACACACTAGACATTTCTACAACGTTGTCAGAGAGGGTTTTATTGACCAAAAACCCTAAGCCGCCCTTAGATAGCTGATCGCCCTCTCGGAAGTACAAAAGGTGGCCTGATTCTAGGGTAACGGTGTCCTCTCCCTTTCTTCGGACTTCACACAGTCCCAGAACGTGCCACCTTATCCCTTCGAGTTCGGATTCTAATTGCGCCATGTGCTCGTCAAGCCGTAACGTGCGTCCATTAAACTTCGCCAAGGTCAGTTGATTTTGGCGGCCTCTCGTAGCCCGGGGATTCTTCGCACCCCCTAACCTGCCGTTACCGTGACCGCCGCCGTGATCCGGAATAGCAGGGCGGCCGGGAACTGGGGGCCGGTTTGTTTTGGCTTGCCATTTGGAGGGTTTGCCCATAATCGCCACGCTGGGCATGCGGGTTGGCGATCGCAGTGCCTAACTCTTCGCATCGGTGCCGCTGCTGCCCGGCACCGATCTGCGGTATTTAGTCACGCAGTTTTTTTTATAGTTATACCGTAGTATAGTTATACCGCCATTTTTTCGGTCGTCAGAGCCTCGTTCGTTGATTAGCAGGATGTACCACGAGCAGGTGAACCCTCACCTTCACCTCACCAGTCATCCGACTTGGAGCCATATGGTGGTATTTGACTCCCTTACACCCTCATACATTGGTGGTTCATACTAACGAACGAAGAACTTAAGAAATCTCTCTGTGTTTCTATTTATGTTTTTAAAATCTGTCTACGTCAAGCACTTTTTGTCTGGAAATTATACTTTTGCATAAAAATATAACCATATCAAGTTTTTTTTTGCTTACCAGCAACACATTTATACCATGCTTCTTCTGATGCCTTATACCCATATTTTGCTGATGTAGAACTTCAAACAGTGCTCTGAGTTTTTATTTAATCCTCATCATATCAACCTATATTTGTCCACTGCTGAACATAGGCCTCCCCAATCGCTCTCCAGCACAGCCGGTACGATGCCACCTGCATCCAACGACTTCTTGCAATCCTCACAAGATCGTCGGTCCATCTAGTAGACGGCCGTCCCACGTTGCGCTTGCTAATACGTGGTCTCCACTCTAGAATCTTTCTGCCCCAACGCTCGTCCGATCTTCACGCTATGTGGCCCGCCCATTGCCACTTCAGCTTACTTATCCTATGGGTTATGTCGGTTACCTTTGTTCTTCTACGAATCTCCTCATTGCTGATTCGATCACGTAGGGAAACGATCACTCTTTCCATAGCTCGCTAAGCAACTCTGAGCTTTTTATTAGACTTATTGTAAGAGACCACGTCTCTGATCCGTATGTCATCACTGGTAACACACATTGACTAAAAACTTTAGTCTTGAGACACTGAGGTATCTTGGATGAGAAGACGTTGCGCAGTTTTCCGAACGCTGCCCAGCCGAGTTAGATTCGTCGATTGACCTCTCTGTCAAAGTTGGATCTACCTAACCGGACTGCTTGTCCTCGGTAAATGTATTCGTCGACAACTTCAAGAGTGCAGTTTCCAACGGTGAGTGCGGTGGATACGACATGGATATTGAACATTATTTTCGTTTTGTCGATGTTAATTTTTAGACCCACTTGTTGAGATACTCTGTTGAGGTCACCGAACATTCATCTTAGATCTTCCAGCGATTCCGCCATGACAACAATGTCGTCAGCAAATCGAAGGTGAGTAATGTATTCGCCGTTGATATTGATGCCAAGCCCTCGCCATTCCAAGAGCTTGAAGGCGTCCTCCAAGATGGCTGTAAACAGTTTCGGAGAAATGACGTCTCCCTGTCTTACTCCTCTTTTTATGGGGATCGCCTTCGTGCACTACCGCTGTACTCGGCCTGACATGGAGGCGTTATTATACAAGCACTTCAACACTTCGATGTACCGATAGTCAATGCGGCATCGCTGGAGAGATCTAAGAACTACCCAAGTCTCGATCGAATCGCAGGCTTTCTCATAGTCCACAAACACCAAGCATAGTGGCTGATTATACTCACCAGTCTTCTGTATAATCTGCCGCAGCATATGTATGTGGTTTATGTTACTAAAACCTTTCCGGAAACCGGCTTGTTCGCGTGGCTGGAAGTCATCAAACCTGCGTTCGAGACAATTCGTGATGACTCTCAAAAACAACTTATAAACATGGCTCAGCAGTGTGATGGGCCTATAGTTCCTCAAAGAGGCGTTATCACCTTTCTTAAAAACAGTACCGCCACACCCCTGTTCCATGCTTCCGGCGTTTTCCCTTCAAGCAAGACGGAATTAAATAACTTCTGAAGGACTTTAGGTACCGGCGTTCTGCCCGCTTTCAGAAGCTCTGCGGTAATTCCGCCTCCGCCCGGCGCTTTGCTGTTTTTGAGTTGTTGGGATCCATCCTTATCTCGTACAGGCTGATGTCCGGGATATCTTCAGTATAGTGTTGGATTAGCTTGGCTCTTGATTCTTTTACAAAGTTTTTTTATGTTTTTGATATCTCCGTACACAGGACTGTTTTTGCCCCGAAATTATACTTTTTTCACAAAGAGTATCCCTACAACTAATTTTAAGAAGTGACACATTTTGCTATATGCTGTTTCTGATATGTCATTTTCAGCTCGGAACATTGTGATTGCTAGCCATACTATGCGCTAATCCTACTAATATTATAAACAAGTTTCTGCCCGTGACTTCGTGCACGTTGACTTTAGGCCTTACATTTTTCCGGGATTAACATATAGGATACTTAAAAAAGTATCCTATATGTTAATCCAGGTAATAAACTATCTGTGTGCCAAATTTAATCTAAATCCATTTATCCGTGTTTGCGTGATTATGTAACATACATCCAAACATCTACCAGCCAAACCTATAAACATACAAACTTTCACATTTATCATATTAGTGGGATATAATAGGATATTAGTAGGAGTTGGATTTGTTTGCCTCCAACTTTCTTGTAAATTTAATTTTAAGGTAAATGGAGTTAAGATGATTTAGGAATACATCGATTTTGTCACTTGGTAATATTGTAAAAGTATTATCTACGTACCGCCTGCAGAAACCGGACGTCTAACACCTCAGTCCCTCCCTTGACCATGGGTGCTGCAAAGCACTCGAAACGACGGGAACTTAAAAATCAAAAATTAAACCGCGATAGTATCCGAAAAATAGTTCTATTTCATGTGTAATATTCGCGTAAATCTAAGAACTCAGTATATTAGTAGGATGTGAAAGTTTGTATATTTGGATGTTTGTTACTCAATCACTCAAAAACGGCTAAACGAATTTGGATAGGACACATAGAATACTATTTATCGTGGAACAATGTTAGGTTCCTGTCTAAAGTCAACGCAGACGCGTTTATTTTTGATTTTTAAGTTCCCGACGTTTCAAGTGCTTTGCAGCACCCATAGCCACGGGAAGGACTCAGGTGTTAGACGTCCGTGTTCTGCAGGCGGTACGTAGATAATACTTTTACAATATTACCATGTGACAAAATCGATGTATTCCTAAATCATCTTAACTCCATTTACCTTAAAATTCAATTTACAATGGAGTTGGAGGCAAACAATTCCCTAGCTTTCCTAGATGTCTTGATAATCCGTAACCCAAAAAACACCTTAAGCCGGTTTATAGAAAAAAGACCCATACTGATAGGCACTTAAACGGTGAATCTTAACACCATCCAACAAGTTAGCTACCGTGGGTAAATCTTTGTTTCCCAGAGCACAAGGGATCTGTGACAAAAAAAAACTGGCTACCGAGCTTCAACATGTCAAGCAAGTCCTGCACGACAATAAGCTTCGAGTCCCACGCCAACGTCACAGTGATCGAGTAAAACCAGCCACAGTCCAGCGTCTGCCTGCTATACTACCTTACATGAGAGGAGCCCGGACAAGATTGGCTACATCTTGAACCGTGCTTCAATTAAAACATTTTATAAGCCACCGAAGAAGATCAGTCAATTTTTTCCATCTGTCAAGTGTCACATCCCTCTACAAAATGCAGGAGTATACAAGCTAAATTGTGGATTGGTCTCTCTTATATAGGACTAACAAAAAGACCGGTAAAAACTTGGGTTAAAGAACACATAGCTGACCTAAAACACCGTCACTCAAGGTAGTCTGCAGTCTGTGAACATGTCCTTGACCGCACCCGCCATAACATCAGATTTGATAGACCACAAATCCTCGTGAAAGAACACCGATTGCTACCATGGATGCTTCGCGAGGATATTTAAATTAAAAATCATTCTAATTTCAATAGAGGAGATGGCTGGGTGCTTCCATCGACTTGGGATCCCGTAATTAATATAATCCAATCCAAAACCAAGCACAACACTGCAAGACCTCAAGACACCGTGAGCTCATTCTGTGTAGATCGGACCAACAAAAATAATTAAGAAGTTTGAGGGTACCCCGGAACAACTATGCCTTTTGGAAGTCTAATCCTCAGTCTATCTATCTATCTATCTATCTATAACCTCACGCCAGATCCCTTGCGGGGTAGGCAGAGAGTACAGAGTTCCAACAGGTTCTTTCCTTACGTACCTCTCTGGCTTCCTCGACTCTCATAGTTCGTCTCATACACGCTCGCCGGTTACGGAGACTCTTGACTTTTCCATCAGATAAGACTCGGTTTATTTGGTCGTGGTAAGATAGTCTAGGTCTTCCCCGGTACCTGCATCCTTCCACTTTCACATTGTATATCTGTTTTGTCATTCTTTCCTCTGGCATTCTTTCTATATGCCCGAACCAACGGAGCATGCCCTTTCTCATCTTTACACCGATACTATCTTTCATACCTACTCGCTGTCTTACTATGCTGTTGCTAATGCGGTCGGTCAGCTTCACTCCGCACATCTTCCGCAGAGCTCGCATTTCTACCGCATTTATCCTACTTTCATTCTCCTTCTTACATACCCAGCTCTCGCTACCATATAACAGCGTTGGGACAAGAACTCCGTTATGTATGGCCAGCTGCGCCTTAGGGCTTAAGTGCCGGCTCCCGAGTAGCTTTCCCATCGCACCATTCACTCTGTTCCCTGCACTCACTCTTCTCTCTATGTCAGCGGTGTATTTCCCATCCTTACTGAAGGCGCATCCAAGATATACAAACTCATTCACTTGCTCCAGCACATCGTTACCAACCACAATCCTTACATTCGTTCTGGTTTCTTCCCTTTCAAAAACCATAATCTTGGTTTTCTTCACATTCAAGTGTAAGCCATTGATCATGCAGTCGTTTTTCATAACTGTGACTAGTGTTTGCAGATCAGTGGCTGTTGGCGCTATTAAAACCGCGTCATCTGCATAAAGTAGATGGTTTACCACTAAGTCACCCAGTTGTACACCTTCATTCATCGCTTTCAGTCTTTGAAGACTTTTGTCCAGATATATTATAAACAGTCTAGCGGACAACAAGCTAATCCTCAGTCCTTCCCGTGAAATTAAAAATCAGAAATAAACCGTGATAAAATCCTAAAAATAGTTTTAAAGTCAAGAGTCTACGTAACCGGCGAGCGTGTATGAGACAAACTATGAGAGTCGAGGAAGCCAGAGAGGTATGTAAGGAAAGAACCTGTTGGAACTCTGTACTCTGTGCCTACCCCGCAAGGGATTTGGCGTGAGGTTATAGATAGTTTTATTTCATGTATAATATTCGTATAAATCTAAAAACTAAGTATACAGTAGTTTTATCGAAGTCCTAAATTTGTTAATCCAACAACATCCTATAAAAAGAAAATACATAACAAATTCACACTAAATAAGGCACAGAGACCGTAAAATCGTCGCTAAAAGTCAAGTAAAGAGTTCTTATATGAATCGAAGGAACACGACGCACCCGTTCCGTTCACGGCTGGAAATACGAAGCTGGGCCTTTATTCGCTATAACTAAACGCGGCGCGTTACGATAACTTCGTGAATTGATCGTGTACTGTCGACGTTTATCGTCAGAGTGAGGTGCCTTGGTAATTTGCTGAGTATACCATTTCAGCGCCACAATAAATAAATATTTATAGACCGAGTCCTATCTGAAGGACAAGTCAAGAGTCTCCGTAACCGGCGAGCGTGTATGAGACAGACTATGAGAGTGGAGGAAGCCAGAAAGGTATGTAAAGAAAGAACCTGTTGGAACTCTGTACTCTCTGCATACCCTGCAAGGGATTTGGCGTGATGATATAGATGGATAGAGTATTACCATATAAGTTGAGGTTGACTTTCATATCAACATTAGTCACTTTTTTTTAACGTAGCCTGATCGTAGTAACACATACATTGGTTCACACAGTCCTGTAACATTTTGTGATAATTCTGGCATGTTCGGCGAAAAGTACACACGGGTATACTGCTTCTATATTATAATAATGATTTCAGCCTATTATGTCCCACTGCTGGGCAAAGGCCTTCTCTTACAAATCGAGGTAATGTTAATGATTAGCTTTCTGTAACCGAATGTCATAGAGAACTTACCTTCTTAGTCTCATGTTTTTGCATTTAATGGTAGGCAGGCAGTATTGTCTCTCGATGGTCTCCCCTTTGTCTCTTAGGTCTTTGATGACCATGTACTCGTCAAAGTTGTCAAGGTAAAAAGAAGACCCGAAAAGTAGACCTTGAAGCGACTTTGCAGACGCATCAAACACTGAAAATTAGAGACAAAAATAATTAGAACGGTTTGAAGATAACAGTTAGTGATGGATGGATATAATCAATCAGCCTGTATTATTTACTGCTGGACACAGACCTCCTCTCATAAATCGAGGTGAAGCGAGATTAAGTCATACTCCACCACGCGGAACCAGTGCGGATTGGTGAAGGCAGGTTTGTAGCTACCGGCTGGTGGAACATATCAAGCCGCCTATAAGGCTTCCAATATGGCTTAACAACTACCACATTACGTTGTTACCGGAACCAACGGTTTGACGTGCCTTCAGAAGCACGAAGATGTCTAACTATGAAAATACAACAAAAGTTCTCCCATCTCAGGCCGACTGAGTCGAACGCTGTTAAACCTTGGTGATCGCTAAGAATACCGCGTTCGCACAGCACTTTAAGCGCCTTATACGACCTCTTGTGTATTATGAAATCTACGGTTTTAGCGAATAAGGCCCCAGGATGATTTGCCAGAGACTGATAAGTCGTGAACGTGATCTGGAATAAATCATAGGTAACACCGTGATCGGAATATCGCGTACGATGAAATATACCCAAGAATTTATTTAATACTCTGTATATGAAGATTGTGTATTTTTTTGGATTCCTTCGGGTTTTACTTTCCTCCTTAGTTTAAGAGTCTAGTTGGAATTAGGGATATTGAAAGCGATGGCTTTGGTTGATTTTTTACTCATTTCCGTCGCATTTGGGGTATTTTATATGTCTCTATTTGGGGGTCCGGAATAGTGACAACCGGAAAAGCAAGTAAAGGTTAATAGTTAGGTTAGTTAGGTTAGGTTTATAGTTTTGAATATAAAGTGTTAACTTATCATCATCATCAACAACCGAAAGACGTCCTCTGCAGGACAAAAGCCTCCCCCAAAGATCGCCACAACGACCGGTTCTGTGCTGTACGCTTTTACCTGCGACTTTCACCAGGTCATCGCTCCACCTTGTGGTGGGCTTGCCCATTCTACGTCTTCCGGGACGTGGTCGCCACTCGAGAAACTTTCTGCCCCAACTACGAGCTACTTTCTGCTCTACGAGCGATGTGCCCCGCCCACTGCCACTTAGTGTTAACTCAATTAATTATATTTTAGAGTTATGCTATTGTTACATTCTGTCACAAATACTAGCTGGACTAGCTTGTGTGTTGTTCAAGTCATTCGAGTTAGCTAAATGATTCTTATCTTCTAACTGTATTATATCCTACAAAAAATATCCATTTTTCTTATGCAATAATTATTTGTAGATAGACGTTAATTTTGGGTAACATTTGCATACAGATTTATTATAACTCTGTAACTGTAATTATGTCAAATTTTCAATGCAGCCTAAGTTCCGAAGAATCAATTAACACAGAGTAACAACAAATAACCCCATCTGCCTTCACCGAACCCTACAGTATTTGGTCACATAGCTCGAAGAAATACTAACAACATGGAGAGATTACTGGTGACAGGCAAAATAGAGGGGAAGAGACCAAGGGGCAGCCCTAAGAGATGGTCGGATCAGCTATCGAAACAACTTGAGATGCCAGTCAGCGCGGCGCTCCAACTGGAAAGTGATCGCAGCAGATGGAGAGAAATTATATAAAAGTCTAGCAACGGAGTCACGATCCTCAGTCATGAGGGAACGACTGAAGAAAGAGAACAACAAATAACAAAGGAATCATAGAGAAATCATTGACTCCGTCCACTTTACAAGAAAAACTGGCGTGTTGAAAAAGGAAGATAAGTAGAATGTAGAGCGTCCTAAAAACTAATAACAGTCATATTTCGGTAAATGCTGACTTGAAGAAAATATGCGGTCCGGAGACCCCGTCTGGAACGAAGTTTCCTACGGTATTTTTTCGACTCTAAAGGTGATATAATATGTAGATTTCTATTGATTATATTAGTATGTTTTTGTTACGCCAAAAAGCGCAGACCCCTATTTTATTCAACTCTCTCTAATTTTTATATTTTATTTTTTATCATTTTTTCAAAGCAAGAATGTAAAGGATATAAACCAATAAATTTCATTTAATATTTTAGAAAAAATTGTCACGTAATAAAAATTACATACAAAATCGTGAATTATTAATAATATACAAAAAGTCTAAATAAGTAATTATATGATTTATTAACTTACTCTTCTAAGTTTGCATTATTTACACTTGCTGCAGTTTCTGTTTCTCAACTTTCCATGATAAAATTGCAATAATGACACAATATAAATCCCGCGTGAATTAAAACGTGCTTAGAATTGAGGTTATACAGCTGATCGCGCACAATACTTGCTGCTTGAATCTCGATACTCACACGCACACACACACATACAACCGTATATAGTAGAAATTGACAGAAAGGAAGAGAAAGAGAGGGAAAGGTCTCCTGGACCCATCCAGGAGACCTTTTTCAGGAACGCTTTTTCCTTACGTGACAATTTCTGCCAGTTCACTCTACTATAAGCCGCGTAAAAGAACTTCGTTCCAAAAAATGTCCAGTTGAAACGTTGACATAAAATGATAAGTAACACTCTCTCTAAACTCGGTTTAATGAAAATTCCTGAAAAACAAAATCAAACACCAAAGCTCTTCAATTTGTCAATTTAGTCCCAACACCGAAGTGGACACCACAAACTCATTCAAACCATAATAAATCATAGCTCCCCAAACAAATATCGTCATACCATGACCTAACCCTTCCATGAATTTCCATTCAGAATACGCCTTCAAACCCTCAACATGTTCATAAACGAGTCATCATCGGGATGAAAATGGTTGAATGTATTCATAGTTTCATATAAGGATCGTCTAGCCTGGAAATTAAAGTGTCGTCCTACGTGGAACAATATTAAGTAATGTTGTGTTTAGACTGCAAAAGTTTTAAGGGCTTGAAATATGGGTGATCGTTTCTGGGGCAGCTTGATCAGCTCCTATATGCAAGTTGATTTTCTACATTCGTTACAGTAAGTACATTTTTGCAAAGTCACTTCAGTGAAATAAAAAGTCACGTGGTCAGAACGCTGTTGATTACGGAAAGAGAATAAAAACAAAGTTATTGCAACCCGGTAATTTTGCGAGACTAAGCTCTCCATAATTTCTCATCACTAATACTCCTGTAAGCTAGAATTCAAGATGATATTTTAATTGGTTAATAGCAACACCACCAATGAAATGTGATGAATAATCGATTCTCAAACGGATCGTTTTCTTCTTGAGGTACTTAAGTACCCCTCAAAACAAAACAGTAGGAAGTCATTTTTGATACGGAAGTAATTAAAGTCGAATCTATCACCATTATTTGGACACATTATGTAAAAAAAACGTCTAATAATTTATTTACTCTCTTAGACATGTGGTTTTCTAATAATATTTATTACTTTTATTGTAAACAAGAGAAAAGACACGTAAGTTTCGAAAGTCTTAAATTAATGATTACAAGGCAGGCTTGTACCAAGAAAGTTATAATTTCTAATCATTATAAGATCTTACTATAATTAATAGCTCATAGAACTAGCTCCGTATGAATGCACCATTAGGAAGATCAAGGAAATTGGAACGTCAACGCTGAACATTCTTTTTATAAGTGGCTAACGTAGGCTAGCTATAAATGGAGAGGATATTTTGAAGAACAAAAAATATATTTTATAAATTGAGTCGGTAATGCTGTGTTGTCAAGTCATGTTTCATTTTGATGAATTCATAAGAATCATAAATGCAGGCACCGTAGGATTGTGAGATCCCATATAATCGGTTGATGATTGAGTAGCATAAATCCAACTAAACCTATCAAACCAACCTCAAACATTTCGGTAAAAAGACTTATAGGAAAAATTTTGAGATCGAAAGATACGCTCAAACCATTAGACACAACCCTCGTCAAGTTATATCAAGAAGAACGCTAACGTAAAAAAGATAAAAAAATCTCAACAGAAACAATTCGTTATGAAGCTGTAATTACAAATTTTATTATAATAAGGAATTATTAATTCAAATATTCATTAATGCCGAATCTTTATCCGTATAACGCCGGGGTGTACGACAGATGTCCAGAATTTAATTTAATATAAGTCTCGTTTCACTTTTCTTTTAATATAACATCTTCGAGGCCGTCCCAGATCTCATTTTTGTAGACAATTAGATGTAAATTCAATTTAATATCCGACAGCAGAGTTCCGTGGACTTTGGAATGGAATATTATTTGGCCTTTAAAAGCAATAAACAATTTATCGTTGATAGTACTTGAAACACGACGGTGTTTGTTTGAGTGCGATGAAAAAAATTGGATACGCTTTCAATATGCCGAGTTTTTGTAAGAGAGCTCTTAATGAAATTGAAGCGTGATAATATAAAGGTGAGCGCTTTTGTCATTTTTTGTTGCTGAATTTTAACGTGTCAGCTTAATACTGTAGAAACTACTACACTAATAAAGTAAAAGAGGGCACTGTCTATAAAGTAATCTACATACTATTACTCAAAATTTGCAATGTCCTTATAGAATAGGCAGATGTGAATGGGTATACGAGGAGGGATCAAAAAGTAGTGAGAATGAGATAGAATATAATGACTATTGATAACTTAATAATTTATTTTTCTACTTAGTTTCCGAGTCTCTCTACGAACCGAGTCTTGCGCTTTTCCAAGGCTTCAATCCCTTTCACAAAAAAAGTTTTGTCTTGGTCCTGCAAAAAGCTTTCCACAGCATCCATCACCTCGTTATCGTCTTCGTACCTGTTTCCCCTTAATTATTTTTTTCAATTTGAGGAACACATGAAAATTGCTAGCTACCAGATCTGGTGAATAAGGGGGGTGGTCAACCAATTCGAAGCCAGCTTGCTGAATGGCAGCCATCGCAACTGCCGACCTGTGCGCCGGTGCGTTGTCGTGATAAAACAGCACGCCCCTTCGAAGTTTCCTTCTCCTTTTCTCTTTGATGGCATTTCTCAACTTGGGAATTAAAGCTGCATTATATTGTAATCAATCAACAATATTCCTTCTGAGTCCTAAAATATTGGGGCCATAACCTTGACAGCCGATGCCACGACACGAAACTTCTTCGGGGTCGGTGATGATGGCCGTTTCCATTGCGAAGATTGCTGTTTTGTTTCGGGATCAAAATGATGGACCCATGTTTCGTCCATTGTTACAAAACGAGACAAAAAGATTTCAGAATCTTCTTGAAACTTGTCCAACAATATCTTCGAAATGTCAAGTCGATTTTGTTTCTGACTGTCGGTTAACATTCTCGGCACCCATCTTGCGGAAACTTTTCTCATATTCAAAGATTGTTTCAATATGGATTGAATACTTTCATATGCAATGCCCGTTTCTTGAATTAAGTATCGGATGGTAACTCTTCGATCGCTCAATACAATTTTCTCGACTTTCGCAACATTTTCTTGGGTGACTGACGTCGATGGACGGCCGCAACGATGTTCGTCTTCCGTGTTCGTTCTCCCTACTCCAAATCGAGAAGCCCACCTTGCTACAGTGGAATACGGCGTAGCAGACTCTCCTAATGTTGGTTCCAAATCGCAATGAATCTCTTGCGTCGTTAACTTTTTTAAACAGAGGTATTTAATAACGGCTCGCACTTCATTTTTCTCCATTTTCGAGAACACGTTCCGACACGAAGCAAACAAATGACTACATTAAGAAAAAAACAAAAGTGAACCCAAGTTTTTTTTTTGTTAATATTACAAATATGTATCTGAGCTATGCCTGCTAGTATTTTTTTTTAACAAGGAGTATGTCGTTCTCACTACTTTTTGATCCCTCCTAGTAAATTGATAACAATATATCTTCTGACAAGGCAGGTATTTCGTGCGGGACCTACGATTGGCTACGATTCATAAGATATTAATATCTGTAAAAAGTATGGACATTAGGTTTTTTTCGCAATAAGAACTCTTCTTGCGTGCTCTAGACCTATATAAAGAATAATTATCCAGCACTTCGGAAGTAAAAGATCATGCAAAACTTATTCTACTTAAAGTATTAACCTTAAACTCCAGAAATATCAAACGTTGCAATCCGTCAAAGATCACTCTAAAATTCAAACATTCTTACACCAAAGCGCATGATAAATTCCCTTTTGAAAAGTTTAAGAAGTTAAGTCCATCGGCTGACTTGTCATGAGCATGCCCAAAGTTTCCGCGGTTATATAGGGACTCGGATTTATAAACGGCAAACTTTGTTTCATGCTAGGCTCAATTCGTTTACCGATTTCCGTGCGGATTTAAGGATGAAGGCATTTGTTTGTCCTTTTGCTGGAATGGTGTAACGTAGTATGATTTTGTTTATATTGATTCTTTTGTGTTTCTTGTAATAGTACAAGAGGGTCTTTTGAATGCCCTTTTGACTAAGCTACAACAATTTGATCTTGTGTTTGAGTTATTGTTCTCACAAAATCTGTATTTGTCAAAGTAGCCACTTTTAGTCCTTACTCTGAGATAGCCACATTGTGGCCAATTTTCATTGGACAAAATGTTTATCGATTTCCCAACAGTTGCACTATGTAATATTTTAATTTTAACGCCCTTACCGCACTACGGCGCAAAAAATATGTAACTCGACTATAGCTACGATGCTTTTATGTAAATCTGTTCATACGAGAACTACTCAATAGTCATTAGTATAGATTTGAAATTATGAATCAGAATCAGAATATTTTTTATTTAGGTTAAATATTACTTATGAATCGTCAGAAAAGTAAATAAGGCTCTACCACCACTTTGGAAAGTAATTCCTGTTGAGAAGAAGTGCAAGTAACTCCACGGTTACTCTTTGAAAATGAAGTTTAACAATTATTCCTTCTACATTTTGTTGTGGGGTATGGTAGAACAATGTAGACTGGTCTATCAAGTGGGTCTAATTTGTTTGAATACACGTTTGGTATTAACTAAAGCTCATTTTCCTAAAATGATTCTTTTCCCAGTATATTCATATGATTCTAAATTGAACGCCACTTATATGGCTGGTCTAATCTAATTGCAGTACAAAATTTGGGATATGAGTTCATTTAGAATCGTATATCATTGTCAGATTACGGTGACCGTCTGCAAGGCCTTTGTTGAAAAATGGAACATATTTGGACTGAGGGTTTTATTAAAATTCACGAAACGAGAAATATATTGAGTTAATAAAATATCTGAGTTATAACACGAATGTAATTGTGTGCATTGAATTTTCATGAGTATTATTATGAGTTGGGAATTTAGTGACCGCAGTATATATACAAGGTGTAACATAATAAACGTAGGATGCGAAAGTAGTAGTAATATAAATTGATATGTTAATTTGCGAAAATGCTGTTACCCCTTCAGTGCGCTATAACAAACTTAATTTATATTTGATTCAGAGCAATACGGAGATCACAAATGCATTTCTAATGCGTATTTTTCAATATGCACATACGTAAAAGTTCCATTGATAATTTGGGTATAAAAGTGCTTAAAAAGGGTAAAAATTTGGAACTTTGGTTATTCTTTTAAATTTCTGAAGCAATTATCTAATTGGGGTGTCTGAGCTTTATTTATAATACATCTTGTATATACTTTACCAAAACCAAAAAAAATAAACACCATTACTGTCAAACATTGGATGAGGTATACTGTGTGGATCTTCATTATGGCGACAATGTTACCAATGTGATTGGAGAGCTTATTTTCCTTATACCGAGCCAAATTCTAAACTCCGGACCGTTATTGAGAATTTCCGAAAGGAAAAATTTCAGCATCAGTACGCCCGAACTAGAATTCGAACCCCAAAACTTGTGAATTCCAACTGACATATGCTACTACCAACAATCGAGAGGGAGAGAGGAGAGATGGCGATAGCTTTCAGAAAACCTACTCTTAAGTTGGCATAAACGTTTTGTAAGAATATTCTTAAAGGCAGTGAATGTGTTTCTAAAATAGAAAAAAAGAAAATATTACTTTTAAAAATAAAAAGAAAACATTTAAACTCGAGTCCATATTACTAGTAATTTTAAGAACCAATGGATATTGAAAGCGCCCCGTTTTATTCGAGGGTCGTAAGCCAATTTGTTTCAATGTCCCAAGGTCAGGATAGCTTGAGTGCTGGGCATGCTTCTTTGGGGTGCATACACAATACTTTTAAGAAATATAGGTACCTGACAATTGTCTTCTTCTTTCGATAGATTAATAATAATAATATATTAATATATTGTTTCAATGAAACAATATGTGTATGTGCCATTTTAATAATATACACTGATCAATTTTAGCTTATAAGACATGAAATATTTGCATGCCATGAAGCTGGGTGTCGTAAAACACTTCCTTGATGACAACTTTTTTATTTCTATGTCTTCGGAAATTCCGGAGCCTTCATATTCCACTTGTTATAGATTGCAATCCCAACTAATACAACTAAAACGGTGATGGTTTATTTTAAAAGTTTTGAAATGGATTATATTTCATTTACGTGATCACCTACCTACAGACAACCTTAAATGACTTTTGTCACTTCGTCTATCGCAATACGCTTGATCACCCACTATGAGTATAGGTAACGTGACGTGAATCACGTAACTGCTACATGTACATACAGCTTTAGGAAAAGGGTTAGAATCGTCGATTCTGATCACGTAAAGTCTGATCGTGACTGTTAATGGTACATTTTTATGACCGCTCAGGTGAAAAATAAATGGATATTTGCCTACCTTAGTTCGAAGTTATCGGTCGGTAATCGTGAATTTAAATATCCACCCGAACAATGGAGCGAGGCTTGATCTCTATGAGTGGCTGAATCCTTTTTGTATCTACATACTGTCGTATGTATATATATCATGCGAATTTGCTGCGCAGGTAAAGAGTACAAAGTTCCAACAGGTTCTTTTCTAAAAGACTCTCTGGTTTCCTCCACTCTCATTCGTGAGTTTTTTTAGCGTTGATTTACTATATGACCCTACTGATATAATAATATCAGTAGTATTACTAATAATAATAATTAATTATTATAATTATAAAACTTATAATAATAATTAATTATTTATATGAGGCATCAGAAATTGTATAATTTACAGGCCCATATATTTTATACCTTAAAGTCTAACGTACATATAATACGAGTATATTAAACTTATAAACTAAGTAACATGTAATTTCCGCGACATGTTTCGCTGTGCGGGGGGCGTCTCGTAGTCTTCCACGAAATTTCCTGAAGACGACAACCTTCGGCCTGAACTCCTCGCTCATGAAGGTCTCCAGCTTGACAGTGGGAACTCGCACCACAAACGAATTAAACGCCGCAATGTTTTGCAAGTTTTGCTTCTCGACCCTCAGAGTGTACATGGTCTTCTTACGCGCATACTCCACAGTGTCAGCAGCTTGGTGCTTGGTGGTGTTATGTAGCCGTGACACGTACAGAACCGTCATTGGTACTGCTGAACGGAGGAGCATTCCATCATCGACCGACGCTGTCCCACACCGGTTTTGTCGAGGAGGCTTCTGCTTCCTTACCACCTTAATGAAGCCTTCCCCGTCACTTCTGTGATGTGAAACAACATACAAACTTTCACATTTGTTTGTTACATAATCACGCAAAAACAGCTGAAATGATTGGAATGAAATTTGACACACTCATAGTTTATTAACTTTTTTTTACCTGGGGAATGCAGGATTGCATTGGACTTCTGCGAGCCTCGGAGGAAACTCGCACGGTGGTCGGATTCCTACCAACTAAAAACCCCAGAGTTGCCGATATCAGCACTATAGAGGGGCTCCGGGATCTCCGTATGGAACGCACCACTGCCCCTCTAGTGCCGCGCTCTTAAGAGCCCGTCATCGGGGAGAGACTTGACAACACGAAGGACGCTCAGAGCTTCCACCCCTAGCGTCCACGACCCCGTAGGCCCCCCTGCTGATGTTGGTGCAGGGTGTGATAGTTTATTACTTAGATTAACACATAGGAAACTTTTTATCCCGGAAAAATATTAGGCTAAAGTCAACGCGCACGAAGTAGCGGGCAGAAGCTAGTAAACTCTAAGCCTATCTATTTCTGTATAGCATAACAATTATTGGCTATATAGTAAGAGAGTAGTGATGAAATACACTACACCTACATTTACTAAGTGGTGCAGAGTTACGTATGGCTGAAGATAAGTCCAATGTAATAGGGGTGAGCCTATTTGCCATAATGTCAGTACAATGCCATGCCCAGGATACGAACCTGGGTCACTACACCCAATGCATGGTCACACTCCTGTAAAGCAAAGACTAAACAGCCGTAACAGCTTTATAAAGTTCATTAAGCCTGGAGCCAATAAAAGCGAGGCGCAACCTTTGGAGCGAAGGAGTATCGCTACCAAATCCCTTTGTTCGACCTACTGAGTGTCCCCCATAAATTACCATACCAAGTCTGTAAGTCTTTAAATAAACTTCGGACCCAGGTCGGCCGAAGGAAGGAGAAGATGATCAGGTGGGGATTCACGGACAGTACTAATCTGGAGTGTTTGTGCGGCGCAAGGCAATCGATGTCCCACCGTATATCATGCTCTGCGTGCCCTAACACCTACACGTAGCAAGATTTGATGTCTGTTACCGACATTGCGATCGATTTGGCCACCTTCGGAGCCGCATCTATAGGATTATAATCATGTTTGCCACTGTACAGTTTTAGCCTCCGGACTGCTGTTTAGAATGTAACGAGAGAAAGCACTTTTGTTCGACCGAGGATTCTATCCCATGATCTTGTGATCGCCTCACCGTACACCAATAAGACAGGCTAGGAGTGTACCTAATGTTAGTAAAATAAATACCTATTATTAATGTAAAAACATTATTGATGAGTCAAACCTAATTAATTTTTTCTAGAAGGGTATAATTAAGTAGTAATTAAGTTACTCTTGACTCGATTATTTTTTAACTATTTTTAGGTATCCGTGGTATAATTAATTTAAAAAAATACACGTTTGCCAAAATGGCACCACTTTTACCAACAAAAAGAATATTTTAATCATAAAACAAAACCAATAACTCAATAATACAATTTGATTAATTTAAAACAAAAGAAAAATAATTCAGAGTAGGCACACCGACAATCAAACGGACAGAGGTTTCTCTTAGTGAATAGATTCTACAGCGAAGACTGTCCTACTGAGCGGGCAACCGCTTATATAGGAATTTCCCCGCCACAATTCTTCCCCACTTATTGTGACGCATTTTCTTGTTCTGCTAGCACTATATAATTTTAGTTCGAAAGCTGAGTTTTAATGAATTTTAATTCACTATCAAGAAGATATTAATATTAGTAAATAGTCAGGATTGTTGGAATTTGTACGTAATTGTATCAATTGTGGGTAAAAGATGAATTATGAAAGCAGAAAAATGCAGATAGATATGTAGAATCTATTGAACTTACTGCTTTAATCACATGAGGTGCTTTAGGTTCGTATTGATCTTTCATAATTGATAACAATACAGAATTTATCTCACTCCTGAAACTACTTTCAGAATAAAATATAAAAACAAACTCAATAAATATATGAAAATATTCTTATCCCTAATACCTATTTCGTTGCAGGCGAGGTGCCAACAGAAGCGGGACTAAATCACCGCTTCGACAGACATAAGCTATTGGAACAATAGAAATATATGAAATATTGTAAACTACTGTACTGAAATTGAAATCTATTCTAATAATATTTTAAAAATATTATTAATATTTGCTTGAACAAACCTGACTGACATTTAAATCGTGGACAAATTGTGATCTATCCATTAGTTACTATACAAATTGAGATCTAAGGGCTTAGTACAAACAGATTGAGCTTAGCGTAACTTTGCAGAGTTTGTGAACTATGGGAGTGGAGGAAGCCAGAGAGGTATGTAAGGAAAGAACCTGTTGGAACTCTGTACTCTCTGCCTACCCCGCAAGTGATCTGGCGTGATGTTATAGATAGATAGAGGAGTTTGTTGTATGAAAAGGATGGCCCATTAACTCGATACTGTCACGCTAATGTCATTCTGTTCACGCTAAACCCTCTGATTGTTAAGCACAGTCCTTTTGACGTTATAATAACCTTGTCGAGAAAGCGTGCTGCCACGTTTAATTATATTAGTAAATTTGTTGTATGAAATGGATGGCATGTCGACTCTATAACGTAACACTAGCTTCAATCTGATCATGCTAAGTCCTCTGAGGGCTAAGCACAAACCAATTGACTTTATAGTAACGATGTCAAGGAATCGTGCTGTCAGGATCTTCTTTATTTAGTATTCTTTTAGTGTAAAAAGAATTGCATATGAACTCGATAGTGTCACGCTAACGACAATCTATTTGTGCGAGCCACTCTGATGGATCGGATTATCATCCAATGCGACATAAAACTAAACAAACGAATACCCGTGAATATCCCTATTCCTATATTTATTCCTTATCTTTTTCTATATTTATGCCTAAGAGAAATACGCCTACAGTGTAAGTGATCTGAGAATATTGTTTTAATATGATAAGCCGTTGTAGCCGACCAACTATAATATTACTAGAGTAAGATGGACTTATAACAGTTATAAGGGTTCCCTTTTGGATGTTTGAAGATTTAAAGGTAATGTAGATACGCTTTATTACCATGAATTGATCTGAATATTTTGTAAAGCCAGCTATTAAATTCTATATAAAAAGACAAATAGATTATAATATAGCTGATATAATTATTACTGCCTCGTTGATCTAGTGGCAAAGCGCATCGCTTGGTGAGCATGAGGTCTCTGGTTCAAATCCTAGGTCGGACAAGTGTAGTTTTTCTAACGAAATATTCCCAGTACATTCCGGAGTCTAGACTTGTGGCCGGTATATGGCAATAGGCTTGTCTCCTATTACATGGGACCTAACATCCTTGGCGAAACATGGGTGTGCTCAGTACACCTCTGCCACCCCCGCTTGGGGAATATAGGCGAGACGGTGTGTTATATAACTATGATAGACAGAACATGATAGCAGTGAGAGATGCTGAGCAAAAACCTCTCACAGATCTCGATGGGAGATAATAGGCCTTACTCTAGCTCGCAGATTCAGTGCGGATACATGTATTTATAAGTACAGCATGCTAAAATAAAATACTGTCCTAAATGACTATCAATAAAATTACACTACCATGGAGGAACAAAAATAAGGTGGACTTCACTAGTTTTAAATCAAATTAATTATTTTCATTCATCAAATTAATCTAAGCGTACTGCTCAAGACTTCCATCTGCCTTTTATATTCAATGGAAATATTTAAATATTTCCGAAACTATCCCACACAGTCCTCTACTAATTTCTTTCTAAGCACACCAAAATAAAAATGTCCCCAAAATAACGACTAACAAAATAATACAACGGATAACTCCGTAAGTAGTCAAGGTGCCCTTTACGAATTTTAACCAAATTGCCGCACTGTTCACGGTAACGAGCCATGACCATTGTAAACGCACTGCTCAAGAATTCCCACTGCCTTTTATATTCCGCTTATAGTATGCGGACAACGTCAAGGACCGGAGGAAATACGCCAACTGGATAAACGTGTATAGAAATGCACAATAATGAGGGCTTAACCGACTAAGAAAGTCACCAAAATTCAGTCAGTTGAGTATTGTAAAAGCCACAATTGCTAAGGACACAGCTTCTAAGCATGACCCTATAGCTAAGGTAACTAGTGGAAATGTACCTACTTTGGAAATATTTTCAAAAGTATCCCACACAGTCTTCATCTTATTCCTTTTTGAGCACATCAAAATAAAAAGATCTCCTTAATAACTGCTAGCAAAATTTCTGCTAAACAATAAAATTAAGGTGCACTTCACAAGTTTTAAACAAAATTGCCATTCTGTTCACGGTAACGAGCCGTAGCCGTTCTAAGCGCACTACTCCAGAATTCCGTCCGTCTTTTATATTCCGCTAATAGCTTATGGACAACGTCGCGGACCCAATGCATGGGGGATGAGTTTAATTCGAAATATGAGGGGTATGTTTGGATAGCGTGGCCTATTTAGCGGCTGAGGTTTTGGCTTACAGCGAAATGCCTACATTCCTCAAGCGGGTGTAGCAGAGGAATACATACGAACATTTCGTCGATGACGTCTGGTCCTATTGTAATGGGAGGTTACTGTAAATGGTAACTATTAAATGTCAATGTTACTGAGGAGTTTTTGATTAAATTACTATATGACCAATCATACCTTTGACACTTACGCATGTAAACTTCTTGGATGCCCTGACATGTGAGTCACGGAACGAAATTTTTTTTAATATTATTTCATCTGATAAAAATAAAATCCTAATGTACTCAATGCCCTTATTGTAGTAATAATGATTGCAAACTGTCAACGTGACCCACTAAATCAACGAGGCAGCATTGTGTTTACTATTTAAGTGAAAAAAGTATATATCAAATTGCTATTTAAAATAAAGCTTTTAAGTTTTCAAATACTTAGACTTCAACCTTTCAAATACTATTTTATCACAAAAATATTACACAACTATAGAATAAAATATCAAACATTTGAAAATAAGCCAATACCTAATACATTTACTAAGAATCTCTACAAAACTAACGCTATATTTCTTTCTGGCAAACATAAATAGCTTTCGCTACCCTTTATGTGCGGAGTACAGTCTTGGAAAAACAACGAAATATTTGTCCAGACTGTAAAATGTATTATTTCCGTGTTTATGTTTACCGCTTCGTAAATAGCACACGCGTTGGTGTTGCTAGCCACTGGTAAAAATTACCTTACAAATTAATTTATTAGTCGCAAAAATAATTTAATATTGATGTTAAAGGGACGCACTTATGTTTGCGAACTTAAAAGGTATCAGAATGAACACTTTTTAACCTCAAAATAAAAATCACTAGCAGGTTACTGAGTACGAAATATTGTAATATAAAATGAAAATGAGTATTAATGTAGTAGTAATGGAAATGATTATTTATTTTATTATCTATCACTTGCTTTAACGGTGAAGGAAAACATCGTGAGGAAACCTGCATGCCTAAAAGTTTCTCGAAGGTGTGTGAAGTTCGCCAACCCGCATTCGGCCTGCGTGGTGGACAATGGCCTAAACCCTCTCAGTTTGAGAGGAAGCCCGTACCCAACGGTGGGACAGTTTCTTAACAGGGTTAATACTATTATTGATTGTTTTCTTTTTTAGTGGGTGTAATAAAAAATAGTCTTTATAAAATTTTGTTTAATATACTTATCGAAATAAATTATTATTATGATAATTACGCTGTATCAACCAAAAAGTTATGTTCGTTCCATGTTTTAACCAAAAATAATAAACTAACCCACCAATTTTTTCGTTACTTCTCCAAAAATACGCATCAGAAATTTACATATTTCTCTTAATATAATTCGTTTTGCAAACCGTTTTTCCTTTTTTACCTAAGGCTGGTATCCCCAACTGTCGCAGTGCAGTTGTAGTTTTTCATATCAGAGTTTTAAAGTGAAATAATTTAGTCGTAATAATGTAACAAGTTGTACAAGGTGCTGGTTGGTGAAGTTGCTAGTTTGTTATTAACCATTAGTTCAGGAAATGTTCTGTGAACATTTGTGTAAGCTTCTTTAAGTTTTGTAATCTATAAATGTTTTATTTCAGACATTATTACGCGATAATAATGGTTGGAGTTATTCGGAGCATGAAAATTTAGAATTATAAAATGTAGTGACAATCAACTTCCTACATAATCACATATACAATTAAACAAACTTTTTGAAAATGTATAAGTACCTACATGATTTCGGCACAATTAGACGGTTACATAATATGTAAATTGTGAAATGTATACACTTAATTGATGACAACAACACACAACATTAAAGACACGACGCAAACATTAAAGAACTTTAAAAAATCTACCATCAATTGTAAGCCTTTGCCCCATGCTGCAGTGAGACATTTAATTAGCTTTAGAGACTACTCTAGAGCTTTAGTGTGGCTGGATATCTCGAGGTTCTGGGTAATCCTTAGTTGGAAAAAGAGTGGATTTCAATTGAAAAAATTTTAATAGCGGTCCAAAGTCTACAATTGTAAAAGGCCATCTCATTGGGCCCTTACATCGTCAGCGTAATGTAGGTGTATTCAGTACACCTTTGCTACCCTCACTTAGAATATGACGGTAGTATTTTTACATTGAATTGTAAAAAAAAACTTAAGTCTGAATTAAGTAGGATAGTAGTAGTAGGAAGCCTTTGAAAGTAAATAATTTATCGATTTTACGCAAATCCATTAACAGGTGACAAGAGACTTAGTTAATCTCGGTGTACCTATCTATGTCGGATGTGTTCTGTCAAAGTAGCACATCAGGGCTAATTGCCTATCTGTCTAAATTCCAATAGCTTTTACAGAGAGTTTGTTTGAATGAAAATTTCCATAACATTAGGCTTTATAGCATTTTGTTTGAAGAAGTAATAACAGAACTGTGAAAAGTGGCAAAATCTCGTTTCCGAGGCCAACATTTAGTTTCAGTCGTTTAACTTTTTGTTGTTTTTATAAACGTAGCCCTCTAGGATTTATTCCTGTGTCGTGGGTGCGTTTACAAACATTAAAAAAGACATACACAAAATACCCAGACCGAAACAAAAAATAAAACATTTTTTGTCACTCAATCAAATCAGCCTATTGTAGTCCACTGCTGGGCATAGGCCTCTTCCAATTCGCGCCAAAGTACACGGTCCTCCGCCTTCCGCATCCAGTCCCACCCTGTGACTTTCTTAAGGTCGTCGGTCCACCTAGCTGGGGGGCTCCCTACTTTACGTTTGCCAAGTCGCGGTCTCCACTCTAGAACTCGTCTGCTCCATCAGCCATCGGTTCTTTGACAGACATGACCAGCCACCACTGCCTCTTTAGCGAGATCACTTTGCGAGCTATGTCAACTACTTTGTTTTTTTGACGGATAACCTCATTTGGGAGTTTACCGCTCAAAGAGACTCCGAGCATAGCCCGCTCCATATCTCGCTCCACGACTTTGAGCCTATGGACTAGCCCCACTGTAAGTGTCCACGTCTCGGCACCGTATGTCATGACTGCTAGAACTCACTGGTTATAGACTTTCGTGTTCAGGCATTGTGGCAAACGCGAAGAGAAAACCCGACGTAGTTTGCTGAATGCTGCCCAGCCCAAGCGGATCCTTCTGTCGACTTCTTTCTCGAAGTTGTTCCTACCAAGCTGGATAACGTGCCCAAGGTAGGTGTAAAGGTGTGTTCTCGAATAACTTCGAGCATCGATTCTTCGACGTAGACTGGTCCCGCTGTGACATGTTCATTGAACATGATCTTGGTATAATCCAAATTAATGCCGAGACCGTCGAGAGGCTACATTTTACTGTGCAGCTTTTCGCTTAACTGTTCCAGCGCCTCCGCTATTATGACGATGTCGTCGGCAAACCGAAGATTCGTATCTTGCACTCGAATGCACTCACCGTCTATATTTATGCCCCGTCCCGCCCAGTCCAGCGTCTTAAAAACGTCTTCGAGCGCGTTGGTGAAAAGCTAAGGGGATATCACATCCCCCTGTCTCACCCCTCTACGCAGCTCAATAGGGTTGATCTTTTGTTCCTAGAGCTGTACGGTCATAGTAGCGGTATCATAAAAATATCTCAACACTTCGATATAACGCCAGTCAATACGACATCGTTGCAGAGCATCCAAAACTGCCCAGGTTTCAATGGAGTCGAAGGCTTTTATATTATATTAATAGTCGTGTTTTCTGGCGAGGCGTTGTGTGACTACTCTAGAGAACAACTTGTATACATGGCTCAGAAGTGAGATGGGTTTGTAGTTCTTTAGCAAGGTTTTATCGCCTTTTTTGAAGAACAGAGCCACCGCACTCTTGCTCCACGCTTTAGGTGTGAGGCCCTGGTGAATGATGGAATTGAAAAGGCTCGCCAGCTCTTTGAGAACCGGAGTCCCACCAGCTTTGAGGAGCTCGGTAGTAATCCCATCATCACCAGGAGATTTATTGTTCTTATGTTGCTCGAGGGCCACCTTGACCTCGCCCTGATCGACATGTGGGATGTCTTCCGTGTAATGGCGCGTAAGTGGGGCTATGTGGTCATCGTCGCTGGGTCTCATAGGCTTACCGGTCCGTAATGCATACAGTTCTCCATAGAAGCCGTCGATTTCTTCGAAAATCGCGAACCTAGGGGTCACGGTTCTGCCATCTGCAGTTTTGAATTTCGTCAGACGGGGGCGTCCGAGCTGTTGGGCGAAGACCTTAGTGCCCTTGTTTTGCTCAATTGCAGCCTCGACGATGCGGGTGTTGAAGCGTCTGAGGTCGCGCCGAATCAGGTTTCGGATTCTAAGGTTTAAGTCCGCTCTGACGAAGACGTCTGCGTAGGTGGCATTTTTCGTCTACTTCTCATAAGTTCGAGAGTCTCGGCCGAGAGTTTAGAGTCCCTGTTTTTGCTTTTTTCGCACAGAAACTTTCGAGACACATCCTGCAGCGTTCTGACCACTGTGTTGGTTTTCTCGTCAATATTGCCAATGGTTTCCAGCAAGTTAAAACGGTTTTGAAGTTCTAAATGGAACTTTACGGAACCCAAGGCTATTTGGAGCGCGGTAGGTCAGATAGTAAGCTTCACCATTCGGGCCCTTTCGGCTTGAAAGGCTATATTTAGGGTGATTAGGACGAGTCGGTGATCGTGGCCAGTATTAAACCTGTTGATCACAGTGACGTCCATAAATATATACCTCCTATCCGTCATGACGAAGTCTATCTCGTTCCTTGTCACGTTGTCGGGGCTTCGCCCAGTCCACTTTATATGGGGCTTATTCTTAAAAAAGGTATACATTAAGAAGAGCCCCTGCGACTCGAGAAAGTTGACTAGCATTTGCCCCCTGTTATTTCTGCGTCCCAACCCGAAGGGTCCGATTTTCGTTTTGCCGCGTTTTTGTACTTCCACTTTGGCGTTGAAGTCCCCCATAAAAACGTTGTAGTGAGCCTTTAGGGTGCGGTGTAGTGTAGAATATTTTCGTACACGGCTTCGGTTATCTCGTCAGCGCGTCTCGAGGTCGGCGCATATACCTGTACCACCTTTCGGGAGTACCTATCGGTGAGCAATAGTATAAGGGACGCTACTCGACACACTGCTAACTTTCACAACGCTGCTAACGAGGTTCTTATTGACCAGAAAACCGACACCACCCGGGAGAGCTGATCACCTTCTCGAAAGTAGAACAATTTACCTGACTCAAGGGTTATCGCGTCTTCCCCCTTACTTCGGACCTGACATACCCCCAAAATATGCCATTTTATGCGACCCAGTTCTACCTCGAGTTCGGTGAGGTGGTGGTCTAGCCGTAGTGTGCATCCATTATACGTCACGAGGGTCAGTTCTTTATGGTAGCCTCTCGTAGCCCGGAGATTCTTAGGACCCCCTCTACCGCTGTCGCCCGGCCGCTACCGTGATCGGGAACAGCGGGAGTACCGAAAACTGGGGGCCGGTTAAATAGTTGTGCTTTAATAATAATAATAATCATTTATTTCAGATAAAAAATATCTAGAAAATTTTTCATAATTTTAGCATAATGGGAGGTAAATTAGCCTACTATACCACGCTGGCCAGACGGGTTGGTATAGGTTTTGATTTCAAGTTTTCCTTCTCTACGCACTGGGGCGTTTGCGAGAGTGTGTTCCCTTAGTCGGCTTTTACGATACCTGCGGAATGATAGGGGGTGATGACACATGTATTCTTTCCCGTCACCATACGTCCGAGTGCTTATTTTGAATTTCATAAATATTGAGATTATTATCTATGAAAACACAACACCGCCCCCATTTTTTGTGATGCCTGAAAAAAAAATCACTTTTATATATATTAAGACTTTTTGACATCACAACGGCGAAATGTACAAAGCACATTTCTTAAATTTTTTTGATTCCATCTCTCATGCACCCAGCCCTAACCTAAACATAACTTGTAAATATAGACCACGGATACGCCTGTTTTCCTTCCATTTCCAAATCGCCATGAAACATAGCCATAGGTTGGAAAACATTTATTTTTCTGCAATCCCCGGGAGCCGTTCGTTTTATTTTTTACTTTATTTCAGTTCGATTGCGTTTTAAATTGCTCCTGTGATTGTCAGATAATTTGTGTACTGTTTTTATTTTAACTGGGCAAGTTTGTGCTTGGAAAAACATTTTTACTATTATAATGTAGTTTGAGAAATAATATTTTCAGTGTGAGTTTTTATTATGAAAACAGATAGGATAGTGTTGATTGGTTTTCGTTCATTTAGTTATTACTAAAGGTGGTAATTGTTACATTTCAAATACGTATGTTTACTCTAACATTGAGAAATGCTGAGTTTTTCTAGTGCGTTACTTACCTGTGCTTAGTAAGTACTTAATTTCGATTGGCAACACCTAATTACATAATGTGTTTTAAATAGTTTATTTTACACGACCGTAAACATATTTTGCCGATAATTTTAGGTGACATTGTTGTAGGGCGTAAGTCTATTGACGTTGCTACGATCACAATTACACAGTTCACACTCCTGATTGCTACTAAAAATACAAAATCCCCAGTAACACTGTTCGATCTGGGATTCGAAGACGAAAACACGAGAAGGCCAGTCGTACCATTAATTCGACTAACCAACTACTTTACTTTTTATTTTGACTCAAATTACCATAAATCACAGCTCAAACCTTGGCAATGTCCTACTATCTAACTGGCAAGATCTCCACAAGTATCATTAGGAATAATGGCACACTTATTTCAAAGCGTTTTTTTATAGAAAAGAGAGTTGTATAGAAAACATCAGTTTCGGACATCTATTACTAAGGCAGGGCTTGTCCTTAATTAAAATTAAAATAGAATTACGAGCGATACGCGACCTCAATATTTAATTAATTCTAATATTTTAATTTTGAGGCCTACTTTTCGGAGTATTTTACGATTGAGAATAAGAGGTTTTTCTTTTGGAAAATTTATTAGTAGCCTATTTTAGAACTTGGTGTCCTGGGGACTGGTATTAATACACTAAAATAATTTTGTAATCATTTTACATAGGCAATGTGCGAACGGGTCCTTTCGGCCGCCTTGGTAACAGAGTTTCGCAACCAGTTGCGAAAGAGGATTTTTTACTCTTTCTTGGCAACTGGCTGCGATAGAAGAGTGTTTTTTTTTAATATGCAACTTGGTTGCCAGCAAAAAAATCTCGGAGAGTGTAGTTGTGATATAAACGTACCTTTTTCTCATACGCAACAACTTACCAAATTCGAATACACATTGGGCCCTGAATGTAAACGTTTTAAATTGTGTCATTTTTTAATTCTATTTGTTTTATTTTTTAACAGAGAAGAGTTATAAAGAGAGAAGAGTAAAAGTCAGATTATTTTGCAAGTGAACAACCTTTAGGAATTTTATTATAGGAATTTTGTATTATATACATATGTTTATTAAATTGCTGGGATAAAAGTATGTTAAGAAACTATTTATAAGTATTGGCGAGCGATTCGCGAAGCCTGTGTTCAGCGGGAGACGAGTATAGGCTGATGATGATATACCATTTATATTTTTTATAGGGATACTTATGTTACTTCAGTGGCAATATGATATTATATATCAAAAAGTATCCAGAGTAGCTGAACACCTGCACTATTTGTTAGGATATTCTGATACTTATTTTGAATAGAAATTTCATTCAAATATACCTATCTATCTTTTTCGATTATATCGGCCATCTCCTACTCTGTAATTTAGTCCTAGTACCATGACTAAAATTGTTAATATTACAAAAATATGATGAGCAATATGGTTAGTTAAATTGAAAAGAATAATCATTCCCCTTAATGAGTTTCTCGATGCTAAATACTCACCTCGATGAAACAAAAGAAGGATCTAAATAATAAGAAAAAGTCCTTGATTGCAACTAGTTATGAAGTTTGGTTGCGGTGGCGGCAAAACATTTCTTTGTTGGCAACCAGGTTGCATCTTAAGAAAAAAACACTCTTCCATCACAACCAGATGCCATGAAAGAAAAAAAATATCGTCTTTCGCAGATGCGAAACTCAGTTGCCATGGCGGCCGAAAGGGAACGGGTACCACAAAAAGGAGCGAATAGATGTTTTTAAACAACAAGGGGCGAAAACAGAGAGCAAACGGTTCCGAAACCATCTCGTCATTCTGAGAATTCGTCACCCTCTAATCGCTTCATTCATCGACTTTGGTAATATAATATAAACTGATGTAGACTATATACGTCTGTTATATAAAAGTTCTTTGATTATAGCTTTTTGAAACATTATCGGTGAACTGATCCTGATCTAAGCGTAGGCCGTTAAGCTCAATGGATCAAGTAGTCACGGGTGTAGTACGGGCGGTCCAAGTATTTGTATGAAAATATATACACTTGTAAGTTGGAAGCGACTTAAAGCGTACAGCATACCCATCATCATGCATCGCCCAATTTGTAAGTACTCCTTTTTTAACTAGCTTTTTGTATCTCACCACTGGAGAAAGGTAGCCCCTCCTCTCTCCATAAAACCTCTATCTTTGGCCAGTGACAGTTATCTAGCCAGGTATGCGTCGAGACTATTGCCCTTCTGTGTCCCACTGATGGGTAAAAATATCCCTTTTCCCTCTTCATAAAAATTCTTTGCCAATGAAGGCTCCAGATTGATGTTACATCGCTTTCTAAGCTTATCATTATAAACTTAGCTCTTGTTCTGGGACCCACTCAGCACCTTATATTTTATTCCAGCATTCATCAAGCACAACTATTCATCAAAGCCATTTCGCTTTCACGAAACAAGCCCATAATAATATTTGAACTGCGTTCAACCCAATATTACCTCCAAACTCGAAGTTTGTATAAAGTTTAATGCTAAACAAAGACCCCTATTGCAAGGGGCCGAGGGAAACTGATGTTCCGAAATCCGGAATTAGCGTTGGGTGATAAGCACCACCTCGGCCGTGGATAGGTCAGAATACACAGGAGATAATTAGATAGATATTTAACAGGATAACTCCTGTTACCTAAACGGCGTTAAGGAATATGAGTACCTAATAGATTGGATTAGGTTACGTTTTGGACTCCAGTTATAAGAGTCTTGAGCAGAAATAATATTCTTACAGTAATATTGTCTTGCTTTAATGGTGCAGGAAAACATCGTGAGGAAACTTGCATGCCTAAGAGTTTTTCGAAGGTGTGTAAGTTCGCCAACCCGCACTGGGCCAGCGTGGTGGACTATAACCTAAACCCTCTCAGTTTGGGAGGAAGCATGTGCCCAACGATGGGACAGTTTCTTAACAGGGCTAATATTATAATATTGTCGACTTAAAATGTCATCCCTTTCACGCTACAGCGTGTAAGCTACACTAAAGTTATAACTTTAGTAAATAAATATGTAAACAAATAATGATTTTTCGATATCGTTAATACACTTGAGTGAAATTATTCGCGTCACAGCCTAGTAGGAGAGCCGGCCGGCTCTGTGTTGACAGATTGGCGCTACATTCAAAACTTATACATCCTTGTGTGTGTACTTACGTGGCCCCACTTTTGTAATGCACGTGCTTCCTACGTTTGTGCGCTATTTTACCATAGAATCATAGCACAATATTATCTTCAGTCTGCAGTGTTTCTTGCTTCTTTACTCTAGAAACCATTCCTATGTTTTAGATGCGTTTTCAGCCATGAAATTCGTACATTCCTAGAGCGATATGAACATTTGTGGGTCACGATAAACAACAAGGATAAACTTAATATGGGGATCGCACACACATTACTAGTTCAAGTGACTACCTATCTACACTCTAGCCACTAAGTCAGTCCGTCATATTAAAAAAAATACATATACTTCTTTAAAAGCAGTATTGAAAACGGTTGCTATGTTGAAGTACTATACAAAATAATACCGACCTAAATATAAGCATACTTAGACACCCAATGTCCCATAACATTAAAGGAACTTATGAACATTCTACATAATGAGGCGTAGTGTCGCATCTACAAGCCACTCTTTGCCCCTATCGGCCTTCGGTGTTAATTAGCGAACTATGCCAAAAAACAAAGCAGACTTGCTACTTACAGTATCGGTTTCTTCTTCTTTATATGTTAATGGTTCATATTTGTTCCGGTAACTGAATGGCTAGCTTAACCCCCATGTAAACAGATTTTACCTTCATCTACCTACTTGAGTCTGGATCAGTTATAAACGATTTCCTTACTTTTTGGAAGCTCAATGTCTAACGCTACCATCCTTACACATACAAGTTCTAGTAACGGCAATCATGTCACTTTTTGCACGCTGTTTTTGATACCGCCATCGACCCGAGTTAGTCGTTAAAACGCGTTGCAGCGTCGATAAAGTCGTAAGAGGTACGAATTTGATATCGTGATCGAATGCAATTAGTCGTCGGAACGCGATGAAGCTTCGATGCAGTCACTCAGACGTTTGATACCGTGATTGAACAAGTCACCGAATTGCGATATAGCATCGAAGCTGTCGCAATATCGCAAATCGCGGATCGGCGATGCATAAAGTATCGTGTATGCTTTAGCCCAAAGGAAACAGGTTCGCCTTGCCTTTGGTTTTAAAGTCTCTCATTAAAATGGTTCTGTAACTGAAATGGTGGAAAATGCTTCAATCTCCGCGATTTGATTCTACAAGTACGTTTAAAAAGAAAAATAAATAGGCTTTGTTTTTCTTTCGGTGGTCTATGAACACTTTGTTTGGGTCAGAATCTTATGCGTTCCGTTTGAAGATCCTGGAGCACTCTACAGTATTGAAGGTGGCTTCCGCGGTTTTTTTTTGTATAGTTAAAGTCATATCTCCATAGTTTAAGAACCAACCTCTCTATAGTTTGAGAATCTTCTAGAGATTTCTTTTTTGTGAAAGAGATAAAACAAAAGATTGGGCTAAGTGTGTAAGCTCAATAAGGTTTCATATCGAACAATTCTCAGTAGCAGTTTAGGATCTGGGAATGTGCCTGGGATAATTACCTACTATTAGATTAGGACCGTAAATCTTCAAATGTACAATTCCTAGTACCTGCATCTCTGTTCTTATCTTATCTTATATTGGCTTGCCGGACTCAGGATACCTCTGGCGCACTTCGACCCATGGGATCTTTTGTGCTGTCCTTGCCCTAATGCTCTTACGTACCTGAGGTGTCCAGTACTCCCTGTATTAGGTTGTAAATTCCAGCAGGGGGACAGAGCCGTAGTTCTTCTGGGTTTGGATAGGCCACTCCCAGCAGTTCCATTCGCCGCGCAGCCAGAACGTCGCAGTGACAGATGACGTGCTTCATGGTTTCAGTTTCTGTGCCACAGCACCTGGATACCACGTCGCCGCATAGTTTCATCTTGTGTGGATGTTCTTTCGTGCCATAGTGGCCTGTAAATGCTCCCGTTATTTGCCTTAGTTGTAGTCTACTATATTTTAGTAGTCTCTTGCAGTCGCTTTCACACCATGCGGAAAGGAATTCCTTTGAGTGTCGAAGCCCTGTGTGTGTTTGCCATTCTTTCTTGTGTTGTTCTTGGGCATATTTGAAGAGTGCGCCTCTATAGGCACCGTCTGGTATGCCTATGAACGGTTCTGGACCAACGGGTTTTTCCATTGCTCCCTTCCTGGCTAAATCATCCGCACGCTCATTGCCATGAACTCCCGTGTGCCCAGGGACCCAGACTAACCTGACCGTGTTGCGCGCTCCACATCTGTCAAGAAGGTATGCGCACTCCGCAGCCAGTGCTGAGTTCAGCTCATAGGAGCCGACGGCCTTGAGGGCAGCCTGACTATCACTACAAATGTAGACTTTCTTGCCCGTGATTCGTTTGTCCAATATCTCTTTTGCACAAATGTTTATTGCATAGGTCTCTGCCTGGAATATTGATGTAAACCTGTCCATGCTTTGGCTGAGGCTGTATCCTTCCGTGTATACTCCGGCTCCTGTTCCAAACTTGGTTTTGGATCCGTCAGTGTACCATATCATTTGCTCCTTGCCTTGCTTGTTTAGACCACTTTTCCATTGTTTCCTGGTTGGGATGTGAGTGCTAAATCTCTTATTGAACATGTATGTTGTTAGGATCTTGTCGCTTCTCATGTTCCTTATGTCATCTAGTTCCTTATCCGGTTCTAGTTTGGTGTGTTCGAGGCCTGGCGCCGTTATGCTCCATAGTCCAGCTTTCTCTAGCCTATAGAGTGCCTTCCTTGCCTCAGTTTCAATGACGATATGTAATGGAGTTAGGTTGAGTAGCCTCTTCATAGCTGCCGTCGGTGTTGTTTTGAATGCACTTGTGATGGCCAGGCAGGCTGTCCTCTGCAGTTTTGTTAAGGAATCCCTGCACGTCTGTGTCTTGGTTCTAGGCCACCACACGATGCATCCATACGTTAATATCGGTTTTACCATAGTGATATATATCCAGTGCATTATTTTGGGCTGTAGTCCCCATGCCTTTCCATACGCTGACCTACACATATTCAGCACTCTCAATGCTTTGGCTATGGTTAGATCAACATGTGTATGCCACTTAAGTTGCTTGTCCAGGGTCACCCCCAGATACTTGACCTCAGTGGCCCATTTAATTTTACTTCCGTACATGTACAGGTCCTGTAAACCCGTCAGTACCTTTTTCCTTGTAAACAGGATGACATTAGTCTTCATCGGGTTGACCGAGATGCTATTTTTTGTGCACCAGTTTGTTACTTTATCTAGAGCTTCCTGCATCAGTGTCGATACTGTGTTTGGAAACTTCCCATTGATTGCTATCACTATATCATCCGCATATCCTACTCCGTAGAACGGACCTTTGTTAATTATCTTCAAGAGAGAGTCCACTACCAGGCTCCACAGAGTCGGCAATAAGACCCCTCCTTGCGGGCATCCTTTAGTAGTTCTTACGGATAGCCCTTCTCCTAATAGAATGGACTGGACTATCCTGTTCTTTAGCATGTTTTTGATCCATCTGATAAGAGTTGGTTCTATCCCATGCTCTATAGCAGCTAGTTCTATGGATGAGAATGTTGTGCGATCAAATGCACCCTCGATATCCAGAAAAGCTGCAGCACAAATTTCCTTTTGCTGCAGAGCCATCTCTGCGCGATTCACCACATAGTGCAATGCCGTTTCCGTAGACTTACCAGGTAGATAAGCGCATTGCATCTTATGTAGGGGATAATCCTTTAGTGGACCATCCTTTATGTGCCTATCTATCATTTTCTCTAGATATTTTAAAAAGAATGAGGACAGGCTGATTGGTCTGTAGGATTTAGCATCCTCATAGTTGGATTTCCCTGGTTTGGGAATGAAATTCACCGTCACCTGCCGCCAGATTCTAGGGATATGCCCAAAGGCCACGCACGCCCTGAATAGTCTGCACAGGTGTTGGCTGAGTACTGGTTCCCCTTCTTGTAGTAGGATGGGGTAAACACCATCCGGACCAGGGGCCCTAAATGGTTGAAAGCTCTTTAAGGCCCATTTGAGTTTGTTCTGTTCCACGACTTTGCCTGCCGTCTCCCAGTCAGCTCTAATTGTCTTTAAGCATAGCTCATCTATTTGGACATCACACATGGTGTCATCTCCCTGTATTGCTACCAAACCTGGGAAGTGCACGTTAAACATTGTTTTCAGTGTTTCTTCCCCATTGTTTGTAAGTTCCCCTACCTCATTCCTCACTGTAGTAAGTGAATTTAATTTGGCCATGGATATTGCCTTGGCTAACCTCATACCCTCAGGGAGGCTGTCTATGCTTTGGCAGTGTCTTTTCCAAGCCTTTCTTTTTGCTCTCCGCACTTCTGTATTGAACCTCGTGAGTATCGTAGAATATTCCCCAAAGTTCTTGGTTGCTTTCGCAGTGTTGAATGCACGTCGAATTTCTACTCTTAACCGCGCTAGCTCTGGTGTCCACCATGGGTCACATTTCGCTATGACTCTGCTCTCCGGACAGTTATTAGTCCAGGCGGTTTTTACTGCCCGAGCTACGCTATCCGCTTCGAACTCTATATCCAATACAGAGCTGAGTCTGCCTCGGACCTTCCCTAACTCTGCTTTAAGGTCACTTTTATGTGCGGCCCAATCAGTGTTCCTTGGGTTCCGCCTTCTTGGGTTTATATTAAACGCTTCCATCCCATACTGAAAACATATATAATTGTGATCGGAGGATGAGATCTCATTGGAGACATGCCAGTTGTTTACCTGTCTGCTCGCTCTATTAGAGGCAACTGTAATGTCAATAACTTCTGCCCTACGTCTATTAACAAACGTGGGCCTATTTCCTCTATTGAGAATTTGTAAAGGAGTGCTTACCAGAAAGTCCAGAAGCTTTCCCCTCTTTGATTAGTGTCTGAGCTGTCCTAGACGACGTGATGCGCGTTTGCGTTACATCCTACGATTAGCTCAACCTTCTTGTTGCAGGAATATTCAACCAAGTCCCGCAGATGCGTTGTAACAGGGTCCGCGCTTTCGTAGGGCAGATAGGCAGTTGAGAAGATGACTGCTCGGCTGCCCTTGTTACCTTCCAATTTTAACTTCACCGTGGTGAGGTCCCTATAACAGAAAATAGACAGAGGCAAAGCGTTTATGCCATTCCTGACAAAAATGCAGGTCCTCATGTCATTAGTTGTGCAATTGTGAAACAGGTTACCCCCCGCTCCATCAAGGCCCTTTATCTGTCCCCTATAAATATAGGGTTCTTGAATAAGTGCTAAGTCAAATTTTGCTCTTCGCAGCTGGCGATCTAGCATCGCCGTAGCCGCCTTAGAATGGTGCAAGTTGATTTGTACGCACCTTAAGCCAAGCTCCTTTGTTGCCTGGTTGTGTTTAGTTGGTAGTCCACACTAGGGACTACCTACCTTGCAGCTCTCCTCCGGTTCGCTGCTATCTGGGGCTTCATCGTCCTCCCTTATTGGGGAAGACGTGATGCCCAGCTTGTCGAAGCCGCCCGCTAGTCCATCCGATCTCACCGACATGGCTGGCGATGGGACCGGACAGTCCGCGAGCAGTGCCTCCTCCTTATCTGTTGCAGGGGTGTTTCCCCCCTGCTGATGGTCTGGTAGTGTCTCCACCGGAGTAGTGTGGGGTACTACCGCTGGTTTATCGGACCCAATCGCAGCCTCCTCTTTGTCCTCTGACGTTTCAAGGACTTTGAAGTAGCTGCGGTCAAGCCCGGCGTGCAGCATGTACCCGGCTTCTTTGATGGCATCAGCCGAGGACTGATCCATCAGAATGATGCTCCTAGCTTGTCTTCCCTCTGTCGTCGTGTTCACGACCCTCCAGCGGTCCGTGAGGATAACTTTATGGAGTCGCTGGAGCATCTGAAGCTCCATTGACAGAGAGACCTTTTCACTCACGCGTGTCCTCTTCCACGCCATTTTCACAGGACGGGGTAAGTCGCTATCCCTGATCACCTTGACCTTGACACCACAGACAGTTTGACCGTCGTAGTGCCTCAGCCAGGTGATCGCCTCATCGCTGGAGCATGTTGTGCTGATGATGCCACCCTGGACCCCCTTCCATTCAATGGTGAGGACCGGATCGCTCCGCATCCTCCCCCAGATGACCTCCTTGATGTTCCAGGCAGTCTCCTCATCAAGCATTGTCTTGGGATAGTCATCCGCAATGATGACCATCCTTGTCATAGTCAGGGCATCCTTAAAGGAGGACCCGAGGCGAACTCGCTTCAGATCCCCTGCCGCATCCCTAGCTTCATCGCTGACCTCTCTCACCCGTTTAGAGAGCGTCGCCTCCTGTACAGGCGTCTGAGAAACAGCCGATTGCCTTGCGAGCTCGATTCACTTCCTCCGCTTAGCGAGCCCGCTGAGTCTTTTGCGTCCCTTAGGGGGGACATGGTCACGCAGTCCGCCAGCACCGGTCGCCTGGGTGGTTTGGTTTCCGGGTCCAGCAGAGCCAGACGCCTTCGCCTCCACCTTGGCAGCCGGGGGCAGACCGGAAGACACTGTGTCTCCTCCAGATCCGCAACTCATAGGTGCAATTTTGGGGACCAGACTGGCGCCACCACTGGGGTTCGCTGCCGTCGCTTGTCCCGCTGCCTTTTTCATGCCCGAGGGCCTTACACTTTGCCCCGAGGGGCCTTGTGTGCATGACGCACTTTGTCCCTTTTTGGGGACTGGTTTGGGGTTTTTATTTCTTTTTTTGTCCATGTGACTTAATAATGTTCTTCACTCTGATGATTCCCCACCCGCCACGGAGTCCTCACCTTTGGGGATGCTTTATAAGCACCAGGGCTATCATCAGAGCATAGGGTTCCAGGGTGAGTTGTCCACGAGACTAACGGTGTTCGCTTCCACTCCCGCGTAGTGTAGGCTCACACCGCCGCCTGCGGACCCCTTCACCCCAGAACCCTAACCTAGCCCATCTGAGAGATGGACTTCAGCCGATTGACTGCCACGCGGCTACGTGACAGCCTCCCGTTTGGACAGAGATCCAGACCAAAGCGGCGTGTTGCCGGCGACAGACAACAACTTCCGGTCCATCACCGACTCAACCTCCAGGACTCCTTCACCCTGCTGTACGGGTCACCTGCGCACAGCACAAACACGCAGGAGATTGTCCCCCCCTATCCCCTGCCACAACACCCAATCCCAAGCACCGCGCCATGTCAGGTCATCCGCCATCGCCAACAAGATACCCGGGGTGCACCGTCCCGTTCCCATTGTCGTTCCTCTGGACGTATCCGCGGGACTGGCAATGGGTCGGGCACACTAGGAGGTTACCCGACCGCAGCACCCCCAAAATGCATCTCTGTTACCGTCGCCTGGGAAATGTAAGCCTGACAATACATTAGGAATCATTATATAGTTAGTAGAAAAGAAAAAAAGGGTCTAAATACTGCTTTATATTTATAGTGGCCAAGATTAATTAATATACAAAATTCAGGCTTTTATGGCAATTATCTAGAAAGAAGGCTATGACAAAGAGAAAAATGGTGCTAAAAACTATTGCTACCTACCCAACGTATTCCCTTTACAAAAAACTTCATCATCATCATCTCAGCCTATACTTGTCCACTGTTGAACATAGGCCTCCCCAATCGCTTTCCAGCGTAACCGGTCCGATGCCACCTGCATCCAATGACTTCCTGCGATTTTCACAAGATCGTCGGTCCATCTGGCAGGCGGTCGTCCCACGCTGCGCTTGCCAATACGTGGTCTCCACTCTAGAATCTTTCTGCCCCAACGCCCGTCCGATCTACGCGCTATGTGGCCCGCCCATTGCCACTTCAGCTTGCTAATCTTAAGGCTATGTCGGTGACCTTGGTTCTTCTACGAATCTCCTCATTCCTGATTCGATCGCGTAGAGAAACGCCGAGCATAGCTTTTTCCATAGCTCGCTGAGCAACTCTGAGCATTTTTACGAGACCTATTGTAAGAGACCACGTCTCTGATCCATATATCATCACTGGTAATACACATTGACTAAAAACTTTAGTCTTAAGGCACTAAGGTATTTTGGATGAGAAGATATTGCGCAGTTTCCCGAACACTGCCCAGCCGAGTTGGATTCGTCGATTGACCTCTCTCTCAAAGTTGGACCTACCTAACCGGACTACCTGTCCCAGGTAAATGTATTCGTCGACAACTTCAAGAGTAGAGTTCCCAACGGTGAGTGCGGTGGTTACGACATGAACGTTAGACATTATTTTCGTTTAGTCCATGTTCATTTTAAGACCCATTCGTTGAAATACTCTGTTGAAGTCACCGAGCATTCGTCCTAGATTTTGATATTGATAGTGAGTGATGTATTCGCCATTGATGTTGATGCCAAGTCTTTGCCATTCCAAGAGCTTGAAGGCGTCCTCTAAGGTCGTCGTAAACAGTTTCGGAGAAATGACGTCTCCCTGTCTTACTCCTCTTTTTATGGGGATTGCCTTTGTGCACTGCCCCTGTACTCGGACTGACATGGTGGCGTTACTATACAAGCACTTCAACACTTCGATGCACCGATAGTCAATGCGGCATCGCTGGAGAGATCTAAGAACCGCCCAAGTCTCGATCGAATCGAAGGCTTTCTCATAGTCCACAAACGCCAAGCTTAGTGGCCGATTATACTCCTCGGTCTTCTGTATAATCTGGCGCAGCGTATGTATGTGGTCTATGGTGCTAAAGCCTTTCCGGAAACCGGCTTGTTCGGGAGGCTGGAAGTTATCAAACCTGCGTTCGAGACGATTCGTGATGACTCTCGAAAACAACTTAAAAAACAAAAATCTTACAAAATATATTTTACAGAAGATTCCTCTGCCACAAAAATTAAATAAGAGTTAGTTCCAGCAATCTGCAGCTGCATTTTATCTCGTTAGGATCGGGATTCAGTGAAGCGACACTCGTTACTTCCAGAATGCACTGTGAGTTTCGACTTATAGGGGTGTTTATTCAATGTACATACGTAGACGGAACTTTGTTATGGTATAGTAGAAATGGAGTTTTAGCTATTTTTGGATTGAGTAATCTTGTTAGTCGGTGATGGCCTTTAGAGCTAAACCTTTAGGATGAGTTAGTTTATCCCAAATAATGTTCTGTAATCGAGGCACAGTCTTATCTAAATTGTTATACATATAATGAAACGCAAATGATTGATAGTTTTAGACATAGACTGTCCCTTTGGTGTGGTGATGTATAGGGCAAAAACAGTCGCGCAGTCTTATCTAAATTTGGAGGTGAAATAAATTAAGGTTCAGCATTATTTGATGTTCTGAGGCGCTTATGCAGCATTCCCGCAAAAAAGAGCAAGCATGCAACAACTATGCTCCAGTTGAAGGGGCAGGCAAGGCCGCCAGCTCAAGAGTTTCACTCAAGAGTATTCTAACGGAGGAATTTCGCCATGTTATAGGGCATAAACTATATGTTACTTAGTTAATATTCGCCTGCCGACGGGCAAAGAATTCTTTCTCATCTCGAACTCATTAGCCAAATTGGTATCAGATCCAAATGTGGCATTTATAAGAGATAAAAAGAAAGTGATGGCATCGAAAAGGTCAGTAAAAACCCGCCATGGACAAAAATGACGACTAAAGTATTCTATCATCATTCTGACTTTAAAATTATTAAAAGTTCGTCTCATAGGGTAGAGAAACGGACACGCTCAACAACGGACAACGTTCTGCCCACTGTGTCTAATAGTCGCGGGTTCGGTTCTCGCACGGGACATTTCCGGTCTGGGTATATGTGTATGTGAAATTTCATGTTTTTAAACGCACCCACGATTCAGGAATAAATCCTAGTGCAGGGACAGGTTTTTTAAAAAAAAAAAGAATCTATGGAGGCCGGTACGGGAAGCACCTGTTCGAACTGTGTACTTTATGCTTACCCTGCAAGATATGGCTTAATGATAAAGATAAAAGTATCATTTTTAATGAATTATATTACCAATCTACCTACCTTACCTACTATCCGAATATTTCGTCACTACTACGTCAATACCAGGAATTTATCATGGAAAGAACACTAAGCTCTTTCAAAGTACAACGGCTCTTAAGGATTTTTTTCAGCCTATTTTAAACGAAAGGGAAAGACTGCTTTTTCCTTCCAAACTTACTTTATATTTCCAAACTAAATGACTCAAGTTAGGAGCGCAAATTTACTACAACGCAATCGCGTTTTAAAAAAAAAACTGGTACGATCAAGAACGTCATCTTGTGATCCTTTAATCACGTTTTTCTTATTTAAGAATATAATTCTTGAATTAAACCGAAATAACACTCTTGTCGGTGCAGACGATGTAGCTATGTATCTCTTCTATTCGTTCCGTTTATCATTAAAACCGAGAGACCAACACCAAACAGTGGTAGCCTAATGGTTAGACCGTAGGACTGCAAAGTCAGAGGTCTCGGATTCAACCCAGGCACGCAGCTCTGTCTTTTCGTGAGCGTGTAATTTATAACTATCACTTGCTTTAAAGGTGAAGGAAAACATCGTGAGGAAAACTGCATGCCTAAGAGTTTCTCGAAGGTGTGTGAAGTTCGCCAACCTGCACTGGGCCAGCGTGGTGGACTATGGGCTAAACCCTCTCAGTTTGAGAGGAGGCCCGTCCCCGACGTTCGGACAGTTTGTTAACAGGGCTAATATTATACTTAAACCGAAAATATTGATAGAACCCCAGCTTGACCTGATAGTTACAGCGTAGGCCACTCAGGTTACTCGATCGAGTAGTCGCAGCTTCGATCCAAGCGAGAGACAAATCTCTGTGTAACCCATGTTTCTTTTGGTCTTGGTGTAATGCAAAAATAAATAAAAATATACATTGTGACGCTTTTAATCCCCCAGCGTAGGCTTACATAATACGCCCCTGGCGTATTATGTAAGCCTACACTCCGCCGTCACGTTATGTCGTTGGGGAGTGAGCCTACTGCCATTGTAACAGCCACAATCCCAGGAAACCCAAACTCTGTTCGACTCAAAAGGCCAATTATCGTATTTAATTTACACTGAGACTGGATATTGACTGAATTGATTGATTTTATTATATATAATTCATTGCATTACGAATTGGTATTCTGCTCAACTAAAATATCGATCCGGTTTCAGTATCATCTCAGCCTATTTTCGTTATTATGTCAAGTAGTATAAATAATTAATGTAAAAATATTTTCATCACATGTTGATCTCACCTATCACAGTTTTAATAAAAAATATCTATCTAACTGAAATCTTCAATTTGTTTAGTATTTGTTGTTTATATCAGTTCAAAATGTTTACAGAATATTATTTACATTTTGTTCAACTTTCGGCCCGACCTCGTTTCGGTAGACGACATTAAAAGATTTGATATTTTACGAGAAAATTTGTGACTATTATGACATTGGATTTAATCGAGACAGCATTTTATCAACACTTTTAATTATGACAATTGGCCTTCTGTATTCAAATACAGAAAGCCAATTGTCATATAAGGAGGAACTCGAGATGACCATCCACACTATAGGCTCAAAGAGTTGATAATTTATAATTAAATTAATAAAGTGTCTGTTCCCTTGTTAGTCTAGTGGCGATCATGAGTAACGATTCGAACTCGGAAGGGTTTGTTTGTTACGATTTCCCGTAACGAATTATTTATTTTGAGTTTTAAGAGTATTTTATGTGACTGAATTGTTAAAGAAAATAAATATGAACTAGTTCATTTAATCTGTTGACTTAACGTAAACGCTGATTTTAAATAGTGTCTGATTTGACTCAACCACATATACAATTTGATAAGGCTGAGTGGTAATTTTTAAGTTAGTTCGATTCGAGCGCTCGATCGGAGCAGACGTAGTAGTTGAGTGACCAGGATTTGTTAAAAAGTATCGTGTACCCACACGGAATTAAGGTTTGAGATTTAAGGTATTTTGATAATCATATTTTCTATCTATCTGTCTATCTATATCATCACGCCACATTTTAAAGGTGTTTTATTTGTTTCGTTCCGGGTTCGAATTCTTGGCAGAAAAAAAAATCCAGTATCGGTAGGAAGTTGACATTGTCGCGGTATAATGTCGATCGGTTCTCCCCCTATTACATGTAATCTAACATTGTCGGCGAAAAGTGGGTGTACTCAGTACCTCTTTCACTACCGCTTGCGGAATATAGGGCTGATAGTGTTTATTTTTTTAAAGCGTCTGTAAGGATTCATTGAATTATGAAGGTAATTAATTACTCTTTACCACGATGCTTCAAAATATCGTGGTAACCAGGTTTTGAAATGAAAATACTCAAATGTCTTGTTTACATTGCAGTACTAAGAATAAAATTATTTATTTAGAAATACGTGTATAGCAAGGTAGTGTTGATGGGTAGATAACTGTGCACCAATAATGTAACAAATAATAATTGGATATAAACAATATCATGAGTAACACAAAAGGCGGCCTAGTCGCTAATTAGCGATCTCCTCCAGGCAGACTTGGGATGAAGAACTTTTCAAGTAAAAGGAATGTACGGGGGTGCACTAAATTAGTATGATAGCAAAGAGTATAATTAACAATTAATATAATAGAAATTATAAGACGCTACGTTAATAAATAAAACAAAAAAAATTATAAATAATAAAATAAAAAATAAACAAATAGTATTATAAAATCTAGTATTAAAAAAAAATGTATTACAATTAATACTAACCGGATCTGGTAAGCGGCTTAATAAGAAAAATTCTGTATTTGTTCTTTAAAGTGTTCGTTTCGAGGTAGTATTATGCATAATAACTCAACGGCAGTTAACCAGTATAAGCCAAGTGTTATATATTTGTACAGAGGATGACAATCAATCAAACATAATGGTCTAATCACACTTGTTTATTGAGTTATTTTAGATGGACGGGCCTAACCAGCCTTCATCAAACTATATATTAGCTATACATACATAACACCAAGAAAATTCTAAAGTTCGTTTAATTACCAAAAATCGATACTATTCCTCAAAGATGAAGATAATTTCTGTTGGAATAATTCTCAGAAGCTGTCCGCAATTTAAAAATTGTGCCTGGTGTGGTATGCTCGCTGCCCATTACTTTGGGACCAAACATCTTTAGCTCCCTTCCGATGTCCTTATCTCCCTCCTTTCGCATACAGGTATAGACACTGACCTCACGGTCAAAGAATCCTTTGACCGCCGGCCGGTGCAGCTCACTACGGCGAGATACTTAGTTTAGGCCGAGGCCGCTCCCCTTAGAGTAGCCCTTAAGCTAGTTGCAGCCTTGCCATTCCGTCTGGAGCAAAGTAATTGCACGTTCGGCCTCTTGTCCGGTAAAGCTGTTTCGCGGCTTTCTGGCTACCCGATCTAGCCGTCTATAAGGCGTCTACCTTGGCTTATGGACTACGACATTAGGTGGCAGCTAGAACCAACGACATCGCGTACCTTTCATGAATCCACCTCAGGCTGACTGTGCTGAATGCTGTTTAACCTTGGTAATCGCTGAGAACACCAGTACCTCAAAGTACCGATTCATAAAATTTAAAAATTATCTAGACTAGAAGTTATTCAAAGATATTACCTCTCCATTAATTTGATGATGTCAAAATAATTCATGAGGCTGAATAAATTGAAATTATCTAAATAGAGCATTATTAGAATTCCATCTTGAATTTGACTGATAAGCATAACGGTGTTAACCAAAGGCAATTTCATATTCGAATCACAACTTTGGATGTTAGTGATAAAGTTCTATTTAGTGGGGTATAGTTTTGAATTTAGATAGCCTGAAATTATAGATGAAAAATAACGGACAACGCTTCATGGTAAGTTGGCTGAAAGAATTGGGCTAAGTTATGCGGTAATCCCTACGTTACTATTCCTCAAACGGTGGTGGGATAAGATTGCTGTATGTACCACAATACAAAAAAGACGTGGTGTACAGAACACTCACATATAGCTGAATATATATGCTTCAAATTTAATAGAAAACGAATTCAGTGCCTCTATTATTTACTTGTAAATTTATATTCCCCTGCAGCTGAGCAAAGATTTTCCCATAATATTCCATATGGATCTATGAATGTCTTTTTGAAAGCATCCAGATTCTGACAGTAGCGTTTCCAGGTCCTGCCCCGATGTTGATGTCCATCTGCTTTGCCATTATACTGGGGATAAATTACGCCCTCAGTACTGCTATTGAGAACCTTTCAATCGAAAGACTACACTTTGTCTGACCTAGGATTCTAACCAAGGACCTCGTTATCCGCAGTCGCACTATAATAATATGAAATAATATCAGCCTACATTGCCCATTGCTGGGCGAAGGCCTTCTCACACGAATCAAGGTGAGAGATATTAGGTCATACTCTACCACGCGGATCCAGTGCGAATTGGTGGAGGCAGGTTTGTGGCCATCTGCTGTTATTTAATTAGAAATTATCAAGCCGCCTCTCAAGCTGCCAAATCGGATTAACGACACTAAATTAAGTGGTAGCCGGGACCAACGGCTTAGCATGCTTTTCGACGCACGGAGACGCTCAAATATGAAAATTCCACAAACGGTCACCTATCTCTGGCCGACCGAGTCGAACGCTGCTTAACCTTGGTAATCGGTAAAATCACCGCAATCGCACAGCGCTACGAGCGCCTCAGTCGTACTATGTGCCATTAAACCAATGCAGCCGTCTGTTAAATTATTATTAGTTCATTATAGCTTTCAGGTTTCCCTGGAGAGACCCTGAAAGATCATATTAATTATTCCTTTCAACTGCAGGAACAAATTGGAGTTTCAGAAACTTAGGTCAAAACTCTGCAATAAGTTGTGAAACCATAAGCTAAACTTGCCCGTACATTACGTTGTCGTGTGTTATGACGTCACGGTCAATTATCGGAACCATGCAATTCGTATGGTTACGGTCACGTTGATATGGCGTGATGCAACCCAGGGAAATGTTATTTTGTTCGTGTATGCGGTTCTCTTTTTTTTATCATCATTATCAGCTTAAAGACGAAATCTGCAGGATAAGTTTCCCCTAAAGATCTCCGTAACGACCGGCTTATGATATATGATATATATCCAGGTTTTTACCTACAACTTTCATTAGGTTATCGGCCCATCTTTTTACGGACGATTTAGCGCAGTGGTTAAGAGCTTAAGCCACTCCGCCCACTATGTCTAATAGTCGCGGGTTCAATTCCCGCACGGGACGAATCTTTGTGTAATCCACAATTATTTGTTTCGCTCTGGGTATTTATGTATGTGAATTTTCATGTTTGTAAACGCACCCAGGAAATAAATACTAGAGCAGGCTTACGTTTTTAAAAAAGAAACTTGTAGGTGTCTGCCCACCTTACGCCCTCCGTTACGTGGTCACCGCTCGAAAACATTTCTGTCCCAAAAGCCGTCATTTCTGCGAGCGAAATGCCTATTACCACCTTTTGTGGCGGATCTGAGCGCTATGTCTGTAACTTCTTATTTGATCTGCTCTATGAGGTAAGCCAAAATACAGCAAGACTTATTGAGTTCTTAGATTTCCGCGAATAGTACACATGAAATAAAACTATTTTACGGATTTACGGAGGGACTATGGGTGCCCTCCCGTGACTATGGGTGCTGCAAAGCACTCGAAACGTCGGGAACTAAAAATAAAAAAATAAACCGCGATAAAATCCGTAAAATAGTTTTATTTCACAGCAAGACTTATTAAGCTGAAATTATAAATAGGACTCTTTCGCGCTAAAAAATATTTATGCGTTTGCTACCACTAAGGGAGCAACAAGTACCATCCCGAAAAAATCCTAGCAGCTCCATTCTGGTACTAGAGAAAGATTCTAATGGGAATTAAGGCTGGTAAAGTTCCTACATAAAGTTCTTTTTATGTAGTAAATCCTCCTATAGAACTTCCTTGTTGGTCTTATGGCGAATAATGTGCTTTGAGATCACGAGGTCCTGGGTTCGAATCCTAGGACGGATCAATGTAGTTTTTATATCGAAAAACTCCCAGTATCAGCCAGGAGTCTCGAAGTGTGCCCGATATATGGCAATAAGCTCGCCCTCTATTACATAGGACCTAACATCATTGGTGAAAAGTGGGTGTACATAGTACACCTATGTCATCCCCGCTTGGGGAATATAGGCGTGACGGTGTTTATTTTAATTTTTTAAACTCCTATAAAATTAAACACGCCTCATTAATACAGAACCATATATCACGTGGCGAACTACACAAAAATACGGATCAATTTTCCTGCACCAATGTGAAATTCACACATCATGTGGCGAACCGTACAAAAACCAATTAATAATTTTACACTAACTCGCTGTCAGACCCGTTACCTTATAAATCACGTTAAAAAAACCTTAGTTTCCTTAAACCGCAAGCTTAAACAAAATTAACCTGAACCAAGGGTACGGGATCGAAAACGAGCAGATATGAAAATTAAATTTTCATCTATGCAAAGATGGTTCTTGGATCTAAAATGAAAATCTCCCATATTAAGTTCAGGTAAACAGGGGCTCTCATTTATTTTGGGGCCCCGGATATTGTACCTTATTATTGGGTGCTATAAATCATAACACTAAGGCTGTGGCGCCCTCAAGCTATAAAATTGAATTTTGGCACGTGGGAAGTTTTTTCTGTATAATTATTTTATTGTGAGGTTTAAGTGTGTATTGCTTTTTTGTTGGTTGGTGTTATTGTTTTGATTTTAATCGATCTTAACTTGTTTACCTGTTGGGTGTTCTTTTAAGTTTTGATGCAATCTAAAATAAAATACATACCACCGTTACGCCTATATTCCCTAAGCGGGAGAAACAAAGATGTACTGAGTGCACCTCGATATTGCCGATAATATCAAACCCCATCAATTAGAAGGCGAGCCAATAGCCGTTACACCGGGCATAATACTCGACTCCGAGCTGCTATTACAGATCTTCTGATCTGAAATCGATACTTTGTCCAACTCGGCACCTCGTGATTGCAAACTGCACATTGCATCACTAGATTCATCATCATCTCAGCCTATACTCGTCCACTGCTGAATATAGGCCTCCCCAATCGCTTTCCAGCGTAACCGGTCCGATGCCACCTGCATCCAACGACTTCCCGCGATTTTCACAAGATCGTCGGTCCATCTGGCAGGCGGTCGTCCCACGCTGCGCTTGCCAATACGTGGTCTCCACTCTAGAAGCTTTCTGCCCCAACGCCCGTCCGATCTTCGCGCTATGTGGATCGCCCATTGCCACTTCAGCTTGCTAATCTTAAGGGCTATGTCGGTGACCTTGGTTCTTCTACGAATCTCCTCATTCCTGATTCGATCGCGTAGAGAGACGCCGAGCCGAGCCGAGCTCTCTCCATAGTTCGCTGAGCAACTCTGAGCTTTTTTATGAGACCTATTGTAAGAGATCACGTCTTTGATCCATATATTATCACTGGTAACACACATTGACTAAAAACTTTAGTCATCACTGGATTAACGAGGATATAAAATCTTGTTAAGAAAATAATTTCTAATTAACTAATATAATAAACTTACTAGTTATTAACTAAGTAGTTAAGAGAAAAACAAAAGTAACCTCTCAGCCGCTTCCTCACAGCATTTTTATGCGATCGTGTTTCCATAACGTTCGGGTTAAATACAAGTGAATGTATGTACAGTCATACACGGGTCTTGTGGCTTACGGCCAAAATCTGCACTAACGCTGTCATCATGTAAAATATCACTTCATGACAGTCGCAGAGTTGCTGTTTGCTGTAAAATTAATCCAAGTTTTATTTTTAATAAGTCACAGTGCTTACCCACCTGTTGAAATATTTCCCTGGAAGTAGGCACATGTTATTAAATTATAGCCCTCATTTCACACCAATGCCCCCTGTCAGTGTTACCCACGGGCCAAAATATTCTTGACGCACAACATCTATAACAGGCTTGCCTAGTGTGGGGGCCATAGATAGATTTTCACTTGTTATTTATAAAATGTGCAAATAATGTTATCTTATTCTTATATCACTATTAATTCTGCAAATTAATTGTATGTGCAATAAATAATGTTTCATTTGTCACTGCTTGAGTAATACTTCTATTAACACTGTCGATACCAATACCAGTAATCTCCAAAACAAAATTAAGAAATATCAACGCCCATCCGAGTTTTATTTTATCAGTTATAATCTCACTGTTCCTGGAACCTTGAAGCAAGGTCTCGCTTTATTCAATTTGCTTTTATTGTTTCAAAAAAGACTGCAAGCGGCGATTAACGGTCCCTGAGCTCGACTCGAGTATAAACCGGAATTAATATAGTGAACGAGACTAACAATTTCGTAAGGAATTTGGCCTTTTTTCGGGTGGACTTCTTTATTTTAAACCTTCGAGTTTATATGTTATTCTGGTTGTCAAATAAGGGAGGCTTATGTTCAGGTTAGATGGTGTCTAGTTTTGGTATGTTATGAATAAGGGGTTAGACAGGGTATGAATTAAAGTAAAGGAAGCCAAAGAGGTATGTAAGGGAATAACCTGTTGGAACTCTGTACTCTATGCCTACCCCGCAAGAGACCTGGCGTGATGATATAGATAGATATAAAATAGTGTATAGGGTTGCGTTGTGTCTGACAAGCCATAGTTCACTTGTCGTTTCCTCCACTTTCATAAGAGTTAAAAAGTAAAAAGGAGCTAGAACAGTCTGTAAGGAAAAAACCTGCTAGAACTATGTACCATCTGGCGTGATGATATAGATAGATGATAGACAATAGGGTGTAAATGTTTACCCAGTTTACTTCAAAGATAACAACAAATTTGATTGTATCTCGAATAAAAGTCTTGATCACAAATTTCCACCACTGTAAGCTATAACTAGCTCAACAACACAATGACCTTTATCGATGATATCAAGATTTAAATCTCGAGGTGTCCCAGGGAGCGCTATAATTCTTTTTCTTTCTTTTCTCTTATATTTAAGAACGTAGCCCCACACTAGGATTTATTCCTGTGTCGTGGGTGCATTTACAAACATGAAAATTCACAAACAAATACCCAGACCGGAACAAATAATTGTGGATCACACAAAGATTTGTCCCGTGCGGGAATCGAACCCGCGACTATTTGACACAGTGGGCGGAGCAGCTCAAGCTCTTTACAAATGCGCCAAATCGTCCGTCTTTGATTTCGTAAAAAATGTTATAAGAAAGAAAAGAAAACTGGAGGAGTAGGAAGAAACTTCTTCTATCCCTTAAAAAGCGAGATACAATATTCAAAAATTAGCAGATCAGTCATAGAAAAGGCGTCTACTAGGATAAGGCCAGTTGTAAAGCACCCGGATATAAAAAGAAGACTGCAAGCTTCAGTATTAATGATCTGTAAGGAAAGAACCTGTTAGAACCTGTTAGAAATTAAGCCACTACGGAATCAGGAACAGCGCTATCAATCTTCTGGCATCTTATCTAAATGGCAGAATTCAGAGGGTTGATATCAATCGGAAGAGATCTGATGGATCTGTGGTCGCCTTGGGCGTTCCACAAGGTTCCATCCTCGGACCATTCCTGTTTCTAATATACATAAATGACTTACCTTACTTCGTAGGGGACAATCACAAAATTGTTTTGTTCGCAGATGATACATCTCTCTTTTTTTTAAATTAAGAGACAATTACAAAGTTATGACGATGTGAATAGAGCAATTTCCAGAGTTGTGCATTGGTATGAAGTCAATAATCTTCTACTCAATAAGAAGAAAACTAAGTGCATCAAGTTTTCGACACCTAACGTGAGGCATGAAGGAACAAATGTACAACTAAATGGAGTCGAGTTGGTCCTTCATTTCTAGGTATTACTATACACTCCAAATTACAATGGGGCGAACATATTCATAAATTATCGAGTAAGTTAAGTTCGGCAGCATATGCAGTTAAAAGAATTAGACTCCTAACCGATGTCGAAACGGCTAGAATCGTTTATTTCAGTTATTTTCATAGTATAATGTCCTATGGAATTTTGCCATGGGGGAGCTCTGCAGACTTTAATATATTTATACTGCAGAAAAGGGCCATTAGAGCCATCTACAATCTAGCTCCTAAAGAATCTCTTATAGATAAATTTAAGGAAATAAAAATTTCTAACCGTTATATCCCAATTTATATATGAAAACTTCGTATATAAAAAAAGAATATCAACAAGTTTGAAAAATTGAGTGACATCCATACTGTAAATACTCGGAATAAAAACAATCTCGCTGTACATCTCACGCGTCTCTACAGAATCAGCAATTCTTTCATGGGCCAGTGTATACGTTTTTTTAACAAACTTCCCCACGATATTCGAGATTAGCCAATTAATAAATTTAAAACCATAATTAAGGCTAAATTATGTAAGAAAGCATATTATAAAATCTCGGATTACATAGAAGATAAGACCGTGTGGGATTGAAGTGCCATATTATTTAGTATTGCTATTTAATTTTTCTTTTGAAATTAAAGCGTATATGTGGGCGTATTATGTTAAAGCGAAGCGTGTTGTGCCTGACGAGCTTGAGGTATTGCTGATTTGTAGACCCTATCTGACCACCGTCTCTGGGGTTTTGGTTTGGTCATGCTCACTATAATGTCTTTGCTTGCGGTGGCTGTCTAGCGCGGGTCCCTTCCCTCGAATATGGTCGAGGGGAGTGGTGGCTGTTCCAGTAGTCATACTCGTGAACGGGTGCTGCTTGTGGGGACTGGTCCATCTGGAATCCTTCAGACACTCTTTATAAATAACTTCATTAGTCTCATATCTCGGTCGTACGGCATCAGACTGGAGCTAGAGTGTAAGCTATTTAATTGTAATCTAAACATTGTATTCACACAATATGATAAAAAAATTGAAAGGAAAAAAGAGAAAGAGAATTAAATAAAAAAAGACAAGCTCGCTGAGTTTCTTCGCCAGATCTTCTCAGTGGACGCCGCGTTCTGATCCGGTGGTAGATTTGTATTTAAATTAGATAAAAAAAAAATGGAAATTGACTATTTGTAAGCGCCCCCGCAGGGCTTATGCAAAATAAATTATTTGAGTTTGAGTTTGAGAACTCTGTACTATCTGCGTACCCCGCAAGGAATCTGGTTTGGTGATATAGATCGGTGGATAGTACTAACAGTCCCTAAACCCGACTCGAGTATAAAATAAAACGTCTTATAACGGAATTAATATAGTGAACGAGACTAGCAACTTCGTCAGGATTTTGCTCTTTTTTCGGGTGGACTGCTTTATTTTTTATCTTGAAGTCTATTTTATATGAAGCTGCGGTATTGTTACAACAAAAAAAGTAGATTGCGTCGTTGGTCTAGTGGCGAATAATCCACGCCCTGGCTTCAAATCTTAGGTTAGACGAATGTATTTTTTTCTATCGCAAAAATTTCCAGCGTCATTTCGGAGTCTAATATCGCACCCGGTACAGTGGCAATAGGCTCGTCCCCTACTATATGGGATCTAACATTGTCTGCAAAAAGTTGGTGTACACAGTACACCTCTGCCACCCCCGCTTGGCGAATATAGGCGTGACGGTTTAAAATAAAGAAGAGTCTTAAGTGTCCAATTTGGTTTAATAACTATCACATTAGTTACTTATTAAGCCTAGTTAGGAGACCAGAACCAATTACTTAGCGTGTCTTCCGAAGTATGCAGATGTTCAAAAGTGGGCATGAAATATTTATTTCAGACCGATGGAGTCGAACGCTGCTTCTTCTTATTTTCTTGTCAATGGTTCATATCTGTCCCTCTAATTAAGTGGCTTGCTCAATCGCGCCATTTGTGGCTGTACACAGCTCTTTTATTGTATAGATAGTGGGACATAAGGGGTAGTCCAGCAGGTGTGGCAAGGTCTGTGAAGTCGCACCATAATCGCAGGCTGTTAAATTTTGGATCTAGGAACCCCCACGTGCACAAATTTTTCCTGCATCTATCTGCGATCCAACGCTGCTTAACCTTAATGATCGGTGAGACCACCGCGGTCGACATCGCCACCTAAGTAGCAAACCTGCTTAAAGTTTAGCCTCTATACAACCCTTTAGCAGCTATTTTATAGCCGCTGATAGTATAAGATGAGCCCACGAAGCAAGTATAAAGAGTAAGTGTGGGACATTTAGGGGACTCCATACCAACCGTGTCACAGCACGGGGTGGAGTGGGATGAAGAGGAATTCCTCCACAAAGTCGTCAGAGCCTCTTGGTTCATTCGGAACGTTGATTTCTACTACGATCTCGGTCTCAAACCTATTCGCGCCTTTATTATAAACGCCGCAATCCGATATTTCGCGAACGCATCCAATCATAGGAATCCGCTAATCGTGGCCGCCGCCGACTACGAACCTAACTCTCCTCCTACCAGCCACCACCGCCGTCTGCGGCATGTTCTTAAAGACCCTCCCGATGCCCTTACATTCCTTCTTTCGGATACAGATACCGTACATGATCCGATGCCGACTTCGCTCGTGCCATCTAGCTGTGAATAGCGGACTGACGTAAAACACGTCCACCTCGATGATGTCAGGGTCTAGTTGGAAGACATAGTACACAGATGTTTCGGCCGACTTCTCATTATATTTGGTTCGTGAGTGGCCCCAAATAAGAGATATAATATTAATAATAAGTCATTTAATCCAGGCAACTGAAATTTTACAAAAATATTTTGTTCAACTTACGGGCCCATAGAATATGGTATATATTCTATGGGCCCGTACACAGACTAACATACATGTAATATATAAAAACTTATAATCTAAAGAAGAAACTTCGGCGACATGTTGCGCTATACAGGGGTGCCTCTGTCTTCCACGAAATCTACTGAATACGACACCCCTCGGCCAGAAGTCCTCGCTCATGAAAGTCTTCAGCTTGGCAGTGGGAACTCGCACAACAAAGGAATTAAAAGCTGCATTGTGTAGCGAATTCAGCTTTTCGACCCTCAGAGTATACAAGGACTTCTTGCGGGCATACTCCACAGTGTCATCGGCTGGTCCGAGGCACCTTATGTGTCTTCCCAGTTGTCCCGTCCGGTGCGCGGGCGGCAGCGGCGGCGTAATCACGACGAGGAGAACCCGTGTTTACGTTTGACGTCACTGGCGGGGCCGCGGAGCTGGCGGCGGGGCCCAGTGTACTGCGGGTAGTGGGTAGCGGTGTGCTGCGGATGGCGGGACGCGGTGCATCGCGCGGGGCCATAGCAACAGCCGGCGACTCATCGGCCGGCGGATGCATTTTGTGCCCCGCGACGAACGTTCACATTAGATGCCTCGGGCGACTTTCTTTCGGCGCTAGCGCCACGCAGTGACGCAACCTCTTCCCGTAGTTTGGGGGTGGTAGTTTCTGAAGTAGTGCCGCGTGGTTCCCGGCTTAGAATAGGACCAACCCATCTCATCCCATCGGTTGTCGTACAAGGCGACTAAGGGAAAACTAGGAAATGGGCAGCAGCGTTCTCCTAGATGCTTCCACGACCACTGAACTGCGCTCGCCAACCCGCCTGCCAAACGTGGCGAGTAAGGCAAATCCCCCAATCAACATGGAAGAAAAGTACGAAACCAGGCCCCTAGTCCCCGGCGGTTCTGTACGTCCTGGCCACGGTAGCAGCCATGGTAACGACAGGACAAGGTCTGCTCAGAATCTCCGGCAGAGATTTGGCTACCATCAACTACGACGAAAATTGGCCCTGGTGACATACAACGCACGCACGTTGAGGACAGATGAGAAGCTAGTTGAGCTGGAAGAAGAGATAGACAAGTTGCACTGGAGTATAGTTGGTTTATCGGAGGTCCGAAGAGAGGGCGAGGACACGATAACCTTAAAATCCGGCATTTTGTTTTTCTACCGGGAGGGCGAACAACAGTCCCAAGGTGGGGTCGGATTTATCGTCCACAAGTCACTCATAAACAACGTTGTGTCCATCACTAGTGTGTCGAGCAGGGTAGCGTACCTGATACTCAGAATATCCAAAAGATATTCGCTGAAGGACATACAGGTGTACGCACCGACCTCGGCATACTCACATGATGAGGTCGAAGTTATGTATGAGGACATTAGTAGAGCCATACATACTTCCAAAGCACACTTTACAGTAGTTATGGGTGACTTTAATGAGCGGCTGGGCAAACGGGGCAATGATGAGTTGAGAGTGGGGCAATTTGGATATGGGCAGCGCAACCCCAGGGGTCAGAGGCTGGCCGAATTTCTGGAGAAGGAGGGACTCTTTATGATGAACTCTTTCTTCCAGAAGCCGCCTCATCGGAAATGGACCTGGATGAGCCCTGATGGTTCCACAAAAAATGAGATAGACTAGATAGAGAGATCATGAGCACCAGGCGACAAATATTTAATGATGTTTCCGTGATTCACAGGGTAAAAACCGGCAGTGATCACCGAATGGTCAGAGGCACATTAAATATAATTGTCAATATGGAAAGATCGCGTCTGATGAAGTCTACGCTCTGACCTTCTTATGCACATATCCAAAACCCCGAAAACTTTCAACTCGAATTGGCAAACCGCTTCAAATTGCTAGACAGCAGCGTATCAGTGGAAGAAATCAACAACAGGCTGGTAGAGGCTGTCCATACGGTCGGGTCCAAGTATTGTAAGCCCCACCGTAAAAATAGACCTCAAAAACTATCCAACTACACCCAAAACCTCATGGCTGAGCGACGTTCCATGACGCTCCAAACCTCCGATGCTAAGTCCTATAGGCAGCTCAATGGACAGATATTGAAGTCCTTGCGACACGATTTACGGCCCTTCAATACAAGGCGTATTGAGGAGACCATAGCACAGAACAAGGAACAACAAAGAAAAAGGACAACACTCGAAAACACACTTGTTTTCGAGAGTCGTCACGAATCGACTCGAACGCAGGTTTGATGACTTCCAGCCTCCCGAACAAGCCGGTTTCCGGTTACACTGCGGCAGATTATACAGAAGACCGAGGAGTATAATCGGCCACTATGCTTGGCGTTTGTGGACTATGAGAAAGTCTTCGATTCGATCGAGACTTGGGCGGTTCTTAGATCTCTCCAGCGATGCCGCATTGACTATCGGTACATTGAAGTGTTGAAGTGCTTGTATAATAACGCCACCATGTCAATCCGAGTACAGGGGCAGTGCACGAAGGCGATCCCCATAAAAAGAGGAGTAAGACAGGAAGACATCATTTCTCCGAAACTGTTTACGGCCACCTTAGAGGACGCCTTCAAGCTCTTGGAATGGCAAGGACTTGGCATCAACATCACTCACCTTTGATTTGCTGACGACATTGTGGTCGTGGCGGAGTCGCTGGAAGATCTAGGACGAATGCTCGGTGACCTCAACAGAGTATTTCAACAAGTGGGTCTTAAAATGAACATGGACGAAAACGAAAACAATGTCTAACGTCCAAGTCGTACCCACCGCAGTCACCGTTGGGAACTCTTGTCTTGAAGTTGTCGACGAATACATTTACCTGGGACAGGTAGTCCGGTTAGGTAGGTCTAACTTTGAGAGAGAGATCAATCGACGAATCCAACTCGGCTGGGCAGCGTTCTGGAAACTGCGCAACATCTTCTCATCCAGAATACCTCAGTGCCTTAAGACTAAAGTTTTTAGTCAATGTGTGTGATGATATATGGATCAGAGACGTGGTCTCTTACAATAGGTCTCATAAAAAAGCTCAGAGTTGCTCAGCGAGCTATGGAGAGAGCTATGCTCGGCGTTTCTCTACGCGATCGAATGAGGAATGAGGAGATTCGTAGAAGAACCAAGGTCACCGACATAGCTCATTTGTATTCTCTTCTCGATTTAGATTTTAAGCTTTGTAAAATGGTAAATGATGTACACACCTGTTATTGGGGTACATATCGGAATGTGTTTCTGTTTAAATACTAGTTTTTTTTCAATGTATTAATATGTACTCTGTTGGTGTGTCTTAATAAATAAATAAATAAATAGCCCTTAAGATTAGCAAGCTGAAGTGGCAATGGGCGGGCCACATAGCGCGTAGATCGGACGGGCGTTGGGGCAGAAAGATTCTAGAGTGGAGACTACGTATTGGCAAGCGCAGCGTGGGACTACCACCTGCAAGATGGACCGACGATCTTGTGAAAATCGCAGGAAGTCGTTGGATGCAGGTGGCATCGGACCAGTTACGCTGGAAAGCGATTGAGGAGGCCTATGTTCAGCAGTGGACAAGTATAGGCTGAGATGATGATGATGATGAGTTCCTGAAGCCTCCAACCTGAATTGCACCTCGGATAGACTAGACTTCAGGGTGTTTATGTACTTCAGTAGCCTGGTGACATCGACGTGGTCGAATGTGGCGGGGGGCAGCAGGAAGCAGCTGCTTCGCTACGAAGGCGGGCACGTCGTCGGGATCTGTCTCCTTCAGCATGGTGATTATGTCCTGGAGACTTCTCTCGCCCTTTTCGTCCCTCCTGCGGGTCGGCACGCGATCGCTCATCCCGAGCGATTGGTACAGCAGCACCTTCGCGCTGCAAATCTCTTCATGTTTGAAGTGAGTCTTGCAAATCTGCAACATACTAACTTCATCCATTGTGTCTATGGCGTGCTGTAGAAACCAGCTTTAATATTTCGTTTAAAAAGCGAATTCTCCCTTTTCGCAGAGCACAACAACAGTCTCCTTATTTACTATGACCATTTAAGAACATAACGCGACGCGACTTTATCGTGTTATGGTACTCAAGTGGCAAACAGAATACAATTGTTTGCTTTTATCTTTTATAAAATGTAGCCCCATACTAGGAACTATGACTGATTAAGGGTGCGTTTAAAAAATATATAATTTAAACAACCATTGTAGTTTTTTAAAATATTTTCTGAGACTAAGCTCGCCATAATTTTTCATCACTATTACTCCTGTAAGCTAGAATCCAAGATGTTATTTTAATTGGTTTTAAGTAGCACCGCCAATAAAATGTCTGATCGATCCTCAAACGGATCGTTTTCTTCTTGAGGTACTTAGGCACCCCTCACGATAATTTTCCGCCAAAACAGTAGGAAGTTATTATTCATACCGAAGTAACTAAAGTCGAATCTATCACCATTATTTGGACACAGTATATAAACAATTACTTATAATTTATTTACTCTCTTAGACATGTGGTTTTCCAATAATATTTATTCCTTTTATTGTAAACAAGTGAAAAGAGCACGCAAGTTTCGTTAAGCTTGAATTTATGATTACAAGGCAGGTGTGTACCAAGAAAGTTATAATTTCTTTATTAGATTCCTATTAATAGCTCGTAGAACTAGCTCCGTATACATGCACCATTAGAAAGATCAAGGAAATTGGAACGTCAACGCTGAACATTCTTTTTTAAGTGGCTAAAGTAGGCTAGCTATAAATGGAGAGGATATTTTGAAGAACAAAAAAGCTATTTTATAAATTGAGTCGGTAATGATGTGTTAAAGTCATGTTCCATTTTGATCAATTCATAAGAATAATAAATGCAGGCATCGTGGGTCTGTGAAATTTTATATAATCGGTTGATGATTGCGTTGTATAAATCCAACTGAACCTATCAAACCAAATTCAAAGCTTCTTTTCAGCAGAAAGACTTAAGGGAAAACATTTAAGATCAAAAGATACGCTCAAACGATTAGACACAACCCTCGTCAAAATTATATCAAAAAGTAAAAAAAAGACAAAAAAAATCTCAACAGAAACAATTTGTTATGAAGCTGTAATTACAAATTTTATTATAACATGGAATTATTAATTCAAATATTCATTAATGCCGAATCTTAATCGTATAACGTCGAGGTGTACGACAGATATCCAGAATGTAATCTATATAAACATATAATAAAAATTAATATAATAAAACTGTAACCAAGCCGAATCTGTATTTTGATTAAACAAAAAAAAAATTAAATTGATGTATACTTCCTTATCGATATAGAGGCCGATACAATTTTTTTTGGAATTATTGTCTGTCTGTCTGTCCTTCTGTCTCTTTGTGTTTCAATCACGCAAAAACTACCAAACGGATTTCAATGAAACTTGGTATGGTAATAACCTGTACCCTAACTTAAAATCTATGATACTTTTCATCCCGGAAAAATTAAGAAATCCCGGATTATCGCGGGATAGACCATAAAACTTATTTTAAAATGTGTGATTTCGCCTACACATATTGCACTCGAATTCGTTTCCTTACGAAGAAACTCTTCAATGGTTAAAAGGACGCCCTCGAAATTGTTTATACACATTTGATTAAGATACTCAGATACGATTTGTTTCATGAACTGATGATGCAGTCAGGATTGCAACTTCGGGAGTGAACTCTTCAATGATAAATGACCCGGGAACGAAATATTGCATATTAGTTTCGTTTAAGATATCGAACATGACTGACCATGATCATGAACTATGTATTCTTACGAGAAAACTGACATGAAATCTACTGACAAAACTTTGTTGCATACTTAGCACTCATACAATAAAAAAGAACTCATCGGTGCACGATACTGACCCTTCGTGTACATTTTTTAAATATTATTACTTTATATGTTAACAGGGTAGGCAGAGAAGGTTTCCATCAGAGCCATTACCAATAATTATGATAATAAATAGATAAACTGGTAGTCCTTTTCAGAAAGAAAGTACCTAGGTATTGTGTATAAACTATGTGTTTTTCTATGAGATGGCGTTAGCGTTGAATAACATCGTACTATAGTTTTATTTCATATTTTCTATCTATCTATCTATCTATATCATCACGCCAGCTCCCTCGCGGGGTAGGCAGAGAGTACAGAGTTCCAACAGGATCTTTCCTTACATACCTCTCTGGCTTCCTCCACTCTCATAGTTCGTCTCATACACACTCGCCGGTTACGGAGACTCTTGACTTGCCCTTCAGCTAAGACACGGTCTATTTGGTCATATTTTAAAAACATAAATATTTCTATATATATTTATTATAAATATTTCTCGATTTCCCAGCAATTGCACTAAGTAATATTTTAATTTTCACGTCTTAACCGCAGTATGGCGTCAAAAATATGTAACTTGACTATAACAACGATGCTTTTATGTAAATCTGTTAATGAGAGAACTCCTCAATAGTCATTAGTGTAGATTTGAAATTATGAATCAGAATATTTTTATTCATGTTAACCATTACTTATGAATCGTCCAAAAAGTAACAAAGACTCTACCACTACTTCGGAATGCCATTCCCGTGGAAAAGGAGGGCAAGAAACTCCACGGTTACTCTTTTACATGAAGTTTTTACAATTTTTCCACCTACATTTTGTTGTGGGGTATGGGAGAACAATATCGGCTGGTCTATCAGGTGGGTCCAATTGTATGAATAAACGTTCAGTATTAATTTAGACTTATTTTCCCAAAATGGTTCTTTCCACAGTATATTCATATGATTTTAATATATGATTTTATTTTAAATTCAACGCCGCTTACCTTAGACCGCTTAGATTAGACCAGCCATATGGCTGGTCTAATCTAATTGCATTACAAAATTTGGGATAAGTTCATTCAGAATCGTTTATCATTGTCAGGTTACGGTGACCGTCTACAAGGTCTTTGTTAAAAAATGGAACATATTTGGTTTTATTAAAATTCCCGATAGGAGAAATATATTGGGATCATAAAATATCTTAGTTATAATACGAATGTAATATAGAGAGATCGTGTGCATTGAATTTTCATAAATATTATTATGAGTTGGGAATGTAGTGACCGCAGTATACAAGGTGTAACATAATTAACGCAAGATCTGACAGTTGTTTGTTTTAAATCGGTAACTGAATTGATTCCTAATATTTTTAATGTATTATACATTTTTTTTTTGCAAAAATGCTGTTACTTTTTCAGTGCGCTATAACAAACTAAATTTATATTTTACTCAGAGCAATACGGAGATTACAAATGTATTTCTAATGCGTATTTTTCAATACGCACATATATACGTACAAGTTCCATTGATAATTGGGGTATAAAAGGACTTAAAATAGGGTACATATTTGAAAATTTGGTTATTCTATAAAATTTCTGAAGCAATTATCTACTTGGGGTGTCTGAGGTCTTGCTTTATTTGCGATACATCTTGTATATACTTTACTAAAACCAAAAAAATAAACACCGTCACTGTCAAACTTTGGATGAGGTATACTGTGTGGATCTTCAATTTGGCGATAATTTTACGTACCAATGTGATTGGAGAGCTTATTTTCCTTATGCATAGCCAAATTCTAAAGTCCGGACCGTTATTGAGAATATCCGAAAGGAAAAATCTCAGCATCAGTACGCCCGAACTAGAATTCGAACCCCAAAGCTTGTGAATTCCAACTGCCATATACTACTACCAACAATCGCTTAATAATATCACAAACTAAATCAATAAGGTTTCAGGAGGATTAGACGAGAGAAGGCGATAGCGTTCAGAAAACCTACTTTTAAGTTAGCATATACTTTTTTTAAGAATATTCTCAAAGGCAGTTAATGCCATTCTAATAATAGAATAAAGAAAATATTACTTTAAAAAATAAAAAGAAAACATTTAATCTCAAGTCCATATTACTAGCAATTTTAAGAACCAATAGAAATTGAAAACGCCCACTTTTATTCGAGGGTCGTAAGCCAATTTGTTTCAATGTCCCAAGGTCAGGATAGCTTGAGTGCTGGGAATGCTTCCTTAGGGTGCATACACAATACGTTTTAGAGGTCTATGAGGAAATCATCAGGAATCATGAGGTCCTGGGTTCGAATCCTAGGTCGGAAAAATGTAGTTTTTCTATCGAAAAATTCCCAGTATCAGTCCGGAGTCTGGAGTTGTGTCCGGTAGTGACAAGATGCTCGCTCCCTATTACATGAGACCTGACATAGTCGCCGAAAAGTGGATGTACACAGTACACTTTTGCCACTCCCGCTTGGGGAATATAGGCGTGACGGTGTTTATTATACTTAAGGATAAATATACAGGGCTCTCACAGAGTAGATTTAGAATAGACTGGGTACTTCATATAATACTATCCTCGTTTTGCTTACCAGGTTTGTCACCTTACCGTTTACTAAATTAACAAGATTTTAACTTTAAATAATATTCAGTTGTGTGTTTTGATTGTACTTCAGGTTACGTATATTACCCTACTCTATTATTATCACTTGCATGTCACGCAATAGCTGGATATACAAGCTGTAACATAAGTAACGCAAGACCTGAAAGTAGTTTGTTCTTAATCGGTAACTGAATTGATTCCAACAATTTTTAATGTACCTTAAATTTTTTTTTAAATTTGCAAAATATGCTTTTACTCCTTCAGTGCGCTATAAAAAACTAAATTTATTCTTGATTCATAGCAATAAGGAGATTTCAAATGCATTTCTAAAACGTATTTCTCAAAAAGTTTCATTGTTAATTGGGGTATAAAAGTGCTAAAAAAAGGGGTAAAAACCTTTAAATTCGGAAATTTGGTTTTTGTTTTGAATTTATAAAGCAATTCTCTAATCGGGGTGTCTGCGGTCTTGCGTTATTTACGTTACACCTTGTATAAGTGGTTCAGTTTTCTTCATTAGTTTAGTTTCATTATCATCATCATCAGACGAGAGCCGTGCACTGCAGGGCAAGGCCTCCCCAAAGATCGCCAAGATCTTACCCCAAGATATCCAGCTCTTACCCGCAACCTTCACCATGTCACCAGTCCACCTTGTGAGGGGCCTGCCTACTCCAAGTTTTCCGGTACGGTCAGTTTTACTTATCCCTATATTATAAATTTCTAGTCTAGAAAAATATCTGTAGGCGTATTTGGGATGAGCCCGTAGTCTGTATTGGACAGTAGCGGAAATCAAATTCAATTTATATAACTATAGATACCTAGAAGTAGGATAAATGCGATGGAAATGCGAGCTCTGCGGAAGATGTGCGGAGTGAAGCTGTCTGACCGTATTCGCAACAGCGTAGTAAGAAAGCAAATAGGTATGAAAGAGAGTATCGGTGTAAAGATGAGAAAGGGTATGCTCCGTTGGTTCGGGCATATAGAAAGAATGTCCGAAGAAAGAATGACAAAACTGATATACAATGCGAAAGTGGAAGGATGTAGGTACCGGGGTCTACCCCGACTATCTTACCATGACCAAATAGACCGGGTCCTATCTGAAGGACAAGTCAGGAGTCTCCGTAACCGGCGAGCGTGTATGAGACGAACTTTGAGAGTAGAGGAAGCCAGAGAGGTATGTAAGGAAAGAGCCTGTTGGAACTCTGTACTCTCTGCCTACCCCGTAAGGGATCTGGCGTGATGATATAGATAGATAGATAGAATAATATAATAATAATTAATTATTTATTTCAATCATCAGAAGTTGTATAATTTATAGGCCTATATAATTTATACCTTACAGTCTAACGTACATATAATATATTAAATTTATAAATTAAGTAACGTGTAGTTTCGGCGACATGTTGCGTTGTGAGGGTTGTCTCGCACTCTCGCAATTTTCTGAAGAGACCCTTCAGCAAGAACTCCTCACTCATTAAGGTCTCCAACTTGACAGAGGAAACTCCACCACAAACGAATTAAACGTTGCATTGTTTTGCGAGTTCAATTTCATGACCCTCAGAGTGTATACGGTCTTCTTAGTACTGTAGCCCGTTCGATACGTACAGCATTGTCGTTGGTACTGCTGAACGGAGGTGCATACCATCATCGATCGGCGCAGTCCCACACCGGTTTTGACGAGGAGGTTTCTACTTCTTTTCCACCTTGATGAAGCCTTCCTCATCACTTCGGTGAAGTAAAACAACATACAAATTTTCACATTTGTTTGTTTCTCAATCACGCAAAAACGGCTGAAAGGATTTAAATAAAATTTGACTTACGCATAATTTATTACCTTTTCTTACCTGTGGAAAATCCTGCGTAGGACTTCGGTGAGTGTCGGAGGAAACTCGCGAGTTGTGTCGGATTCCTACCAACTAAAAATCCCCGAGGGTTGCCGACATCAGTACTTTAGAGGGGCTCCGGGATCTCCGTATGGAACGTACCAGTGCCCCTCTTGTGCTGCGCCCTTAAGAGCCCGTCATCGGGGGAGACTTGACAACACGCTCCCCCCCTCCTCCTCCCGAACCGACGCGGTTCTCACGACGACGCTCGCCACACCATGCTGCCGTCCTCCTCGGGGTCACTCGTGAAGGACGCTCAGAGCCTCCGCCCCTAGCGTCCATGACCCTTTAGGCCCCTCTGCTGATGTTGGTACAGGGGGAGATAGTTTATTACTTAGATTAACACATAGGAAACTTTTTATCTCGGAAAATTGTTAGGTTCCTGTCTAAAGTCAACGCGTACGAAGACGCGGACAGAATCTAGTAAATTAGAAGCCTATTTGCCCTAATACCAGTACAGTGCCAAGATACGAACCTGGGTTACTACACCCGATGCATGGTCACTCTCCAGTTAAGCAAATACTGAACAGCTTTATAAAGTGTGTCGAACCATTAGCCCTGGAGCCAATAAAACGAGGCGCAACCTTTGGAGGGAAGGAGTATCGCTACCAAATCCCTTTTTTCCACCTACTGAGAATCCCCCACCTGAACATAAATTATTATAACCAGACTGGAAGTCTTTAATTAGACTTCGAAACCAGGTCGGTCGAAGCAAGGAAAAGATTATTAGGTGGGGATTCAGATACAGTACTAATCTAGGGTGTTTGTGCGGTGCAACCTAAACGATGGCACATCTTGTATCCTGCTCTGCGTGCCCTAACATCTGCATTCAGCAAGATTTGATGTCTGCTACCGACAAGGAAATAGGTGTGGCCACCTTCTAGGCCACATCCATATAATTATAATCATGTTGGTCAGTCGACACGCTAAGAAAAAGAAGACCAGTACAATTTTAGCCCCCAGACTGCTGTTTAGAATGTTGCGATAGAAAAAACACATTTTGTTCGAACGAGGATTCTATCCCAAGATCTCGTGATCATCTCACCGTACACCAATAAGGCAGGCTAGAACTATACTTAATACTGAGTTCTTAGATTTACGCGAATATTACACATGAAATAAAACTATTTTACGGATTTTATCGCGGTTTATTTTTTGATTTTTAGTTCCCGCCGTTTCGAGTGCTTTGCAGCACCCATGGTCCCGTGACTATGGGTGCCGCAAAGCACTCGAAACGTCGGAAACTAAAAATCAAAAAATAAACCGCGATAAAATCCGTAAAATTGTTTTATTTCAACTATACCTAATGTTAATAAAATAAATATCATTAATGTCAAAACATTATTGATAAGTCAAACTTAACAAATTGGGGATAGGAGGGATAATTAAGTAGTAATTATTTATAGTACTCTTGAGTCCATTATTTTTTAAATAGATAATTGTATTTCGAAAGTCGAGCTTTATAAATTTTTAATCACTATCAAGAAGATATTAACATCAGTAAATAGTCAGGATTGTAGACATTACGAATTAGCAGATTTTGTACAAATCTTATCAATGGTGGGTATAAGATGAATTATGAAAGCAGAAAAATGCATGTAGATATGTAGAAACTATTGAACTTACTACTTTAATTACATGAACGTAACGTACTTTTAGGTTCGTATCAATTTTTCATAACTTTGTTATTATACAAAAAGAAAATTGATAACATTCCAGAATTTATTCGACTCCAAAAATTACTTTCAGGAAAAAAAAATACTAACAAACTCAATAAATATACACAAATATTCTAATCTCTTTTCCCTATTTCGTTGCAGGCGAGGTGCCAACAGAAGCGGGGCTAAATCACCGTTTTGACGGACATAAGTTATTGGAACAATAGAAATGAATGAAATATTGAAAACTAGTTGCAAATGTCTAGCTGGTAGTACCGAAATTGAAATCCATTCTAATAATATTATAGAATTATTATTCATATTTGTTTGGACAAACCTGACTGACATTTAAATCGCGGCCAAATTGTGAGCTTTCAATTAGACGCTATAGTTTAATATTAGCAAAATCGACAATTTATAAATTGAGATCTGAGGGCTTAGCACAAACAGATTGAGTTTAGTTTAACGTTGTCGAGACAGCGTGCTGTCAATTTTGTTTGATTTATTTTTATTTATTTTAAAATGGGTGGCATGTCGACTTGATATCGTTACACTAACTTCAATTTGATTGTGCTAAGGGTTGAGGGCTGTCACGATCATCTTTATTTAGTATTCTCTTAGTGTAAAAAGAATGGCATATCAGATCGATAGCGTCACGCTAACGTTATCTATTTGTACGAGCCACTCTGATGGATCGGATGATCGTCCAATGCGACATACGACTAAACAAACGAATACCCGTGAACATCCCTCTATCTATATTTATCCCTTAGAGGAATACGCCTACAGTGTAAGAGGTCTAAGAATATTTTTTAGTAAGATAAGCCGTCAAAGACGACCACTATGAGGTTACTAGAGTAAGATGGACTTTTAATAGTCATAAGGGTACGCTGTTGGATGTTTGAAGATTTATAGGTCATGTAACCTAGCTGTTTAATTCTATATAATAAGACAAATAGATTATAATATACCTGATATACCTATGATATGACTATGATAGACAGAATATGATAACAGTGAGAGCTGCTGAGCAAAAACCTCTCACAGATTGTGATATAATAGGCCTTACTCCCACCTTACTCTACCTCGTAGAATCAGTGCGGATTGTTAGAGGAAGGTAAAATAAAGAGAAACCTGTTTTTATAAGTCCAGCATGTAAAATAAAAATGACTATCAATAAGATTACACTATCACGGAGAAA